>CM060975.1:65927093-67230843 GCA_030765065.1 Deroplatys truncata | reverse complement strand
TGGGCAGAAAGAGCTTTTTGTGAGGTTTTGTGGAGGAAAGCGTGACGGACTCGTATGGTCCATCTTGCAGATTAAAAATAGGGATTAACGAAGCGATAGAATTGGTAAAAATAGAAATACTTTTATGTGTGTGGCAGGAGATTTGAGTATAGCTTTATTTTTTTTTTCACTAAAAAAATGACGCTGACATAGAGATATACTAAATTGTTTGTAGTTTCCGTTTTAAAATGTGTGTGTGTTTTAAGTGTTAATTGCGCTATCTATGAGACACAATTTGTTTGCCTCTCATCACTATTCTCCAGAGAGAAATATTTAGGGAACAATAACTTTCTAAGTATTTGACTCTGCGTTGACATTGAAGCTTCGGATTAACATACTTTATTACAGACATTACCAGCAGAATCATTTTTACACGTCATCTGTTATTCCGAACCACGTTATGCCTTCTTGAATAACCTCTCATGTTCATTAAGTAGTCTTTATTCATTTAACAGCACTTTATAGTATGTTAATAAGCACACCATGAGCTGCTTCCTTGCAAACCCAAAATCGGAAGCCCAAAATGTAACGTAACATAATGTTGAAAGCAAGCTAATTATCATTCTTACATGGTTGCAATTCTTAATAGGGGATTTTAAAATTGCCGTTAGCAATCCTCCAATGACTTAGAAAAAAGGTTAGGTACACTGATAATTACTAATTTAATAAAGATAGTGATTTTATGGTTGACCATACGTTTGCGCATTAGATTAAATTACTACACAGGCGCATATATACCCTCTTTAAGGGCACGTATGGATGAAAATGTATCAGGCTTTCAAAACTCAAACTTGTGAAGTGTTTATAATCACATACGAACCCTCCAGTTTCATAAAATGTATTATCTACCCGTCACCGATGGATAAAAATGCTGTTACATGCCTTCGTAAAGATCACTGAACTCCACACCAAAGAACACTTTAGAAATTGAACGCTGTTTTTCTCGCATCAACTTGTTCTACATTTTAAAATGATCACATGATATAAGCTTTGCTCAATTTATTAAGAGAAATAGTAACAATCATAAAGAAAAAATGTAAATTATATTTCCGTAACGTTAATGTTTACGGTATATTATATACTATACTCTATCGGACGACTGAAAAAATAATGCCATTGCTACAGCTCTGTGTCCAGCTTGTGTGGGAGAACAATTAACTCCATTAATTCACCTATTAGTGGTCAAAACTATGAAACCCGGGACTTAAAGGCTTACAGCATTATAAGTCGCCTTTGTGGCAATTTGAGATCTCCTGGTGTGATTTTAGCGGAAAAAATGCTAATCAATTGGGGGATTTAATGTCATCATAGTAGCTCAGTGGTTAGAGCAACCGAACGGAAACCGGAGATCCGTGGTTCAAATCCCGGGATTGGCAATGAATTTTTCAGTCGTCCGATTCTACCTTTCCAACCTTGTCCGACACACGGCTTATGTAGAAGAAAAGTTAATTTCATTATGTCTATCAGTTATATTAAAACTGAAGTAAAACTAAATGAACTTTTCCAAAGTTAATCCGTTTTTGCTCAAAAACCGAAAGCAAAGTCTGTATCTAACATTTTACCTGCAATATTAATCTCCATTAAAATATATATTTTAAATGATACACACTTCATTTTTTTACTATTAAAGTAAATATATATTTGAAATTACTGGGTATGGTACATGAAAATTTATATGGTTAACGTACTTCCAATGTACAATATTTTATGTAAATTAAAAAAAGCTAAGTTCATAAGTGTAAAATATAGAAGTTTCATTTATGGGTACCCTTAAAACATAAATTTCGAAGTGAACATTTCTCAACGAGAATATATTGTAGAAACCACCTCATCAGACATTTTTATTTGTTTCGATAAATCCTACTATCGCTCAGAATATTTTCTAAAGACTTGCATAAGCCACTATGATCCGCGTAGCTGTGGACAAAACGGTACTTTATTAAAGAGAACTGTAATAATAGACGTTATCGTTTCCTTTGATATCTTGTCTAAAAGCGATACAAGCGAATACATGGGTGGTGCTCACATCTATCGGAATGCTTTCTGATATAAATACATGAGTGTTGTTAGCATCGAGGAAAGCCAGGAAATCGTTTCTTTATTACGCGATTCGTATTTTCTGGGCATGTTCTGCTTTGTAAGCTCTCCATTCGCAATTTTCTTCTGATTTCATCGGCAATGTCTCGTCCCTGCAAAATATTATTTTCTCTATCAGATCTGCAGTCTTGCTCCTCCGTATCGCTTTAATGCACTTTATTTAGATTCCCTTCGCTTCTTTTTAAAAGCACTGCAAAAACGATTCTGCCTTTTCTGTTAAATATTAATACATTTGCTCACTGACCCATGAAATACCCTGCTCATCTCTTCCTCGTAGATTCATCGGTGCTTTCTCCCTTATTTGAATTTAATCTCCTCGAAAACATTGTTCACATCGCTGTTTTACAAACTGTTACACACGCTGTGCTATTTCATAATTTTCGAAAGAGCTACTGCTGCTGCTGCTACAGTTGAAAGCGATGATGCAAGAAAAGGCGAAAGAGCCCTTGTCGAATCACCCGTCAAAGAACTAAGCTTTATCGTAAAATAAAGTGCTGATGGAATGTATAAAATTTACATCAGCATTAGTAATAACTTAAACAGCCCTCCGGTTTCAGAATTTTCCACTCTACATTTTAGATGTGCAAGGCATTTCCTTGATATTAGAGAACATTATTACATTAGTAGTAGTAGATAGCAGCAGCACATTCTTATTATTTTTTTTTAAGTTTCCTTGTTTTACCCAGTTTAGGATACTGTGTTTTTACTGTTTTCGTTACCGCTTATAACCGAAATTACACTACACATACATACACACACGCCCATAGCGGGACTCGAACCCGCGACCCTCAGCTTCGCGGAGCGCTGAAGCTGTACACTCCAGCGACCACGGCTACGAGGGCCGGTTAACAATAACTAATCCCAGGTGCATTTGTGCATGTCCGCCTGATGAATCCGCAACCCAACATACAGCCAAGAAAGAGAAGTTGCCGAGCTCTCTTTTTGCAACCTTGGTTGGAACGGTCCTACCTCCACCGTGCAGTAAATACACAGAGACTCTTTTCCAAATTTATAAGGCGCGAATATGGTGTCCTAACCAATCTATAGGTAGCACATTTGTGATTTACATAAATAACTTATCGTTATGTTGCTTTTTTCTTCAGTCTGAAAAATAGTGAAAAGTAATCAGATGTTTAGTATGGGTCTGATGTTCCAAGATTTTCCTACAGATTAATCTTCTTATATTTTACACTTTGTCATGATGTACTTTCTGAGTGTAAGCTGTTTCAATAAAGAGAATAAAGTACAAATTGATAAAGCGAGTTTAAGACCATCCATTCCAAAATCGTTTATATAGTCATTGTTAGCGATGGTGGCTCGATGTAAACAATACCTTCACATTAGCACGGTTCGAAGGGTCTTACAGTGAAATATCAAGCGCGGTGGTGGACAGATAATTTTAAAGCCTATGTTTTGGAGATTATTTTATCATTAAAAGACATGACACGCAAGATTCGTTTAAAACAATGAGAATAATGATTACAAGTCTACGTCCTTTAATACGTTTTGTAAGATTTGATGACTCTTACAGTATACATGTTCAAAAAGTTTTTGTTTTTTGGCAACTTCAACAATTCAACATAAAGTATTCTAACTACGTAACATTGTAATAAAACACATAATTGAGAGCCGATCTCTTCAACATTAACAGTAGTTCACGTACTAATGTAAATACGTAATCTTTATAATGAATGTGCGCTTGACCTAAAGAGTTTCAAACGGAAAACAACTTTTAACTCAATCAACAACAAAATCAAAACAACTTTTAAATCTCGAAAACCTCCATGTTTCCACAAGTACATAGTGAACGCCATTTAAATCACCGTAAAGGAAACCAAAACATGCATTATTATTGATACAACAATTTTACGTAGAATTACTTTGCGCAAAAATATAAAGCGTTTTCAAGGAAAGTAAAGGATATTAATACAATTGCTGCTCCATTGTCAGTCAAGGCGTCCTTCCCTTGTAGCACTTCATTCGGGTGTCTAAGGTCTGAGTCTAACTTGTCCATCACTGAACAGGGAAGCGAATACACGCTTCCTAGTAATCCTCTACACTGCAACAGGCCGGCAACTATGCTTTCTTTACATCAAACCACCACCGATAACAGTGCCTATACGATTATTACTCTTCCACAAAGAAAATGGGTCGTCCCTGTGGTTTAGGGATACCATGCTACCCTCTGGTTCCCAAATTAAAATGAGTTTTATTTATGGACGCTCTTTAACTACTATGGTTCTTAGTGTCCCATTCTATATTGGGCGTGAAAGACCAATAATTTTGGTCAGAGGCCTCTTTACCAGGCTTGAGGTTCTTTTACTTGCCGTAAATCTACGACACGGGATCACCGGCTTTACTTCCCTTCCGAAAAAAGCCATGCTAAGGATTTTTATACGCCCGAAAAAAATCCATCGCCCATCCGCCGGGTTTGAACCCGTGATCTCGGGGACTAGAGGCTAGCATGGTAACCACTACACCACGGAGGACGACCCTCTGGTTCCCGAGGTTGCGGGTTCAAGCGGGCGTAAGAATCCGTAACATAGCTTCCTTCGGAAGGGAAGTAAAGTCGGTGGTCCCGTGTCGTAGATTTACGGCACGTAAAAGAACCTCAAGCCTGATAAAGAGGCCTCTGAGCAAAGTGTCCGGTCTTTCACGCTCAATATAGAATGGGACGCTAAGAAGCATAGTAGTTAAAAGCGTCCTCAAATAAAACTCAATTCAATACACAGAAAATGGCCCTCAAATGTTCTAATTGTTTTGGCAATGTTAACGTTCTTTAAGGTAGGCTACATATGAATCTCAATTGAGTCCGGGGTCCACAGAGTCAGAATAAGGGAATATCTAGGGAAAAGCCTAATCCAAGTAATTCACATCTTAGAGGTATGGAACAGACACGCTATTTTCACAACACGGAAGTGTGTTGCGTTCTTTTGCACAAAATCAATTATAGCTTTTGATTTGTGTATGCTCACTTTCAATGGAAAGTGTCAAATAGATAACATTCAATTTTCTAAATGGTCTTGGGACAAATGACAATCGAAGTTACATGGAAACGAATTACGGGAGATGTATTTTCATGCAACCTTCTAAGTATAAAGTTAATACTAACTCTGAATATTACAAAATACAGCAAATTTTCTTCAAGAAACTTGTTCAGGAGACAATTTAATAAAAGTGGGAGTTACCCACGTGGCATCAAATATAGTACAGAGTCAAATATAGTCCTGGATGCTCTGTCTGATCCACGAGTGTCTGCTCCTCAACGGGCCTCTGACCCCAGGCACCCGCTTGTAAGTCCTGGGGGTGTAAGTCCTACATAAGAGGAGGGTAAACAGATAATGAATGAATGAAAAGAATGTCAAATATAGTTTCTGTGTATTTCTTGGTTTATATTCACAAAAAGAAAACCGCTTAAAGTATTAGGAATAAGATTATTTGCTCAATTGAGGTTAAATGTCAAGAAGATTACCTTATCATGAGTTCTTTTGGCGAGCGGGAAGGACAGCTCGTTTGTCATTGATGAAGCAAATAATTGGCGAGTGAGTTGCGGGAGTGATGACGGAAGAGTAACAAGGCCAAGTGTTCACCACACACTCACTCCCACTCCCACTCCCCATCCCTATTTCCCTATCCCGAAACTAACACACGATATAAACAAACCTAAGAGGTGAAGCAGAGAACAAGATGCAGTCTAAATTCAACTTTCGGTATCAACGTTCGCGGTTACATCCAGAACATTATAACATCTCAAGAGGTTTAGAACCCCAAAAAGGCGTCTGAGGCGATGAGTATTTCTATATTAACCGTGCTTAATAAGTTTTAATTATTCCTCATATCGATCCAAAACGTAGATTTGAAACCTCGTAACTAACTCTCTCATCCAAACGCGACCCTTACAAGAAGCTAATACCAAACGGATAATAGCTATCAGGAATAAGCGTACAACGAGAATATAAACATACAATATTTAAAACCTTATTGGATATGAGCTGTTGGGAAGGGCATGAGCAACAGCCGTGAGGAAGTTTAAAGGGCGCGAGTGACGCACCTATTGGAGACGAGTGGTTGGAATGGTAGCTGCAGCGACTGTTTGCATGTACAACTTAATCAAGGATGTCTATAACGCCAAGAACGACGATAGCCAAGCCCGTCTCTGTCTACAGACCGGGATGCGCCATTTTGACGTCAAAATGCCTGGTCCACGTGTCAAGGAATTTCAACACATAAAACGACTTTTTACAAGTATTTTTGGCATGTTGCGCTAACATAAGCACACAATCATTTAATATTTTTACACTTGCATATTAAAGGTTAATGTGAGTTAGTAAATAGATGGAAAACATGCTATCCATAGTTTGTGATAACCATCTTCTTACCTTCTCAATGCGAATAAGTCTGATACTTTCATTTTTATTTTGCCTGCTGCAACTGTCTTGCTTAATAGTACAGCAGTTTTTTTTAGAAGGATGTTAGGTTAGATATTACTTGTATTATATTTCTACGCAAAGCAGCACTCGGCAATTCGCAATCACTAGCGTTTAATTCAGCACCAATATTATGTGTCACAGGTCTCGGTACCTAAATATAGAATTACTTTTTTCTGGTTTTCTACTTTCTGCTTTAAGTAAGCATTAACTTCAAAATTTCGAAACTCAAAATCCATTCTGGGTTCATAGTATAACATTTTTGTACAATTTTCACTTTTAAATTAGGTATGCACATTAGCTGCATTATCTGCAATGTAAATTCGGATAATTGTATTCGGCTCCTTCACATAAATGTTCCTACTTTCATTAACTATATTTTGAAATGTGCCATAAAAATTCATGCCAGTTTCTCGAAAGTGTTTTTTATTAATTTTGTTGTTATCTGATATCCAAGTGAACATCTTAAATGCACATTAACTCAACGCTTTAATTATAACGAGAATCGTGTTCATACAATTTTGTGTTGCTCTAAAAGAACTTTATTCTTAGAGTTAAAGATGTTATCATAGAAATCTGTACCGTTTATACAGGATCTTGTGTATTTGAAATTCCTTGAATTTGAAATTCGTCATTATAAGAATTTTCCAGTTTTACGTAACTTTCATGCAGTAACAAATTCACTAATTTTTCTTCATCGCTAAGTATATATTTTAAATGCACAGATTATAATTGCTATCAGGACTAAGTCTGATTTTGGATCAGAAAAAAATCTAATGTGTTACACTCACATGACTTTCTCTACTCTTAAACAAACCATTTTTACAAACGCTTATTCTCCATCTACTTCGTGTTAATCGAGATAAACATTTGCAGACTCTATCTTATTGCTAAGTTTCTTGTAGATGTAAGGGGAATATATATTTACAAGGGCAATATAGGAATACAGTAGCCTTTAAGCATACGCATATCTCTTAATAGCTGGTTGCTAGGTTCAGCACCATTCCCTTTGCCACAGATTAATACTCTTTGCATATACAACATAAAAAAATGAATAACGAATTCCCATTTGAGAAAATAAGTATTGAAAAATTTAAGGGAATAACAAGCAATAACTCGAAAATGGTTCACTCAACAAAAAAAATGTATATGACATAAATTTTAACGCGCTCTACATTTTTTGTGTAGTAAAATTTTGTCTATTTCTTATGGTTTACCAGTTATGCAAAATTCGTTCACAATGAAGAATACTTTTGGAGACATTCCCAGAAAACTCAAGATATAGATTTTCTTTGTCATGAAAATATCTTAAACATATGATATTTTAATCAAAATCGTTAGAGCCATTTTTGAGAAAATTAAAATTTTCGAAAAATGTTCATGTAAAGGGTAGCCTGGGGTGGGGGGATTTTCTTGAAAACCTTCGTGTCACATCTCTGGAAGATACTGAACCTAAATACCAAGTTTGGTGTTTATCCGACTGTTCGTTTTTGAGTTATGCTGTTCACAGACACACAGACACACACACACACACACACACGGACATGTTTCCAAAAACGCTTTTTTTGGATTCAGGGGTCTCAAAACATGTATTTCCGGTGAAATCTCGGTATCGAATTTTTGGGTGGAATACAATACTTCCCCTACTTACTATACGTAGTAGAGAAAGTAATAATTGAGCACACCCATAACGGGGTATCGGTTGTATGTTGCATAAACTTTTGTTTAACTAGCCTTACCTGCTCTTCTAAGAATTTAGTTTTCGGATATTATGTGAAATCTTTATTTATTTCTTTGCAACATTCTTTTAAACTGTTGGCAGCCTGTAGTTTATTCTCTGTATGTTCGCTTGCAATTACGCACCATTCAGATGACTTGAAAAGAGCATAAAATCTGGACCATTTATTCAAGATCATTACTTTACCAAGCGCCCATTTGAATTAATGATTTTATATTATAATCTTAGCGTGTGAATCTTGAGTAACAATGTTGCAGTTAATTTACAATAATGCTACAACCTTTGGAATTTCTGAGGTATTAATTTTCAGGTAATGCGCATCGTTGTATTTTATGAAGACAGTGAGTCCGTCTAATTACATGCAGTTAAGTATTTGGGAATTAGTTCTAGACAGATAGGGTGGTAAACTAGAAAACAGCGAGGGGCAAGTATTTTCAATAACAACAAGTTTAGGAATTGTCCTGGGTACTACAGGAACACTTCCATAATTTCGCGTGCAGTAAATTTATTCAGTATATGCTGTACAGAAATATTAATATTTACATACCACAACTAACGTAGTTCATGATTATCCCTGTGAATATCACGTCCCCACTACTGTCTCCTGTGTGAACCCTTTTGGAACGAAAACACTATGATATATTTTTCAGAACTTGTTAAATAGTTTAAGTACCTTCCAGCACAAAATACTTTTCAGGCATTTTGAACTGTCAACTACACTGTTTTATGCATTCTTTCGCTCGCTAAGCAAGTAATTTTGTTATTAATTATTGGTCCGTTTGGAGAAAGCAACGAACTCATAGTACTCCAAATACACACTAACTAAAATGTATTCCTATGATGCAGGTTGTGAACTAGGCTTCCGAAGATAAGGTAATCAACAGCTATCTTGTTTTTCCTCCTGGCCTGTGTAAATTGAGACGGCCATGTGACAGCCCTGTTGTAGGTCACTGGATGGAATGTTAACAAGCCGTCTACAGCGAGTGTTACCATGCACAGCAGTCTCAAGAACGTGTCCAGTGGCTCGAGTGACACCTACATGGGAAACCCTATGGGAGATTAGTGGGTGAAATCTTTATATGTACAACATTTACAGGGATGTCTGACATTCTTGTTACAGATGAGGGGTAAAATGATAGCTAGCCGTGTGTAGAGACTGTCGTCAAATGGTATAGCTGCAGGAAAGTCTATCGAGCCAGGAGTGCCACCCACGTGTGGCACCCCTGTTGGAGATGAGTGGGTGGAATGGTAGCTAGCCGTGTGTAGCGACTGTTGTCATGGCAACTGCTAGCAGCAGCTTTTCCCTTAACGCAAAATGTGTTTGCACCGTTTATGAGGAAAGATAGAAGGCTTTGGTTTAATGCCAGGTCTTCCTTTGCCCATGTATGTGGCCGCTATGAGAATCTTTAGTAGATTCTCTGTACTGTAAGTTTCACGTAGAAGCTCACAATTGAACCAAGATATACCCTAAAGAAGACTTTAAGAACAAATTTACAGTGGGAATCTATATTGTGCAACACTTTGGTGGCTGCTCCTTTGGAGTGCTAAGCACCCAGATGAACTGGTTGAAGAAAACTTGAAGTCAGGTGATATTCTGTGAAGAATTAATTTTCTGTGAAATTATCCACTCATCAAGCCTGCATTTGCTGTAGACTTGTAGAACACAACAATCCGCTTGGGCCAGACAATATTAACCCCGTTTTTATTAATTCTAGAACAACATTAACAGCAACTTAACCACAACTGCGGAACTACAAGAACTACCTTTGAAGGGCACGAAATTCTACAGTGCGATATCTCAGCTCTTCAAAAATGTTTTATTTAAGCAATCTGTAAATTACTCCAGAAACGATTACGCTGCAATGACTTAAGCCCCCCCAAAAAACTAACACCTTAAAATTGATGATTTACTACTTAAAAGATAATAAATACCTCGCAATCAGCATAAAACATTATTAGAAGCGTGTGCACAAGCGATGTTATTAACTGAATTTTTACTTTCTCTACTACGTATAGTAAGTAGGGGAAGTATTGTACTCCACCCAAAAATTCGATACCGAGATTTCACCGAACATACATGTTTTGAGACCCCCTGAATCCAAAAAAAGCATTTTTGGAAACATGTCCGTGTGTGTGTGTCTGTGTGCCTGTCTGCGTGTCTGTCTGTCTGTCTGTCTGTGTGTGTGTGTGTGTGTGTGTGTGTGAACAGCATAACTCAGAAACGAACATTCGGATAAACACCAAACTTGGTATTTAGGTTCAGTATCTTCCAGAGATGCGACACAAAGGTTTTCAAGAAAATCCCCTACCCCAGATTACCTTTACATGGAAGATTTTTCGAAAATTTTAATTTTCTCAAAAATAGCTCTAACGGTTTTGATTAAAATATCATATGTTTAACATATTTTCATGACAAATAAAATGTATATCTTGGATTTTCTGAGAATGTCTCCAAAACTATTCTTCATTGTGTACGACTTTTGCATAACTGGTAAACCATAAGAGATAGACACAATTTTACTACACAAAAAATATAGATCGCGTTAAAATACACAATTTATGTCATATACATTTTTTTTGAGTGAACCATTTTCGAAATATTGCTTGTTATTCCCTTAAATTTTTCAATACTTATTTTCTCAAATGGGAATACGTTATTCATTTTTTTGTCTTGTATATGCAAAGAGTGTTAATCTGTGGCAAAGGGAATTGTGCTGCATCTAGCAACCAGTTATTAAGAGATATATGTGTGCTTAAAGGCTACTGTATTTCTATATCGCCCTTGTAAATATATATTCCCCTTACATCTACAAGAAAATTTGCAATAAGATAGAGACTGCAAATGTTTATCTCGATTAACATGAAGTAGATGGAGAAAAAGCGTTTGTAAAAATAGTTTGTACAAGAGTAGAGAAAGTCATGTGAGTGTAACACATCAGAGTTTTTACTCTATATACATAATCAGCATCTACATACGAAGCCACTTGGATCTAAATTGAAAAACGTTTTCATACGCAGTCGCATTAAATGCTGTACTGTCAAGATAGAGCTGGTTTTGACGAGTAGCAACCAATGCAAAAACAAATTGCATTATAGCAGTGTTAGAATAACTAATTATTTTTACATAGGTGAAAATGTTTCCTAAGGACAAATAATGAGTAAATGAGAATCTAAACCTACGGATTTTATCAGAAATTACACAAGTTGAATTCTTACAACGAAGACAAAAGTGGTTTAAGTGCCTTAACCCCTTAAATTCTTATGGAGAATGGTGAATAATTTTTAGATTTTTTGTATTTATAACCTAAATGCTTTGTTTGTGTACATATTTACGGCATAACAAGAAATGTTTCGCCGAATTTCGTCTCTATAAGTCTGTAAATTCACGAGATCCCATAATTTGTTTTGTTAAAATGGTTGCATTTTTAAAACTAAACTTGTCGCATAAGATATTTTGATGGATAGACTAGTTTGTTTCTCCATTCAAGCTCAGAGGCATACGCGAAAAAAGTAATAAATATCATATTTTGGATTTTTATATACGAATCGAAAAACAGATAAATTAAACATTATTCTCAGCGAATATCCAAGCGAAAAGTGTAAATCCAGCTGCACACACACACACACACACACACACACACATATATATATATATATATATATATATATATATATAAGAAGGTGCCAATTTAGTAACACATTTCATGCATTAATCTTCTTGTAATGGTTGGCAGATCATGTATTAAAATGTTCAGCGTTTTAGCATCCAGTTTGTGCATTTCATACAGTTGTGAAAGTTCTTAGAAGCTAATTTGGGCAACTTGCCACAGCCTCAGTTACTTAAAACTATACGTACATGCACTTCGAAAAGTCTAAAACTGTTTAATTAAAAAAACAAAAAATACAAATTTTGTCGGTCAATGTTAATTTAACCATTCGCTATTATTATTATTATTATTATTAGTAGTAGTAGTAGTAGTAGTAGTAGTAGTAGTAGTAGTAGTAGTAGTAGTAGTAGTAGTAGTAGTAGTAGTAGTAGTAGTAGTAGTAGTAGTAGTAGTAGTAGTACTAGTATTGTTGTTGTTTCATTACTGACAGTTTGGCCTCTTCATAAATACTAAACGTAAGTAATCGTCAAATTATGGACTCCAGTAAAATTAATTTAAGAAAGACTAATAAATAAACTAGTTCATTGCAAAATAAATACATTAACTAATCTTTACGGAGATATAAAAGCGTTTCTGCTTGATACGTGGGGAAAAGACACAGCATGAGGAAAATTGGTCATATTGGTCATTTCAAGCTCGTAGACATTTGCGTACATTTCTTGCGCTGATATATACAGCAGGGAGTGGGAGTAATGACGTGTTCAAGTTGCAGGTTTGCCAACTTCGTGCTGTCAACATCATGCATATTAATCTAGGCTTCCTTTTCCTTTGTGCCCGCAAACATTGGACAACGCGGAGAGTGTATCAATGAGGCAACAAGTTCTTCTCTCCACCATTACCCCTCTTTATTACCATCAAACTGTCGCGAGGTACGCAACTCGTGTTAATTTATGCTATTGGTGTTTACGATTCATGTAACACGATCGACTTTTGGGAGAAACGCAGGGCAATAAAAGCAGCGATAGAAAAAAACTTTGAGAATTATATTACTCTCCTCAAGAAACTGAGAATGTAAGACCAAACTTGCCATTGAAAAAAAGCCAACTGCATGCCGCTGCGGCTAATGGTGTAAGCAGATCAACTATTGCGAAAATTAATTGGTTAAGTACCAGTAGCTCTCTTTCATAACTAACCCCCAAAGGAAAGAAGTTAAATATGGATTAAGGTGAAAATGCAGTGCAGCTGAAAGTTCAGTTTAACGTATCCATCTTTTGCAGAAAAATAAAACACTGACGAATGCGTCTGGTATATTTGTGGCCATTGTTGCAATCCTTCGCATGTCTTTTGAGTCCGAAAACATAAACAAAATACAGGAATTAAAGAAAAATATACAGCAAATGTACCATGAGCAACAGAAGACGTTTCCTCAACCCCTGCAACGTTGTACTTGCACTGATATAAACTTTAGTCACCCCTGATATATGAGGCAGGAAATATCGTCCCGTGAAGCCATATGTCTCATGGGTTATGGGCCAGCATCAGGGGGATCGAGAAAAGGCGGATGCGGAGCGCATATGCTATATTGCTGCACTTCGTCATGTCAACAGAATCGCCTGATTTATACTTTATTTGCAAAAGTGTAAGAAGCGGGCTAAGACGCTGTTTATGATGCTGCATATTTCACTTCAATATGTTCACTTCCAAGATACGTGCTGTGTTCTAATCCTATTCTCTGTTCAAGAGCCTCGGCAGTATTTTGTCTAATATATGTAAGATGTTTTACCATATAGTCAAGTAGCCCATCATAATTTATTCCTAAACTTGGTGGTTCACTACTACGATTGCTGTGATTCAAAGGTGCACTTATCTTAATTTAAAAGTTCAACTATTTTCTGAAATGAAAAAAATAAGATAAAGTCAGTCATTACTGCTAAGGAAAGGCGCAGGATCACTGTGTTCGGGTCGAGTCTTGATGGACTTCCTTGAGTGATCGAAAATAAAAGAAATCAGGTGAAATTCTGTAGGTGAAGAGCGAGGTCGTTCTTTGATAACTGAAAGTGTGTGAGGGTGCAGAAAAATTTGACAAACTCGGCCAATTCCTGTCAGATATGCCACAACAAGGTTAATCTAGTCTGTAGTTTTGGTTCGGTTTGGTTGACAGTGAAGCCTCCGGAAAGAAAAAGCTTCAAAACACAAAAATCCGATTGCAGGAAATACAATTCAAGTAGAGCTTTTTAAAACTAAGTACATTTTGATGGCATATTGCATTCACGTACAACAGGTAAACTATAATATCCATTTTAAGAACGAGTCTAATCGGAACAACAACGTTGATATTGGAGTATACAGCCTTTGTTTTACTTGAATCATATCTTATGTAGAATCAAATAAGCGATATTACGAGATGAAACAGTGAGAGGAATGATTCAGGTGGCAACGTCTATGACCTGCATTCGGAAGGTCCCGGGTTCAATTCCCAAATTCAATGACTGCCCACTCTGACCATGGGGATTTTCGTGGTTTTCCCGTGGTCGCCAAGGGAATTCCTGGGTGGTGTATTCTACCACGATTTCTCCTTTCTCCCATTTCCTCACGTTTCAGGTGTGCTATCAGGTCTTGCAGTGCTGGCGGTGCGGGCAGATGACATGGATGCATGCGCGTTGGAAAGATTTCACCCCGTGAACGCCAGAGTGAGCTGCGCCGCCCTCTTGGGATTCCTCGCCACTGGTGTGCGGATGTTCAAACTGGAAATGTTAGGAATTTCTGCGTGTCTCTGAGGGCATGTCTGCTTGCGGACTTGGGATCTCTAACGGCTCTTTCTTCTCATCCCTGCCTCCGGGAGGTGTATCACAATTAATCAAAGTAGCCGCATTGCGCGAGAAGTTTATCCTCCGATAAAGACATTTTACATCCGACGGGGTGAAGCAGAAACAATCCCTGTCGTTCTCCATGGTGTATTGATTGCCATGCTAGCCTCTAGTTCCCGAGGTCGCGGGTTCAAACCCGGTGGGGGGATAGACATTTTTCGGGCGTAAAAATCCGTTGCATGCTTCCTTCGGAAGGGAGGTAAAGTCGGTGGTCCCGTATCGTAGGTTTACGGTACGTAAAAGAACCTCAAGCCTGACAAAGAGGCCTCAGCAAAATTACCGGTCTTTCACGCCCAATACAGAATGGAACGCTAAGAACCACAGCGGTTAAAAAGCGTCCATAAATAAAACTCAGTTTAATTTAAGAAACAATCCCTTTTAACATATATTCAAGTAAGTCTGTCTGTAGTTTCTTTGTATAAGAATGCTGAAGAATGTCAAATTAAAAATTAAAACTAATTACATTTCATAATATGTTATTTCTACTATGAACAGAACATTTATGAATTTGATTTTTCTTGTAAGGGAAAACGGCAACCTAGTCTGATCTAACTTCCTATATGAAACGTAGATGGTTACAATACAGCATTTCGATACATTTTATAGCGATACTTTCTCCCCCCTCCTTTGTCTTCAAAATATGTTGCTAATCATAAGATGTCAATTTGTTGACAAGACAATTTAAACGCAGATTTAAAAGTTCTTTTTTTGTTTTAATTATGGACGCTCTTTAACTGCTGTGGTCCTTAGCTCCCATTGTCGTATATTGGGCGAGAAAGACCGGTAATTTTGCTCATAGGCCTCTTTATCAGGCTTGAGGTTCTTTTACATGCCGTAAATCTACGACACGGGACCACCGGATTTACTTCCCTTCCGAAGGAAGCCATGCAAAGGATTTTTACACCCGAAAGAAATCCATCGCCCTCCGCCAGGTTTTAACCCGCGACTAAAAGCTAGCTTGCTAACCACTACACCACGGAGAATGACAATGTTTAAAAGTTAAGCGCTAAGTAAACCTAATATCACTTTGGGTTTGCTATACTCCACCTCTATAGTAACTTAATTCTGCTACGTTTGCAGCAATCATAATTAGCCACCTAGGAGTTTCCTTGACATATTTTGTGTTCCATTACCGGGAAAAGCTTTTCTACTTTTCTGCTATAGCGAACGGAGACTTACGAATTTATCCACATTTACTCTTTCCACCGTGCATTAAGAGAGTTGTGAAGATCCACACAGAGTTTGTATCCTCCAGCAATTTGAGAGCATATTAACTTCTCGTGCAGAAAGCAGCTGCATTGAGCGGTTATTTATCAATGCAAAAAGAGACCGACTCGTGAAATATTCAGGCGGGTGGCTAATAGCTGCCGCACTGCTTATTTAACTTAACTGGAAAGCACTCTAAAAGAGACTTCTATTAAAATTTACAGCGAAGCAATGCCTGTGGAGGGTTCCTTGAGAAGCCTGGTGATCGGCTTCCTGACATATTGCAAGAGGTAAAGGCAATACTACAGTCCTACTTGTCAATGGAAAATAAGTTGAAGGGTCGAATAAATATTGGTAACAACATGTCCACAGCTTTATAAAATCTGAGTTACATTCATATGGGTGTCTCTGGCCACTCTTCTACAAATTATTCACACGAAACCTATGTTCCTACCTACTTCATGTCATGGACATGAACGTTTGCAGAAATTCTTTCATTACACATTTCGTTGTACGTGCAACGGAAATGCAATAGCCTGAAGCGATCTTTGAACAGTGGTATAGTGGTTTTGGAATTACACTTCTTGCATGACCACTAGAAACAAGTGAATGATGACTTAGCACTTCACAAATTATAAAAATTTGAAAACTGAAGAATACATTTGTCATGTAAATATATTTAATACTTGGTGTTTTAATCAAAATGTTTAGTCATTTTTGAGAAAATAAACAATTTCTAACTTTTTTCCATGTAACAGGTAGTTTGATGTGGGGGTTTTCTTGAAAATCTTCGTGTCGTATCTTTGGAAGATACTGAACTTACCTAGGTTTGGTATTACTCCGAATTCGTTTTTGAGTTATGCTGTTCACAGACAAACGCTCGCGCGCGTGTGTATGTATGTGACACACACGTTCTTAAAATATAGTGTTTTATAAGTTTCGGAGCTCAATGAATTTCAGTGAATTTCTCTACTAATATAATACATTAATATTAACTCTGTTTCCATTAAAACAAACTCCTATCAGTTTTATTTTTCATTTGTTAACAACAGTTTTAACATTCACAGAAAAGTTATTTATTCACTTCACATTACATGGTTAATTTCCACTCACTTAACAGTACACGGAATTACTCCATATGAAGCTACACGTAAACAATTGTAGATCGAAGGCGCTTCCAAATATTTGACTGAACCATTCCTGAAATGAAAGACGGGTATTTAAATATTAAAATTTGTTCCAGATAACCGTTATTTCTTGCAGTAAGCTAATTTTCATAGCGACGAGCCTGCTGCCGAAACCCTGATTTTATAGAAAGGTATTCAATCACAAGTTTTAGGAATACTTTGAATATGTTCATCATAGATGCACAAATGCATCAAAGATAGTTAAATATGATCTATAGGCATCAAATTAATGTAAGCAAAATTTATCGAACAATTTTCGATTTTGGTTTACCAATCAACTAAGTTGCATAAAGGATATTGTTCATACTTCAGGCATTTTAATGATTTTAAATACGATTTTAGTGACGCAGTTATGAAAAATGTAGCAACAAAGTTACAACACTGAAAGCAGCACAGATGTTTGGTCTGCGCTTTATCCATCCTTTGCTTTTGAAAAAAAAAAGTTCTCTTTCAGAACTCGCGAAAATAAAATATTTCTACTGGTCAGAAGCAAAATTCAGTACGGGGATTCCCGAATAATGAAGTGAAATTTTAATACAAATCTATAAAAATCGAAACTTACATATTCTGATACCTGACATGAATTAAAACAGCTAATCCGGAGCAAGGTTCTGCTTTTCACATCAATAATTCGCGTTAGTGGAGGATCAAACTAGTTAACTTGTATGAACTACTTCATTCACTTACCTACTCACTCGTGCTCGTTCTTGCGGTGATACAAATGAAGTTGTTCATTCATGTACCTGGCATACAGTGAATAACAAAGTGCATGACACTGAATAACGTTTTATACAGTGACTATAACAAAGTAGAAAAATGCTCCTCTCGTGTTAATAGGTGGCAGCAAAGGTGCATAACACCGTTCCAAGTGGTATGATTAGGAACTAATGCCACGAAAAAAATTGTCAAATAATATATATATATATATATATATATATATATTTTCTTTTCAATTTAATATGATCTACTTTTGATTTTAGAACATTCTCTGCGGAATTAACAAGCTGAAAATTTAAAGCTATCCCAGTAATTACAGTCTATTAAGACGCCAGCATGTTCGTATTATAAAACCCAGGCCTATGTATCCTTTTTAGTCTTTTGGTAATTTAGGAGTTTAAACTAGAAGGCTTTTATAGCGTATTTTCGTAGAAAAGACAGAGATCTTCAATGAATAAAGAGTTCTAAGAATCGACTGATTAGTTTTTGAGATTCACACACACTCTCTTTTCTGTTATTATAATACTGGTATACATTGCATCACTTCAATTAAATGACTCTTGCCACATACGATCGTATATTTATTGCATACACTAAATCTTTTGCTGGAACAACACTAAAGAAAATTACACTAGCTATTATTTCTCTCTAAAGCATCTGCGGATTCCACAACAGGAACGAAAACAGAAAGATGTTCAATCAACCTTGACGAACGGACTGCTATTTTTCACAGGTGATCCCCCTTTTCTGGAATTCAATAACGCTTCCGCCCTCCATAATTCCTGCAGGTCATCAATACTGCCAATTCCGAAAGATGCTGGGATTGCACTGCCCCTCGGTTACGTGTGATTTGCTGACCGTGATCTACACAGCATCGGAATTCAAGAGGCATCTCAGAACCTAAAGCCGAAGAGAAAAAAATGTATTTTCTATTTCGATACAATGTAATCCTAGGTTTAAATCCCCAACTGAGGTTTCATCCCATAACAAAAAGCTTTTTAATTGTATTTCCACCACAAACGCTGGATTTTTTCCTACAGTCCTAAGCTTCAATAAAATATCCATAACAAGATTATTGACTGCGTGATATAGCTCCATAATTATTCCTTCATTTCAATATTTTGAACAGACACAGTGATATCAAGCTAATATCTAAAGGTTTTTAATCTAAGTGACCATTATTGGGAGGTAAGCAGCTACAGAATACTTAAAACAAAATCCACATCTGCGAGTGCCTCTTGCACTGCAGAAAACTGCAAGATGGATATTGCCTGTCAGTCCTCTTGAAAGTCTTCGAGAGGATAGTACTTGCCCGCTTGTCCCCTGTACTGGGTGACATTCACGCCATCCCTGATCATCAGTTTGGGCTTCTTCCTGGGTACTCGACGCCCCAGCAGGTACTGCGGGTGTTGGAAGCCGCTGCCCTGGGTTTCCAGGACGGGCTTTTACTGCTGTGGTGACTCCGTACGTCGAGAAGGCCTTCTCCAGGACCTGGCATGCGGGTCTCCTTTACAAGCTTATCCAGCTGGAACTACCACCACTCTACATGCACCTGCTACATTCATACCTAAGACACCGATCTTTTGTTGTTTCAGTTGCGGGGAACAATTCAACACACAGGCCAATACGAGGAGGAGTCTCCAAAGGTTCAGCGTGTATGTGGCCGACATACCAGTAGAGCAGCACGTCAATGTAGAGCAGTATGCTGACGACGTGCTGCTATACTGCACAAACAAAAACTCTCGCAGAGCCTTCAACCCCATTCAGCGATATCTCTGCCTCATCCAAGAGGCGTTGGCGATTGTCAATCCGGAGAAAAGCCACGCCATCCTCTTCACACAGCACCGCTTCCCCGCCAACTTCCCCTCATTTACCAACCTCCGACGTAGGATACAGTGGACGAATTCCATCACTTACTTGGGTGTTCAGTTAGATAGGCGTCTAACTTTTGCGACTCATATCGCGGATCTCTCGCGTCGGAGAATGGCTGCTACGGCCTCCCTGTACCCCATGCTTGGGTCCGTGATGCCGACACCGCTCAAGTTGCGCCTCTTTAGAGCACTTATAATCCCCGTCCTACTTTACGCCTGCGAGATCTGGGGCATGGCCGCAGACTCCAGTCTGCTCCGACTGCAGCCGGTGTAGAATAGGGGCCTCCGGGCCATCTATTCTGTGTGCCGCGCTTTCCCCGTGAGACTACTTCATGAAGCCTCATCTCTTCCATACCTTGAGGATGAATTTAGGCGCCGGGCCAAAAGACTATACAACTAGTTGACATTCTATCTGAGTGCCCTCGTTCGGTCTCTAGGGGACTATAACCCCGGAGAACGCCGCTTCAAGCGTCTCCGGGTTCCCTGCATGGATTGCGGGCACCCCGGTAACAAAGGAGCAACTCCAACCGGCAGCAAAAGCTGAACTACTTTATAGTCCTGCCACGAGTTGCTTGGTAAATTCAAAATTAAAACCAAACAATTTTTCGATAAAATCTTCCACCTGCGGTGCACTAGGGCCGTTGCACCCTAACCTGCAGTCATCCAGGAGCTCATTGCTACCTCCTTTCACCCCCACAACCTCAGTCTCAACCGCCAATCCTGCAAAACCTTATCCTACCTACCAGTGGTTAAACCCTAACAAGGGTAGGTACACTTGCAACACTTCTTCGGGCTGCCCTCAGCCTGCCAACATACTTCGCCTTGGCCGAATACACCAGGTAACCCAATGAAAACTAATGCTAGTAGCAATAAACAGCCAAGTTATGCATCTGTGGCTCTATCTACCCCCAGTAAAGAACAAGCTATCATAACAGACGCTCGTGATAACTTAACTATTCGCGAATTTAAAGTTACCAGATAACCTCCAACTTGCGTCACGCATTTTAAACAATCGGATTTGCATCTTTTATAACTAAAAAGTCAGCTAGCAAGCGCAGGCAAATAAAAATCAAGGATATTACTCTTGATTTACGCCCAATTACGGAAAAGAAATCCCTAACGTTTGTTCAATAATATCTAACCAATTAATTGTAGATAAACTAACCAGATGGATGTCAAAATTATGCCGTCAATAACACATATACGTGGAGGAATTTCAGAACCTGGGTTCTCCAAAGGATTAAGCTTTAGAAGGCACCTGTATGTATCGCCTAAAGATGCTGAGATCTTGACCGAAGTATTCAAATCAGTTATAAAAGCACAAATTATTGGGTATACATTTCATCCGATACTCCATCATGCTTTATTTGTAAGCTATAGGGTCACTTGTATGCTACCAACAGAGGCAGCTAAGGCAAACAACCCCAAAGGAACATTTCTGAAGAGGATGACTCAAAAATCAAAAAGTCTCGAGCTATTCCTGATATTCAAAAGCTGTCAGAAACAACTAGTGATGAGTCTGTTAGGGAAATTCCTTCCTAAAAGACAGTCTACCACCATCACCACCACCACTACCACGATAAAAGTAGAATAACCTCCAATTATTCTACTTCGTGCTAAGCAACCTCTTTCATCCACAAGGAGCAATGTGAATAACACATTGAAAACGATGATGATCCTGGTATTTCATCAGAACGCTTCAATATATTTTCTGAAAATGAACCTGACTCGAGAACAACTCCCTAACAGTGGCAATCATTCAACGATAAAGCCCAAGACCAGTGACACACAGCACAATATCAATAAAATATTCAACGGCACTTCTAAAACAAATGGATGAACAACACGAAGACTATGAGCTTAGTTTCATAGAACTTGTAAGCCTATTTGAAAAAACAGTGGGAAAATTTGATGTCACTTCTGTTGCGTGTAATTACACAAACATTCTCGAAAGCCTTGTTTAAGCAATGAGAAAACGTATATATTTTATAAAAAACACACCATCAAAAGCAGAAGCTCTAGGTTAGAAGCTAAAATCCTTACTGCTATAGACAATAGAGAAAGCAGCATTAGAAACTGAAAAGAATCGGCTCTAAACTGCACCTAAACAAATAATAAAATGGCCAAGTATAGTGTACAGTTGAACATGAATGGCTTTAGAACCCAATTGGAATATAATCCTTCTACAAGAAAATAACTCCGATATTATATGTTTATAAGGAACAAATTTTCGTGATAACACAACTTCGGGGTTACGCAGAATTTTACAAAAATCGAAACATTGTTCGCCATGCCAGGCGGAAGTGCAACATGCCTTAGAAATAACGTTATCACCAGAGAAAGTTTGCTTAATTCAACATTTGAAGCTATAGAAATATCTGTAACTCTTGCTCTTCAGACGGTGTAAGTCTGCAATTTATACCTACCTAACAGTATGAAAATTGACCTTCAAATCTTGCGATACCTAATTCTGCGTTTACTCAAAGCATTCCCCCTAACAGGAGACTTTAACAGCCATAATGCTCTTTGAGGATACAAAACTATTAATCAGCGAGGACAAATAATTGAAACCTTATCAGATAAGCTTGATTTAGTAGTACTCAATTCACCTGAATCGACTCATTACGTCTTTACAGTTGGATCTTTAAGTAGCAAACACTTAGCTCTTTGCTCACCTAGTATTTCACATTTATTTAGCTGGGCAGTACATTCTGAGCCATACAGAAGCGACCATTTTCCCATTATGTTAAACACAACTGCCCGTAGAGGCAGGAGATCAGATTTCCAGGTACTGATCACTTCCTACAAGTATTTTGTAGCATCTAAGCTGGACTATGGTTGTATAGTTTATAACTCTACTAAGCCCTCAGCTCTCAGAATGCTGGACTCCATTAACACACTAATACAAAATATTGTAAAATTTACTACAGAACGTATTTTTATTCAACAATGTTCATAACATATTTTAAAATGTTTCAGCTGTAAATGTTAATTTAGTTAACTCAAATATTCTAAAATGTGCTGTACAATGTAACTTGTTTGTATACGTTGCGTCAAACGTTTATAAAAATGTTTCAAAGTCGCTATAAGACAATGCAGTTAGGCGACTTTAAATAAATACGTTTTAAAAATATCCACATCCTCAGGTTTGGACGTGTAAGTGCTCTGCCCAAGCCGTATCCAACTGAATCTATATTATATTGGTTTTAGACCTTCCTAGACTTGTTCCCTGTAGCAACATAGCCTCACCATGTACCATCTTTTGTTTCGTTTTGAAATTTCTTTCTTCAAATCCTGTATTCTTTCCTTTACTTTGTGGCACAGCGATATGGAAATCTAAGACTGCTCGGGAATCTACTGACGACTTCTCATTTTTATTCTTTGCAATGAATGCTCTTCTTCGGTCACAGAAGTGGAAATTCAAAATTTTGCATTGGCCATCTATGACAACAAGTATTACACGACTGGGAGGGGGGCAGCAAGAAAGGCATTTTATTTGGAAACAATTACGCAGTGGAAGAATTTCAACAAAACTCCTAAGAATATGCAGCGATCAGATTATCGCACTATATTTAACAACTAATGAAAGCAAAAATAGATTTTAATTTTACGGCCATATATGTAGGAAAAAACTTCTGATCAACAATTTCCACATTTGTTCTAGAGTATTTCCATAGGCTAACCTGTACACAGAAAACGCACCCTGAAATAAATGTTTCTAAATTACAAAATTAATCAGAAGCGATGCGCGGTGGTGAAGACCCCTCACTGAACATAAGCTACGATATATCTTCTGCAGATTTAGAACAAAGGACTGCACATTCAATGTAAATTACAGTCATTCCTATGACATCTACAGGCAGCGAGAAGTGTTTCCCAATCATTTAACAATATTAATGATAAATTTAATGAGAAACAAGAGGGAATCACTGCACTGCTGTCAGCTGGGGAAACATTTTGCGCAATATTTGGACTTCAACTATGTACTTCAAGTCCAAATATTAGTCTTTACTTTTCAATTTTTACTTCAAGGAAAGTAAATTGGATGGTAAGAGTAACCTCTTTCACAAGGTTTTATATGTGACTTTATATCAAAAGAATGGCACATTTTAAAATATAAATGTTCGTAAGTTCTAAGTGATTCCAACTTATTCCCATTCTAATCGATAGCTTTACAGGTAATGGATCAGGTTGATAACATATTACACTGGTACAGGCAGAACCAATACCACGGAAGAAATATTACTTAATACAGATCCGACTGCCCCATTTATACAGTTGGACTCTGAACTGTAATGAAATATGGAATCACTGGCCCTTAGTGCCTATTTCAAGTCCTATGAACAATTTGTTTCATTTTTATACCATAAAATAAGCAATTCCAAGCAGCCGGTAAGAACGACGACCACTAACTTCGACATATGTGTAAAACGACACATAAGGTTTTATTGCAGACAGTGACTGTTGCAAAATGAGAAAGAATCGTGGCAAGAGTTCCTCTTCGGTTCCTGCTGAAGTCTTAACCTTCACACAGGATTTTATATGTCCTGCAAGGCGAAATCCATGATCGCTACCTTCCCTTCCAATTCGGTCATTTGTGAATCTGTTGTTCAGGTGAACGCGCTCCTCGTGCTAGAATCATAAACTCTGTGGACAAAAGCGGCATCACGCTTCAGGAGAAATTTAATGAACCACGGAAGGCAGCTGAATGCGCGTTTCTTTCACGCGTTATTAATCATTGCCTGAAAAATATAATTCCGTCCAAAGGTTCTCGATTTCAAAATATTCTGTTTAGATTCGTCTAACGCCTGTATTAATGTGACTCGTGCGACCTGAAACACAATGTATCTGTTTATATTACGCCCAACACTATGCCTTATGGTGTAAGTCGCGATGCAGCATTGACCAATTCCAAATCGACTGGAATGACTTAGGCGGTAGTGTCTGAGACTCGCATTCGGAAAGTCACCTAAGAGTTCGTTATCACATCCTTAAGCAACCAATCATCCTGACATAGCATTTTTCATAGTTTTTCCTTGTCGTTATGCGAATTTTAGGATGGATTCTTATCCCCACGAATTTTCCCGTTCCTCATTCCCTCTCATTTAATTTCCTTCATCCTTCAGGGTCGCAGAAGACGTTGGCGTGTGGCATATGTCGGACCATGTCTTGTGTTTCTACCCCATTATCTGAGTCTTCTAGCCGAACCTGTCAATAAGGATAGGGGTACATTGAAGGAGTGCTCTACTGGGCTGCACTATCTGACATGGTAAGAGACCCGTCTTCTTTGTGCGTGCTCCTACCAGATGTGGGCACTCTTGGTGATGTTTCATCTATTTCTTCATCCAGCAAGTCACTTATGTGCAATATGGTAGCTACTGGACTCCGTTCCAAAAATATAACGTATAATAATTTCGGAAATATTTTGGTGTACGTTTCTAAGCTCTGGATTTTGAAACGTTAAGTATACTATTTTTCTCATGAGGTATCCGCTACGTGCTTATATTTACTGGTTTTAATTGTACTACACTTGGAAAGAAGTGTTTGACAACACATTATAGCAAGTTAAACAAGAAGCTTACTTGTGACGTCATTGCTCTCCGAACAAAAATATGTTCTTATTTCCCCTACGTAAGTTGACAATCTTAAAAACTGACGTCTTTAACTTCACCATTAAAGTAGTGTATACTCTGGTCTTTATTCAAGCTAAAGACTTGTTTCTTGCTACTGAAGAAAGAAAAGCGCTAATGCGAGGTTAGTTTTCATAGGAAGTAGATAACGGATTTGGCTAGCAGACATTTTGAAAACATGCGCCATCATTACGGGGACGTCTCATTAACGCCTCTTAATGACGTGAGGGGAATGGGATGGAGGTAACGAGGCGAGCAATGAGGTTAACATTCCGGACAACTATCTAGAGGGTGCGTCGCAACCTCTACTCACTTTCGGTTAGTGGTAGACGGATGCGTCGTTTAAATATCCTCGACCAAAGCGAAGTGAATGAATGGATTTTTGGAATATGGTATATATCTTATCAATCACACGGCAACGATCTGATTCCCTAAATTCCTCAGGGTTTGCAATCATGTAAATGATCTTAGTGTATAAACACGTCTAATAGCAATACCTATAGCTCTTCCGACTTCTTGAGGCATCCTTCTATGTAACAAAATACATTTATCCTGTTATGTTGTTGTACTGCAATTATTCCAAATTCCTACATGCTGATGTGCATAGAATCACATTGCCATTCATTACAGAATTATCTGATTAAAACTATTATTTACATGCTGCACACGTTCAAAAAGTGCAGCAACCGTTCGACTTCATGGTTCATTCGATAGCACACTTGCGTTCTGCATCTTCGGCTGTGCCTCAGTTTTACTTCCTCTATCGCCTACTAATGGTAGGTAGAGAAAGTATCGCATTGCAACCAAAAGTTCCAAATCGAGGTTGTAAGTTCTATCAACAGTGATACACATTTTTTAAATAAAGAAAAAATAAAAACCATCCCCATTAGGATCCAAATAGAATATCTGGTATTATAGATATAAATACTACAATACTAGTTGTTCTGGGCGTAACACATGACCTCCACAGAAACGTAAACTCAGTTTAAAATGCATATAATAAAATTATTTGAACTCAGAATTAGCAATCTAGTCACCGCGTCCTTTGTTTCCATAAATACACCCATTTTCTTACTTTTTAGTTTTGTTTGTCCTGTGTTTTCATCCGTGTTGCTTCCATTTTCTGGTTTTCCATTTTATACTGTTTACCTTACACGCGTTCACGATACAACTAACCATGTCCGAGGCAGGAGTCGAAATCACAGTTTCCTGCTATGAGATATTAAACCGGAACGTTTTGGTGAGGTAACCATCTAGACCAGCTTAATTGTAGTAATAACACTTTTAAGACGTTTAATGCTTTGCGAATTGCTGAAGTTATTCGGGGATCCAAATATTTTTCCTCTCATTGCTCTACTACTTTTAAGACAAATGCTGTAACATATTAGGGGGACGTCACAATCATTGACCAGTAATAATAACAACGGCCTTTTCTGAGTTCAAAAGTTGCATTTATATCTGCAGGGATGGTGATATATTTCATCAACGGATATGGCCGCCAAGCCGCAGTAGTGTAACGAATGACAGTCGTGCTAAGCAAACTTTTTAAAATGGTGTTTACACCTTCGGAACAGCTTTCTTTGGTGAAACTCAAGTAGCCTATGGTGAAAACGCATTGCAGTGTCACCCGAGATTAAAATAAATGTGTGGTAATACCGCACACAAAACTACACACATTTCGACGCAAGGTGCCTTAAATTCTGCTAAAGTATGCGGGGGTACGGTGTTGAGCGCCAATTTTGCGGCACGGAATTTGCAGGAATGGTCCCGCGTTCGATGCTAGCTCAGGAATTTGCATGGATCTTGGATCTAGGGTTAGTGGTTAATACGACTGATTCATTTTCCTGTCCCTTTATTTCCCTTCACCGTTTTAAAATTGGACTCCTGACGTTACCTCACCACACATACACACACGCGCGCGCGCATTTCTTTACTGCTGTGCTTCATACTATCGCCCCTATCCGCCGATACATTTCTTTTCCGAACAACCTCCAAGGAACTACCACGTAGAAGAAGTGCGTCTTCTAAGCTCTCTTGTTTCTTTATTTCAAATTTCCTATCTCCGCATTTCACTATCACATGATTTGTACCTTCTTTCTTATTGGCTGTTTGGGAGTGATAATAGCATTGACCGTTTTCTACACATGTGATTTTCAGGCGACCTAAATGGTACACTAACAAAGCGTATTCTCCTCTCACTCGGTTAGACTAAGGGAAAAACCACTCCATTTGCGGCCTGCTGCTGGCACTGCCTTATCAACCCATATTCACCTGTAGATGTAATACTCACTTCCCAGTTTTATTTAATAATACTATTCCTACTGTTATTAATATTTATTATACCTATGGTTATAATTTTATATTTAGCTACTCAGAACGTAGTTCTTCAAGTAGCGGAGTGTGTTACATAAAAACGCAGGCTTACAGCTGTCTTTTCTACAAAACTTTCGTTGGAAAGGATTACGACACCACCACATTCTCCCGATATGCCATCTTGCGATTGTGGCTTTTTTTCTGAAGATCTTCCGATGTCAAACATTTCCAACACAGCATTAGGACAGTGTCGGAAAAAAGGACATTGCTGGCGCATTCCAATAATTATGCAAGGAGTGCATGACATACGGACAGATTGAGTAGAGGGCTTGTAGGAAAATGGAGAGTTGACCATATAAAATACGGTTCGGTAAGTATGAAAATGCCCTCGGACATAGTTTCTAACTAAATTACTTACGAAATGCGTTTTGACCTAAGTTAAGGCATTTGTATCTTATAGTAAATAATATGGTAGTCCTGCTTTAAAAGCAGAGTTTCAAAACAAATCTTCGGATTGACTGACAAGGCCTTTTACTTTCATGTATGTAATTTGTTGCTATTTTGAAGAAACGGCAAGACACGCTCAGGAGATGCATGCTGAAAAACTGGAGTAAACATTAGTTCGTGCCTCGAAGGCGAAACAATGGCCTAACAGAGTCAAGTGGCGTGAGGTAATTAAGCGGAACACATGTCTGTCATTAATGTGGTAACCGCAGTTCTGGTGATATACGGAACCCTGCCCTCTATGCGATGGTCTGACCAGCGCTGCAAACCGACATTCCGTCATATCAAAATGTTTCGCTGTTTCATTCTCCATGAGAGTAACATCAGGCTATCTTCCAACTAATGACCTGGTCTTTAACTAAGTTCACTTATCCGCATGTTAAGATTCGTACGGAGTTTCGAGTATATGGGCTGTAAAATCAAAATATTTGCAATATATAAAACAGTAAGCAGTACGTATCTTCAGTTTTATTGCCAGCCAGAGCCTATGCCATCTCCAAAGCTGATAGGAGACGTTGCAAGTTGTCAGTGTAGCGTTGTATCTATGTGTAACTCAGAGTTGGAGCGACCTAATGAATGAAGTACTACTTGCACTGTTTAAACTGCATGTACGACTTTGTAAGGCATCGTATTGAAAATGTTTTGAAGTCTTAGAAAGAAATTTTAATCCAGTTTCTTCTCAGATATACATAAACTAAATTAGAAGCTGAAAAATATTGAAATACTCTGTAAAGCCCTTTCAACCAATGGCATGAAATACGATTCTTAATCTACACTAAAACTCAAATCACTGTGCCGAATAGTCTCTAAGAAAATGTATTCTAAAATTGTAAGTATTTTTGTCATTTTTCTCCCAATGTATTTTTTAAAAAATTAAATAGCTTATTTGGATTAACTACCACACATCTGAAAACAAAATATCGCAGAGATGTACTGGTGGTTAAAGAAGGGCTCCGCGCACTGATAAAATCATTAGAATTCGGCCAATTCGTGAGCTAGGAAAAGGGAAGACGAGAGATGGGTACTTGAAGAAACCTCGTCAGTCTATTGAACCACATCATTAAATGTTGCCATGTTGGTTCAAGAAACGACACAAGCGTTTAAAAACGGCAATTTTTCCAAAATTTCACATTTTGACATAGAAGCCACAATTGTACTTATATGGCAGAATAGAGATTTAACGAATTCAAACACTAAAAAAGAGATCGAGATTATCGGGAGCGTAAAATGATCGCAGCGACGCATATAATTCAGCCTATCTTCGACTTGCATTATGTCGACACGACATTTAGGGTGTCATTTGTGCGCTTTAAAATATGCCTTATAATTTATTTGCCTTTTGAGCACAGTGTCGTGTTCTACCCCTCGAAACCCCAATTGTGTCCTGATACAGACCTGTTCCCATTTATTTGTTTATTTATTTTTGCACTGATATATCACTTATACACAGAAATTGATACTGGGCTCAGTGCACCTCCAGATGAACCACATACTTCCCACCCTTAAAATAAGAGAAAGAATTTCAACTGCATGAGAGGTTAATTTCGATCGGATGATATATTCCAATGTTGACATGGTATCGATTTCGTGTATCCTCCTTACAAAAGCTACAAAAATATAAAATAAGCGAATTACAACTATCCGGGCTTGTGGGCCATGGTCTAGAAGGCATCGTAGATACCGACGTTTCGCCAAGTACAGTGCTTGGCATCTTCAGGGTGAAGTGATTCAGTGTCTGCGGTGGTCGGAGTCTGAACGCAGGATGGCGCTCTTATATAGTGGGGGTGGTGGGACTTACTGTGAGGTCCTGTGCAGTGATTGGCTCGCGTCTCTGGATGTGGGTGGGTTTGGCGAGGTATTATTATGTCTGCTATTTTTGTGTACGTGTTTCTCCAAGATAGGTGTCCAGGCTTTATGCACACGAAGAGCTTCTTCTTTCCGGTTAAAATTGTTCTTGTGTTTATATATTTCAATGGCCTTAGTTTGTGGTTGTAGATAAAACTTCGGTTTCTTTGAAGCTGATGTCATGGCCGAATAATAGGGAGTGTTCCGCCACGGATGATTTTTCTGTTTGTCCCAATCTGCTGTGACGCTCGTGTTCTTTCAGTCTCGTGGCCACGCTGCGCATAGTAGTGCCTATGTAAACCTTACCGCAGCTACAGGGCACTTTGTAAACACCTGCAGATGTATGCGGGTGACGCTTATCTTTGGCTGATCTTAGCAAGTTCTTGATTTTTTGTGTTGGTCTATAGTTGTAATTCATTTATTAGTTATGACGCCGGCCGTGAAAGCCTCAGTATGTACATAAAATAAGCGCATTAACTTGTATATTAGTGGTTACGATTTTTTTATCATCAACGACCGATATTTCGATCGAAAAGTTCTTATTTATTTAGTGGTCAAATTTGGATTCGATTTGATTCCTAACACATGACGACTTTTATGCGGTCTGAAAAGTAGGGATATCATCTAAGTGAACCGTGTTTATGACTTTGGCCTCTTTTTGGATTGTTTTGAATATGGATATTTTTTTTCATTTGGGTGTTTACAGTTTGTAAAAGAACTTACTTGGCAGTGAGAAAGGAAGAGGTTCGTATTCCATCGGTTATAGTATTTTTTACGCGCCCGCATTAGAAAATTGAAAGACATACCGGAAATTGAATCTTTGGCTCTTTGGCGTAACGTGCCAATTTGCTAACCATTGTGCTATTAAGCCATCGTTATTACCTCAGTAATTGCATTGTACGTCATTATGAAGGTAATAAATGAATAATCCAGGAAACTCGCGTATATACATAATCACAAAAGCCTTTCAGTCGAACGGCACATGTTCCAGATGCCCAAATTAGTTGTGCAGGTGCGTCGTACATACGAGGCTTAAATCATAGTTGCACATAAATTATTTGTATTTGCATGTACATCTGGCTTATCCTAGCGCCAACTCTTGATGATGCCAATATCGATCCCAGATTAGTATAATTTGGTAATGCGGCCGACTGCTGCATTAACTGCGCTAATGTGCACACCTGCTTTGGGCCGTGCGTCTTCATGTCTCAGACAGACTTCTGGTGGCAACGATCACCTGAGTCTTGCAATCTCTACTTTGGCACCAGTACCAGCGTTTAATTTGATAACATATGCGATGTGGTCCAGAAAACTATACCACGCATCGCTTTGCGTACATTTTCACAACAGTGTAACGCATAAAGGAAGCCGAAATTAACAACCACTGGCTTTTGGTGGCATTAACAATGCTCTCAGTCAGAATCCAATGCCCTCACAATGCTGGAGGTACAAGAACTCCTTCATAGAATGTGCTCATCCTAAGCAACTCAGTGCGAAATTCCCATAGCGATAAACTAAATTTTCGCCAATAATTACATCCTCGCTAATATTGGGAATGTAAAACAAAATACTCCTATGACAAATGTGGCAGTATTTTATATCACAACAATGTAAAATGCCAGAGTTATTGTAGTGTAAATAAGCATTATTGTATGACATTGATTTGAGATGTTTGTTAATTATTAGCATTGTTATGAAATAAGTTTACACGGCCTCAATGAAACTGACAATAACAGCGGGCAACAATGAGCGAGGGGGTGAGTTGTTTATTAATTAGAAGAGGCAGCAAATGACGTCAGAGTAGCGCGCGTTTCTTTAGAAATGGAGGGAATTTCTTCCCTAGAGTATATGTCTTCGTAATTTTGATTAGATAAAAAAAATAGACGCTAATGTTGGCGCGTTTTATTAACCAATAGCAGCTCGGTTATAATCTTTAGGCATATCGGGTGAGGGAGTATAAATTATGAAGTCAAGAGACGGGTAACGTTCAGTCCAACAGAAGCACTCGCGGGTAATACGTCGTTCAGTCCAACAGAATCGTTCACGCGTTAAACGTCGCGCAGTTCTACAAAATCTCTCGCGTCGTAAAGTTAGTTAAAAGATGTGAAATACGCGAATTAATAATTTGCGGCAAATAAGTGATTATAGTTACATCCGAAAATATAACAGTTTCAGTAAGGCATGTATCAAAAGTAAATCCGTGAAATTAACGAAGTGTGACGGCAATAAAAGTGTAAAAACAAATTCTTTTATCAGTGTTATCTTTTAGTAACAACTCCTTTCCGTTTACACACCCTGTTTAAGAGATTTGCTCGACTGAATAATAATAGCTAGCCGGAGGACAAAGAACTCAAAATTAAAAATAGTAAAACAATAACAGGCGCTCAGCAAATAAGATAACACGACGATATCGCGACACAAAATCTAAATGACATTTTGAATGATTCTCCTGAAAAAATATAATTACTCCGTCTACCGCTTGCCCGTCTACTGCACTCCATATCCCAAATTCCACTGAAACAGGTGCTTTGATTCTCTGAACTCAAAAATTATGTTTGTGCGTGTGTGTTTGATTATGCGAGAGGAAGAGAGGTATAACGCAAAATGAGAAAATTGATGTGGCTCAGTCACACGACTTTCCCAACGCATATTATAGCATTCATTAAAAAGTTGCGTTATTCACGATTACCTTTGTTTAGAAATGATTTCAAATGAAGCACTAATCTATATCTGCAAAGGTTCATTCCGATCAACATTAAGTAGCAAGAAAAAATATCTGATACGTTACATTCACATAACTTTCTCTAATCTCTATCGCTTATTAGTGGGTGTATATGTTATTCTTACAAAAGCTTCTTTTTCTACCTACTTCATTTTAATCTAGATAAACCTTTCTGGAAACAGCTGTATTACACGTTTCGTTATAGATAAAAGCGAGTAACCCAAATCAAATGTTTTGGAAGTGGACGCTGAAACCTGGTCTTAAAATTCCATACTCTCGCCATGGCATCGCGAGAAACAGCTGAAAACGATAGGACTTTAAAAGAACGGCTAATTATTGATCAATTCGAACCGTTAATAACGGATATCTCGGAAATGACTGATTTATTTGAAATAAATTGTCGGTTTTAAATGTTTTCCTCTATCCTTTAACGTTTACCGGTTACACAAGATCATACAAAGTTTCTTTAAAAAATGGACTTCACAGGCACTTAGCCTGGTGAAGGTCACTCTAAGCTTCATGACGCTAAGTTTGAGGAGAATGTTTAAGGGGAGAAAGGGGAAGTTAGAAGTTTTTTCCTCTTTGTAGCGCGGTGGTGAAAGTCATTCTGTCCTGAGCGATCGGTGAGTGTGGGACGACATTCTCGTCGAGTTGTGAAGAATGGTGGCAAACATGCTAGAGGGTAGAAGCTTAGCTGTAGTTAATATTCTTGGTCTTGGTAAAGACAAAGTATCATCGTATGCATTTACAAGTGATCGACAAACCGCAGTATTATTTTAAATAGTGAATAATGTGTTCTAAGACAGCGTTCGTATTTCTCTGTACACACCCCCGCAGACCCTGAAATTAAGGTTTCATGCTGGAGCAGCCGTGGCAAAAGAAGAACCATCTAGGAGGAGAAACGCAGCAATTGTGAGGCAAAGGTATTGCTTCATTGTTGGAGAACGTAGCGTGGCTGCGTCAAAACATAATTTTTTGCTTCTAATTTTGGCACTTAGAAACCAGTTTAAGTTATAGTATTCAAGAAAAGGTTCAATAACAATACTGCTTTGCGGATTTATCTGAACACCTTTACATAAACACTCGTACAAACTAGAAAAGCTGACTTCATAGCTCAAGTGACTCTCTCCTCCGTCTACCGATCTATTTTTACAACTGCAGCAGTCCTGTACAGCCTGTATTGCTCCTTAACAGATGATGCTATATACACGAGTTCTTCAGGATACAAGGGTTGATAATGCAGTGAGATACGAGATATTGCGATATCGCAACGTTAGCGGTATGCAGCCCATATCGCTTCCATTTGGGGAGCCCTATTTCTTCAGAGGCAAACAAACGCAGCCCCATTTAAACAAACAATAACAATTCAAATAAATTACGCCCATTCATAAACACAATCAGCTAATGATTAAATGCTATACTTGCAATTACAACATATAGAGCACAGAGCAGCTCCAGAAAAAGCCCTGTGACTCAATTTACAGAGTTGCCATTACACAGGGAAATCAATCAACACGGAATTAATGCACGGACTTTATTATTTCGACGGACTCGTTAATTGAATTTACAATCCCTCCTCTCTCTTCGCCCACTCTAGTGACATACATACATACATGCGCCATCCCTATGTCCAGCAAGCGAGGAAAAATGCAAATGTGTTCATCACCAGATATTACTTCCATTATAGAATAGAGATGTTTCGTTTTATAAACACAGCACAAATTATCATAATAATGAAAGTTTACATAAAGTAACATTATTCGTGATGGTTCTATTTTAATGTTAATACAGAAAAGATGAATATGTTGGCAGAAAATGGACAGGAGGAAGGTAGGGTCTGAAATTTAAAATTAAAGGGGCTTGGAATTCCATGTCAATATTTTTTAAATATTCAAATGTATGCTTCTGCTGGGAGATGGTAAAACCTTTTCGGTTTATTCTGAATATGAAAATTTCTCCAATAAGCCAGCAGAAATAATAGTGTAACTCTCATTTCAAAATGAAAAGTATTGGCCGTGAAAAGGGAATGAAGAGAGCAGAAATTGTGCCACACACTGCAATCCTAGGTACCTGAATTTAGAAACAAAACTGGAATTATAATAAATATAAAATATGAATTGTTCATAGCTTAAATGACTATGTGTTTACGCTAACAGCCGCCATTTCTTCACATTATACTCCCTGGGTAACTGCTTCTCATTTGTTTATAGTGCCTAATTTTCTGACCTCATATGCGATCTGCGTGACGATTGCGTTGTAAAATCTACTGATAATCCCTTTTAATGTTTTATGTTATTTTGTTTATCTCTCTTTTCATAATATTGTATTCTTTCGTAAGGGTTGTTATTCCACTGAATTTTGTTTTACTCTAACTGAATATTGAGGCAGTATTTTTTATCGCTTAAATTATATCAGCCTAATTATATAATATAAAAATAATAGCTCGCCTAAAAGCAATATGCGTATATTATAGTATATAAAATGTATATTACAGCCATTGTATATTGTTTATTTGATTATGTATAAAATGTTGTGTGAATGTATTTCATAGTTTAATGTAGGAGCTGTGAGCATAGAAGCAAGCTGCTTTTCGTAGCAAACAGAATTACAAAGTAGAGGCCGAAGGTTACTAACAATATGGTAACCTTGAGACAACAATAATTTAGAAAGTTAAAAAGGGCTGCTGGAAGTCCATGGAACAATCCAATGTAATGTTCAAAACAGTTTGTAAATGATCACTTGGATGCAGAAAGCAAGCCAAAGTAAAAATAAAGGTATTCTATTGGAGTAGGCTTAGCTAATCAGAAACTAGAAACATAAAAATGTACAAGTTTATACGGCAAATGCTAGGAAGTAGCGTTCCCAAGCAGTTCGGTTCGGTGGTTGTATATGAAGGTGTGTAGACGTGAGAATTCAGTGCAGTACGGATAATATATAAATGTTGACGTTAGGTATAATATCTCACAGCTCCATATTAAGATACGTCAGTAAAGTGTTATTCAACTACCGTGAAGGATTAATAAAGAAGTAAAAACTTACAGGTATAATTTGTGTAACGTGTGTAAACATTATTCTACAGCTGTACCAGACCTATTTAGCGATGGTTGCTCTACCAGATATTACTGGCGCAGCCGAGGCATAAATAATAAATAAATAAACATAAAATTATTACACATAAACTTTATTATTATTGGTTCCTAAACGTGGGGCAAAGACCACCACAAAGTTTGTACCCATACGTGGTTCCGACCGCTGCAATATTCAAGAACAAAATATTTATCTTTGTAGAAACATAAAAATAATTTGTTGTTCATTTATTTAAGATAATAAACTACTTGGTGATAAGGATTATGCAGTTATTTGCATTTACAATACTTTAACTGTGGATTACACAATCACAGTCGGATTTAAAATTACAATAATATTAAAATTCTTACTGAAATTAACACAATTGTATCTAGCAACAGGCTAGTTTACAACTAAAAGGCAAACACATAACAAAAACACACACTTTGGAACACGATATTTCATCTTACAAACAACGTCTGTAACTTTATACAATATTAAACTTGTCATAATTCAATATAAGTTGCCAGGCAAAACTTAAAACCAAATTACCAATTCTTCCACAGTAGCTGATCCTCTGCAAATAATGTATTAAAACGAATATGGTTCTCAAAGCTAGTTAATTCCGGAATATTATGGATTGCTCTGTTTGTATTATTTAATCGATATTATTATCGCAATGTCTAACAACTACATATGAGTAAAAACTTTTTGAAATATTTTTTTAATGCTCCGACTATAATGGTCATGCTGGTATGTTAGCTACGTGAGTTAAGTTTGGGGATCTTTGCGATTATACTGGGTATTCATTTCAAAGTGTGCCATTACATGCTGTGAATGACGTCACTTGTGTAGCATCTGAGCGTAGAATTCAATCCGCCTTTTACTTCCGCAGAGGTGTATGACTCGTGTGTCGTAGTGTCTCCTAGTGTCTAGCTAGCAAGGTCGTAGTAATAGACATCGTTATCATCTCTTAGCGTATGGCAACACGAGTTGGTCAACAGAATGTGTTGCGGCTCCCTTCTGTTAATGTAAATGAAAGCCTTATCTATCTTTAATTAATAGACTTGGTAGGGTTATGCATAAAAGATTAATATGTTTGATTGTTTACTTTATTTTATTTTATGCTTTTGCGTCGGACATTGCGAGGCACGTTATTTGGTCTACGTTTTATGATTAATGTCGTTATCGTATTAGTACTCGTGCTCTTCGGATCGAAAGCCGTGCTTGCTAGGCAACTTCTTTGCCACACATGCACTACATTATGTCGTTCCCCTTAGAGCAGAAATTCGCTTCAAAAATTGACCTCGTATGGTACAGACGCACAAAATGCTTTTGTCACTGATGTAGTATTTTCAAGTGGCTAGTATATAGAAAATAGACAGTTATAAGCATAGATGATGATGATGATGATGATGATGATTGGACTAAACATGAATTCTATTGAAGCTGTTTCTTACCTGACATACTATAAACTAACCTTCTTCTTTAAATACACACAATTATCTACTCTACGGATAAAACGAGTGTTTTCTAGAGGTGGAAATTAGAGGAGATACCGAAACAGAATATGTTGCTTTTTGTATTTAACAAGACCTACGCCATAGCTCTCCTGTATTTCACAGCTTGATAATGGTAAATAGATATATTATATCTCAAGTATCTTAAGGGAATACACCACTGAAATTTGGTGAAGATTCGGGAAAATGGACATTGGAATGTGCGTCCAAAACAAATATTCAACATTCATTTTTATGTTTGACACTGTAGATGCTTGCATTTATGTGGCATAAAAAAACAACTTGGAATAAAAAACAGTTCATTTTAAAATTTAAGTGTTTTAAAATTCTTTTACTCAATACTTTCGTTCATTCAGAATATTCAACATTATGGAGTTTGCATCGAACTGCTCTGACAACTTTCATGTACCCTAAAGAATCAAAAAATTTAAGCTATCGTATACATTTTCTGTGTTCTAAAAACTATTTTAATTATTAATTTTAAAACCAGAAAAGAAATATATACAATAGAAAATTACAATTAAATTTTAAAATTATTTTGTATTTCACTAAAAGTAGCACAATAAATTATATGATACATTATGATCAAATAAAGAATGTGAATGTTTAAAAGAACAGATTACTTTTTAAATTTCACCGTTTAGGATAATTGACTCAGGGCAACAAATTCATTTTTGAAGCTCAATAAGTTTAAAATTAAAATAGACAACGAAACGAAATTAAAACCGTTTGATGTTTACGCAAGACATACTTAATATAATTTCAGCTTAACTGATTGAACATTTAAAACAATAGGATTTACAGTGATGCATCCACTTAAGCTACCTACTTGCTCCTCTATACTATCTATAATGCGAAGTATTTTTTCTTTCTTTTAAGTTTATCTTCAATCCGTTTCCATCAACGTGATCATTTTGCTCTTGCTTGGCATGTTTTGGTTCATGGTAGCTGTCTAGCAGTCTGCTAGCAGTTTATGTTAGCAGCAAACCTAGTCTATTTTATTCCCCTTCCCCCTAATACCTCCTCGCCGTTGTTCTGGACACGATTCTTCGCTAAGGTCGAAGGCGTTGAAGAGGCGTAAGATAAGAGCCGAACGTCTCTCTCTCTCCCCCTCCCTCTCCCCCACCCTCTCCCTCTCCATCTCCCTCCCCCTCTCCCTCTCTCTGATATATATGCTTCTTTATCCTCATTTTATTTGCATTTTCATATAGAAACTACTTGGCAACCATCTTACTTTCTTCTGCATACAAATACTCTTCCAAAATATTCAGTGAAATGCCTTTTTCAGATCCACACACACATACGTGTGCAAGGTTCGTGATTATTCGCCTCAGTAAATTAATTCTCTTGTAGTATTTCCTTCTTGAAAGTATGCTATACATCTAATTTGTCTTCCATCACAAAACGCAGGCGTCAGAGTGCACGTCGAAAAATCAAATATCAATTATAATATAATAATCAAGTATCGACAGAAGCATTTTGATGTCAAACTGTAGCATTATCTTAAGGCTGAAGCCGTGGCTACAGAGTTAATTAGATATCTTACTATGAAGGCAGCGGACCGCTCTAGGGATCTTGTGCGCATGCATTTGTTTGTACAAGCTGACGCAGGTTAAGATATGTAGTGTAATTCTTTACGCTTCCTGAAGCTGTCATGGCAACCAGTAGCGGCATCAGGAAGCCGTATGCGGATCAATGACCTGAACATTCCTGTGCTGACAGCAGAATATCCCTGTAACACACCTATTTGACACATGGAATGTTGACACACGGCGCGGTTTGATAAATGCGGCACTGTCACATTACCTCACTAGGCTGAAATGTAAAGGTGAAAAGCCATGCGCTCCAACAAGTTCCCAATACAGTTCGCGTTCATTTCTCCATGCATTCGTGCAAATGATAATTACAGGAATAGCGAGGTTCTCAAATAACACTGACTGCTTGGTATGAGATTGGATAGAAGCTAAAGAAAGAATAACATTTACCAAACATAACTCATTCAGATTCTTTTCCGTTCTCGACAGAAAAGGGTTTGTAAACGACTATACGGTGTTCTATGGGAAGCTGCTCGCTTATCCATACCTGTCCTTGGAGCAGCTCATGCATAAAAGAGTAGGGGATAAGGAATCACCGAACAACAGTGTCGTTGTGCCCATAGCATTACCGCCGCTTCCATTATGTTAACATCAGTGGTTCATATGTCGCTTACCTTTTAACATCTAAAGATGGTCTTAATGGTCTAGCCCTGTTTCCAAATTTTGATCTACTTTTAGTGAAAGAAACCATACATATATAGTGAGTTTGTTTACACTATACGGCGTCTCTCACATCCACATTGCCATCTTTTCCTGTCATTCCAATCATCATCTGTCATTTGCCTATCTTCCATAGCTGGTCTCACACCATTACTCCACGATACTCTTCGCCTCTTCTTACGGCGATGAGGCTGCTAACTACATAACTTTAATGGCCACCTCATAGATGGCATTCTTCTAAAGTGCCCATACCATCTCAACCGCCTTTCTTCTATAGAATCACGAAAGGAACCAAATGGGCCTATTAGGGAATTTAAAGACTGTCATGTTCTGGTGGTTAGCATGCTAGCCAGAGGCTTGATTTCCGGCTGGAGAATTTTCTTTAACCAAAATTATTCCATATCCTCCCTAAAATAATATTAATGAGAGTGTGAATATTTGTGACTAAATGCCTAAAGAAGTCCTAATACAGAGCAATATTGTTCCAAAGTCAAAGCTGTCGTTATGAACCTCAGATGTGAACCAGAGACGGCATACAAATACATCAAGAATAACAAACAAAGTAGTATCAGAGAAATGTTTCAATGATGTACTCGGACATAGTACGCAGTAAATAAGTAACTGTAAGCTTTAACCAGGCAGTGTTTGGCAAGGGAAAATAAATATAGGCAGCTGCCAGAATTCTTCAAGACACTTATTCAGAATATTGAAATCCTTCTCAGCAAAGCTACGAGGATCGTCCAATAAGTAAGTTTCCTATATTAGAAAAAAAGCATTACACACAATTGATCATGTTGAATGAATTTTATTTATATTGTACAACCCTTCTGGTACTTTTCTACATAGTCAACAGGTTTTTCCAAGCATTTTTGGGAACGTTTTTCCAAGCCAGTGTTGTATCACGTCGGGTCCTGTGCTCGCAACCAACTGTTCACTGATTTGACTTCATCATCGGTGTTAAAAGTGCTTACCTTTGAGTTGGAGGAACATATGAAAATCACTTCGGGCAAGCTCCGGAGAATACGGAGGATACGAGAAAACTTCCAAGTTGAATCTTGACCGACGCGGAGCTCAGAAGATTCAAATGCGAAGTTTTCTCGCATCCTCCATATTCACCAGATCTTTTCCCAAGTGATTTTTACATGCTTCCCTGTCTCAGATGACAACTTGGAGGTAAGCACGAAGATGAATGAGAAGTGAACCAGAAGTCGAGCCCTGTGTTCGTAACCAACTGTTCATTTCTGATTGATCTTCGTCACAGCGTTACAGTGCTTACCTCCATGATGACCTTTGAGTCAGGGGAACATGTGAAAATCACTTGGGAAAAGATCTGGTGAATATGGAGAATGCGAGGAAGCTTCCCAGTTGAATATTCTGAGCTCCGTCTGGCCAAGATTCAACTTGGAAGTTTTCTCGCATCCTCCGTATTCACCGAAGCTTGCCCCAAGTGATTTTCACATGTTCCTCCAACTCAAACGTAAGCAATTTTAACACCAATGATGAAGTCAAATCAGCGAACAGCTGGTTGCGAGCACAGGACCAAACTGGTACAACACTGGCTTGGAAAAACTTGTGTCATGTCCCCAAAAATGCTTGGAAAAACATGTTGACTATGTAGAAAAGTAAAAGAAGGATTGTACAATATAAATAAAATTAATTGAGCATATTGAACATGATCAATTGTGTGTACATTTTTTATATAAAATAGGAAAACTTAGTTATTGGACGCCCCTCGTATTAACCTAAATAACTGCGACGATACCAATAGAAGTTCTCGAATCTTGAAATTACAAACAAAGCAATACACCTTGCGTTGCGCCGAACTATGTGTCCTAAATCTGGGTACTCTTAACTATGGAGCACCTAAAAGCGTTATCAGAATTTTGAATGACAAGAGACTGCAAGCATTAATCAAAGAGAGTTTGTGTACATGTAAAGTGAGCAGGAACTAATGTAGTTCTGCAGCTAGTGACATATCGTCAAGAAGTTTACGTAATGCCTAGTTTGTGCTTTAGATTGCCTTAGAGGCGGGTTCATTAATGCCTTCTTTATTTTGTAACAAGCAGCTCCGAAACACTCTACCATATTAAGGACGTCAACCTGGGAGGTTTCTTGCACTAAAAGATTAATGCTATCCAAAAGAGATCAGCTGCAGCAAAAGGATTAGCCTTTTTAATTCATAAATCAACAGCTTACCCACTAAAAGTTGCAAATTTATGTACCACGCATTTCATTTTGTAACTGCACTGTGTTTAACTAGATTTATTGCTGAACTACACCTTGATTTGTTTACATTTTCTCTTATTCGTCTTTGTTTTAATCTGTATTATAATAGTAAATTACTCAAATAACACATAGTATTTTTTGCCTGGCATTTTTGGAAGAAGATTAAAAAGAGACAGCAGCAACAGTGAATACCAAACATTATATTTAACTTAAGATCTTAGATTAACATACACATTTCCACAGTACGCCGCCCGCCTAACTATCCCTTTCAATGAAAATGTTTGGTTATTTTTTAAAAAATGGGCTGGAAGAATTTTCGTTAAAATGCCATATGTTTGAGACATGAGCATGTACAATAAAATGTATATCTTGAATTTTCTGTGAACAGCCTGTGAAGTACGCTTCATTCTGATTGAAAACTGTATAATTCTCCATAACTAGAAAACTATAGAAATAGGCAAAATATAGACTCATTAAAGTACAAAATTCGTGTCAAATATCTATTTTTTTACTCCCGTACTGTTAGTCTGTTTCGAAATATTCCATGCTGAAAGTTTACATTTTCCTGAGTGTTATATCTAACGGAATGTGCTCGAAAGTTTGTGATTCTCCTTTTCTCGCCATAGCGTGTTACTGTGATTTCCAAAATTACTCTTCCATACTTTTGGTATAAATATTTAAATGCTGTTTCTCCATGTCTTCTTTAACTACGCATTTATTGCTTAGTTTGAAATAGTTTCAGAGCAAAACCTATGTGGTGACTAACTTAACCTAGAGAACAGAATCACTTTTTAACGAATACCACACACTTGTAATGGTAAGAGAAAGTTGAGTGAGTGTACCGTATCCTAAATTTTTCTCTAAGGTGTTCGTGATATGCATTAACGATCTAGAATCAACACTAAATCATACAATTCTGTTTAAAGAGTACTACAGTTACTCCTTACTGTCTCCACCGCTTATACACTGCCAGTTAGGGGAAGTATTGCACTTCATACAGCTATTATACACGTCTTGAAATCCTCTGAATTTAAAAAATTGCAGCTACTCTTGTGTCTGTCCGCCTTGAACAGCGTTAACTTGGATATACACTAAATTTCATACTTGGATAAGACCTGTTTGCTAATGTTTTAACTACCCGTTACATGGAAATATATTATCGATTATTTTTTTTTTCAAAAATGTTTGTAACGATTTTGAGCTGTCACAATACCACAAGTTTGAGCTATAAACCTGACAAATGAAATGTAAATCTTGAATGTTAAGAGAACATTTCCTGAGGTTTTCTTCATTCCCGTTACATTTTATATACTGTTACATAACTCAGAAAGTGTAAGAGATAAATACTGTAGAAAAAATAAAAATACCGGGCTGGTTGAAATAAACACTGTCAAATAATTTTATTCATAGCATTAGCATACCTTGTTTTTTTTTAATTTTCCAGATTTTTAAGCAACACACCCTGAAGTGTCATTTTTTGTTTCTCCTCAACCCGTGTAGAGAGCAGTGTCAAAGCAGGCATATAACTAACGGTTTAGTCTCATATACACTTTTATTAACCAAAAATGCATACTGTAGCCGATTAAAATGAGTAGATAAAATCTGCTTCTAAATGAATAATAATTTGCAGAATAGATATGATAATGCCCGGCAGTGGAAGTCGGGAAATCGCAACACATCAGATGTTTATTCTTTTTAAAATATTATGCTTAATATTCCATTACTTACCAAGCGGGATAGCTTGGTAAGCGACAACGTTTGTAGCCCGCATTCGGGAGATCCCGGGTTCAATTCCCAGTGATCGCCCACTCTTGACCATGGAGTTTTTCGTGGTTTTCCCCTGGTTGCTTAAGCAAATGCCGAGGTGGAGTTTTCTACCACGATTTATCCTTTCCCTCATTTCTTGTCATTTCATCTCTCCCTTTCACGCTTCAGATGTTTCTTCGGGTCCTGCGGTGCTGGCGGTGTCGGGCAGACGGCGCAGTTGCTTGCATTAGAAAGATTCCTCCCCTGAACGCCAGGGTGCGTTGTCCCGCTTCGGCACCTTCTCTCGGGATTCTTCCTCTCTACTGGTGCGCAGGTGTTCAAACTGGAACTATTAGGGACTTCTGTGCGTCTCTATGGGCCTGTCTGCCTGCAGACCTGCGACCTCCTACGGCTTTTTCTTCACATTCAAAAATTCACAGGTAGCTCCACATACCTTCGCTTTTCATAGAAAAGCCTTATTTTTCTACCCCTTAAGCACAATCATTTATATTTTTAGGTTACGCAATGACTTTTACGTGCGATTCACTAACACTCAATTATGAATATTACTACTCAGTGTTTGCCTTCCGTGAGCTGCAGTTGAAATCAGAACATTCTATTATTGTCAAATATATTGCATAAATGACTTACCAAAGAAGACGTCAATGGTAATGTGGCAAATATTTCGGAAATAGCTAATGTTACGGAAAGAATTATTGCATATAAATTTTGTGTTTGAATGAGATCTGTAATGTATCTGTAGAACTTTACTCTCAGCTTATATGCTTTTCTAGTTATATTAAAATCACTAAGAACAAATAGGACTCCGAAGGCTCATTATAGAAAGCAATATGCTCTTATTCGTCATGTCTATATCTGAAACATAGGATATTTTGATTAAAAAGCCTTGAACCATTGTTTTATAAAATATAACCAACATTTTCCAAAGTGTTTGACTGAGTTGGGGTTGAAAATCTTCGCTTTCCCTCCTTTAGAATACTTGACTTCTCACTCCCTCTCCCTCTCTCTCGCTCTCTCTCTCTCTCTTTCTCACACACACACACACACACACACACACACACACAAACGCGCGCTGCTTTCTCCATCCACTTGAATGGATAAGATAAAGTAATTATTACATTCGATCCAAAATTCAATACCAGTTTCAACGATGGAGATCATCTGTCCAAGTAGAGTTTCAAAAAGAGCTGTTTATGCTATGTTTGCATTTTCCCCTGTTACAGTGGTACGTAGTTTAAGGTCGATACACACATGCGAGCCGAACGCTGTCGCGAGCTATAATCAGTGATCTTTTCGCGGAATTCTATATTGTAATCCGAGTCTGATCTTGCCACCTGCAAACAATCGTAGTGTAGGAGAGAGGGTCGCCCCAATGCATCGCTGGTCGCTTTTCCCTCGCCACTTCCCACAAGTAGGGACGTGTATAGAGCACACTCCTTTCTATGCGTCACTTCCCTAACCAGCGGAACGATCAAGAAGTGTTCGCGCAATGGGAGATCGGCTCGGGCTGAAAATATTGCACCTTGAACAGTGTCGCGAACGTATCTCCTTTCGATTTTTGGTAACTGAGCCAATTCAGACGAGCTTTGCTCGATGTCTGTCGGCACTGTAATAAGAGTTATTGAAAAAGTAAGATTCTTCTTTCCTTTCATACGAACTCATAAGTAATAATAAAAAGGCTGGCATATTTTGTTTTCACATCATGCATGCAAGCAAATCTCTACTGCTTAAATTGAAAACACTTCTAGGTAAGCATTTTTATAATTAAACGTAAATCGGGTGTAAGAATCAATGTTTATATAAAAAGCGCAATATATGAGAGTCAACTGATGAAATTATGGTATTAATCTCTTTTCGAATACAATAAATACTTCGATTATCTTAGGTTAAATTTCGTGATACTATAAACATAACACAGAATAACACTGAAAATTAAGTAATATATTTAATTTGTAGGCATCTATTGGACTTTTGAAAGTTTTATCACAGCAATACTGAATCTTGAAAACAGTATTTCAGCTCCAATTTAAAAATCGTTAAATGATCTTAAAAAAAGACATTACGGTGATTTTACAGACAGTAAAACTCTGTTGCTTTAAGGTATGTATTCACGTTTGAAAAGAAATTCTACAGATTTGATAAGAAGTTTATAATATGTTTACAATAAAGCAACCGAGTTTAACTAAGAAAAATCTGATGTGATACATTCACATGACTTTACCCTTCATCTGTATTGGTGGGTATAAAAACTATTCTTAATAAAGTTCATTTTTCTATCTACTGCCTTTTAATCCAAATAAACCTTTGCAGGAATAGCTGCATTACACATTTCGTTATAGATACAAAGGGAAAAGCGATAGTCAAATGTTTTAGAACTGGACGCTATATACTTGCCTCAAAATTCCATTCTGCTCCATGTAATCCCAAGAAACAACTGAAAATCGATGGGACTTTCAAACTTTAATAATGGATATCTCAGAAACGGCTTATGCCACAAAAAATCGTATTTGAAATGAACTGTGTGTTTTAAAGATATCTACAGTTTTTGAGTGCTACGTTTTCGTCTGTCGCTTAACGCTTACCAGTTATACAAGATTATACAAAATTCCTCTAAATGAAGTGGACTTCACAGGTTATTCCCGGAAAATTCGAGATATAACGCTTTATTTGTAATGTAAATATATTTCATATATGGTATTTTAATCAAAATTGTTAGCCATGGTTTAGAAAATAAACAATTTCGAATAAGGTTCCATGTAAAGGGTAGTTTAAGGTGCAAGAATTTTCTTGAAAATCTTCTTGTTCGCATCTTTGGAAGGTATTGAACCCAAATACCAAGTTTGGTGCTTATCCACTTTTCGTTTTTGAGTTTTACTGATCACACACATACATACATACATACATACATACATACATACATACACACATACATACATACATACATACATACATACATACATACATACATACATGTATACCTTTTTCTAAAAATGCTTTCTTTGGATTTAGGGGCTCAAATTATGTATTTCCGGTAAAATCACGATATCGAATTTTTGGGTGCAGTACCTTCTCTACCTACTATGTACGTGGTAGAGAAAGTAAAAATATATAACACAATTTTAAAAAATTCTTTTCAGATAAAAAAATTAAATTTGAAGAAATATGCGATTTTCAAACATCCTAGCACTACGAAAAATAAATATTTTAACATTTTTCTTTCACTGACTTATGCCTTATGTAAGCTTTATTTTGTGAACTAGAGTATTTTGGATATCATGATTAGTGGTTAATAGAGTTCAATTTTTGTTAAAATCCATTAAAAGAATTTGTTGGGGAGATATATTTTAAAAATTCACAGCAATGGTGATTTTTATTGACTTTAAAAGTTCTCATTTACAAAAGAGGCTGTTTCTTGAGATTTAATTTTAAGTATGAAGTTTCTAGCCAAATTTCCAGTATAGCTTTTGTTGTTTTGAAGATTGCAAAGCGTAAACTTTTTCATTTTAAGAAAATGTGTTTAATAATTAAGATGTTATTCAGTATGAAAAACCTCTTGCTTGAAAAGTTTACAAAGCTATATGCATTCTTTATTAAAAAGTGTATAAAATCATATTATATTTTAATAATATAAAATATAAATAGCATCACTGTCAGAGTTAGCACTGTCAAACCTTTCAATCTTAGAACGAGAAGCATTGAGTTTATCTGTATTCACTGTCCGAATACCTTCATTGCCGACATTGCACTGTTTAGTGTGTCTATTACCGTGACACTTCCTATCCGAACGAACATTAGTTTTGTTACCCGTTTAGCTCATGATTAATCACAAAATCCTAATAGCCCTGAAATTTGTTTGTAAACAAGTGATCCCTCAAAAATTAAATTAAATTGAGTTTTATTTATGGACGCCCTTTTAACTACTATGGTCCTTATCGTCCCATTCTATATTGGGCGTGAAAGACCGGTAATTTTGCTCAAAGGCCTCTTTATCAGGCTTGAGGTTCTTTTACGTTCCGTAAATCTACGACACGGAACCACCAGCTTTACTTTCCTTCCGAAGGAAGCCATGCTAATGATGCCTCCAAGGAGTGGTATGTCGGGGCCCATATAAATCCTGTAATACAATCTTTGGCATTTTCTCTTATTTTCATTTTTTGAAACCATGCGGAAATATTTAGAGAAGCCACGCTGCTAGCTTAAGGAGGTAGATTTGAATAAGAAAAAGCAAAGGAGCAAAGTAACTCAAAATATGCGATCCACCTTTCTGAAATCTGGAAGCGCACTGCACCATTTAAATCCATTTTAGTCCACTTAAGGGTCGGAATATTTAAATAAACCTTGCAACATTTTAAATAGGATGGAATGTACTTTCACAAAACGGCAAAAAAAAAAAACAACAAAGTTTGAATTTTTAAAGAAAAACTGTATTTTAAACGTGAAAACATACCTTAAACGATTCCAACACCTCATTTAAAGGGCATACCCCAACAATTTCACAAAATATCTAAAAATATGAGTTAAAATTTTTAGAAAGAGAAAGAAATTAATATTTCAGTAGTGCATAGGTCGTTCTTTTTTCTGCTGCAATGGATAGGATTTTAAAACTGAAGAATGTGATAAAATCCGAAAAACAATTAGAAAAAAACATGCTTTGGGAGCTCTAATATAATAAAACCTAGCAAGCATTTAGAAAAAAATCTAGTGAATAGACAAAACACGTATGCTTGTATGCCCTTAGACCAAGCACTTGATTCAGCTTACTCAAGTCACGTCAAGCTCAAGATGGAGGCGCACCGAGGGCAGTAAAATAAAAGACGAGGCCAAAGGAAAAGACTCCTTTATTTCCCTTTCACTCCCTCTTGTGTTTCTTTTCCACAACAGATATTATATATACTCAGAGAGGAAAGACGGAAAAGAGAGAGCGTCATGTATTATTTCTCTGCTTTCGGACGCTATGCCACAATCCTCTTGCGTTCTTGTTTACGTCTATCAATCTGTATCTCTCACTCCTCATGCTTTCATCCTGTGTCGCCGGACAGCAACTTCGCCAGATGGCTCTGGCGTCTTCTGATGTTAATCCGCCATCTACGACGTAATGTGTCTGCGTCGCGGAGAACGACGCCCGACATTGTAACGCTCAGCAACGGATGACCAGCTTCTCGGACCTTCGAGGAAGCTTTCTTCTTCCTCTGTATCACCTAAACCGATTAAAGACATCATATCTGTCGGATGAAATAACGGTGTAGAAGTAAGATTAAGGCAATAAGATAACTCATCGCATATTTTATTATTAATGCAGAACAAGGGAGTATAAGTGCCCTTTGAAGTTCGTAACTCACGCATTGTAACTCCTAGGGCGAGTCTACATACAAATTAGACGAACTCGGCTACCGCGGCGCTCATTATGTTAACACGTGCCATTGTTTCCGAGGCTGTTTAATCTGTTGAGCTCGGCCACTATTGATAATTTCCCTCCAATATACACATTCTTTTCGCCAATCACTGCATACTGCCTGATAATCACATACTAGCTCCACGTGGTTTCGGAATACACACTGGCATGCCTTTTTTTTTTCTTTCTTTTTTGCTGTTTTCTACCTTCTCTGCCGCTTGCCTACAGGGTAGAGGAAGTGTAGTGTTTCGTACAAAAGTTCTGCACTGAGAGTTTACCGAGAATTTTGAGGTCCCCTGGATAAAAACATGCTTTTATAAAAATATGTGTCTGTGCGTCTGTGTATAATTCCAAAAACGCAAATCCGTGAAGATTTTTAAACAATCCTTTATACTGAAAAATCTTGTTAGTTGTATTTTCCGCACTATGACGCACTCTTCATTCTCACTGAATTGCATACAAGTTGGAATCCATAAAACAATAAGCAAGAACTTCTCAGAGTAAACATGCAGAAGTCACTGAAATGTTTCCTTCGCGTGGGCTCCTCGGTTAACAAAACCCAACTTAAGATGAAAAGAACCGAATGGCTTCAGCACCTTGCACGTAATCAAGTCTTCATTGCCGAAACAGAAAACCATTCACCGTGGCAAATTTTATCGTGAATAACGCAAAGTGTCAACAAGAGTATACCTTTGTATAAAGTGTAATATACAAGGTATGCAGCATGTGAATTCGTAGTGCTATTTCACTAAGGATTACAGACGTTGTTTAACAAATATTAAGGAAAGTAAAAATGAGTATCATTAGAAGCGTTAGCACACCGGGCATGTGACAAATTTATCAATTCAACATCTTATGACTCCACTTACTAAAATAAATGTGCAAACTTTCATTCTCCAGGGGAAGCGCCACTGTTACTTTCTCTACTATGTATAGCAAGTAGGGGAAGTATTGCGTTCCACTCAAAAATTCTATACCGAGTTTTCACCGGAAATACATGTTTTGAGGTCTCCTGAATCCAAAAAAAGTATTTTTGGAAACATGTCCGTGTGTGTCTGTCTGTGAACAGCATAACTCAGAAAGGAACAGTCGGATAAACACCAAACCTGGTATTTAGGTTCAGTATCTTCCAGAGATGCGACACGAAGGTTTACAAGAAAATCCCCCACCCCAGATTACCCTTTACATGGAACATTTTACGAAAATTTTAATTTTCTCAAAAAAATGGCTCTAACGATTTTGAATAAAATACCATAAGTTTAAGACATTTTTATGGCAAATGAATTGTATATCTCGAATTTTCTGGAAACATCTCCAAAAGTATTCTTCATTGTGAACGACTTTTGCATAACTGGTAAACCATATGAGATAGACAAACTTTTACTACACACAAAATGTAGATCGCGTTAAAATATACAATTTATGTCATATACTTTTTTTTGTTGAGTGAACCATTTTTGAGATATTGCTTGTTATTCCCTTAAATTTTTCAATACTTACACCTTTTCTCAAATGAGAATTCGTTATTCATTTTTTGTCTTGGATATGCAAAGAGTATTAATCTGCGGCAAAGAGAACCTAGCTGCACCTAGCATATACCAGAGATATGTATATGCTTAAAGGCTACTGTATTTCTATATTGCCCTTGCAAATACAAAACAATGGGAACGCCTTAAACGATAGTCAAATATTTTTAGAACTGTTCGCTATGTGTAAAATGTAATTCTCTTTGCACGTCAAAAGATCGTTTCTGCCATTGTTTATCTCGATTAATATGAAATAGATGGAGAATAAGAATTTGTAAAAATAGTTTGTACAAGAGTAGAAAAAGTCATGTGAGTGTAACACACCAGATTTTTTTATAGCACATTTAACTTGCATGACGTTTCCGTAGTGAAGTGGCTATGCTTGGTGTCTGTCGCATGAATGACCGGAGTTCGATGCCCAGTATGGTTAATGATGTTTTTCCCCTCCTTATTACTCCATAAATGCTTAATTGTATCTTCATTCATTTGAAAATTTTTGAAGATCATAATTATGTTTTCTGTTTACACACACTGCCATAGCATGTTTTCCAGCTGAATTTACAAAACATCCTACCACACAATTCTACCACTGCAGTCGTAAAACGTTCACGCGCATAAATACGCCTGCAAAATGTAAACCCACATAGGTACATATTTTCACCAAGAGCTTTTATACTTGGATTGGCACAGGACCCAGATTCGAATCTCGGTTGGATGGCCTCTTGACTGCGTCCATGCGAGAGTTTGTATGTGGTGTTTGGATGGCACCTAGTTTGAATGGCAATTTTTGGTGTGTTTAGATGCTTCTCAAGGTTTTATTGCTGAAACTTCTTAAACCAACATTTCGATTCCTTGCACCGAGAGGCAAATCTGAAAGGATACGTTTACAGGTATAAAATCTTCTGGAAATACATGTTTTCAGTTTTATTCCTGTGTTGTTTTGGTGCCATTTAACAATTACAAAATCTCGTCGGAGTATGCATCATTTCCCTTGAGGTTAGGAACACAACAATAATAATGTAATAATTAAGCTATTGCTGCTCTTGATTTCTTATTTAGTCCTGATAATCCCACTGACCAAAACATTGGTTTGTAATACTAGTAAATCAATAAATATGTACTATAAGCGAGTTTTCAAGAATACTGAACAAAAGTATAAAAGCTTCGTACTGTTTAACCTATTGTTATGCTAGAATAAATACATATTTTGTTTGTTAAACGCTGTCAATTACCAGGATTACATCAGAGCCGCCGGTGTACCGGAATTTCGTCTCGCAGTTCTACTGACATGGGGCTGTTGCTTTTAACCACATCTAAAAACCATCGGTTTTAACCCGTGACCTTGGGATCAGAAGGGCAGCGCCTAACTAACTGAGCCACCCAGACCGACATACTGTTATGTAGTTGTAAATTCTCTGTGATAGAAATTTATCCCATTAATCATTCCATAGCGACCTGCTTTAGACCAGGGCACACGCCTATTTATCTCACGCTGCACAACTTTGTTTGAATAAACGTTGAGTAAAATACAAACACGCCTGCAGATATTTCGCATGGAAGTAGTCTCAGAGCAAAAGATAAAGTATTGCTCTTAGTCTCACATTATCTTTACTGCCTGCCGTTGCTGTTTAAGCGCTTCTAAGGAGGAAATCCAATTGATGAAATTCCCTGCTGGTCTCCTTTCGCGCTCCCTGAGGAACACAAATGTCATAGTATTTATGTGGCTAGCGTTCTGAAAGGCGAAGTAGGTACTTAGATTGTTACTGTGGACCTATGCCACCTTAAGCAGCTTACAGCGGCTTCTGTCTTTGTCTCTCTCGGGACAGCGAAGTCCTGCGCTGAGTAGAAATGGCTAAATTCTGCTATAAACTTGAAAGCACGTGCAGTACCACGTAAAGGAAAAACCGAGGTCAAGGGATTGTCGTTCGAAAAATTTTAGAAATGAAAGGAAAGGAACAGAAGTGCTTTTTAAATTCAAATTCAACAACAGAAATTACTTAAATATGCATAAGAATGAAAAGATTAAGGAATACTATTAGGTTATCTCATAAGTTCGTTAATTTTATAATAAGTTCCACCACTAATGGTCTGAAGACATATACTTACTGTATAGCCAAGCTTATTTAAAGTTGTCGAAACACACCTGTACTACTGGCTGAACAAATGCCCTCTGTTGGATACGTCATTTCATGCCGAAAAAGGAATACTTTCGGCAGCTTAAGTTCCTTTAATACCCCTTCACAAACCAGTACGAAGATGTGTGCTAGTATAAAGAACATACAGTGACGAATCCGGCATGTTAAACGAGCTGCTAGATTTCGATATGGGAACTTCTCTTTAAAACAGTAACCTTGCACAAGACGAACTGTGGTTGCAGACCACCATGGATGACCACTTTGGAGTGGCCGACCATCCTGATGAAGGAGTTTCTCCGTGATTTCCTCTGGTTACTAAGCGAGTTCCTGGATGGATTCTTACGTATCACGAATTTTCACATCAATTATTCCTTCTCATCCTTCAGGATAACAGGGCGAGGCGCAGTGGACAGTGATGTACGGTGTACACGGAGGACGTCCTTTGAAGAGAAAAGATTCTACCTCGGTATCAGACTTGTCCAAGAGGACAGACGAAGTGGAATTGAAGGGGCGCGCTATCGGGCTGCACCATCTGGTAACGTTAGAACTCCGCGTGATCTGTGCTTACCGCCACCGTATCTGGTCGCCCCGGGCAATTCCTGACGTCATTCTTTCTTCTTGAAGCTCACTTAGGTGCTGCAATCTCTGTCCGTGCCCAAACTATTCCTTATGTGTAGCAAATATTAACTGTTTGGGATACAATACTTCACACCGAAGAAAGAATGTGTAATTAGAATAACACGATATTATTATATGAGTGGGTTAATCAAAATAGCACTAACGAATAAAATCCAAGGACATATTCTTTAAGTAAGGTAATCACGTCTGCCTCGCAATCTGAAAACCCTGAGTTCAAATCTCGACTGGAGCTGGCTGAATAGGCATAAAATCCTATAAAATGATACAAATGCCAGTGGGATTACTGGAATCGAGCTTTTGACAGTTACAAAAAGAGAGAAAGAAGGAATACACATCTCTGATCCTCCCTTGTGTTTCTTTCAGGAAAGAATAATGTGAAGGAATAGAATAAAAATACTAAAATGTGATAAAATCTAAATACGGATTCTATAAATAAATTCATAGAAAATGACATAAATGCATAGATGAAGCATGGCGTCATAGAAAAGAACACAATTCGCTGATATTTGTATGCATCGAGTTACAATATACATAGGTATGTATACGACACTTCCCCCCCCCACAAAAAGGAGAGACGAATTTATCAGATGCCTGATCGAGCCATTTGGTACCTTAATCGATAATAATGAAGAAGAATAAATAAGAAACATTTAGTCATCTTAAAGTTTCGCCTTATAGTATTCAGTAACGTTTCACTTCATTATAGTATGCGAAATACTTAAAATTAACATGTCGATTCTTTGCAACCAAAATGCCGGAAGCAACCTATAAGTTCACAAATAACACATGATCATTCACGATGGAGCATTACTTAGCCATTTAGCTTACGATTTTTAATTAATTTATGCAAACTTTAACACTTTAAACAATCCCGGATTGTTGCATAACATAACGTTGATTTCAATAATTATTTCAAAATATGACTACTTTGAAGTGCATACTTACGAGGTTTCTAGAAACTCTAACAAAATATATATTCTAGTCGCCGCTCAGACTGTATATTCGTAACTGGAAACTGTATATAAGTCACGGCCCCCTAGGCAGACTAAAAGGCTTGCTTTGGTACCATAGCAGTGGTAAAGAAAATAATGCGCCGACATCACAAATCTTTACGGCTCTGGACCAAAAAAAAAATGCATAACTAAAGCAAGAAAATTCTGGTATATATAGATATACAAACACCAAACAAAAGAAAATAAAGCAGACTCCCCTTTACCCATGCCTGACCGTCTTTATGATTTATCTCATAGACGAATGCGCTAGCTTTTACTGTTAAACCTTGTGAATTAAGAGGAGAGGAAAAAGAAACACACAGCAAAGCGTTCATGCGATAAATCCAGTTCATCTTAACGTCTGAAAGTCGGAAATGTGGGAACAGGGTTATCTTTAGCCCAGGAGGGAGTATTTCTTTTTATTTGTGCTCCTTATTTTGCTATGAAATATGTAGAGGGTTGTTGTGACGGTCACTTTACTTGGCTGACCTTTCCACCCCCTTAGCAATGGTTAAAAACCTCCCCTTATTCTCGACCTTTTTTTTCCACCCCTTGCCCTAGGAAGCGTGCCAATTTGGCTCTTAGCGTTTATAGTGGTAAACACATTTGCACAATAATGTGCCAACTTTCTTCTTCTTGCAATAGTTTCGATGCATTTGATTATGTAAGTATATTAATATAGGTGATAACGGAAATCAGGGTTTCATATGTCTAAATAGCACAATCCGCAGCTACTATTACGTTATCCCATTCGTCATTCTTACTCTTGTACAATAAAAACTAGAAAACAAAAATTTTGCATTTTTTATTATTAATATGCAAATAAGTACAACAAAACCAATTCCATTCCCGTGAAAAAAAGGCAATTATTTCCTGAAATTCACGGCCATTTGCTATGAAAAAGGGAATTACACACCCGTAATGTATCATATTTAAGGGCTCTTTCTTTGTTTCAATACTACTAATTCATAGTTATTATCTTATTATTACTATTGTTATTATGTCAAATGCTACTGTTATTTAGCTGTCGCGAGAAAGTCCGAATGAGCTTTTCTTAAGATTCTGGCACTGGGAAGTCACGCTGTGCCTGATTGACTGAGGTTAAACATGTTCACACATTTCCCAAAGCTAGTTTGCTTCTTGGTCACCGAAGTGAGGATTTGTGTAAGATTCACGAGCAGTTAAAAGTTTGAGGTCTTCCTCTGTAGGATATCGGTTTGTAAACTTGCAAGCACGTAGTAACCATAACAAATTTACTTTCTAATATCGCATAGTCATCTATTATAAACCATATAAAATGTAGTGTTTCTAAGCTTATCTTTATTTCAGCAAAACCTACCACTATACCTCATAACTAAGCGAGTTCTCCCTGCCTGATGATTTAATTCAATTTTAATTCACAGCTAGCCCCGCAGATGAGCTAGAATTAGGATTTTCACACTACAAAATTTGAAAATCGTGGTTTTCTTGGAGTGACGTCAGGATATTAATGATATACTAATGCCATATTTCTCATTTATATTTCAATTTAATTATTTTCTAATGAGTATAATAGGACAAATCTTTTATATTTTAGACTTGCTGCGTGATATTTTAAACACTGTGCCCTTGCACCGAATTGTAAACTAACACAAACTGCTTATAATTAACCGGAAGAATAGTATGTAACAGTAGGCGTGGCTATTAAACAGTGGTGCTACAAACCCACAGATGAGAAATGTGCCTTGGTTAAAATCCTCACCCATTGCTCCGAGAGTATACCATCAACAGTTCCGAGGAGTAGAATGTAAAACATTACAGGATGGGGCGAAAGTTGCTAGAAACGTAATTGAGAGGGTGTTAAACATAGCATTTATTTATTTGCTAACACCTGCCTAGTTTCGCCAAAAAAGGAATAGATCACGTGAAAAACTAAAGTATAAATTTAGCGAGAAACTCATGCGGTCACTACACACCAGATTATTATTATTAATTATTATTATTATTATTATTATTATTATTATTATTCCTTCCCGCATATATATCGTGCAGTACACATGGAAAATAATTTACTTTTTACGGAACGGTTGCGAGAGTTCCGGCTCCTTAAAAAGAACCTTTCAAACATAATTCCAAACGGATAGTTCATTTGCGGTACGTATTTTAAAGTATAGCTCGATGTCTACTTCAACTATACCCACAAGTACCTTACAAGTAGATACCTGGCTGAAATCGCCAAGTTGCAGTTTTTATAGCAAATACGATTTGTCAAATAATAAAACAGTTGGACATGTTCTCAATTTGTTAGTTTTTCCCCTGCTGTTTTTAAACTTAACTTGGGTTAATTAACTCCAGCAACAGCAATAATAATAGTAATAATTTAAAAGGAAAATGCGTTTTAATATTTTATTCCTTATAGATAAAGAATTATTTTTGCTAAAGGAAAACGCCATGTATGATACATAATGATATACAATAAATGTTATCACAGTAATTACTGAAATGGTTTTATATTTTAATAAAGGTACTGTATACTATTAACTAGATGTCAGTTTGAGTAACTGAACATCTGTCGTAACACATTGATTCCATTTTTTTCACATTACTGCATTACCACGTGGAAATAAACGAGATTTTAATTTTAAGTGCAAGCTTGATAAAAAGAAAGCATGGAATTTGAAATACAACAAAATTGCAGATAATGTAAACAGGGCCGGATCCTATAAGAAGTATTAAATGAACATTAAGAAAGGATCTATTATATCCTAAAAACCATCTATTAGGTTTTTAGGATATTGGCTCTGTTAATACATCTTTATGTATCATGTCGTCTTGAGGCGGTGACGTCACGCGTCTCGTTGAGATGTGGATCTAGAGCTCGTGTGTGTGTGTGTGTGTGTGTGTGTGTGTGTGTGTGTGTGAGATCATCGAGAAGTCTCCTGTTATTTATAATTGCTTCAATAATAGATTAATCGTGAGAATGTTGTTTTATTGATGCTGCATTTGGATATTTTTGCTCATCATCATGTTCACAACTAAACGATTTCTCCAAATTTCTAACGTTCCCAAGCGTCAGCATAGATACGAGTTTCAAAACTGATGTGAAGTTTTCGCAAATAACAGCTATAGGAGTAAACGTGTGTAACAAAAACAGAGTAAATGAAAAATTGCTGCATAACTCACTCAATAAAGTTCCATACACCTTGTGCTGCTTCGCCCTGTACAACTCGAAAATCCAATATTATACAATTAGCCAAATCCGTAATGCTGTATGCAACAAATTTAGCTCAAAACCTTGTGTGTCATATTGTCCGTCCCATTCAAGCAGGTAGCGGTTTAGCTAGTCGAAGCAGGTGGTGTTTACTTGTTCCGAGGCAAGTGAGGAGTAAAGACAGGCGATAGTGAAAGACCGTTGGCTGCTTTTCATTGTACGCGCCACGCGTTTCACGAGTTCAGCATACTGAGTGCCCCTCCCTCCAGCTAAAGCTTTACCTGAGAGATAAGCTAAAACGTCTCTGAACAGACAATAAGTTGCTTTGGTTTTTACCGGCCTCAATTTTTCTTTTTTCCCTTTTCTTTAAGTCAAGGACTATGAATGGTAGGGAACATAAATGCAAATCCGCAAAGGTAAATCCCTGAAACAATATAGCGACACATCTCACCTGCCAATGAGTACTATTATACGTGGTTGTTTACAGTGACTGGTTACAATTAGAAGATGCTCCTATATGGTTTACAAGTGTCTTTATGACAAGGAGTTTCACATTTTCTGCGTATTTTAAATAAAGATATTAATGCACTGATAAACATTAAAATTATGGAACAACTTTTATCAGTCTCTGTTGAAATACACTGCTCTTCATCAGAATCTTCATTATTTGAGGGCTTATAATCTGGATCATCTGATCCTTCACACGTGTCACTATCATCACTGTCACCACATTACGTAAGCTGTAAGCTTAATCTCACACTGAACATTTGCATTAAATGTAACAGTGGGCCGGTTTCACCAAACGCGATTAAAGTCTAGAATAGTAACTCCAGAGTAACATTAACACGGTGGTTGTTACTCCCGAGTGGCATGCTTGTGTGGAGGTTAAAGTACTCTCGAGTTAGTACTCCAATAATTATACCAGAAAAGTGCCGATCTCGAAGTTTCTCATAGTTTATGAGCAATATTTACAGCTTTTTCGCCATTTTAAGGAATTTAGTGCGAGTAAACGAAAGTTTTTAGAGGTTAAAGCTACGGAGAAAGAAGTAAACGAAAGCACTGGTAAGTAGAAATACATGGTAATAGCTAATATTTTCGGAAAATTTTAACAAACTTTCGTTATAATGAAATTATCCTGTTAACTTATACTTTTTGTGTGTTAAAATTTACAGATGTCAGACGAAGGAAAGCGAAAGAGAAGTCCAAATTGGCATTCTTCTGAAAAACTCCTACTGCTTTCTGTGTTAGAAGAATTTATAAGTGTGTTAAAGAGCAAGAGAATAGATGGTTCAACTATGCGCCAGAAGCAGGATACATGGGAGAAGGCTGCAGAAAAATATAATGCTGGCACCACTATGGGACACAGAACTGCAGCTAATATAAAGGCAGAGTGGTAGCTGCTAAAATAAGCTGCAAAGAAGGATTTAGGTAATAAAAGAATAGCTGCAATAAGAGAGGTGATAAATTTGTTTTCATTTCAATATGCAACATGAATATGTAGTGTAAACGTTTGTTCTATTCTTTCTGCTAATTTGTAGGTGGTGGACCTCCAAGGTCAGATCATAGTGATGATCCAGTATTCACCAAAGTACCCAGTCTCATTGGTAAAAGTCCTTATCTTCATCACTAGAACTGTCCTAAAAAACCATTCTCATCAATCCTACAGCGGTGCAGCCATTGTAAAATGCTAGCTAGCAGTTACTCTGTACTTTATTCCACAACATTTCCCGAGTAACGTGATGCAGTAATTTGTATCACAAATTACTTAAATGTAAATAATGATTGTAATATGAATATGCATTTTTATGTGACATTGATTTGAGATGTTTATTGATTGTAATTATTGTTGGGAAGTAAGTTTATACGGCCTTACTGAAACTGACAATAATAGCGTGCAATAATGCAGCGAGGGGGTGAGCTGTTTATCATTATTGGAAACGAGGAAGTTACGTAATATTGGCGCGTTTTTCTTAGAATCTTCTGGAACGTTTCCCTAGAGCATATGTATTCATAATTTTCATTGGATATAAAAATAGACGCTAATGTTGGCGCGTTTTATTAGCCAATTGCAGCTCAGTTATAATCTTTAGGCATATCTGGGTGTAGGAGTATAAAAAGAGTAGGTTAGAGGTAGACCCCGTCAGTTCATCTAAAATATTTGTAAAGTACACGTCGTCTTCGGTCCGTCAGTTCATCAAAATTCTTTGTATACTACACGTCGCATTCCCGTCAGTTCGTCGAAAATATTTTGTATGATACACGTCGCCTTCAGTCCAGCAGAAACATTACACGTCGGCTATAGATTCACAAGTTACGCGTAGCAGAATTATGAAAAATCTAAAGTGTTGTAAAGTTAATTATACAAAAGGTTGAAGTACGTGGATTAAAAGTGATCAGTAAGAAGTTATTATAACAGTTTCAGTTTGGCGAGTGTCTAGATCAATGTGTAAATGTGATAGTGAAAGTGTTCGACAATAAAAGTATAAAAGAAATTCTTTCATCAGTGTTATCTTTGGATAAAAGATTCCTTTCCGTTTACACAACCTGTATAAAGATAAGTACTCGATCCAAAAGCTAGCCGGAGGACAAAGAAGCAAAATTAAATAAAATAACTAGCATTTTTTTTAATAAAAACTAATACTGCCGCAAATTGCTAACACCAGATGGAGCTAACAAACCTAACAAATGAATGACGTCACAAGATGGCTTCAACGCGTGAAGTAAACACATACACAAATAACATTATAAATTTAACACTCTCAAACGTTACTCTCTGATCTACTCTCGCATACGCAATTTATTCCAGAGTAAGTTGTTGGTGAAACGCTCAAAGGGCTTACTCGCGAGTAAAGTGCGTTTTACTCGAGAGTAAAAGTTACTCGCGTTTGGTGAAACCGAGCCTTAGAGGCTCATGTACATACAACATGCGAAGTGCGAAGTGCTGGGGCACCAGTCCTCGGTAGCTTCAGAAAGTAATTTCCTCTTTATAAAAGTGTACTTTTCTTAAAGGAATATTTCATTTCCACGTAGTTCCCAGATAGTTCTTGGGAAAAGCATCGTCTTTCAATCTCGGATATTTAAATCTCTCTTTTGATAAAATACGAATTTTCAGACAGACGCATTCATTGAAATCGGGGATCGTCGAGATGCGGCCGAGACGAAAACTTGATTAAACAAACACGTGCAAAAGCGATGTTTTATTACATCGTCCAAGTATGGCCAGGGCTCTGGATACCTGAGCATACCCAAATGTGACGTGACCCTTCGCCACCGCATACATGTCACGTGGTCACGTGATTCAGACTCAGAGAACACACATACCCTCGCGGCTGTTTAGTTAGTGATCGTCGTGCACTGCATACCACGGACAGCCTTGATGTATGAAGAATTAAAAGGAGAGAGGTCTGGTCGTCAAAGAGGGCTACAAGTTTCACTTCCACAAAGCCTTCAAAATGGATTGTCAAGATGGGTCTGTTTCAGCAAGGCATGTAACTTCTATGTGAAATTAAATACCTTAAATCAAACAGTGGAAAGTATCCTGGAACATAATCGTGAAAAAGATTCCGAAATTTTGCTAAATAGACAAACACTTAGTAACACTCTTAAGAGAAAAGCATACGAAAAGTTACATGAGAAACCTAGTAGATTAGTCCAGAGAGAATTACAGATATGTGATATACATTTCTCTAGCCAAGATTATTCCCTATCCTCCAGAGTCTGAAAGCATAAATCAGAGTGTGAATGTGTGTGACCAAAGTGCAAGAAACCCAACGAATACGAGTTAACACCATTGCCTAAGGAATAAGTTCCAAAGGAAAAGTTAGAATAGTGAGATTTTCACAGAAACTATCATTGTAAAAAACCTATAAAAACAAATTTTATTCCAGTATCTCTTTAAGATTACTTTATTTAAATTAGTCCATTCCTTGTGAACAATTTCATACAATGCAATAACGGTTACAAGGAAAACACTATCTAACTTAACCTTTTTATACTTTCTCTACCATGTACATAGTGGGTAGAGAAGGTATTACATGCTATCCAAAAATTCGATACCGGTATTTCACCGCAAATACATGTTTTGAGACCCCCTGAATCCAAAGAAAGCATTTTTTAGAAAAAGGTCTGTGTGTGGGTCTGCCTGTGTGTGTGTGTGTGTGTGTGTGTGTGTGTGTGTCTGTAACATAACTCAAAAACGAAAAGTTGGATGAATACCAAACTTGGTATTTAGGTTCAGTACTTTCCAAAGATGTGACACGAAGATTTCCAAGAAAATTCCCCATGACTACCCTTTACATGGAACATTTTTGAAACATTCTAATTTTCTAAACAAGAGCTCTAACGATTTTTATTAAAATTCCATATATTAAAGACATTCACATTACAAATAAAATGTATATCTAGAATTTTCTGGGAATAGCCTGTGAAGTCCACTTCATTTGGAAGAAAAAAAATGTTGTATAATGTTGTATAACTGATAAATTTTAAACGATAGAAAAAACTCACTATATAAAAAAGTAGATCTCTTCAAAACATACAATTTATTTCAAATAAGGTTTTTGTGGAATGGGCCATTTGTGAGATATTCGTTATTAAAGGATCAAATTCTGCATTTCTTGATCATTCCTATAAGTCCTGTCAACATTCACTTCTTCCTCACGATTGCATGGAAACAGTATGCAATTTTAAGGCAACGATAGCGTCCAGTTCTTAAACATTTGACCTTCGCTGTTCCCTTTATATCTATCACGAAATGTGTAATGTAGCTATTTCTGCAAAGGCCTATTTCGATCAAAATGTAGTAGACAGAAAAATGAGCTTTAGTATGAATAGTTTGTATACCCACTAATAAGGATAGAGGGCAGAGAAAGTCATGTGAATGTTTAACATCGAAAACATTTTTGGAGGGGAGACTTAACTTTAACGTTCTTTAACCGGGTAGAGTCATATCGGACACTGAAATGGGTCCGAGGTCACTTGAGCTTGGAGTTTCCAACATTCATCTTTCCAGGATGAAGCCCGTATAAAATCTTATCCAGGTAATTCAGCCTAACCGAGATAGGAACTCGGGACCTTTTGAATGTGAGGCACACACGTCTGCCCCTCACCGCAGAGGTGGACATTACCTGAATTATGAATAAAGACTGATTTCTGTTGTTTCCAAGTAGGTACATAATATAGAAAAAGTCTTTAGGATAGGATAAACGTGCTTATATTTCCTTAGAAAAATATTTAGCTTTAGTTTTAACTATAATGTTTGAATCCTGGGCACAGTTTGTGTAATAGAGTTCCGCAAAGAATAAAATTATGAAAGATATGATTCTACAATGCCATAAAAGGTTTATTGGCAGTCACATTTAGTTCCGTAAATATAATGCTGCCTCTTCCAAGGTCCAGTGCAGAAGTCTGTTTGTACTGACCAAGTTCCATACAGTTCCGACCGTACTCTTCTTTTGTTAAATAACCCTTACATCTACTGTTCTTTTGGAGAACAGTTCAGCTATTGGAACTGGTTGCGTTTTGTTGCCGCACATCTTAACCTATGCTTTCAAAGATAGTGTGTCATCGAATGTTTTACAAGCAAACCATCAACTGTTACCGACATGTCCTTAATGTAAGCATGAAGCAACAGTACACATTAATTTCACTCAAGACGAGTCATTAACCGAATATAATATAACAGACTCGAAACTACGAAATGTTTGAAAACGAGCCCCATATTGTGAAATTTGCTCCATCAGAAAGATTAGCCATTTTGAGGGCAATAAAACGCAACGTCACCGCGAATACTTTTATGTACCCCTAAAGAGAGCCTATAAAAAGGGGCTTAAGTCATTGCAGCCCCTAAACGAATGCCAGCAAGAGAGATGTTTATGTGTGTTCCTAAGCCTGGAGCCAAGTTTGGCGGCGTCTTATCTTAGCGCCAGAATCGCATCTGGCTCCAGCATGAAATAAACTCCGCAATGTTTAAGATAAATAAGAAAACAACATTATACCGTAGGCGCGGGTAGATTAAGTCTCTTATGCTGCCAAGCAAAACCACTTAATGAGATTTAAGAGTAAATTTTGTCAGAAAATGGCAGTGAAATATTACACATATGCCAATATACCCGATAAACTGATGGAAGTCATACTAAAGCTCAATGAAAAAGTACCGTCATTTTAATCTCTACTTAACAGTGTATAAATCTTAATCCCCCCGTTTTACTCTCTTCCGCTTACCTATGTCATTCTGCTGTGTAAAAATTGTATATTGGAATTTCACCGGAAATACATGTTTTGAGTTCCCATAAACCCATACAAAAATTCTTGTGAACAAATTATCACAAAATTATCCCAATTCCAAGTAACTACATGCGTGCAAAAAAAATTATTTCTATTTTCTCAAAAGCACTTTAGTTTGAAGTACTGAAATGACAAAGAAAATGCTCATTATGTTTAACCTGCACTCTTATAATCACTATTAATATAATTAATAAACCTAAAACATTAAATATTCAATAAGCGTGTTATTTTTGCGGATTATAATCACGTAGCTCTCTATACATTATGACCTACATTCATAGTTAGACTCCAAATTATTCACATAAAGATTTATAGTTCCTTCTTCCTTCTATAATTTACGATAAAATGCTGGGAAACATGATTTCAAAAGATTCTGTTGCACATACGCAGAAGGGTAAAGAGATTCGGATGTCAGTCAAATGTGCATAAAGGGAGTAATTACCTGATGACCTTGATACTGCATACACTTGCATTATCTTCTCAGAAACAAAAGAATAGCACTTGAAAGCTCACTGATTATATTAGAAAATTCAAATGAACATTAGTGAATATCGGCTAAACCTACCAAACATTTGACAGAAGTTGTATACTTTAAAGAGCTCTGTAGTTTGTTTGTATCTCATAGCGCTCCAGTTATATAATATACAACGAGAAAGAAGAGAGTTTTACAGAAAATTGAAAAGATACGTTTTACTAGAGCATGTTTATATCTTATAGCACTTGATCGAAGTCGTTAGAGTCATTCTTACAGAAAATAAAAATTAACAAAAATCGTTCCATGTAAGGGTAGCTTCGAGTGGGAGAATTTTCTTGACTAGTCCTAGCCTACCATGCTTAAACAGAGTCTGACTTAAATTGTGATTTGGTATTGATCCAACTTATGCTGTACACACACACCTACACTAAAAATCTGATGTGTTACACTCACATAACTTTCTGTACTCTTGTAAAACTATTTTTACAAACGCTTATTCTCCATATGCTTCATGTTAATCGAGATATCGAGATGTTAATCTTATTGCTAATTTTCTTGTAGATGCAAGGGAAATTGCTAGGCTTTAAGCGATAGTCAAATATTTTAAGAGCTGGTTGCTATGTGGAGTATTCCATTCTCTTTGCATTACCAGGACAAAAAAGATGAATAACGAATTCCCATTTGAGAAAAAGTATAAGTATTGGAAAGTTTAAGGGAATAACAAGCAATATCTCGAAAATGGTCCACTCAACAACAAAGATGTATATGACAAATTGTGTATTTTAACGCGATCTATATTTTTTGTATAGTAAAATTTTGTCTATCTCTTATGGTTTACCAGTTATGCAAAAGTCGTTCACAATGAAGAATACTGTTGGAGACATTCCCAGAAAATTCGAGATATACAATTCATTTGCCATAAAAATGTCTTAAACTTATGGTATTTTATCCAAAATCGTTAGAGCCATTTTTGAGAAAATTAAAATTTTCGAAAAATGTTCCATGTAAAGGGTAATCTGGGGTGGGGGATTTTCTTGAAAACCTTCGTGTCGCATCTCTGGAAGATACTGAACCTAAATACCAAGTTTGGTGTTTATCCGACTATTCGTTCCTGAGTTATGCTGATCACAGACACACACACACACACACACACACACACACACAAACATGTTTCCAAAAATGCTTTTTTTGGATTCAGGGGGTCTGAAAACATGTATTTCCTGTAAAATCTCGGTATCGAATTTTTGATGGAATACAATACTTCCCCTACTTATGTACTATACGTAGTAGAGAAAGTAAAAGTGTTTCTGTGTTTCAATGAACCTCAAAACGTGTATTTCCAGCGAAATCTCCATCAAAGTTTTGAGTGGACCTCAAAACATCTATTTCCTGTGAAATCTCGACATCCAGTACTTTAGTGGAATTTTTTGCATTCTCTTGTACCTACCTAATGGGTAGGTAGAAGAGAATGCAAAAAATTAATTCAGTCCATTACCAAAAGTGCCCTATTATACTAAAACATAATTTATATAGCAAATTAGTGCTCAGGGAAAAAATATTACTATAGTATTAAATCAAGTAAGCCATGTATAACCATCATTTAAGCTACGGACATCACTCAGTACACTGCCTTATTCGTATCGAACCCCGCACCCCTCGTCCTAGGCTGAGTAGAAAACACCTTCCTCAACAGTTGCGTAAGTTACTCGCCGGAGGGTCGCGGTGCACCACTGAGAAGGATGCCCCCTCCTGCAGCTGCATGTGAATGCATCATAGCCGGAAGAATAGAATCTTGCAGTGTTTGCTCCACATCTCCAAGCTGCCATCTTTCAGCGCCTCCGGGAGCCTACACCCCAGCCATCCATCCCGTTCCTAATTAGACAAAATTTAAATTCATGGGCGCCGCGGTTTTCCCCACCTCCCCTTTCTAATCTAAACCAATTAAGGGGGTGGGTGAATACAGTGGCAACAAAAACGGGGGATTCACCCAGCGCGCTGCCTTTTCTCTCCCTCAACAACCCTTACTCCTTACAGTAGCAGCACCAGGAATATGACTTGTTTATGCATACTAATGAGGTGGAAGATAAAGAGTAAAGATAGCTGCGTGCTAGCTTCTGGATGGATGTCGCGCTCTGAAGAGTGTTTTAAGGCGTCTCGACGTGGGGAATGAAAAGCGACGCACTCGAGATTAACGGCTGCAGATATACGCTTCATTGCTTGTATTTTACCCACGGTATTTGCCCTTCTGGAATTAGAAATAGCTACCTAGATAATATTTATGCAAATGCAGGACGGGAAGCACAACTATTTTATCCCCAACTGCTAAAGAAAGCTGAATGCAACGCAATATAATATTTACGTTTTGTTTTGTTCCACTGGCTAGGCCGCAAATGGGACACGTATTTCGGGAACTAATGTGTTGTGAATGAGTCTAATATAACATTTAGTGGTGAGGTTACCCTCATTGTTCTGCTGCTAGACTTGCACAACCTTCATATAAGAACTGCGTACATGAAGTTTATTTTGATTAAAGCAAGGGCCAGAGTTTTACAGTTTCTGCTGAGGTAGTATTTTTATCCCTTAACTGCTATCAATTATATAATATAAAAATAATGGCCCGCCTATAAGCGATCATTAATTGCTATAAAGTGTATATTACAGCCATTGTATTATGTGTATTTATTGTATATGTGTGTAAAATATTATGTTAATGTATTTCTTAGTTTAGAAATGTAGGAGCTGTGAGGGTAGAATTAAGCTGTTTCCTTTCTTTCTTTTTTGTTTGTAGCAAACAGTGTCATAAAGTGGAAAGCAGAGAGTGGATAACAATAAATTGTAACCTTGGCAGAACAGTAAGTTAGAAAGCTAAGGAAGGTTACCAATAGTAGATGGAAAAATACAGATGTAACGTACAAAAGTTTGTAAACAGTCAGATGGGTGCAAAAAGCCAATGAAAGTCAAACTAAACGTGTTCTGCTAGAGTAGGCTTAGCCAATCAGAAAACAGAAACATTAAATTTCAAATTTTAAGCTATGGACGCTAAAAGTACCGTACCCAAGCCACATCAGTTCAGTAGATGAAGCTCAGAGTGTGCAGATGTGAAATATTAGTGCAGTGCGGAGAAATAAATTTTGAGCTTTAAAAAACATGTAGTTAGGAACAGGTAATTATTACAACCGTAAAATAAATTTCATTATATATTCGCAGAAATATATATTTGTGTGATTTATAATTTTTAACGCGAATAAAGAACTTAAGAAATTCTCTATAAACTGTAGTTCGTTAGCACACATACAGAACTTAATATCTTACAGCTCCATACGTAAATACTACAGTAATTTGTTATTATTTGATATATTATTCAACTGCCTTCAAGAATTAATAAAGAAGTGAGAATTTAAACCATAACTTGTGTAAAGTGTGTGAAACTACTCTACAGCCGTACCACCCTTTGTTAAGAGATACTTGCTCTACCAAATATAACTGATGCAGCCGAGGCATAATTTTAAATTAAATCATAATCATAATTAAATCACAAATCATTACATATAAAATTTATTACGAACACACACACATACAGACACTACCGCACTGTAAGTAAGGAACAAAATAAGTTTACAAAACCTGTAGCATAAGCGATAGGGATGCTTGCTTATTTTCTACAGTAAAAGAAAATGTCATTCAATAAAATGCTTTCCTCTCTGAAGATGAGAATGTGCAGTGATTGTAGTAGGTAAATAATACTTCTAGAGCTTAGAAATAGTACAAACCTAACAACTGGAATTTACTGTCCTATAAGAAGCTCTATAGACGTTCCGAAAGCATCATATCTTCATATGCATGAACACAAATCCCAAACGTAAACATATTTATCGCAACGTTCTCAGTCAATATTGTAAATCCAGAGGTAGTAGAGATAATGCCATCCACTTAGAAGTTGAGTAATTCACATTTAATGAAATTCAGATAGCGCATGAAATAGACACAAAAAAATTAAAAAGTATTGAAGAAAAACGTACTGCATATTTTTTAGTCAATTCTAAACTTTAAAAAAAACAACCATTCACATTACAGATTACATATCCTCCCTAAGGATGTTGCACTTTTCTATTTGATCAGTTTGTTGCTACAGGTAACTTGGGTGTAGAGGCTTCTAATAGCAAAGTCTTCATGCCACCTTTATTGAGGACCATGTGTGATTTACAAACAAAAATTACGGAAGTTAAGATATCAATATTGACTGTACTATGATACTGTTTGTGTGCCAGTTTGTTAAGGTAGTTTGCATTCATACTCTGTGATACATAGAAATGAAACTTTAGAAGGGTAGGTTCAGTATGAGTGTATTCATTTTAAGGGAGAAAGGATGTAGGAAATAAAAATATTTATACAATTTGTTTCTCTGATTAAAAACAGATAAAAATGTAGTCTATATAGATATAACGAAGCGATTGCTAGTCGCATCCTTCTCTTCAACCAAACACACGAGAGCTTATGGATACTGTCAGTCATGCTTTCTGTGAAGCGCAGAAATGGAAAATCCTAATGACTTAGCATCCTCGATGAGGAGCAAGTTGAACCAAAGGACCTACATTCACTGAAATGGTGGTGGTTCTTACATATTCGCTGAAATTATCCCCACACTTTGTGGCATTTAAACCTATAACACACTGAAGCAACAAATATGGCCTCAGTGTCAAGGACCTATATGTAGTAAGATATTTTGTTTTGTTTGTTTCATTTTGAATTTGCTCTTAGAGAGTAGCACTACGAGAAACGACATTTAGTTTTGCATCAAAAACTAGTCATCCCTTTTTTCCATATTTTTTCTATTGCTTACTCAAGAAAAAGGAAAGATTGCATCTGTCCAAAACGTTCAATCTTGAGATTCAGAATTTTCTAAAGAATTCATTTCATTTTAAGAAAAGCTGTGTCTTGTGTGAGTGAGTGGGTGGGTGGATGAGTGAGTGAGTGAGTGAGTGAGTGAGTGAGTGAGTGAGTGAGTGAGTGAGTGAGTGAGTGTGTGAGTGAGTGAGTGAGTGAGTGAGTGAGTGAGTGAGTGAGTGAGTGAGTGAGTGAGTGAGTGAGTGAGTGAGAGCGGGGAGGGATAAAGACCAAACTTTGTATTTGAGCCGAGAATATTTTAAGGAAATGTACGGCGTAAATTTTCACGAAATATCTCCCATCCCAAGCAAAAATTTGAAACTTGGGAGGAGTACAGTTTTGTTAGCCTTCATTTTCTCAAAAATGAGTCTTAACTGTTCAACATTTCCTTCAGATATCTTCAAAATTTCTTTAAGACTTCAGTTCGGTGTGCCATTATGAATCTTTTAGTGATATTCATTTTTCCCAGAGCTCAAAACCAAACAAGTTACTGTTGCTATAAGCCCTCCGTATGCTGCATACAACAACAGTATTGTCTAATTGGAAACTAATCCGAATTGGATATTTATCAAGACTAACGCAAAGTGTATAATAGAACCTGTTTTGACTGCGCGGTAACGAGAAAAGGCAATGGATGTAGAAACCGACGTGATTGCTACACATGAGAATTTTAACAGGCTTATTAGCAGAAACTAGTATGGTTAGTCGTAACGTGAGACTCTAACGTAAACCTAAATTCTTGAAATATGTCGCGTGTTTAAGTGCTGTCCACGCAATAAGGCGTTTTCTCTCCATATTATCCGTAATATTCGCAACAGGCTCTCGACCAAATGTGAAACCAGAATAATGGCCGTGATAAACTGCCCCCTATAAAAACATTTGTAATTCGTGTACCATTAATAATTTTCGAAATTTACTGTAGCTCATTGTTAATCAAAGTGCATTTGATATTGAATTAGCAACAGCTTTGATGATCTGTATTGCATGAGCAAGTTGAGCGACAAATGAACGCTATTATTACGGAGTGACAAAGGCGACGCGCACGAATATCGGCGTGTTTTCCATCACAGTGCCTGGTGAAGGTGTTGAAGGGGAGGCCCAAAAAAAATAATAATAATCAGGGAAGCGCGATGCCCAGCATGTGTCCGAAAGGGGGATCGATTTCACGCAAGGATTAAAAACCTCCCCCTGCCGGCGTCGACCAAAGCGAGGCGAGATTGCAAGGTGCCTCGTACTACTATTGACGTGATTTGCTCTGTGGGATCTGTTGGACCTGCACGCCTCAGCATGCCAAGAAAACATGTTCTGCACACAAGTATATTCTACAGGCAGAAATGTTGTTCAAAGAAGACGAATTTCACGTGCCTCTAGCTTTTTAGATTTTATACTCTTTAAGGTAAAGGCAGTCATACATCCACCACAAATATTTAATATGGACGTTTCACCGGAAGGGTACGTTTTGGTTCCATGAATTGCAATAAAGTGCATTCTTAGGATATGGTACACGCCTGAGTGTGAACATCCTCACTCAAAAAACTGAATAATTTTGTAATATCATACACAAGGGTGGCATATTTTGACAATATAAGGAGAAGTATTCCACTCATCCCAAAGAACCCATTCATTCATTATCTGTTTACCCTCCTCTTATGTAGGACTTACACCCCCCAGGACTTACAAGCGGGTGCCTGGGGTTAGAGGCCCGTCGAGGAGCAGACACTCTTGGATCAGACAGAGCATCCAGGATGGGTGATCAGCCCGATGCCTGGTATGGGATGAAGGAAGTAGATGAAACGAAATGATGGTGAAATGGATGAAAGGAAAGGTGATGATGGAGCAGTTGGTGGAATGAATGGCGGGGAAAACCGGAGAACCCGGAGAAAACCCGCCCAGACGCCGCTTCGTCCACCACAAATCCCACATGCAGGTCCCTGGGATTGAACCCGGGCCGCCTCGGTGGAAGGCGAGCGGTCTAACCACTCGGCCACGGCTCAGCCCAACCCATTTATATATATATATATATATATATATATATATATATATATAAAAATTCGTCATATTTTATTTCTTCCATAACAGCTCCAACCGCTCTCATTAAAGCGCCGTATGTTAGATACATTGACAGAAGGAACAAAATGCGCATCCTGGATGTTCTGCAAATAGTGAACTGCTATTTGTTTTCAAAGGATTTTATAGAACGGGTAAGGCATAAAATATAAACAAAAACTTCCGGCAAGAATATTTTAGAAATTTTTAAAAGACAAAATTTATATCAAATAACTTCCGTTTATTTTACTTTTTTTCGCTGTTGTATGTTTAACTTTTCTAGTTTACTTCGTGGTGCTACATATAATCATTTGAAACGAGGAGTTCATATACACGTAACTATATTAATAATATAGCAAGTATATGTTCATTTATATGTCGCCTTTAACATCTGAGGTCATATTGGCACCTTTGCTTGGTGCCAATCGGCAATAAAGTTCACTCGATGGGTTTTGCTTTACCTTTGGTGTTGTTTTATAATCATTAAGTCACGCATAGTCACGGGAGTAATACTGGCTAAAGAAAAATTCGCATTCCCCGGGCGGGAATTGAAGCCGAGACCTATGGATCTGGAGATAGCATGCTAACCATTAGACCTCAGATCCTTACATAATGTTTTGGCACAGAAACAAAATAAATTCTTTCCTCTTTAATAGCAAACCCCGACTGTAATACAAACAGTTAAATGTTGTCTCCACATCCTGATATAGCAAACTTCTTAATATCTAATTTGAAAACTTTTTCTAAGTATATATTGTCATGCTGTTTTTGTAGTCTGTATTTACTATATAAATCTTCAACCTCCGCGGATTTAAAATGAAGCATGAAACCTTAATAAATTGAGTTTTATATATGGACGCTCCTTAACTACTGTGGCCCTATTCTATATTGGGCGTGAAAGACGGCTAATTTTGTTCAGAGGCGCCTTTATCGGGCTTGAGGTTCTTTAACAAGCCGTAAATCTACAACACTGTACCACAGGTTTACTTCCCTTCTGAGGGAAACCATGCTAAGGACTTTTACGCATACGAAGCCTTGGTCGCATAATGATCATAAAACCTTTAAAGTAGGCATATTAGCTTCACACTTCAAGCGCATTCAAACCTCCATCTTGACCCTACTAAATGCCTATTTTATGGCCACAATAAAGCTTAGTTACAAGATAATCAAATTACAGTGTGGTTAAGATGGTGGTACCAACAACCCGGGTTTGAGCTTGCCATAGGAACCGGAATGTATGACAGACCAGCCACCCAGAGCTGGAACTCAATTGTGCGCTACGCAAGAAGTTATCCATCCCCTCCTAGAACACAAATAAGATATAATAAGCAATCATGTTTGGAAGAATATTGTTTTTCAACCAACCACTGCCCTAATTCACTCAAACTTTAAAGAAATATTTTTACCATGTCCTTATGTGATAAACATACGTAGCTCCTCCTTTTTACTTTCTCTACTACGTATAGTAAGTAGGGGAAGTATTGTATTCCACCCAAAAATTCGATACCGAAATTTCACCGGAAATACATGTTTTGAGACCCCCTGAATCAAAAAAAAAATTTTTGGAAACATGTCCGTGTGTCTGTGAACGGCATAACTCAGAAACGAACAGTCTGATAACACCAAACTTGGTATTTAGGTTCAGTATCTTCCAGAGATGGGACAGGAAGGTTTTCAAGAAAATCCCCCCACTCCGGATTGCCCTTTACGTGCAACATTTTTCGAAAATTTCAACATTCTCAAAAATGGCTCTAACGATTTTGATTAAAATATCATATGTTTAAGATATTTTCATGACAAATAAAATGTATATCTTGAATTTTCTGGGAATGTCTCCAAAAGTATTCTTCATTGTGAATGACTTTTGCATAACTGGTAAACCATAAGATATAGACATTCCCTTAAATTTTCCAATACTTATACTTTTTCTCAAATGGGAATTCGTTCTTCTTTTCTTTTTTGTCCTGGTAATGCAAAGAGAATGGAATACTCGACATAGCAACCAGCTCTTAAAATATTTGTTTATCGCTTAAAGCCTACCAATTCCCCTTGCATCTACAAGAAAATTAGCAATAAGATGAACATCTCGATATCTCGATTAACATGAAGTACATGGAGAATAATCGTTTGTAAAAATAGTTGGTACAAGAGTAGAGAAAGTCATATGAGTCTAACACATCAGATTTTTTAATATTCTGAACAGCTCAGAGTTATCTTGCACTACAACTAAATGAAGCACATCATTCCCACAATATACCAAATTAAGAAGCAATATGCCTACTACTTCGTCATTTACATTAAACAAAACAATGAACAAATTCCCTAATTTGTATAGATTTGGAAAACGTGCATTCAGTAATTGTGTAAATAATGTTAATTGCAACAAAGAAAATCAAAAGCTATATTGTTGGTTATTGCATCCTTACAATATTACATGCGTATTTCTAGTTTCCCACGCCAGAGGGCAGTAACTAATATTGAACAATCAAGTCGCACTGATCAAACAAAGTGCAAACACACGATTGTGACTTATTTTCAAACTACGCCGATTACACCGCAGGTAAATATAAACCTTTTATGATCGTAATTTAAAATCATGGCCTTTGAGTAAATTGCGGTATATTTTTCGTGAATTAGTCCTAGCAAATGCTTCTCTTGATTTTAAAATCTTTTAGATAAATTTGAGTTACTTCGTGACTCAGAATTTATCAATGATTGGAAACGACTCGTGGCATTACCTATGATAAAGACGCCATAATCCTTGCTAAGGCTTTTTCCATGCTCAGGTGCTTTGCGAGTTTTGCTCCCCAGGAATAAATCCTCGAATAAAACCGTCACGATGTGTTTTCACATGTGAGTACTTTTCCCCATAACGTTAAGTCCAATGTGAACTCTATGATATGAGGTCAGTCCCTGCACGTCAAAACACAATTTCCGTTTATAGGTGTAGACATGCTCGATCTTTGCATTACATCTCTTTGATCAGCAACTTTTATACTACAGAAACAATATATTTTGACCGAACGAGAAACCTCAGGCGGTAGCGCTGGCTCGCATTCCAAAGGTCGCGGGTTCAAACCATGCGTACCAGCCCATCTTACTATTCGGGTATTTTTTCGTGCTTTCCCTCAGTTGCAAGGCAAATACTGAATTGTATATTCAATACAACAACCTAAAGTTAAACCTACAGAACAAACGAAATAGAAATAAAAAAATCTTATGTGTTACACTCACATGACTTTCTCTACTCTTGTACAAACTATTTTTACAAACTCTTATTCTCCATCTATTTCATATTAATTGAGATAAACATTTGCAGAAACGATCTTTTGACATGCAAAGACAATTTTACAGATAGCGACCAGTTCTGAAAATATTTGACTATCGCTTAAGGTGTACTAAGTTCTCCTTGTTTTGTATTTGCAAGGGCAATATAGAAATACAGTAGCCTTTAACCATCGACATATCTCTTAATAGCTTGTTGCTAGGTGCAGCACCATTCTCTTTAAAACAGATTAATGCTCTTTGCATATCCAAGACAAAAAAATAGAATAACAAATTCCCATTTGAGAAAAAGCTTAACTATTGAAAAATTTAAGGGAATAACAAGCAATATGGTTCACTCAAAAAAAAATGTATATGACATAAATTGTGTATTTTAACGCGATCTACATTTTTTGTGTAGTAAAATTTTGTCTATCTCTTATGGTTTACCAGTTATGCAAAAGTCGTTCACAATGAAGAATACTTTTGGAAACATTCCCAGAAAATTCAAGATATACATTTTATTTGTCATGAAAATATCTTAAATATATGATATTTTAATCAAAGTCGTTAGAGCCATTTTTGAGAAAATTAAAATTTTCGAAACATGTTCCATGTAAAGGGTAATCTGGGGTGGGGGGATTTTCTTGAAAACCTTCGTGTCGCATCTCTGGAAGATACTGAATTAAATACCAAGTTTGGTGTTTATCCGACTGTTCGTTTCTGAGTTATGCTGTTCACAGACACACACAGACGGACATGGTTCCAAAAATGCTTTTTTTTGGATTCAGGGGGTCTCAAAACATATATTTCCAGTGATATCTCGGTATCGAATTTCTGGGTGGAATACAATACTTCCCCTACTTACTACACGTAGTAGAGAAAGTAAAAATGCGTACTGTTGATGAAGCTAGGTCAAATGTGCAGTTTTCCCTCGTTATGTAATATATATTCTGCACACATTAAATAAACATTTGCAAAGCAGCTGCAGAACCAATAAACTTAATACGGTCTGTATCGAAATTGTCTTATTGCACCAATCAACCGCAGGTCCAGTAGATGTGTTGTTGAGGTACTGCAGTGGGCATTCAGAGTCTGGGCTCTGGAAGATAACGTAGGAATCCCAAGGAAAACTGTGGTGTTATCGAGCGAGCCTGGCCTATTCATCATTTAATATAAAGTTGAATCTCTATTGTGCGGGGGCGCCGCCCCCGAGGGTGCTGACTCCCCCATATTACACACTGAACTAAATTAAAACTGTTTTCAAAGCCTCGTTTTTCATCGCGCTAATTAAAGTGTCACACGCACATATTTTACAGTTCACCACGCTGCTCCACCTTCCTCTTTTCTTTTTTGTATGCGTGCGTATTTTCATGTATCGGCGCAGTTCTGTCCACTTTTGTTTTAATGCGGTTTTCACTAAATTCCAATTCCTCTTTGCAGACAGTGGCTGGAACGAACGGAGGTTTTATACAGAAGACATGTTTATACGGCTGTACACAGCAAATGCCTGTGTCCTCTAGTACTGAAGAGTATTGTCCGCTCTCTCAAAGACAATTCAACTTGGAGATGAAAGTAAACTAAATGACCGATACTTTACGCTAGGCAGCCATATGCAATTTACAGTTGTACAGCCAAACGTTTGCCTGAGATACAACAATTGGACCTATGGAAGCGCACCCACATGCAACTACTTGTTTGACCAATTAAGAAGTTTGTGACTGCTACAATCTGGATGTAACCGCTTCGTTGAACAACTACGTTGTGGCACACAAGCTTAAGTTTGTCCGCGGCCAATCTTTCGTACGTGTAGTGCATTTCCAGCTTGCCTACAGCACACAGAGCGAATACTTTGATGTTATATTCGAAGACCAAGGCGTGATATGTAGCGATAAAATTCCATATTGGAATTGTCGTGGTAATATAATTAGTTATTCGAATTTAGGCAAACATATTCAAATAAAATTGAGTAATATTTCCTTTGATCCATAACGCGGAGTAAACTTTAGTTAAATTGCAAGAAAACCCCAGTATCTGATGCGTGCAACAGAGGAAAGGTGCTTAATCTTGCACAACGGCAGGACACATCATCTCTTGCATTCGACGATCTAGCCATTCAGGTTTGGTGACAATGTGGATAACGTTTCATGTACAAGCTGATACCGATAACCGTGCTCTCCCAGAACCAAGTGCCTGTTGTAATATTCAGTTGGTTTGTCTTCAAATGCGGTATTATAAATTCTCTGTGCACTGGCAGGGTTCGGGCTGATTTTAGAGCGCATACATGTTTTGATTGTGATGTAAACTAAGCATGTGAAGTTTATAATAAACGTCAAAAAGGCAGCAGTTTTCAGTCTCCTGCGCCAAACAACAGACTGCCGATGTTGTACTGCAATCCCAAAAAACTTCTGGACGAGGTGCTTGGATTTTCTAAAGGACAATTTAAAGGTGTGTGGTATTCGATGGGGAAATGCCAGAATTAGATTCGTGTTATAGAAGTGTTACCCATGGAAATAAATTTGCCTCATTCAATAGATTGCTGTTAGCCCCATCTTATGTATGCGTATTTTGAAGTGTCTACTACGTGACATTATCCTGTATAACTGAGGGGGTCGGGACAAGAGTGTGCTAACCTACGTTCTTATAGTTTTACAGAAGTGTGCTTTGAAGGATTCCAATCATATTAATAAATCAAGAACATATCATTTGTTAATATAACTTCGCATTCACTGTACTCTTCAATGTAGTTCCTTGTCACTTCATCTTTATTACAATGATGCTGATTATTAAAAAATTAAAATTCCCAATTAAGTATTCATATGATTAAAAGATGCTGAAACTGAGTTATCTACATTTTCAAATAAGGTCACCCTAACATTGTCGACAAACGTTAACGAAGAGTACAGCATCCCCACATTGTGTTCTATTTTGGTACAGATGATACAATTAGTCCTAGAACCTGATAACAGTGCTTGGGGTGCATTAGGTACATCATAATAATTAACACATTCTTGGAATTATATCTTAATTCCTCATAAAATCCATTAAAACGTTGTTGCTCTCTGGTTTGAGATTGGATGGATCCATAATTCTTGCTAAAGTTTATTTTATTTTTCCTCTTTTTATTCGCAATTGAAAATTCTATTATAGACCTACTCTTCCAATTTCATATTGCAGCTGATTGCACCTTTGTAATCTATACAAATTCAGTTGCACATTTGGAGGCAGAAAGCGATCGATCAACTGAATGTTCACGTAACCAAAAATCTGATGTATTACACTCACATGACTTTCTCTACTCTTGTACAAACTATTTTTACAAACGCTTATTCTTCATATGCTTCATGTTAATCGAGATGTTAATCTTATTGCTAATTTTCTTGTAGATGCAAGGGGAATTGCTAGGCTTTAAGCGATAGTCAAATATTTTAAGAGGTGGTTGCTATGTGGAGTATTCCATTTTCTTTAATTAACAGGACAAAAAAATGAATAACGAATTCCCATTTGAGAAGAAGTATAAGTATTGGAAAATTTAAGGGAATAACAAGGAATATCTCGAAAATGGTTCACTCAACAAAAAAAAATCTATATGACATAATGTGTATTTTAACGCGATCTACATTTTTGTGTAGTAAACGTTTGTCTATCTCTTATGGTTTACCAGTTATGCACAAGTCGTTCACAATGAATACTTTTGGAGACATTCCCAGAAAATTCGAGACATACACTTCATTTGTCATAAAAATATCTTAAACATATGATATTTTAATCAAAATCGTTTGAGCCGATTTTGAGAAAATTAAACTTTTCGAAAAATGTTCCATGTAAAGGGTAATCTGGGGTGGGGAGATTTTCTTGAAAACCTTCGTGTCGCATCTCTGGATGATACTAAACCTAAATACCAAGTTTGGTGTTTATCCGACTGTTCGTTTCTGAGTTATGCTGTTCACAGACACACACACGGACATGTTTCCAAAAATGCTTTTTTTGGATTCAGGGGGCCTGAAAACATGTATTTCCGGTGAAATCTCGGTATCGAATTTTTGGGTGGAATACAATACTTCCCCTACTTACTATACGTAGTAGAGAAATAAAAATTGGACGTGGAAGAAATGCTAAATCCTGTGTGTTATCAAGGCACATACTATCCTGGAAAGCACATGCCAACTGTTGAAGGCCGAGTATATGTTTCGATGGATAAAATCATTTATAAATCTTATTTCATACAACACCGAGTAAGCATTGTCCCGTTCTTTTCTTACCAATGTCGGGGAAACAAGACTATAATTTAAAAAATTCATACGTAATAGAAGATACAACTTTCACCAAATTTATATGTCAAACTTTAAAACAATAAATAAAATAATACTCTAGTTATCTCCAAAATAGAAGCAAATGTCATTGTGTTGCATGACTGGTTCTGATTACGCAAGAGATAAATTATTTTTAAAAAAAAGCTTAAGTTTTCTTATAAAATAAGCTTAACAGTGTAGTATAAATAGTGAATGGTTAAATCATGCTTCTGACAGAGTTTAGGAAATGTTCTGAAACATATAGGTACTTCTAATGAATGTAATTGTGCTGTGACAACTTCACTGATTTTGTGGATATATATATATAATATATATATATATATATTTCAGCAGACGTTAAAACTTAAATTTTATGCTCTGACGTTTGGAACTTTTACAAGGTATATAAACTTATCTACATATTAAGTGCTCTACCGAAGACCTGAATATTCTATCACGGTTAAATGAAACTCGTACTTATTTTTATCGTAAGTATTTGGCTAAGAATGTGTGCCTTTTCAATTTTTCTTCTTCTAGTATCATCCAAAAGAGCTACAATATTGCACTTGACGAGAAAAAGTTGTCTCCTCACAGAATAGCATATTAAGGGGGAAAAGTCATAATGACTGCCTGTAATAAAATGTTTTAAAATTTTAATGAAATGCCATTAATTTTCTCATTATGTAGAAGAACTATCTATAAGAGTGAAAAATTGTATTCAAAAAAGTTAAATATGCATCCTTTATGTTGAAAACTGTGGTGTATTTTTACACATATTTCATAAAATTTCACAATAGCTTTACAGTTGCAAATACAGAAAATTAATTAATCGGAGGGCTTTTTATAAAGAATAATAAATAAGCTGACAGGAGCCAGGAGAGTTTATAACATCTGTGATAACGGTATTCTGTTTTAGAAACTCCATACCATACGCACAACCTCGGTATTAAGGTATAAAAGAATCTGTTTTAGTCTTTCCCGAATCATAAGTTGGCATGTTTTATACATTGCACACCTGTTGGAGTTATACATAAATTAAGGATCAATATTGTGCTTGTTTCATCAGTTTACAAAGAATCTTATTTGCGTAAATCCTTACTTTCGAAATATTTATTACTAAAGAACAAAACCGTAATTTAAAGACGCTCCTTCAAGACATTTTATTTCCAACATGTGAGGTAAATGTTGTAGTGACGGATTTCTATATTTGGAAACGCACATGTAGAGGGTTTCCCTTTCTTTTTTTCCTGCAGGGATGTGAACGCAAGATGGAGATAATATCGTTTCCAATTCAACATGCAATTACATGAATCCTCCCTGCCTGGTCACCAAATGTTCCTCGTCGAGAATCAATACTTGTACAGCGGGCAGGAGGGTGACCATTACAGCTGTTACCGGCTGGACAAGATCGCCTGGAAGCGTGAATACTAACAGCAGTCTTCTTTCAGTCTGAGAGATCGCGTGCCAGGGACGTTAGTTTGTGTCTCGTGAACCTTGATGGCAAACTACTGTATTCAAAATCGTCATTATTTATTAACAAAAGCCGCTGCTACGCCTGGCGTTGCGGTATCAGCGGAGATTCCACTCTCCCTCACTTTCATTTTCTCAACGTATCTGTCCCTCTCTCTCTCTCTCTCTCTCTCTCTCTCTCTCTCTGCGCAATGTTTATGCCATTTGATCTTTTGAGAATTCGTACCGGAACTTTTGATAAAAACTAAAACAGTAAAATGTTTAATATAGCACAAAGTTGTGCCAGTTCCTTACGCTTGTTATGCCATCAAAACTATTGTTTTCCGAGATAAACGATTTACATCCGTGAAAAACAGCAACCGAAACTTGATATAACTTAATTATATTACTCATCCTACTAAAATTCTGAAAACAACAAAACTAGTCAGAAATTCTATGCACTTATACTTTTGCTAAGTAACAGTAAGCGACATCTGATGTATTTCTCTCCTGTGACTTTTACTACAGGGAGAGCCAAAAGACTACGAACCGGCTGCGCGGTGTTTTTCCCGTCCGCATCCTCGGCGCTCGTTGCCGTCTGCCGCTATCATAGAAAGGCGCGGATGAAACCATACAACATTTTTAAAACTAATTTTAAATGCTTTACTTAACAATTTTATGAAAGCGTGTTTGAGGACAGAATTATTAGTAGGGATTTGTGGCCTCCTCGGCCCCCCGACCTAACCCCCTGCGATTTCTATTTCTGGGGTAACTTAAAATAAAGTGTACAAGACAAGCCCACACACCCTGGAAGAATTAAAACAAAATATCCGCCAGGAAATTGCCAGCATTTCTCAACGTGAACTACGGCGAGCGATGGATAGTTTCCTAAACAGGTGCCAAAAATGTATGGACAACGGCAAGTTTCAGTATCTTCTTCCATAAAGTAGGTAAGTAAAGCCTTTAAAAGTAGTTTTAAAAATGTTGTATGGTTTCATCATTAATATTTTTAATTTTCTATTTTCTGAAGTGCTAAGTCACTATTCTTTTACTTCTCCTGGTGTCATGCACAGAGTATGTAATTTCTTAAAGATTTGTCTATCGCTTTAGGCTCCTGTACGCCCCTTGTACCATAGCAACCTCTTCTTTGCGGAAAAATAATTAAAATGCCATAGAGCATTTCAATAATTGGGACGTAAGGTATAGTATTATTTATATGCCAAGTTGCATAGTAATGCGTTCGGCTGTTTTGAGTGAAAGGATAGCAGGCATAAACATAAGCACAAGCTCGCGCGCGCGAACACACACACACACACACACGTGTCTTAAAATCCTATTTCTGGCTACAATGTAGCCCAGTATACACATTAGCATCCGTGATTCATCCAAAATCGAAAATTACTTCCTATCGTTCATTGTATTTCCAATAAGGAATCAACCCGAGGTCGCGGGTTCAAACCCCGCGGAGGCCGATGGATTTTTTCCGGCATCAAAATCCTTAGCATGGTTTCCTTCGGAAGGGAAGTAAAACCGGTGGTCCCATGTCGTAGATTTATGGCACGTAAAAGAACCTCAAGCCTGATAAAGAGGCCTCGAGCAAAATTACCGGTCTTCCACGCCCAATATAGAATGGGACGCTAAGGACCATAGTAGTTAAAAGAGCGTCCATAATCAAAAAAAAAGAAAAACCCAAATAAGGAATCAAAGCCACCTATCTATCATTCCCCTGGTTGCTGATGCCTTAATGTCTAGGTCTTGCTAATAATTTATAAACCTCTATCAATTTAGGAATTGATGTTAAAAGCTGTTAACTCCTACGCTTCCAATTAAATGTGCAGCAATTTTAAACGTCACACGTATACGAATCGACAAACAAATAAGCATGCAAATCTTCTTTTATACATGGGCTCCTAACGTACTCTTAGGGCACCACTCATTGCCAATCCCAGACGTAAAGAAATTCTGTGTGTTAAATTTAAACTTAAGCCCACAAAATATCAACATGAGTGAACGCGCCTCTTCTTCTACTAAAGGTCTGCAGGGTTTTACCAACCGTCGTCAAATCATTTAAAGATAGTCAATCTGTAAACGACTCGCCAAAAACGGAAGCTACGTTTCACCAATGTGATCGCCAAAGTTTCTTTCAACTTTTGAGGAAACATTTCCTTCAAATAATTGACGGTTCGTCATTTCCAGTTAAAGATTATGTACGGACACCTAAGAAGTGCCATCGCATTTACTTTCATCGCAGCAAGTGAACAATGGATGTTTTCGATATTGAAATGTTGTTCAACGAATTTATTGAACATATGGGTTTAAGGCGTTCCATTCGCATAGAAATAACCATTTCTAAAAAATAAATGACCTAAAATTTGTGACTCGCTACAGATTATCAAAACAGGTAGTGTTGAAAACATTAAGAGAAATTGAACCGAGAGTGCAATACCCTACGAACAGAAATCAACCACTCTTACCGTTTCAACAGTTATTATAAAACTAATAATTCGCCTCGTGGTCATTCATTCTATATCGTTATTGATGACTGCAACGAGTTTCGAAATCCAAGGTGTGCAGATACGTGAAGAAAATATCGAAAGCAATCGCTTCCTTATGACCACAGTGACCTAAGAATTTTATGGACTGCAAATTTTTCTGGCGTTGATTACACTCATGTGCTCATTTTGTCACCCGGGAGCTAAATGCAGTAGTGTATAGAAACAAGAAACACATTTTTTCTTTGATATTCAGGTTTGCAATCCACGTTTACTAATTACTAATATGGTGACACAATGGCCAGATTCTGATGATGACAGCCTTATATTTCACCACAGTCGATTAAGAATGATGTGCGAGACAGGGACACTATGTGACATTCAACTTGGTGCCAATGCTTATTCAAGTAGTGTGGAGCGGATTTAAACATACGTGTTGCCTATCTTTTGTTTTCCAAGGTACATCTCAGTCAATGAAAACAGGCGTAGCAATCACTACCGTTTACAACCTTTACAAACTTATGTAACGAGTCGACATAGTTTGCGAACAGTCATTTTGATGTGGTTGTTGGGGACGATAGGCAAAAATTGACGAAGCGTTAGCACAAGGCACATCCAAAAAGTAAGTTTACCTATTTTTTAAAACAAAGAAAACATAGTTACATGAAAAACTTTATTGGCAACAGGTACATCAATATTGAGCTATTTTTCGACATTGTCACCACAAGAATTGAGACACTTGTCATATCATGGAATCAACTTTTGTATTCCTGTGTCGTAGAATTCTGCCGCCTGTGAATGGAACTTCAGCTCTTCGTCGTTGTTAAAACGCTGACCGAGGGCAGAAATTTCTTGAGGTGCAAGAAAAGATGGAAATCGCTGGGAGCAAGATCAGGACTGTATATATGGTGGATGATCAAACAGCTCCCAGCCGAAATCCAGCAGAACAGTTGCTGTGCACCGAGCCCTACGTGGACGAGCATTGTCATGGAGCAGCACAACACCTGCAGTAAGCATTCCGTGCCTCTTATTTTAAATACACGTCACAATTTCCGCAGTGTTTCACAGTAATGGTCAGCGTTCACTGTGTTTCACCTCTGGCCAGGAAGTCAATGAGCAGAATGCTCTTTCTGTTCCAGAACACCGTGCACATCACTTTCTGCACCAACATAGTATGTTTGAACTTCGTCTTGATCAGAGATCCACTGTGTGGAACCCATATCTCATCGACCATGATGATCCTGCCGAGGAACTCGTCGCCGCCATTATGATTCTGCTGCAGAAATGTCAGTGCTGCTCCTAAGCGTTTCGTTTTGTGCTCGGGTGTCAGGTTTTTCGGCATCCACCTTGCACACAATTTCCTGAACAGCAGGTGCTTAGTGACAATTTCATGCAACAAGGATTGCGATATCTGCGGAAAATGGCTGCTGAGCTCCGTAATCGGTTAGCGACAGTTCTCCACGACGCGCTGCCGCACCAGCTCAACAACCTCATCATTGAGAGGGACGATCGTCCACTGCGCTCTTCATCATGGACACTTTGACGACATTCGGAAAACTGCCTACATCAGCGACGCACCATTTGTTTGCTCATGATGTTCGGCCCATAGAACCTGACAGAGTTGACGCTGAATTTCGGTCGGCGCTAAGTTTTGTGCAGTAAGGAACTTTATCACTGGCCGAACCTCGCTGGCGGCGAGTGAACGAATACGAGCCGCCATTCCGAACCACTACTGCCGCGCTACTGGCACCAGGCGGGATCTGTTCGGCCGGCATATGATTGATACGTCATAGATCTGTTACGCATGCGCAATTTACAGGCTAAATGCATTTACTTTAAATGAAACAAAATCGGGAAACTTACTTTCTGGATGCGCCTCGTATGACGTCCCTCGAAATATATTTTCTGACGGTTGGTTAAACCCGGCATAATTTTTTTCAGCTCAAGAAATAACTTAAAAGAAAATATATTTAGAAATCTGATGTGTTCCATTCACACGACTCTCTACTTACTATTCTACAAACTTTTTCTTGCAAAAGCTTATTCTTCTATCCACTTCTTGTTAATCGAAATAAACTTACATCACACATTTACATTTCGTTGTAGGTATAAAAAGTTACAGTAGGCTAAAGCGAATGTCAGGTTTTTTTCTTAAAAAAAGCGGTCGCTATGTGATGACTTTGGAATTCCATGTTTTTTTGCAGAACCACGAGAGAAAAACAAACAAAATATAATAGCGACTTACCACTTGAAAAAGTATAAGTATTTCAAAATTCAAACAAATAACAAAGAATATCTTAGAAAGGTTAACGTCAGAAAAATATTATTTGACAAACATTCTAAACTTTAACGAGATCTACATTTTTTGTGTAGTAAAAATTTGTCTATGTTTTAAGGTTTACCGATTACACAAAAGTTGTTCAGAATGAAGACAACTTCACAGTAAATTCAAGGTATCAATTTTATCTGTCATGCAAAATATCTTAAGCGTATGATATCTAAATCAAAATAGAATCATTTTCAGAAAATCATAAGTAACAAAACTTTTTCCATGTAAAGGGTAGTTTGGGTGTGGGATTTTTTTCAAAATCCTCGTGTCATATGCTTGGAAGTTCACAGACTACACGAAAGTACCGGGAGGACGTGAAATAACGCCGAGAAACGAAAGCAGCATAAAGAAAATTCTCGTTTATCTTCATTCGCCCTGCAGTGTTGAAAGCTTGGTATTTAAGCGACTTTTTGTTTTTGAGTTATAATGTTCACACACGCAAAAATTTTTTTTATTTATTCAGCGCAAAATGCCCATCTCCAGTTAAATCTAAGTATCGAATTTCTGGGTGGAATGCAATAATTTCCCTACTTACTAGGAAAATACCATTATTTGGACTTTAATGTAATCATAAAATCCACTACAGTAATTATATCACTAATGTACATCATTTTTCCAGAAATTATGATCGGCAAGTTTCTTAAATAAAATCTGACTTAAACCTTGAACGACGGAAAGCAAAGCTTGCAGGGTTGGACGATAGTGTCCACCCATATCGAACGGTTGAAGAGTGACTAAACAACCATCCCCGGCAATAACCTATCGAGAAGCTGTCCTGAATCCGAAGCGTGTGGCCCGCCTCGGACAAGATTTGTGTCACGCGCTGTGGATGTGACCTCTGCGGTAATACCCAAAAAATGTGTGCATTGCATCTGCGGGATCCCTCGTAAAGCAGAAGTATAGCGGGGCGTAAACGCGGCGACAATCGATAGCGAAGGACATATAAATTCGATGTCATTTTTCCGATGCCTGACCAGTTGGAACACGGGCGAATGTGAGCTGTATTCAAATGAAGCGAACCAGTTCAAGTGACAATGTGTCTATCGCCCACATAAAACACGCCCTCTGGAATACAGGGCGACGATGTGTTAAATACATGTGTATCGACGCACAGCTCATTCACGCATGACCTACGCCTGTAATTCAGTTTGATCACCAACAAAGATTTGTCAGAACATTTGTGACGATATTTCCCAGCTACAAAAGGTTTAGGTACACGTGGATAAAATGTTGGACGGATTTCAACAACTATTTCGTGACTATTCACCACAAGTTACTTTTATAGCAACAAAGAGATCGAATCCACAGAAAAAATGCGCAATTTTGCCCTATGTGCTATTTAGACTATCCATTTATCAATTAATTTTACTAATAAATATTTCAAACTAGCGCTTACCAAGAGCAAGAGATGCAGCCAACGAAATTCGAGTACATTTCCCTGCTTTTCCACAAGAAAATCTGGATATAAAGATGTTAAAGACAAAGTCGCAAAATCTTTTACTGATCGCACAAGTCCGGTTTGGGAAAAACCTAAAATATACCTACATATTACACAATACTGAAAGCATATTGAACTATAAAACACATTTAAAGAAGACAATATACATCTTTTACATTTATTCTCCATGTTTATCACTTCATCGCCATTCTACATACTATTCAGATATTACTGTTAACTTTAAGCAGAAGCCGCAGCTTATCTCAGTTATTCATTAACTCTAAAGATTCTTCTTCTTCTGCTCTCCTCCTATATGTCTCTACCCCTCACTCTGACAGTGCAGTGTATTTTTTATGACATCAATATCTAGAATAAGATAGTTATAATTGGAAAGCGCTTTATTTTGGTCTGGAAGTGTTATAACCTACGTCATTACTGTCATGCGGATGTAGTATTTAAACCTAAGTGAATGAACATTTAATACCGAGGGTCATCTAATTGTGTTTCAATCAAAATTGCCAAATATCTTTCTGTAAAATTAAGAATATCTTTCGAATGTGCAGGACAGTTGAGGTGAAGATTTCCTATTTACCCGCAAATCAGATGGCTTAAATATCAACGTTAGTTATCAAAAAGTTTTAGACGTGTGCTGTTGACAGACATACATAGTAGTTTAGTTTTCAAGAAAAGCTTTTGGATTCAGGTCGTCTTGAAACATTTTCCTAATGCAATCTCAATAGCGAGTTCTTAGGTCGAATGATACACATCTTCCACGTACGAAACGATCGGCAGAAAGAGTAAAAGCATCTTTGTTTTCCTCATCTCTAAAATACATCTAGAATTTTTATAGGAAAGAGTATGTCTGTGTTGCACATTTAAGACACGAAACTCTCAACAAAGTTTTTTGACTGACTCTAGGGCAAAACTTGAAAATTGTCATTAAAGATGTTGAAGCATCACACCTAAGTTACGCCAGGAGGTTAGTATGCAGTCCTATGCCTTCCTCCTGAGAAAACTTCAGAAGAAGGTGGTAAATATTTGATGAACCTCGAGGTAAGAATGCCGTCCTAGGGACCTTAACTTTTAAAAAAAGATAAGCTTTACTTCAAGATGTGAAACAACATCCCACACGAAACCAGCTTGTTTTGGGGGAAATAAAGCAGTGGTATTTGTTGGAAAAAGACCAATCCCTATTATCATAATTTAACTGCTTGATTAAGTGAATATAAACTGGCATTAGGACACGGCATGAGTCAATACAGGGATAATATATCTTCCTTACCAAATACTTTAAACTATAGTGAAAGTCTATTCATCTATATAACATATTTGCACTCTGTATAATGTAATGTCTTCAGTATTTCCTTCCCCAGCTAAGAATGTGTAACAATCACAAGACTACTCATTAACATTCACTTTCATAAGTAATCTACAAATCATTAATATAATGCTTCCGGTTAACAGTGAAAATTCTTTTTCGAAAACGGTTTCATTTATATAACATAACGTTTGAAGGCTGAGCCTACATTTAAATGTCTCACTTCTGTGGTGTAGGTTAGAACAGGTTATTCAAGAAATTCCGAATTCAAATTTCGGTTGGGGTCAGCTGCATAGCGCCTTGGAGCTCCCTTACCTTCAGGAGATGAATGTGGTGTAACTCTAAGCTTTACGGACCCAAGGCTCATTTTAGCATCATTTCACTTCATCCATTCACAATCGGGTTAAGGACCTTAAACCCGCAAAAACAAACTCAAATGCTCAAAAGCTATAATTACATGCTAGCCTTGATATTAAGCACTGAGAAACAAATGAAATACTTAACACTTCAAAGTGAACTGCTTAAGACAGGTGAATTTTCGGCAATGGTTAATGACAAAAAAACTTTAAAAGACGTAAACCTTCTATTTTAACGCGATTTGCACCTTTTCTAGTGTGCGTTTAATGATTTCGCAGATAAATAAAATTCAATAATACTGAAGAAAGGAGGGCATCATAGCCTAGTTACAGAAACTTCAAAATGTGGGTCTTATTCGTGCTATCAATGCCTCGAACATATAGCATTTCAATCAGAACCATTATAGTAATTTTAAACATAAAAGATAAGATCATTATCTGACTATATACAAAATTTTGTATTTATTCCGTTTCTCTCTCCTCTCACTCTCTCTCTCTCTCTCACTCACACACACACAGACAGACACCACACGCAACATTTTCCCAGAAAGTCTCATTTTACACTGAAATTTGTGGATCGAAAACAACCCTTCCTCCATCTCAATTCCGTAATAGAAAAAATAAGAAAAGATCGATTACTCTGCGATCAGATTACTTTGCATCTCACGTCGAGATGCATCAAAAACTCGATTTTTCGTTTTATTTGTGATAAAAAATAGAAATCTTAAGCTATATATATCATTGAGCTTGTCGGCCAACTTGGACCTTTATATTTGCCAATTTAAACATGGCGGCGGCATATAATCACGCCCATTGTATTGTTTCTTTCTTCTCAATTCCCGTAACTGGGGTATTTGATACTTCTGGTGCACTTTTCTCAAAAAGCATTAAAGATATGTACACCAAATTTATACTGGATATTTCTGGATATTTTAAAGCTGAACTAACTTTTTCAGATTTTTAAATAAACTTGAGAATAAAAAACTATTTATATAAAAAATATCCCTTTCTTATGTTACACAAAATGAATTATTTTTTATCCTCGTATTAGAAAAATATTTTGTTCACAGTATAAGGTTACCTTTTATGTGATTTATGGGAAAATTATGATTATAGAAACAAAATCAGGAGGAAAGTACACCTGAAGTATAAGCTGAAACATTTTGAGCTATGAAGCAAGGTGTCACATATATCACTTTTGCACAAATTTAAGCGAGCGTTAACTTATTATTTTATAGTCATCATTTCCGCAACACTTAAAGTATAAAGAACCCATATTTGGTTACCATTGGTTCAGTAGTTATTGTGTAACCAGAATTTAAAATATTGCCATGTATTAGCTTCCTACTGACATCCCAGTACCCTTAAGCTGATTCAAACGGAATTAGCTCGTTAACAGCAAGGCCTATGCATACGTATATATAAGCTGTTGGAATGTCATGGGGCTTATTTTAGTCGTTGCTCTAGGTTCGCAAAATGAGAATTAAGTGCTTGCGTGAAACCCTGAAGGGGCGCTACACTAAAGACTGTGAATTTGTTGATGAGAGAATACACTGCGAATGATTTCAGATACTAGAAAAAGTGGGGAGAGGGTGGCGGAAAATAAGGGGAGATAGAACAAAGGATGATGAGTTAGAGAGGGGCGTAGACAGAATCGAGAATTAATAGTATAGAGGTATAGGGGAGGTCGATCATCCCTGGCTACGTTGTCCTGCTGTTGGTCGGGAAAGTGAAGTATGGACGGGGGACAGCGTAGTCTGCCACAGAATACTTTGTAGGTTCTGGCTTCGAAAATCATTATCTTTTTCACTTCGTTATAATATACTTTCTCTCTGTATCATAATGACGGTTACTTCTCACATAATCTAAACCTTCATTTTGCCAGTTTACATAATCATATGTTAATTAAATTCAAAACTAAACACATAAAATTGTTGCTTTCAATTCTTTGGGTTTCCAGAGAAATTAAAACAAGCATTGTTGGGTTTTAACGTGCTTCAAGTCATTCAGTTGTTAAATATAAGTTTATTAAAACTGAGCTGGTCTATAAACAATTGTACATATGAACTTGGGAAAGAAAAATATTAACAAACCACGTGTACAAAATTTGTTACATATATCAGCAGCCTTAGCAACCACTTCTTTACTAGCCTGAAGCGTACTTTGAAAATCATTCGACACAGTTTATGTACTCCTTAAATACCTTACAACGAAAATATAGTTTAATTGTAAAATATTTAACTTAAATTTGTCGTACACAGTTGCTTTCCCAGTAAGTAATTTTTACCGTATCTTTTATTTGTTTTTGTTTTATTTATATAGCCTCGTTTATCTTCTGCGGTCATATCAGGAACATTTGACGTTAGAAACAACTAACTAGTTGATTATGTACTCTGGCTTCAAGCCAGGTGAAATGATAAGCCATCGACATATCACCTCACTTGGCTTGAAGCCCGAGAACCTCTAGGGTATGTACGCCGTCAGGAAAGCTTGAGGCTCTTATGGTTGATGGTTTGTAAACTGTTGGTTTTTACTGATTCTCATTAGAAAACAGACTCACTATCACTTCCACATTCATACTTTCAGAGTCTATGGAAGGTGCGGAAAGATTCTAATTAAATATTAAATTCCCACACCCAGGCGGAAATCTAACCCGGGACAACTGGGTTGAAAAGTCAGAACGCTGATCACTTGACTGCAGAGGCCTTTTTTTTACCATAGCTATTGTCAATTTCATATCACTTTTATCTCTCTGTACAAAATTATTTGACCCACGAATCAGTGACCACCCCAAATTTCAGCAATTGCAACTAATCACAGCTGCGTATCATCACAGTTTATGGTTTCTGATTTATCACTTCCATTCTCCACGTCTATGTGCACAGAATTCGGCATGTAAATATCATTCTTCTTCGTACATTTAATAAGTGTTGTAATCTAGCAGGCGTGGCTAACGACATAGACCGGCTGCGGCGCGAACTCAAATCAGCTGACACTTCTAGTCCAGTTATGGCCTGCAGTTCGCCTAATATATCCATATTCCAAACAAACAAATAAATTTCTCGTTAAATGTATGGAAAACGCACAGTTCTAACATGAAGCTATTCAATTTTAGCAATATTTAAGACTACCATTACTACTTAACTTAGATTCACACCATAGCGTATCTTGTTAGCCAGTCTAGCATGCTTCAATCGTCATCAATAATGCATCTGTAACCAATGAATTTAAATTGAAAAATAAAAGAATGTTTTTGTGGATAAGATATTCCTGCATAGGAATCCATTTGTACTGACGCAGCGAATGAAGTCGTAAAATAACACAATTGTCTTGGTATTTGATTTGGTATATATCTACTCACTTGTATTAGTTTGTTAGGCTCTGGCCTACTGATCCTAAGATCGCGGATTAAAACCCAGCCCAAACCGATGGTTTTAAATGTCAGTAGATTTACTTGCATGTAAAAGAATTCCTGCGGGACAACGGAGGCGGTGATATGATCCTAACAATTGACAGCATCGTTAACAAACAATTCCCGTGGGCAATTCCCGTGGCCGACCTTCCTGACACATGGGTTTTACATCCCCGAATTTCCTGTCCCTCCATTTCAACTCCATTCTCATTTCACTTTCATCTTCTATTTGCTTGGTTTCTTTCAGGGTTGCAAGTGTCGGGGGGAGGTCTTGGCGTATACATGGCACGGGAAAAGGATGCTCTGAATAAAACCTTCGTCCCCTGGACTGTGAGCGGTCTCCGGGTCCCGCCCCTAGAGGAATGTGAGCGCACAGGGGGAGGGGAGCTAGGGAGTTCAAATCTGTATATGGTAGGGAACCTGCCTCTGCCTGTCGTGCCTACGGGTCCGGCCGTCGTAAGTGCCCCTCCGCTTCTAGTCCTATTACTTATTTAATATTCTAGTTATTAGCTATATAGTCAAAATAAATACAACCCCACTCCAAATTTTCTCAAGATAAATCCTGGAGCTATCGTTACGTTACTAGGCAAAAACAAGTTGATATCAACATAACTAACCAAATAACAGTGACTCCTTAACTTCTTTTCGCATCAATCAAGAAGCACATGAATGCAGGCAGGCCTAAAACGCATTCGACTGATGCGAACGAAATTGTAAAATACTTCACGATATATGGAGAGTATAAGTATCTGTATCGATATCGACTGGAAAGTTGCAAATTCATATTTGCAACAGTAGAGCTTCTACAACCAGGTTACAACGGAATTTAAAGCACCACTATCTATCAAATGCATAAAGCTGAGAAACACCCGTAATTTTGTGCTTCCTTTCATTTCTTCGAGACGCATATGCAGGTGTCCATGAATTCGCACACTGACTCTCCGCATTCTACTCTACGGGCAAACCAGAGACAGTAAGTTTATGGAACGTAAGTTTTTAATGTAACAGTTCTTAACTTATAGTCTTAGAAAGTTAAATAATGAAAACGCGCGATAATGAATCACATTTTGGCGTGACGCGCTGGCCAGACTGCTGCTGATGACATCCTTGCGGTTATCTGTCTTGTCTGCGTTGCAATTGAGGGCAACTGTGACTGAAAGGGAGGGAGGAACAGCGACAAGTTAACCTTTAGCCAGGTAGCCCACCGCAGGCGGCAAGTGTGTAGTGCGAAACTGTGGTTTAATATTGCGCCCCTTCATTGGTTAAATTTGTATAGCTTTAACTTGAGAACTATTAGACTTAAAACATACTGCTATAAACTTTCAGCAATAGGAAATTTCCGTGGAATAAGAGCCTGGAGAGTTAGGTATACGCTGTACCAATAAACTAAGTATAGAAAGTATGTACAGCTCGTGAAAATATGCAGTTTGTCAGGTTTTTTTTTTTACTTTTTTTAGTATTATCCCAAAGTATTCGTTTTTATAAACATAGATTTTGCCACGTTTTGAAGTCGGTTATCCAGTGTTTGTGAGTGTACGATTCTTTTTCTCAGCACGAAAACACTACTAACAAAAACTGAGTTTGGTGATATCAGCTCAGTTTCTCTTCTCTCAACTAGTTTGTAGACATTTCTGTAGAAACAAAGCAAAATTGACAGTTTTTTTGTACTTAAATTACAATTTTATTAGAAATGGAAATGGCTGGAGAAATGGCATGTGTTACACATCAGTCCTTCACCTATGGTAATAATTCTGCTTTAACCAAAGTTTCCCTTCCGCATATTTGTCACAGATCGGTCGGATAAGCAAGCATATGGGGAGGGCAGTATCAAAGATAGAGAAATGTCACATATTTTACGATGAAAAGCCACGTTGCGATCTAGGTAACTTGCAGTACTTTTGTCCATAACCCTTCTTCACGGTGTTGCTTAAGAATCTATAAAACAAACTCCTATTCAGAAGTCACTGTTGCAATCTACATAATTGGAAGCATTTTTGACCGTAACAATTCTTTGCGGCGTTGCTTTAGAGTGCAACACAGAAAATCTTATTTTCTAAAGTGTTCAGTCAATTTTACTAAAAATGTAAACTTAAGTTTAAATATATGGAACGTTGTTAGATTTAATTTATTCATATATTTTAATTTTCAATCTTAGTGTTTCAAAAATGAACTTCAATATCCTGTCCTAAAGGGTTTACACGATAAATTTTTAATGTTGTTTTTTTTTGCATATCTATTTATCTTCAATAGCGCACGAAACTATCATATAATTCTCTTCTGTCCGTATTGGTTCGACAAAAAAATCTTTTAAATAATTTTAGCTTTATATTTTTTCACGTATTATTTTTTCTTTCAAAATTAAATCTCAAAAATGTCATTCACAACACCCCTCATTTAGTTGATGGTTTAAATCGCTTGGCTGTTTGGAATATACATGAAAAATTATTTCGGAGTTTGGTAAAACTTCCATATGCGGAACACTTGAATGAGCGAAAGTGCTAAAAGATTCCGGGACTTTATCCTGTTACGTATACCAAATAAACATATAAAAATCTGATGTGTTACACTCACATGACTTTCTCTTCTCTTGTACAATCTATTTTTACAAACGCCTATTCTCCATATGCTTCATGTTAATCGAGATATCGAGATGTCAATCTTATTGCTAATTTTCTTGTAGATGCAAGGGGAATATGGTAGGTTTTAAGCGCTGGTTGCTATGCGGCGCATTCCATTCTCTTTGCATGTCCAGGACATAAAAAAAATGAATAACGAATTTCAGAAAAAGTATAAGTATTGGAAAATTTAAGGAAATAACAAGCAATATCTCGAAAACGGTTCACTCAACAAAAGAAATGTATATGACAAAAGTTGTGTATTTTAATGCGATCAACATTTTTTGTGTAGTAAAATTTTGTCTATCTCTTATGGTTTACCAGTTATGCAAAAGTCGTTCACAATGAAGAATACTTTTGGAGACATTCCCAGAAAATTCGAGATATACATTTCATTTCTCATGACATTATCTTAAACATATGATATTTTAATCAAAATCGTTAGCCATTTTTGAGAAAATTAAAATTTTCGAAAAATGTTCCATGTAAAGGGTAGTCTGGGGTGGGGGGATTTTCTTGAAAACCTTCATGTCGCATCTCTGGAAGATACTGAACCTAAATACCAAGTTTGGTGTTTATCCGACTGTTCGTTTTTGAGTTATGCTGTTCACAGACACACACACACACAGACACACACACACACGGACATGTTTCCAAAAATGTTTTTTTTTGGATTCAGGAGGTCTCAAAACATGTATTTCCGGTGAAATCTCGGTATCGAATTTTTGGGTGGAATACAATACTTAACCCTACTTACTATACGTAGTAGAGAAAGTAAAAATGAAAATTAATTAGAAAGTATAGTCTAAATGTATTCGGACAGGCAATCCAAATGTCCATTTTTTCGAGATTTTCACAAAATGTTAATATTGACAAACGTAAATAAAATTTTTTATTCGCGAATTATCTACGTAGAGCAGTTTTCCTACACACATGCATAATTTATTTCTCCATAAATCCCCATCCTTTGCAGCTCCATCTGTTAGTCCTCTAGAAACGCCATGCTTCTTCGGACCCCATCCTTCCTTTGTTCTCTTAGTCTTCCCCGTCCTCTGTTTCCTTCAGCTACCCATTCTAGCTCCATTCTTACTATTCCATTGTTTACCATTCTTTTCACATGGCCGAACCATTTTAATCTTCTACTTCTACTACTTCTACTTTTTTTTAACATGCATTATTTCTCGAATGTTTGTATTTCTAATTTTATCCCTTCTTGAGATTCGAGAAGCCCTCCGCCAAAAACCCATCTCTGTTGTTAATAATTTTCTTTCTTGTTACCTATTCACTGTCCACGTTCCTGTCCCATATAGTAGTATACTTTGTACTATTGAATTATGAGGTTTTTTTTTTAGTTTTATTTAAAACGTTTCTGTTCCATAATACCGAGTTCAAGATTCCAATTGTGTTTCTTCCTTCACTATTCTATTTTTCATTTCTAATCTACCAGTTCCATCTATTGACATGATTGATCCCAAATACTTCGTATTGCTATTTTTTGCACCAATGCAGTAAATAAGCATATATATTAACGAGTATTGTTGATAGATATCCTTGTAAAGTCACTTTGTGGTACAAAATTCCCTGTATACATAAGTTCGCAATTTTACTTTGCAGATATTTCCCAAATATGTGCGCTTTTAGAATATCTATCACATCTTCACTTATGGAACACTGACGTAGTGCTTGCCATACACTATCGTATGCCCTTTTTAAGTCAATATATACCAGCCTCTTTTCTCTGCATTTTTCAAGGAGGATTCTTAAACTAAAACGTTGATCAACAGTCGATCTTCTAGTAGAAAATCCACAATGTTCTTCTACACTATGGAATTGGTTTACTCATCTTTCTTTTATTATTTTTGAAAAACTTTTCATAATATATTTCATTACATGTATTCATCAATTCTGACATCTTTGTCCCCTTTTTTCTAATGGAACTAATGCATCCTAACTTCATATCTTGTGGTATTTCTTTTCCTTGAAAAATCCTTTTGTATAACTTTGTTAATAACATTAATAATAATAATAATAATAATAATAATAATAATAATAATAATAATAATATGCACAATTAATGAATCGGTCTTTAGGCAATGGGCAAGTGCATATAGTTTTGCCTATAAGCATAACCAAGGATGATAGGGAAGCAGTGTGACACCAACAAATGCATGTTTAATTGGGATGTAAATACATTAAAACTTATTCTCTCAATGATTGTTATGATCCTGGATCTTCCCTTTCGATTTGATTCTTCGCCTTGTTCACCGGCAACTTCTTCAGCACGGGCTATTCCCAGTAGCCTAAGCACAAGGCGCTTGGATTTTTCGCCGTGTTCAGGCGGCAACTTCTTCAGTATGTCTCATTACCCGTTACCTAAGCACAAGGCGTTTGGACATTAGGATGCGCTGGCTTTTTTTTTTTTTTTTTTTTTTTTTTTGGTGGGGGGAGATAGACTTGTTCAGCATTAGAATTGCTATTCAGAATCAAGATAAAATACATAATAAACAACATACACTAATCTGAGGTCAGTCACATGACGCGCCTCTGGCACTAAAATTACAGAATGGTACCTATACTTCACTGTCAGTCTAATTCGGAATCATTTCCGGAAGAAAGCAGCATTCCCTGCGAGACACGACTCTGAATCCAGGGAAATGCATCAGATCTTCGTCCCAAGTAGAAATATACTGCGCCAGGGAGCTAAAAAATGTGTGAGCCTGAGAGCGAATGCGTGCAGAGATGAGCATCAGTATTTATATATGCAATCCTCATACACATATTCAATAAGTATTCTGTTAAGAATCATCTAAGTAGAGAAACAATTTTCTCGCCTCTCACGTTACGAACCCAGATACGAATTCTGCTTCGCACTACCTGCTTGTCTGAAATTTTATTAAGTTTCTCGCTATCCCTTCGTAGCTTTAGCGCTTAGATCCTGGAAATCATCCGCACTTTTTTTTTCATACTTACATTTGTGGTTAAGTGCCTTTAATTCAGTATAAATATATCATATAAATGACCATATTCAAAGGGTCCCGAGTTCAAATCTCGGTTGAGTGAGTTACCCGGATAAGGCTTGAATGTCGAGTAACTCTAAGCTCTCTGGATCCCCGGCTCACTTGAACATCATTTCACCTATTTAATTCATTCATTGTCAGATATGCTACCCGGTTAGAGGACACTAAACTTTATTACAAAAATAATCGCGAAGTATTGTGACATTTCATACAGTGTAACAAGCTAGTGCCAAAGGCATTTTAAAATTCCTTTGGTTTTTCGGAACGGATGGCATAGTACAAAAAATATAATTTCTTAAAATTTACTTTCCAATTATTTGAAAAATTAAACACTGAAATAAATAATATACTTGCAGTGAAAATAATTTGTCTTTACTTTTCCTTTGAGCTTCATTGCATATATTCACAAAATTAAATGTGTACTAGAAAATAATTGCATGGGATAAGGGTATTCCTTATGGTGATAAATACAGTTAAAGTTGAGGAATGTTGTTAGCTACATGAGCATGGCCTTAAGACAGGATAATGGATAGCGAATGGTATGTAACGCAATTCTGGAATATTTTCCGTTAGGTCAGCAATAAAGGATTAAAATTTGGGATTTCGTGGTTTCTTGCATAGGCTGAGGTCGCCATATGACACACTAATGCAGAATTGTGTGGTTCTTAAAGAATTGGGCATATACAACGAAATCGTACATCTAAAAATAAGGGCAGTTAAATACTGGTTTCGCATAGTACGGGGAGATTAGGCACTTCTACGTGCGGTGTGTTTCAGGAAGCAAGTACGCGAGGGCTGTGGTACGTATTGACAACGAAATTGCGCAAGGGCTTATAAGAGATCGGAATGGAGTACATCTGGCTATATGGGAGGGACATTGGGCGTAGCGGGTGGAAGATAATTCAAAAACGACTGTGGTATTGACAAACAAAATTTGGAATCACAGTTGTGCGGCTAAAATTTCACTTAGCCTACAGTGTCAAATAGAGCACGACTGGGGGATGGAGGACTTTAGTTGGACTGTACAAGAGAACAAAGAAGTGGTTTAACATGGCTAAGATTGGTTTAACTGATGACACCAGAGTGAGAATATGTCCATTCTGTGTGGGAGGGGAAGCATGTAGTCATATTCCGGTTCAGTGCAGAGAAGCAAGATTACTAAGAAAACAATAATTACCACCACAGTTTCTGGAGCCCAACAGTGGAACGGAGGCCCGCTTGGAAATATAATGTTGGACGCTGACTGTCACAAAATGGGGTCCTTTTGTATCCAAGCTTTGATAAAGGAGGTAAATTGCCCTAGAAAATGGAAGAGGGGGGAGGGTACATAAGAGCGGTTTATTATTTTTTCAGTAATTTTTTTCTCCAGTATGTTAATATGTAGTTACCAAAGGTATGTATATTTAGTATTGTACTGTTATTGTAAGATTCTAGGGACAGGAAAACCACCACCACCACTAACACAGCTGTGACACAATATGAATACGTGTACTCCTTTTTGGGTTTTATATATATACACTTGCACCAAGCCTGTGTAGGTCTGTCTCTGAATAATGATTAGGAAACTGTGAAATAACTCTACAACCCCAAGATGACTATGTGTTTCCGTGCCGAAGGGGTGCATGTCACATGGGAGATGTCCCTAACGGAGCCTCTGTAATACCAGACGACCTCCCAAAGTATTCAGCCTTGCCCCGGTATAGGGAGCTCTGCCAGGTCGACATCTTTCCATCATACTCGTGAGATTTAGATTGACACGGTAAAACAAAACGCTGAAACTGTCCAAGGATCTCTAGAAGAAGACTTAACAGTACAAAACATCTCTGAACCATCTGTAGAGGATCTGGCTGCAGGCATAAAACGAGACTGCAGGCCAAGAGATTCTCAGAGGCTCAGTGGAGTGATAAAGATACTGCAGGTAAATCTTCAACTCAGTAGGGCAACATCTGCTGCCCTCTGAGTGAAGATCAAGGCCTGTAATGTTGCACACTTATCCAGGAACCGTGGTGTTACAAAAAAAAATCTGATGTGTTACACTCACATGACTTTCTCTACTCTTATACAATCTAATTTTACAAACACCTATTCTCCATATGCTTCATGTTAATCGAGATGTCAATCTTATTGGTAATTTTGTTGTAGATGCAAGGGGAATATGGTAGCTTTTAAGCGATAGTCAAATATTTTAACGCTGGTTGCTATGTGGCGCATTCCATTCTCTTTGCATGTCCAGGACATAAAAAAATGAATAACGCATTTGAGAAAAAGTATAAGTATTCGAAAATTTAAGGAAATAACAAGCAATATCTCGAAAACGTTCACTCAACAAAAGAAATGTATATGACATAAGTTGTGTATTTTAACGCGATCTACATTTTTTGTGTAGTAAAAGTTTGTCTATCTCTTATGGTTTACCAGTTATGCAAAAGTCGTTCACAATGAAGAATACTTTTGGAGACATTCCCAGAAAATTCGAAATATACATTTCATTTCTCATGACATTATCTTAAACATATGATATTTTCATCAAAATCGTTAGAGCCATTTTTGAGAAAATTAAAATTTTCGAAAAATCTTCCATGTAAAAGGTAGTCTGGGGTGGGGGGATTTTCTTGAAAACCTTCGTGTCGCATCTCTGAAAGATACTGAACCTAAATACCAAGTTTGGTACTTATCCGACTGTTCGTTTTTGAGTTATGCTGTTCACAGACACACACACACACAGACACACACACACACACACAGACACACACACGGACATGCTTCCAAAAATGCTTTTTTTGGATTCAGGAGGTCTCAAAACATGTATTTCCGGTGAAATCTCGGTATCGAATTTTTGGGTGGAATGCAATACTTCCCCTACTTACTATACGTAGTAGAGAAAGTAAAAATTAAAGGTCTTAAGGGGGCTGACGGGTAATTAATTTATAATAGAATCGGCAAGATCCCTGCATCTTAAATATACTACCGTTAATGAATCTTCGTTTCAGGAACCTTACAGCAGTCAGAGTAAAATCAATGGGGGAAGGTGGACCGAGGGAGTTTATACTCGGATCGGTCTACCTCCTATATAATATAATTTTACCTCCTACGAGGGTATTAGAACTGCTGGTAGCCACCTATTGTTCCGAGGACTACAATTGGTAATTGGCTGTGATGCTTACTCCCAGTATATTACGTGGGGGAGTACGGATACAAATAAAAGACGTGAGCCTCTTTATAATTTTATTATACCCAGTAATATTGAGATACTGAATGTGGGTAACAGACCTACTTTTGTTATTACAAGAAGAGAGGAAGTTGTTGACGTAACCTTAGCAACTAATTATGTTGGAAACTTTATTATAATTTGGCATGTGTATGAGGATGAGTTGTTCACACTGCACACACATCCACTTTGAAGATGCATTTCTAAATAAATCAGAATCTATCGGGATCAAAAAAGTACTGGCTGGGATTCCACAGGAAAGACCAAATCAGTAATCTGAGTAAGATGGACGATAAGATTCATGAGTTTGAAGATTTAGAAACTGTTGCACAGCATTTGCAGGATATAATAATCCCAGCATTTAATGATAACTGTCCTCTGAAACAAAACAAGCCATTCAGGAATGTGCCCTAGTAGAATCAAGACCTTGCAAGTAAAAGGAAGAAAATTCGCAGATTGGTTAACTTTGCGAAACGAACCAAACAATGGCCTGCTTAACAGATCATTGACATAATACAATGAAGTCTTGAGGAAGGCTAAGAAAGACTTCTGGAGGAAGCACTGTGAGGAGAGACTAACGGCCCCATGTGCTGCATTTAGAAGCTTCTTAGAAAACATCCACAAAACTATTAGAAACCTCCAATAACTGGAAAATGGAGAATATACTAAAACAGATGAGACGAAGAACTTCGATTTCACTTTCCTGGATCGATTATACTTGATGAACCTGAGGAAGGGTGGGACATTCTGGGACAAAAGCTCTCGAGGAAGAGAGCCTTCAGGTCGGACTGGGAAATCGCCAAGGAAGCATCAAATATGAAGCATTAAAATGGGCAGTATTCTCATTTCAACCCTATAAATCTCCAGGAAGCGATGGAACCATGCGTATTATGCTTCAGCGAGGTTTTGATGAATTGCCAAAAATGTTTATACAAATCCTAAGACAAGTTTGACCTTAGGATACATTTCAGTGAACTACAGGCATCTTAGGGTAGTATTTATACAAAAGTCAGGGAAACCCTTGGTCCTGGCTAAGTCTCTAAGACCCATCAGTTTAAAGTCAGTAATTCTCTAAACTCTTGAGAAATTACTAGATAGGCGTATACAGCTCCTTAGTACTTAGGTATATAACATTCACCAGAATCAGCATGCCTATCGTACAGGTAGATAAGCTGAAACTGTCCTTTTTAGCTTGCCTATAAACTGGAAAAGACAATTCAGAAAAAGGAGGTGGCACTTGGTGCCTTCATTGATATTGTGGGTGCCTTTCATAACATCTCGTTTAATGCAATAACTACTGCTGCAAGGGAAAGTGGAATTGATAAAAACTTATCGGTGTTGAGAGGCAGAATAGTCCATACAAGTCTCATGGATAGTAGTCCAGCTGCAAAGGTCATGAGTTGTTGACAACAGGGTGGGATGTTATCACCCTTATTATAACACTGGTGGTTGATGGGCTCTTCTTCAACCAAGTAACCCAGGTCTTGATATCACGGACTAAACTGATGATACGGTCATCAAAGTTCGAGGTAAATACTCAGAAACAGTCAGGAAACTCATGCAGTCGGCCCTAAATACTGTGACAGAATGGGCTGTGAATGAGGGTTTAACTATAAATCCTCATAAAACAGCCATAGCACCAGTTGCCAGAAGAAGAGACATATAGGTATTATGACCTCTTATCTTCAAGGTAAAGAACTTTATCCGAGGAAGCCAAATACTTGAGTATCACTTTTGTCCCTAAGATTAACTGGAATCAGCATTTCAAGACAAAAATAAGACGTGCGAAAAGAACTTTTGAAGTAGTTATATGCACACATGGTAAAACATGCTATGATCCTTTGGATATACACCAGGATAATCATTAGCGCTCCATCGATAACCTATGGAGCACTGATTTGGTGGCTTAAGGTCCTTCAATCAGGTTCTGAAAAGCACTCTTCAACCTGACTCCATTGCATTTAGTGTAAAGAGGGAGGCAAGAATGACACACTACAGGCCGCAACAAATTAAGCAACTGGGAATTCCTTAAATAGACTCAGGTTTGCTAAGAATTAGGAAATGTATAGGAGATGCATCTTTAGAAATGCCATCAGACTATATAATTCCAATTAAAATTCACTATCATTATTGTTCCTGAATGTTGGTCGAATAAAACTTTGGAAACTCCTGAGAAAACTTTGATGTGGTTTACAGGCGGCTCAAAGAATAGCTCGGGAACACGATCCCGGAGTATATAGCATAAGACAAAGATTCAAAATGTTTTTCCCTTGGGTGAATATACTAATATGCTTTGAAACAGAACTTTGTGCCAGTATTCAATGCATACATGAAAACATAAGGAGAGCTTAAGTTAGTAAACAGATCCTTATGTTATATCTTCTCATCACTTAAGACACTAAGTAGTCAAAGGTAACGTCAGGACCAGTTTTAAACTGCCTAAACATACTCACAAGCTTGGCAGAACAGAATGAACTCATCTAGGTGCCGCGTCATAGTGGCAGAGAGGAAAATGAAAAAGCTGATTAACTTGCAAGACAAGGAGCAGCTTCACAGTTTATTGGACCAGAGCCGGCTCTAGGAACATTTCAATATTTAGCAAGAGAGGCTATTAAGTACTGGTCCAAAGTAGAGCATCATAAAGCCTGGCTTAAAACACCAGGAAACAAACATGGTAAACAATTTATTACAAAACCATGCAAGAAAAGACCTAAAGGCTTACTTAAATGTAACAGACTTCAGCTGACAACAATTACTGCATTTCTCACAGGACATGCTCCTGTGAAAAAATATCTTAACACAATGTCACAGCCCAGCACATTATATGCTCCTGTAAGGCTTTGACTCACAAGAGATATAATGCTTTTGGGAAAACGTTTTTAGAATCAGAAGAATTTGAAATCATATGTTATGAGACTATATTGCTTGGTAAAGGTACAGGCATAATGAATTAGCTTTAAAACGATGCAGGTAGCACGATAATCCCAACGCAGGAGAGCGTCCGGAGCATTGGCGAAAATCTCTATACTGTATTATATAAGACAAGACAAGAATCGATTATTTTATTTATTTATGGACGCTCTTTAACTACTATACTGCTTAACCTCCCATTCTATATTGGGCGTGAAAGACCAGTAATTTTGCTAAAAGGCCTCTTTATCAGGCTTGAGGTTCTTTTACGCGCCATAAATCTACGACACGGTACCACCGGCTTTACTTCCAAAGGAAGCCATGCTAAGGATTCTTACGCCCGAAAAAATCCATCGCCCTCCACCGGGTTTGAACCCGCGACCTCGGGAAATACAGGCTAGCATAGTAACCACTACACCGCGGAGGACGACACAAGAATCGATGGGAAGGTATCCATCACCATAAAAAGAATTATTTAAAAGTGCCCCCGAGCGAGATGGCTACGCGGTGACGTGTGAGGCTCGCATTCGCTGACCTTGGATTTTTCGTGGTCAGTAGGCGAATGCTGATGTTGTTTCTCATCTACCACGCTTTTCTTTACAGAATTTCCCTTTCATTCCGTTTCTCCTTAAGTTTCAGTTGTGGTACTAGGTTTCGTGGCGTATGGCAGTGCTGGGAAGATGGCGCGGATGCTTGCTCAAAGGAAAGAGTGTTTCCCGTGAACACTGGAGGTCTCTCTGGTTGACGGGTCATCCATCATCTTCTCCGGACAGCTGCAGTAGTGGGATGGTTCTTCGAGCCAGGAACAGTTAGAACTTCAGCGCGTCTCTGTGGCCTGCAGCCTCCTGTGGTACCTTCACTTCATCCGTCCCTCCTGTGGGATGGCAGCCGCTACAAATATCCCGTATATCGCAGCGTGCGAGGTGTTCCCCTCCGTTGCATACCCTCTACTTTAAGTGCTCCCCCTTTTTTTTTTTAGTCAAAAAGTGAGTACAATAATTTTATTTCAGTAATATAACCGGTTGGCGCCTTCAAGCTTTCAGCCTAGTGCGACCGTCGTGGTGATGTTCCCCTTCAGCTTACTTTTTCTCCGTGATCGTGCGGCAACTACTCCTGCAACTCTCATTTCCAGCAACCTACCCATCAGGGGCTTTCTGTTTATAGTACCTACTTTCATTTCGATATCTGTAGTAACAACGCTAGTAAATCAAGCAATAATATTTTACCTTGCTGATTAACAGGATTATCGTATCTAAAAGTTCATAGCATTTAGTACCGCATTCCATGGAGCAAGAAGCAAGGCGGTGGGGATATAAATGCAACGAAAAAAAAATTGGAACCTTTAATAACGGATATCTAAAAAAAAAAAAAAAAAAAAGCTTATGCCTAAGAAAAACTTATTTTAAGTAAATTATGTATTTTAAAGAGATCTAAATTTTTTGGTATGGTATGTTTTCGTCTATCGCTTGTTTACCAGTTATACAAGATTATACAAAACTCCTTCGAATGAAGAGGACTTCTATTCAAGATATACATTTTATTTGTCACGTAAACATCTTTTATATATATATATATGATATTTTAATCAAAAGTTTTACAAAATCACATTTTTCGAAAAATGTTCCACATAAACGGTAGTTGGATTGGGGGTTTCTTCAAAATCTTCGTGTCTTATCTTTGGAAGGTACTAAACCTAAATCCAAGTGTGGTATTTATCCGACTTTTCGTTTTTGAGATATGCTGTTCAGAGACGCAAACACGCACACACACGGACAGACACGCAGACACACCCACAACACTTTTCTAAAAATTGTTTGTTTTGCATTCAGGGGGTCTCAAAACATGTATTTCCGCTGAAATCTCAGTATCCAATTTTTGAGAGGAATGCAATACCTTCTCTACCTAATATAGGTATGAAAGGAGGAGAAAGTAAAAATCAAACTGATATTTGAATTATAAAGTTAATATATCAAATTAAGCCTTAAAGAACAGCTCCATTTGAAAAGTAACTTAAAATTCCAGAAAGCATATGATGACAAAGTATTTATAACAAATTTATAAAAAAGCCGTGCACAATTGGCTCGAATATTGTTTGTGAACATCCGATCCTTATTCCCTGCCAACCTCTAAAACGAGTCTCCTATAGCGACGATATTTTATTCCTTCTGACTTAGCAACGGAACAATCAGATTGCATCTCAACTTTCAAACATTTGCCTTATATAAGCCTGCAATTGAAAGTTTCATTGCAATTATTATTGTACATTTTAGCACTATTTACAGCAATTACCAAATGCTTTTAAAGTGAAGTTGTTATATTGTTGTAGGAGTTGTACTATATTTCAACTGTTGGGGAGCCGAACTTGTAGTAGTTGCAACCGCACGTATAGTAAACAGTTTCCGGTAGCCTTCGCCCCAAATGTACTTTCAGGTGGCCTTTGCCCCAAGCTTAAAAAAAATATTAACTTTGTTTCTTTAAATATTATATATTTATGTTTGCCTCGGCTGCGTCAGTATTATTGTTAGATCACACAGGTTTCTCTTAGCAGGTTGTGGTGCGACTTAAGAATGTAGGCTTACACAGATTATAACGTTACTTCAATCGTTTTATTAATACTTGACACGATTTAAATAACACTTCACGGATATAGAGCTGTGAGATTATTTTATTAATTGCTTGTACTTTTTAACACGCAAAACTATTTTCGTCTCACACGAATACGTATTAAATTTTTTGAGGACACTTTTTGCGTCTGGATAGTAACGCTGTCTGCAGGCAACTGAACTGATTTCAACCGCCTAAACTTGTAAATTTCTGTATTTCAAGTCTCTGATTGGCTATTTCTAATCCAATAGAATACCTTCATTCAACTAAAGCTTTTTCTGGTTGTTGATTGGCTATTTTTATAAACTGTCACTAAAATTACATTATTGCTTCCAAGAATCACAAGTAATATTTAAACTTTCTAATTAATTATTACCTCAATGTTACCTCATTGTTAGCAACGTTTGACCTATTTCTCACAGCTCCTACATTATTAAATTACGTACTACATTCACATAACATTATTACACATGGATACAATAATATAAACATATACAATGATTGTAATATACACTTTTTATATATTGTTACATACACATATTGCTTTAAGGCGGGCTGTTATTGAATTTATATATTATATAATTAGACTGAAATAATTTAAGTGTTAAAAATACTGCCTCAAAAGTTATCTCCTGTAACTTCTTTTCGTACTTTACTGAATCAATGGAAATTGAGGGAAAAAGCTGCATAGCTGAATTACAAATAACATTGCAAACTAATTTGCCTTATACGTTCATAGTAGCCTTGGAAACAACGGCATCACGCATGGCTACAACGTACCATGGAAGGTTACTTAATAATAACAATTAGATTACTTATAGCGTTATAGGTAGCTCGTGTACAGCCTTTGCTCTACCTTTGTAAAAATTACCTATCGTTTATATGCTAACTATTCACAGAAACATAATTTAAAAGAACTGCGCACTTGTTATATAAATAATGTTAATTTTAAGAAAAATTAAACTTAGGCAAAACTTTTCTCGATTAAAACAAATAGGTTGTGTTACTTTCACCTGTCTTTTTTCTGTTTGAAACCGAATCCACAACTAGACTAGTCGAGCATGTCATCCAGGTACTTGGGACGCTATTGCTGCAACAACAGAGACGTTCTTTACTGGTAGACCTGGAAATAACGCAGCAGTAAAGGAAACATATTGTAGAAATGTGCTCTGGTTGTAAATTGCTGTAATTCAGCAAGTGTGTGCAATGCAGACGCAGGCGCCTCTATGCGTTACACGATTCTGTTATAAAGTTCCGAAACATCCATTGCCTTTCGACGCGACATTACGGCCATTCACTTATAAATAGTGAAATACGATAGCAGAGAAAGGCGTTTTCGGTGAGAAATACGATCATTTGTGTAGGTGCTAGCTTTCTTGGTTGCCTTCTGGCATTTATTACGATACATTTCAAATGCCTTTCGTAGCATGAAAATAATAGAGAGGTTTTAAAAGAGTTCATCTCTTCGAGAGCACTCAAATTCTATTTGCTCCATTCTTCTTGTTTTACCATTTAAAATTGGGCCAGTAGCTAATGCTCAAGTTTTTTTTTATATTACCTAGAAGAAACATAGAATGCAGGTACTCACTTACTACGTTTCCGTGGGGAATTGAAATCGATTTGAGAACATTTTCCGTGCTGAATACTGCATGGAAACGCGGATCTGGATCGTATTGAGATCGTTTTGAACCTTGGATCCGACCCTCTTAGAAAGTAGGATCGGATCAAAATTTGTTGCGTGGAAGCACCTACCGTATTCAAATTGTTTTGAATGCGCCAAAGATATTATCCTATACTATACTCGCTGTAACGCCTTGCGTGCTCGTCATTTTGTTTTTATTAGCGGAAATCGTTAATGATATGTGTAATAAAACACACAGCAAAGCCACTTTTATCGCTTCCATAATTCGAAATTTATTCCTCTCAAAAACATTCACTAACCCAAAACCCACTTGAAAAATACAGAAAAACAAATTAAATATGTTTAACAGGTTCGGCAACCTAAACCCAAGTTGACCAATATAAAAGCTTGAATTATTTTATTCTCGAACTTTGTGTATCCAAATCGATCTCAATACGTATTGAATTTAACATGGAAACGCTGATCGTATTCAGTATGGAATTGGACTCAAGATTTCAATTCCCCATGGAAGAAATACCTGTCTAAAATTCTCAAATTTGGCAACTTAGAACTTTTGTGAAAATCTTTACAATATGTATGAAGGTACATAAAAGCTGAGAATGCTAATGCAGCAGTATTGGAAAATATAAGTTCTTTTTTTTTATGTTTTACTTTATCACTTACCCATAGTGGGTAAGAGAAAGCATTCTACTTCTCCCAAAAATTGTTATTGCAAGTTTTCACCGGAAACACACATTTTGGGATCCCGTGAATCATTCCTCCAAAAAAGGATTTTTATAAAATGGTCCGCGCGCGCGCACGCGTAAGTGTGAACAGCATAACTCAAAACACGAAAAGTCGGTTAAACACTAACGTCTTTCAAGAATGCGACACTAAGGTTTTCAGGAAAATCCCCCACTCCATCCAACCTTTGTAGGAAAAAAAATTCATTTTTATTTTCTCAAAATCGGCTCTATCAATTTTGATTAAAATGTAACATGTTAAATGCCATTTACATCTTAATTTTGCGTGAATATTTTGCGAACTTCCCTTTACTTAATTGAATTTTGTATACTTTTATATAAAAAGGAAATAGACAAAACCTTTCTAGGTGAAAATTGTCGAGTTTGTGCCGTAGCGTTAACCGTATTCAAAATCGTCCTAATTGCTCGAAAGTTTGCGACTGCCCCTCTTTTATGTTTCTTTCCATCGCAAGAGCTTCCTGCCAGGAATAAACATTTTAATATTCTTTTGTGTTGAAACCTTCTTTCATTTTAAACAATTTATGCTAAAACGTATATTGAGAATAACTAGCGAGGATAGAATAATCACTTTTTACATGAACAGTATAACATATACGTAATTTTGATTCCGAAGTCGCGAGTTCAAATCCGGCGGAGAGCGATGAATTTTTTGGGCGTAAGCATCCTTAGCATGGTTCTCTTAGGAAGGGAAGTAAAGCTGTTGGTCCCCCCTAACATTTCTTTACACGTAAAAGAACCACAAGAGAAGGTTCCTGAGTAAATCTGTAGACCATTTGAAGCCCGTAACGTCCTGCTTCTCTCCCGTAGTGCTCTCTAAGGGCGGTGGACCAATCACCTGCACCATGCGCACTTAGTGGCGGAATTAATGAGTGTAGGAATTCACTTGATTACAGAAAGCACTGCTACAGTGCCTTTACGAGTGCATACGCCAACTAAGTAACAGAAAACTAGCTAAATATATACCTAATGAAAATATTTGAATTTGTCATTGGTAGGTAAAGTCGCGTGAGTGTACCACAGATTTTTGGAATTCAAATTTCCGCTCTTAAAGAATACTTCACGAAATTAACATATTAACATAATAAAGAGATCAAAAACTGTATTGTGCAGACCACAAAGAGGAACAACATTTCCAACATAAGTAAATTTGATTGTAATCGATGATCGCTAAGATATCGATTATTATGCGGGGGTCCAATTAGCACCTTGTTTCTGGATGTTTCTCCGTGCCACCGCTCAGAACATAAGTATACTCTTATTGAATTGGAAACAACTGTTTTAAATTGGGTTAAGTTTTGATAATCATGGAAATAACATGCAGTATTCTTCACGATTATTAACTACTCTTTCTGCGTCAGAAGTCGATATTGCTTCCTTACAAAACTAGTTCTAGAAGCCCCGTGCTGGCTTCTTTAAGTACTTGTTGGTCATCACTCATCTCACAGGAAACCCCCAGAATGCATTCATAGGAGACAAGCACTGAGGTTCACCCATGCTATGTGTATAGCTGGCGGCAGGCTTCACGTGCACAAGTTTGAATACATTACAAAGATAAACTGGGCTCATAAACGGATTACTGACCGAGAGATAAGGCTAATGGTTTTTTTCCCTCCCTGTTCCTGCCTTCCCAGTAGCTTATCTAGGAACATTCGCCATTTTCAAACCCCACACGAAAAAAAGTTTGAGGTGCATCTCGGTTTCTCCGCTTGTGTGTGCAAGTGTGTTTGGCAGTGTAAGCGAATGGATTCATTAATTGAAGGGACGTTGATATAACTACCCCCGAGAGCTCTGTTGCCTTTTTTGTAGTTTTTAATGGTTGTGGCATTTAGAGTTAAGACCTTTTTTCTGTAGGTGTTGGGGTTGGTACTTTCTGGTGTGACAGAGGCAATTGGATGGCCTTCACTAAACAACTCGTGGGATGCTTTACTGAGTCTACCTGCAAGTTTGTCCTCAACAGCAGCGTTTCAGTTGGAGAAGGTACACATAAATACGTTCATACATTGTTCTTTTTTTTTAAGTTTAACCCTCTTAACAGGGTAGGACATACTGCACGGGGAATAAACGAAATGGTTGAAATTGTTCTCAAAAGGGCCCGGGGTCCCTAGAGCTTAGTTACTCGACATTCAGGTAACTCACCATAACCGAGATTCGAACTGGGACCTCTTGAATGTGAGGCAGATACGCTATCCTAACACCACGGAGGTGGGCTAACATTGTTCTTATTATGTGCAGTTCCACTCTTCCACAAGGTTTAGAACTGTAAGTGCATTACATTATGCCAGTTCTTTAATCAGCTTATAAAATTAATCTTTGCATTTTAATTTAGAGATGGAAAGGTTTTGCACGATATAAATTTTCTTTATCGTACCAATGCATTTAAAACGCGACAATTTAATCAAAATCGTTTGCGCTATTTTGAAAAAACGAAGTAGTAATGAAACATTTTCCAATTTAATCGGGTTTAGAATTTATGTTCGCAAATCTTCGCTAGACATCTATAATTTCTATGAAAGCTTGGTATTCATACTATTGTTCGTTTAAAGTTGCGCTTCCCAAGGACAACACACACGAATTTTCTGAAAGTTCTTTTCAGTCAGAAGAACTTCATTGAACACACATTTACAGAGAAATCTCGATGATAAATGTCTGAGAAGTTCTCTGCGGCTGTAAATATAAATTCTATATAAATAATTGTATATAAGTAAGTTTTTGTGGGTGACCAAATTCAGAGCCCTATATTAAAACAGATAAGGCTTACCTAGTATTTAAAAAGGCACAAGGTGGAAAAATATTGGTATTGGGAGTGTTTTGTTTTCATTCATTTTTCAATATCAACAAAAAGTGCTGGGCTCGTTATATATAAAATTATGAGTAATTTATAAATCACTAGACTTGGGATTTTCATGATCTAAAATCACCATTTATAGGCCAAAAATGGAAAGAATGCTATTATGACCTAACATTTGCATAAATATGCACTGTAACATAGTATACAGGATGTTTCTGTGACTCTGTTACAGACTTTCAGGGATGATTTGTAATGATGGATGTTTTCGCATAGGAAACCTTGGCCCGAACAGTTAATACACCAAATCCGTTTTTGGGATTACTCATTAACGTGGAATAACAATAATACAGTACAGTGCTGGAAATCAGTATTTTCTATAAGAGTGTTTGTTCAAAATGACGTCCCTCAGCATCAATACAGGCCTGACAACGTCGCAAGGGGTTTCTGTGGCCATGTTACAAACTTTCAGGGATGTTGCAGAATGGTAAATGGATCCATTTGAGATAAGGAACCCCGGTCTGGAAATGTCTCCGTTGCGATTTAATACACAAAATTGTTGTTTGTGCTTTGTAGGTTCCGGCATACATGAGAGGGGTTGAGGAAATTAATTCCGCCGATTCAAGAGGTGGCGTGATGTGAACTAGAACGTGGTGGGTCTTGATGTACGAGTGCCTGTATGCTTGTACTGCAAGTTGCAGCGTTGCTTGGTCAGCCTAATTAGTGAAATGGAGAGGTACACGGTTGTGGAACTGGCAGATATGGTGTTTGTTTACGGACAAGTAAGTGGCAACGGTCGTGAAGCAGAACGAATGTATCGGACTAAATATCCATGAAGGGAAAGTCCAGCTCACATACAGTTTCCAAGACTGTTCCAACGATTGGACACAGGGCAATTCACACCGCACTCCATGGAGCAAGGAGCAAGACGACCAGTATGAACACCCCACTCTCGATCGTGTAGCTGAGGGACCTACAAGTATTCGAGCACTCGCACATGAAATGGGGGTTGCGGGTCTGTGTTCTGTTTGGCCGTTACTGCGCTTAACTGGTGCGGTGTACACCGTGTTTCTGAGAGACGTACTCCTTGAGTTGGATGTCCCACTTGTCCGTTAACACATGTGGTTCCAACATGACGGGCCCCTCCTCACTTCGAACATGACCTCTTAATGTAACCTTCCCAGAAAAGTGGATAGGAAGAGGAGTTCTTGTTTACTGGACAGCCGTTCGCCTGATCTGTCCCCACTTAATTTTTACTTGTGAGGACATGTGAAATCTCTGGTGTCTGAGACACCTGTACAGACTGCAGAGGATATCGTTGCAAGATTCCCAGCCCCAGTAATATTGCTCACATGACTCCAGGGGTCTTCCATCGATTGTGACGGAGCCTCTTGAGACGTAGTCAGGCCTGTATAAATGCTGAGGGACGTCATTTTGAACACTCTTATAATACATACTGATTTACCAACACTATACTAAATTATTGTTATTCCATGTTAATAAACAATCCCAAAACGAATTTGGTGTATTAACTTGTAACGGGCACGTTTCCGGACCAGGGTTTCCTATGTCAAATTGAACCATCCACCATTCTAAATCTTCCCTGAAAGTTTGTAACAAGGTTATAGAAAAATCCTGTACATGATATAACAGGATTATGAAGTAAAACTTCAGTTGTAAAATTCATTATTACGTCAGACTATGACAATGAACTGTCTATTTAAGAATAAAATAAAATGAGAAGCATGCTAAACTTCGGAAACGGTATTGTAGTAAGCTTTTTATTTTATTATTATTATCAGTACAAAGTTAATGTTTGGTGTGATTTTTTCTTATGATTCTTTTTACTTCAGTTTATGAGCCCTAAGTTGCAAAAATATCTTGTGAAACCTTTTAAATAAAAACGATTTTCCGTTCTAAACCAACAAAACCTTGTCCTTCGAAAATTTCTTTCCTACTTCAACTGAAATGAACACGAAAGAAAGAAAATGCATGAGAAAATGTATCTGCTTCTTAAAAGAGTGAAAATATGATGAATATAAGCAAATACTCACTAAAATATGTTCTATCACAAAGAAATGGTATATGCATAAATACGACTTAACACACTAATACAATTTTATTAGCAGTTTCCATAGCAGAGTTTTATATGTATTTAAAGAACATGTCTGTCTTACTGAAAGATATGTGCTCCTTCATGAAAATGCTAGCCCTGTGTATTACATTAATTATACAACTTGCGTTTTCCTAGATGGGTGATTTGCCGAAAACAAATAATGATTAGAATGGAATGTGGTAAAAATGCTTAGGCTTCTTATGATTATGTAAACCTTGGCTCATAATTTTCATGGCTATTAATATTAGTCATGCATTTTATTAAAAGTAAAGTATTGTATTAAGTAGCTTTCCCAATTTCGTTTGGTAAAATTAAATTGAGTGTTTGTTTATGGACGCTTTTTAACTAGTATAGTCCTTAGCGTCGTATTCTATATTGGGCGTGAAAGGCCGGGAATTTTGCTCAGAGGCCTTTATATCAGGCTTGAGGTTCTTTTATGTGCCGTAAATTTACGACAAGGGACCACCAGCTTTACTTCCCTTCCGAAGGAAGCCATGCTAAGGATTTTTACGCCCGAAAAAAATCCACCGCCCTCCGGCGGGTTTGAACCCGCGACCTCTGGAACTAGAGGCTAGCATGGTAACCGCTAAACCATGGAGAGCGACTTATCGTTTGGTTTTCATACGAAAATCATACCTTCACAGCTCATTACGTGACATTGTACCAGAACTCACAGGAAGTTATTACTTTTCTTCTAGGGTGCCCATCCCCCTCAAGTCTCTCTCGTCGTCCTCCGTGGTCTAGGCGTACCATGTTCCCGAGATAACGGGTTCAAACCCGACGGAGGGCGGGTGATTATTTTAGGGGGCAAAAATATTCTTAGCATGGCTTCCTTCGGAAGGGAAGTAAAGCTGGTGGTCCCGTGTGGTAGATTTACGGAACGCAAAAGAACCTCAAGCTGATATAGAGGCCTCTGAGCAAAATTACCGGTCTTGCTCAATATAGAATGGGACGCTAAAGACCATAGTGGTTAAAGAGTATCTATAAATAAAACTCAATTTAATTTTCCCCTAAAATCTCTCACTGCAGATTATCAGTGGCCACCTCCCTAAACAGGTGGCTTCTGTGAGAGTGTAGACAAGGAAGAATTAAAGCACGAGATTGGTGTTTGCAAAGGGCGAAGTGGTTTGATCTGTCGCCTCTCAACAAGCGGGCCGGGTTTGATTCCAGGGAAGCGTATGTGAAATTTATGATGTATGAAACGGCGTCTGGGCGGGTTTTCTCCAAGTTCTCGGTTTCCCCCACCAATCATTCTACCAACTGCTCCATCATCACCTTTCCTTTCATCCATTTCACCGTTATTTCATATCATGTCCTTCCTCGCTCTCATACCAGGCTTCGGGCTGATCACCCATCCTGGCTGTTCTATCCGATCCATTAGTCTGTCTGCTCCCCAACAGGCGTTTTCAAGTACCGGGGGCTGTAAGTCCTCCTAACGGGGAGGATAAACCGAGAAGGTTGATTCTTACAAGCCATACTCTGCTATCCTACATTTATTTTTGCATACTGCTGAGAGTTAGAGAACCATTATTCACTTTCACGCCAGTTGTGATTTTGCAGAAAGTATCTGTGCATGTGCAGGATCTCTTGTTTACTCCTAATTTGGCCTATATTTATTATCTTGTTGCTGATGTTTATACTTCTTTGTATTCTAATTTAACACATTTTTATCTGAGCTTCTGTGCATTTAAATGCTGCTTGTCTTAAAGGCTGTCAGTTAGTTTTGCATGCACTCTGTTGCGCTCCGGGCAAAGTAGGTTTATGAATACGAGTCTTAACTTTCGGTTTGTAATTAAATGTCACACACTGTTATCAACCATGTTTATCATTTTAGTGTGTCAACATTGCACTGGATGTATAAAAAAAGAATATGCAAAGTAACACGTACAGTTCGGAATTAATGGGAACGTCGACAAATGAATCATGAAAATACATATTCAAGCGACAGAATAAACATAGTTGTAGGTTCCCTAAGCGTTTAACTGGAGATCTTCGGCACTATGATTAGGCTTATAAGACTAGAGATTTTTGTGAAGGAAGTGTATCCATAAAATGGGACATGCAGAAACGTAGTCGAAAGTAGTTACCACCAGCATATTAATGTACAGCCTGCAGAAGAGAATACAGGTTACTCTTCCAAATTAAATACAGGTGTCTTTTGTGTTATAGAAAACGTCAATTCTTCCTGAGAATTGTATTTTGTACATTTCAAGGAATTTATTGTTGTTCTGGGAAAACTCATTTTTAAACAGATTTGAAACAATTCCAGTCTTCATATTTTTAGCGATGGTGAACCTTTTCACATTAGTGTGTTAGTTAATATTTTCCTTTAAACTATCGTCGCGAAACTCTAGATTCATTTCCAACTCATCAAATCAGCGTTTTGGAGTTGTGTTACTTAATTACACCGCCGTTTCTGAAAATTGCAACACCAAGAAGTAAACACATGAATTCAATGAATTTAATACCACAGGTTAGGTACATGACAAATAACACATTATAAACTTTTCAAATCTATACATGACCCTTGAGCCCTAATGTTCAGTATTTGGTGTGGCCTCCATGCGCTGCAATTAGCTGCTATACGCCGTGGCATTGAATCAAAAAGGTTCTGAATAAGTTCCTGAAGGATTTCCCTCCACGCAGTTTGTATTCGAGCCCACAAATCCGTGACACTAGTTACTGGAGGACCGTGACGCACCGGATGCCGACCAACCATATCCAAGACATGTTCGTAGGCCTGATGCCTGAAACAGAGGGAATACCTCGGGCTCTACAACCACCGTTAGGTACTGTTTGCTGTTCAAAGTGCGCTCAATTCGTAGGAGACGAGATCGGGTGTTGTAATCAGTGGCGCACCAAACCAACACACCTGGTGTTTGCCCGCTATGCCGCTCAACAATACAGCCCCCCAGGTTGCTCTCACCACGGTACCGCAGGACAATTATGCGACCATTGCTGTAGGACACGTTGAAGCGGGACTCGTCCGAAAAGACTACATTTTGCCACTCAGCACCCCAGTGACGGTGTTCACGTGCCCATTGCAATCGGAGGGGCTTGTGGTTTCTGGACAATGGAAGCCGACGTAATTGCATGCATGGAACCATCCAACCTGCGGCGATGAACCGTTGATGCAGACAAGTTCACACCTGTTGCAGTGCTCCAGCGTCGAGCCAATACTGTGGATGAAGCTGTTCGGTCCGTTATGGCCATGCGGACAAGATGACGGACATCCCGTGCTGTGGTCATGTTCCGTGGTCCAGTACCCGCTCTTCGATGCATACGACCTTCATCTATACACTGTTTCCACACACGCATCACTGTCGTAGCAGCATGCCCTGTACGAGCCGAAATGTCACGGTATGACAAACCCGCTTACCGGAGACCGATCATTCTGCCCCGTTCGAACTCACTCACATGCCGGTATGTCTCCCTTTGACGTCGACGAGGCATACTGGCACTCACTTTATTGTTTCCACCTTGTTTGACAGCTCTGCACTGACTACACTGGGCGCAACGCTGAGCTTGTCGGAGCGACACGAGAGGGCTATGCTCGTCCTACGTGTAGCCCATCTCTCTGCAAACCTAATCACTTATTGCTTGCACTCTCTTCTACACTTCCACCAAGTTTGGAGTTATTCGGGAAATTCCTTCTTGGTGCAATTTTCACAAACTGCAGTGTATATTGAAGTACTAGTTCCAAATACCGCAAAAACTAAATTTAAAAAAATCGTTGTGGTTTAAGAGAGATACTGAAAATGTAAATAATGCCATAAATTGCAGCACATTTTGTTATTAAAGTATAATGATTACTTCTAAGGATTATCAAGTGAAATGTATTGCATTTAGCGTAAAACTTCTTCCTCGGCTTTACCAGCAATGGCATTTATAAATTGTTTGTTTTATGTATTGCTTGATTGCTCTACTTCCTTCTTTTAGATAATGAAGAAAGGGTTTTGTGATTCGTTTTGAAATAATACTTTACATAAAGTTCAAACCAAATTACTGTGCTTTAGCCAAATTAAATACTTAAACTTATTTTCCAAAATATGAAAACCAACCCTTTTTTGTTTTCTTGATTGTTACCCTTTTTGGATATAACTTCAAATTTCATTTTCTATTATCATTCATAAATTCTGCTACTAATTCTTATTTTATGTCTCAAGGTTCCGATGATGCGTTTGCTGCAAATGCGCATCTGTGCAGAATGCAGTTATTCGAAGCACTAAACAGATCCATGAAGTAAGATATGCATTGCTTTACTCTCTGCACTTCCTCTATAAGAATACGGGTTATAATACAGTGCGTCCGTTTTAACGTGAGGCCACAGATCGACTATATGCGTAGCACGTTGTATTGCAGTGATCTCGGTACTTTTCCGATGCGCATGACAGTTTCAAGGTTATCTTTATCAGCTGTGTTGCAGTCGCTTCTTTTTTATTCCCGCTGTAAACAGGTTGTGCACCGTGCATCTGAAAGGTCAAAGTTTATTCAAGACATCCGTGTTAGGTGTGATTTACTCGAGAGTGTTACTGCCTTGTTGTTAGTCCACTGCAATGCCTGCCGACAAATTCACGCTTGAACAACGAATTTTAATGTGCGATACATACGTAAAAGCCGAAATCATGTAGACAATTTCAGGAGAAATTTCCTGGTATTCCAGTTCCAGGTAGAGAAACTGTTACAGACGTCTGGTTAATAAGTCTAGGACAACGGGATCGCTAAACCCTAAACCTAAAAAGTGAAAGCGAGATGTTCTAACGTAGGAAAAAATTGACGAAATTGGTGCATCTATTTGTGGAGAACCTTAAAAAATAAAGTTTACAGGAACAATACCCACAGCACTGACGAACTTAAGGACAATATAAAAGCTTAAATTATGAACTTTACTCAAAAAGAACTTAGGCGTGTGAATGGAACTTTTATTCGAAATGCCAGGAATGTCTTCACGCAAATGGACACCATTTATAACAAGGTTAGTGCTCATTATAGTGCATATGTTATCACTCATAAGTAACGCGGAAGTTACAGAATGAAAAATCCGCAGCATAATAGTCAGTGTGCGGAGTACGCATACGCGCGATCCGTGGCTCACAATTAAACGACTCCACTGTACAGACAAAAATACCACGAGCAAAATAAAATGCAACGTCTGCATGGAAAATAAACAAGTAAATAATATAATAATAATAATAATAATAATAATAATAATAATAATAATAATAATAATAATAATTTAATGCGTTCATGTGGCGTGTCACAGAAATTGTGTCCGCATGGCACTTACTGACACATGTGTCATAAGTTTCCTCGTCTAGTATCAGCAATGGACTTATAACCGAGCAGGATGCCTCACGTCTGAAGCTGGCAATCTGAAGGTCACTGATTCATATCCCGGGGAGGGATTTTTCATGGTTTTTCCTGGTCGCTAGACGAATTCTGAAATGGATTCTTCGCAAACTTCCCCGTCCCTCATTCCTTTTAATTTCACTTCATCCTTCAAGGTCGCAAGGCCAAGAGACTGTGGTGGTCGGCATATGTGCAAAGAAGTTTCTACCTTAGCATCGGAACCTGTCCCTGAACACGGAGGGTGGGTATCTAAGGTGCGCTCTGCCGAGATACACCATGTGGAAACACAAGAGAACCCCACTGCTTTGTGTCTGTTTCTACCAGCATTGGCGTCCCTTGGTGATTCCTCACCTCATACGTTCCTCCCAGAGATGATGCACGCTCAACAGTGCTAGTTCTTCTCCCCCAAAACCATACCTATTTGGATTTGTAAGTACTAAAACTGGATTCTAGCCTGCTGGATACTTTATTTTATCTTACAACGTAAAAGAAAGAAAATAATCTTCAGACAAAATTTAAAGAAAGACCACCAGGACAGCATAGTAATAAGGCGTATAACCTCTTAGTGTTTGAATGGTTGTTTACGCCCTTCTAGGTATACTAAGAACTAAGTTATTGGTGCTGGTGAGTGGTCATGTATCCCGGAGTTGAAAAATAAATTACCCACATCATGAGATGCATCTAGAGCTCCAAGTATGCTTTTCTAAGACTCGCTGGGACATACCCTACACATATTCGATTAGCCTGAGATCAAGACACCCAGTTGGTGGCTGTACACTCCAACTGATGAAGAATATTGGCTTGCCTTTATCCTCTGTAAGTGTGAAGTTTTCTCTAATACCTCCGTGAAAAGGCTTCCTAACGACTGTTGATAATATCTTCTCAAGATATCCTGGTGCTCATAGTACAGACACAGACTAGAGTTTTATATGACCTTAGTAATTACCGGCTAGATCCGCTTCTGGAGTGAATAGCAGTTTTTAAGTTTCACTACAAGTCTATTTACATGGACGATGACTGACAGGAGAAGGTCGAATGCGGAATCATCACTGGAGAGTGTGGTTAGTAATAACTCTTCACAGCAGTTACACGTGATCTATTCATTGAAATCTATGTGGCTATAAGATTTTGGTGCTTTAGGGGACGTCCGAAGCATAAACTGACTTCTAACAGAAGCTTCCTCGGAGCACCATTAGTTATTACCAGTCTGTAACATCTTTAAGACTCTCAAACAATCACTGAGTTGATAATGTTCGACGTCTTCTAGCGCCATCTTCAAAGACGGGTTGAGCCTGTAACTCTGTGGCCCCTAAGCTGCCTGCTGATGACGCTTTGTAATACTTGGAAAGTTCTGAAAAATGTGTCTTCAATTCAAACATTCCTATGCACTCTGCTCTTGTATGTGTTATAGTTTTCGCTAAAGAAAGGTGTATGATATTTAATCAATAATGTATCTTAGAATAACAAATTAAGGATAAAAACAAGAGCATTACAGTAAAACAAATCAGCGCACAGTTACAGAGACAACTGTAGCAATTTTTATGATTTGGTGGTGCTTTAATCTTGAGTTACTGTGTCAGAGGTGTAATCTTTTCAGCTCTTATACTACGATAATATTGGTTCCTTTTTTACTTTCTCGACTACGTATAGTAAGTAGGGGAAGTATTGTATTCCACTCAAAAATTCGATACCGAGATTTCACCGGAAATGTATGTTTTGAGACCCCCTGAATCCAAAAAAAGCATTTTTGGAAACATCTCCGTGTGTGTGTGTGTGTGTGGTGTGTGTGTGTGTCTGTGAACAGCATAACTCAGAAACGCACAGTCGGATAAACACCAAACTTGTTATTTAGGTTCAGTATCTTCCAGAGATGCGACACGACGGTTTTCAAGAAAATCCTTCCACCCCAGATTACCTTTACATGGAACATTTTTCGAAAATTTTAATTTTCTCAAAAATGGCTCTAACGATTTTGATTAAAATATCATATGTTTATGATATTTTCATGACAAATGAATTGTATATCTCAAATTTTCTGGGAATGTCTCCAAAAGTATTCTTCATTGAGAACGACTTTTGCATAACTGGTAAACCATAAGAGATAGACACTATTTTACTACACAAAAAATGTATATCGTGTTAAAATACACAATTTATGCCATATACATTTTTTTGTTGAGTGAACCATTTTCGAGATATTGCTCGTTATTTCCTTACATTTTCCAATACCTTTTCTCAAATGGGAATTGTTATTCATTTTTTTTGTCCTGGACATACAAAGAGAATGGAATGTGCCACATTAATAACCAGCTGTTAAAAGATTTGACTATCACTTAAATACAACCATATTCCCCTTGCACCTACAAGAAAATTAGCAATAAGATTAACATCTCGATTAACATGAAGCATATGGATAATAAGCGTTTGTAAAAATAGTGTGTACAAGAGTAGAGAAAGTCATGTGAGTGTAACACATCAGAGTTTTTCTTCAATTGTCTCAATTGTTTGGTCGGATTCCAAGCAATGAGTGTTGCAAATAGTACAACACGTACCCGCTCTTGTATTGAACGCCGGGTCCTGGCAGTGAATAATATGCAAAGACAAAAGCATTCGCTTCGCAAATGCAAGTGCACAATATTTTTTTTAGTTCGCAGGTTTTATCAGATAAACCAATAAGCCAATTACTTGAAGAGAGTAGTGACGATACCTATTCAGTTCTGACAATACCTGAGGTAAGCGATACAGTTGTGCGATGAAAATTGAGTTAGAATATCAGGCTGTGAATTTAAGCAGTAAGGGACGGCTAGTGATGACCTCAAAATGTTGTTATGAAGTTGTGTCCAATTATTCAGTTTCTGAGGACTAGAATTCTGCACCTCTGGTGAGGAAATGCGGAACATAAGTGTTATTATGTGGACATCACAGGAGTTCGTTCGCTTCCATTAAAACTTACGTATAAAAAGATGGCATATGAAAGGAATGTGTGTGTGACAAAGTGACTGCGTTTCAAAATAATATAGTCAACTGGTATAATGAAGAGCTGCAATAATTAAGTCTTTTAATATGGCATTTCATAAGGAAGCATGTTAGCTGATTTATTTTGTCCATAATTGTCCTTTTGCTGCTTAACATTGACAATTTAAAATGTACAACTCACGACTGCTCTTGTCATAGAATTACGAATGCTGCCTGAAGGTTAATTCGGGCAATTAAATGTTTATAACACTTCACATTCCTAAGTTTCACAATGTATTATTGCATACTACAGTTACTGACGACCATTCAGCGACAAAGGTAAGGCCCCCTGTTTAAAAACATCAACAGTGGAGGGCATAGCCCAAAGTCAACTTCCCCATCAGTATCCACACCCCTTCCTTGACCACCGCCAACAAAACAAGGGATGTTTAAACCCTTACTAGAGTGCTTGAGAATCTGTAGGGATTAGCACCAGCGGTATAACGCACGAAATATTAGGGACAAAGGTACAAAAGACAATTTCTTGCGCAGGGCGAAACAAAGGTCGACTACAAAGACAAAACCCTTTCGGATTTTGAACGACAATAGCGGTGAGGGTGCAAGGAAGGAACAATGGCGAGAGCGAGGGAGGGAGGAGGCCGAAGAAGATAGCGAAAATGCACCACGCAAAATTTCCATTGCTCTGCCAGAGAAAATCCACTTCTAGTGCTTTTCCTTCCACCGAGCCCATTCCGGAAAACTTAGCCTTGCTGAAATGAGCACGTGGATTAAATAAATTGTGACGTGGGAGGTGGGGTGGATCATGCGAGGTCCCCACATGCATACATATTACACTGTTTTAAACTTTATAAATGGATTTATTGTCCGAGGGTTCCCTACCACTACCTCTTCTGTAGCAGCAAGTGTTTCACTATTCATACTTTCCGCTGGGAAATGGCACTGCCATTTTCTGGGAAAAGGGAAGATAGGTATCATTGCCTTTGCTTCGCATTCGTAAACATTACATTCTAATAACAGGGTTTCCGGTAATGTCTATCTGAAAAATATACACCCTGAGCACCATTTGCATTTATTTTAATTCACTCTTATGTGGTGTTCAAAATATACACGGCCAGTGTACTTATTAAATTGATGAAATATGACAGCAACTTCATTAAAACACTTATTCACAGAGTAAAAAAAACACTCCAACGTTTCTATTCAGCAAAAAAAAAACTATTTTATTAGTAATGAACTCATATAAACACTCGCACATATTCAGAAATGTTTCATAGACAACGCACTCAACTGCAAAATTCTAAGCCTACCGAAAGGAATATTTCAGAAATGGTTGGTGCTACAAAAAATGTTACTGGATATCAACTGTAGTTTCCAATAAACTCAACATGTTATCAACATGTTCTGTCTTTACAGTGTTCCAGTAACATAAAACTGAATAAGAATTTAGGAGACTTCACATCCTATTTACAAAAAATAATGTTTTATTTGCTATTTTGTGAAAAACAACAAATCAGTAAAGAGTTACTTGATATGAGGGGATATTATGAAAAGCGTCTGCTTGGATGTTTAAAACACGCTGAAGTTACATGCGAATTTCGTAACTATCACTTTTCGTTTTCTTTTTTACAACCCAGTGAAGTTACACAGATATCCCCTTGTGAGTTATTCTTCGTGCAAAGATGAATGGCAAATTACAATACAAGTTTAGTCTTTGAACTCTTATTTCAGCAGAAAAAATTATGTACTGCACATTTTTCGTGGCACCCTAATTAAAAAATGGAGTGATTAAGGCAAATCTTTCAAGTATATAGCAAAACAGCAGATATCTAGGCTTTTTCTAACTCCAATTTCTTCCTATAATACCCTGTTTCACCAAAATTTGCGATTTATTTTTTGTTTCGTTTGCACAGGCTCCTTTAACTTCTAATGCCATATCGGTGGCTGTAACTTGAAAAACAAATGATGGTGGCTATAGGTTTTATTAATGTTTATAACATATTCACACTCAGTCCCACTGACATACTTAGAGACCGTTTGGAGGATAAGGAATCATTCTGGTTAAAGAAACTTTCCCTGCCCCAACTAGAAATCGAACCCCGGACCTCTGAGATAGCCAGAGCGCTGACTACTCGACAGAGGCAGTCTTTACGACATATGATTTATTTTCGTTGGGTACCTAGGTAAGCATACGATTTTGTTGTTGTTTCTTTTGTTTCTGTTTTTTCCCCTTTTTTATATGTTTGTATCTGACAATAAAGACCTATTCCGAACTCTTTTATACTTGAAGTGGTATAAGTAAACCTTGAAGTTTAAGTATTTCCTTAATTAAAAATTAAAGCAAGTGGTTCGATTTTAGTTGCTTCATTATTTCGCTGCAAATGTACGAAAGAACTGCCTTAAGAACTAAACACCATAAAAAAAGTGAATATCAATACCGTTATGCAGGTTCAGTCGGCTTCAGAATCTCATTGCAGCTTTTGTTGTGAGGCAAACATGACCTATCCCTACAATGAGAACTCCCACTCATCTTCAAGATGGCAGTCTTTTTCTATGTACTCAGCTCTCTCTCTCTCTCTCTCTCTCTCTCTCTCTCTCTCTCTCTCTCTAGTTTGAAGAATGATCCTTCCACCCGGGAGAGAGGCATGGGCAGAGTACCTATTTGGGATCTGAAAACGTACATTTTCGGTGAAAGCTCATATGGAATTTTTGGATCGAATGCAATATTTATCATGCCTTATGTAACGCTAAACAAAGTAAAAAAGTTGCACTGGTTGTAACTTCCACCAACACATTCAATTGCGACAATTTTCTTCAAAGACTGTTACATCCCCCTATGAATGTAGGTCCAATTTCTGCACTTGCTAAATCATATGTAATTCTGTTTGGTGCACCGGCTGGCAAGGCTTGTCTTCTGCTCTGTTGTTGCTTTGTTAGGCGGAGTTTGGCACCACATCACACGCTGCCAGCGACTGAACATTTGTCTTTTTTCATCCGCCCGACAGCGGTATCCCCATCAGCCGCCAGCCAGCCAGCCAGCCAGCCATCAATAGAGGTATCATAAAGGAATAGAGTAATAATGCTATTTCATTTCTGTGGCATTACTGCTACATCCATACAGCTTATGGGAACAACAGAGTTAAGTTTCAAAATCAAAATGGAAGACGTTCATTTAACACTAAATTGTATCCGTCGCAAAAGAAATGATTGTAGTGTTCCAGATTTCCAAACAATCATCCAGAGCAAATTCAGATAGATTAATGTGAAACAAATTACGATTAACGTACGAAGTGGGGTTCTGACGGACCTTATAACCGTATCTATCGTAGTGTTAACAATAGTATGTATGTATATTTATTTCCATAATGCTGAACAAAAATCTTACAATTTTTCATACATTACTTTGAGTTGCTATTTTTTCTTTCTTTGGTCCATTATGTATTTTAACACCGTGGTTATTTATGCATGGTGGGTCATAACAAATTCATATTGCTTTATTTTTCTAAACCATTTTTCTCTTACTCTCCCCATATATTCTCCTATTCTTTTTATATCTCTCTCTTTTTGTATTTTCATTATCCTAACTTTTAACGCTTCTTGGTTAACATTGTTCCATTCTTTAGGTAAAAACTGATCTCTCCACAACTTAGTTTCTTCACATTCAATCATATAATGCAAATCATTATCTGCCTCTCCACAAAGAGGACACCTATTCAAATTCGCTCCCTTCCTATCTCCTCTTAGCCTATGTGCACTTAATCTGGACCAGGTCCACCCTTCTCTCATTAACCTATTACCTACATCCACATACTTCTCCCTTCCCCAGTCCACCTTTAATTGTCTAAATAGTTCCAAACTTTTCTTTCTTTCCAGACTTTGAAATAATTCTTGTTTCTCTATATCTTCTGCTCTGTTCCTCACTTCTTTCCAGAAACCTTTAACTAACCCCTCTCTCCCCTCCCACAACTTACCCATTCCTATTTCCTGTAAAATTCTCCTTATTCCTTGAGCCCAGTTCATCCCATCGCCGCATTTTTCTTGTATTATTAAACATTGCTTCAAGATATTATGGTCGTTCAATGATTTCAATCTATGCCAATATTTAAGTATCCGTTCTACTATCATGCCATTGCTACCTACTCTTCCCAACTCCAACATTGCTGCTCCATTAGGTGATGAAATAGATAAACCTAACATATATTTACAGAAGGATCTATGTACTTTATCAACCATCTCCCATCCTTTGTCACTTCCCCAAATCTCTGATCCATAGACCATTATGAGCTATTTATATCCATAATGACAAACATATATGCCACTTTGTTTTGTCCTCTACCACACCCCTTTGGTAAACACAGAAAGTATTGTATTCTACCCTAAAACTTCAATCGAGATTTAATCGGAGAATACATGTTTTGAAGTGCCCTCAACCACAAATATCATTTTCAGTTAAAAGTTCTTGTGTGTCTGTGAACAACATAACCCAAAACCGAAATTCGGATACATACATTTGGCATTTAAGTTCAGCATTTTCAAAGGTGCGACACGACTTTTTTTCAAGAAAATCCCTCAAACCAAACTACGATTTATAAGAAAAATCTGTAGCCCTCTTCATTCTGAATTAATGTTGTAACATTCTGTATAACTAGGAAATCATTAGAGATGGACAAAAGCGTACTACACGATAAATGCAGGTCTGGTTAAAACAGATGGTTAAATGCAGGTCTGGTTTGTGCATTAAACACTTCCGAGATGCTCGTTACTCCTGATTTCAGCTCTCCAAAAGCCTTGTATATTTTTAAGTGCTTGGTCTTTGCTTCTCATGATGTCGTGCAAAGAGTATGAGATTACGAAGCCAGCATACACCAACCTGCTTTTTAAATATTAGACTATCCTTCGACCTCCAGATCCCTCTTGTATCTATCACGAAGCCATTTACAAAAGTTTTTCTGGATCAATATGAAGTAGATAGAAAAATAAGCTTTTGTAAGAATAGTTTGTAGGAGGGATGGGTTCAAACCCGGCGGATGGCGATGGATTCTTTCGGGTATAAAAATCCTTAGCATGGCTTTCTTTGAAAGGGAAGTAAAGCTGGTGGTCCCGTGTCGTAAACATACGGCGCGTAAAAAAGAACCTCAAGCCTAATAAAGACCAAAATTCGTGAGCAACATTTCCGGACTTTCACGCCCAATACAGAGAGGGACGCTAAGAATCATAATAATCATAATACTTAGAGCGTACATAAATAAAAGACTCAACTTAATTTAGTAGGAACAAACCATAGTGGGTAGAGAAAGTCATGTGAATGTGACACTAGAATTTTTATGCTACGCTTCTTGAAACATTTTGCATATTCGGTTATTATACATCCCTCTGGTATCTAAAACGTCATCATTTAAAAACGTTTTCCTCGATCAATATGAAGTAGATAGAAAAATTAACTTTTGTAAGAATAGTTTGTAGGTGGGATGGGTTCAAACCCGGCGGACGGCGATGGATTCTTTCGGGCTTTAAAATCTTTAGCATGGCTTCCTTTGAAAGGGAAGTAAAGCCGATGATCCCGTGTCGTAGACTTACGGCGGGTAAAAGAACCTCAAGCCTGATAAAGAGCAAAATTCGTGAGCAAAATTCGTGAGCAAAATTCCCGGACTTTGACGCCAAATACAAAGAGGGACGTAAAGAATCATAATAGTTAAAGATCGCCAATAAATAAAAAACTCAACTTTATTTAGTAGGAGCAAACGACAGTGGGTAGAGAAAGTCATGTGAATGTAACACTAGAATTTTTATGTTACGCTTATTGAAACATTTTGCATACTCGGTTATTATGCATATGTTCCATTCATTACCTATGAAAGCCATGATATTTAATCCAAGTTCTTTTCAAAATGTGCAGCAGAGTTAATATCGCAATCATAAAAATCTTCACTTGCGTGAAAGAAGATTATTTATAGCTTGGGCAACTTACAAGTTTTTTCCCTTCTTTCTTTCTTTCTTTCTTTCTTTCTTTCTTTCTTTCTTTCTTTCTTTCTTTCTTGTTCTCTCTCTCTCAAATGGATAATTGATATTCACCTCACTAACCATAAACGGAATGGATTCGTGGCTCTAAGCTTATACATTAGTACCCAGTTGCCCATTCTTTCAATGTTATCGTTCGCTGAGAGTACCAATATATGCCCTTAGGACGCCTCACTCCACGCCCTGTTCAGAAAAATTAAAAACATCAAAGGCAGACGTGCTGAAAAAATTAATATTTCTATCGCAAATTGGATTTTATTGATTAACCGTAGAATGGAAGAATTTTTCAGAAGCGAAAGTGACAAATTTCGCTACCGAGTGGGAAACTGAGGTTACAAACGGAAAACAACTAAACTGTGTAGTCAGCCGTTCTGGCCTATGAATTTTCTTGAATACGGGCCTAAATATTATATTATCTGTTTGAATGTATTTATGTATCCGCATGTTACCTCTTTAGAAGTATGAGTGAATAGATAAATGAAATAATCCGGAGTTAAGAGAAAATTTAAATTTATTTTCTGCACCTGCACGAAATATGATCAATTTGCATTTCCCCCTGTGTTTTCCAAAGGCAAAATAAGAAATTAAAAAAATCCTTATCACGAATTATTTATCAGAATATTTCAATACAATTTGATATAGGTATAATTTACTGGAAAATTCCAGTCCTAAGGAGTTATTCTTTTAATTTGTGATATGCTATATGTGACAAAGAAAAGCTTTTCTTGCTTTCTCTACCGCTTACCTATGGTAAGTAGAGCAAATATCGTTTTGCACCCAAATAGTCGACAAGATTTAAACGCAAACATGTTTTGAAAAGCCTAAAAGCAAGAAAATACATTTTAGAAAAAGGTCAGCGCTTCCGCTTGTTTGTGTTTTAGTGAGTGAGTGTGGGGATGTGTATGTGTGTGTGTGTGCGCGCGCGCGCGGATGCAGTATGCTGTTTTTTTAAAGAAATTCTCCCATACCAAACTACTCTTTCGTTTTTTATTTACACAAAACGCTTTAACGATTTGGATTAACATATGCGTTTGACAAATAGGTATGTAGAATGAAATCCATTTCTTGAATTTTCTATGAAGAGCCCAGTTTTTTAATTTGTTTTAATTTTTGCTTTTGTGTAATTTTTTTTACCTGGAAACAATAAAAAAAATAGAAAACCCTATTACGAGATAAAAATAGAGCTCATTTAAATGCACAAAATGTGTCGAATAGACTTTAAGAGTTAGTCGTTTTCGAAATATGTATGGTTGTATGCGATTCTTCTGGTCTTCTTTTTCTTCCAAAGATGTGTTACTACGACATCTAAATATATTCCTCCCTGCTCCTCCAACATATTGTACCAAGTATTTATTTTGAAATCATTTCTAAGCAAAAGTATATTGTGAATAATGTAAATTTGATAGAAGAATGACTTTTAATACTACGGTATATACCTAAGGTATTAGAATGGACAGAGAAAGTCATATGCCTTTCTGTATAACCTTTAATTTTTAAGTTTCCACATCAGTTCCCACAAAAGTAACAAATACGAAACTATTTGGTGTAGAAGTCTGAGGTTTAGGTGAATGTGTGCTTCATATGTTGGCTCTACTGAGACCATGTAGAATGACCACTCATGACTTTGCTGTGCATTTTTCTTCTTGTTACAGAGTGGAAACTTCTTAAGTAAATCTTAAAAATTAACAAAAATAGAGGCTCGATCTTTTACAGTTAACCAACATAATTGTATGTATTTGATTGACCCATAGTTTCACGTCATTTCATAAAAATCTTTTGCTTTATTAACCACGGTGTTATTTTTCTTAGGAACTAGTTGGTGAGAAAAAGGGAGGGAGAGAAAATAAAGAAAGAAAAATTGTTTATTTTAAAGAACACGTGTTATACTAAAGCTCAGCCGTAGTGAGTGTGTAGGTAACTGTTGAAAACTTAAATTTGCTTTATAATTTTTGCCGGGTCCTATACGTGAGAATGATACTTTCTGTAACAATATAAATATAAAGGTACTTCTTTCCACCCAAAAATTCGAAGCCGCAGTTAACCAGAAATATGCATTTTGAGATCTACTTTTATAAAAAGAGATTTATGTTACTGTGTGTGTGAATAGCATAATTAAAAAAGCGAAAGGTCAGACAGACAACAACTTTATTATTTATGCAATTTATACAATTTAAAAGTCTTTAGAAGATTTCCCACAATCCAAACAACCGTTTACATGCAATATTATTCTTAGTTTTTATTCTCGAAAATGATTCTAAAGATTCTGAATTATTTTATGTTTTAGATATTGATTTGCTGAATGAAATGTATAAATTAAATGTTAGTAAACGTCCTCTGAAGACTTCCTTATTCTCACTGAATTGTATGTAACTGTGAAAATGTAAAAGAACACAATTTGTCAAATAATTTTTGTCATTAAACATTTCCCAAATATTCACTGTTGTTCATTTAAGTTTTTGCAGTATTTTAAGCAGCAGACTTCAAATTTTTAAGTGATCCTTCTTCTGTTTCTCATGAGCTCAAACAAAGCGTTCGTCAGCATACATAGATGTGGTTTTTAAACATTTAAGTGTAGATTCAGCCTACTTTGTGCCTACGATAAAATGTGTACTCTGATAGGATCCTGAAGCCACTTTTGGTGAACATTTATCGAAATTAAGAGGAAACAAATAAACAACAAGCCTCTGATGATTAATTAACACGAGGTAGTATACGTACGAAAACGGATAGCGGTTTACCATGTGAATGTCACAAGCAGGTATTTTGGAAACAAAATCCCATTCTTTTCTCCACAAAGTTTTCTTTCCAGTTCCAAGCATCACAAAACGTTTTGGACGGATATCTGCTCAGAAACAGAGACGTTTGTAAGTTTTTAGACAAAATAATAGTCAATGTTTTAAAGAAATACAAATGCCAGACATTCCTTTTGCACTTCTAACATAAGCCTATACGCGTATTTTTCAAATCCAAATTCTCCCTCTTGAAAGCGGAAATCAAAACCCCGTCGTACGACAAACGCCTCCTTTTCCCCAGTCATAACAAAAGACAAACAAATGCGACGTCTTCCGGATCGTTCAGTTATTACCTTCATCGGGCGGGGAGGGAAGGAGTTCTCAAAGCCCCAACTTCCTCGCTAACACTTCAGAAACAAAAGAAATTGCAGCAAGCGTAAGGCGAGTAAAAGGTTTTCAGTTTCCTTTCTACTAAAAGGTATATACATTTATTGTTATAACATATCCCTTTCTTTGGAGAAATGAGGGTTTTAATAAACACATGAAGGGGAGAACTCAAAAAGGACAAAGACGGATTTTTTCAGAACACCAAAATCACGCGATAAAATCTTCCGCCTCCTTTATGAGGGAATTAATTTACTAAAACACACATTGATTTTTAATAAAGAGCCAACTGAAAAATTCAATGCCACATCTGGGATTTGAACACGGTTCTCCCGCTCTTCGTGCGGTTGCTCTAACCGTTGAGCTATGTGACAACATGCCGGTGGGACATTGAATGCTCCAATTGACTCATGTTGTTTCCCAGACAGACCAGCAAGGCATCTCACTCGAGATGACATTCTCAGTGGCGACCTGCAATCGCAAGTACTTCAGTGCTGGGTTATGGGTTTCTTAAGGTTTCACTTTATTATTATTATTATTATTATTATTATTATTATTATTATTATTATTATTATTATTATTATTATTATTAATTATGTATAATTAATTTGAAATTAATCAATTAATTACACTTCTTATAGACCTACGCCTAGTCTTTGCAGGTTTTTAATATCAAGTCGCCAGTTCAATATCCCAACGGCATGTTGTGTAGCTCAATGGTTAGAGCAACCGCACGGAGAGCGGGAGAACCGTTTTCAAATCCCGGCTGTGGAATTGAATTTTTCAGTTAAACTCTATATTAAAAACCTGCCAAGACCAGGCTAAGGTCTATAGAAAGTATGATTAATTTCAAATTAATTATATATATATTATAATAATAATAAAGTGGAACATTTATTGAACAAGTATAGAATATTACTTATATTTAGAATTTGAACCATCCTGGAAAGTGCTAAACGCTGCATTTGTTACACTACTTCACTTAATATTTTAAGGCATAGGGAGTGTACCAAAAATACACTTTTCTTGAGGGAACTCTTGAAGTTACTCTCAATGAATAAAGCGAGTTTATACTTTCTGTTTATTTAATTCTTTAAGGTTTACATGTTATGCTGTTTCTCTAAAACAAAGTCTGATGTGTTACATTCACAATAATATCTCTAACCACAATCCTATATTTTATACATGCTTCATGTTAATCGAGATAACGTTTCTAGAAATAGTTTCATTACACATTTCGTTGTAGGTATATACAAAGGGGTACAAAGCTTTATAAAGCGGGCCGCCACATGCTGGCATTGAAATTCCACGCCCTTCCAATAGTATCGCGAGAAGTACCAACTCAATGGCGATATCACTTCAAAAAAATACAAAGTACTTAACAATTCAAGATATAGGGACATCTTTATTATTCGTGTAAATATCGTATCCTTCGAGCCTGCTGTACTTAAATACGAAGTTAAATATTGTAGCGTGTATGTGTGTGTATTGTTACGCCAGACACATTATTGCGTCGTTGGCGACAGTATTGTTGGCGTAATTCTTTCGGCTGGGGTTTTGAAGTTCGTCTGACGTGACGACTCGCCACTGGCTAGCTGGCGATCCCTAGCTAGCGGTGGAGAGTGGGGGGGGAGTGAGCGTTATTTCCTTAGTGTGTTGTGTGTTAGCGTCATTTCTGGTAGAGTGTCTGGTGTGTAAGGTTGTATGTGAAATCGTGTGAATGTAACCGCGCGTGTGTGTAGCTTCTCCCTCCAATTTCTTCCTTTTAATCTTTTGTGTGTAATGTAGAAACACCGGGCTTATACTACATAAACCACAGGTAATGTGATTAATGTGAAATTCTGTGTATTTTGTAATAACTGCCCCACGCCTGCTCTGGAATGTGCTGTTAAAGTTTTAAACTTTCTGGTCCTCTCGCTACCTCCCAATGTATATGCCGGGGTAACTATAATTTAATATCTAGTTGCAAACCTTTTGGCCTCACCCCGGTATATAACAATATTTGTCCGAAGTTTCGTTTTTGTTTCATTCATTATATCAAGGTTACAGTTAAAAATGGAAATGTTATTTCTAAATGTGTGAGAAACATGTTACGTATATGTGGGTGCATTAGGTGTTTAACGTTTATGTAGATACAATTGCCATGTCACTCGTCTACAGTGTGCATGAAGCACGGGGTTGGGGTAATTCCGGTACTTTTGATATGACCAACCAGGCTCTAACCTTTACCTATTTGCTGATAAGGTATGCAGTCTTTCCAAGGTCTCTTCAAACTGCTACGATCAGAAGCAATGTACAGAAGAGAGGCAAAAAGCCCTGAGAATATGTCCGAATTACAAACCGAATGTTATGAAACCTTGTATGTAATATGTATTCAGGCCCCACTTGAGAATGGACTATATGACATCTTAATTACTTGGAAAGTTGGATCAGATGTCGTGATTCAAACCACGAATCTTCCTTCAAAGAGACTGATTCAACTTTCCAACTTAGCGCCTATACAAGCCTAGTGTGAAAGAATAATCATCAGGTCTTTATTACCTTTTTCAAAGGAAAATGGGAACAAGGCTAAAAATCGGAATAACCTACTCTATTATTCACCTCCATGAAAGCTAATACACGAGAAACATTTATAAGCATGTTGTTAGTGGCAAGTTATGTTATGTAAGAAGTTTATTTATATATTTTTTCTATCATTGCATTTATATGCCGCCGTTGACACCTTAGTTGATATCAGCGGCAAAATCTTTATTATTATTATTATTATTATTTGTGTACGTACACCGAAACGCAATGTAATTCTGGAACTTAGTCTCAAGTCTTGGTTAATGCGTGAAGCAGTACGATACCAAACGCAAACTAATAGGCGCAGGTTTGGTACTTTTAAACCTTTTAATCGACATTACCCCACAAAGCAGTTAACTTACCGCTTTTCAAAGTATTACATGACATGTACATTGCACAGAGAAGCGATGTAGGGAAAACTCGGGAAATGACGTAGAAAGAAAGAATGGAAGAGTGAGGAATAAGTGAAGGAGTGTCAGTGACACAGGGAACAATCTCCGCAGTTAATGCAGTGACGCGAGCGAAGCCGCGGGTTGTACAGTTACGTCACACTGTGCAGTTACTTATAGCTTGGATAGTAGGGGTCTCTGATTTGACATAGAGTCAGTAATTTTCCTTGGCTTCGCTTTGTATCTGCCTACTTCCTACTAAGGGAAGACGCTTGCAAAACATAAATGTATGCACTTTGAACCTTTCGCGGCTGGCTAGTAAACTGCTAATTCAAAATCACTGAGAATTACTCAAAAAATTTAAAAGCCTGAGAATGAAAATATAGGATGTTACCATAATCAAATTAGAATTATTTATTCTGTCCCCACTGAAAAGAAGAAACGTATTAATTTAATGCACCTTAAAGGGCAATAAATAGCTTTTAGGAGATTTATTTTAATTACCAGCAATAAAAGCAAGGGAATTGCAACTTAAAGTCAACATCATGTTTTGAGAAGTAGTTTCTAGTTTCATTTCTGAAGAAGTGCAGTAATTATCTCGAAATGTAGTGTATACTTCCTGTGTTTTATATCTATTTTACTAATTTTTAACCAAGCCTTGCGTTTATTCATAAATGTATTCCTATCTCAAAAGAATACTTACTATTTTATGTGTTACGTTTTCTAAGAAGTTTACACTGATAGCAACAAATACTGCGCATACCACCGCAATCAATATGACAAACAAATGCCCCCTACATTTTCGTCATGGTTATACCATTAGGTAAGGCATCAGAAACGATTTGCACACGAAAACACTGTAACGGAGATTTTGTGAACAGAATAAAATTTTAAAGCCACATTTCATAAAATCATACTGTTTCATTTCCTATAAAAAGAAACCATGTTTCAAACAATTTGCGACGGATTATCCCAGCGCATATTCTATGCAGTTGTTAGGGTTACTTGTCTAATGATTTTCATCTGTACTTGATCAACACAATTGTTTAAAACGTTGCATCAACTTTTGTGGGTGGGAAGCAGTAAGTAATTTATGTTGATTATTTATTTGGAAGAATGTTAATGATTTTCGCCACCACATAACACAATTGTATGTGTACAGGTACAAGGAATAAAATTATTGCTCAACAACGGTGTTTTTACTCCAGTGGTTATCTAATAAAATACAGCTACCTACCACAGTTTTCATCGTTATTAAAATGAATTGTTATTATTACGGCTTTAATCTGAAAGCAAATTATAATTTAATATGATGCAGAATAGGGCCATTAAAATGGACTAGTTTGAGGTCGGCATTATTCATTAACAAACTCATCTATGAAAAGCAATGAAGGCCGCAAAAGTTGTTTTATGATATTGGATTTAGATGGTCGATTCACCTGCGCATATTTTATGCAGAATAGCTATACAGAGTCTGTCATCTGCGGAGGTTCAAGCACGAGTTCCTACCGCAATGGTCGGTCATATGTTCCTTTATGCAGGCCATGTCAGAGTAACGCTCTCTACCCACTCTTCCACAAACGATTCCTACAAAAGCTTATTCTTCTATCTACTTCTTATTAATCGAGATAAATGCCTGCAGAAATAGTCTCATTACACATTTCGTTGTAGGCACAAGGGCTATACAGGAGGCTAAAGTGGTAGTCAGATGTTTAAAAAGTAGGTGGCTCTGAAATTCCGTTCTTTGCATGACCACGAGAGTAAAAAAAAAAAAAAGAGAAAGAAAGAAATAGAACCTTAGCAATTGAAAAAGGGTATAAGTATGAAAAGTCAAATCAATAACAAAGAATATATAGAAAATACACCACGTGATCAAAACTATCCGGACACCTGGTTGAAAATGACGTACAAGTTCGTGGCGTCCTACATCGGTAATGCTGGAAGTCAATATGGTGTTGGCCCACCATTAGCCTTGATTACAGCGTTCACTCTCGCAGGCATAATTTCAATCAGGTGCTGGATGGTTTTCTGGGGAATGGCAGCCCATTCTTCACGGAGTGCGGAACTAGGAGAGGTATCGATGTAGGTCGGTGAGGCCTGGCACGAAGTCGGCGTTCCAAAACATCCCAAAGGTGTTCTATATGATTCAAGTCAGGACTCTGTGCAGGCCAGTCCATTACAGGGATGTTATTGTCGTGTAACCACTCCGCCACAGCCCGTGTAGTATAAACAGGTGCTCGATCGCGTTGAAAGATGCAATCGCCATCCCCGAGTTGCTCTTCAACAGTGGGAAGCAAGAAGGTGCTTAAAATATCAATGTAGGTCTACGCTGTGATCGTGCCACAGGGGTGCAAGCCCCCTCCAGGAAAAACACGACCACACCATAACATCACCACCTCGAATTTCACTGTTGGCACTACACACGCTGTCAGATGACGTTCACAGGGCATTCACCATACCAACACCCTCCCATCGGATCGCCACATTGTGTACCGTGATTCGTCACTCCACACGTTTTGCCACTGTTCAATCGTGTAATGTTGACGCTCCTTACACCAAGCGAGGCGTCGTTTGGCATTTTCCTGCGTGATGTGTGGCTTATGAGCAGCCGCTCGACCATGATTTCTCACCTCACGCCTAACTGTCTTAGTATTTGGAGTGGATCCTGATGCAGTTTGAAATTCCTGTGTGGTGGTCTGGATAGGTGTCTGCCTATTACTCTTTACGACCCTCTTCAAATGTCGGCGGTCCCTGTCAGCCAACAGACGAGGTCGCCCTGTACGCTTTTGTGCTGTACATGTCCCTTCACGTTTCCACTTCACTATCACATCAGAAACAGTGGACCTAGGGATGTTTAGGAGTTTGGAAATCTCGCGTACAGACCTCTGACACAAGTGACACCCAATCACCTGACCACGTTCGAAGTCCGTGAGTTCCACGGAGCGTCCCATTCTGCTGTTTCACGGTGTCTAGTGACTACTGAGGTCTCGGATAATGAGTACCAGGTAGTAGGTGGCAGCACAATACACCTACGATTAAAAAGTGTGTTTGTGGGGTGTCCGGATACTTTTGATCACAGAGTGTAGTTCATGACATAGAATATTTTGCCATGAACTGTGTGTGTTAATTTTTGTTCAAATTTGTCTCTCTTAAGGTTTACTGATGTATATAAAACTATTCTTTTATGACTGCAATGTGTAAGTACACCGAAGAAAGCATGAGAATTTTACATGTTGAGGACTTTTCCGCGATAGAGAAGTGCAAGTGGAAGAGAAAAAGAATATAGCCTTGCTAGGATAGCTGCAATATAAAATTGCCTAACCACTGAAGAAATAAATATATAAATAAACAAACAAATAAGGAAAGAAAACAAAAGAAAAGTAGATAAGTAGCGCGTTATGCAACTTTGTTTTATTTAGAGTACCTTTAAGTGCACGGTTATATTGTAGCATATTAATTTTATTGCCATTGCCAGACGTACTGTTGTGCTGTATTGTTGCTACCACTTCTCCCATCATTAATATTCCACATCTCCCCCAATTACAAGAATGAGGCTTCCCCGCCGGAAAAGAAAGAGAACAGGAAAAAAAATACAGAAATACAAATTGAATGAATAAAAATGAATTAAATTGACAGTAAACCTGTGGTCACTTCCCACATGAAAAGCTGCAATTGACAACCCCCTCCCCCAGCTCGCAAATCCTCTTCTGTACGTGAACAGTTCGTGATCTAAAATATTTGAGGAAGCTTTGTTAACTATATAGAGAAGCCAAACTTTTTATGAATAAATCCCAGGTAATGTGTGTTATGTAATCTTTCAATGTAATAAAAAAATCCACGCCTTCCCCTGAAAATTACGCACCAAGCTCCCGTCATTTTGCCAGCAAGTTGAGCCCCCATGTGCGTTTTGGGGTGACCTAAATTAATCATTTTCTGGTAAGCTTTTCGGCCTTCACCCCAACATGTAACCATATCGTGACTTTCGATTGGCGGTTACAGAGTTACAATACATTAACAGTACAATCCATAAGCTTGGGATATAACATATAAAACATTCATGTATTCATAAGAACAAGTAACAATACAAGCAAAGGGACATAAAAATATCACATTAGTGTGCATTGATCAGATTAACACATGCTAATAATTATTAGTAATTAGTTTATCATTTCCATTATTATGTACCAAAGCAAAAACTGATAATTAAATGTTATTTATTATACAATTGGATTGTTTGTAAGAAGTTTGAAACATGTTCGAGAACTGTGGTTGGTCCAGGCTGTTGAGAGTTCGTTTGTCACTTTACATTTGGTTCGCCGATTCATTGTAGCGGCTACATATTATAATGAGATGTTTCGCTGTTAGCTACAATTGCAATGTTTACACATTGGCGAGTTTTTACGAGACAGAAGCTATGAGTGCGTGAATGCTGTACGTTCAGTCCACAGAACAGTCAACACTGTCCGGTCCCTACGGTGGAAACATTCGAAAGGGTAGTTGGAATCAGCGAGAGTGTACACCTCAAGCAATTTGCTGTTGGACAGGGCAAATCATTCTTGTTTCAACTGATGAATAAGCATACCTTGAATGAAACTGGTGTTGCGATGAGAAGTCTTGAGGTCTGGCAGGCTACACGGATGCTTCGTAGATCTCCCCATCTGCCCTCTCGTTTACCGATGTATCTATGTGCGCCGGGATCCATAAAAGCATGACTGCCTTGCCTGAGGCCACTATTTTATTATATATTGTTTGGATCTCCAGTAGCAGTGGATGGGTAGGGTGCTTCTACTGAAGAGCAACTGAAGATGACGTAAGAGTGTTTCGAAGGATGTATTCCATAGAGCATTTAATAACTGGTAATTCAATCCAGAATATGGACGTATATTTCAGTAGACTGTACAACATTGTATGTTTGGGAAAACATATAGCACAGCCACAACTGTAGCCATATTTGGATCCATCAGTATAGCTGTGTTGGTACTCGGGGTAGTTTGTACATATTTCATTAGATAATCTCAGATAGGTAAACTTGTCAGTCGTCCCTTTGCAGTATCTGGCTAGAAAGATATTTATGGTGAGAGTTTTGAGTCTCTAAGCGATGATTTCTGTGTCGTGGACGCTGTTGAGGTTGGTTGGTTGGTTGGTTGGTTGGTTGGTTGGTTGGTTGGTTGGGCTAGCTGAGTTATAGATGGTGGAACCATAATCCAACTTGGGGCAGACGATCGATCTGTATGTGTGGAGTAAAACGGGGAAGTCGGCACCCTATGTTTCAGATACCAGCATTTTCATTAGGTTGAGACGTCGAACACATTCGGTATTAAGGTACCTAATGTGTCCATTCCAGTTCAATCTTTGATCGAAGTAAAGGCTCAAAATACGGGTTTTTAACAGCTATCACATTGCTCCTTAATAGGATTCTAGCTTCCGGTAAGACCTTTCGTAATCGATTGAATACAATACATTGGCTTTTATGTGGCGAAAACCAAATCCAATATCATGAGTCTGTTTCTGTAGATTGTTGAGGTTGACCTGTAGCAGCGTATGGATGTCTATATTTCCCCCCTGAAAAATGGCTAGGTTGTCTGCAAAAGCACTAGCTTTAACAGAGGTGTCGAAACAAGACATTACGTCGTTGATTACAACCAAGAATAGAGTATTCTTAGGACCGAGCCCTGCGGATGGTGATTGTCAAGATTGATACTTGAGAGAGAGAGAGAGAGAGAGAGAGAGAGAGAGAGAAAAGTCCGTTTGCACTTGCCCTCGTGGTTCTGCCTTGAAGAAAATTGTGTATAAAAGCAATCATAGTCCCTTTAACGTTGAGTTTCATTAAAGACCGAGTTATATCGGCCAGCCAAACTGTATCATATGCTTACAAGAGTCATATGCTTTCGATTGACGAACGTGTGACAAATTTAGTTTCAAGGAAAGTTAAACTATCAACAGTGAAGCGATGTAAACGGAAACCATTTTGAATATTGGCGAAAAAGAGAGTAAACTCTAAATACCAACGAAGTCTTCTATTAACTATTTTCTCCAAGAGTTTGCATAGCTTGCATGTGAGGGAGACTCGTATGGTCTGTATTAGGTTTCTGTTTAGGTACAACTACAGAAGACCGCCACTGGTTGGGAAAGAGCTTGACGTCCAGATATGATTGAAGAAGTTTAAAATGTACTAAGACGTCCTTGGTAGTTGCTTAATAAATTTGTATGGTATCTGGTTCGGTTCTGGGCTTCTTCTATTGCAGTGAAGTAGTTCTTTTAACCCTTGTAGAATTATTTCCTCATGGAACATCTGCTTACTATCTTCAAATATCTCCAGTTGTTTCAGAGGTGGAGTAGATTTTTTTAATATAAACAAAATTAGTGTCGTAAGCAGATTCGCTAGATAACTTAGAAAATGCTACAGTTGGAGTGTCGGCTATGATTTGGGAGTCTGAGATAGGAGCCCTGGAGTCTGAAGAAACAAGATGTGGCCGAGGAGTGTCACATGTCTTGATACTTTGCCACATCTCTGATTGTGTTGCTTTGTTGTTTAGTGACGATGTGAAGGTCAACCAAGATTCTCGTTTACTTCTTTTGATTTCTGTAAGTGCAGTTGAGCGTAGACGTTTGAATTAGGTTTTATTTTCTACGTTCGGATGTCGTGTCAATAAAGAGTAAGCTTTATTCCTTCTTCTAATCCCTCTGCATAGCTTTCGTTCCACCAAGGAACCCTTCGTTTTCCTATATTCGTTTGGGCTACAGGAATGTTAAGCTCTGCTTGTATAGGTATGATAGAAAAGAACATCGTCGATGTTCATCTAAAGAAATGTGCTCCGTTGGGGAAGTTCCTTGACAGCTTCTTGGATAACTTTCCTGCATAGGACCATTAGCTTGGTTCACCTTCCAGGATGGACGTCGTGTGTGCTGTTTGAGACGGTGAAGCTGGATTCGATTATTATGGAGAAATCATCGCTTCCATGAAGAGTTTGATACATAGACCATTGTACTGGAACATTAGAACTATTTCAGGAGAACAAAGTGTTAAGTTAATACTGATGTTTGGGAGATGTGGATGTACTTTTTAATTTTTTTTGTTAACAACGCTATCAATTTCCAGGATCATATCAGCGCCGCCGTGTGCCGGAATTTCGTCCCGTAGGAGTTCTTTTACATGCTAATAAATCCAGTGGTTTGGAGCTGTCGCTTTTAGCCACACTTAAGAACCATCGTCTGGACCGGGTTTGAATCCGCGACCTTGAGATTAGAAGGCCAGCGCCTAACCAACTGAGCCACCCAAACCACCGTGTATTTTTCGAAGGGTGTTTGCTAACGATTGTAGATATGGTGTGTATCCTTCCGCGATGTTGGCAATATCGATAAATTCAACTACATTTTCATAAAACTAGTTGGATAACATTAAGGGCGCATTCAGTCATTTTTCTCTATAATGTGTTTTATTGGTAATAGTGTTTTATGCATGGTGGGTGACTTTGGTGATTTCTTATATCCTTTAGCTGTGGGTTTTGTTATTTGCTTACGGCTCCTCGTCTACGTTAGAAGACCTCTGAAGGTCAATGTTGTCGCCCTCTTCAGAGGTGTAATCTATCATGTTGTCTGTCGGATCATTTTCCACGAAGAGATAAACTTGTTGGTGAATCGTTTAATAGGATATTTTCGTTATTTATTACGCTTGGTGAAACATGCTCCACGGCAGTCACGGTTAGTGTATTCTTTCTAAATGCTGGTGGTAGTACTGGTTCGGTCAAGTGATCTTTACTTTTGGCACAAGGCGGCCGTCGTGGGGGGGGGGTACTTCAGGAGTACACAAAGGAGAATACTCCTCTGGAGTGATACCAGTAGATTGTGGTTGGTTCTGTTGTGGTAACCCGTTGTGTTACATTGTCGAGCCAAGTGCCCCTCCTTCTTACATAAGCAGCACATAAATGTATCCGTAGATACGTAAACCAGTGGCAGGTTTCTCCGTAGTGGACTTGGAAGTATCAGGAAATTTGTCATATTCATCAGAACTGTCTACCAAACCTTAAAATATGCGGAAATCAGGAGTAATTAATCCGCCTCCGATAGGTGTTTTAGCAGGATGTATTGGTAGGTGGCTAAAGAATTTTCCAAGACATAATTCGGGATTATTGGGCAAACATTAGACAGAACCACTCTTCTTTGTTTGATTAGAAATGGGCGACATTATAGGGAAATTTCATTAATTTTAATTTCAAAGTGACGGTTTGCAATCTCTTCCGCTTGTTTGCTAGATACATGTATATTCGATGGTTGAAGATGCAGGAAACAAAACGCATATTTGATGGTTCTGTGATTTTGTCAATTGCGTATACATAATCCTTGATAGATTATACCTTCATGGGCGGCAATTACAACAGCTTGATCTTTAGTAGGTCCGCATTGAGCGACTATTGTACAACCTTGGGTTGCTTTGTTAGCATTAGAGTTAATAGAAGCCAATGAGTTTATCTGATAAGCTGTTATCTTCCGTGTATTTCGTGTATTTAACAATGAAAATATATTTTGCAGCACAATCTTTTGAAGCGATTTCAATCTAAGGCATGATTTCCTGGAACACTGAGGTTATGCATTTGTTTTTTTTTACGTTGTACGTTTTTGGACACATTAAAAATAATAAAGCCTCGCTTATGTTTTGATATACATAGTTGTGAATGTCCCTGGGACTTAACTGGGACATTCCATTACCCCAAAATTATACTTCAAAAGGGCATTAGCTTAATGCAATAAGTTAAAGAGTAAAATAATCCAAAGAAAATATAGAGTTGTTAAATTACAAATAATCACCTGAGCTTGTTTCATGTGCAGATCGGTCTTACATCGTAACAAGCATCGTTGGTGGAAACTCAATAGAAGACATCCTAACACCTTAAGTTCCATCTTCTGCGAATTGCAGCCCTTGTCTTTTCCTAAGCAGAAACACTTGCCCTTCCTTTCTGCCTTTCAAATACCAATCAACTACCATTATATAAAACATGATCTAAGATCTTGATGTCGATTATCCTAATGCTAACATGGTCTATATGCTACAGAGTATAAAAACCCTCTTGAACCTCCATTAATTACCTTTACTGGTCATTTCTGTACAACAGCGGGCACTGCATTTTGTAACAGAGTGAACACAAACTTCTTTTAATTGCAGTTACACCAAATACTCCTTGCGTTGCAACAATCACACCGTTTCATTGGAACGTCGCTGTAACCATAAGATACAGAAGAGTTATCACAATGTATTGTGCTTAGTTGAAATGGTATTCAGCTTCTTTAGACAAAGGTAAATGGTATATAAACGAACACTCTCTAAGATAAACCGGAAATAAAGATTAAAATCTGACGTTGCGTGCGACTAGGGATGAGTCGATGAATGAGAATATGTGGATCCTTAACCGGCTTAGCATAGCTCATTTCAAGAGCGCCACCGCTGCCGGAAGAGATATCCTTGATGTCATTTCCGGAGCTGTCGAGAGACGCCAATTACAGCGAAGAGGGTGCGGGAAATGGAATAATTAGCAAGTACGTGTGTGTAAGGGAGTGGAGTGAGACAATCTTCAACCCCTTCCCCACGGAGAAATGAATTTCATGTGCTGCGAAACGGGGTGAAGAATGACATCGCGGTTTAATTCAGGTTTGGGAATGCGTTTCGACATTTCTTCAGGCGCTATGGCTCTATGAAACTTCCACGTAGATCAAGAAGCCTCGTCTTAAGTGAAAATGAGGAATCCTACACTATAGTCTCGTGCTTCCTGCTTTAGTACAGGCAAGGTATAGTAAGTACAACATTTTCTTTTGCTGTATAAGTACGTTTATACTTTACTTATCATTTTATAGATTTACGCAGCAACTGGCATATTAGGACATGCTTTGATTCCTTTTCTTTCCAGCAAAAGGGGATATGAATGTGTAAAACTAACTTAACTGAGGAGTACAAAAGATATAAAAAAGAAAAGGGAATAAAGAAATCATTTTGGTATAGATTTACATTTTTTCCTAGATCTATCAAAAACATTGATTTCATGTGAGGGCAGAAGTTAAAATGAGCAGAAAAGCAATAATTTATTAGACACTCCTTGCTCTGAGTGTATCTGGAAAACTGATACAAAGCCCACGCATCCCAAACATCCAGGAATAAACTACTGAATAGCCAAGTCTTTCAATCCAGCCCCTTCCCTTTATGCTTCACAGGAAAGCGATTTAAATATAATGGTGAAAAAGAGCGGGACACAGAATGAGATGAGCATGGAGTGAAAACACATACAAAGACAGGAAGGAGGGGAGTACCAGACGGCAAAATACTTGCAATTTACAGAAATGGGAGTTCACTTTCTCCGCGTCACTCACTCCATCACCACATGCACACAACTCGTGGGTTTTGCGCTCAACTGCCATCGCGTATAGAGAGGGGAAATACTTTATTAACCTTCTTTGTCTGTTCCGAAAATACAACATTCAATGTCGTAATTTGTATTAAAACATTATACGGATGTAGGTATAAACCGATGTCAGATGCTTTCAAGATATAATTGCAATTGCTGAATATAAGAATGTTTATGACATAATATGACACCGAGATTGAAAAATCCTTCACTAGGGAGCTACTGTCCACATTCATTCGCTATCTGCATTCAACTCAAACTTGCGGGAGTTTAATTGTTGTTGCGGTTGCACCACGTTTAGGCACCAATTTGAAGCAAGGTCTTGGGTCACGTTTGGGCGCCAAACTTGCGGGAGATATGTTTCTAGGAGTGTTCGCCCCACGTACGGTACAAACTTTCCGGTGGCCTTCGCCCCAGTTTAAGGATCAACTTTTTATTTTAATGTTTATTTAAATATTATATATGTATGCTTCGGCTTAGTAGTATTTTATAGAGCACGTATCTCTTAACAGGGCTTGGTATGGCTAAAGAATAAAGCATACACACATTATAATTGTATTTTACTTTTGTTTATTAATCCTTCACACGATTAAATAACACTTCACTGATGTATCCTACTATAGAGCTGTGAGATTATTGTTAATTGCACTTTTAACAGGTAAACTTTATATTATTCTCACCGCATTGAATTTTCATGTCTCACATACAATCACTGACCCGTACCGAACCGAACTGCTAGGGTACGCTTTCTTGTAGCGTCTACCGTTTGAATTTGTACATTTTCTCTATTTCAAGTCTCTGATTGGCTAAGCCTATTCTAATAGAATACCTTTATTTAACTTTTAGCTTTTCTAGTTTTTGATTGGCTATTTATAAACTGTTTTATATATTACATTATTATTGTTCCGATAACTATTAGAAGCCGTTTTAAACTTTCTAATTTATTGTTGTCTCAAGGTTATCTTATTGTTAGCAACCATCGGCTTCTACTTTGTAATTCTGTTTGCTACGGAAAGCAGCTTGCTTCTATTCTCACAGCTCCTACATTGTTAAACTACGTAATACTTTCACATAACATTTTTATACATGCACTTAATAAAATAAACACAATACAATGACTGTAATATACATTTTATATATTATTATACACATATTGCTTTAAGGCGGGCTGTTATTTTTTTATATTAGGTATATAATTAGACTGATATCATTTAAGCGATAAAAATACTGTCTCAAACTTTCAGTTTCACGCTCACATTGGTTTGTTTGTTGTCCCAGCAAATGAGTCACAAGAAGTTCGGTGAAAGAAATGGCCCAAATTATGTCCTGCGTTTCCATAATAGCCTTTAGAGTGGAGTTGTTAAGGATACAGTGAGGCCTCTGTAAAAACATTCTCAAGAATCAATCTATGCTTTTGTAAGACGGGGTCAGACCTTGCTTTATACAAAACTTGTACTTGTTGTTGACGGACTTTTGGTCCTAATAGCACTTCAGAAATATACATGATTTCTGAAATACGCGAATATAAACCTGCATGAAAATATGTATCTAAAATTTGTTCTCGCGTAGGGACAATGTGTTTAAATTATTTTCATCTAAAATTAATTTTTGCATCTGTGATTTGCAGGGGCAGTTGTTTTTCCAACCTAACGATTGCAAATGTGCAGCAGGCCTCTCAAAGCGCTGGAGAAGATACGATCAGTTAAATGCATATTATATTTTAGAATTTTGTTGTCTGAGGGCCTGCATCATTTACTCTCTCATCCTGCCAATTACGTAATTTGAAGCACGAGTGAGGATAAGAGAAAGAGAGACAAAGCTTGTATGGGGAAAGAGAAAGCGATGGATGGGGAGAAAGAGGAAAGAGACAATGATAGAAACAGCCATTTGCAATTGCGTATGATGGGGCAACTGGTAAAACTATGCGATATTCACTAACACTGTAATATATAGTTCTGCACTAATGCTTATCTTCAGCATTAGAACATTTAATGAAAGTCGATTCATGAATGAGTATGGAAATAAAATGCTAAGGGTTGTATTATCCACATAAGTACAATCGGGAAGAATTGCTGGTTACCTGTTATCAAATTGCAACGTAATTTGTCAGAAAACTGCAATATATTCTAACCTTAAATATAGAAGGCTCCATAACCATAGCATTTAGGATAGCAAAAGTGGCATACATTAACCTCACACCTAGGTTTGTTCATGTGTCTGTCTGGCTGTGGCACGTGAAATCGGTATTAAAGGGGACTGTCAGGTTCCGGGGAGCTGTTTGTCTCCATTTGTCAGCCCAGGAGACGTTCCCTCCAAGACAAATCGAGCAATGTCTTCGCCGATACACTGTCCTCTTTGTTATTTATGATGATCGAAACGCTGAGTGCACCATTTCCCTACCACATAGCTTCACTATACGCGTTTAGAATTTTTGCTTGTTTGAATGAATAGGCAAAAGCTACATAGGATATAGTTATAAGTAATAAGGGTCACCATACAGTGTATATTAGCTCAAAATTAGCTTTTTAAATAAATATAACCATAAGCGTTCTTCAACAGTACATAAAACAACAGTTTCAATGGGAGGGTATTCACTAGGTAGGAGCACTTTGGATCTAAACCAGATAATTCTAGAACTGACAGGAAACATTATGCCATTGATTCTGCTTTGGAAACTATTTCAGTAAAAGTGCAACCATTTATGCCCCGTTTTACTTACACAAAGGAAAAAGGATGTGTATTAAGTACATGGCTTTCTCTACCCATTACAGCTTAGCAGTATCCATGCTTTAAATGGCATACTATTCATGATTTTTCTCTTCATGTTGCAAATTGAAATTAAATTGAGTTTTATTTATGGACGCTCTTTAAATACATGTAGTTTTAGCGTCCATTTTGGGCGTGAAAGACCGGAAATTTCGCTCAGAGGCATTTATTATCGCGCTTGAGGTTCTTTTACGCGCCGTAAATCTACGACACGGTCCACCAGCTTTACCTCCCTTCCGAAAGAAGCCGTATTAAGAATTTTTACCCCCGAAAAAATCCATCGCCCGCCGCCGGGTTTGAACCCGCGACCTCGGGAACTAGCGGCTAGCATGGTACCCCTAGGCCACAGAGGACGACTCTCTCTCTCTCTCTCTCTCTCTCTCTCTCTCTCTCTCTCCACGTTGCGTTATTCACAGTACATCCCTATATAATTTATTTCAAATTAAACAATACGACAAAGAGGAATGTAACCTAATCACATACAACATGAGGAATAAAGATTGAGGTGCTTTGAATTACATATAGGTTTTCTCCACATCAAAGGAACAGAAGAGAGAGAAAAAAATGACATTTTCAAAGATGTTTCACTGCAGTGCATCTGGGAATAGCTCTAAACATATAGTAAGGACTATTTCAGAAAATGCAAACGCACTGAAAAAAGTTATCATAAGTTGTTAATTTAATGAAACCTAGGTTATTCTTTTTTCTTTCTTTCTTTCTTTGGTAAGTCTTGCCTGTCTCTCACATTTTCCAAGTTGTATAAAGTCCAGCAAGAATGAATAGTACTCATAAGACATTAATGATATACATTTTATTCAAATGTTCCAAACATTCTGTTCATATTCATATTCTGTTTAATGCTAGTCTGCATTTTCAAACCTTTTGTCAGATGATTTCTTAAAAGTAGGTGTTCTTGAATCAAGTTTTTATGCTGATTCCAGAAATAACTTCCGTTTTCTTCTATCACATCAGGTTTTTACACAAAATAAGTAACCTTTGACAATTTTACTAATGAGCACAGAAAAGTATTCAAATACCATTTCACACAAGGTATGTTTTTATCCAAGAAACACTTTAAGAATACTCTCAAGAACTCCCTTAATTTATTTCATGATTACATTTTAACAAAACAAGAAGGCAAAGTGTTTCACTATGTTTTTTCAAAATTTCTTTGACTTCCTTGCAGATCCTTAAAGATGACTGTCCCTCCTCAACATCCAACAGTAGTCGGCCATCATAGTTTCATTCCATCTCCCGTGGTACATGCTCTCCATTTCCTTAATATTGTGACATTTGGTTAGGGTAATGTTTGTTTGTTTGTTGGGAAATGTATGTACTAGTGTGTGGGTTGGTAACAGAGATCGTATGATGTCAGAGTAGTGGGGGAAACCAGTCCGTTAGAAGGAAGCGTCAGTTGCCTCTCGCTCTTGCAAGGGAGCACTCATGCAGCATGGCCACCACAGGATTGACGCGTCGCCGATGGCAAACAGGTAACATCTTGTATATATTAATATCCAATACATCTTGGTTAAACTAAAGCCCTGGCATGTGATTTTTAGTAGATATTTGATCCTTCTTCCTTCCCATACAATGTTTTAGGAATCTTTAGGTGTATTTAGGATTTTGTTGAGCTCGCCCCGTCGGACCTCGTGTAGTTTATTGTTTGATCCTGTTCACGGTACCTATCGCCTTACCCCCATTGAGCTAAAGTATGTAAAGAGGTTACCGCAATTGGTGCGAGGCGCCGAGTAATTGGTGGAGGGCCGGGAATAATGTAATATTTTGTAGCAATTGCTTTTTTTTCTGAAATGTAGCGTGTTTGGTCCTCCACATGTTCGTTGGAACATGTAACTCCTTAGTTTCGCCTTAATGGTAAGGTTTCATATTTGAAAATTGCGGTGGTGTGTTCTCAATCCTTTTAAAAGTATTTCTGTAAAAGTCCCGTCTTAATATCTTTATTTTGGGCTCACTTTAAAATTTTATACATTGTTTTGCTGTTGGCGGTTGGCGTAGCGTCGGTAATTCTTGGCTCCATTTTCCCTTACCATTATGTAAATTCTGTTTGTATGAGAAGTTGTTTGCACTGTTCTTCTAAATTTCTTCTTTTTTTGTGAATTGAATAATTGTGAACTTTGATAATGTGGCCGTCACGTGTTAGCTGGTGTGTCTGGGGATGCCGTTTTCAGTGGTAATTGGTAATATTGTTTGGAGCTTGTAATTCTATATTGCATTGATTTTGATTTTCTACTCATTACTATATTTTTGGTGCATTTTTCGTGCAACTTTTATGTACGCAAGTATGTTACGTAATCTCTGCGTGGTTATGTAATTCATTAACAATTTTAGCATGTGAAGCCAATCTTTTACAGCACGTGTTCTGTGCGTTTGTTGCGTGTGTGTATAAAAAGTCAGGTGCATCTATTTAAAAACAAAGAAGGAATTCATATTTGTGCATCGTACTTCGGTACGCATAAATTACGTGTGTAGCATTTTCTGCTCTTTAAAGAATAATTTGAGCATTAGTCACAGTAGTTGTGACGTAATTTTTTTAACGTCCAGTTTGAGTTTCCTCGCTGAAGATATCACTTTGTTAATTCTTTTTTCTTCCATGTGTACACTCTGTTTTGAAATCTTGGACTTGTATTCAAGTGGGTTGCGTGTGAAGTCTTTCTAAGCCATATTTGGCGTAATTTTGCTTCACCGTTGCCATATTTGGTTTTATATTTTTTTTGTAAAGTATTTTGAAACAGTTGATTGATCGTGTGGAACAGTTATGTTACCAAGTTAACCAGTTTGTTACCATCTGCTGTACCAGCTTCGCAGAGACCTTTACAGCTTCCACGATCATCTGACATGGACCAGCAGGATTTATCCACCCCCATTCGATGTCGAGGGTGCAGTGATGTGTGTTACAAGAAATTTGAAAGTTGCACTGGTAAAAGAAAAAAAAGAAAAACGACCTGTATGTGCTCATGGTGTGTGCCAAAGTGTGGTATGTATATTTTAAATGACTCAAAATTTTCACAATGCAGACAGGTATGCTAAATTTTTATTTTGCTTCACTGACTAATGCTTAATTAAGCTTTGCTTTTCAGGAATAAAGTGTGCTATGTATGTCTCTGCTAAATTGAAGGTTTTGTCACCATTTTGTGTACTAAAAATTTTGGATTTTGATTTTGGGCATCAGAAATTATCTGGTTTGTTATGTTATGCTGCAGTGTAATTGTTTGATGTGTACTGTGTTTAATTACCTTTGACTTCCAGGAATTATATGTGGAAGTGTTAATTTGGTAATGATGTGTTTGTTCTGTTGCATTTCTTTTTGGTTTGATTTTGTGTTTCATTATGATGCTGAGATCCTTCTTTGCAGAAGTTGTTGCATAAATTTGTGTATGTATGTGAGGTTATGTGAGTAGCATATGGCAGATTTGCTTCGGTGGGAGTGCCGAAGAGTAACCCCGATGGTGGTAGTGAGATGTGATGAGTTAACGTCAGCTTCGCTGGGATAACTATAATGTACCCTTGAAGTATGAATGTTTGAGTTTTCAGGAGGGCTAACATGTACCTGGAAATTCGTGGTGAGAAGTCGAGAAATATTTTGTTTATTGGTGTTGCTGAAACGTACCCAGTATAGCGTGTGTGATGTGTTCACACAAGAGAGTAAATGTAATGAATTGAATGCAATGAATAATTTTTTTTGAGTTTATGCAATAAGTGTTAATACCATCTATTTTCCAGCTTAATTTTGATTCGGTTGATGTGGATGCAACAGTGTAATGCTATGTTATTGGTGTCATTCCTGAAATGTCAATGTGATTTGTTCAGTTTATGTCTATGTCAGGTATCTTTGATTTTGCAGCTAGTTGAATGAGACATGTCAGTGAAGATATTTATTTTTCTCAGTAATTACTGTGGATGATGAAGATAGAAATGATGATAATAATGATCATCACGAGGAATATAAAGATAGTAATGTGAAGAAGAAAGTTGTGTGTTTGCAAGTAAAGCATGAATATTTGTAGTTTGACGCATGTAATGTGGTGTTTATTTTTTAAGTATGTAGCAATGTTCTTAGTAGTTTTGAGTAGTTATTAAACTAAGTGTGTTGTATCATTGGAGCCATGGTAAGTATGAATGATTTCATTTCATTGTAATGTATGAATGATTGAAAAGTGCACTTATTCGTTTTCTTTGGTAGTTGTACCATCTGGTCAAAGATAATATTGGGATCCCAAATTTTACTATATTTGTGTTCTGTTATTATATGCAAACTATGAATATAAATCACATAATATTTCTGTATTCTGACCCCTTCATGTCTCCTTATTTTGATTTGTAAACATTTTTGTGAAATTTTGGCTTGTACCCCTTTGCAAAATTCAGGTTTTATGTCAACGTGTGATCATTTTTTTTCTTTTCTTAGTATTAAGTTTCAATGTTTCTAAATGTTTGCAAACTTTGTGGCATCTTTTGATTAAATTTTCATAAATGACATACTATTTTCTTCTTCTTCCCTGTATGATGTTTTCGGAGCACAAATTATACCTGTTATTACCCATGTTATAGTGATTTTGGCTGATTCGGGAGCTCGAGTGTCCAGAGCAGTGTCCCCGCAGTATAGCGCCATACCAGAGGCTGCACCGAGATACACCAGGGAGAGCTACTGCCAGTACACTACACTGTAGGTGGCAAAAGGAGCCACTGTTCGGGGGGCAGTCCAAGCCAGCGATTAACTCCCATGTCATCAGCATCGTGAAACAACAACTCTACGGTTTAATCCTCTTCGTTGTGGGTGAGGTGATCATTTCCACCCACAAACAGTTACGACAAGATGTGGTGTAGTGTAGTGTGGGTGTGACAGTAGCAGCTAGGTGTAATGTGCGTGTGCGGGGTTTGTTTTTTACTGAAGAGATAAAACATCTTTATGTATATCGTCGGTGGCACTCGAGACTCCATCTTCGTATTAGCTTTGTATAAATTTAATTACAGGCTCTATTACATCTGCTTCGACAGACATTTCGGCTCCATGTTTTGTAAATATTCAGATAATTTTGTAAAGTATGTCATTTATTTATGCTGTCTCTGTTCTTTGTAATTTTCTGTAAGTGATAAACTCCTTCTTGTCTCGACGGGGACGTCGATCTGGGTGGCCAGGGGGAGATGTGACATTTGGTTAGGGTAATGTTTGTTTGTTGGTTGGGAAATGTATGTACTAGTGTGTGGGTTGGTAACAGAGATCGTATGATGTCAGAATAGTGAGGGAAACCAGTCCGTTAGAAGGAAGCGTCAGTTGCCTCTCGCTCTTGCAAGGGAGCACTCGTGCAGCATGGCCACCACAGGATTGACGCGTCGCCGATGGCAAACAGGTAACATCTTGTATCTATTAATATCCAATACATCTTGGTTAAAATAAAGCCCTGGCATGTGATTTTTAGTAAATATTTGATCCTTCTTCCTTCCCATACAATGTTTTAGGAATCTTTAGGTGTATTTAGGATATTGTTGAGCTCGCCCCGTCGGACCTCGTGATATTTTGTGATTTTCCGACTTCTCGCTTTTGAGACATACTGATACTAACTCTCTTTCTTTACCTCTGTTATACGTACATGCATAAGAGGCTGTTTATATATAATGTTTTTAGAGAGGTTCGGGGATCTTATCTTAAAACCAGCATTTACATTAAAGCACTGTATAAAATACTTGGGATGAATAAACCGTTTCCGTTTCTTATGAAAATTGTTTAAGATAAATGGTTTTATACGAAAATCTCTCATATAGTCCTGTGTTTTGGAATTATAATTCAGAAGTAATTGTGATAAAAATTGCAGTTAATATCTCTTGGTTGAAGATTCTAATTAGGAAGTTAGCAGCTACAGCTACTAAACTACAGCGTTTCGCTGTAGAGAAACGTATTTTGGGCTGCAAATATTAGTCACTGTTATCTTAAGACTAGGATCTACCAGATTTGTTGACGGGCTGTGGAGAGGTAATTCGCGAGACATCAGAACGGCGGCCCCGTGTTGCCAGGAACAGGCTGCCTATTTCTAAGTCTCAGAGAAGGGATGCATTTTCACCACTCCTGGATTAGCTGATTATTGTACGATCGTGGGCTACCCAATAGGTATTTTAGTTCAGTCCTATGTTTTGTCGCGGAAGAAGTAGCTGGCGATTGCTGAAGTCAGGAGGGGCTGCCTTAAGTCTGACATCGACTCGCTGATTAATTAATGCTAGTTCATTACATCCTTTAGTTTAATGTGAATTTCTTAAACTGTAGCTAAGGAAATGTCTTCCTTCAAAGTTATGCCCCCGCCCAAATCTCTGTAAGGCTTAAACTAGATCTAGAATTACGCTCTTCCTGAGGCATAACCGTATTAAAATGGGTCCAACGCTCGAGATACGCAATGAACGAGTTTTCTTTTTAACAAATAATTTAAAATATCTGAATAAGTTTCAACGGAGCAAAGAACATAAACATGCAAAGGAGAAAAAGACGAGCGTTTACCTCCCCTTTCATATTTCGAATCTGTACTAAGAAGAATCTGATATGTTAGATTCACATGACTTTCTCTACCCTCTATCATTTGTTAGTGGGTATACAAATAACACTGCTCAACAGTGAAAATGTTAAATAAATAATTTATACTAATTCTTATGTATTGCATCTGCCAAATCCAAGAATGAAGCCAGAAATGTTCCGTCACCCACCAATTTTTTGTAATATTAAAAAAGCTGTTTTCATATTTATTAGCATAGGGCGGTAAATGTACTGATTAAAAGAAAATAATTTTATCTCATTAGGTCAAAAATGACATATTTGCTTTAGGTGATGTCTGTGACTTCAGGAGTGGCAATGTTCAACAATGAACTTCTCTTCACAAAACTATGACTTTTCCGCCGAGGGCAATGTTTACTCCAACAGATAAGGAAGGTCTGTTACAGATAGAAAGGGTCCTGCATAGTTGCCAGAGGAGTAGAAGCTTTGTTTAATGAAATAAGATAATCCTGTGTGTTCTTAGTTGTGAATTAACAAGTGTAGTATCAGATAATAGTGTGTTTACTTAAGCATTGTGAATTAGGAGGATAATGTTTCGCAAATGTGTAAGCGATAAAAACATTTTTGTTACATTATGGTGAGTTCAATTTAAAAGCGCAGAGGCAACATTTGACTGGAATTAAAAGATCTTATTAGTGTTATTTTGACAATAAAGTAGACCAGAATAAGTTTGGGGCTCCGGAAATTTGTTGTGTCAAAAGTGTAACACTATTAACCGGCTGGTTAAAAGGATCCCGGCATATGCCTTTTGCAATTTCTGTGATATGGCGGGAATCTAAGGACCGTATAACAGACTGCTACTTCTGCTTCACAAATACATCTGGATTAAGCTCGAAGTCCAAACATACTGTTAAATATCCATTTTTAGAATTAGCAATTCGACCAGTGCCTCCAGTGTATACTAGTTATACTCGGTCAGGCCTTCCCATACCAGCTGCACCAGACGACAGAAATGTGACTGAAGATTTTGAAAGTGTTGATGACTGGTGAACTGCAACACAGTGACCTATATTTTGTGGAAAGAGTTACCATGAACGAAACCACTTTCTAACACAGGATGATCTAAATGATTTGGCTCGTGATCTTGGGTTATCTAAAAGTAAATAGTTGCTTCAAGATTGAAAGGATGGCACCAAAGTAAGTTCTTTGCAACAACCCCAAAAGGAATTTGAGTATTTATTTCCTAAACAGGAGGTCCTACTTGTCTGTAATAATGTTGATACAATGATGGAGTCCCTGGGTGTACAACATAAACGCGAAGATTGGCGTTTGTTCATTGACTTCTCGAAAACAAGCTTGAAAGGAATCTTGCTACATAATGGAAACAAGTTTCCATCCATTCCTACAGCCCATGCAGTTTGTATGAAGGAGAGTTGCGTGAACGTGCATCTCTTGCTATCCAATATCCGATATGACGACTATTCATGCAGATTTTATCACACTTTGATTACCACTTGGCTATATAAAATTTTTAGTTTCTTGTGCATGTGGGATAGTAAGTTAAAAGCAAGCATTATGTTTAAAAAAAAAAGCTGGCCAAAGAGAGAGTTGTTCAAACCAGAACAGGCAAATGTTGTTCAGTAACCACTTGTGATGCTGACAAAATCGTATTGCCTCCATTACACATCAAACTAGACTTGATTAAGAACTTTGTGAAAGCAATGGATCATGATGGGAGTGCATTTCTGTTCCTGAAAACTAAGTTTCCAAAGATCAGTGAAGCGAAACTAAAAGAGGGAATATTTGTTAGCCCTCATATTAGAGAACTTAAGAAAGATTCACAGTTTGAAAGTCTGTTAAATATGCAAGAACGAGCTGCGTGGTTCTTTTTCAAAAATATGATCATAAACTTTCTAGGAAACTACAGATCTGAACATTGCAGAGGACTTGTCAGTGAGCTGATGAGAACTAAAAGGTCATGGGATGTAATATGTCTTTGAAAATACACATGTTGCCTCCCATCTTGACTAACTTCCGCGGTGTCAGCGACGAACATGGCGAGCGTTTCCATCAGGACATCAACGAGGTGGAAAGACGCTACCAGGGAAAATGGAACAAATATGTTGGCAGACTACTGTTGGACACCCAAGAGAGATGTTCCTCAAGCAAACTACAGTCGAAAATCTACTTCACATTCAGTTTAGGTACGTAAAAGGTATTCTAGCTAAGGTGTTATGCATATTAAAATGTATAATTACCGGAAATGTTATTCGTGCAATTACTCAAAAACTATTGATGGTGGGAAAGTTCTGCAAAAAGATTTGAAATCGGCACAAAAAAGCTCAGGCAGAACCACCAAATGTGCTTCTTTTAACATTAAAAATCTTAAATTTTGTTGACCAGTGTTATCCTTACAAAAGTTTGTTTTTCTATCTACTTCATTTTAATCGAAATAAGCCTTTGCGGAAATAGCTGAATTACACATTTCGTTATATATACAAAGGGAACAGCGACAGCCAATTTTTTACTTTCTCTACTACGTATAGTAAGTAGGGGAAGTATTGCATTCCACCCAAAAATTCGATACCGAGATTTCACTGGAAATACATGTTTTGAGACCCACTGAATCCAAAAAAAGCATTTTTGGAAACATGTCCGTGTGTGTGTGTCTGTGTGTGTCTGTGTGTGTGTGTGTCTGTGTGTGTGTCTGTGTGTCTGTGAACAGCATAACTCAAAAACCAACAGTCGGATAAACACCAAACTTGGTATTTAGGTTCAGTATCTTCCAGAGATGCGACACGAAGGTTTTCAAGAAAATCCCCCCACCCCAGACTACCCTTTACATGGAACATTTTTCGAAAATTTTAATTTTCTCAAAAATGGCTCTAAGGATTTTGATGAAAATATCATATGTTTAAGATAATGTCATGAGAAATGAAATGTATATCTCGAATTTTCTGGGAATGTCTCCAAAAGTATTCTTTATTGTGAACGACTTTTGCATAACTGGTAAACCGTAAGAGATAGACAGAATTTTACTTCACAAAAAATGTAGATCACGTTAAAATACACAATTTATGTCATATACATTTTTTTGTTGAGTGAACCGTTTTCGAGATATTGCTTGTGATTTTCTTAAATTTTTCAATACTTATACTTTTTCTCAAATTCGTTATTCATTTTTTTTATGTCCTGGACATGCAAAGAGAATGAAATGCGCCACATAGCAACCAGCGTTAAAATATTTGACTATCGCTTAAAAGCTACCATATTCCCCTTGCATCTACAAGAAAATTACCAATAAGATTGACATCTCGATATCTCGATTAACATGAAGCATATGGAGAATAGACGTTTGTAAAATTAGATTGTACAAGAGTAGAGAAAGTCATGTGAGTGTAACACATCAGATTTTTTAAAACTGGATGATATATGTTGACCTTAAGATTCTATACTTTTCCATGACATCGCGAGAAACACTGAAAATCGACAGGGCTTAAAAGAATGACTAAGTATTGAACAATTCGAATCATTAATAACGGATAATTCAGAAATGGCTGATGCCACAAAAAACTATTTTACATAAATTGCGTGTTTTAAAGAGATCTACATTTTTTGTTTTCATCTATCCGTTAACGTTTACCAGTTATATAAGATTATACAAATTTACTTCCAATGAAGAGGATTTCACAGGTTATTCCCAGAAAATTCAAACTGTACATTTTATTTTCATGTAAATATCTTTAATATATTGTATTTTAATCAAAATGCATTCTTGAGAAAATAATTTTTTTTAAAATATTCCCTGTAAAGGGTAGATTGGAGTGGAGGGACTTTTGTGAAAATCTACGCGTCGTATCTTTGGAAAGAAGTTTGGTATTTATCTCACTTTTAGTTTTTGAGTTATGCTGTTCACAGACAAGACATACACACAAACACGGACCTTTTTCTAAAACGCCCTTTTTGGATTCGTGGCTGTAAAAACATGCATTTCCAGTGAAATCTGAGTATAGAATTTTTGGGTGGAATTCAATACCTTCTCTACCTACTATGTATGTGCTACAGTGAGCCAGTATTTTTAACACTTAAATGATTTCAGTCTAATTATATAATATATAAATTCAATAACAGCCCGCCTTAAAGTAATATGTGTATTTAACAATATATAAAAAGTGTATATTACAGTCATTGTATATGTTTATATTATTGTATCCATGTGTAATAATGTTATGGGAATACATTACATAATTTAATGCAGGAGCTGTGAGAATAATAGGTTAAAAGTTGCTAACCTTGAGGCAATAATGAGTTTGAGAGTTTAATAATATTACTTGTGATTCTTGGAAGCAATAATGTAATAAAAGTGACAGTTTATACAATAGCCAATCAACAACCACAAAAAGCTTTAGTTAAAAGAAGGTATTCTATTGGATTAGGAATAGCCAATCAGAGACTTGAAATACATAAATTTACAAGTTTAGGCGGTTGAAATCAATTCAGTTGCCTGCAAACAGTGTTCCTAACCGGACGCGAGACACGTCCTCGAGAAGTATAATACGTACTCGTGTGGGACAAAAATAGTTTACATATTAAAAAGTGCAAGTATTTAATAAAAACATCTCACAGCTCTCTCTCTCTCTATCTCTATCTCTATCAGTGAAGTGTTATTTAAATCGTGTCAAGGATTAATAAAAGGAGTGAAGTAAAATTATAATCTGTGTAAGCCTACATTCTTAGTCACACCACAACCCTGCCAAGACATTCATGTCTCTAACAATAATACTGACGCAGCCGAGGCAAACATAAATATTGAATACTTAAAGAAACAGTCAAATTACAAAGTTAATATTTTTAAAAATTGGGGCAAAGGCTACCGGGTACCATACGTGCGGTTGCAACTACTTCAAGTGTTCGGCTCCCCAACAGTTTAAACATAATACATCTCCTACTTCAACAGAAAGTAAACAAGTTTTCTGAAACCCTTACTAGAAAGTAAATGTGGATGTGATCAAATAAAAGGCATCTAGTAGATAATTCCGTACAATTCTCATGAATTTTGTATCATCATTGAAGGTTCTAAACGGGAAATTGCATGTTATCAACTTACATCTTCTTTAATGCACATTTTTTGCATGTTGATGTCCAGAAACATATCCTGAGTTTAGTGTGCATCACAAAGGATCAGGCCCTTACCAACTCCCTGAGGCTATGGTTACATTACAACTGCAAAATAGATGTTATACTTCCTGCGAACAGATAGATGAACGATACTGTACTTTGAAAAAGACATGCTGCACCTACTGTAATTACGGACAGGTAGGCATCTTCTACAAGGAGCATGAAAAATGAATTCGGAAAGCAAAAACCAGGAATGAGTATGTCGAAGAAGATAAGTCAGCCATGTAATGCGAGCGTTACACAAAAGGATATTAAGCACTGCAAAAGGGCCTTCCATTATCTTCAGCTTCAGCAAGAGGTTTTACGAGCTGAAAGATGATGATATGACACACATACACACACAGACCATATAATGGAGAGTCCATTAAAACAGATGCTGCGGCGAGCCAATAGTACATACATCACGGCGGTCATTATCATGCCATTATCTCACCCCACACAAACCTTAACGAGGTAAAGCGAGTTCCCCATCTGTGTATCTCCAGTTCGTGCCCGGATAAAGATATTAGCACACTACGTCTCTGCGTACTTCCATATATGGAGTAGAAATTATCTCCATATGCTATATTAGTCATAAGAAGTTGAAATATGTAACCTCAGAATATCTCCTAGATGTACAACAATAAGACATTTCCAGAAAACACAAAAATCCAAGCGGTTAAATTTTATAGAAGGGCAGAAAAGGCTTGCTAAGGCGTTTGCGATAATGGGCATATTCTATGATTTATGCTGACGCTACAATAATCATTATATTTTATCCTTCAAGCCAGTCAGATTGGTATAGTTTTCTTTGATTTAGTATCTTAAATATAAAAGTGAAGATAAAAGTATACAACGCATTAAGAAAACCAAAGTAATTTTGCAGCGCTTCGTACTAATCGCCCTTATTCCATACTTCAACACATATCCTTAAGAATAAATATTTAAAATTAGCATAAATCTTAGAAATCCCTTACGCAGGACTTGATCAGAATTGCCTAATACATGCACGCCCGAGCTTTACTCGATGATGTCAAGTACTAGTCCTCCATGGTCATAATAACGAGTTCTTGCGACAGAAAAACTAGAAAGGAAAAGAAAACTGGAAACTTTCTAGCACTTTATTGGGAAAATGTAATCACACAGAATGGAATAATTTAATGAGCTCTATTTTCCTTTTGAATTTTTCAGTCGGATTCTATCTTTCTAACTTTAGCCTACACACGGTATGTGTGAAAGAACAATTAACACTGGTTCATGGTTAACTTTGAAGCCCTGGAATTAAATTACTTACGCGTTTGTAAATCACCATTGGTTTAATGGTACATATTGTTACATACTGGGATGAGGCCAAATGGTTTACCAGCTAAATATTAAATTTTAGTTACCCCAGCATATACATTGGAAGGCATAGCTGCAGCAAGCGGACCAGAAACTTAAACAACACATTCCAGATAATTATACACCGAATTTCACATTAATCACATTACCTGTGGTTTATTCAGTATAAGTATGATGTCCCTACATCGCACACATAAGATAAAGGAAGAAATTGATGGGAGATGCTACACACACGAGGTTAAAATCACACAACTTCACATACAACCTTTCAGACTCAACACTCGACCAAGTGACGCTCAACACACAACACACAAAGAAGTAACGCTCACTTTCCCCACTCTCTCCACCTCTGGCTAGGATCGCCAGCCAAGGTGGCGATTCGCCACGCCAGACGAACTTCAAACCCAAAGCCGAAAGAATTACCCCAACAATACTGTCGCCAACGACGCAATAATGTGTCTGGCGTGACAATACACACACATACGCGCCACATTATATGGGTGTAAGTGCTATGTATTAATATTTTGTGCACGTGGTGGTTACATTTATAATTTGAGTTAAGTTTTGTATATGTGAGTGTGTGAGGTTGGTGCTATGAGCTTTTTATGTAGGATTGCAGCGATGTGATAGGATTTTTTAACGGGTTGCGTACCGCGTGTAGGCAGCACATTTCGGCTACTAATGTGGCCGTTACACCGGAAATTTCAAATTATTGCAGATGTTGGCGTGGTGATTCTTTCTTTGGCGTAGCAAAATTTTATTTCTTTTTACCTTCCATTTCGGCCCTGAAAATTCTTCACTTTTAGTAGATTTCATATTTTTCTTTTGTGTGATGGTTATATAATTTTTTTTGTCTCTGCATTGCCACAATATTTGGGAATGCTTTGTGGTTTACCGGGAAAATGTGAGTCGGTTGGAGACTAATGTCGTGCCGCATACTGCTGTGATAACTCATATGGTTAGAGCAGCGGCACGATAAGCCGAAGATCAGTGGTTAAAATCCCGGCTATGGCATTTACTTTTTCTGTCTAATTCTACCTTTCCAATGTAGATTTTGTCTGCGAGATGTAGGGGTAATGTAGGATTTGGAAGCGGGAAATATGTTTGTTAGTAACAAAGCTCACATTAGTATTTACGATAATTACACGAAAGCATTACGGAGCACTCATAAAAAGCTTAGAAACAGTCCCGGGGCGTCTGATACGCTGCCAACGATAACAGAGGTGCTGAATACCATCCGGTTCATCACGCGTGAATCCGATCATCTTACGTCTCATAAGAGAGACAATGTCAGTTCATGCCTGAAACCGTCTCCCACACAACTATTCCTTCACTTTGAGTATTAGGTATGATGACTAGTTCCACTGGCTTACCATTGTACGACATCCATCACATCTTGTAACTGCCACCTAGTGATATGTGCGCAGTACCTTGGGTTTCAAGGACTACGACAATATTTCTTTCTTTTTAGTTCCATTTATACCCCGCCTTTAACTACATTGGTCTAATCGGCGGCCTTTCCTTTATAACTTATTGCCTATTGGCAATGATGGGTTTCTTGTACTTTGGGATTTTAATCATTAGATCATACACACATTCACATTCTCATTCATACTTCCAGGCTCTAGGGGGATAAGGAATAATCTTGGCTAGAGAAAAATTCCCATCCCCACCGGGAATCGAATCCGGGACCCCTAATACAACAGGCAAGTGCTCTACCGACTGAGCTACGGGGCCAGCCTACGAAAATATTCTGGTGCGATTATTTCATTTAGAAAAAAAATAAGACAACAGTTGCTATAACTTCTGCCCCATCCACTACCACATCGCTAGAATACGTCTAGAGACAAACATTGAACAGACTGTTTCCAAAACTAATCCTTTGACGCAAAATATAATTTCGCTGGCATTCTTCAAACATTTTACTTTAGAAGTTATTTTGCACTGACGTATAAATTTAAAGGTAAAGCTGGGAATTGAAGCTCTTTCTCTCCCGGTATTGTTTTCCACGTTACTAAGACAGTGGGGGTGGGGAAGGAGGTAGCTTGATCTTTTCCTATCAGAACAAGATGCTATAACGATGACAAGAGATGAAGCAAGGCGGAAAAGTCTTTGAGAAACGGGGTGTTGGATGAATAAAACGCGCTTCAGTTACGGCGGGAGGATAGGGTAGAAACAATCAATCTACCCGCTTTCACGTCGATGGTGAAGGGTGGCAAGGAGAATCGCAGCTTCCCTTGTTACTCTTTTCTCTAACGGTCCTCTAATCGCGAACCTAGCTAAACGTGGAACCACTTAAATAACATTATCACAATTCCCTCTTATTATTTTCTTTGCCAGTCTGAAAAGTATAAATAATCATGGCACTTTAAGAAAGTTGTGTGCAAAATGCCAAGCCGAGTTACATCTTCCATTGTTACCTTGATATGCCATTTATTACATATACATGTAAATATCGTTTGCTACTACCATCGTGTCCTAAAATAATTCTATTTCGAAGAGATCTCTGCATCATAAGCTTTAGTAAAGCTTAGAAATACTTTCGGCAATACTTATAATTCACCTATAAGCTGATATCATTAAACAATATTTGAGATCATTTGCTTATTTCTAAGCTAATGACGAGAGTTTTCTGGTTTTATTGTTGAGTTTCATATATACTTTACAAAACTGAACATCAATTTTAAATATTTCGAAGAAACGGCCTACAGAAAGTTATAGCATCGGCAATGTAGTGTTCCGTTAGAAACTATGTCTGTATTACCCGTTGGAAATAACTCAAGCAAGAAGATATGCGGTCGCTCGCGTAGTGTAGACAATGCTATAAAGGTAATGAGTAGGCTTCGGACATGACTTTAGGTTAAGTTAACCTCTATTATACTGCTAGTTTGTTTACAAGCGAGCGGAGAGGAGAGAGGCAGTAGTCTCGGGCACTACTGAGTTTGTGCTGTGCTGAGTACGCTATAGGTATAGGTGGCCACAGAAGTAAATATACAATTCTCTAGTAAACTTAAGCTTTTATTACAAAGTATACATAAGATGAACAAAATAATAAATCTGAACTGTGGCAGATGAAATAACCAGTTCCAACTATTACAATGAATTAATTACAATATATTTTCTGAATGTATCAAAAGCGAAACCTCTTCTCAAACTCAAAAAAGGTTTATACCTTGAAAAGCTGCGTTCCACATAACATGATGTTACTAGTGCAAAACGAAACTGACAAACGTCACACATCTCTGGGAAACGCATGCATTTTCATTATTTACAATATCATCATAATAGAGTATTATTATTAATGCCTAATACGGCACATAATTGCATATCCAGGGTTTTTATATAAAACACTCTTCAGTTTCTGCTGTGCTGTTTCAGCAGCAGAACATTTGCCTACTTCTGTAAAGTGTTGTGTCAAATTATCGACAAGTTTCAAGAACTCTGGTATTGCCATCTATGACAAAGACAAATCATAGCTGTACATTTCTCCAGAAACGTTTTAAAAGCAAAATTTTGCAGCTTATTAAATGGGATATTTGTGCTTACCTTCATGTCAGATGAATCCCTGTGAGCTTCGGTTTGGCTACATGAGTTCGTGGTTTCTGATGAGGATAATATATCCTCACCCCCTCATTTCCAGGAAGCAACGTAATATTTTGTAAGTGTTTTTTAGATTTACAGTGTCTTGCAATAAAAACCCTTCTCTCTCCTTTTATTTCAATCTGGCATACTTTACAAAATACATTTTCCCCTCTTACATCAAAATACTCGCGTCCATATTCATTTACAAGTAAGATACTTTTCTTACTGGTTGTTTTTGGCAACTATCAACGGCCGGACTTCGTAACTTCAGAATAGGCTGTATATACACTGATCGCTTGCTTAGAGTGAATACTGGCAATGCTTGGGGAGGGGGAAGTCTCGATGAAACCCTGTGCGCACGTAACTGTTTTCCAGTCAAAGTGCAATGAAACAGCAACAGTGTCCGAAGCCTAGTAATGAGGGACGCGGAAGGGAGTAAGACGAAGCGCATTCTGCGCTTGCAGTTGCACAATAGTTTCTGCTGGGAGTTCCAATTGACTAGACCACAGTTACGCTTACTATTTCAATTTTTTCCCACTGAGCTATCCACAATCGGTGCTATTATGATTCAAGCTTGAATTACTTTAAGGAAAACATCCACCAGTCCGCTTAATGCACAGCAAGACTACATACCAGTATTTTATAGTCACTGTACCATAAGGCTGCTGCTTTTATCGGTACGATATCATTGTGCCATCAAGAAGTTTAATTTACCATGGTAAAGCGGTATTCAACGAGTAGTACGTCAGATAAACATTAATATCTGGCCAAAGCAATATCCCCAAAATGACACGCTAACTCTACCAGGCACGTAACCCAAACGGCCATGAGTTTAACTCTAAGCTTTCATCGAATTTGCAATTTTGTTTCTTGAAACGGAACCTGTCCTGAATTTATTTTAGTTTTATTATGTAAATGTAGCTTTAACATCTAAGGTCATTTGAGCGGTTTTCACTATGTAAAAATTGCTCATCGGAGGTTCTTTGCGTTAATCGTTGCGTTTTGTGTCCTTTAAGTTTACTTTTTAGGAATTAAGTCTCTCTCACTCACTCTCTCATCCACATTTCACATTCTAAGGATGTTAAGGAATAATTCTGCTAAGAAAAACTACCAACTTCCAACTGAGAATCGAAACAGTGACTTCTGGATTTGGGATCAGCTAACTAGGCAACACACCATAGAGGCGGTCTTGATAGTTTTAAACATTTGTTCTTTATCAATGTGTGTATCAACAGTATCAGTATCCGTTGTATCAATTCATTCGTCTTCAAATTGTTGTCATACACTACGTGATCAAAAGTATCCGGACACCTGGCTGAAAATGACGTACAAGTTCGTGGCGCCCTCCATCGGTAATGCTGGAAGTCAATATGGTGTTCGCCTACCCTTAGCCTTGATGATAGCGTTCACTCTCGCAGGCATACTTTCAATCAGGTGCTGCAAGGTTTCTTGGGGAATGACAGCTCATTCTTGACGGAGTGCGGAACTGAGGAGAGGTATCGATGTAGGTCGGTGAGGCCTGGCACGAAGTCGGCGTTCCAAAACATCCCAAATGTGTTCTATAGGGTTCAAGTCAGGACTCCGTGCAGGCCAGTCCATTACAGGGATGTTATTGTCGTGTAACCATTCCGCCACAGCCCGTGCAGTATGAACAGGTGCTCGATCGTGTTGAAAGATGCAATCGCCATCCCCGAGTTGCTCTTCAACAGTGGGAAGCAAGAAGGTGCTTAAAATATCAATGTAGGTCTGCGTTGTGATCGTGCCACGCAAAATAACAAGGGGTGTAAGCTCCCTCCAGGAAAAACACGACCACACCATAACACCACCATCTCCGAATTTCACTGTTGGCACTACACACGCTGGCAGATGACGTTCACCGGGCATTCGCCATAACCACACCCTGCCATTGGATCCCAAATTGTGTACCGTGATTCGTCACTCCACACAACGTTTTGCCACTGTTCAATCGTGTAATGTTGACGCTCCTTACACCAAGCGAGGCGTCGTTTGGCATTTTCCTGCGTGATGTGCGGCTTATGAGCAGCTGCTCGACCATGGAATCAAAGGTTTCTCACTTCACGCCTAACTGTCATAGTACTTGGAGTGGACCCTGATGTAGTTTGGAATTCCTGTGTGATGGTCTGGATGTCTGCCTATTACTCATTACGACCCTCTGCAAATGTCGGCGATCTCTGTCAGTCAACAGACGAGGTCAGCCTGTACGCTTTTGTGCTGTACATGTCCCTTCACGTTTCCACTTCACTATCACATCAGAAACAGTGGACCTAGGGATGTTTAGGAGTGTGGAAATCTCGCATACAGACTTCTGACACAAGTGACACCCAATCACCCGACCACGTTGGAAGTCCGTGAGTTCCACGGAGCGTCCCATTCTGCTGTTTCACGATGTCTGACTACTGAGGTCGCGGATAATGATTACGAAGCAGTAGGTGGCAGCACAATGCACCTAAGATGAAAAACGTATGTTTGTGGGGTGTCCGGATACTTTTGATCACATAGGGTATGTTACACTGGATTTAAATAATATCTATTGGAATCATTAGTCCAAGAGTACTTAACACTAATAATATATGAACAAATTGCGTTAGTCTTGAATCACTATAAAACAAATAAGCTATAACATCATTAAAAAAACTCTCGATAATGTGAAGTATGCAATAAATAAAACAACACGCCTTATAAATAAATATATGGACCTAGTATTAAAATAAACAACACATTCTTCAGATTAGTTACCGCCCATATCCTATGTCACAGTTAGGGACTCAATTCGTGGGCTTATCACAGTCATGTGACGCAACACAGTTTCGGGGATTTGTAGGAAAGGGATACGGAGGGAAGGAAAAGGCAAGGTTTGTCTCTTACAACCACGTGGATAAACACAACGTGATACATTCCTGTTATATGTACAAAATGCCTGTTATTACCGTTATACGTACAAAATTCCTTCCGAAACAAGAGAACTTTCTAGGCTATTTCCAGAAAATTCAAGATATACATTTTATTTGTAATGTAAATATCTTTCATGTGTGGTATTTTAATCAAAACCAACAGAGGCATTTTTAGAAAACAAAAAGTTTGGAAAAACATTTCACGCAAAGGATAGTTGGGGTGGGGGATTTTCCTGAAAACCTTCGTGTCGCATTCTTGGCAAATACTGAACTTAAATACGAAACTCGGTTTCCAAAAATGCTTTATTTGAGTTTATGGGGCCCTAAAGCATGTATTTACGGTGAAATCTCGGTAGCGAATTTTAGGGTGGAATGTAATACCTTCTCTACCTACTAGGTACATAGTAGAAAAAGTAATAATGAAAATATTTCCATGTAAATGGTAGATTGGGGTAGGGTTGTCCTGTATATCTTCGTGCCGCTTTCTTGGATATGGCAGAACTTAAATATCAAGTTTGGTATTTATTCGGCTTTTTATTTTTGAGTTATGTTATTTACGCACGCGCGCGCGACAGTTTTTCTATTATAGCTTTTGGGTTCTCAGGAACTCAAAACGTGTAATTCCAGTAAATGTCTAAATCGAATTTCTGACTGTAACTCCTGGAATTTCTGGAATACCATAGTTATAGGCAGAAAAAAGTATACATTTCTAGCACCAAGACATTTAAATCAGTACTTAAGTAAATTCCCTAGCTAAGATTTCTTTATTATCTTAAAATTGTGGCTGCGAGCAATGCAACACTGCATCGTAAATGTGAACAATTCCTCTGCCCTCAGTATGACGCTGTATTTTGCCGGTAATTTAGCAAAGTGTTGACGTTAATATATGCTGTATCAATATCTAAACAAAAACTCAGTTTGTATTACCGAAACGGGATAATGAGGGAGGTGAAATATATTTGTATTCGCACTGCTACAGTGATTACACATTCCGGGGCTTGCGGGAACGAGGAAGGGGCTGCAATAAAATCCGTTTCATGATTCATCGACATTTGTAATGAGGCATCAATGAAAACACCCCAAAGTAAACAAACAATCCATCAAATATTCAAAATAAAAATGGCAATGCAGCTATAGAAGCTGTTTGAAAAGGATCATTTGAATAGCACTGGTAAATTTTGGTTTATGTGCATAATAGTTATTTCCGTAGCTAAAGAAACCAACGCAATGCGGCGGGAGAGAGGTTTCGTATTTCTAAACAAGTTCGATAAAATTATCTTTCTTTAGTAGCTAACTGCAAAATTTTGCTTCACTTGTATTTAAGAATCTGACTTATAATAGGCTTGCCATAAAGACACAGAATAACACACAAAAATTAAAGAAAAGAAATTAAAGTGGATTGATAAACCAGAATATAAGGGTATAAACTAATTTCACTATTGTTCTTTCTTGAAGTAAGTTATAAATTGAGTATAATTTAAATAGCTTATCGATAAGTTTAAGAACGACAAAGCCACGAGCAAATTCATCTAGAGAAAATCAGAACTACACTGGGATCGAATTATAATATTTCACGAGTAAACTGTAATCCTTAGATGAATAACACTTAACGTTACGAAATAAAGTAATAAAACCCAAACTTAACCTATAATCAGAGCTATGTGCTAACCACTGCTAACCTATCGTCTTCTGATTCCAGGCTAGAGCGTAGGAAGTTTTCTTTAATTAGAAAACGCCCCCGTAGACTTTGGAAGTATGAATGTATGTTAGAATTAAAGCCTAATGTTAACGATATAAGCATGGTAGTTACAGGCGGCTAGATAAATGAAATAAAAAAAATCTGATGTGTTGCACTCACATGGCTTTCTCTACTCTTGGAAAACTATATTTACAAACGCTTAATCTCCATCTACTTCATATCACTCGAGATAAACATTTGCAGAAACTTATTGCTAATTTTCTTGTAAGTGCAAGGGGAATATAGTAAGCTTTAAGCGATAGTCAAATCTTTTAAGGGCTGGTTGCAATGTGGAGCATTCCATTCTCTTCGCATGTCCAGCACATTAAAAAAAAAATTCCCATTTGTGAAAAACTATAAGTATTGAAAAATTTAAACAAATAACAAGAAATATCTCGGAAATGGTTCATAAGACAAAAAAAATGTATATGCCATAAATTCTGTGTTTTGACGAGATCTACATTTTTGTGTACAAAAATTGTATCTATCTCTTACGGTTTAGCAGTTATGCAAAGAAGAGGACTTTTGGGGGCATTGAGGCAGTACGTTTAACACTTAAATAATTTCAGTCTAACTACATAATACGTACATTCAATAACAGCCCGCGTTAAAGCAATATGTGTATGTAATAATTTGTAAAATGTATGTAACAGTCATTGTATATGCTTATATTATTGTATACATGTGTAATAATGTTATCTGAATGTATTACGTAATTTAATAATGTAGGAGCTGTGAGAATAATAGGTTAAAAGTTGCTAACAATGAGGTAACCTTGAGGCAATAATGAATTAGAAGGTTTAATAATGCTACTAGTCATTATTGGAGCAACAATAATGTAAATTTTGAGACAGATTATAAAATAGCCAATCAACAACCAGAAAAAAGCTTAAGTGAAATAAAAGTATTCTATTGGATTAGGAATAGCCAATCAGAGACTTGAAATACAGAAATTTTCAAATTTAGGCGGTAGAAATCAAGTCAGTTGTTTGTAGACAGCGCTCATAGCTGGACGCGTTGGTTGTAGACAGTGTTTCTAACCGGACGCGAGATGCGTTCTCGAGACATTTAATACGTATTCGTGTGTGACGAAAATAGTTAATAAACGAATCCCACAGCTCTCTATATCAGTGAAGTGTTATTTAAATTGTGTCAAGGATTAATAAATGTAGTGAAGTAAAAATTATAATCTGCGTAAGCCTACATTCTTAGCCGCACTACTCCCAGCAAAGAATCTCTAACAATAATACTGACGCAGCCGAGGCAAACATAAATAAGAAACAGTCAAATTACAAAGTTAATATTTATAAATTTGGGACGAAGGCTAACGGGTACCATACGTGCTGTTGCAACTACTTCAAGTTCGGCTCCCCAACAATTGAACTACAATACAACTCCTACTTCAAATTGGCTTTCCATACGTGAAGCAACACCTACTTCAACATTCCCAGAAAATTCAAGATATACGTTTCACTTGTCATGAAAATCTTAAATATACAATATTTTAATCAAAATCATAGCACCATTTTTGAGAAAATCAAAATTTTCGAATATGTTCCATGTAAATGGTAGTCTGGGGTAGGGAGATTTGCTTGAAAATCTTCTTTTCGCAAGTTTGATATTTATCCGACTTTTCGTTTTGAGTTATGCTGTTCACAGACACACACACCCGTAACTTTTTGTAAAAATGCTATTTTTTTAATTTAGGGTGCCTCAAAACACGTATTTCCGGTGAAATATCGGTATCGAATATTTGGGTAGAATGCAATACCTACCCTACTTACTATACGTAGTAAAGTAAAAAGAAATCAACAACCCCAAGTAAATATCTACATTTACTAAAAGATAAACTGATAATATTACACAGCTATGACTGGTGAAATACAAGAGTTTGGTCCCGTTTCATTAGTCGAAAGTATTATATCATAGTAAAATTGAAATAGTAATACATCATGGAAAGTAATTAAACATCTTTGATTGTGAGAAGGGAGAAAATGTCGTGCTTCTGTAGAAAGAGTGGATTAATTACTTATAAAAGGAAGAAAATAATAGAGTTAATTAACGTACTTTACAAATAACACGAATGCAAACGCATTAAAAATTGTGAATGGTTTTATACCATTACCCACGCGATGGGATATTGAGATATTTAAATGTGGAGAGGAAAAACGTAAATATTAGAGCTTCTCACTTTAAATATTAAAGACGAAAGAACAAAACATACATAGAGCAGTTAAGTAAAAATTAAGTGCTGGGTAAATTTAAACCTCTACGCAGATAATACATATTCTTTACCACTGTTCCACAGGCTGTTAAGAGTATTTCCCTTTATCGAAATTAGCAGTATTGTTTGTAGAAGAAATTAAATTAAGTTTTATTTATGGACGCTTTTAAGTGCTGTGGTCCTTAGCGTCCCATTCTATATTGGGCGTGAAAGACAGCAAATTTTGCTCAGAGGCCTCTGTCAGGCTTGAGGTTCTTTTACGTGCCGTATATCTACGACACGGGACCACCGGCTTTACTTCCCTTCCGAAGGAAGCCATGCTAAGGATTGTTACGCCCGAAAAAATCCATCGCCCTCCGTCGGATGTGAATCCGCGACCTCGGGAATTAGGTTTGTAGAGAGAATTCTTATACACCACGGGCACTAATAGTGACTCACTGTCTTAGAGGATAGTACTAGTAGGAAGTGTGCAATCAGGTTTCAGAACAATATCAACCCCGTACGCGCAGATTTCGTGAATCTGTCTTACCATTAACGCAACTTAACTCTCAAGAAATTAAAATGCGTGAGACTCTAATATTAGACATTTTAGGACATTAATTTCAAGCAAATTAAATAAAATACTCTTATTTAGTGATGTCATTTTAAAAAGTATTTGTCCGATAATAATAATAATAATAATAATAATAATAATAATAATAATAATAATAATAATAATAACAAAAACATACCGGTACTTAAAACAGTGCAAATTTTGTTTAAGGGAAACATCGGGATTAAAAGATTTACGGCGATAAGCAATGTATTCAATCCTATATCAGCACTTTAAAAATCTGATGTGTTACATTTATACTTTCTCTACTCATTGTTTATTTCAATAAAGCTTTTACAAAATATGTCTACGAAAGCTTATTCTTTTTCCATCAACTTCATGTTTATCGAGATGAATTTTTGCAGAACTACTCGTAGTTTCATTACATTTGGTTGTAGGTAGACGGGGATAGAGGAAACGCAATCGACAGTCGTATGTTTAAAAGCGAGTCGCTATATACAACACTTGCCTTACTTACTTTTAAGTGCACAGTAGAGAAAGTAAAACAATTTGTTGTGTACAAATAATCTTTATTACCTATGAATGTGAACTTTAGGAAAACAGCATGTACTGTTGCTAAGAACAATGGGATACGATAAGGAATGGCTGTCACTAACCAATTGGGCTCACCTAAGATACCGGGTTTGTACCTTGAATCAAATGACTGACGGCCGCCAGATCATCAAGCTGGATGACTTCGCTCGGAGTAGACCCAGCTCACGCGCCTACGGAGGGTAATGGTATTTGCAATTCAGTCTAACGTTGTTTGGAAACGTGTATAATTAAAATAACGTTCTGTGAAGCTGCTGCGTGTATTTACCATGCAATATACTATAGAACCGCGTGTATTTACTGCTATAAATACATTTTATACTTAAATTTATACAGATGTTTTATGGTATTGCAGTTCCCAACAAATCCACAATTTATAGATTGTCAGAAAAATTTTAACCGACTAGGTCCGTGATAGACGAAAAAAAGCATAGCTAATAACTCTATTCCAGGAAAAATTAGAGGAGATAGTGTTGGTCATGGAAAGAAGATAACGTAATTATTGACGGGAAGATATAAATAATTAAATAAAGAAATGATAGTAAAATAAATAAATAATTGCAATAAATAATTTCCATATACTAAACCAATGTATAATACATTAAACTTTAGTTGAAACACTTGTCCAAAGAAAAAGGCAATTAGCTGGTCATATTAAGCAAAGACATTAGTAACAGCGTGAGGAGCAAAAGCATTAGCTTAAAGATTCTTGGAATGCAGTTAGGTTATAAGTTCAGTACGTTTGAACAGTCACGTAGGCAGAAATTCTGAAAAAGAGAAAGGTAATGAAATCCTAAGAGGAGGAGATATACCGCCTAGCAACAGTATCACATACGCATATTAAGAGTTTTGGGATTGGAGCGTATATGAAGGGATGTTGGTAGGAGAGTAATATGTAGGCGAAGCTTGAGTTAACATAAGGGCATGCATTATAATGAGACGCACATTTGTTCGTGCACACATTCCTGCATACATCCGTGACCCTCTTGCTTGAGAATTAGTCACTTAATCTGGTGATTACTCGTGTGTTATTTTAAACACTCAGTGACGCGCTTGTGTGAGTAAGATTTAGCGGCCATCGGGAGGAGTTTTGTGGCATTTTAGCGACTCATGGCAAGTTACGCTTCTAGCTTCTTTTATTGCGGAAACCGTTATTTCAAACCGTAAAATTGATACTGCAGAAGTTAGCTGGTATAGTAATTCAATTGTTATAGTTTCAAGTGCTACGATTCATAATCAGTTTCATTCTTTGTTTTCAAACGGTCGGCAACTCGCTTCAATAGCTCAAGCATTAGATAACATTAAGTTTATGAGTGAATTTAAACTGGTGTTATCCTTTGACACTCACCCATGCATACCCTGAGAGAAAGATCTCATAGCAAACCTCTGTAGGAACCGGCAGTAGAGTCAACAGCAAATATTGAAGTAAAGGCTATGTCTTCAAAAAAATTGACCATCGCCCGGCTTCAGAGTGTAGGAAAATCACTGTCCCGCATTATAAGATGTTTTCTGCCTGCTGGCTCTCCAGATCTGTATCCGGTGATTATTATTTGTGAGGAATGCCTAAAATAAACTTTATGCAACCAATTCCCATTCGCTCCGTGAATTAGAAGACAGCCTTCAAATATTTTTACTACACAAGTGTCCAATAATGTGTGCAACAGGTGCCAGGAGGCATCAGTTAGAACGAAAGGTATAACATACATGTTTTTGTAACAACACACTACTATTGTTTCGCATAGTTTACATTACCCAGGATAGATATGGCGGTTCCATCCGCCGCTACTAGATTAGCGGTTTCGTATAGCAATGCCGTAGGAGTCCCGGGCTGCCAGTCGAATTATTCAAGAGAAGCTCATTACATATACCACGGGATAAAACTACGGAATGGCATTTATCAATAACACTTGTCTGCATGATATCGGATGACTGAAAACTAATAAATGATTCTAACTCACTTTTTATGCTGATTTCAGAACTGATTTTAGTTTTTTTCTATCACGTACAGTTTTTTCACAATTTCACTTCAAAAATATAGAGATATAGAGATACAAATATATTGCTTCCGCCACTACACATAAAATTGGGCTTCATGAAGCAATTTGTAAGGGCTCTACCACAGGATGGACCCTGCTTCAAATACCTTTCCAAGAAATTTCCCTTCATTACACAAGACAAATTAAAGGCTGGAATTTTCGTTGGTCCTCAAATAAAGAGAAGGATGAAGATTTTGAGAAGACAATCAATGAGAGAGAAATAGAAGCATGCACCGCCTTCCGATCAGTTACTGAAAACTTCTTAGGCAATAACAAAGATCCTAATTACAAGGCAATTGTCGAAACAATGTTGGAAAATTTCAAGAAGATGTGTTGTAACTTGAGTGTAATGGTGCATTTTCTGTATTCACATATCGAATACTTTCCAGAAAATCTGGGACATTATAGTGAAGAGCAGGGTGAACGTTTACACCAAGGAAATGGAGAGGAGTTACCAGGGGAGATGGAATGAAACTATGATGGCCGACTACTGTTGGATGTTGAGAAGGGACAGTCATCTTCAAGGATCTGCAAGGAAGTCAAAGAAGAGAAAGATTGAAAAAATTAAATGAAACGCTTTGGCTTCTTGTTTTGTTAAAACGTAATCATGAAATAAATTAGGGGAGTTCTCTAGAGTATTCTTAAAATGTTACTTGAATAAAAACTTACTTTGTGTGAAATGATATTTGAATACTTTTCTACGCTCATTAGTAAAATTGTCAAAACATTACTTATTTTGTGTAAAAACCTGACGTGATAGAAAAAAACGGAAGTTATTTCTGGAATCAGCATAAAAATTTGATTCAAGAACACCTACTTTTAAGAAAGCATCTGACAAAAAGTTTGAAAATGCAGACTAGTGTAATCTGCACAAATAATTTTGTTATGTACGACTTAAGAAAGAAACTTTTTAAACCATTAACAACTGGAAATAAACGCCGTTAAATAAGGAAAAGATCCAAAAACGCCATGAAACAATCGGAAAAATGTTTATTCTAACCTCAGTTTTTCCAGTGATAGAGCTCCGTCCTGAGGTATACGATGCCCTGTGCTGCGGGAGTGACAAAATATCGCAGTACCACCTTGCCTAGGAACGCACTTGGGCAAGTTGTAGTTGTCATCCATGTTCTACCCTAATGGGTTTGGACGTGCCTTCTTTTTTTACTTTCTCTACCACTTGCATAGTAGATAGAGAAGAATGGCCTTCCATAAAAAAATTAGATACCGAGATTTAAACAGAAATACATCTTTTGAGGCTCCCTGAATAAAAAAAAAGCAGTTTTAGAAAAAGGTCCATGTGTGTGTCTGTGTCTGCGAACAGCATAACTCAAAGACAAAAAGTCGTATAAATGCCAAATTTGGTATTTAGGGTCAGTAACTTCCAAAGGTGTGACAAGAATATTTTTAAAAAATCCCCCCACACCAAACTACCTTTACATGGATCATTTTTCGAAAGCTTGTTTATCTAAAAATGGCTCTAACGATTTTGATTAAAATACTACATATTAAAGATATTTACATGACAAATACAATGTATATCTTCAAGTTTCTGGAAATAACCTGTGAATTACTCTTCATTTGGTAAGAATTTTGTAGAATCTGTAAAACAGGTAAACGTTAAGCGATAAATGAAAATGTACTCACAAAAAAGTAGATCTCTTTAAAACACAATTTATTTCACATAACTTGTTTGTGGCATCAGCCATTTCCGAGATACTCGTTATTAATAATTCGATTAGTCCAATACTTGTCATCCTTTTTAAGTCCCGTCGATTTTCAATTGTTTCTCGCGGTTGCATAGAAACAGTGTGGAAATTTAAGACCAGCGTATAGCGTCCAGTTCTTAAACATTTGACTGTCGTTATTCCCTTTCTACCATAACGAAGTGTGTAATACAGCCTTTTCTGCAAAGGTTTGACCCGTTTAAAATAAAGTAGATAGAAAAAAATAAACATTCGTAAGAATAATTTGTATACCCACCAATAAACTATAGAGGGTAAAGAAAATTATGTGAATGTAGCACATAAGATTTTTTAACATTGTTTAACGCCTGTTGTTATCATATATACACTATTATAACGTGAAATTATATGATAATCTGGAATGGAAATAGTGGAAAGAAAACGTTCCAGGCCTAAGATAAGTGCCTTCTTGCAGCACGTTCATTGCCATTATAAACCATCGATGCAAATGATTTTAACACCTTACAACTATTCATCAATGGCTGTATTTCTTTTGAGAGCTGGCTATTCCGCTTAACCACAATGATTGAAACCTTCTGGATGAAGCAGTAATGTTGCTTTTCATTACCTAATACCAGCAGTCCTTGTAAGGAGAAATCTGAAACAAGCATTTCCTGAGATATTTTTTTCTGCCAATTCTAAAATTCTTCAAACTGAGCAGCTATCCTTCCCAATTATTTCCGATTAACGAGACTTCGTTGCTGCCAACACCCACGAGATCTCAACTAGCCCATTTCATTCGCTGGAGCGTAGTCTGAGAGCTAAATCTATAAATAGGATAGGAGGGACAGAGATATCCGTATATAAGCTGGCGTTTTCATATGCTACACTGAATTAAATATAATTATATTTATAGTAACTTATTTTGCCTGAACATTAGAGCCCGTGTAAAAAATTGGGTTTATATAAGACATTTATCAGGCATTACTTAGATGGATGTTTGGACAGTTCCAAATAAATTATTCAATGGTTTGTCTACATTTTTGTAGAACTATCATGTTTTGCAACCGAGAGAGGTGGCGCCACGGTAACACATACGATTCGCATTTGGAAGGTCCCGGGTTCGATTCCCGGCGACCATCCACTCCGACCCGTGGGTTTTTTCGGAGGTTTTCCCGGGTCAGGTTAATGCCTGGAGTGGTTTCTGTCATTCCACGCATTTTCTGTCCTTATTTCCTACATTCTTCAACCCGTTAGGTCTGTTTCAGGGTTGGAATGTCGGCGATGGTTTCCGGTGCGGCGTAGTAGGGAAAAAGGATGTTCTCTGTCTCTCAGCCGGTTGCCAGGGTATACGGACCGCACTTTGAGGGAGCGTTGAACCCCCTGTGTGGGGCGGAGTCCCGGTCTTCCAATCCGAAAGCCGAGGCGTCTCCATCTGGAAACTGTAGGAACCCCGTCATTGCTGTGCTGTCACTCCTGGTTCCGGCCGCCCGGTATTTTCACTCACCTCAACCCTCCCTTCCGTGGGCGCGCCCTCGAAGGACAGAGGTACAGTTTCCGCATTCACGGATCGGTGCCAAGTCCCCTCCGATACACATTCCATTCCATCACGTTTCTCACAGTTCGGCGTGAAGTTTACTCCTCATAGTTTTCGTGGTGTGCCTGGTGCCTGATGCCTGACACCATACGCGCCTCATACTTGACCTGCATCTCGCTGCTTGTGTTTGGGATCCCAGTAGATTAACAGCGGCTGCACTTTGCCCCAAGCTGTAATTACGAGTCGGCCACGACATTGATAAGCTTGGAGGAGGGCGCCACAGTTTTTATTGACAATCAAGGCTAGGGATCAGAGGGGAGTGAAAGGCAAGCGTTATGTTTAGTGTAAGGTTGTACAATGAACACAGTGCTATGTTTGCAGGACTCAGCCTCGCTAGTAAATGCAATTCGGAACTGCGGATGTTTTCTTTACCTGACTGTCCTTCCGATGCCCCGCCCACTTGTTTCGTAACCGTTCAGTTCCTCTTTCCATCGAATGCACTCATATCGTGGCCGACTAATAGGTAAAAGCGTGGAGTAAACATTTTTAACTTCAAAACCTTTAGCATATCGTAATACTCAGAAATTTTCTGGAGAACTGACAGGCAGCTAGAATTTATCAACTTAAGTTGCTTACAAGAAAGTCATCCAAGTGATCTTTTAGTGGTGAACGCAGAAACCTGAAAAGTGAATCGTTACATAGAAGACAGGACAGCAAATGGTCTTGGTACATAAAAATATATTCTGCTGCTGAAAGTAAAATTTGTAAACGAATAATAGTTTAGATGGTTGAAATTCCTTATTACTTGTTGTGTGGACATATCATAAATGCAATTCAAACAAATGCACTTAACATTGCGAACATGTGTCGAATCCCAATTATAGCAATTCTGAACCATTTACTAATGAGTTTGCATCAGGACAGAGAATTTGTCCACATATACTAGTGATGTGCAAAATTTGTGTTTTCAGTTTTCACAACAATCCTATATGCGTAGTTCAGAATAGACATACCTCAAGGTAAGCGGATTTTGAGAAAAATTTGCCAAAATTTACGTCAATGCTTCATTTGATTTACCTATTTAAACTGCTAGTTAATGCATAATTTTAAAGTGTTTTTTGGTTTACAGCATACGTTTTGTGTAAAACTTTCTCCAGTCATTCGTGATTAAATATCAATGTGGATACGTTTATGACGTAAATACACCATACAGGCTACCCTTTCTCCAACGAGAGCGGTGCTGTTTACTTCATTCATACGACCGCTACCTGTCATGGAATGCAGTGCGGTCATGCTTTGGTAATGCTATGTTGGCATGTATCACATTCCTAATTATTTGTTTTTGTCAAAATGCTTGGAGATGAACCAAAGGTTATGAAGACAATTTGCTCCTTTCCATACCATCTACTCGTAGCTTAAAGTGGTCATTTATACCCCTTCCAGCCCGTATAAAATATAACACCTGCCTGGCAATGCAGATTTAGAATATAAAACATCTCAATTTTGGTCCTTCTAAGAAGTGTAAAGTAACAAAATTTAAAATGTACTTTAGTTTTTACAAAAGAATTTTGTTTCTGGAATAAAACAGTTCAATTAAAAACTAAACTAATAATGACTAAAACAGACACAAATATAAAACTAAGGTTAATACTAGCAATACCAGTTGTTAAATATATATATATATATATATATATATATATATATATATATATAAAGAACAGGTATCTCAAAACATGGAGAGAAATAGTTTCTTTTCAGTAGATTATTACCAATAATATCGGATAATTTTAGTATTTCATGGATTAAAACAGATTCCACAAACAACAAAAACTATGCAGGCCATGTACCATGCATTTTTACTTTCTCTACTACGTATAGTAAGTAGGGGAAGTATTGTATTCCACCCAAAAATTCGATACCGAGATTTCACTGGCAATACATGTTTTGAGACCCCTGAATTCAAAAAAAGCATTTTTGGAAACATGTCGTGTGTGTGTCTGTCTGTGTGCGTGTGTGTGTGTGTGTGTGTGTGTGTGTGTGTGTGTGTGTGTGTGTCTGTGAACAGCATAACTCAGAAACAAACAGTCAGATAAACACTAAGCTTGGTATTTAGGTTCAGTATCTTCCAGAGATGCGACACGTAGGTTTTCAAGAAAATCCCCCCACCCCAGATTACCCTTTACATGGAACATTTTTCGAAAATTTTAATTTTCTCAAACATGGCTCTAACGATATTGATTAAAATATCATATGTTTAAGATATTTTCATGACAAATAAAATGTATATCTTGAATTTTCTGGGAATGTCTCCAAAAGTATTCTTCATTGTGAACGACTTTTGCATAACTGGTAAACCATAAGAGATAGACAAAATTTTACTGCACAAAAAATGTAGATCGCGTTAAAATACACAATTTATGTCAGATACATTTTTGTTGTTGAGTGAACCATTTCGAGATATTGCTTGTTATTCCCTTAAATTTTTCAATACTTATTTTCTCAAATGGGAATTAGTTATTCATTTTTTTTGTCTTGGATATGCAAAGAGTATTAATCTGTGGAAAAGGGAATGGTTGCGCACCTAGCAACCAGCTATTAAGAGATATGTATGTGCTTAAAGGCTACTGTATTTCTATATTGCCCTTGTAAATATATATTCCCCTTACATCTACAAGAAACTTAGCAATAAGATAGTGTCTGCAAATGTTTATCTCGATTAACATGAAGTAGATGGAGAATAAGCGTTTGTAAAAATAGTTTGTACAAGAGTAGAGAAAGTCATGTGAGTGTAACACATCAGATTTTTAGTTTTCTTTTACCTCTCAGAAAGTTGAGGAATTAATGGAGATACGGTTCAGTATGTTCCGTTTAAAAGACAAGTTCTGACACACTAATAAACAGAGCACATGGCACTACTGACCGAATTTCGGCCCGGCTCATGCGACTTTGCATTCAGTCTAGAGTTGGCACTCGAAAGAAGAGGTGTGGAAAGTGGGCTAGAAATGTAGCTGGTGGGATACTCTGTGTAGCATCATTACCACGCCTCTTAAAACAAGGCGGACTGTGGGTCCCGTCTGAATGGAAAGCTAACATCAGGGAAATAGGAAATATTTAACGAACTATACGAGGGCGAAGCGCTATTCTTGGGGATGAAAAGGGAATACCAAGGAAGGGGACAGAGAAAGAAGACTAAAAAAGAGGCGCAGAGCGGAGTTTAATTTGAGAAGCTCAGAAGACACATCCATGCAGGTCGCTCATTAAGGCGTGTAAATGAATCCCATTCGGTTGCGCACCATTCAGGAAAGTGCCCACTCCCCGACGTACGTATCGGTTTAACTGGGCAAACATGGCGAATATATTCAGCTCTGAAAACCTTTCCGAATACATATCCTTCACTATCCTCCTAGTTCATCCTTCTTGCCTCCCACATCTCTTAATACATCTTTATTCAGAACCGTATCTAGGAGAGATGGACTTCACTAGGGCAAAGTTCATAAAACAAAAATTCTGATGTGTTACACTCACATGACTTTCTCTAACTCTTGTACAAACTATTTTTACAAACGCTTATTCACCATATGCTTCATGTTAATCGAGATATCGATGTTAATCTTATTGCTAATTTTGTTGTAGGTGCAAGGGAAATATGATAGGCTTTAAGCGACAGTCAAATATTTTAAGAGCTGGTTGCTATGTGGAGTATTCCATTCTCTTTGCATGTCCAGGACAAAAAAAATGAATAACGAATTTGAGAAAAAGTATAAGTATTGGAAAATTTAAGGGAATAACAAGCAGTATCTCGAAAATGGTTCGCTCAACAAAAAAATGTATATGACATAAATTGTGAATTTTAACACGATCTACATTTTTTGTGTAGTAAAATCTTGTCTATCTCTTATGGTTTACCAGTTATGCAAAAGTCGTTCACAAGGAGGAACACTTTTGGAGACATTCCCAGAAAATTCGAGATATACATTTCATTTGTCATGAAAATATCTTAAACATATGATATTTTAATCAAAATCGTTAGAGCCATTTTTGAGAAAATTAAAATTTTCGAAAAATGTTCCATGTAAAGGGTAATCTGGGGTGGGGGAATTTTCATGAAAACCTTCGTGTCGCATCTCTGGAAGATACTGAACCTAAATACCAAATTTGGTGTTTATCCGACTGTTCATGAGTTATGCTGTTCACAGACACACACACACGTTTCAAAAAAAATTGGATTCAGGGGGTCTCAAAACATGTATTTCCGGTGAAATCTCGGTATCGATTTTTTGGGCGGAATACAATACTTCCCCTACTTACTATACGTAGTAGAGAAAGTAAAAATTAGTAATTGTTATTTACTCAACAGTAAAGGGATATCACAGTTTATGTTTAAAAGCTCCTGAGGCAATTCAATGGTACATTTGCGTGAAAATCTTGAAAAAATAAAAATACTATACGTTTTTTGGGTTCTTTATCGTGTTTACACCCTATATTTTAATTTGGTCATGTTGAATTCCTAATTTCGACAATGGCAGTGCAGCTATTTAAATATTCCTGAAAACAGGGGCGTAATGTCCATTCCAATTCTAAATGTCACCTTTCCCTTTTTCTCAGCAGTTCTTTTTTCAAAGCCTTTTCTGAGTATTTTTCATGACTTAAAATGTTCCATGCTCCACAAACTTTTCCATCTAACTTGAAGTTAGAAGTAATAATTTGGTAAATATTATTAAAAAGGTTCACACATTTGGTTTTGAAAGCGTCTGTTTATTTATCTCTTAATATTTTAAATACTTTCATTATTTTAAATACGTAAAACAGTAGAAATATAAAGTGAAAATGTTTATCTGTTTATTCTCGCAGAGCCTCGTCGGAATGCTCACTCCAAAGCGAGTTTCCTATATAAATGGTCTATTATCTCCAAAATAAAATTTATAATACGATATTACAAATATTTGACATGTAGAACATTTTAGTTCATATCTGCATATTAAGTCAAGAACAAAATAATTAATACTCTGCATGAAATGCACACAGTTAATTGAATGTTCCATATTACACATGATAAAAAGTTAGTCATTCAAATGGCTTTAAGATTTCTCACAGGTGTGTAGCCTTAAAGCTTAATTTATCACTGTTAAGTCATTTAACCTCATTTTAGCTCTAATAATAAAAGCACTGTTTACATGCATTGTAAATATGAGCAATATTTCTTGAAAATCCGAAATAAGCATTTATAAACTTACTTGAACACCACTGCGAGTGCGCCTCAGAAAACGACAGGAACCCTGTGCTTACCTGAAAATAAATGGTTAACGGTATTACAATAAAATTACATTAAATTTTTCATTGTCACTGAATAAAATTCATAGCAAAAAGGGAAGCATAGCTAGCAGTAATTTATGATTCATGTATGCCTTGAAAAGATCTTGGCACAAAAACACAGAAATGAAATCTCAAGATACAGATGGCTCACTAAGGACAAGTTCAAGTGCCTTTTTCACACTTTAATGTTCAAGATTTTATACAGAGCCGATAATTTTAATTCAAGAAATGATTTCTGCCAGATGATTTGAAGGCATTTCCTTCAGGTGCTGCAATGATGAAATAAAATGGTCAAAATTCCCTTCACTTTGTGGTTGTTTTGGCAGTAACATTAGAGCCAGAGCTTTGACTTACATCGAATGCGAGCCTGAGCCATATTGCTCGAAGCGATTAATGAAAAGAGAGAATCCCTGAAGATACCCTGCAAGATTACTCTCCGTGGTCTGTGTTGGGGGAAGCAGCTGTACTCCCAGAAGTGAAATGTGGGATGTTTCCGTGATACAGGAAAACGCCGTCACAAAAACTCGCGCTACAACAAAGCTAATCTGTTTCGTGCACGGTTTAATAACCATGTTACTTAACGGAAATCGCTTACGGCAAGTAGATTAGCTTCCTAAATAGCCCGTCCTCCTCTCCGCACAGCTGAGACTTCTTACACAAAGTGAAGGTGGCAGTCATTGCTCCACGTGACTTCCTCAACGCCACAGCATTTAACCTTTCTCATTAAGTAAAAGCGGGATTCCCTTGCAGCTTCTTCTACAATTGTTCCGCAGATACTGGAGGCGAGTCATGGAATAGACAGCTCAAGAGCCCAACAATGTTTACCAAAAAAGATATATGAAGTAGTCACACGAATTCCTATTATTTGCATTACTTCACTCACGTAACAAGTGGTCGTCCTCCGTGGACTAGTAGTACCGTGCTAGCCTCTAGTTCGCAAGGTCGCGGATTCAAACCCGGCGGAGGGCGAAGGATTTTTTCGGACGTAAAAATCCTTAGCATGGCTTCCTTCGGAAGGGAAGTAAAGCCTTTCACGGCGCATAAAAGAACCTCAAGCCTGATAAAGAGGCCTCTGAGCAAAATTACCGGACTTTCACGCCCAATATAGAATGGGACGCTAAGAACCACAACAGTTAAAGAGCGTCCATAAATAAAACTCAATTTCAATTTCACGTAACAAGTGAACAATACGGGACAGGAAAATCTGAAATTTCCGCCAATAGCAACTATATCATGCTATCCTTATCATCTCGACGACCATTTTTTCTCAGTTTTGCCGTAAATCACATTCCGTATAGAAAAAATGAGGGCCTTATCTAGCTTTGATAGCTGAATCTTTTATACCTAATAGTAATTTGTTGTTTAATTGCTCAATACATAGATTTCAATAAATTATTATAAATTTTCATAATAACACATTGCATTTCTATAAAACTAATTCCCAAAATACACATTTCTATTATTACATTAAATTCCCTTTTTCACTTTCTGTACTACTTTCCTATAGTAAGCAGAGGAAGTATTGCATTCCATTCAAAAATTCGAATTCGGGAAATACAGTTTTGAAGTCCCTGAATCCAAAAAGACATGTTAGAAAATTATCCGACTGTATGTGTGTGGATGTGTGAACGGAAAGCATAACTCATAAAAAAGAAATTTCGGTTAAATACCAAACTAGGTATTAAGAGTTCAGCATCTTCCCAGGATGCGACACGAATTTTCAAGAAAATCCCCCAACCCCTAACTACTCCTTGCGGAGAAACATGTTTTTTTTTCCTCAAAAATGGCCTCTAACGATTTTGATTAAAATATCATATGTTTAAGATATTTTTATGACAAATAAAATGTATATCTCGAATTTTCTGGGAATGTCTCCAAAATATTCATTGTGAACGACTTTTGCATAACTGGTAAACCATAAGAGATAGACAAAATTTTACTGCACAAAAAATGTAGATCGCGTTAAAATACACAATTTATGTCATATACATGTTTTTTGTTGAGTGAACCATTTTCGAGATATTGCTTGTTATTCCCTTAAATTTTTCAATACTTATTTTCTCAAATGGGAATTCGTTATTCATTTTTTTGTCTTGGATATGCAAAGAGTATTAATCTGTGGCAAAGAGAATGGTGCTGCACCTAGCAACCAGCTATTAAGAGATATGTATGTGCTTAAAGGCTAATGTATTTCCAAATTGCCCTTGTAAATATATTATCCTCTTACATCTACAAGAAAATTAGCAATAAGATAGACTCTGCAAATGTTTATCTCGATTAACATGAAGTAGATGGAGAATAAGCGTTTGTAAAAATAGTCTGTACAAGAGTAGAGAAAGTCATGTGAGTGTAACACATCAGATTTTTTTATGTCCTTGTAATGCAAAGAGAATGGAATACTCCACATAGCAACCAACTCTTAAAATATTTGACTATCGCTTAAAGTCTAGCAATTTCCCTTGCATCTACAAGAAAATTAGCAATAAGATTAACATCTCGATATCTCGATTAACATGAAACATATGGAGAATAAGCGTTTGTAAAAATAGTTTGTACAAGAGTAGAGAAAGTCATGTGAGTGTAGCACATCAGATTTTTTTTTAATAATCTCTACAAATCATTTTTACAAAACTGATTTTTTTAGCTACTTCATGCTATTCCAGATAAACCTATGCAGAATAATTCTATTGCACTTTCGTTGAAGGTGCAAGGGGGACTGAGGAAACCAAATCGATAGTCAGATGTTTAAAAGTCGGGTCGCTATATACTGGCTTAGAAATTCCATACTATTTCATGACATCGCGAGAAATAAATTAATAACGACAGGGCTTTTAAAAGGTTACAAAGCATTAAAAAATTCAGATCAATACTAACGGTAATTCGGAAATAGCTGATGCCAAGAGAAAGAGATATATCAAATAAATTCTGGGTTTTAAATAGAGATCTACATCTTTTGTACAGTAAAGCACACAGTTTGCGGTGTTAAGCAGTACCGAGATATTCCTTGTTATTGGTTTAAGTTCTCAAGTGCTTACACTTTTTCAAGTTGTAAATCGCTATTCGTTTTTCTCGTGGTCATCCAAAGAGCGTCGAATTTGAAACGGCAACTCTAGGCCGAGCCCAAGAACTATAATTACAGATAACTTATTAATTAACTTTTAGTGATGTTAAATCGTATTATGTAAATATCTTTTTCTCATACTGCTTGTATATTTTAAGAAGGGTGATTTAACATTATGTATCTATCTAGGTTATTAATATTAGTAGAGTTATAAATGGTTTAATGTAAATAATTTAAGCGCTATGTTAAAATACTGTCCACGAGGGAAAGTTTTAGCTACAGGAATAGTGCTTTCGAAGGCAGAAAACCTAGTTTTATTACCTCTCTCCGGTCGCTGTGCTATTATTCCTACAGCGAGGGTGTAGAGCCTTTGTCCCATTATTTGATAATTCGCCGTGACCAAGTGAGTGAGAAAGACAACCTTAACGGTAAATGTAGGAAAAGCCGCGATTTATATTAAAATTGGACCAATGAGATCCCTGAAAGTTTATTCGAAATAGTTAGACGCGTCGAGTCGCGCTAAAAATGGACCAATAGGAAAGGAAGCAGCCTCAGGAGCCTGAGACTATAAATGGATCTGTTTGGAGAAAATTCGGGGCAGTTTATGTCATGTGTGGTCAGGGAGAGATGCTGCAGGATGTGTGAGATATCGCGCCAAAACAGGGAATCAAAATAGTTTTAGCAACACACCTAAGATCCGCTACTCTGAAAGCGACAATAAGAATAGTTATATTTCGTGACATATCCACGCCATAGTCTAACAGCGGTGGACAGTATTTTACAGCGGCAATACCAGTTTTGTATACTACGAGTGTTAAATTAAATAAAAAGAAACGGCAGTCATCTTTTCATAAACAAAGCAAGTCTATGTCTTCCTATATCACCACCCGAGATCTACGTTTTCCTTTACCGAGGATAAGTCCATGCTCCCATATAATTTAAGGAAAATTACTGCAGCTAGCCGAGGATAAATTGAAGAACCAACACGCTGAGAACTTCTGGAAGCAACGGGAGAAGCATCAAGGTAAGCTACAGCAACGGATGAGGAGGTGATCGCCGCAAACTGGCTCCCAAACGTGGGGCTGACAAACGTTAAGATCGCCGCAAACTGGCGCCATAACGTGCGGCTCGAAGGGAAGAACGACACGAACGGAGGACTAGGAAACAACGAACAGACGAAGAATCTTCAGAGGAAAGGGGCACAGCAGAACAAAAATTACAACGCGAACTTCTAGTCTACCTACGTGGGACAACAAAACAGCTGAGAACATCGCTTCTAGAACTTCACCAGGATTCGAACCCGGAACGCATCAGTTAACATTGAAAAAAAATACAGGTTAGAACTTTTATTCAAAAACAAACAAAAAGGCATGCAGAGTAGTGACTCAGTTTTGTGAACACATGTTATTGAGAGGGGGTAAAGTCATTACTAGGGAGGTAGAACTTGCTAACGGAACCATGAGTAGGTCAAGGGAAGATTTGGAAGAACTGAATGGGGAGGCTATTGTCAGCATAACAACAGATGGAGAAAATATGGGTGCAGCTGAAGTAGAAGTTAGGGAAAGGCAATCACCGATTGAGCAGGTCATTGACGCAGGTCAAAACCAGCTGCTAATATTGCTTCAACATTTGAGCGCAAAGATAGATGAGCAGAGTAAGGAGTCAAAAAGAAATTTGAGTGAACAAATTAACAATTTAGAAGGGAAATTAAATGAGCTGAGTAAGGAGTCAAAAAGAAATTTGAGTGAACAAAATAAAAATTTGGAAGGGAAATTAAATGAGCAGAGTATACAGATAGGTGAATATGTCAGAGAGGAAAACAGGAAGATGAGAGGGGAATTAGCTCAGGAGATGAGGGAATATTTAGGTGAACAGGTCACCCGATTACAAAGTCAATTGGACTCCAAATTCAGTCAGCAAGGGATGGTAGTGCAAGAAATTCAGGCAGGACAACTATGTCTAAGAAACGATGTAGAAAAACTAAGGAAGGATGTAGAAACAGAATTAAGTGTTACCAGCTTAGCCATAAAGGAACAATTGGATGATGACTTAAGAGCTGTAAATGTTTCTTTAGAAAAAAAACAAAGTACCTTAGAATCTAACATTCAAAGGGAGTTCAAAGAATTTAGAATAGTGTTAGAAAAGGATCAGGGAAAGATGAATGAACTTTCGTCAAAAATGACTGAACAGCTCTCAAATCATCATGAAATTGTGAAGAGGGTGGAAGAGCATGAAAATTGTGTAAAGGAGTTAAAACGCTCTATTGGTAGACTAGGGATAAGTGTGAGACAGAGTGATGATAGCTCACCCAGTGAAACTAGCACCACTTTTAGGGAGGTAAATGGAGGCCAAAGTCCAGCTGCCGACCCATATAATTTTAATTCAGGGCACCAATGTACATCTAACCATGCAAGTAATGCAAACTACCATTTATTAAATGAGATAGGGGTACCTACTTTCGAGGAAAATTCGGCTGATAATCCTAAACAATACCTAAATGACCTTGAGGAGTATTTCCGTTTGAAGCAGATTCCGGACGAGCTAAAGATGTTAATCGTTCGTAAAGGTTTACGTCAAAGGGTTCTCCAATGGGTAAGATTGACTTTGGGGGAGAATAATAATTTTGAATATTTCAGAAGGGCATTCTTGAATAAGTACTGGAGTACTAATACTCAGAACCAGGTGAGATCTATCCTAGTTAATGGCAAGTACGATGAACGCGGAAACCTAAGCATGGTAGATTATTTGCTAACTAAAGCACAGAGTAGTAGACTAATCGAGCCACCCATAAGCGAGAGGGATTTCATTAATATGATTGTACCACATTATCCAGAACGTATACACCATTACCTACTCATTGCGAAGCCAAATTCTATTCCCGAATTGATTGAGTTGGTATCATCATTCGAGACAAGTAGTAGGAACCACGTACAAAACTATACAGTTCGAACATTACCGGATAATTCAAGGAATGCGAATTGGAGAGGAAACGCGAGAGGGAACTATAACCCCAGAGAGAGATACTGGAACGACGTACCTCAATCCGGGAACAGAAACTGTCAAAATAACCGTTTCAGGAGGGAAGGTGATAACCAATATCACATAAATGCTATACAAACCAGACCAAGATATAGTGGCCGTTTTAATTATAGGAGAGGCAGAAACAATGAAAACAGATCCAGAGAACATTATTTTTCTGACCGAGGGGAAAGTGATGTAGGAGAAAGGTATGACGAAAATTATCCAGAAAGAAACGAAAGGAGAGAGAGACATTCCCGGGGACATTTTAGAGGAAGCAGAGGAAACTATAGGCAAATGCAGAGAGAGGGAAATGTGGAAGAGACTAGCGGAGCACCAAATAGTGTCGATAACCCGGAAAACTAAGACAGGATCCATTCAAGAGCTCGGAGCGGATTCTAAGCGCGCAAAATTCTCAAATAAACAGAAAATGTGAAACAGGGCTCAAAAATGAAGTTATACTGGGAGAACTGATAACTACTATTCAAAATCACTCGGAAAAGGATCTGACAGATTCCCCTAGCATAAAGGTAGTATTATTGGATGAAGAATATAACGCTTTAATAGACTCTGGAGCCAATGTGAGTGTATGCAGCCTGAGGTTATATCAGAACCTGGTAAATAAAGGAATTAAGCTAATGACATTACCCATAAGGAACACGGTATGCCGGGTAGCAGTTAACAAAGAGGTTACCCGAATAAAAATGCAAGTAATGTTGAACATGAAAATAGGAGAAGAAAATTTTGAGTTTATTTTTCTGGTAATCAATAATTTGATTTGTGACATTTTGATTGGGTGTGACGTTTTGTTTGAATTAAGAGCTAGGGTTGATTTTGCTGATAAAGTTTTGAAAATAGAGAAGAACAGAAAAACATTAGAAATCCCTTTTGTAGAGGGTATGAAGCAGGATACTTATAACAAAACCCAAGGAGAAGAAGATATAGCCGAAGAAAGATTTTTCGTACAATTATTACAAACAGGTAGGAGTGAGAAATTAATTGCTATAGTACAAGGGGAAGAAACCGATGAGATGCATGCGTTCGCTGACAGGTTTTACAACGGGTATACGGAGCACAATGAGAAAGATTATGGTTACGCCCGAAATAAAGAATTCCAAGATACCGGCAGCCAGGTAGAAGCAGTAGAGGAGAAAGTGACCCTTGCCGAGAACCTCACAGAGACACAAAGGCATCTATTAAGGCGAATGTTACAAGAAAACAAAGCGGTATTTTCGGACGTCCCAGGCAAGTGCAAAGCATACAAACACAGTTTTAAGGTACAAGATATTGCACCCTTCACACACAAGTATCGGGATATTCCGATTGCATTAAGGGAGAGAGCCAAACAGGTGATCGATAAGATGTTGAGAGACCGAATAATACAAACGTCAAATTCTCCGTACAGCAGTCCATTATGTTGGGGACGAAACGCAATGGCGAACTTAGGATGACAATAGATGCTCGAAGGATAAATAAATATACACAACCAGACAGATTTCGGAGCGAAAGTGTAGAAAAATTGCTGTCAAAAATAACCAAAGGCAAGTATTTCTCCACTATTGATTTAACGGCGTCATACTGGCAGATTGAGCTTCACGAGGATGTTAGAAAGTATACTTCTTTTTTATTTTTTGGGAAACAGTTCGAATTTTTGAGAATGCCTTTTGGTATGCTTACGTCATGTAGTGGACTATTAAGAGCCATCGATAAAATATTTGGCGACTCAGCCGACGAATTTTTGATCCAATATATCGACGATTTTCTAATAGTTGATGAAAATTTTGATGAGCATATTAAACATGTGAATTATGTGCTTAGAAAGCTGAGAGAAAACGGTATGACGGTGAACATTAATAAATCCAAATTTTGCATCCGTGAGGTGGAATTTCTAGGCTATGTAATTAATGATAGAGGAATGAAGCCAAACGAAGAAAGAGTAGCGGCTGTGAGAAGAATACCAGCGCCCAAGAGTGTTAAGCAGGTTAGGTCCTTTCTTGGAGTGCTAAATTATCAAAGCAAATTTATCCTGAGGTACGCCGCAGAAATAGCGCCTTTGCGCGAATTACTTAAAAAGAAAGTGCGATGGAAATGGGACGAGGTACACCAGAAAGCTTTTGAAAAGATAAAAGAACTATTTGCGAAATCAATTCTACTAGAGAGACCCAAGGACAACCTACCATATGTAATTTACGTGGATGCTTCAGGTCACGGATATGGGTGTGTCCTAGCCCAATCAGATGAGGAAAATCAACTGCACGTGATAAGTACCGCTTCAAGAGGTTTAAGTCAAATAGAGAAAAATGCTTCGGTCACCGAATTAGAGATCTGTGCTGTGTATTACGCACTACAGAAATTTAGATCATATATATATCTACAGAAGGTTATTATATACACAGATCATGTGAGTCTTTCATTTATGAAACGTTGTCGGCTTACGAGTACTAAATTATCTAGGTACATCCATGAGATTCTTTCGTATGATGTTGAGGTGAAACACATTCCAGGAAAAACAAATGTTTTTAGCGATTTGCTGTCTAGGTTACACAACAACAGTGAAATACCGGAGAGAATAGAACGCCCTAAAAATGAAGTAACATTAATGAGTATTGAAATACCCTTGAGTAAAGGATTGATAAAAGAATTAAAAGGAATAGGGGACCAGCAGCGACGAGATGAGAAGTTAAATAAATTAATAAAAAAGGCCCCAGAAATAGATGAAAATATCAAGGGAAACATAGGGTTAAAAGGGGGCGTGTTATATAAACTACATGGCAGTGAAATACAGAAATGGAAGACATATATACCTAAGAACATGGAGAATGAACTCATAAGCACGTTCCATCAAGCTCTAGCACATTCTGGCTCAGAACGCACCGCTTTAATGATCCAAGAAAACCTGTATATTCCAAAATTACACCATAAAGTAAGGAGAATAATTTCGACATGCTTACAATGTCAAAAAGCAAAGCCACTGAATATACAATACGAATACGAGACAAACTCAATACTAAGAGAAAAACCAGGAATGTTAGTGACCTTGGACTGTCATGGTGAGATGCCCCGTAGTAAATTTGGATTTAGGTATATAATAGTGTTAATAGATGTATTTTCAAAATTTGTGAAAATTTACCCAGTCCGGAAGATTACAAGTGAAACATGCCTAAGGAAGATAATGAAGTCGTATGTTCCACAATTTGGAAAGATGAAGGCAATTTTATGTGATAATGCTTCAATATTTACCAGCAGAAAATTTGTAGACACCTTAAAAGAAAACGAAATCACGTTGTATCATTGCTCAAAATACCACCCACAAAGCAATCCCTGCGAAAGAATAATACGGGACATTTCGGTTTATTTGAGAATTTTGGCCAATAAAAAACACAGTGATTGGGCAAATCACTATCAGCGCATCGAAAGTATTTTAAATGAAAGTGTGAGCCCTACTACCGGTTATAAGCCCATCGAGCTGATGAAGGGGAAATTAATGGAAACACTCGAAGGGGAATTACCACAGACACTAGAAGCTAAAGATCCGAAAGCACTAACGGAAGAAGAGATGTTTAAGAAAGCTTTTGAAAGAATGGCCAATAAGGCGCAGAAAAGAAAAGAAAAGTTTAAGAAGAAGAAACGAAAACACTGGTTGATCAAATTGGGAGACTTAGTATTGGTACGGGACAAGAAAAAGTCTAGCATTCTGAACAAAAGGTATCATAGAATGGAAAATTTATTTAAAGGTCCATACCGGGTGATTAACATTTTTGGCTCGGATACATTTGAGTTACAAGAAATAAAGAATTCCAAGATCGTAGGGAGATACCATAAACAGTTGCTCAAACCGTACAAATGTTTAGAGAATGAGAAGGGTGAAGAATATAATGAAAAGAATCAGGTTAGTTTTACTCGAAATGAGGTAACACCCCTGTGAACAAATAGTAAAGGTAATACACCCGATAAATAAGGATGTAAAGAAATAAATAAAGGCATAATAATTATGTACCAATATGTATGTAAATAGATTTAATTTTAGAACTTAAATTGGGTATTAGAGTATTTGTATGCGTCACAAGTTATTCGTGTGCGGGAAATGTATTGTGTATAAGAATGTCTCTCGGAAACCTGTTTTTGAAGGGAGAGTGTAGAGTGAATGACCCAAATATAAACATCACCGGTTTGTCAGAGCCCTTGTGAAGGAGCAGGTATAGCGAAGGGTCTCTGTCAACAAAACAAACGAACAAAGGCCATAATCAGAGGAATTATTCTGTAAAAGAAAATTGTATCAAGTGTTGAAAAATTTATTCTTTTCCAGAACAGGGCAATTTGAAACGGCAACTCTAGGCCGAGCCCAAGAACTATAATTACAGATAACTTATTAATTAACTTTTAGTGATGTTAAATCGTATTATGTAAATATCTTTTTCTCATACTGCTTGTATATTTTAAGAAGGGTGATTTAACATTATGTATCTATCTAGGTTATTAATATTAGTAGAGTTATAAATGGTTTAATGTAAATAATTTAAGCGCTATGTTAAAATACTGTCCACGAGGGAAAGTTTTAGCTACAGGAATAGTGCTTTCGAAGGCAGAAAACCTAGTTTTATTACCTCTCTCCGGTCGCTGTGCTATTATTCCTACAGCGAGGGTGTAGAGCCTTTGTCCCATTATTTGATAATTCGCCGTGACCAAGTGAGTGAGAAAGACAACCTTAACGGTAAATGTAGGAAAAGCCGCGATTTATATTAAAATTGGACCAATGAGATCCCTGAAAGTTTATTCGAAATAGTTAGACGCGTCGAGTCGCGCTAAAAATGGACCAATAGGAAAGGAAGCAGCCTCAGGAGCCTGAGACTATAAATGGATCTGTTTGGAGAAAATTCGGGGCAGTTTATGTCATGTGTGGTCAGGGAGAGATGCTGCAGGATGTGTGAGATATCGCGCCAAAACAGGGAATCAAAATAGTTTTAGCAACACACCTAAGATCCGCTACTCTGAAAGCGACAATAAGAATAGTTATATTTCGTGACATATCCACGCCATAGTCTAACAGCGGTGGACAGTATTTTACAGCGGCAATACCAGTTTTGTATACTACGAGTGTTAAATTAAATAAAAAGAAACGGCAGTCATCTTTTCATAAACAAAGCAAGTCTATGTCTTCCTATATCACCACCCGAGATCTACGTTTTCCTTTACCGAGGATAAGTCCATGCTCCCATATAATTTAAGGAAAATTACTGCAGCTAGCCGAGGATAAATTGAAGAACCAACACGCTGAGAACTTCTGGAAGCAACGGGAGAAGCATCAAGGTAAGCTACAGCAACGGATGAGGAGGTGATCGCCGCAAACTCCAAAGACATACATAGCGATCCGCTTTTTAATCTGTCTCATACTGTAATCTTGGCGGCGCCGTGGCCGAGTGGTTAGACCGCTCGCCTCCCATCTAGGCGGCCCGGGTTCAATCCCAGGGACCTGCATGTGGGATTTGTGGTGGACGAAGCGGCGTCTGGGCGGGTTTTCTCCGGCTTCTCCGGTTTCCCCCGCCATTCATTCCACCAACTGCTCCATCATCACCTTTCCTTTCATCCATTTCACCAACATTTCGTTTCATCTACTTCCTTCATCCCATACCAGGCATCGGGCTGATCACCCATCCTGGATGCTCTGTCTGATCCAAGAGTGTCTGCTCCTCGACGGGCCTCTGACCCCAGGCACCCGCTTGTAAGTCCTGGGGGTGTAAGTCCTACCTGAGAGGAGGGTAAACAGATAATAATGAATGAATGAATGAATGAATCATACTGTAATCTTCCTACACCTGCAACGAAATGTGGAGATGTGTAATGAAAGTTTGTCTCAATTAACAAAAATAGCACGATTAGAAGAATAAGCTTTTGAAGGAATAGTTTATAGAAGAATGTGTAGAGAAAGTCGTGTGAATACAACGCATTAGATTTTTCTGAATTAAAATAGTGAGTGAATATAATGGCACAAATTTCTAGTTTCATCTGTTAACGAAAATTAATATGCGGTCCAGACGCAAGTCTGGTTTTATCCTTAATATTTTATAAGCCGATATTGTAGATATTTTAATTGGTGCTTATCATATCTATATGTCCTTTACACGAAATAATGAAAATTGGGACCACTCAAGCAAATTCATTCATCATTGTTTGTTCAAAAAGTTTTGAGACAGTGGAAGGGGGAAGGTAGACAACCGGTCGCTCGTGCCCATGTAGGCAACTTGTGACGGCTCTTTGACATAGCTACCATGCCGAACTCCCGACGCCCTTATCTCCCCCTTCCGCTTCTCAAAAGACTGTGAATAAACAATAGATATAACTCTCGTTTGTGTCACTACAGGTAACTTTTTTAATCCCTTCGTGTTATTCACGATAAATAACTACATAGAGTTGCTTTCGGTTATATATAATGTCGTACTACACAAAAAGGGATCAAACATCCATCAGCTATTTATGAAGCAAATCTGCATATGCTTAACAAGCAGTTCACGAAAAACAGAAGCATGGGCACATGCTTTAAAATACACTATTTAAACTTCTGGAAATTAAGAAACTGCTTATTTTAATTAAATATACATTTTCCCTCTATTATGCTGTTTTATCTTTCGTTAGTCCCATTTACAAAACGAAAAGCTCAGGATATATTTTACATGCATTTTCAATATCTCTAAGCATTGTTTTTGCAGAAAATAACCCTAAATTTAAAGACTGCAGGGGAGGAGAAATGGATGTATTAATTAATTGAGTTCTTCATACCTTCAGTTAATATGCACCACTTGTACTTAATAATCATGCATTTAAGGTATGCATAAAAGACGCATTTAATCAAATTCGAATTAAAAGTTGAAATGGGAGACATATTATTGTGACCAAAAGCATAACTTATGTTTCTGCGGCCCCCCTGCAACCTTGCTAATCCAGGTAGAAAGAGCAGGGATGAAATTATTACACATTTGCACACCATAAGACAGTATGGTAGTGAAACAAACTTAAGTACTCCTTATGGGAGAAGCAAGCCTTCAGTTTTATGAATTACACTACAGCAAACACATCGTTCATTCTCCTACGCTCAAACTTAGAAACTTAACAATTTCATCAAATTTAAGGGAAATATTTGTTTCACGTTCATTGCTCAGAATTGCTAAAGCATTTATTTGAACTCGGGGTTTCTAAGAAATGTTTTGATTGGTTTTAATTCAGAAAAAGATATTTCTGCTGTAGCAGAAGTAACTGGCAGTGTCAAGTATAGTTCCAGGCCTGTGCATATATCAAGAAGACTACTTGTATGAAACGTATTTTAACAACAGAAATTTAGTAAGAGATTTGTTTGACAATATGTTTTCTTTCTTTCCTATTTCTTTCAAGTATTTTGAGACTAATAAGTTCATTTGAAGTAATCGTGGTTAACTCTGATTCGTATTTTCTGACTACCTTTGCTGAATGTGTTCACTTTTCAATTTAAAAATATGAATAGGGTGTAAGAAAGAAAAAAAAGTATTATTAATATTGTAGGCCGATAAAGCGTTACCTTAATTCTTGACTGAAAATATTAAGAGAGGCAGTGAAAATTGCCACTTGAAAAGACTTAAGTGAATACACAATTCTAATACCCAAGAAAGCTCATGAAACAATTTCTTCACTTTTTGAGAACGTTTTGAAGTTAATTTGGGATCAATGCTCTAAGCTTTTGCTAATCTTTTTTAGCATCTTCTGCTAAGTTTAAAAATTGCTTCTTAAGGGGACTAGATTGCCTTTTGCAGTCTGAAGAAGTTGAAAGGCATTCTCTATATCAGCATTAAGAGATTACAGTAGTATGGAAATTAGATTAATATTTTCTGAAACTTTACCTTGAAATTCCATCAGCAGGACAAAATCAAAAGTTTCGATACTTTTTCTCACATTAAAAGCTTTGTTCCTCTTTGCTGCCTTATTACTCTTAAAAATCTGATGTGTTGCACTCACACGACTTTCTCTACTCTTGCACAAACTATTTTTACAAACGCTTATTCTCCATATGCTTCATGTTAATCGAGATGTTAATCTTATTGCTAATTTTCTTGTAGCTGCAAGGGGAATATGGTAGGTTTTAAGCGATAGTCAAATATTTTAACCGCTGGTTGCTATGTGGCGCATTCCATTCTCTTTGCATGTCCAAGATATAAAAAAATGAATAACGAATTTGAGAAAAAGAATAAATATTGGAAAATTTAAGGGAATAACAAGCAATATCTCGAAAATGGTTCACACAACAACAAAAATGACATAAATTGTGTATTTTAACGCGATCTACTTTTTTGTGTAGTAAACTTTTGTCTATCTCTTATGGTTTACCAGTTATGCAAAAGTCATTCACAATGAAGAACACTTTTGGATACATTCCCAGAAAATTCGAGATATACATTTCATTTATCATGAAAATATCTTAAACATATGATATCTTAATTAAAATCGTTAGAGCCATTTTTGAAAAAATTAAAATTATCGAAAAATGTTCCATGTAAAGGGGAATCTGGGGTGGGGGATTTTCTTGGAAACTTTCGTGTCGCATCGCTGGAAGATACTGAACCTAAACACCAAGTTTAGTGTTTATCCGACTGTTCGTTTCTGAGTTATGCTGTTCACAGACAGACACACACACACACACACACACACACACACACACACACACACACACACACACACACAGACAGACACACACGGACACTTTCCAAAAATGCTTTTTTTGGATTCAGGAGGTCTCAAAATATGTATTTCCGGTGAAATCTCGGTATCGAATTTTTGGGTGGAATACAATACTTACCCTACTTATATACGTAGTAGAGAAAGTAAAAATGATACAGAATAAGCAGCGCAAAATATGTATGAAATTTTGTCTGATTGACAACAAGGAATCAAATTTGGAGGTATGCATCTAGTAGGGCACAGTCTCTTTCTTCTCTTTTTTTTTTTTAGAGTCGTTGTGACGTGACTGCCAGCTGTAAAGGTTTCATTTACTTGTCGCCATCAAGAACAGAACTACTAAATAAAATGCAAATGCTTTATATTTCCTCATAAAACTGTTTCAGTTCTAGTACATTCATATCCGAGTCGTTTAGTACCAAATTTAAGCTTTGCACTAAACAGTATATAAACTCTTCATTTTGGGATCCGTGCTTTAATGCTTGACTGTAAGCTTGAGTATTTGCCACTCATAGATGCAGCACCATCCTCTGCACCTATCAAGCCGTATATCCATTTCTTTGAAGCTGTTATTTCTTTTTCAAAACTTTAAGACCCCCTATCTCAAAGAATTCTAAAAAAAAAAAAATCCTTAATTTTGATCCTTACTGCCTGGTTTACTTAAATCTAAACGCAAACATCTTATAACACTAAGTTAGTCCTATCTTGATATATCGGAAGCGGTGTCCACAGTAATGAAAACAACGGCTGCTGTTTAATTTCATTTATTAAAAATTAAATTATGTTTTATTTGTGGACGCTCTTTAACTGCTGTGGTCTTTAGCGTCCCATTCTATATTGGGCGTGAAAGACCGGTAATTTTGCTCAGAGGCCTCTATCAGGATTGAGTTCCTTTACGTGCCGTAAATCTACGACACGGGACACCGGCTTTACTTTCCTTCCGAAGGAAGCCATGTTAAGGATTTTTACGCTTGAAAAAAAGTCATCTCTCTCCGCGGGTTAGGACCCGCGACCTCGGGAACTAGAGGTAACCTACACCACGGAGGACGACAATTTCATTCATGATGCGCCTTAAAACGAACAGTTGTCTCGTCTCGTTTTGAATTTTTGGGCACAAATATTTTGTTTTACTTTTTTAATTTGAAACACGTGACTTATGAAGAACATATCTGCCACTTTTTCTCCTATTTCAGATTCACAATGACCAGGGAAACAAGTTGACATGAAGCTACATTCAATTCTACAAATTACAGCTTTCATTTGTTCAATCCCTTCATTCAAAAATGTAGGTTTCGCCATGTTTCCACACGCTGTAAGTAATACATGCATCTAAATGTCCAGCGCAACTTTCATAAACTTTATATTCTTCCTTAGTTCTTATCAATCGGTAATCTGTCCATCATGCCATTCATTTCTTCGTCTCCGAATAATTAGCACGCTTCACAATATACGGCATTTTCAATTTTAGCGATCTTTCAGTTTGTGACTGTTTTAGTATGACAATAATTATCTCGGCTAAATGATATTGTGGTCCTAACGTCTGTAGGGAAAGGACCATAGGGTTTGTATGGCCGGCTAGCTATTTATAAGGTTTTAACTTAGTCTCTTCGTTGGATTAACCCTCTGATAGTGCTAAACGGTGTAGTTTGCTGATTCTCTTCAGGTTGAGAATAACTGTCTATTATTGGTGTTGAATCGGTATCCGTCTGCTGGTGCTCCGCGTTCAAATTGTACTATCACGAGGAATCTCCCTCCGATTAATTTTCTCAACCGGTATCGTGTCCTCTAAGAACTTGTATATATCGTCAGAATCTTCACTTGTTTCGTTTTTACAACATGATTAGTCCACTTTCAACTTTTAAATAGCTAGAATGTTCAATTTCGTTTTCATACCTAGTATTAGTGCATATCTGATCTGGGCTTGCAGTTGCCGCTGAAACACTGTATCTATCCTTACGACCTTTTTAACTTCATATTTAATTTTCTCTTTTGAGCACGCTTAAATATGACCTAGTTCTCACCAATGTGGTTTTAACTTAATAGAAAATTTAAGAGCAGCCTACAAGTATAACCGACAATAAGTTTTACGTTAATGCAAGCATAGCTTAGTTGAGAAGGAAATAAATGATTGCGTTACATAGTGCAATGTCTATTCGCTACGTTCCCACTTTGCCACACAGCGTTGCGAACATCAACAAACTGAAATGGGTTGTTAGCTTAGAGAAAAGGATGTGTTGTCAACACCGATTAATGGAAAAAATGCCATGAAGAAGCACTCAAGCACATACTGTTCGCCGATGACATGCTAGCAACAAGAATGCGCTGAGTGAGCATTCTTGTTCTTCTACCCTCTCCACCACATTTGAGCAAGAAAGGGTAGGAAATGCTTACATGGCGCATTTCTATTGCTAGTATGTCGTCGGCAAACAGATTTTCCATGGCTGAATTAAATATGCGAATGCTTTATTAAGGAGGGCAATGAAGGATTCAGAAAATAATAAAATCTATGAATGCTTGTTGTAAATATAAAAATAACTACTACAAGCAGTCTGGGGGCCCCCGTTTGACGGATTCAGGAAATAATAAAACTGATGATTTTTTTTTTCTTTTGTAAATATGAAGTTAACCAACCACTAAAGCCAGTTTGAAGTGCCCCCTCACCACGGGGTCTGCGGGGCCATTATTTACGCCACAAATTGTGACACTCCACTGTTTTTGCATCCTAACACACACTTTCCTTACATAGTAAGCCCCTTTCTGGCCTAAGTCGTGAGACATTTTCTTCTTTATAATTGTGAGTCTTTTCTGAAGAAACCGTTTGAGAACATATTGAATTTTTAATAAAGCTTATGCTCTAACTCAGTAATTTTTTCTAATACCTGAAACCATATCACTTTACTTGAATACTTGTAACGTACAAATGCTCGAGTATCCACCTGCCTCTCAATGAGAGCATTTATGAACCAGCTCTAAAATACCTATTTGGGTGCATACCACTTTGTTGTAAATTCTGACATTATCCCTCAAACAGTTCCTGGAGCATTTTCTGGTCAAATATTGCGAGCTTTCTAATCAACGTATGTCGTTTCATCTAATTATTAGTATCTAAATAATGAATAAATTCTTCCATTCTTTCTTCGCGACAGTTACAACTTGTAGTCTTGTACTTCTCAACTCTTTACACTTACTAAGAAAAGGCAGTTGACAACATATCAGTAGAAAAGACCTCTACTGCCTAGCTATTGCAAGATTAGCACACAACAGAAGTTATTTGAGATTAGAATTCTCGAGGGTGTATCTGACAATAAGCAGGCTTCAGCTTCCACTCGCGTATGCAATTTCAGACTATGAACGCCTACCCACTATCGCGGATTATAAATTATTTGTAAAGCAAGTGATCTAATATTTCAGTGTAAGGACCGCTGTCTGAAGAAGACAAAGCTCCGGGCTGCCTCAAGACGCGAGATCCCCTGACAGCTCAACAAATTGTCTTCCAGCTCAATACCATCCTTCATCTTACGGATACCATGTTACAAACGTGAAAGCCATTTGTCTTCGGAAAACGCGACGCCCCGGCTCTCTCCCTAGCGGCGTGACGTCACAGGAAATTATATTAAAACCCAGGAACAAATACCTGGCGACTTCGCATCCTTGGGAAGCGTTCTACTCTGCTGTCAAATGAAAAAAAAGAAGAAAAAAACAAGAGGTCTGAGTGACGTTTATAGCCTGTGTTGTCTCCGTGGACGTCCGCGGAATGTTTAACGACAAAAGTAACAATATTATTCTTTTGCTTCATTTTTATCAGTACTTCAAGTATCTCACTTGAAGTATATACTTATTGTTGCTTTTCTCAACATAATCTATCTGCGAATGCTGAGTATTTCCAAAGAAATCCTTCAGGGTGTTAGCTATCTTGAACTCCAGCTTGTTTTAAGCATTTATACTTCTGGTTAACAAACACATTTAAATTACATGAATTATTGATATCTATTATGGTGCCGGGGGTGCTGAGCTTCCATTCAAAGAACTTAATTTATTTCTTCCTTAGTTCCTTCAAGACTCCGAAGATGTTTTGTGATTACTATCCTTTATGTGACTTCTTGACAGTAGCTCTTTGTATAGGTAACCCAATTTGTATTCCAGTACTTAAAGTTTTCCACATGCTACATTCCATATATCGAATCGTAATTTTATTTTTCTTTGCTTTTCTCCCCATTACACTTTTACATTCATCTTCATCCCATACTCTTCACAGCTGTCATTTATATGTATTGGTACGCTCTTTAGGATCTTTTGCTGCTCTACTACAAGTGCCATAACGCTAGCAAATCTTCAGTAATTTTATTGTTACTTCACCTACTACTACTCCTCTCTTCCCCTTGTTCTGGAAATAATTTTTCAATAAATTCTCCAAGAAGATCTCGAACAAGGAGGAAAGATGGTCCCCTTCCAAATCTACTACATAATCATCCTATCCTAACTCTGATTAGTTTATTCCTTATAATTTCACATTCTCTCTTTACAAGCATTTACCAAACGGAGGGATGAGCGCTACGGCAAATATAATAGATTTGAAGTTTAGTTCCCTAAAAACAATCAATAAGCGCTGTCGAATATATGGCAAAATTCTGCCCATTCTTCCAAACGAAGAACTTTCACATTACCGCAAATTCCGACCCAAAGAGAGGAATCGTCTACCCTTGCTTGTCCAATAACAATGGCACTGCGCAGTCAGGTTCCAGCTGGTGCTCGTTCCCATGGGTAAAATGTGGGCCTTATCAAACGTTTTGCTCCCAAGTTACGATCTCATGAAAACTGTATCGCGGGAAGGAACACAATTAGGAGCAACTTTCTTCCCTACTTGTCCCATAAATAGCAATTTCGGAGAATATGAAACTTCCACCTTCTTCAATCTGAATTTCGGGCTCGTAGGGGGAAAACACGGTGCAGCTGTGCAACACAACATGGAAGCCGCCGCACCTGCTCTTATTGAGCTTAAATTAACAGTGTTGTTTAAAATTAGACCTTTTGAGTGTACAGCAGTTGATTGTACATCAAATAAATGACTTTATGAAATGAACAAAGTATATTGGGTGATTAGAACGTATACGCTATAACAAAATGTTCCACGAGAGAGTGTTCAATTTTAATACACAGTTTAACATGAATACTTTCAAATCACGGAACGGTTAGAGACACAAATTCTCTAAGTGTAGTTCCATAACACTAACAATAAAAACGTTTATGCATTATGTAGTTGACTATGAGTAGTTAATATCTCGCAGTGCCTGAATGCTGACTTGAAAATTCTTATGTGCGGTTAATTGAGCTGTAGACATTTAAATATCACACTCAGTTTCATACAGCTACCGTTTCACTGGAAGTACGCACGCATTTAACATACATCCCACATTTTCTACACATTTATATTCTCTTAAACTTAAAAAGAGTCTTACAAAATATAGTCTTTGTCAATAGCCCGGCGTAACTAAATATACTTTCTGCATAATATCTGCAAAAACAGAGAATAAATTTAAAAATAATAAATCTATAAGCTCAACAAAAGGTCTGTGAATACAATACTTGATATAGTATAATTAGATATTAAAACAGCGCATCAGAGTCAAGAACCTAACAACAAAAGCGTTGTAGGGATAATATCCAAATTAATAAACTAAAATTAAGAGCAGTATATAAATGTCGCAAACCAAAGAACCAGTAAGTGGGAAACGTATTATCTAAAGTTACATTCAGTGACAAATGAGAAGATGGCTTGTATTGTAACTTGTTTGCAACACGCTTTGGGCGTCAATTTGAAGTAGGTCGTATTGAAGGAGTTGTATTATATTTCAACTGTTGGGGAACCGAACTTGAAATTCGTTGCTACCACACGTATAGTACCCCTTTCCGGTAGCCTTCGCCCTAAGTTTAAAAATATTAACTTTGTAATTTTGACTGTTTCTTTAAATATTATGTATTTATGTTTGCCTCGGCTACGTCAGGATTTATTTTAGAGACATGGATGTCTTGGCAGGGTTGTGGTGCGACTAAGAATGTAGGCTTACACAGATTATAATTTTACTTCACCCCTTTTATTAATGCTTGACACGATTTAAATAACACTTCACTGATATAGAGCTGTGAGATTCTTTTATTAATTACTTGTACTTTTTAAAACGTAAACTTAATTTTCGTCTCACATGAATACGTATTAAATCTCTCGAAGACGCATCCGGTTACAAACACTGTCTGCAGGCAACTGAATTGATTTCAACCGTCTAAACTTGTAAATTTCTGTATTTTAAGTCTCTGATTGGCTATTCCTAATCCAATAGAATACCTTCATTTAACTAAAGCTTTTTCTGGTTGTTGATTGGCTATTTTTATAAACTGTCGCTAAAATTACATTATTGCTTCCAAGAATCACAAGTAACATTAAACTCTCAAACTCATTATTGCCTCAAGGTTACCTCATTGTTACCTCATTATTAGCAACGTTTAACCTATTATTCTAAGATTTAGTTCCAAATCTCGAAAATAATAAGCTGTGCATTTTGATCATACTGCATGACATCACCTACTAAGTATCACCCTCTCCCTTGTTTATTTCTCCATGGTGGTTTTGTCGTCCTGCATATCTGCTACATCGTGTTTAATCTCATTCTGTTCAGAGCCAGGAAATAGAGAATAAGAGGAGTTACGGTATCAAGGAAGCGAAAATCACGCAATAACTCACAATTAATTGCTCTAATATTTCACTGCATAAACCCAAGTTATCAGCATAAATAATATTAATTTTATGCTTGTGTGATACAGCAGAAACAGAATCTAACGGAATCCTTCACACGTAGATACACTTTATTCTAGAAATTGGTAACTATTCCTCAGACATGACGAGATTGGTTTCTTCCTTATCGCTTTCGTTTGTCCACTTTAACATGCAACATTTGCTACTAATGAACACCTTCGGTTTTCTTTCTTGAGAAGTGATTAAATTGCCCTTTGTACTCCGTATTTAGGAATGCTGTTCTTAATTTGTATTACACATAACTGCAACGATTGTGTGCATTCATTGCACAGTAAAATAAATATAGTGCTTTCCAATCACGTGCGTTTGTTACTTTTATGCACTGAAAGGCATCAAAGGCTAGTTGTCGCGTCTTTTAAAGCCGTCAATTTTCGACGATATTTTATGTCTAACAAATTAGAAAGTTAAAATCGCATGCATAACTTCCTAATAACCACTAGAAAAAAAAACAAAAAATATCTTATGTGTTACACTCACATGACTTTCTCTACTCTTGTACAAACTATTTTTACAAACGCTTATTCTCCATCTACTTCATATTAATCGAGATAAACATTTGCAGACTCTATCTTATTGCTAAGTTTCTTGTACATGTAAGGGGAATATATATTTACAAGGGCAATATAGAAATACAGTAGCCTTTAAGCACATACATATCTCTTAATACCTGGTTGCTAGGTGCAGCACCATTCCCTTTGCCACAGATTAATACTCTTTGCATATCCAAGACAAAAAAATCAATAACGAATTCCCATTTGAGAAAATAAGTATTGAAAAATTTAAGAGAATAACAAGCAATATCTCTAAAATGGTTTTCACTCAACAAAAAAAATGTATATGACATAAATTGTGTATTTTAACGCGATCTACATTTTTTGTGTAGTAAAATTTTGTCTATATCTTATGGTTTATCAGTTATGGAAAAGTCATTCACAATGAAGAATACTTTTGGAGACATTCCCAGAAAATTCAAAATATACATTTTATTTGTCATGAAAATATCTTAAACATATGATATTTTAATCAAAATCGTTAGAGCCATTTTTTAGAAAATTAAAATTTTCGAAAAATTTTCTATGTAAAGGGTAATCTGAGGCGGGGGATTTTCTTGAAAACCTTCGTGTCGCATCTCTGGAAGATACTGAACCTAAATACCAAGTTTGGTGTTTATCCGACTTTTCGTTTCTGAGTTATGCTGTTCACAGACAGACACACACGGACATGTTTACAAAAATGCTTTTTTTTGGATTCAGGGGATCTCAAAACATGTATTTTTGGTGAAATCTCGGTATCGAATTTTTGGGTGAAATGCAATACTTTCCCTACTTACTATACGTAGTAGAGAAAGTAAAAATCTGATGTGATGCATTTCCATGATTTTCTCTATCCTCTATCTTTATTAGTGGGTATACGAACTATTCTTACTGAAGCTTATTTTTATATCTACTATATTTTAATCCAAATAAACCTCTGAAAAAATAGCTACAATTCACATTTCGGAATAAACACAAAGAAAACAGCGAGAGTGAAATGTTTAAGAACTGGACTGCAGGCCTTAAATTTCATACTGTTTCCATACAATCGCGAGAAAGAATGAAAATTTATAGGACTAAAACAATAAATAATGAACAATTCAACATTTAATAACGGATATCTCAGAAACGGTTTATGCTACAAAAGATGGACTTTTAAGTAAATTGTGTGTTTTAAAGAGATCTAATTTTTTTTGCGGTACGTTTTCGTCTAACGCTTAACGTTTACAAGTTACACAAGATTATACAAAATTCCTTCCGAATGACGAGGACTTCCTAGGCTATTCCCAAAAATTCAAGATAAGCATGTTATTTGTCTGTAAATATATTTAATACAGGATATTAAATCAAAATCGTTAAAACTATTTTTTAGAAAATCAACATTTTCGAAAAATGTTCTATGTAAAGGGTAGATAGGGGTGGGGAGATTATCTTGAAATTCTTGGTGTCGCATCCTTGGAAGATACTAAACTCAAATACCAAGTTTGATATTTATCCGACTTTTCATTTTTGAGTTATGCTGTTCACAGACACACACAGGCATGCTTACAAAAGTGCTTTATTTGGATTCAGGGCACCTCAAAACATGTATTTTGATGAAAACTCGCTATCGAATTTTTGGGTGGAATGCAATACTACCCCTACTTACTGTGCATAGTAAAACTAAGAACAGTTGACTTCCAAAACAAGAACTTCCGTAAATTCTACAGCTTTCCGGGTTTCTTTATCAGTAAAATTATACTAGACATTGAATACTCAACATTTCCATGCAGCATAATACCGCATGGAATTTTCTTTTAAAGGAAGCGAGTTTAAGTATCTGTATATATACATATATAAACTCGCATACACTTACATACATACATACATACATACATACATACATACATACATACATACATACATACATACATACACACATGCATGTAAAACTATAAGCATGTATTTAATTAACCTTAATTACCCTAATTATATGCAATATTTGGTTTGAATTTCCGTTTATATGCCAACAGATTACATTGGTTGTATAAAGAATACACGATATAATTTTCGCATAATATTATGTGATATTCTGTGTGCCTGATTATCAGTATGAACAATGTGTGTTTTGATCAGTACATCTAAGGAGATGAAGCGTTGAATGCTTAATAATGTCACAACTAATTGCAATAAGGTATGATTATGATCGTATTATACGAGCTGACTGCAAATAATAAATACACATAAACCCAACCTAAGGAGAGGAGTTCTCAGGAGCCTGACGTTCTCAATCTTTGTCCCATGGTTTTAACTATTCCATGCACTGTAAATGTTTCAGTTTAAATGATGTCGCTAAACCTTCACTACCTTTAATGCATCTAGTTTAATAATACTTTTTCCGGTAACCCACAATTTGACATTTATTTTTGCTGTAACAACGTAAATAAACTTACTTGCTTTGGTAACTGGTACACAAAATATAAAGCATGCATATTTCCCATTGATTACGTTCTAACTTCCTTGGTGTAATGGCGTATCCACCCAGTAGCTTATAGATTTGGATATCGAATCTCAGTTGGTGTGATTTGCCTGAATGTTTTCCTTTTTGTTTCTCCTTCTTTCGTTTCGTCCAGGTTCCCCAATATCCTGAAAAGATTAATGTTAAGTAATTCGGCTGGGGACGTTGATAGTTTTCATTCGTCAGTAAAGATGCTACGACAGACAAACTATTATTCTGATAGTTCGTTGCTAATTTAATTCCACTTATGGACCGAAGATCTCGCATTAATATCGCACACAATAAATATGAGTTTTTAAGCGAAATTAAATTACCAAACAATTACAAATATTTATGAGCTGAATTCTGTGAGGCAGAAAGTGTTATTTTTTTGCTTCGAAATGTTATTTAACAGTCGTAGTCAATACTGTAGTGAATTACTTATTTCGTCTTTCTCATCAAACCACATCCAGTTTTATTAGATTTTATTCCAGGTAAAATCGAATAGCTATTTGAAATTAAACTTCATTCAGAACTCAACAAAATATGAACTACAAAAGGAAAATGCAAAGAGTACGTTAGATTTCCTCGCATCGTAATCGAGTCGAAATAGAGACGATGGGAATAAAACACATAGACTTAGGAGAAAAAGTATTAGTTTTCAAACAGCATGCCTTTGCTTACTAGTAAAATTTGAATTTTATGAATAGCAATGAGTTCGCTAACTGGCCGAAAGGCATCTGATTATTTGGATATACGCAAACCTGACTTGTGCTAACTTAAGATTTTCTGACTTACGTTGTTCAATAAGCATGATGGATGTATGCTTAGCTTAGTCTGGATAACTAATAATGCCACGCGGAATGCATTAGATAAAAGTCATTATAGTCTCAATCACGAACTAAGGCAGTAAATGACAGTTGCCGCACACACAGTTACAAAGAAGGGAAAGAAGTACCAGCAAGCACGTGACGGTTTGGTGCGAACTGGTCGTCACATTATTTTGCTTTTAAAAGCTAATGCACTACACAATACGTATATTACGTTATTCTTCCTCGTTGGATTCTCCTTCAGATTCAGAATCCCGAAAACACGCGCAAAAATAGAATAAATTTATAGCTCGACAGTATCAAATCTCATTGTTACACACCAAACAAGTTCACATACACACTCACGCTAATTGGCTACGAAGCACGGACCTGTGATGACGCAGAGTGTTTGCTTATGCGCAACCGCCTTCGTTCGTGACGAATCACTAACAGGGCATCAGAATGCAGCATCGAGATCTGGTTACCTTACTTCACAGTATACAAATGTGTCGAGATGTGATGCCACATTACACTGGGTATCGATTTGGATCCTACTTACCTATTTAAAACAAACATTTAAATACCGCGCATAGGTTACTACAAAAATTAACAAATATATATGTTTCAACAAAACAAATAGTAAAAAACATATTGTTTTCCTGCGGTATCTGCAGTGCTGTGTGAAAGGTAGCACAGACTGTCACTCAAAGGTTCATTAAGAGAAACGTGTTACACATGGCATATACGCATTATATACAATTGCATTTCTTTTCTTACACTTATTTACTTGTTGCTACTGACTAAATACTCCAATTCAAAGAGAGCAAAACAGGTTATAAGTTTATTGAGGAAGTATTCTGCGGTGTATCGAACTTGCTCGACGAATGACGATGTTCGTGACGCCCCTTGGCGATAAGGGTGCTAAATCAAATTGAAAAATAGAGGCGCACCGTCCTTCTGGTTGCTGCATATTAAAATCTGGCTACAAGCCCCGATCCTGGTCTATTTTATTGTGATTTAAGAGACCGGTTGTGTTACTTCATAAAGCAATGCAACTTTTGCTCCAACTTCTATGACCGAAGCACCAGGCTTTACAGGGGTATACATCAAAGCCTCGATCATCAAATGTTAACTATGTACACATTTGGAGGGAATATACTCATGTAATTATGGATGCAAACTGATAAAAAATATACATTTATGCGCAAAAATTCTCTCTTGTCTATTCGGATTGCAACAGTGATGTTCTTTTGAAAAGTTGTAAAAACTGTTCGATTTTAACCCGGGGTCACCCTCATGATTCTTTCCCTGTACATTTGAGGTAAATATTAGGTACATTTCGGGAAATAAAAGGTCAATGAATCATCAAGAATATAAGAAAACACGTAACAAATTTGTTGCGACTGAAAATAAATAAGGGGAGTGTGAGATAGTGCAGTTTGAGGAGAGTGTGAATCAATCCAATCCCCAAGGATTAGGTTCCATGACCTGTTCCAAATGGAGAGTACTCATCCGTCCATCTCCAAACAGGTGGACTAGCATTCTGTGTCCGTGTGTTTATTTATAAACTGTCATTCTTTGTACGTATTCATTCTGGGTTTTTTCCTGTAGCTCTATCTCCAGTTTTAGATTATGAACATATAATAATTGTTACTTCTTCATTTCTTTGGGGTCTACAAAGACGTAGTCGGCTAGTGATCTGAGGAATCGCATCTCTGTAGATTCTATATTACTCTGCTATTATCTCTATTTCAACACTGATATAGTCATTCCTTTATAAAAACTAACTTTGTGATTATAATGAGAATTTCTTCCTTCCAACAATATGAAACATTAAAACCAACATATTTAAAATGAGACATGTTTTCAATTATGTCATTCTTAGTTATTTTTTACCTACGAAAGCCATTCCTATTATTGTGAATATATTTTTAAGCATTTATTTGCTTTTAGCGCACTTGTATCGTCACTGCAGCTATTTCAATATGTTTGCGTCAGGCCACCTTGATCGCAACACCAAGTGTACACTGTTTCGGGAGAAAATAAAACGTTTAGGTGTTATTACCAGGGTTAGGATTTTTAGCTGCAAATTTCAGATGAAAAAGGAAGGGAAAAGGTGCTCAAATAAGGTGAAAAAAGGTGCTGGTTTATTTAAGGGGATGCAAAACTGAAATTACTATTTTCTAAACTATCCATTCAATTGGGCTGAACTTTTAACCACATGTCAGTCTTCTTTAGATATAATTGTCTTGTGAATTTCAATCCAAAATCTTAATTAGTTTTCAAGTTATTAATTTTCAAAATATAAAATTATGGGTATATGCAAAATGCAACACATGATGCATTTTTCAAAAAAAAATCTTATGTTGCTTCTATGTCAAGGAACTACAAATCTGTCATATAATTTTTTCTACCATTCTTAGTTTAAGAGCAAAAAAAAAGTTTTGCAGTTTTGTATTTCATTTTTCGTGTTTTTGTATACATTAAAAAATTAGTAGCGCAAAAACTATTCATTACCCAGAAAATTTATATGACAGTTTTATTTATTTGGGTTTTTTAAATAATCATAAAAAATATCAAAATGAATGGATGAAAACTACATCGTGTAGAATGTTTTGAATATGCAGAAATGCTGAAAATAAAAAACGCCTTAAAATCAAGTTCCAACACTACAAGCAATGGAGAATTTTTGGGAACTGTTTTTGTTTTGTTTTGTTTTTAGATATTTTGAGATTTTGGGTTAATTTCCGTTGTGCATTCCCTTAAATAATTCAACAATTTCTCTTTCCTCTATTCTAATTTGTTGAACTACAAACAAGTACATCAAATTATCACTCATCAAAAGAAGGAAAAAGCATGAAGCTGTTGTACTTCAAGACATTAAGCATCTCCAAATTTTTAAAACTTTCTATTAGGATATAGAATGTCTTTGTAGATGCTAAAACTTCTTTCAACATCCACAGAAACCAGTGGGGCAAAGCTTGTATTCACTCGGAATGGCAACTCTACAGATGTGGCGAATTCCTCAATGTCTGGATTCTTCTGAAGACTAGATTCAAGTTTGTCTTTGGCAAAGCCATCTAACTGCTCCCTCACGGAAGTAAAAATATCCCATTGTTTTTCCTTTTCCAGACCTTGTTCTTCCAATTGTTTAATAGCTGCAGGCAGTTACTTGTAACTATGGACACAATATAGTTCTATCTGCAAATTATGTATTTTCTCCGGTAACAGAAGTTGCTGTGCCTTGGAAATTACACCTGCGTCGAATGGATCCAAAAAAAAGCACAAACTCTTTAATTTTGTCACAATTCTCACACAAAATAGCAGCACACTCAATCCAAGATCCCCAGCGAGTAATGACCGTGAAATTTGGAAGGGGTAGGCCAGAGATTTCCCTGTAGTAACAACACGGTTCGGAGCTTTCAGTAGAATCATCTTCAAGGCACAGATGAATTGATTTGCGATGTCGTATTTGTTCCTTATGGATTCACAAACCCTGTGAAGGGCATGAGCCAAGCATGTCACATGCTTCAAGTTAGGAAATAAAGGTTTCAATTGGAACTCGATACCAGTAGGCCAGAGTTTTTAGCAGAAGTTCATAATGGATTGCATTACTATACTGGCATTGGCATTCTGCAGCTCGTACATTTTTAACAACATGGGCTTAACTTTCTCCCCTGCTAAGGGAAAAACTAAAATGTTCAAAACATGTCGTTCCATTGAGTCTATGGTTTCATCCACAATGATTCCCACATCGCAATCAGACACTTTCTCCTTGATTTTTTTTTCTGGTTTCTTGGTAAACATGCTCCATGTAGTTTTTTCTTAAAGTGCTCTCATCGGGCATTAACATCTTTGTGTATTTTTCAAGAAATCCCTTGAAGGCTGGATGGTTCACCTTATTGAGTGGAATTCCTGCTTGTGTAAGAGCTGCACACAAATCAATGTTTAATTCCTTCAAATTTTGGCTTTTTGAAGAACTCTGTTGAAACGCATTTCGTAATAGAGGTTGCCGTGATTTGTTTGCTTGAAGAGTCTTGTTCATTTGATGCTTAGAGCTGGAAATGTGTTGTTTGATGCGATCTCGCTGGTGTTTTTCATCTAACAATATTCCTGAATCACAAATAGTACATTGCATAACAGTTCCATCAGTGTCTATGAAATCTTGTTTGAATTCCTCAACCAGAACAATAAATCGAACACTGGACAACTTTGGCATGGTAAAATCTAGTACTAGTACACTCGTTTGGAGAGCTAACACTAGTTCACTTGCTAACACAATGCGACTGTCACACAACTCACTCTTGCGCCCATTCGCTGTCCACATTCTCTTATAACACCGCCACAATTACCAGAATGTTCTCATTCATGCTTGAACTTCAGTCTCAGCGATTTCTAGCAGTTTCGAGCAGAATCCAGTCTTAATAATTCTCGGAACTGCGCGGGTGAGGTTACTGGCGACTGTGCGTGCCGAGCCTTCGCCTCCACGCAAACAGATGACGTCTCTCACAGTAACAAACTCACATTCACGAACAGCAGGCTACTGATTCTGGTGGGATAGAATCACTCGTTGTCAATTGCATTATTGCGAGCTACTTTATAGCGGTAAAGCGAGAGAAAGAGGTTTTCGTCGAACACACAATTATGTTCCATCGTTGCTGGTGTGCTTTCAATGTTAATTGAAAGTTAAAGAATATATTGGGAAAATGGGGATTATGGGCATGGTTGGGGGAAATGGGATAAAGGTGCCAAAAAGGGGTAAATGTCCCAAAAAAGGGAAAAAGGTGCGAGAAAAAATGCCTCTTTTCGCAACTAGAAACAAAATTTTACACTGTGATATCTTTCCGCACAGCTTTAACTTACCCTAAGAAAAAAGATGCGCATCTAAAAATCCTAACCCTGATTACTTTCTCTACCACGTACATAATAGATACTGGAGGTATTGCACTCCACCCAAAAATTCGATACCAAGATTTCAACAGAAATACATGTTTTGAATCCAAATAAAGCATTTTTGGAAACATTCCCGCGCGCGCGAAAATTTGGATAAATACCAAACTTGGTATTTAGGTTCAGTATCGTCCATAGATGCGACATGAAAATTTTCAAGAAAATTCCCCCAAAATAAACTACCCTTTACATCGAAAATTTTTCGAAAATTTTTATTTCTAAAAAATGGCTGTTTTGTTTAAAATGCCATATATGATAGATATTTACATAATAAACAAAACGTATATCTTGAATTTTCTGAAAATAGCCTATGAAGTCCTCTATAATCGAAAGGAATTTTGTTATGATCTTATACAACTAGTAAACGTGAAGCAATTGACAAAAACGTGCTAAACAAAAAATGTAATCTCTTTAAAACACATAATTTATTTAAATTAGTTTCTTTTTGATATAAGCCGTTTCTGAGATATCCGTTATTAAAGGTTCGAATTGTTAATTTCTTGGTCATTGTCTTAAAGTCCTGTTGTTTCTCCCGGTGGCATGGAAACAGTATGGAATTTTAAGGCCAGCATATGGCATCCTGTTCTTAAACATGTAACTACCGCTGTTCCCTTTGTATGTATAACGATATGTGTAATGCAGCTATTTCTGCAAAGGTTTATTTAGAATAAAATGCAGTCGATAGAAACATAAGATTGAGTAAGAATAATTTGTATACCCACTAATCAACACAGAGGGTAGAGAAAGTCATGTGATTGTACCACATGAGAAATTTTTTGTTCCTCCCCTTTCCTTCCTTTGACGACTGCAATTAAGGAAGTAAAAAAAATATCAGAAACTTTGCAAATGAGAATCACAAGAGTTTCAAATATGTTCTATGTTTCCATCTCCTATTTTTCATAATTTTGTCGCTGAAAAGTGCCCACTATTAGCTTTGGCAATGAAACGTAATATAACGTGCTTTATCTTCTCTAGGATTGCGTTAAGAGAGCAATCTCTTTTCAGACATTTTTTAATTATTATTATTATTATTATTATTATTATTATTATTATTATTATTATTATGATTATTTTCTAGTAGAAGCGAATAAGAGACATTGTGTTAGCAACGCTTTCTGATGATTCATGAACAGGTTTTTTGTTTTGCGCATACGACCTTGACAGTGATTCCGTTCCTTTGAAACGAGTGCTTATCGCAGTAAGTGGCACGGACATAATGTTTTCAATTAGGCCGCTATGTACGCACATACACCGCGGTTGTTCTCCCAATCGATCTGGGCCAAGAGCCGCGTGTAGCCTCGGGGAGATGCTTCATCACACCTGTGCTGCCTAATCCAACGAAATGTGGCCGATGGGAAACTAGCAGCAAGCGGTTTGGTGGGCAGCGGGCACATTGCATTGGCATAGGTGTGTGACGTCACTGGCCACTGTGCTCTAATGCACTGTATGGCTGTAGGTTGCATTAGTATCTATGACATTTTAAGTTAGCATAATGGCGCCAACTGCAGAAGGTGCGAAGCGGAGCCTCTCTACTTCGTTATTGTTTCGAAATGCATGACAAGTATTACCTATACTATGGAAGTTGGCGAATTGGCAAAATATTTAATTTGTAATAAAACCTTGAACCAAATGAAAAAATTCAACCTAAAACGATATAATTTATCATAGTAGGGATTATGATCAATATAAGACTGAATATTTAGCTTAAATAAACCGACTAAACGAGGAAATGATAAACCAAAATGTAGGTATTGTACTGATATATTTTAGTATTCATGATTAATTTGTGCCTAGATATACTAGGCACTAAATATACTAGTCGATAGTGCTTCATAAATGAATACTCACTAACTACGACATCATTCTGTTACGTATTATTAGCACATCGCTAGATGGTTATACTAGGTGTTAAAAAAACGAAGTATTTCATATTTTGATAGTTGGTAGTATGGTCCAAAACAAGAAAAAAAACTCTAATAAACATGGGTTCTAAAACCCATACCTTAAGAACTATAACCACTTGTTCATCTTCGCTACTGTGAAACAACATTTCTTCTACATCCCTTTGCTATTACGTACGAACCTACAGCAGGCAGTAAACAAACATCACTCTTATTATCCATGGATACAGCATGCAGTAAACTTAAGTGTTGTTACTGTAATCTGCATTCACAATTCTGGGAAAAGTGCAACGCATACTCTTATTAGTTTGATGGAATCAGTTTGTGTTTTGATAAGCTTGTGAATGCTTTTACATTGTAGTTTTACCCTGAAATTTTTGGTGTATGCAACCCCATTAATGATGTAAAAACACTATAGGACATCATCAATGCCTGCCAGAGCTTCCGTGACCAACCTAGAGTCTTTTAGGCAGTGCTTGATTCCCTAAGACGTCGGACAGAAGCATGCCTTACAATGAATGGACACCATATTGAGCACCTCTTTTAGGATGAAATTAATTGTTCTTTCACACAAGCCGTGTGTTGGACAGGGTTGGAAAGGTAGAATCAGATGACTGAAAAATTCAATGCCATAGCCGGGATTTGAACCACGGATCTCCCGGTCTCCGTCCGGTTGCTCTAACCACTGAGCTACCATGGCAATACCTAATAGTGGTTGAAACTAAAAGCCCGGGACTTAAGCACTTACAAAGAATGTAAGTCGCCATTGGGGTATGACATCTCAATACAATTTGAGATCTCCTTGTGGTTTACCGGGAAAAATGCGAGTCAGCTGGAGAATTTAATGGCGTGCCGGCATGTTGCCATGGTAGTTCAGTGGTTAGAGCAACCGGCCGGAGACCGGGAGATCCGTGGTTCAAATCCCGGCTATGGCATTGAATTTTTCAGTCATCTGATTCTACCTTTCCAACTCTTTTAGGATGTTCACAAGTGCAGGTCGTATGTAATCGCAAGCAGATTACATTTGAAACTATATTGTTTCACAGTAAGCATAATGTGTGTTCATTTGTTTACTGCATTCTGAAGGTCATACGCAATAGCAAACAGCTTGCAGTAGAAGAGATGCTATTTCAGAATAGCGCAGATGAAACTTCCTGTACGTTAAACTGCAAATAAAACTTAAAACCTGAATTTACATAGTATATAAGAATTATTTGAAGTGAGGGTAGGCTTAGTTTACCAAGTGTTGCAAAGTTTTTACTTAAAAAATTACAAGGTTACAATTTTACAGCTGATCCAGCAACCATGTCCCCAAAAATCCTCTAATGTGTTCATTTTCTTTGCTTATTTCTATCCTTTTTTGTTTCATGAATATCCATGTATTTGACCTATGTGCGCAAGCTAGAATTACCATCATCCATTAAAACTTCTTAATACAGCACTTACTTTCTGCTTTAAGTTTTATTTTATTGTTCCTAAAAGACGATGGTGTTAGAAAAATCCTTTCTATGTTTAATTATAACACATTCAGTTTTCTTGAGGAAACATCTAGAATCACAGATGTGCCTCTACAATAAAAATGTTATATTTGTTATTAAAATGTTTAGCCCTTATATTTAAGAATGAAGATTGTCAGACAATTTAATTATTTGCGAACAACGTTAAAGTTATTTGCCACTTCCTACCAAATCTTTAGGACAAGAAACTTTTTCGAGTTACTTCGATAGCATTTGGGTGGAACATATTTGGGCCAAGTTTCACAGTTTAAGCTCAAGCTTCGAATCTTGCTTAAGCGGAGTCTTAAGCTACAATGGAATCTGAGTGTATAGTTCAAGCGATAAGCTGAGTTTATACGTGGTTTGGTTAAAACTGTACTTAACTGTAGGTTAAGCTAAAGAGTCACCATGTTATCTGAAGAAGACGATACTAGTGATGAGGAAATGCAAGTTATTTTAACCTATATGCACAACAGAACATGATCTAGAATGTTTAGAATGCGTCCAAACAATTACACGTATGGAATAACCGAGAAATCTACAAGGGATTTCGATGATGTACACAGTCGCAATGATGGTGCGACAAATTATTGATGATACACTTAAACACTGATAAGAAGCAAAACCTAATTTCACATGCCCTAATGTTAAATTTATACTCCATACATTTATCGTATACATTGTCGCACTCACTGAAGTCACGTCTACATACAACGTATGGCTTTATATTTCAGCAACAAAGCCCTCTCGACAGAAACAATGCTTCTCATAACAATGAGGTTATGTGCAAGTGAAGACATGCTAATTACAGCTGGAGATTTCTCCGGCATCTCAAAGCTTACAGCATGCAGAGCTATCGAAATTGTTTCACACATTCTAATCCATCCTTCGTTTCGCATTTTTTCCTACGCTTGATTTTTCTTACTCCATAGTAATTTGTCCGTTTTCTTGCATTCTACTACATGCTTATGCTGATTTACGTTTTCTAGGAGAATGCTGACTTCTTGAGAAGCAAAGTTATACGTCTGATTTTTCTATCATTTTAAATTTATGTTGCTAGATAACCTACAAAAGCTTATTTTAGGAACAGCGTCGCCATAAACACACGATGGGAATTCACTCGATGTGCATGCGCAAGCGTCACCAACTATACTGTTCCGTGGAATTGTTCAGCTCAGTAAAGCCGTAACTGGCTGCCCTACTGTGAAAATAGCAAAGATTAAACCAAAGCTTAAGCCTAGCTTAAGTGACGTCCGTACCTTACTAAAGCTTCGGCTTAAGCTTAAAGTGTGAAACTGGTCCTTAAAGTATTACTTCTGGTGATTTCAATGCCAGGACAAGCGACGAACAACAGTTGGGAAATCTATATGTGCATATAAAGCATAGGTGAGGTAGAGACATTACTAAAATGACCAGTATGGAAAGGAGGACAAAGGGAATGGAAATTAAAATGAAATTCAATAGACCTTGCCAGTGGTGAAAGTATAAAATGACATAAAAACTAACTGCTATAACCAGGAATTTAACAATATGTCAAAACAGAGAGAACCACATTCCCGAAGTAGAGATACGGTCGAATCATTAGATTAAGGTTGATGAATTTCTATATTTTACATTCTTTAGCACATTGAAAAGGTACGATAACACCCCATTCGTACATGTATGGAAGAATATACTGGTAACGAGGATTACACCAAGATTGCTTAGTGCAATAGTTTTGTAATAACAACAAAACAAGAGTGAAGTTGGATAACAAATACGCAGGAGGGGTTTCAGTTAGTAAAACATTAGGAGATTATGGATTATCATCAACGTTATTCAAACTTCAATTAACTGAAATACTACAAAACTGATATACAAAGTGTAATTGGGGAATTCCGGTGCAAAATGAAAACATGCATTATTTTGCTGACCATCAGAACGTAAGGGTTAAAGGCCAGCAGGATCTGTGCTGTATGGCTATAAAACAATTACTGCAGTTTAGCTAATTGCTCCGATTAAGTACTACAAAATAAAACAGATCAGAGATCTAAAACACCGCAAAACCGATATGCACGGTGGCGACACTATGTTTAAAATATTCAGCAAATCAAAAACATATCTCAAAGTAACATTCTCGGCAGAAAATGCTTTGTTAATAGTTAAGCTTTTCTTTTCAGAGCAAATAGTTCATTTCAGTACTAATTTTATGGCTCTATAAAGGGTGAGTAAATGTTGTATTGTGCTATTCAGAGTGCATCATTTATAATGTATTCGCAATGTGAAACATTGGTTAATTTCAGTTGAGGTGTGTCGGTATCAGATTAGCTGAAAAGCTAAGATAAATAACACAGAATTCGGTGCTTGGAATTAACATTAAAAGCTAGAAGTTGTTAGAAAATGGGATAATTGATTTCTTCTTTATTAAAGGTATTGACACAAGTGATTTGCTAGGTCTAATTCACGAATTGGATAAAGTGACTTACCGCAAATCATGTTTATTAAAATACAGTCACGAAAATGTTTATATTTACATGCAACGCAACCGGCGTTATTTGAAAACAAATCCAAATCAAGTAGTCGCATCTTGTTTGATCGAGGAAACTTATTGATTGAATATTATTTACTGTCATCTGTCGTGGAAACCTAGAAATACCCATGCAATATTGTAAGGATGCAATTATCAACACCATAAGTTGTGATTTTCTTTATTACAACAAACATTATTTAAGAATACAATTATTGAATTCACAATCATCAAAGCTCTAGGAATTGGAAGGAGTTTGTTCATCGTTTGATGTGTTTAATGTAGATAACGAAGTAGTATGCATATTATTTCATAATTTGTGTGCAATGTGGGAATGGTATGCCTCATTTAGTTGTGTGCAAAAGAATACTCTGAGCTGTTCAGAATAGTATAAAAGGAGTAGCTATGTTTATCACGTGGAGGACATGGTAAAGAGATTTCCATAAAGTTTTAGTGGATCAGGACCAAGTAGGTTGAAAAAGAATATTCTTTCAAACATGGTTGGTCATTATCTTCCATTTGGGCCATGAATGAAATGCTCACCATAACACTATTAATAGTCATCTCATACCTTCCTTTTCGAAATAAATAAAAGCTTATCATGTATTTAAGCAGAACGATGGGACTAGGAGCGGAGAGGGACTTAGCACCTCGACCTACGCAGATCTTTTGTACCTAGGAGGGAGGGCTGAGGTGAGAGGAGACAGAGGGCGGCCAGACCAGGAAGCGCAACAGGCAGAGGCCTCGGTCCCTGGCGTTTACAGATTTGAACTCCACGAGCGGTGGCTGATGCAGCCGGCTACCCCCTTGTGGCCCCGTAAGGGGGGGTTCCGACCCCTTCAGCTGCCGTGGTGCGGGCGCTGCGGACCCTGAGCACTCGTGGTACTTCTGACGTCACTAGAAGTACGCCGGGCCGAACATTTAAGCCCCTCCCGCAAGGGCATTGTTCAGATTGGGTTGAATTCGGCGGGTCAGTGGTTCCCGACACTCATCGGTGATTGGGTACGCTTGGGTTTATCCGCCCAGGCGGGTTGTGAGACGCCTCGAGGTTCTCCGGCACCAGCCATGAGGGATAGCTGGTAGACGGTAGCTAGAAACTGTCGGCCCCATCGAGGTTGTTCGGCAGTCTCCCCCAGCGAACGCGTAAGTGGCGTATCCACTTCCGTCCCTGTTTGGAAGGGCGGGCAGGATGAGTCCTAGCCTAAACTCGACCAGACAGGGGGGCGGTATATATAATAGGCACCGTCCCTAATGGAAAGGGCCACGAGCAATTCTGGGCTATGCGAGGGTGTGGTCTCTGCGTAGGCGGACCCCCCTTGTGGGTTTATACATCCCCTGGATGGCCCGGGACCCCGAGACCTCCAGCCGACACTTGCAACCCTGAAAGAAACCAAGCAGATGAGAGATGAACTGAAACAAGAATGGAGATGAAATGGAGGTAAAGGAAATTCGGGGGATGTAATGATCCTTCCCAGCATTTGCCTAGCGACCCGGGGAAACTCCCGAAAAAAACCCATGAGTCAGGAAGGTCGGCCACGGGAATCCAATCCACGGCCTCCCAGATGCGGGCCACAGACGTTACCGTCTGAGCCATTCCGCTCGTTAGAACACCATGAATAAGCGTCTTCAGAATCGTCAGTTTTTCATTTTAAGTAGAAGATTTCGCTTTAAAAGAGAAACATCAACAGATCGTCCCAGATTACAATATTATTATTACAATTAACCTGATTTACATCTTGTATGCATTCTCACAACACTTAAGAAATGAAAGGAAAAAATTAAACCAGTACACTGCTGTGAAATACTACTTCCTTTCATAAATTTGTACTCATGCTACATCTTTTGTTTAATTAATCCCCTCTCAAGTTACCAGACCATACGAATAAGTGAACTGAGGCAATTAAAGCACACAAAATGTGTGAGACGGGTTATATTGAAGCAACTTTTAAGTACGGGTTTTGTACATTACATTCAGTATTGAAATAATCCTTCTGGCCACATAAAAGATAAATTACATCTACTGTCATTAAAGAGGTGGATAAAAGGATAAACAAAACGCATTCTCGTTTCCGTATTAAACATGCTCCCGCGAGAAAATGGGACTTCAGATCCAACAAAATAATTGTAAAATAGCTTCAACCAAACACTTGCTATTTGTCACGATATTGGAAAGTGTTTTTCACTACAATGGCAAATTCCACTCTCCTTTTTTGAAGAAAGACATGATCACAGCAAACTCAACAACCTGCCTAATCTCCAACATGGTGATATTTTGCACCAACATTGTTGCATTTTGGGATTTTCCCGTTTCATTAAATTTAGTTTATTTCTTTTAGTCCTGCCTTCTCTGTCTCTCTCTCCCTCCCTCTCTCTCTCTCTCTCTCTCTCATATACACACAGAAACCAGACAATAGTCGTCACCTTTTAGCGTCGTCTCCGATATTTGCTGTTGATCCTGCTGCCGGCTGCTAGAGTGGCTGTTATGAGATCTTTCTCTGAGGGTATGCGCCGGCGTAGTGTGAAAGGATAACACCAGTTATTTAATGTGGTCTAGTACTTGAGCTACAGAAGAGAGTTGCCCACCGTTTGAAGATGAAGAATGAAACTGATTATGAATCGTAGTACTCGAAACTATAAACAACTGAATTATTATACCTGATAACTTCTGCAGTATCAATTTATAACTGTTTCCGCAATACAAGAAACTAGAAGCGTACGTTGCCGCGAGTCGCTAAAATGTTTACCGGCGAAACCTCTCGCGGTTATCGCTAAGTAACCGATAACACTTAGGCGTTATTAGGCGCTACGAGCAGCGATCACCATAAAAGATTGAAAGCCCCTAAGGTTGTACACGAAAGGAAAGAAAGACGCAAATTTTAGCAATACACGCTCTTATTAAGTTAAGTATCGTCTGCTTTAGAACTACCCCACCGAAGTTTCTACATTAGGTATACGTTGCCAAATCTTACGCATCTGAAACACAACTTTTACTCTTTGACCACCAAATTCTAAGAATCTTGCCCTTCCTTATTTTTTCGAACTGGCTGACCTACGTGCAGCTTCACACATCTCTTTATTTCTTAACGTGCTATGCTAATTGGTTTCTTGTTGGCTTAAGTTCGCCGGAACTCTTAATTACCTTAACTGCTCTACACTTTAACTAATTACTTTTCCTGAACCCGCAATCTGCCTACAACTGGCTTCCTTATTCACTTACAAAGTTGCCCCTTCTTTTTCCATTATGCATTGTTTCAATATATGGAAATTACTTATTGCAATTATTTATCCATTTTGCTATCATGTATACGAGTTAGTACTTCCGGTATCAACACACAGAGGCTGGTGAACCAACACGAGATCAGTAATGTTTCACAAACAATAAAATGCAAGCTGTTCTCGGAGTAAAACACCCACTTCATTTGATGTTATTATTTCATACAAAAGTTAAAAGAAGGAATTTATTTTGCGAATAGTGATGTTTTCGAAACGGACCGTAGGCCGAGTGTAGCAATCCTACAAGCAAAATAGAACCACTTTTAACATGTGTGAAATCCACTATTTTTAGACAGTCCTGAAATTTGTAAAATAATACTATATTGATTCCAGACCTTTATGCAACTAACAGAAATGGCCCCTAGACGAGATCAACAGACGTGTGCGGCGAGAATGATGTTTTGATGTTTTGTTGATTCGTTAGCAGTGTTTACCTTACACGTCAGTGAAGCGATTATATGCTATATAATCTGTTTATAGATTCTTTTTGGCAGTATTCCACTGCTATCCTTTCGACAGCTTCCAGAATTTCATCTGCCTCTTGTAATTAAATTTCATGCATATTCGTACCTGCCGCCAGTTTATCGATTATTTACCTCATAGATAAAAGAATAACGACTCAGATCAAAGAAAGCAAGGGTTGACAACACAAGAAACTGGTTAACGGGACAACGCATTGCAATAAATTAAAGTATGAGGATTTTAATTATGAACAGTAAATGCGACCGCCATGAAAAATTAATTATGTAAAAAGACATAACGAAATGTAAAAGCTGATCAAACCAAGTCACTTTATTAAACATATGCAAATATAAAGGGAAACTGCCATATGATTGAATTGGAAACCAAAGTTATTACTCGCGCAAAACTTCTGGAATCGTGACCTTCATTGCTACCCCAGCTGCTGAGCCTAGGAATGGTTTATGTTTAGCTTAATCAACGAAAGCGATATAACACCTTTGCTTACTCACAGTGCGTAACACATACAGTCCGCATAGAAAGTGTCTGCATCTTATTGTAATTTTAAAGAGAGCAGTATCTAAATAGTACTTACTTTATATTTGTTATATTTATAACCATGGCTCTTATGTTTTCAAAGTTAAGTGGTAAGGTGTTACGTAGTCAAAGCAGGGAAATAATTGCAAATGTCCTCGACTTCATGAAGCAAGAAGCAGAGATGAAGGAAGAAAATATATGTCCATCCGAGTTCCACAAAAGCCTTAAGAGAGTGAAAGAAAGAGTAGTCAAAGCAACTGGTGTTTCACCGAGTTTCGTTTCCAGAGTTCTCAAAGTTAAGAAAGAAAAAAAAAACATATGGATGAAAGAGTATCATTTGACACATCTGGATAGAAGGAAACATAAGGTCCCTAAACGTATTACAGAAATAGACGATTTCGAATGCGTCATTCGGCGCACGATTCACAATTCCTATGTGGAAGAAAAAACTGTGCTAACAATAAGCAGGTTGCTCATCAAGCTGAAAGATAGCAGAAACTTACAAGGTGGTGCTACATATCTCAGAAAAATTATTAAAGATTTAGGATTCAAGTGGAAGAAACCGAAATCAAATAGAAGAGCTCTAAGAGAAAAGCAAAATAAATAAATAAATAAATAAAATAAAAAATAATAAAATAAAAAAATAAAAAGCAAATGTTGCCATGATAGCTTAGTCGGTTAGACCAACGGCACGGAAAGCCTAAGATCCGTGGTTCAAATCCCGGCTATGGCATTGAATTTTTCAGTCTGATTCTACCTTTCCAAATGAGTATAATTTCATATGTACTTATATCAGTGTGTACTTATATCAACATCAATTTTTAAGGTGGTGCTACAAATTTCAGAAAAATACTATAGTGTATGAAGATGAGTCATACATACACAGCAGTCGTACAGCATCTAAAAGTTGGAGTGACGATAGCGAATTAGGTTGCAGGTTCCTGTTGCTAAAGGGCAAATACTTATTATCGTTCATGCTGTTGGAAAGATCGGCTTCGTTCCAAATGCCCTTCTTTTACAAGTTGCAAAACCAACAGGAGATTTTCATCAAGAAATGAATACAGAAAAGTACATGAAGTGAATCAACGCCATGTTGAGACCTAATATGCCTGCTGGGTCTGTTCTGGTCATCGACAATGCTTCACAATGCGTCAACACTCAATTGACAAACCACCTACCTCAAATTCCTTGAAAGAAGAAATGAGAGCTTGATTACTTAGACATAATATAGCTTTAGATGAAAGCATGAGTAAAACAAAGCTATATAACTTAATTAAAGCCAACAAACAGCTTCAGACGTCATACATACGTGACCAGATAGTAATACAACATCGCCATAATGTAGTTAGACTGCCATCGTATCGCCCAGATCTAAACCCAATCGAATTAATCTGGGCTGATATCAAAAAATGGGTGGCAATGCAGAAATATCACTTTTAAATTAAAATATGTGGAGCAGTTATAACGCCAGCAATTTGCTGAAATTGGAAGGCCAGAATGGGAAAATGTATTTCGACATGTTGAATAAATTAAGAATCATTATTTCGAAAAATAGGGAATTGCAGAAAATCAAATAGAAAGAATTCTCATCCAAGATAATGGTGCAGAAAGTAGTGACAGCAGTGATGACGCCAATAATGTGAGTGATTCCGCAGAAGAGGAAGGGTTGTTAGGTGTGGAAGAATTGGAGGCAATGATTGACATTGTTTTTTATATTAAGCGCTTTTTACAGCGTAGATTTTAATATACTGTATATAACTAAGTTTATCATTGCAGCGCATAACCAGTGTGCGGATATTTGACAATGACTGTCCCACGCACTCCTGTAGCATGCAGACGAACGGTCACCTCCTGATCTGGTAAGCAACTCGCTTCTTAGCTCTCATTAAGATTTTCACATGTCTAGAATGTTGCGCCGATTATAGTAACAACGGAGTAGCATAAAATTTTATGGCGCTAGTGCGAAAAAGTACAACTTTTAATTCGTGTGTCTCATATTAAATGTCCTAGTTTTAGTATTCAGCTCAAAAAGTAGATTTTAATAAGAGAAATTTACCCGAGAAAGCATGTGGTTCTTTATGTTCTGTTATGCTTACAATCAATAGGAGATGCCATATTTAATTGTTTATGCTAACGCTTATTATTTTAGCATTTTACGGTGAAAAGCTATCAAGATTTCTACATAGTATTCAAAACATGAAAATTCGGGAAACATATAATTATATAATTATGGTAATAGCTCCAAATGTTTCCAATAAGTTCAGAAGAAAATTTATTTTGAAAAAATCTAGAGCTGCAGGTGTATTTTTTAATTAAATTTAAACTAGCTGAATTCTTCAACGAATATCCTGCAACACTGTTGACTGATAAAAAAATAAAAGAAAAACGTTTACTTACAAAAGGAAAGTTGTGGTTTTTAATATGACGACTAAAATTTTATTTAAAAATATTGGGTTTTAAACTTTTAAACAAATGACTATACATTATACATGAAAGCATTTTTTTATTAAAATAAGGCTTATTTAGCTACAATTTGGTGGTAAAATTTTCAACACTTTGCATCAATTAGTTTTTAAGATGTCGGGGCATTTGTATAGAAAATTGCAGTTCTTCAGAGATTGTTGTTAAATATAAAATTAAAAGAACACACGGTTATGTTGTACAGAATGTCCCATAAATCTCCAAGCTCATAATCCTCATTGTCATCTGCTTAGATCTGCTAATAACTACCGTGTAGCGTTCCAATAAATAAATAAATAAATAGTTATTTACGTTTTGCTCCACTAGGCTTTTCCCGTACCCAGAGGTGCTATATATTGTGGAAAGTATTATTGCGTGGAATTGAAAAGAATCACAGCCGTATAAGTTAACAATTTATTATAAAGGTTTTGCATTTATTAACAATTCCATCATCAGCTTGCTTGAACATTTTAAAAGCTTCTGAATTACAAATAATATGCTTGGAGACAACCACATAATATACTCTTTCACCGTTTTACAATTTAAGTTGCCCTACAAATCGAGAATATTTCTCAAACAACGAATAATACAATGTCATGTTACACGAACTAAAAAGGTATGAATGTTTCTCCCGTGAATGTGAATTTAGAAACGCCAAGAGTAAAAAGGTTCAATTTTGCAGCTTATCAAACAGTTGAAAATAATTTAGAAAAGTCAAAAGGTTACTCTTGGTGGATTATGCCAAATCTCGCCCTCACGAAACCGGAAGACGAGTCTGGGTGCTATCCACTCGGTACCTGGCCGAAGAGTCAGATTGTTGCCTGCCCAGGAGTTGCTTATGTTGACCACGAGCGTGATGGTGTTGCCGTTAATAGCGTGAAGCAAACCAGCCAATGGTAACTCTGCACGACGCTTTGAGTTGTCCCATCAAGAATTACGTCATGCATGACGACATCTTTCTCGAAGATTCGGTTGTTAACTGTTTCTCTCGATGATCCACGTCATCATTTCCGAAACATAAGGACGTTCTTGAGCTGGTTGCATAAGCTATGACCAGCGGGGGGGGGTAGAACGGCACAGTTTCAACAATATGAGTGAATCTGAAAGTTCTAAGAAAGTACTACGCGGTGTTATTTTCAAAAATGTTTATATTTTAGCGTACCACTATAAACGTTACACCAAAATGAGCGGAAGATTTGAAATATTCATATGTGATCAAAACTTGAAAATGGGGAAAAAAAATACTCTTCTCCATGTTTTTCTGTCTTCCCAATATCCGTCTTCTAATCTTTTCTGTTGCGTTTTTGATAACTTCTTACATCTATGTAAGCCTTGGTCTTCCCTTCTTTCTCTTCCTATTGGTATCAATTCCAAAATCCGCCGCATTAGTGTTTCATGCTCCATCCTTCGAACATGCCCATACCAAGTTAATTGTTATAATGCATAAAATGAATTACTGAATTTTGGTTACTCAACTTTCTAATTTCTTCACTTTTAGTTTTAGCTAATCTTGAACATCGAACAGATATTCTAAGGAAGTTCGTTCCTATATATTGCAATTGAGATCTGACTTGAATTTAATACCCAAACTTTTTCTCCATAAAACACCATACTTTTAACTAGTATGTACCATACTTAACTATTTATACAGGGACTTTCATAAGTAAAGAATAATGCAAATAAAACTAAACTTAACTTATTTATAAAAACAATGTTCGGACACCTCAAATTTAACATTTTGAAATGAAGCTTTTATAAAAAAAAAAGGAAACAAAATGCTCAACTATTATTGTGCAGGTGTGTCATTTAAATGGCAACATATTATTTTTAATCGGTTTCCTCTTTAGTAACATGAAAAATTTGATTTGTATCATACAAAAGGTTTGGTTCCTATGCCAACAGGTTTCTCTCCACTTGATTACTTTTTATAGGGATATTTTAAATGTAATCTTTGTTACGGGCATGCTAACGTATAAGAGTTAAACATGAGAATAAAGAAAGAATGTAAAGATAATCCTTCACCACGCAGTGATTGAAGATGTTCAAACGCTTCGACTTAGCCACTGCCAGATAGTAAATGGGAGTATTTTGAACATCTTATTATATGATTAGAATTTAATTTGTTACAGTAGTTGTATAAATTGTGGAGAAAATTGTTAAACGAGCCAACAATTAACTGTCCCTATGACAACCAAACTTTTTGTAAGAAAGAAATGAAAATGTTCAAGCTACTAAAGAAGATAACCACATCAGAAAAAAAAAATTAAAAAAAAAATATGTTGCCATTTAAAATTTTTGTCGATGACGTTACACCTGTACAATGATGGCTGAACATTTTGTTTATTTTTTTTCCTTTTAAAATATTAAATGTGACGTGTTCTAACATTTTTTTAAAAAGAGTTACTTTTTAGTTCTATTTGTCTTATTGCTTACTTATGAAACACCCTGTACATAATTATTTTAAAATCTGTTTACCCCATTATATTTTGTTTTTCCTTTCACAATTCTCTGCTTCATTTCTAGTTCATGTCGATAATGTTTGGTAACTTTATCATTTAAGTATTTATATTCTTTACAATCATTGACCAATTCTCCTGTTTCTTCTTCATTTACAGTTTCATTTTCAATTATCTATAATTAATTCCATCCACATTTTAGTCCCCAAAATTTGTGCTCTTTTTACAATTTTCTAATTGCATAATTTAGATCATATGTTGTTTCTAATTGCTAATCTGTAAACAATAATATATGCAGGATTTGATCATAACGACATATCCGTACGGCTGCACTTTGCTCTCTAATGTTCCATTCCAACTGAATTGCTAATGGAAGTGCTGCATTTCTTGAGGTGTTTATGACCAAGACACAAGCGAGTTAGAAATTTCAAGTGCAGTTAAAGAAATTAGACGTTTAATTATTTTTCTTAAATATTGGAATATACACTATGTGATCAAAAGTATCCGGACACCTCCACAAACATACGCTTTTCATCTTAGATGCATTGTGCTGCCACCTACTGTCTGGTACTCATCCGCGACCTCAGTAGTCATTAGACATCGTGAAACAGCAGAATGGGACGCTCTGTGGAACTCGCGGACTTCGAACGTGGTCAGGTGATTGGGTGTCACTTGTGTCAGAAGTCTGTACGCGAGATTTCCACACTCCTAAACATCCCTAGGTCCACTGTTTCTGATGTGATAGTCAAGTGGAAACGTGAAGGTACATGTACAGCACAAAAGCGTACAGGCCGATCTCGTCTGTTGACTGACAGAGACCGTCGACATTTGAAGAGGGTCGTAAAGAGTAATAGGCAGACATCTATCCAGACCATCACACAGGAATTCCAAACTGCATCAGGGTCCACTCCAAGTACTATGACAGTTAGGTGTGAGGTGAGAAACCTTGGATTTCATGGTCGAGCGGCTGCTCATAAGCCACACATCACGCAGGAAAATGTCAAATGACGCCTCGCTTGGTGTAAGGAGCGTCAACATTACATGATTGAACAGTGGCAAAACGTTGTTGTGAAGTGGAATCACGGTACACAATGTGGCGATCCGATGGCAGGGTGTGAGTATGGCGAATGCCCGGTGAATGTCATCTGCCAGCATGTGTAGCGACAACAGTGAAATTCGGAGGTGGTGGTGTTAGGGTGTGGTCGTGTTTTTCCTGGAGGGGGCTGGCACCCCTTGTTTTGCGTGGCATGATCACAGCGCAGACCTACATTGATATTTTAAGTACCTTCTTGCTTCCCACTGTTGAAGACCAATTCGGGGATGGCGATTGCATTTTCAACACGATCGAGCACCTGTTCATACTGCACGGGTTGTGGCGGAGTGGTTACACGACAATAACATCCCTGTAATGGACTGGCCTGCCACAAAGTCCTGACTTGAATTCTATAGAACACCTTTAGGATGTTTTGGAACGCCGACTTCGTGCCAGGTCTCACCGACTTACATCGATACCTCTCCTCAGTTCCACACTCCGTGAAGGATGGTCTGCCATTCCCCAAGAAACCTTGCAGCACCTGATTGAAAGTATGCCTGCGAGAGTGAACGCTGTCATCAAGGCTAAGGGTGGGCGAACACCATATTGACTTCCAGCATTACCGATGGAGGGCGCCACGAACTTGTGCGTCATTTTCAGCCAGGTGTCCGGATACTTTTGATCACGTAGTGCACGTTGAAGATCTAAGCAAACATATCGTTCATTGCACAATATAAAAATCTGAATGCTGTGCTATTTTGTTTACTGGGATAAATACTGGGTTAAATTCACTCAGTGAAAATTCCTGTCGTAAATTTCTTCATCATCACAGCGATATAAAATACTCAACTGCAAAGTTTTAAGACACAGTACAGATTGTTACTAACGTGCGACAGCCTGAAATACTCCTATGTGAGATGTTTTCTTACGACGTTGGAAAACGTGTAATGAACACAGCTGCTGAGCGTTTAGATAGGAAGAAAGTTAATTTCAACAAGTACGTAAAAAAAAACTACCTAATAACGTCATTTGTTGTACTTTTGTATGTCCCAATTTCCTTATTATTAAAAGTGGAGAATTTGTATAATTAGCACCAATGTGATTTTCAAACTTACAGATTTTGGGAAAAAGAAACCAAACAGTATCTGTTAATCTCTGTGCATTCATATTACAACATAGAATTACAAGGCACACCGAGTGTTGTCTGGTGGCAAGAAATTTAGGTTAAGTATGATAACTATCAAGTTGTTGCTGATAGCACAGACAGAAATAGCGTTTTGGACAGCAAAACATCGCTGTTACTTAGCAACGGGAAGCTCTTGTCAATAACCATGAATGTTTAATATATTCATTAAGCAAATTAACATCGCTTCTATCGAACCACTCTCCCTCTCTTTCTCTTCCAATTTAATCACGTTTTGTATTATTTTGTATGTTTTCCTCGCTAATATTACACTGTACAAGAAACAAATTTGTTGCAGAGGGTAGCTAGCAGAACACTTACTTCTCTGAAGAGCCGATACTACATATTGTTCTCATGAATGCCATGGATTTGGTCCTCGCTAATAGTGAAAGAGACAAAAAGAAATTGAGTTTTATTTATGGACGCTATTTAACTGTTGTGGTCCTTAGCGTCCCATTCTATATTGGGCGTGAAAGACCGGTAATTTTGCTCAGAGGCCCCTTTATCAGGCTTGAGATTCTTTTACGTGCCGTAAATGTACGACACGGGACCACCGGCTTTACTTCCCTTCCGAAGGAAGCCATGCTAAGGATTTTTACGCCTGAAGAAAGACATCGCCCTCCGCCGGGTTTGAACCCGCGACCTCGGGATGAATGAGACAGGATGCATATTCAGCACTTAATCCACTAACATGTATGCATGCCTGCAGAGCGGAAATGGCCATGACATCACAAGCAGAACGGATATATATTAACCCCATGTCCTGTCCCTACTGCAGAATAAGTAGACCATGTACAATAAATTGCAACTACTGAACAAATTTAGTGTAAATTGAAAGAGAAAACAAATGTTAAGTAGTAGGCATTAACAGAAAATGGTGAAAACAAATCCAATCTCACAATGTAAGGGACTATTTTTTATCTGAATGTATATAATTTTACTGTGTTGTAATTCGCTTGTTTGTTTATTCCTGTAGGATAGATTTCTCAAACATTTAGTATGAAAACACCAAAACCATTTGCCTGATACACAATAACGCAAGTGTTGTCTTATTTCTTATTTTATTTTTTGTGCCGTTGGAGGAAGTATTGCATTTCATCTAAAAATTCAATAACGAGATTTCGAGATATTTCAATAACGAGAAAATGAAAGTTCTAAGGCCCTGAACTTCCTTCCAAAAAAAGTTTTGCGAGTAGTATAAATCAACAACGATAAGTCGAATAAATACCTAAATTGAATTTAAGCCCAGCATCTCCCAGGGATGTTAAAGATTTTCACGAAATCTCTCTCAGCCAACACAATCTTTTACGTGGAAATATTTTTGATATTTGTTAGAGAATTTTATATAACTGGGAAGGTTTAAGTGAAAGACAATCATTTACTATACAAAAAATCTGATGTGTTACACTCACATGACTTTCTCTACTCTTGTACAAACTATTTTTACACACGCTTATTCTCCATCTACTGCATATTAATCGAGATAAACATTTGCAGACTCTATCTTATTGATAAGTTTCTTGTAGATGTAAAGGGAATATATATTTACAAGGGCAATATAGAAATACAGTAGCCTGTAAGCATATACATATCTCCTAATAGCTGGTTGCTATGTGCAGCACCATTCCCTTTGCCACAGATTAATACTCTTTGCATATCCAAGACAAAAAAAATTAATAACGAATTCCCATTTGAGAAAATAAGTATTGAAAAATTTAAGGAAATAACAAGCAATAACTCAAAAATGGCTCACTCAACAACAAAAAATGTATATGACATAAATTGTGTATTTTAACGCGATCTACATTTTTGTGTAGTAAAATTTTGTCTATCTCTTATGGTTTACCAGTTATGCAAAAGTCCTTCACAATGAAGAATACTTTTGGAGACATTCCCAGAAAATTCAAGATATACATTTTATTTGTCATGAAAATATATTAAACATATGATATTTTAATCAAAATCATTAGAGCCATTTTTGAGAAAATTAAAATTTTCGAAATACCTTCAATGTAAAGGGTAATCTGGTGTGGGGGGATTTTCTTGAAAACCTTCGTGTCGCATCTCTGGAAGATACTGAACCTAAATACCAAGTTTGGTGTTTATCCGACCTCTCGTTTCTGAGTTATGCTGTTCACAGACAGACACACACACACACATACACACACACACACACACACACACACACACAGACACACAGGCGGACATGTTTCCAAAAATGCTTTTTTTGGATTCAGGGGGTTTCAAAACATGTATTTCCGGTGAAATCTCGGTATCGAATTTTTGGGTGGAATACAATAATTCCCCTACTTACTATACGTAGTATTCATTCATTCATTCATTCATTCATTATCTGTTTACCCTCCTCTTATGTAGGACTTACACCCCCCAGGACTTACAAGCGGGTGCCTGGGGTCAGAGGCCCGTCGAGGAGCAGACACTCATGGATCAGATAGAAGATCCAGGATGGGTGATCAGCCCGATGCCTGGTATGGGATGAAGGAAGTAGATGAAACGAAATGTTGGTGAAATGGATGAAAGGAAAGGTGATGATGGAGCAGTTGGTGGAATGAATGGCGGGGGAAACCGGAGAACCCGGAGAAAACCCGCCCAGACGCCGCTTCGTCCACCACAAATCCCACATGCAGGTCCCTGGGATTGAACCCGGGCTGCTTTGGTGGGAGGCGAGCGGTCTAACTATACGTAGTAGAGAAAGTAAAAATGAACTCTTTAAAATTTGCAAATTGGGTTACATAACTTCCTTGTGGCTTTAGCCGTTCACTAGCTATTTTCTCTTGGTGGTCTGAATTTGCCAGCGTTTCAAGCAATGTAGTTTTGAAATATTTTATCCGTTCGTTTGTTCCTCTCAATCCACACAAAGAGCATTCAGTATCAAAACACGATAAGCTGACTGGCCTGTTCCAACCTCCTGTAATCTTGCTGCGTAGCCATAACAAAGTATGCATCGAAATAATTTGAGAAAGCTGAAGAAGCTATTTTGTTGTATTTATTGTTATTTTTGCCCCACGTTTTGGGAGCCAATTTGAAGTAGGAGTTGTATTGTAGTTCAACTGTTGGGGAGCCGAACTTGAAGTAGTTGCAACTGCACGTATGGTACCCGGTAGCCCTCGTCCCAAATTTAAAAAATATTAACTTTGTAATTTGACTGTTTCTTTAAATATTATATATTTATGTTTGCCTCGGCTGCGTCAGTATTATTGTTAGAGGCATGTTTCTCTTTGCAGGGTTGTGGTGCGACTGAAGAATGTAGGCTTACACAGATTATAATTTTTACTTCACTACATTTATTAATCCTTGACACAATTTAAGTAACACTTCAGTAATATAGAGAGCTGCGAGATTCTTTTATTAATTACTTGTACTTTTTAACACGTAAACTATTTTCGTCTCACACGAATAAGTATTAAATCTCTCGAGGACGCATCTCGCATCAGGAACCCTGTCTACAACCAACACGTCCAGTTATGAGCGCTGTCTACAAGCAACTGATTTGATTTCTACCGCCTAAATTTGTAAATTTCTCTATTTCAAGTCTCTGATTGGCTATTTCTAATCCAATAGAATACTTTTATTAACTTAAGCTTTTTTCTGGATGTTGATTGGCTATTTTATAAACTGTCGCAAAAATTACATTATTGTTGCTCCAAGAATGACTAGTGGCATTATAAAACTTTCTTACTCATTATTGCCTCAAGGTTACCTCATTGTTAGCAATTTTAACCTTTTATTCTCACAGCTCCTACATTATTAAATTACCTAATACATTCACATAACATTATTACATGTATACAATAATATAAACATATACAATGACTGTAATCTACACTTTTTACTTTCTCTACTACGTATAGTAAGTAGGGGAAGTATTGCATTCCACCCAAAAATTCGATACCGAGATTTCACCGGAAATACATGTTTTGAAACCTCCTGAATCCAAAAAAAGCATTTTTGGAAACATGTCCGTGTGTGTGTCTGTGTGTGTGTGTGTGTCTGTGTGTCTGTGTGTGTGTGTGTGTGTGTGTGTGTGTGTGTGTGTGTGTCTGTGAACAGCATAACTCAAAAACGAACAGTCGGATAAACACCAAACTTGGTATTTAGGTTCAGTATCTTCCAGAGATGCGACACGAAGGTTTTCAAGAAAATCCCCCCACCCCAGACTACCCTTTACATGGAACATTTTTCGAAAATTTTAATTTTCTCAAAAATGGCTCTAACGATTTTGATTAAAATATCATATGTTTAAGATAATGTCATGAGAAATGAAATGTATATCTCGAATTTTCTGGGAATGTCTCCAAAAATATTCTTCATTGTGAACGACTTTTGCATAACTGGTAAACCATAAGAGATAGACAAAATTTTACTACACAAAAAATGTAGATCTCGTTAAAATACACAACTTATGTCATATACATTTCTTTTGTTGAGTGAACCGTTTTCGAGATATTGCTTGTTATTCCCTTAAATTTTCCAATACTTATACTTTTTCTCAAATTCGTTATTCATTTTTACTTTCTCTAATACGTATAGTAAGTAGGGGAAGTATTGCATTCCACCCAAAAATTCGATACCGAGATTTCACCGGAAATACATGTTTTGGGAATCACTGAATCCAAAAAAAGCATTTTTGGAAACATGTCCGTGTGTGTGTCTGTCTGTGTGTCTGTGTGTCTGTCTGTGTGTCTGTCTGTGTGTCTGTCTGTGTGTCTGTGAACAGCATAACTCAAAAACGAACAGTCGGATAAACACCAAACTTGGTATTTAGGTTCAGTATCTTCCAGAGATGCGACACGAAGGTTTTCAAGAAAATCCCCCCACCCCAGACTACCCTTTACATGGAACATTTTTCGAAAATTTTAATTTTCTCAAAACCGGCTCTAACGATTTTGATTAAAATATCATATGTTTAAGATATTGTCATGACAAATAAAATGTATATCTCGAATTTTCTGGGAATGTCTCCAAAAATATTCTTCATTGTGAACGACTTTTGCATAACTGGTAAACCATAAGAGATAGACAAAATTTTACTACACAAAAAATGTAGATCGCGTTAAAATACACAACTTATGTCATATACGTTTCTTTTGTTGAGTGAACCGTTTTCGAGATATTGCTTGTTATTTCCTTAAATTTTCCAATACTTATACTTTTTCTCAAATTCGTTATTCATTTTTTTATGTCCTGAACATGCAAAGAGAACGGAATTCGCCACATAGCAACCAGCGTTAAAATATTTGACTATCGCTTAAAAGCTACCATATTTCCCTTGCATCTATAAGAAAATTACCAATAAGATTGACATCTCGATATCTCGATTAACATGAAGCATATGGAGAATAGGCGTTTGTAAAATTAGATTGTACAAGAGTAGAGAAAGTTATGTGAGTGTAACACATCAGATTTTTTTACTTTCTCTACTACGTATAGTAAGTAGGGGAAGTATTGCATTCCACCCAAAAATTCGATACCGAGATTTCACCGGAAATACATGTTTTGAGACTCACTGAATCCAAAAAAAGCATTTTTGGAAACATGTCCGTGTGTGTGTCTGTCTGTGTGTCTGTGTGTCTGTGTGTCTGTCTGTCTGTGTGTCTGTGAACAGCATAACTCAAAAACGAAGAGTCGGATAAACACCAAACTTGGTATTTAGGTTCAGTATCTTCCAGAGATGCGACACGAAGGTTTTCAAAAAAATCCCCCCACCCCAGACTACCCTTTACATGGAACATTTTTCGAAAATTTTAATTTTCTCAAAAACGGCTCTAACGATTTTGATTAAAATATCATATGTTTAAGATATTGTCATGACAAATAAAATGTATATCTCGAATTTTCTGGGAATGTCTCCAAAAGTATTCTTCGTTATGAACGACTTTTTCATAACTGGTAAACCATAAGAGATAGACAAAATTTTACTACACGAAAAATGTAGATCGCGTTAAAATACACAATTTATGTCATATACATTTCTTTTGTTGAGTGAACCGTTTGCGAGATATTGCTTGTTATTCCCTTAAATTTTCCAATACTTATACTTTTTCTCAAATTCGTTATTCATTTTTTTTATGTCCTGGACATGCAAAGAGAATGGAATGCGCCACATAGCAACCAGCGTTAAAATATTTGACTATCGCTTAAAAGCTACCATATTTCCCTTGCATCTACAAGAAAATTATCAATAAGATTGACATCTCGATATCTCCATTAACATGAAGCATATGGAGAATAAGCGTTTGTAAAAATAGTTTGTACAAGAGTAGAGAAAGTCATGTGAGTGTAACACATCAGATTTTTTATGTCCTGGACATGCAAAGAGAATGGAATGCGCCACATAGCAACCAGCGTTAAAATATTTGACTATCGCTTAAAAGCTACCATATTCCCCTTGCATCTACAATAAAATTACCAATAAGATTGACAACTCGATATCTCGATTAACATGAAGCATATGGAGAATAGGCGTTTGTAAAAATAGATTGTACAAGAGTAGAGAAAGTCATGTGAGTGTAACACATCAGATTTTTTTATGTCCTGGACATGCCAAGAGAATGGAATGCGCCACATAGCAACCAGCGTTAAAATATTTGACTATCGCTTAAAACCTACCATATTCCCCTTGCTTCTACATGAATATTACCAATAAGATTGACATCTCGATATCTCGATCAACATGAAGCATATGGATAATAAGCGTTTGTAAAAATAGATTGTACAAGAGTAGAGAAAGTCATGTGAGTGTAACACATCAGATTTTTTTATGTCCTGGACTTGCAAAGAGAATGGAATGCGCCGCATAGCAACCAGCGTTAAAATATTTGACCATCGCTTAAAACTACCATATTCCCCTTGCATCTACAAGAAAATTAGCAATAAGATTGACATCTCGATATCTCGATTAACATAAAGCATATGGAGAATAGGTGTTTGTAAAAATAGATTGTACGAGAGTAGAGAAAGTCATGTGAGTGTAACACATCAGATTTTTATATATTGTTACATACACATATTGCTTTAAGGCGGGCTGTTACTGAATTTATATATTATATAATTAGACTGAAATCATTTAAATGTTAAAAATACTGCCTCAAAGCATACATCATGATTAACATGAAGTACATAGAAAACAAACTTTTTCATGAATATTTAATTTTAGAATAAATAATAAATTAAACTATAGTGGATAAACTAGTACACCAGATTTTAGTGTAAAAACCAGTATTTTATTTTTTATTCATAGACGAACAAAAGTATTGTTTCATATTCTCCATTTAAACAGTACATCATACTTCACTGTACTTTTAATGTTTATGATCTTTTTTTAAACAATACAGGCACTTGCTAATTCTATTTCTTGTATTCTGAGTCCATAATAACATTTCCTATCCTCTCTCTTTCTAGTTTTTCCCCCGTGTTACTCAGAAGCAGCAGTCTGAGAATGAGAGTAATCTCGCTCGACGCCTCGCAGCAGAATGTGCGGGTCAACTGCTAACCCAGTCCAAAGAACGAGCGGGTATAGTGGGCACTTGTGTTTATAGCGAATCGTTACATACCTGTTTCGTCACGCATCATCTGCATTTATTGTGTATGTCACATGTTTCCCACTTTCACCTGAATTGCCTTTACTTGATTTCCAATTCTACTGAACGTTCCTCAGGGCGGCTATTTTCTTGCGTTCCCATGCGCTTCTTATGTCTGTTCACCTACCATGTGATTAAGTGAAACCTCACAGATGTTTTGGGGAGCGTGAGATATTCACACGCCTAGAGCCGGAGGAGTAACACCTGATATTTGTCACTGAAATTCGATGCAATAAATACCTACCTTTTTCTGTGAGGAGAAATCCAATGCAAACCGAAAACCATCTTTACTTTCATCACCTCCCACTGTGTTAGCAGTAAGTGCTGCGTTCGACACCAAAAAGCTATTACGCGAGATTTCGAGATTACGGAATAAATTCGCTGATTAAGCTCAAAACCTGGAGTGATATTTACTATAGATATTTTACGAATAAAATCGACATAATACGTTGTCGTTCACCAAGGGCACTGAGGATTAATTGATCTGCATCATTTTCCCTCTGACTTCCCAATATAAAGTCTGTAAGTTATCACTTTTAGGGCCTTTGCATTTGGCGAGATGCTGTTTGCCAGGATGACATCTTCTTCACAGAGAGTGCACTTGGGTGTAGGTAGGCATCCTATCTTGTGGAGGTGTTCCGCGAGGCAATCGTGGCCAGTTGCCATCTTAAATAAGGCAAATCGACATAATACTGTTATTAATAAAATATACATAAAAATGTAATTTCTACTAATGTTCTGTTTACAAGCAAAGCACACCGCGACTTACTGTATAATATCCCCTGCTGAGTTATAAAACAATATCTAACCTCAAAAGTAAAGGTAAAAATTTGCGTTAATACGATACAAATGGAAAACGATTGAAAGAACAACATTTATTTTAATTAAATGTACCTATTACCAGTGACCACATCTCTCCTCATTTCTTCCATTTCCCACAACCGGAAACAAACGGGCGATATTCACTGCAAAACGATGTGTTTAAACATGTAGGAGCCATAGCTGCCGGATAATAATCCCATCCTCGCGTGTACCGGCACGTGTAGCCGAGGTCGTCGAAGGCACGAACTCCTTAACGGGAGGTCTGCGGTTCAAATCTCACCAGGACGTCCTCCCTGACTGGAGTTTTCCCAGATTTTCCTCAGTCCTCATAACTGGCAAATGCCGGGGAGGTACCCTAAACTTAGGCCTGGAACATTTCCTATCCTAATTATCGTTTCATTTCATGTATCATCAATATCCACTGCCTGTGGTGCCGTATTCAGTAAGAATGCGTGTTATATACTACAAAAAAAACATCCTCGAGTGATATAACTGTGGTGTTATCAAGCTGCGATTGGTTATATCCAATGAGTTGTGAAACCCTGTTCTCCATATCGTACCTATTTGTCATATGAGTGAAATACGAATCGTAGAATGTTCCTGATGTTAGAAGTGCTTTTGATGTGTTGTTTTCATAGAATTTAAGTTTAGGCAAGGAGTCCATTTAATCGGCAATATTTGCTTACAGTGTACATGAGTCAATGCAAAAAAAAAAAGTTTGTTCCTTGCGGATTATGATCCCCAGTCTTCTCAAAAAAGGCAGCTTCACTCTTAGTGTGAACTATAATACATATAAAATTCAAGGTACAAATAGGAATGTCAAATAACGATCATATCTGATAGACTATTGGCTTCAAAATCATGCAGGAAAAGATGGCTGCGGTAGATGCAAACCTGGACAGCATTTCTAGTCTTATAATCAAATAAATGAAGCACGCAAGAAGCTATTAATGAAAAACTTAGCTAAATGCCAAGCTTCGAATTTAAGTCAGAAGTTCGAACACGCAAAGCACAGACTTTCAAGACATTTCTCCATTACCCAACTAGCCATTCACTCCAAAATAAATTGCTTTTGTTTGTAAACAAATGGGTCTAACGAGTTTGAGGCAGACATGACATATGGATAGGTTACATTCTTAATAAGATGAATGTTCAGGTCAGCCTCAATCATTCTTTATATTTTGTAATCGGGAAATTGAGGAGGGGTAGAAAGGGAAGTTCCAAAGCTTACCACAGGAAACGTGAAGGCGTCTAAACTTTGATGTTTCAGATTCACTTGATCTTTTTTTCAATATTGCTAGTATCTATGGAGGACAAATAAAAACCAGATTTTTGAAAATGTAATTTATTTTCTATAGAATTCTGAAAATGTTCAAAAACGCTAACATTTTCCCACGTTATGGCAGACAAGAACTGTCACAAATAACTAATCCTTCGCAGAATGTTGTTTTCTGCTCATTTTAAATACATTTTATCCTTCAATTACATGTAACCACAGTCTCGTGTAATAAACGCAGTAATATTCAACAATTCAACATATTGATTTTTTTAAAATCCGAGGAATACCGCTTTCAATTGATTTAAACGATTATATGTAAAACTAATATGTTTTATTAACCTAAACACAAATTTTCAATGTAATCATAGTTTATAAGAAGAAAGAACGAAAAACGGGATGTGTACTATAATTACGTTATTGAGCGGCATTTGCCGCTCATTTTATGACTTTAGATCATAGATAAGGAAAGTAAGAGAGAGAGAGTGAGAGAAAACCGAACGAAAAAATTTGCCACATTATGCCTATACCACAAATACGTTGAGGGCACACTATCACTGATTTTATGTCATTAAAAGTCAAAATTGTACGTCAATTCTTTACTTTAATTCTTTTTATAAATAAAAATGTAATAATACATGTGAAATGATTTACTTGACGATATTACTTCTGTTGGTTCAATTTTCCTAATAGTTACGGTCTAATTTATAACAGAAGCCTTTCCAAAATTTAATACTTGCTGCCTTCGTGCCGCCTCTTGTATAACGTGTTGTTTGGGAAACAGAAGATGATATCTTAAGTTCCATAAAAATAATATTAAAAAAAAGCCTATCAAGTTTTGCAATCAAGTTTGCAAGCACTTGTAGCGCTTCGGCGCAAACTACTTCAAAATTATTACCCCTTGTAAAATAGCAGTGGTGCATCAAACTTCACCCTTCTGATCCTCTTAAAAGGTTTCATGCTTACAGTGCGTTCTCAAACTAGTTTATGAAGGGAAATTAATCCGTCTCTCATCTTCCTTTATGATGAAGCACTCTTTTTTATTTTCTCGCTAATTGCTTGTGAATTTTACCAGCATGTATTAGTTTACACAGCGATCTTTCGGTGCACCCCTTGCAACGCTCCAGCTCAACAAATAATGAAATCCGTTATTAAACAATACCTAAAATCATGAAAAGGTAATCAGAAGGACGTAATCACAAGTATCAATTTATAGAGTTCCCCATAAAATCTACACAAAAGTAATTTTACTGAAAGAAAACTAATTTTAAACTCAGTAGTTAGTCATATTTATTATATTACCGTAATAATTCATTTACACGTGATGGAATTTTAACTATCCACCTTTATTAATTCCCAACTGATTATATATTCATAGTATGCTACACTATGAACCTGAGAAGTAAGGACAAAATTAAAAAGAACAACATTTAATGTGTTACATTCACATTACTTTCTTTACCCGCTATCAAGGTCGCGGTTTCAAACCCGGAGGAGGGCGATGGATTTTTTCGGGCGTAAAAATCCTTAGCATGGCTTCCTTCGGAAGGGAAGTAAAGCCGGTGGTCCCGTGTCGTAGATTTACGGCACGTAAAAGAACCTCAAGCCTGATAAAGAGGCCTCTGAGCAAAATTATCGATATTTCACGCCCAATATAGAATGGGACGCTAAGGACCACAGCAATTACGCTATCGTCTATTTTTAAACATCTTCTACACATTAGTCTTACAAAAGTTTATTAATTTAAAAGTCTACTTCAGGCTAATCTGGTTAAACGTTTGCAAAATTGGTTTCATTACACAGTTCCTTGTAGGTACAAGAGGGATACAGCAGGATGATGCGATAATCAAATATTTAAAAAAACGTCCCTACATATACTGGCTCTCAAATTTTATACTCCTCGCATAACACTGGCAGAAACAAATGAATGTTCAAAAGATGTAGAAGCATTGGTCAATTCAAGGCAATAGTAAAGAAGATTTGGGAAATGATTAACGCTGTAAACATGCATTTTGACATAAACTGTTTGTTCTAACGTGATATACATGTTCTGTATGAAAAGCTTTTGTCTTTCTCAAATACTTTATCAGTAATACAAAGTTATAGTAAATTAATTTAGAACTGAGGACTTCATACAGTATACACAGATAATTCACAAAATACATTTTATTAGTCTTGTAAACTTGTTAAAACATATCGTATTTTAATCAAAAGTTATAATTTTTGGGCGAAACACAATACACACACTATTATAGTGAGGTAGTAGGAAAAGTAGCTAGCAAGGCGAAATTTTTTATTTCAGATTTTCTGCAACAATTCACAAACATGTATTGTACAATAGGTCTGCATGGCGTAGGTATATATTGAAAATATAAAACGTTTTAATATTACATAATACTCATCTGTAATGTGCTTCACAGAATTTTCCTCAATTCTGTAGTGTAATACGCTGCTATTAGCTCTAAACTATAAATGATGTCTGCACAAAGAAAACTAATGATATATCGTTAAAAAAAATAAGCTAATAAAGCATTCCAGTGTCAAACATACATAAATTTTGATTGTAATTTGTGTAGGCAATGTGAGCGAAAAACAAACAGCCTACGGTACATCTAAGAGATGGAAACTTGGAAGGTTGTGCAATAATGGATTACACTGTGACTAATGTAGTAGTTTCGCTCGTCAACCTTGACCATGCGCGGTGTAACAGTTTTTTGTTCTTACATGCTGTTCTTTGCTACTCCAGAAGCGTGGCCATCACAAAGAAACCGCACCAGCCATCAATCAGCTATGAACAAGTGGCAGGTTATGTTTGTGCCATACTCCACACTAAAGCCCACATGGCGTGAGGCAATTTACTGCGATGAGAATGCATTTTCAAGTAAGTATAATGAAGTCGCTCGATTTTCTCTTGTGGTACACATGAGAGAGATCTATGGAATACGAGATGCAACAAATTTACTGTTAGGGCCCGAATTTTTAGTGTCTTAACTATAGGGAATTTTACAAAATGACGTAAAAATGTTTCAGAAATAATTTATAAGCAAGATATATTTAAGTACCGGAAAATATGCAACAATACGAATATAATTACTCAGTTGTAACACGTGTTTAATATATATCCCCTGCATACGAAAAGCACCCTAAGTGCAACTTTTAGAAACATTCTTAAACACAATCAGTAATGTATGTCCTTTGTGGATTTAAATTACGCTTCAGGTGTAAGAAGAAGCCCAAGAAAACTGCTACACATGGTAGGTTGTAGGTATCTTCAACCTCAACTTATTCATTCAGGAACAGGTTTTCTATAAATTCCCCAAGAAGTCCAAGTTTAACAGTTATGCAACAGAAATATTAAGTAATTATTCTAATGTAAAATTTAAGATATATTTCAACAGAAGTCTAAAGAACGGTTACGTTATTTGTGTTGACTAACTCCGGACACAATGATAGTAATTTCATCTTAAGCTCTTTATCTCTCACTTTCCCTCTCTCTCTTGACTCTCTTTCTACCCCCCCCCCACACACACACACACACTCTCACACTCTCTCCCTCTCTCTCTCTCTCTCATACCTGTACTTCCAGATACTAGGAATTAAAAACAATGTATTTTCTCCAGCCAGAAATCGAACCCAGAACTTCTGGATTTTAGATGAGCACGCCTACCAGTCACATCGTACTTTATGTATAAGGGTCATTCAAATGAAACCCGGTCACTTGTGTAACGTAACGGTAACGATTTTATTAACTCAAAAATAGTCGCCAAAACTGTTGGCACATTTATCCCATTGCTACACTAGCCGGTCGATTCCATCTTTGAAAAAGCTAGTAGGCTGCTGTCGGATCCAGAGCTGGATCCATTCACACACTTCGTCGTCCGGTGTAAATCGATATCCGCGAATAGCTTGTTTTAGAGGTCCATAAAAATGAAAGTCACACGGTGAAAGGTCTGGACTGTACTGTGAATGTTCCAGCGTTTCCCGTCGAAACTGCTGCAATGTCGTCTTCACCGCATTGGCAGTGTGTGGGCGGACATTATCATGCAGGAGAATAACGCCACTGGACAACATGCCTGGGCGTTTCGACTTGATGGCTCGTCTAAGGTTCTGTAAAGTGGCTTGATAACGCTGGGCATTGATGGTGGTTGCCCGTTCCAGGAACTCGACAAGCAGTGGGCCCTTGTGGTCAAAAAAGGACATCATGACCTTACCAGAACTGGTGTGCACGGCCTTTGATTTCTTTGGAGGTGGTGAAGTCGCATGTTTCCACTGCTTGCTCTGACTCACTCCTCGTTGTTCCTGCTTACTCGCCTTCATGTTTAGTAGTGGACGATAACTTGTGTGACCACCTTCTCTTCGTCAAACGTTGCACACATTGTAGTCGCTCTACCAATAGATGGTACCACCTTACGTGTAGTGCAAAGTTAGACGCAGTGACCAAGTTTCATTTGAATGCCTCTCATACATTACCGTCGTATTCAAGGGCGGCTTCTTGTTAACTGTTAAATATTTATTATTCAAATCATTTGTCCATAGTTGATATTTATTAGCTTTCAATAACCATAACTTATCGATCTTTTATCTTGTAATGGCTAACATCTGTTTTAAGCTTAGGAATAAATATGCATAATCGCCATCATGCTCGTTGCTGCATTACCAGATTCCATACTGGGTACAATCAACTCAAAAGCGATGTTTTAAAAAGAGTTACCCAGAGCCTTTTCACAATATATGACGAATTACTTTGTATATATAAAGTATGACATACTCACTTGATTACTGCACTATTAATGAGGATTTTCACTCATTACATATAAAATCTGTATACCAACCGTCAGAACAAATGAACGAAAGAAGAAAACATCTGATGTGTTGCGTTCACATACCTTTCTTTGCTCATTCTTTTACAGCTACTCCTACAGAAACTTACTCTTCTATCTGCTTCTTGTTAACTGAGCTACGATTCATTAAATTTAATTAAGGAAATTTTTGAAGATAGTAAAGAATTGTGGTCCTCATGATTCCTTGATTTAACTGAATGTGAATTTTATCTGGGTAACTCACGAAATAAGATGTGTGCAACAAACTCCATACATTGTAAGAACTAAAAGAAAACATCAGGCGAAATATTCACCCCATTTTGGATATTGAACTCTCCAGCGTGCATGAACATTTCTTGAGAAGATGCCAGAAATATGCGCATACATTTCCAATGTCCATTATGATAAGGTATGAGCTATTCTATTTCAAATCGTCCGAAATAGAAGGAAAATCGACCCTGTATTTCTTTAAACGAAACGAAACCTTTTGTATTTGGAAACAAGCCCGATACATTACTCTATGCAATCTCCTTTAACTCACTGGTCTTATCAGCGACCTTTCCTTTTGGAACTTATTGTCTATTGGCAACGGTGTTAACTTGTGTAACTCTTGTCGTTGGGTTTCTTGTACAGGGTGATTTATGAAGGACCAACACATTTATTTCTTTAATTGTTTCTAAACGAGTTATGCTAGCGACAACTTACTGTACCTGCAATGCAGAGGAATTCTGGGAGATTATTTACCTCTATAGCAAATGTTGAAAATGTCCTCCATCCCGCATAAGGCACAACTCAACACGCCGTTCCATGTTACTGGCCACTCGTTGGAGGACTCTGTTACCAATAGCTTGAATCTCCTGTGTAATGTTGTGCTTCAGATCATCCAATGTCTGGGGACGTGTGGCATAAACCCTGTCTTTTAAGTAACCCCATAGAAAGAAGTCCGGCGATGTCAAATCCGGAGATTCGGTGGCCACAGGTTCTTGGAAATTATCCGACCGTTCTAAGAAACTTGCAATTAGTGCCATGGATTCATTTGATGTATGGCATGTAGCACCATCCTGCTGAAAATATCCTTGACTCAGCTCTACATCGTCTAGTTGCTCAGCAAACTCCATGAAAATCCGTCAGTACTCTGCAGTGTTCACATTGTCTAAAAAAAATTGGTCCCACTATTCTCTGTGCGGATATTGCGCACCAAACTCCGATTTTAACCTGATGCATAGGTGCTTCATTAATAACGTATGGATTTTCGCTGGCCCAATAGCGTGTCATTTGAGTTCACATAGCCGGATAAATGGAACCATGCTTCATCTGTGAACCATGTGATGGACAATATGGCAGGAGTTTGCACAATGAACACCTGAAACAAACGACAGTAATTCAGTCGTCTACCCTTATTTGGTTCCTGTAACTGATGGACAACCCTAATCCTATACGGCTTTAGGCCTGCACTTTTCACAGCTCTATGATACATTGAGTAGCTGTACCCTGTTTCCTGCAACAAACTTCTTAATGATTTTTTGGATGACTGATCCAGTCGTGCCCTTACGGCAACAACAACCGTGGAAAGCATAGATGAACGAGTTTTGCCTTTTTCACTCACCAGTGATCCAGTTTCCAATTTGTTTACCAGTCCCAGTATTGTGTTTCTTTGGGGAGGATTCCGAACATCAAATTCTCTCTGGTATGCCCTTTGAGTAGCTGAAATTGAATTCGTAATCCAGTATTGCTTTACAAGGAAAAGTCGATCATTTAATGTGTACTCCATTTTCACGTTGACTAGAGCAAAATCTCAAAAACAGTTGCCGACAATAGAACTTAACAATTACGAATAAAACATGAACATCTGCGCATCTAGCAACAGGCCATCGAAACTCCAGAACATTCTGTTTAATTTGGTGCTAAAATTGAGGCATTGAGTGAATTTCGGACAGAATAATTAAAGAAAGAAATATGTCAGTTCTTCATAAATCATCCTGTACTTTTTGGATTTTAATTGTAAGATTACACACACACACACACACACACACACACACACACACACACACACACACTCAGTTGTAGACTCTGTGGAGGATAGGGAATAATCTTGGCTAGAAAAAAGTTCCAACCGCCAAGCCGGGAATCGCACCTGGGACCCCTCGCACGGTAGGCAGGTGCTCTATCGACTGAGCTATGGGGCCAGTCCGCAAACTCTTAAAATTCAGATCATTATACTTTTGCAATTGAAGTTGTTCAAATTTATCGTATACTCCTAAAATTCCCAAATTCAAGCTGTTATAACTCTGAAACTTTTAAAGCTAATTATATAAATCGAGCATTATTTTGATTTCTTAAACTTAAATTTCATTCTGATGAGTAAAGATATTCTTCTATTTTTATTTATGTCAAGAAATGCCTATGTTTTCAAGAGTAGGTAGTTTGGGATTAAGAAAATTAATTGTATTTTATATGGTAAGATTCCATAATTTAAACACAATCATACATATATTCTACGGTAATGGTGAGTGATAAGGATTTGTCTAAAATAATATGAGCTCTTGCTCAGGGTATGCGTGGGCGTAGTTTGAAAGGACACCAGTTTAAACTGACTGAGAGCTTTAATGTGATCTAATTCTTGAGCTATTGAAACAAGTTGCCGACCGTTTAAACATAAAGAATGAAACTGATAATGAATCGTAGCACTCGAAACTATAACAATTGAATTGCTATACCTGCCAGCTTCTGTAGTATCAATTTTACGGTTTGAAATAACTGTTTCCTCAATAAAAGAAACTAGAAGCGTAATTGCCGTCCGAATGCTAGTAGATCCCTCACAATAGTCGCTAGATCTTTTTAACACAAGCGTGTCACTGAGCGCTACAAATAACACACGAGTAAGCCACATAATTAACTAAATAAATCTCGAGACAGAGTGTCTGATTTAGAATGCACGGCCCTTTGTTAACTCAAGCTCCGCCTACCTATCGCTACCCCTCCCAACGTTACTATTCAAGCGGCCCAATCTTAAAACTAAGTATGCGTATCTGACACTGTTGCTAAGCCGTACCTTCCTGAACCTAAGAACTTCGTTTACCTTTCTCTTTTACATAATTTTACCCGATGTGAGTGTTCAAACGTACAGAACTCAACTCTAAACTGCGCGTTCGCTCAACTATTACTAATGACTGTTCGCTAATTACCTTTTGCTCCGGACAAATCTTTTCACCTCCTGTTTATTATATTATACATTGATTTAATATATGGGAATTATTTATTGCACTACTATACTTTATACTTTACTATACTTTATTTATTTATATATATCTTCCTGACAATAATTACGGTATCAAAGATTTGCGTTGCATTTTAGGCAACCTATGAAAGTAGTACATGTAGAAAATGTATATGTATATTACGGCATACCTTAACTTGATTAAAACGTCACCAGATTTTAATCTTCTTACCTCAGGGAAAGATTCACAAGAACGTATCACTAATAAAAATATACTTAATAACCACTTGTCATTAACTCACATTACTTTAATTAACATTTTTAGCGTTCGAAAAGACTGAAGAGAACGAGATACGAGTTTGTCTTGTCACATTCCTGAATAGTCTGTCTTCTTCACATCACACATGTGCTGCTACAAGCGCTTGGCGAACATCGTGCATAAACCACCTAAAATCACTGCATTTATTCACGTTTTATGTTATAAGTACGAACACCCTAACATTACCACTTTACCAACATTGCCGGCTTCTCTTAATGACATTATGGATTATTCTCAAACAAGTATTTTGGTTTTATAAAATCCCAAGAACGGTAAAATAAGTAAAAACTGCATATAGATTTTTGTGAATATTACATGAATAATTAGTATACGATGTAATAAAATACGGTTTTTTTATCTACAAAATCGGATATGGTACAATATTCTGAAATAATGGGTTCCGGAGCTAGGCGCACTTAAAATGTGACAAAATGAATTAATTCGATACATTTATCGTACAATAACATGACAACCGTTGGGTTTTAGATGCTTATGTTTGATAAATATGCTTTCCTTAGCATCCCTTATTAATCGGAAAAATTACAAGGGAAACAAAAATCCGAATTTTTTTTGCCGTTCGATTTCACATGGAATGTCTCGTACATGCTTATTATAATTGTAATGGTAACTGTAAATATGAAAAGGTGAGGCGATTGTGGGGATATTATAACTATTTCGGCGGGAGACCGAACTGTGGCGGCTGGCCCGCGAGCCCTTGAGGTGGCCGCAGTGTGGAAGAAAAGCACTGTATTAGTCGGGTACCACCTTGTTGTGGTGGCGGCAAGTGGAAAAATGAGTTAGCAGGCAGAGAAGAAGAAAGGAGCACATTTACACTGCATTTAAATGGGTGCACCTCAATATGCACCGTTTCATGAAAAATATTTTATGCCCTTTGAACTAATTTAATTTCGACATATTATGATACGATGGTGTTGAGAGAGAGAGAGAGAGAGAGAGAGAGAGATAAAGCATGGCGAAATGGAAGGGGAAAAAATGAGATACAATCATTCGAACATGAGGAACCAGTGCTGCCCTCGTAAGATAAACGGTAGGCTTAGTTGACTTATAGTACTTACACCATTGGAAATAAATTTAAATTCAGTTTTATTTATGGACGCTCTTTAACTACTATGGTTCTTAGCGTTCCATTCTATATTGGGCGTGAAACACCAGTAATTTTGCTCAGAGGCCTCTTTATCAGGCTTGAGGTTCTTTTACGTCCCGTAAATCTACGACACGGGACCACCGGCTTTACTTCCCTTCCGAAGGAAGCCGTGATAACGATTTTTACGCCCGAAAAAATCCATCGCCCTCCGCCGGGTTTGAACCCGCGACCTTGGGAACTAGAGGCTAGCACAGTACCACTAGTCCACGGAGGACGAGACTAAACCCGCCTTCGCTGAATGTCTTTTGCTGGTAATCGCTTCGCTGTCAGCGGTCGCGACCCTTTCTTTGCAGTTTATATGACCTGGCGCCTGTTCCAGCAAGCAACTTGGTAGCTTTTCACTTTGTGCTCTTCTTTGCAGTTTTGTGTTCCACCACTTCTCCTTACTGTGCAAGTGAAAAGCGTGAAATATCCTGTGAAAAGCTGCAATACTTTTTTCAATTAAAATGCTGTTTTATTCCACTATTAATATCCAGCGCAATGGCAATGCTTGCAAAGATGGTTTCCAATAAAGAGCTTCCTTTTTACTTTCTCCACCATGTGCATAGTAGGTACAGAAGGTATTGCACGCCACCCAAAAATTCCATACCGAAATTTCACCGGAAATACATGTTTTGAGCCCCCCGAATAAAAAAAAGCATTTTATAAAAGGTCCACGCGCGCGCGCGCGTGTGTGTGTGTGAACAACATAACTTAAAAACTAAAAGTCGGATCAACACCAAACTTGATATTCAGGTTCAGTACATTCTAAAGATGCAACACGAAGATTTTCAAGAAAATCCCCTACCCCAAACTACTCTTTACATGGAACACTTTTCGAAATTTTCTTATTTTCTAAAAATGACTTAAGTATGTTGATTAAAATACCATATATTAATCATATTTGCATGACAAATAAAATGTACATCTCGAATTTTCTAGGAATAGCCTTTGAAGTACTCTTCATTCAGAAGGAATTTTGTGTAAACTTGTACCTATAACTAGTAAACGTTAAGCGATAGAGGAAAACATACTACACAAGAAATGTAGATCTCTTTAAAACACAATTTATTTCAAATAACTTTTTTGTAGCATAAGGCGTTTCCGAGATATCCGTTATTAATGGTTCACATTTTTCATCACTTGGTCATTCTTTGAAGTTCTCCAGTTGTTTCTCGCAATGTTATGGAAATACTATGGAATTTTAAGGCCAGCATATAGCAGCCAGTTTATAAACATTTGACTATCGCTGTTCCCTTTGTAACTATGACGAAATGTGTAATTTAGTTATTTCTGCGAAAGCTTATTTGGATTAAATGAAATAGCTAGAAAAATAAGCTTTAGTAAGAATAGTTTATATGCTCACTAATAAGCGACAGACGTTAGAGAAAGTCATATAAATTTAACATATCGACTTTTTTAATTTGTCATGTACATAAAAATAATGTATTTTCCATTAAAATAAAGGTTAATTAGCACAAGGGGCTACGCTGGACGCTTGTACTCTGCGTCTGAATTTAGGATACCTTCAGAAAACAAAGGCTAAAACTGAATTTGTGCCCAACACGGCTTTAGATATCTCCAGGCGTATCACGGCCCATATCTAATAACTGTAAATACGAAACATTTCCATTGTCTACAGTAAAAGAATACGTAGAGCAATATGTAAGAAACCAGAGAAAGTCTGTTCTTATTTTTTCTTTCAATGCTAAATGAATGTAACATAGAATATAATTGAGTGTGCCAGTAAACGCGAAAGAGGACAGCAGCCGTTTCCAACGACCGCAAAATACTCCCAGCAGTTGGTTTTGTGGTCTGAAGATTTCATAGGATTGTGTGCAGTTCCTCTAGGGTGTAGGAGCAAAAACGCCCTCTTGTCCATAGAATTAATGATATAAGCTTTCTTTTCTTTAACGCAGTTTCCGTGTCTGTATCCCCTATATATGTATCTCGGAGAAAATATGTGAAGGTTCTTACCGCAAGTCTCGTGATTCATCCTTGTGAATGAATAACTAGTTCACGTGGAAGTAAGGTATTTAATACTGACACAGAGAAAACCATGACATAATTTAATTTGTATCAAGAAGCGGATAGTAGTCATTGAAAGCCACCGCAAATTCATGCGGTTTTCACGATTCAGTATAGATGTTGGATAAAAATAGTTCAGTATTTGGATTTAATTAATATACTGTAACTATTTCCACGAACAACTAACATGCCAAAACTTGCGAGGTTCTGAAAATCAAATTGGTTTACAAGATTAACGTAATAATGAAATTTGGAGGTAGTCAGTCCAAAATTAAAAGAAGCAACTGAGCGAGATGGCTCCGTGTGGGGCTCGCATTCGGGAGGTCCCTGGTTCAATTCCCTGCGACCGCCACTCTGACTGGGTTTTATATGCTTTCCCCGGGTCGGCAGGCGAATGCTAGGGTGGTTCCTCTTGTACCATGATTTTACTATCCCTCATTTCCTGTACCCACATCTCTATCATCATCCTCATCATCATCATCATCATCTGTTTCAGAGTTAAAGGACCAAGCGACGGTGTTCGGGGTGCGGCTGGGCGTTGGAGATGCGCTTTGTGGTTTCTCGCTGCGTCAGTTGGACTGCTCAGCTAGGTCCCGCCTCCAGGTGCTCTTGGAGCAGGCTCCGCTGCAGGGGGTCCCCGAAGGACAGAGACTTGTGTGTGGGCTTGAGCAGCGACGGATCCGTTCGAACGGAAACGTTAGGGAGCCCATCTATACTTGCGCACATGGTCTCCCGGATTTGGTCGCCCTTTAGGTCTCTCCCCTCATCCCTCCCTCCAGGGCTCACGTTCGAAGCAAAATGGGCCGTTGTGGCCTACTGCGGTGCTCTGCACCGGTTTCGGTGTCCCCTCCGTAATATGTACCTCGTATCACCTTAGGAGAAATAAATGCAATTAAGTGACATATCCACCAAAGGAATGTAGAAAGGATGCTGTAAAGTTCAGTGTTCATGTAAGGATAGGAAACGTCATGCAATGAAAGCTAAATAATTCTAGGTTACCTCTTGAGTATTCATACATTAATCCATTAGAGAAGGAATATATGTGCTGATTTATTTACTCGCTAATTGTGATATATTTGAATTTACATTGTGGTCCAAGAGCTTAATTTCTAATGAAAACTGTACAAAATCTTCAGCAAAATACTGGAGAAGGTATTAGGTAGTTCTTCCCTAGGAGCATCCAACAGACACAATCCTTAACGGGTCGAACAACAATCGGCAGCATTAACACTCTTCAACTCTGCCCTGGTATCTGGTGCTCTATTGCTTTGACCAGAGTGATCAGTTCTATCTGCCTCCAATGAGAAACTTAGAGATATCGTCAGACTTTGGACTGCTTTGAAAATAATTTCAGGTGCGCTTCATCGTAGATTTCACAGAATGTGATATTATAAGATCTACTACACCGTTCATAAAACCATATAAAAGGAATGTAGGCACAAGACTACCCCAGCAGGTTCCTGTAATGGCACAAATAGTGAACAGAAGAAACGTGAATGTGTAACGGTTCACAGGGAAGAACATTGAGAACAAGATGTTACTTTTGTTGTATTGCTGCATATTTAATCTTTGTGCTGCCTTATGATTTCACTAGCGGAGCCATCAGCTTTTCTCGCGTTATTGCGTTACCCTCTCTCACTCTTCTACTTTTTCCACTCTTTCGTCTCCCAATTCCTTCATATGACACGTGTGTGATTTTTGAAAATTGATAATAAAACTTATTTTAGTAGATTGTTAATAAAAACTGAAAGTTCAATACTGCACTAAATTGTGCCTGTTCCTAATGCTTATAATGCGATGGGAACTACCTATTTTACTTGGTAACCAACAAAATTTTACCTAGGTACTTTAACTCAGATGCTGCAAAATCCGATTACTGCATCAGAAAAGACCAATAGCTGCCTAGGAAGGAACTAAAGTTTGTTTGATGACAATCACAGATGCCATTGCCAGCTGTCACAAAAGTGTTTTAAAGTGTAGGTAATCGGCATCTTGGATATCTTGGCTTGCGTAGAGTGATTGTTTTATCAACCAAATTTTTCCCAAATGTTTACTGTGTGAGGCATTTCTGCCTATAATTAACAGTGATCTGTATTTAATTGTACACATGTATTAATTTGTTGAAGAGGAAATGCGCAACAATCAAATGAGGAGCATCTGAGAAAGATGGAAAAAGCCACATTGTTCCGATACAAAGCCACAAATACGCTTTATTAATTAAGGAATAAATAAACGAAGAGCCGTTGGGTGTAACTCTGTGGCAGCATATGGCATAATTTTGATGCACTACCCATATATTTTGCTTTGTCCCACGCAATGTCGATATTTTATTGCTGTAAAAACGGTATGGATAATCAACTTTACGCTTCAGTAAGCTTTTTTTCTTTCTTCTTTACAGGTTGCTGAGCGTACAACTTACTACGGAAGAAGCAATCAAAGGTACAGGAATCTAATATTGTCAAATTTCCATTCAAGCAGGTGATGCTTCACGACAATATAGAATTACTAATTAACTATACACAGATGTATCATAATTGATAGGGCAAACCAATACGCTGAAAGTATATGATAATAGAAGCAAAAAAATCCAGTAAACATGGGTCCGCGAACAAACCGTGTGCGAGATTTATTATTGTGAATGTGTGATTCTGAGCCGCCACAGACTTCATTAAGAAACATCGGCCTAATAAGTACAAATGAATTTGAAAAGTAAACTTTTCGTTTATTTGCCATTTTAAGTTGCCTCACAATTCACTCATAGCTGAACTTAACAAGGAACACATTCTGCTTTAGTATGTTACACTCCTCCTGTTAAAGGAGGTGTTCAAAGTGTCGTCCTTTGCACCTGGATGCAATACTACACTCGTCTCTGCAGGGAGTTTAGAATTTTTAAAACCCCCGGATCATCTCGGAATTCTTGACAAGCACGTACAATTATTTGTTCCAGTGCTTCAACTGTATCAATGGGAGTGCTGACACTTTTGAGATGACCACAGCAACATCCGAAGGATTGAGATCAGGTGATCGAGGAAGCACAAGTAAGCACAACAGGACAAAGAGTGAAGCACAACTAAGGACGACAGTGGCTGGCTCATAACTTCACATTCGCAATAATAAATCTTGCACAGGGTTTCTTTGCGGACCCATGTTTACTGGAAGTTTTTTGCTCCTGTTATCGTATACTTCCAACCGTTTCAGTTTGCGCTATTAATTATGATACACCCGGTATAAGCAAAGTCAACTTTTCGGCCAATACTTCCACATGTAGTAGAAATAAAATAAAATATGATTGCATCTTTGTAAGTTATTGAAATGCACTTTATCATGTGTTAACAATTATAATGGTTCTAACTGTTTCACTGCAGTGAAACCTGACCTCAAAATTCCAGTTACTCAAAAGCCAAATCTGGAGATAAAATGCACTAAGATATTAACATCATTCGACTGCACTACAAGTTGGAAATTGATGCTCTCTTTCATGAAAACACATTACAAGTAGCAGAAACTATCTTGAAGTTAGTTTAGGTTAGGTGTGTTCAATAATTACGGACATGCAGAATCCATGTATGTAATAGTAAAAGTGCAATTCGCAATTTTATTTTCTCTACTACGTATAGTAAATAGGGGAAGTATTGTATTCCACCCAAAAATTCGATACTAAGATTTCACCGGAAATATATGTTTTGAGACCCCCTGAATCCAAAAAAAGTATTTTTGGAAACATGTCCAAGGTGTGTGTGAACAGCATAACTCAGAAACGAAGTCGGATAAACACCAAACTTGGTATTTAGGTTCAGTATCTTCCAGAGATGCGACACGAAGGTTTTCAAGAAAATCCCCCCACCCCAGATTACCCTTTACATGGAACATTTTTCGAAAATTTTAATTTTCTCAAAAATGGCTCTAAGGATTTTGATTAAAATATCATATGTTTAAGATATTTTCATGACAAATAAAATGTATATCTGAATTTTCGTGGAATGTCTCCAAAAGTATTCTTCATTGTGAACGACTTTTGCATAACTGGTAAACCATAAGAGATAGACAAACTTTTACTGCACAAAACATGAAGATCGCGTTAAAATGCACAATTTATGTCGTATACATTTTTGTTGTTGAGTGAACCAATTTAGAGATATTGCTTGTTATTCCCTTAAATTTTTCAATACTTATTTTCTCAAATGGGAATTCGTTATTCATTCTTTTGTCTTGGATATGCAAAGAGTATTAATCTGTGGCAAGGAGAATGGTGCTGCACCTAGCAACCAACTATTAAGAGATATGTCTATGCTTAAAGGCTACTGTATTTCTATGTTGCCCTTGGAATTACAAAACAAGGGGAACATAGTACGCCTTAAGCGATAGTCAAATATTTTTAGAACTGGTCGCTATGTGTAAAATGTAATTCTCTTTCATGTAGAAAGATCGTTTCTGCAAATGTTTATCTCGATTAATACGAAATAAATGAAGAATAAGAGTTTGTAAAAATAGTTTGTACAAGAGTAGAGAAAGTCATGTGAGTGTAACACATCAGATTTTTATGTAATATTGCATTGTAGCATTGCACAGTTTGTTTTGCTGTGCAGATCCAGAAACTGACGTAGCTTATAAGGCTGTCGTGCATGTTGATGAAATTGCTTCACAAGATTACCTCACTTATGGGTGGTGCTAGAAATGTCAGTATTTTTATGTTTTGTTTTTAAAGGTATTTTCTGGCAGCAAATAAATAAGAAAAAAATTGGTTTGCTCTCTTTTACAACATTTAAAATGTGTCAATGAAATGTAGTCTTACCATTGCATGTGTTAAATCTGATTAAGTTTTAATTGCGTCACCATAGGTATCAATAATTTGAATTTGTGGGTATAGTAAGTATTTAGTGCGTTTATAAATATGTTATCATTAATGTAAACAATGTTTGTTACAGGCGTAAAATATTGATGGAAGTAGCTGGTGTCCAGCAAATAAATAAGCATTTTCACGATAAAGATTTCGAAAACTATCTCAGAGGTTCCTGAATTTGAGTGCTCTTCCATCAAGAAACGCTGGGATTCCCTCTACAGCATCCGTTCGAACCTCACCTTTGCTAAACCAACCTCTACCCCGAAACCTTTCCATCCGGTCCAGCAATTTGCTCCTGACCTTGGTGCTATTATATGTACTATATGCTACTTTTACATGCCTCCCTTTTTGTAATTGTATATAAGCGTGTTTTTATGTGTAATTTTCTATATATAGCAGAGTAAATGTGTGTATATAAATACTGATGTGTTTGTGCACACCCACGCTTGTACGGTAGATGCTCATTTTGTGTAACTAATGAAGGGAGAAGTATGGTTTCTTGTTTCAACTTGCATATGTAATGGATAAATACATATAGGTGAGCTTGCACTGAAGACAAGAATGCTATTCACTCACTACTTGGCTTTCTCTAATCACTAATTCTCATATTATACATAATTTAAATTTCACGTGTATTCAGTGTCTAAATGAAAATGAAACATTTTCGATTGTCGTGTACAGTAGTAGCCTGTGGGCGAGCATGCCTGGTGTGTCTTAATATATTTGAATAATTTATAAACATAATTAAAATTAAGGCGATTAAAATTACAAAATAAGTAATTTTTGGTATCTAATGTTATGGCATCTTCTGGCATCTATTAACCACTGTTACGTCCACATCTGTACTGTTAACACTATTATGTTTTGAATGCAGAATGATTTTGCTTTACTGTGTTTACCTGTTACTTCAGACAGAATCAATGAACTGGGCTTGCATCTTTTGTATTCCTGGCAGCGCTGCAGAATCTCCAGGTAACAGTATTAGGTGTGGTATCTTTATGATAGTTGTTCATCTTTGCTTTGAATAATTCAAAGGTCTTTGCGACAATTACTGGCACAAAGCATACATTTAAGTAGTTCTGACCACAGAAAAATTGAAAGTAATTAGTAGCTCTCTTTCAGACTGGCCTCTTCAGAGACTGGTCAACTCCATTTCTTACTAAATGAGCCATTCTACAAAAAATGATGCACCAAAACATTAGAGATAAGCCCAATGATGTACAGATCATTAGTGTAACTGTCATGAATGAATAAGAAAACTTTAAATGTACATGTTATCTGGTTGTCACTGAAAGCCCCCATGGCCCACAAAGAATAGTTTTTGCACCACTTAGATTGTTGCATAGTAAACCTAGCCATGTGTGTATGCGAAAAAGAGAAATTGTATCATATGCAGTTGGAATACAGTTTTCCAATTTCTTGCCAGTTTTATAAATGATTTCAAGCTATGCTACATATGGGGTTAATTTTTAACACTGTAATCAGTTTGCTAAACCATTTTCTCCCCTTATGACTGTATTACCTGGTATAGTTAAAATATTTGGGCATAAGAAAACAATACAAATAAATGTAATTCAAGATTCACAAATCATTTGTGAATGATCTTACACACACCCATTCAAACTTCCAGACTCTAGGGAGGAATAGGAATATCCTAATTCAAAAAAACTTCCCCTTCCTCCAACGTGAATCAAATCCTTAAATACAAACTACTCCGTAATCCTTTGACTTACATGAACCTGGGCATATTTCATTTCCTAATGAAAATTACAGTTGTGCTTGCCACACTTAAATACAAGTTGTTTTCAAACCTTTTTCAGCTGGCACTCATCTCAGTAAGCTATTGTTATATAAATATAAGTAATAATAATAATAATAATAATAACAATGCTTCAGCTAACTTTAATATAAGAATACTGCTTAAGAACTTCAAAGCAAAACTTTCAACAAATTTCTAATTATTTCCACTCCCATTAATTTAACTGAAATTCAACTTGAAATCAAATGTGCTGAAACAGCATATTCACTCTTAGCAAGAACTTGTAATATTCTTATGAACGATGGCATTTTTCTTCACATTTGTATTTATTCAATTTTTTCCTTATCATAAACAATGTTGTAAATAAATGTCTCATGCTTCTTACACCAGGGGTAAACATAATCCCCACTTTCAAGTCAAAAACTAAGACATCAGGAAACGTTATGTCATTGAGCAAGTCTGTTTAATAAATTTTTACAAATATAAAAAGTAGGCAAAAACCCTTTTAAGAGGCAACTAAAAGTAGGCATATCAAGTAATTCTGTGTAAACCATGGATGAGGTTCTGTAACTTAATGTTGTTTTTAATGCAGTTTAATTGTGATATCTATTCAATACTGCACGAGATATCAATATGGTAACAATTTTAAAACTTAAGAAGCACTGTCTCCACACTATTCCTTTAAGAATTTTGACTGCAGTAGGTGCACAAAACATTTTGCTGTTTAGTTAATGCACTAATGATGTGTGACTTTCCATTAACAAGAAAGAAACACTAGAAATAATTAGTTAAAAAAACTTACAGTATTAAACTAATCAATCGACCTTTATTTGAATTAATTTGTATGTGTGTTTATTACAGAAGAATGCCCTATTTTTATTGAATTGTGGTAATAACTTACAATTGTATTCCGTCTATTCTATATATAATGATTATCTTAAGAGTCTCTAGCGAAAACATCAAACAGGTGAAACCTTTCACCCTGAGGATACATTTCAATGCTAGAAAGTAGCTAGCTTCAAATTTTACTCGTGGTAACGAGCTCTTGCAGTGGAATGAAAAGAAAAAGAATCACAAACTTTCAAGCATGGCCATTAGATGACGCTTAGAAAGCGTCTAAATTTGCGACATTAAATATTTTGAAAACGTTAACCTAGGAAAAAATATTGGACATAAATATTTATCTATTGTTATATATATACATATATATACCTATATATATAGTTAGTGAGCAAAGATGATTTCTAATTAATTACCCTTGAAATTAATCCCATTACCAAGAAATTCCTCATGCTATATGTTATAAAGTAGCAAATAAGTGTAAGAATTTTGCAAAGATTTTAGGTTTAATGTAAATATGAATTTATACAAAAATGAAATGAAAGAAATAGTAAGAAAGTGCAGGTGGAAATGACATGGAAGAAGAGTACTACGTTATCGACAGGTACGAGCATGAACTTCAAAACTCCCCCACCAGATAACATCATAGATGCATTATCCACATGTTCAGGAGTTTACGAATTTAATTTTAAATACATTTAATGGCTGTAGACATCGACACTTATGTTTACATACATTATTAAAATCTGTCATTTTGTGCTTAAAATGCTGCACCACTTCACAGAAGAAAATCGTATGTATTGCATTCACATGGCTCACTCTTGTACAAAACTATTCTCTTACTCTACCCTGTATAGACTATTCCCCTAAAACTCAAGTTATACAATTTATTTGACATGTAAATATCTTAAATACATGATATTTTAATCAACATCGTTAGAAAAAATCGTTGGGAAAATAAAAAATAACGAACATTTTCCCAATTAAAGGGTAGTTTCGGGTGTGGAGATACCAAGTTTGGCATTTATCCGACATTTCAGAACTCTTTCTCATTCCTACAAAAGCGTATTTTTCTATCGACTTCTTGTTAATCGAGGTAAACGTTTGCAGAAATCCTTACACATTGACTTGGAATTAACCGAGCGGGATGGCTCAGGTGGCAACGTCCGTGGACCGCATTCGGGAGGTCGTGGGTTTGATTCCCGCGACCGACCTTCCTGACCCACGGGATTTCTCCGGGTCGCTAGCAAATGCTAGGACGGTTCATTACATATCCGAATTTCCTGTCCCTCTGTTTCAACTACATTCTCATTTCACTTCACCTTTCATCTGTTTGGCTGTTTCAGGGTTGCAAGTGTCGGCGGGAGTCTTGGAGTTGCATATCAGGGGAAAAGGATGCTCTATGCAACACTTCGTCCCCTGGAACGAATGGGGTCTCCAGACCCGGGCCCCACAGTGGAATGTGCAAGCCCGCAGGGGGAGGGGTGCCGGTTGTAACAGCTAACATTCGGGGAGTTTCAATCTTGAAAAGGTAGGAACTCTGCCCTCTGCCCTGTCATGCCTCCTAGTCCGGTCGCCCTCTTTCTCATCTTACCTCACCTCTCCCTCCCGGGGGCGCCCTATCAGGGGCTTAGGCTCAAAAGATCTTCGTAGGTAAAGGTGCTAAGTCCCCTTCTGCTACTACTCTTAGTGCTCCTAGTGTAAGATAATTGCCTTCGCCAAGATAATTGCTAAAAACATTCAAAATTGAGCCAACGAAGAATGAAGTTACATACAAGTGCTACATCATATTTGTTTTTATTTCTACAACTTCAAGTACGATAAACACCTCTTCTTCTTAAGCTGTTTGTATGTCTATAGGTCAAAAACCGTTATTACAAGCATGCAAAATTCTATTCCCGTTCCCAATTTCAGACGGTGCCGTGCAAGTACACAATTACCACTAACACACAATGTGCGCTTGGGCAGCCCGAGGTAATGCATACTCCCAGGTAACACCGGTATCAACACTACGTGAAATATACCATAACCTTATTTTTAGCTTACACCCCTGACCACATTTAAGGTTATAACACATCACAAGCAACGTAAATACACATTGTAATTCTTGCCTCCTAAAGTATAACTTCTTAAGTTTCACACGGTAACACTTTACCACCAAACGATCTGAAGCGCCAACACAACAAACTGTCATTTAACCCTTACCTGTGAGAGAATCAGGTGAATAGATACAGCGTTGATCCCAGCGACATTACTTCTAATGACGTAAATTCTCACTTAGTTAACTACTTTTAAGAAATCTTGCTTTTTGTTTATGTTTCTCGGCTTAATGCACATTTTGCTTACACTGATTTAAAACAGATTAAAAAAAATGCACACTACACTCCATTCGAGCACGAGGTCTCGCAAACAGCCGTAACGAAGGAGGCGGAAATGACGTAGTTATTCAAGCGAGTGATGCAATACCTTTTTTAACATTATTTTAATGTTACACAAAGATAATAAATAGTATATTAATAAAGTAAACTATAAAAAAATATATAGTAACATTTTTGTTTTAAAACTAAAGCAGTTCTATATTTATACCAAGTGTACAACAATCCACAGAATATACAAGAAAACTTGACTTTATAAAATTCTCACGATTTTCCTCGTGGTTTTGGTTTCATAGTAATTACATGCTCAGTTGGTATCAAAGCTTACTTTTATACGCCTCACAATAATGACGATAAACATTTGCAAAAACTGATTCAAATCTGCAGTAAACACTTTCATAGATACGGGAAGCTCATGCGATCTTCAACTGTTTAATCAACAAGTTTATAAACTAGGTCACGAAACAACTGACGAGAAAAACATCTGATGTGATGTATTCATAGCACTTTATTCACCGATGACAAATTCACATATATCTGCTATTTATACAAAAAATGATTCTACTATCTCAAGATATATATTTTTACCTAGGAATTCCTTAAAATTAAATAATATGTGCTTAATTACAAACAACATGCGGGAATAGCTTTCAAAATGTTTATTCGTAGTAACAAAGTCTTGCAGTGAAAAGAAAGAAGGAAAATAAGGGTCGCTTTTCAACCATGTCCGTGAAATGACGCGTTACCATTTCAGAAGTGTCTAAACTTGCAACATGCAATATTTCGAAAATAGCAAATGGTACGGAAAAATCACACAAACTGTGAGCTCTCAGCTTTCTTGTAGTAAGTTTTTGTCTGCCTCTTATGATTTTCTGGTTATAAAAATATACAAGCTTCGGATAAATGGGTCTGCACCCTATTTATGTTGTCCTCCGTGGTCTAGAGGTACAATGCTAGCCTCTAGTTCCGACGTCGCGGGTTCAAACCCGGTGGAGGCCATGGATGTTTTCGGGTGCAACAATCCTTAGCATGGCTTCCTTCGGAAGGGAAGTAAAGGCGGTGGTCCCGTGTCGTAGATTTACGGCACGTAAAAGAACCTCAAGCCTGATAAAGAGGCCTCTGAGCAAAATGTACGGTCTTTCACGCCCAATATACCTACAGTGGGACGCTAACAACAATAGCAGTTAAAGAGCGTCCATAAATAAAATAAATAAAAAACAGCCTATCGTAGTAAATTCAGGATATATATTATTAATGCCACTGCAGCAAACATATGTTATAATCAAAATCGTTAGAACGTTTTTGAAAAACTAACAAATAACAAGATATTGTTCACATACAAGGTTGGGGTGGAGGATTTGTTTAACATTTTCGTGCGTTACTTACACATAACTTTCTCTACCACACTGCTAAAATATTATTATAGAAGCTTGTTCTTCAGTGTGCTTCATATTAAGCGTTTGCAGAAATGCTTTTACTGCAGGTACAGTAGGCTGAAGCGATATTTAAACCTCTTAAAAGCGGATCGCACTGCGATGGCTTTGGAATTCCATATTCTTCGCATGATTATGGGGGAAAAATAGCGACTTAGATCTTTCAAAAGAGGTATACAGTATTTGTAAATTCAAACCTGTTACAACAAATATCTCGGAAATGGCTAATGTTATAAAAATGCATTTTATCAAAATATATTATTCTAAACAGATCTGCATTTTTGGTGTAATACGTTTTTGTCGTTCTTATGGTTTATCACTTATACAAAATAACGCAAAAGGCATTTTGATTGAATACGCCTTAACAGGCTATTCGCAGAAAACTCGAAATGTAGGTACCTACTTCAGTTTCTTTGTCTGAAAATATTTTAAACATATTATGGATTAATTGTTCTTCCACACTGACACGTGTGTGTGTAGGACAAGGTTGGAAAGGTAGAATCAGAGGACTGAAAAATTCAATGCCATAGCCGGGATTTGAACCACGGATCTCCCATTTCTGTCCGGTTGCTCTAACCCCTCAACTACCATGGCAACCTATCGAGAGGATATTAAATTCTCCAGCTGGCTCGCATTTTTTGCGGTAAACCACAAGGAGATTTCAAAATACCCTAATAGCGACGTACAATGCTGTAAGTACTTTAAGTCCAGAATATACGGTTTTTATATACGTGTATATATAGATATATACAAATATACCTATGTATACTACTTTTGATATTTTTTCATTGGTATAGCTCCCTTTAACATCTATGGTCATATTGGGGGCTTTGACTTGAGAATTAACTGATCGTGTTGGTGTGTTTTACTTTTTCTAATACGTTTAGTAAGTACGGGAAATATTGTTTTCCACCCAAATATTCGATATCGAGATTTCACCGGAAATATACGTTTTGAGGCCCCATGAATCAATAAAGCATTTTTGGAAACATGTCTGTGTATGTGTGTGTATATGTGTGTGTGTGTGTGTGTCTCTGAATAGCATAGTCCGATAAATACCACACGTAATGTTTATGTTCAGTATCTTCCAAGGATGCGACAAGACGATTTTCAAGAAAATCTCCCACCCCAACTACCCTTACATAGATATTTTTTCGAAAATTTGATTTTATAAAAAATGACTAACGCTTTTGATTAAAATACCACTTATTAAAGATATTTACATGACAAATAAAATGCATATCTTGAACTTTCTGAGAATAGCCTATGAAGTCCACTCCAGTTGTATAATCTTGCATAACTGGTAAACGTTAAGCGACAGACGAAAACGAACTACACAAAAAAATCTGATGTGTTACACTCACATGACTTTCTCTACTCTTGTACAATCTAATTTTACAAACGCTTATTCTCCATATGGTTCATGTTAATCGAGATATCGAGATGTCAATCTTATTGGTAATTTTCTTGTAGATGCAAGGGAAATATGGTAGCTTTTAAGCGATAGTCAAATATTTTAACGCTGGTTGCTATGTGGCGCATTCCATTCTCTTTGCATGTCCAGGACATAAAAAAAATGAATAACGAATGTGAGAAAAAGTATAAGTATTGTAAAATTTAAGGAAATAACAAGCAATATCTCGAAAACGGTTCACTCAACAAAAGAAATGTATATGACATAAGTTGTGTATTTTAACGCGATCTACATTTTTTATGTAGTAAAATTTTGTCTATCTCTTATGGTTTACCAGTTATGCAAAAGTCGTTCACAATGAAGAATACTTTTGGAGACATTCCCAGAAAATTCGAGATATACATTTCATTTCTCATGACATTATCTTAAACATATGATATTTTCATCAAAATCGTTAGAGCCATTTTTGAGAAAATTAAAATTTTCGAAAAATCTTCCATGTAAAGGGTAGTCTGGGGTGGGGGGATTTTCTTGAAAACCTTCGTGTCGCATCTCTGGAAGATACTGAACCTAAATACCAAGTTTGGTGCTTATCCGACTGTTCGTTTTTGAGTTATGCTGTTCACAGACACACACAGACACACACACACACAGACACACAGACACACACACGGACATGTTTCCAAAAATGCTTTTTTTGGATTCAGGAGGTCTCAAAACATGTATTTCCGGTGAAATCTCGGTATCGAATTTTTGGGTGGAATGCAATACTTCCCCTACTTACTATACGTAGTAGAGAAAGTAAAAACAGGATCTCTTTAAAACAGGAATTTATTTAAAATAAGTTTTTTTTGTAGTATAAGCCGTTTCTGAGATATCCCTTATTGAAGGTTCGAATTGTTCATTTCTTGGTCATACTCTTAAAGACCTCTCAACATTCATTTGTTTCTTGCGATTGCATGGAAACAGTATGGAATTTTAAGGTCAGCATAGAGAATGAATTTTAAGTCCAACGACAAACTTCAGGATGGTTCCAGACTGGAAATGGAGCACAAAAGTTCATATCACCTTGTGTCCGGAAATGCATAGTTTCCACGGTAGATGGCACTGATACATTCTCTCATAACTTACAGTGTGCGTTTTGTGTTGTGCGAATGGTCTCCCATAACCTGCAGTGTGCGTTTTGTGTATTGCAGATAGTGTGATTTAAGCAACGTGGAAGCACAATGGTCTGGTATTCATCCCAGAAGCAAGCCGAGATGATATCCGTGTATGGCTCAAGCAGGTGGAAACGGCCGAAAGGCAGTACGGATGTACCGAGCCACGTACTCTGACAAACACCACCACCCACATCACGCAACATTTGCACCCATTTTTTTGGCGTTTGTGTGAGCATGGGTCTCTTGAGAAGACGAACGTTCAGGGCGGCCGCGGACTGTGCGTACACCTGATGTTGAGGAACATGTCCTCCATGATATTGAGAACAACCCTGGTACATGCTCCAGGCAATTGGTCCGCCAACATGATTTAAGCCAAATGGCGGTTATCTGCATCCTACATGACAACCGCTATTATCCCTATCACCTCCAACGTGTGCAGGGATTATCACCGGCGGATTTTCCTCCACGGGAAAGATTCTAAAGCTTTTTTGTGCAACAGGCTATCACCATTATGGGATTTCTGTCTTCAGTCCTCTTCACCGATGAAGTGATCTATGGTAGAGATGGCATCATTAAGCTGCATAATCGTCATCTGTGGACTACAGAAAATCCTCACGAAATGGTCGAAGCATCTCATCAGCAGGAGTTCAGCATCAGTGTTTAGGGGCAGGGATTATTGGCGACTGCCTACTTGGTCCAGTTCTTCTGCCACAACGCCTGAACGGAGTAACATGCCTGGACTTCCTGCAAACCATTCTGGCCTCCATTGCTGGAGAATATGCCTTTGGCAATACGACAGGCAATGTGGCTGCAGCACGATGGACCGCCAGCCCACTTTCGCATTAATGTTCGCCGACAATCATCCCCATACGTTGGATAGGACATGGATGCAATGCTGCATGGCCTGCTTGATCACCAGACTTAAACCTCCTGGATTTTACTTGTGGGGGCACCTGAAAAGCATTGTGTACGGTGAGCATGTTCCTGATGTTCAGACCCTTTAACAACGTGTCCACGTAGCCTGTGACGACATTCGGACACAACCGAAACATTCGAAGGAGTGAGGCAATCCATAATGCGACGTGTGAACGCGTACGTTCAATTCCATGGAGACCGCTTTGAACATCAATTGTGACATGGATGGGATTTAGGCCATGTACTGCGTGCCAGGGCTCTTTGATGTCGTTTTTCACTGTCATCTACCGTGAAAACTGTGCATTTCCAGATACAAGGTGATATGAACTTTTGTGGACAATTTCCAGCCAGGAATCACCCCTTGAAGTTTGTCGGCGGACTTCAAACTCACCCTGTATAGCGTCCAGTTTTTAAACATTTTAGTATCCATGTTCTCTTTTTATTCCAACAAAATAAGTAATTCAGCTATTTCTGCAAAGGATTATTTGGTTTAGATAGAAAAATAAGCTTGAGTAAGTATAATTTGTATACCCACTAACAAACGAACAAGGGTAGAAAAAGTCATATGAATGTATCACATCAGACATTTTACACATTGAACTGCATATTCCTGAACATTAGGTTTTTACTGCTTTTTAATACTTGAACACACTCACATTCACTCCGACACTGATACTTCCACTCTGCGGAGGATAGGGAATGACTCTGTAAAAGAAAAATTCCCTGCTCCACACGGAAATCGAACCCGCACCTCTGGGTTGAAGTCAGAACGCTGACCACTAGACCACAGAGGCAGTCATATAATATTTTAACCACACCATTAAGAACCTTTTGAGAAAACAAAAATAACGAAAATTGTAGTTTGGGATGGGAGGATTTTCTTTAAAATCTTCGTGTCGCATCTTTGGAAGATGTTAAACTTATACACCAAGTTTATTATCTATCCGATCTTTTCGCGTTTGGGTTATGTTCTCTCTCTCATGTGGATATTTTCTAAAAATAGGTTTTTTTGGGGGGATTCAGGGACTTAAAACCTCGGTATCGAATTTATGGCTAGAATGTAATACTTGCCCTACCCCTATTGGTAGAAACTAGAGGAAATGAAAAAGTCGTCCTCCGTGGACTAGTGGTACCGTACTAGCCTCTAGTTTCCAAGGTCACGGGTTCAAACACGGCGGAGGGCAATGGATTTTTTCGGGCGTAAAATCCTTAGCATAGCTTCCTTCGGAAGGGAAGTAAAGCCGGTGGTCCCGTGTCGTAGATTTACGGCATGTAAAAGAACCTCAAGCCTGGTAAAGAGGTCTCTGAGCAAAATTTCCTGTCTTTCACGCCCAATATAGAATGGGTCGCTAGCAGTTAAAGAGGTCCATAAATAAAACTCAGTTTAATTTGAGAAATGAAAATAATGTTTCGCGGAAAACGGAAATTGTTGCCATAGCGATGTGAAGCGTAAGGACACACCGGGGAAGAAGTTGCATGACAAGTACCTGCTGCGTTTCTATCATCAAGGTCAGGTGAAAGTTGCTACACTCATGTGGGACGTCCATAGGCCGCGCAAATCGATTCCCCTATACACTAAGTTCCCTTACACAGCGTTTCACCTCAATCTAGCAACTCGGGTTCAGAAACTTCCCATTTCTTCTTAGACACCTTTCTAGTTTCTGTCCCTTTCCCTACATTCTCTACTATATATATATATATATATATATATATATATATATATATATATACGCTGTTAAAAAAAATTTCGTGAATTTGTTATTTCATCATTGCTGCACCTATGGATTTCAAAACAGCCGCAACGGTACCAGGTTTGTCTCTGTAAGTGGAGGGGCTGTTGAAATTTGTAATGTATTGGTATTATTGTGTGTATCAGTTGAAATTTGCTACCAATATGAAATTTGATGGTTTTAAAAATATACATTAATATTCACATGAAACAAAGTAAAAAGAATATTAAAAGTCGACTCACAAAAAAAATTAGGAAAAAAGAAAGAGTTCAGAAGCCAAAAAGTAATAAAAGTAGAATCAGACTTAAAAACTCAATTCCATAGCCCGGATTAGAATCACGGATCTTCCGGTTTCCGTCCGGTTGCTCTAACCAACTGAGCTACCATAGCAACATGCCGGTACGACATTAAATTCCCCAACTGACTCGCATTTTTTCCCGGTAAACCACAAGGAGATCTAAAATTATTTTGAGATAACGTACCGCAATGGCGAGTTACAATATATTGTCTTTCCAAAGACTTTTGAGCCAGTGGAAGGGGGAAATAAGGAATTCGCGCGGTCGGCACAGTAACTAGTAAAAAGTACACTGGGTCAAAAGACTCTGAACCGACAATAGTAAGTATTTTAAGTCCGGGCTTCATAATTTAACCAACTACTACCTACTTTTGAGACAGTGGAAAGGGGAGATAAATTCGCGAAGCGGCACGGTAGCAATAACAAAGAACCGCCACACGAACCCGACCTTGCCGCGACTAACCGGTTTTCTAGCTGCGCCTAGCGCTGTCTCAAAGACTCTGAACAAACAATAAATCAATCAATGGTAAATATTTTTCCACACAAGCCGCGTATAGGACAAGGTTGTAAGGGTAGACTCAGACTGCAAAATTCAATGCCATAGCCGGGATTTAAACCACGGATCTATCAGTTTCTATCCAGTTGCTCTAACCAACTGAACTACCATGGCAACATGCCGGTATACATTAAATACCCTACTGACTCGTGCCGATGTTTGTACTAGTAGGCGATCTATAGTTGTGGGTTGTAAAAAAACCACATTATAAGGAAATGGTGGATCGTATGATATAGAAAAACGGCCATTGAGAGACAATTTTTATAAAAATTTACTATTGGAGAAGAGATAAAATTATTTGGAGCTTGATAAATCAAAGAAAACGGAGGGGAAAAGCAGTTTAAAACAATTTGTGTTGTTACAATTTCTAACAAATAGAAACATCTAATAAATCCATAAAAGATAACTGTATAACATACTTTTAACTACAGAATAAAAAATGTGTGCACGATTTGCGTATTTTACGCCTTGGGAAACATTTAAATGTCTTGGGAAATTGTGGGGAGTCACTTCCTTGGGAGGAGAGAGAAAGGACAAAGATACAAAGAAGGAGCAAGAGGATTTATGAATGCACCAAATATAGCTGAACTGAATTCATAAGATGTAACCGATACTTTTTCTCTCTCCCTGCATTACATGTAAGTTACTATAATTTTGTACAGAGCTAAGTATTAAATTTTGATTGATGAATTCCAGCAGGCATACTATATTTTGTTTCAAGAAGATCTCTGAATTGTCACCGAGAGCTAGTGTCTATATTTTTGTATTCAACAAACCTATCATTCTCAAAACCTGACCGTCCTTAATCCATTCAATCTTTGGAAATGTACTCAGCTCTCTCTAATTTACATTAAGATTTCCTTGCGCTGCCTTTCCCTTTCTTACTCCCCTTCTTGTCTTGTTTGTCATTTTCATTTCGTTTCTTTGATTCTGCATTTCAACTACCTTCCGTTCCCTACATATGGAACAGGTTTGCTGAGCCGTCTTGCTAAACTTCTATACAGCTTTTCAACCTCCGGTTTCGACCTTTTTCCTGCAACGAAATTTCTCTTACAGCTCGGTCAAATGAATTTTGTTCTAAAATACAAACACGACTGTTCAATTTGCATTTTCGGCTTGGTGACCAGAGCTCCCACATAATTCGCTCTTTTTGCAAGATTGGCATCTTTTACCTTTCTTTCTTATTATAAGTTCTTGCCCTAATTGGATTTCATAATGCATATGCGATAAATGATCTCAGGAAACAAATATATAATACACCTATACATAATTATCATATATGCCGGTATATATAATTATATACACCAAATGGGATGGCTTAGGCGGTTACGTCTGTGGGCCGCATTCGAGAGGTCGCGGGTTCGATTCCCATGGCCGACCTTCCTGACCTAGGTACAAAAGATCTGCGTAGGTCGAGATGCTAAGTCCCCCTCCACTTCTAGTCCTATCTCGTATATATATATACATATATATATATATATATATATATATATATATATTTCATGAACTTCGAGTAAATTAACATCTTCTTATTTATGCTTATGCAAGGAAAGCAAGTAAATTCGAAATGAGACTTTGGAGCAAGTAAAACACGTTATATACTTGAGATGTACCATAACAATAACGTCAGCTGCTTTAAAGAAATCAACCAAAGGATAAACAGCATAGACAAAGGAAGCTTTGAATAGAAAAGCAAACATCTTCTGTGGTCCCTTGAAGAAGAAACTAAGGAAGAATTTAATGGAGCATTTGCGTGGAATGAGCAGGAAAGGTAGTAAGGTAAACAAATAATTCCAATAAATAATCTCCGTATATTAAATCAATATACAATGTAATAAATCTGAGGTGAAAGGTTTGTCCGGAAAGAAAAAGATAATTAGCAAGTCATGCTAAGAAAAGTCACTAGTAACAGCCGGCTAGCGAACGCGTTAGTATAAAAGTTCCTGGAATGCAATTAGAGATTGGGTTCAGTACGTTTGCAAAGTCACGTAAGCAAGAATTCTGTAAATTCGAAAGGGGGATGAAATGCTAAGATTCGAGGAGGTTCCGCATAAAACAGAGTCAGATAGGCATGCTTAGAGTTTTGAGATTGGATAGCGAGAGAAGGGACGTTGGTAGAGGTAGCCATAGGTAGGAGGAGCTTAAGTTAGGAAAAGGGCGTGGATTCTAATTAGAGTCACTTATTTACTTAATTCTGTGACTTACTCGTGTGATGACCCTTGTGAATGTGAGTTTCATTTTAAGTAGTGTAGCGCCTAGTGACGCACTTGAGCCAGTAAGATTTGCGACTAGTGCGAGGGATCTTTCAGAGCTACATTTCTGCGACTTACGGCAACTGACGCTTCGCTTTATTATTGTTATAGAAGTAATTTAATTCCTAAATTAAACAACTGGCGACTCTTTTCAAACAGAACATTTCAGTCTACATTAAAATTTGTCTGGTAACAATTCTTACAGATTACACTCACGCATATCCTGAGATAAAGAACTCATAGCTATACCACTGGAGTAGCTGGTGCACGAGACAACGTAGAACGAGCTACGAGATGACATAAAACTCATTAACAGAGCAGGTAACATTAAATGTTATTAAAATTGAAGCAGGGAGTGACATCAAAGTTGTTGCATCGAGAACGATTTCAAAAATTGGCGCCTCATCGTGGTGTTATACGGCTTCAGCTTGCAGTGAAAGATCTTTCCTTGGACGGTGAACTGAGATTGAGTGACTACTGTAACAAGAGCTATGTGATTCTGAGAGGATTCAGGCCCCGAAGGCACAAATGCCGGACAATAATAACAAATAACAGTTCATCGGTTTAAAAGCGTATTTCTCGTGGATGAATGTAAGAGCGCTTGCAAAGTTGTATCTATATATAAGCCGGTCGCTTCCTACACATAATCCATCCAGAGATGCGCGACATTGCATCAATCAGCTGTCGTTTTGACTTTAATGTGGATAATTAACGAAGCCATTAATGAGTGTGGGAACTGGAATGGGCGAATGAACGAGCGGAAGAGCCAATTAGAGACCGTGGTGTGGCCTCCATAAACATGTGGGTCCAGCAGATCAGGTTAATATGGCACCGAGACACGATGTCCTCAGGGCACGATTTGGCGAGGCTTCCTTGCGCATCGGGGACTCTGGCTAGCCAGCTCTTGATGAAACACCTTCTGCACATCGTTAAACCTTCGTATGGAAACTGATTGCTCTCCAAGACGCTATGTAGTTCTTGGTGTCAATGCTTCAAAAGATAATTAACTGTCTGTAATTATATTCCGAATCTTGAAAACAACTAAACCTGTGAGCCGCTTCTTGCAAAGGGGACATTTTGAGGAAGAAAAATTGTTCCAGATAGGACTCGTTTCCAAGAAAAATAATTGTTATAGAAGTAGGAAAAACGGCTATTAAACAATTCACACAATAAATAAAACATAACGCAGCTCATAATTTTAGAGAATGAAGCTGCTATTGACCGTCATTAAAATATACTATAAATTGAGCACTGCATTAGAAATGTATTTTATATGGGTTTGATTGAAGTTATATAAAGAATTTCAGGGTGGTTCTCAAGATCTGGAACTAATAACATAGATTATGCGTGTTTTTGTTCATTTATTTGATTTGTCTCAAAAACGGTGAGCAGACGTTTCTGCATGGAACGATTAAAATGTTCCTGAAGAATGTTTATGTGACATAAAACATTGTTCCTAAACTACGGCAAAAAGTTTTGTACAAAGCGAATGTTTCCACAGAAGGAGCTAATATAAAATTCAATAATAAACACGTTACAATAAATACACCTTTCACAAAAACAATGCACTTTTATATTTTAAGTGCCAACATCTTGCTGTTTGCACAAATTCTCTGCAAGAAAATGTCACCGCACTGGTTGAATTCACCGTAAATCGAAACCAGGACTGCGGTTTAAGAGTCGGCAATATGAACCACTTGTCCCACTAACGGTTACAAAACATGTAACTGTGAGTTATGGGATATCCAATACTTGTTACACAATCGAAATATCACTCTCTGCTAAAAATAAGAATAGCTCGCTATTCTAGAAGCAGCTACAAATAAAGTTTTCTTTTCATCAGTATATGCACAAGCTGAGGTTTTCAAGAACTCTACGTCGTAATTTTCATTAACATAAATGTAGCTTTTTAGTTAATCACTGCCATGATAATGTAGATGTGGGTATAATCGTTTCCTTCTTGGCCAGTTTAAATGTTTCTAGATTCTTAGTTTTAATTATTACTTTTCGTTAACAGTTTTTTTTTCAATGTCAACCTTATTTTTAATTGTTTCATTTGTAGAGGCCCCCTAGCTTCTATGTTCATATCGGTGACTTTCACTTAAAAGACACTAATAGTATTTTTACTCTCTGAGCTATACGACTTTTTAAACATTTTTTCATTGCTTTTACACTGAACACACGCATATTAGTTCCGCATTCATACTACTAGACCCTACCGACGCTAGGGAATGATTCTGGATAAAGAAAAAAACTCCCCACCAAGCCAGGAATGAAACCCGGGACCTCTGAGTTGACAAGCCAGAACGCTGACGACTCGATCACAGAGGCAGTCTTTAACATTTCAACACTTCATTTTGTTCATTTGCTCTCCAATGACTGATGTGAACATTTCCGAAATTTAAAGTGGCAATACAATTAAGGAAAATGGAGTGGATCATTGAAATAGATTGTGTAGAAGGTAATTATAAGAGTCTGTCTATCCCAAGTGAACTACTTCCACCACTTTACACGTACGTTCAGATAAGTAAGCAATAAGTTACATATACTACGGAAGAAGGCAGTATTTTACGGATTCAATGATTGGTAGGCCGTCTGAACGCAGCAGTTCAGCATTGAAATTGTGGTTAAACTTGTCTTTTAGTGCAATTTATGTTTACTATAAGATCAGCTTCTTTAGAATATACTTCCGTATGTAAGTGCTTTTGGAACACCTTAGCAAAGAAATCTGTTAAAATAACTGTGCTGGATTATACAATAAAACACTCCTTAACAAAACTTAAGCATTTGTTGGTACTATCTAAATGACTGATTCCTGTATTTGGTTGATACTAACTTTCTAAGATATTTCTGATTTATGTAATCTTTTCTTTTCCGCTTATGGTATGTAATACTGCATGCAAAACTACCAAACGTTTATTCTTTGTATGGCTATATTATTTTATAGGTTACAACAAGGCGGACATTTCTAATCAATAAAGTGGACGATAGAATTATAACGTTCAGAAAATCATTTGCTAAAAGTAGCGCTCTGCAGTTATAGTGAACAACAGCGATCTCTGTTTTTTAACCATCTGCCATGTCATTTTGGAAATTGTGTGTCCCATTACCTTACAGCGTCACTGTACTTGCAACACCGACACTCGGCCCCATTCTTGCAATTTGCAGTTCAGCTTGCCTTTGGAAGGGAGAATAGAGGTGGACATAAAGTGGCATACAGAAAAAAACTGAAGATGTATATTTATAACCTGTAACGTCAGATAGGCCAAACAAAACTTTTAAACTTCAGGGACTGTAGGAGCACTCAATTTACAATCTCCAGAGCCGATGAGAGGCTCAGTTTGATTATACCTCTTCTTTTTACCACAGGAAGAACAACTATAGTCAGAATTTACAACGTTCCACTGCAGTACTGCTATTTGCAAGGGAATTCATTTTGACTATTGAGCATGAAAGCACGCGAAAAGATAGAGGTGCCAATGAGATTGTTTTGAGTATCATTATCTGAAGTTGCTTTCCAACACGGTTTGTCCATCATGAATGCATCTTTCTAGTCCCTGATGCGCGGGTAACACTCTTCACCCAAGTAGGTCACTTTGGTGGCCGGAACTACTAGCATGACCGATAATCAAGCGCTTACATCACCGGTTAAGAATAGCGATGCCTCAAGAGGAACTACAAAAACTAAGTGTTACAAATAACGTCTGCAGTGTCGAAGGTCAGGATATCCCAAGGCAAAAATACAGTTCCGAAATCTACTCTCATATAAGGAAACGCACTTCCCCTCAGTACCCTGACCCCCTTTTTAGGTATGCAAATATTGTAAAACTCAAAATTCTTTCGAGATAACTTCACTTAATTTATTAATAGACTTTCTAATAGTACTAAAGCTCATTCTTTTGTATCTTTTAAGAAGTCAGTAAAGCGCATTGTCTCAATTTATGCTAATAATAATAATAATAATAATAATAATAATAATAATAATAATAATAATAAATTTATATATATATTATATATAGATTTCTGTGTTGCATTGCTATACAATGTTTTGGCAAATAAATCCATACGTCAGTTCGCATGTATAACGCAGTATGTGTATTTCTAGGTATAACTAGCAACTGTGATTGGCGTTATATTAAGGTAGGTGTTACTCGTACTTTTAGATTCTCTAACGTTTGCATAAGAAAGTGGCCCAGACATTCGTTTTCCCTACATCTTTTTCATGTTGTTCCACAAAAAAAATGATTATTTAAAACGCAGCTTTTCCGTTCGAAAATGCCTTATAAGAATAAATGCGCAATGCTATGTATATTACCCTTACATTGCAAAGCTGAAAAATAATTTGTTACTATCTCCTTCGCCTTAATTAATCTGGTGCAAAAAAACACACACCACATTCTCTACTCATATCCTTTATGTGGCACAGTATTCATATAAAACGTATTTCTTCTACCTACAGTGCGTTACATTCTTACCTGGAAATAATTTAAAATTAAGTAATAAGAGTTTAGTTACATAAACAAGACATCAAGGAGACAAGACTTGCGACGGCAGGTCGCCATTGAGATTGTGATTTCTAGTGAAATGCCTTGGTGGTCTCTGGGAAACAATTTAAGTCAATTGGACAATTTCCTGCCGGTATGTTGTCGCAGTGAGTCGAATGGTTAGAGCAACCGCACGGAGAGCGGGAGAACCGTGTTCAAATCCCGGCTGTGACGTTGCATTTTTCAGTTGACTCTATATCAAAAACTTGTCAAGACCAGGCTAAGGTCTACAAAAGACCTAATTAATTTCAATGTATTATATATACATATATATAAATAATTAAAAAGAAAACCATAAGAAACCCATAAGCGCCCAGTGTTAAAAAACCTGATGTGATACACTCACATGACTTTCTCTACTCTTGTACAAAATATTTTTACAAACGCTTATTCTCCATCTACTTCATGTTAATCGAGATATCGAGATGTTAATCTTATTGCAAATTTTCTTGTAGATGCAAGAGGAATTGGTAGGCTTTAAGCCTTAGTCAAATATTTTAAGAGCTGGTTGCTGGGTAGGTTATAAGCGATAGTCAAATCTTTTAAGCGCTGGTTGCTATGTGGCGCATTCCATTCTCTTTGCATGTCCAGGACAAAAAAAAATCTGATGTGTTACACTCACATGATTTTCTCTACTCTTGTACAAACTATTTTAACCAAGTCTTATTCTCCATCTATTTCATATAAAGCGAGATAAGCATTTGCAGAAACGATCTTTTGACATGCAAAGAGAATTACATTTTACACATAGCGACCAGTTCTAAAAATATTTGACTATCGCTTAAGGCGTACTATGTTCCCCTTGTTTTGTAATTTGACATGCAAAGAGAATTACATTTTACACATAGCAACCTGTTCTAAAAATATTTGACTATCACTTTAGGCGTAGTATGTTCCCCTTGTTTTGTAATTGCAAGGGCAATATAGAAATACAGTAACCTTTAAGCATATACATATGTCTTAATAGCTGGTTGCTAGGTGCAGCACCATTCCCTTTACCACAGATTAATACTCTTTGCATATCCAAGACAAAAAAAATGAATAACGAATTCCCATTTGAGAAAATAAGTATTGAAAAAATTAAGGGAATAACAAGCAATATTTCGAAAATGGTTCACTCAACAACAAAAATGTATATGACATAAATTGTGTATTTTAACGCGATCTACATTTTTTGTGTAGTAAAATTTTGTCTATCTCTTATGGTTTACCAGTTATGCAAAAGTCGTTCACAATGAAGAATACTTTTGGAGACATTCCCAGAAAATTCAAGATATACATTTTATTTGTCATAAAAATATCTTAAACATATATTTTAATCAAAATCGTTAGAGCCATTTTTGAGACAATTAAAATTTTCGAATAATGTTCCATGTAAAGGGTATTTTGGGGTGGGGGGATTTTCTTGAAAACCTTCGTGTCGCATCTTTGGAAGATACTGAACCTAAATACCAAGTTTGGTCTTTATCCGACTGTTCGTTTCTGAGTTATGCTGTTCACAGACACACACACACGGACATGTTTCAAAAAATGCTCTTTTTTGGATTCAGGGGGTCTCAAAACATGTATTTCCGGTGAAATCTTGGTATCGAATTTTTGGGTGGAATACAATACTTCCCCTACTTACTATACGTAGAGGAGAAAGTAAAAATACTTGCGATGGCAGGTCGCCACTGAGATTGTCTTTCTAGCGAGATGCCTTGGTGGTCTAACCGGGAAACAATTTGAGTTAACTGGGAAATCCAACGCCCCACCGTGGCTCAGTGGATAGAGCAATCGCACGGAGAGCGGGAGAACCGTGTTCAAATCCCGGCTGTGGTATTGAATTTTTCAGTTGACATTATAAGCATCAAGGATTTTGCTAAGTGAAGAATCAGGAAAACCAATTTCACTAGTCGCTGATTTTCAAATGCTCATAGATGGCACACAAAATTAAGACTCCTGCCCGGGAAAATTTATAAACACAACGGTGATTATTTCTGAAACGGTCAACACCATGAAGAAATTTATTAAGTATAAATAATATATTTTAATGATCTCCACTCTTTTTGGTGCAGTTTACTCTATATCTTACCTGGTTTCTCAGTTACAAGAAATTAGGAATAAAGGGCCTTTCAGAACCTTGACATTCACCTATCCGAATTTTTCTACTGCTCTACGCTGCTCTCTCCCCCCCCTCTCTCTCTCTCTCTCTATCTATCTATCTATCTATCTATCTATCCATCTATCTATCTATCTATCTCTCTCTCTCTCTCTCTCTCTCACTAACACACACAGAAATTTATTTTCTTAACTCAGACAGCCAAATTTTGACATCAAATTTTTGGACCGAAGCCAATATTTCCTTTCCTAAAGCCACGTATGGGTAATTTTTTACTTTCTCTACTATGTATAGTAAGTAGGGGAAGTATTGTATTCCACCCAAAAATTCGATACCGAGATTTCAGCGGAAATACATATTTTGAGACCCCCTGAATCCAAAAAAAGCATTTTTGGAAACATGTCCGTGTATGTGTGTGTGTGTGTGTGTCTGTGTGTCTGTCTGTCTGTCTGTCTGCCTGTGAACAGCATAACTCAGAAACGAACAGTCGGATAAACACCAAACTTGGTATTTAGGTTCAGTATCTTCCAGAGATGCGACACGAAGGTTTTCAAGGTTTTTGTTGTCGAGTGAACCATTTTCGAGATATTGCTTGTTATTCCCTTTAATTTTTCAATACTTATTTTCTCAAATTGGAATTCGTTATTCATTTTTTTGTCTTGGATATGCAAAGAGTATTAATCTGTGGCAAAGGGAATGGTGCTGCACCTAGCAACCAGCTGTTAAGAGATATGTATGTGCCTGTATTTCTATATTGCCCTTGTAAATATATATTCCCCTTACATCTACAAGAAAATTAGCAATAAGATAGAGTCTGCAAATGTTTATATCGATTAACATGAAGTAGATGAAGAATAAGCGTTTGTAAAAATAGTTTGAACAAGAGTAGAGAAAGTCATGTGAGTGTAACACATCAGATTTTTTTAATCCGCAGGCTGAGGCTAATAGTTCTGAATTTCTACAGTGATTTAGTTTTTGGACTAACATACAGAATTTCAATGTTTTATATTTTATAGTCATGAAATATTAATGTGCTTATAACCTTTACTGTGCATTCAAGGGAAAAAAAACTAAGCGCCTGCCAAACTCAAATTCTTTTTTCTAGTTTTTCACTCTAAGCAGGTTTTCAAAATACTGCATGGAGTTTAGACAATCGATTTTTAAAATGCCGGTTTTTAGTTCTTAATGTATGCACCACCTTTATAATAAAATTGATATGAACCTATTTAAAAATAAACATATAAAACACTATTCAAATTATTTAATATCTAATTTTTTTACTAACATTTTGAAAATGTTTTTTAAAAGTTGCAGTAATATCAAGTAGAAACAAACACTTATGTTGGATGTATTTATACAAAGAAATAAGCGTTTAAACAGTTTTGATAATTTTAAAAGGTGTTTTGGATTAGTGGCGGCGCCGTGGCAGAGTGGTCACACCGCATCTCATTAAAGCGGCCCGTGTTCGATCCTAGCGACTCGCATGTGGGATTTGTTGTGGATAAAGCAGAGATTGGGCAAGGTTTCTCCGGGTTCTCCGGTTTCCTTCGCCCTTCATTCCACCAACTGCTCCATCATCACCTTTCCTTTCATCCATTTCACCATCATTTCATATCATCTACTTCCTCGCTCTCATACCAGAAATCGGACTGATCACCCATCCTAGATATTCTATCTGATGCAAAGTGTCTGCTCCTCGATGAGCCTCTGATCTCAGGCACCCGCTTGTAAGTCCTGGGGGTGTAAGTCCTACATACAAGAGGGTAAACATGGAAAGAAGATGTTTTGGATTGGCGCGCTTAAAACCCCAATTCACGAAACTGAGGAATAATATATTGAAAAATTAAAACAAATTAATTTTTTTCGCTTTTTGAGCAAATTTGACCCATGCCCCGCCTTGCAGTAGAGAAAGCAAACAGAATCTAATGAGTGACATTTAAAATACTGCTTAATCATCAAAATGTCTGCTGCAAGTATGTATGATCACAGGAACAAAATAACGAGGCATTTTTCAATCTGCAGAATGGCCATGAAATAAACAACGGTGGTCTGTCCACAATTCCAAAGCTGATCGTGTGCTAAATTGAAATCCAGAAAAGGCACACAATGCTGTTTGACGCTTTTCCACTGGTTGGCATTGAACCCTCGTAAAAGTCAAGTTCTTTATGTGCCTAGAATCCAGACGAATGCTTTCAAGGAAAGCCGCTTTTTCCCTGTGTCATATAAACGTCATTCCTATTTGTCCAACTAAGGTTTTGGAAACCCACGCACTTCTTCTCTAAAATATTCCTCAGAAGAAGACCAGAGTTCTGCAACAAGTGCTTTGTTGTAAGTATTTATACTTTAACTAAGAATCGCCATTTTTAGGCGAAGCGTTGCGCATACGGAGTTCAATATATACATTTCAAATCCGGTTGACATCGATGCAAAATAAAGTCTGGTTTAGGTTAAAAGTTCGATTACTTCTAAAATACCAGTAATACTAAATACTATTAGTGCTGCTCCTTTACCTCAGCCTATAACTAAGTTCTCATTGCTTCATTTTTAATTACTCCCAGACAAAAATATACAGTTTCATGTAAATACTATAACACATTAACGGATGCGGGAATATCGTGTGTGTTTGTTGACGTCAGATTCTTTTAAGGCGAACGATGTGCCAAATTTATTTTCATTTATTTTTCACGTTTTAACCTCTGGTATTAATGCTGCCAGTTTATATAGAAAATTATGCAAAATGGCAAGACAGAGAACTCCTACTTTAAATTGAAGAAGATATTGTTCTTGGAGTTTATTTATTTATTTAGCTCCATGTATGAACATCAATTTTGAAGAAAGTGTTTTGTTGTTTGAAGTTTGCACCACGCTTTGGGTGTTAATTTGAAGTAGACTGTTTGTTACGTAATATGCAATTACGTATGTGAAGCCGATTTGAAGATGTATTTTTGTTGTTACGCTCCAAGTTTAAAAATATTTATTAACTTTGTTATTAAACTGCTTCTGTAGATAGTATTTATGTTTATGTTTGCTTCGGCTGCGTCAATATTGTTTTAGAGACACGTTTCTCTTAATCAGGGCGTGGTGCGACAAGAATGTAGGCTTACACAGATTTTAAGTTTAAATTCACTTCTTTTTATTAATCCTTGGCACAAATTAAATAGCACTACACTGATATTAAGAGCTGTGAGATTCTTTTATTTAATACTTGCACTTAGTTAACGCGTATACTTAATTTACGTTTCACACGAATACGTAATATTTCTTTAGTGAACACATCTTCCATCCGGTCACTACCAAGGTCTGCAGGCAACTGAACATATTTCAACCGTCCAAACCCGTAAGCTTCTGTATTTCAAGTCTCTGATTGGCTAATCCTAGTCCAATAGAACACCTGCATTTAATTAAAGCGTTTTCTGGCTATTGATTGGCTATTTTTAAACTGTCACAAAATTTACATTATCGTTGCTCTAATCATGACTACTAGTATTCAAACTCTCAAACTCATTATTGCCTCAAGGTTACCTCATTGTTACCTCATTGTTAGCAACGTTAAGCTTATTATTCTCACAGCTCTTACCTTATTAAATTATCTAATGCATTCATATAACATTGTTGAACATGTTTACAATAATATAAGCATTTGCAATGACTGTTACATACATTTTTCAAATTATTACATACATATTGCCTCAAGGCGAGCTGTTATTGAATTTACATATTATATAATTTAATTGAAATTATTCAAGTGTTAAAAATATTGCCTCAAAATATGCCTCCAACTTCGCAGGTATACGGATAGTATTCGTAGCATTGCGCATTTACTCTTCTTGAAACAGTTTCGAACGGAAAGTCTGCTTTTTAAATAATCGTAATCGAAAACAATATTTTCTGCGATGTAATATGAATAAAATGTAGGAGAAAGTAATGTTTGTCTTACATTCTTACCTAAGCTTTAGAAAATCAAAGTTGATATTACCAATAACAATAGTTGGTTATACCAAGGTTATACACAGAATATTGAAGACACTTTGTGATACCGAGTAAGTGGGTCAGTAAAAAACAACCAATGTACTTGAAACGTAAGGCTATGTGTATATTTACGCTCTTGTTTTTGTTTAAGGCTATACTTATGCACTCACGATTCATGCTTTGATGAGAAAGTAATAGAAAGGAGATTGCAGGAAGAGGTATTTGAACGTTGATCTCTTGCTAATGCTCTGTGACAGGAGAAAATGCAATGATACATGCAGATATTCACGATAACATATGAATTAGAGTGCTACAACTTGTTTGGCGCTAATGGACTGGCTTTCTCTGAAAGGGCAAACACGCACACACAGTAACAGTGGCGTATGATGCACTTCCAGTGGTTAGGTCAAGAGGCTACGGTTTCTCCAGAGCTCTCGTTGTTTCAAATGACTATAATCACACTCGTCTCACTTACGTAGAACATTGGAGTTATTGTAAGATATCCTGGAAGAAAATTAAGTTCAAGTAGCGAGATGGCTCACGCCGAAACCCATGATCGGCATTCTAGTAAAGCTCTTTTTCGAGTTTTACTAGTAAATGATGGAGTGGATAAACGTAAACCATGAATTCTCCTATCATTTCAATTCCTTCAAGATATTTCAGGGTTGCAAGTCAGGTGCAGATGGATGGTGGTAAGCGGCGCATTCTGGCTCAAAGCCCTTTCTATTTTACATTTAACTCAAAACATTCAAAAATATATTGTCGCACTTTTTGAAGATACAAATATAATTCATAATGTAACATTTCGTGTAGTAAGGATCCACTGATATATATATATATATATATATATATATATATATATATATATATATTAAGCGAAACGAAACTCAACAGTGCAGTGTTGTCGGTTATACCGTGCTACAAGTGGAAGCAAACTTTATTCAATCATCATCATTATCTTTCATATGCTGTAATATATTAGTGTAGGAGTTCATACATTCCGATTAACATCGGCGGCGAAAAGGTGATTCGCAATTTCACTCTTGACTCTCCATGCTGCTATCGTCTCTGATCAACACTTGACTACAACATTTGCTTTTTATCCGATGCATGTCCCTATAAGTCGGGAAAGTGTCTCATTTCACTGCAGAATGCAACTATGGCTATCTTCGGTAACTCAGAATAAATTCTAGTGAGGGGCAACATCACCTGCAGGGAACGGGCGCGAATGTCAAACCTCTTCTTTTTCCAAAGCCTTTTTCTAGAAATTAATTTTTGTTAAAGGTAAAAGACAGATGCTCATAAGGTTTTTCAGCTTCTCTCTCTCTCTCTCTCTCTCTCTCTCTCTCTCTCTCTCTACAGACTGAGCAGAAGAATGCATGACAGCCTCCTCGCGGACGGCTGATACAAGGGAAGCTCTGCCGGTACTATCCGACACAGTTGCAGCCGTGACCCTAACCAGACCTAACGTGGCGAAGGGCTTGCAGTCGAGGAACCCGAATCGGCCCTTCCAACTAGTGACGGCATCGGGTGACAGCTTGCCTGTGGAGAAGGAGGCCCTGCTAGAGTTGATTCTCGGGAGGAGCATCGTAACGCTGTGAGCATTCGTCTCGGGGTAGCTGAAGATGTGATACCGTTACTGTAAGTCCTTAGAAGCTACGAGGCGAGGCGACGAGGGTCTTGAGACTCGGCCGAGACGAGGTGACGCTCCCGAACCCCAATGAACATCCGGGGATCTGCAGGGTTATCTTGACGGAGTATGTAGTTGTGCTCGCAAGAAGCGAGGGGTGGTGAAGGCGCGTCTGGAGGGCCAACGCTCATGGAGAGTCTGCTGAATCCATCGGACACCGATCAGGACATACAGGCCGGAGCGGAGTTAGGGGAATGCGAGCCAGCTGCGAGTGTATCGCCGTGCGACGGACCCGAGATACCAGTACGGTGTCAAGATCTGGGGACCCGGCTGGAAGACTTGTTGAAGACGGTGGCCGACCATCTGACCGCGGCACAACTGTACAAGGTCCGGCACTTCCTTAGGCAGTACAAGTTCGCTTTCAGCCAAGGGGATGGCGACAGAGTACTCCACCACGTCGACACTAGAGACAGCCGGCCTATCCGGCAACCAATAAGACGTGTTCCTCTGGCGAAGAAAGCGAAGGTACGAAACATGCTGGAGGACATGGGATCTAGGAACACCATCGAAGAGCCCAACAGCCCGTGGTGTTCCCCTGCGGTCTTGGTAAAGAAAAACGGCGAACTACACTTTTGCATGGACTATAGGACGTTGAACGCTGTCGCCCGAAAGGATTGTTTTCCCTTATTGACGACATTATTTTATTTCCCTTACTCCCGAATTGACGACACTCTGGAAACTCTAGCTGGTTTCAGTAGTTCTAGACCTTTGACCTGAAATCGGGATACTGGCAAGTAGCTCTGGACCCCAGATATAAGAAAAAGACCGCATTCTCGACATGCCAGGGGCTTTGGCAGTTTACGGTTATGCCCTATGGTCTCTACGACGCGCCAGCCATGTTTCAGCGCCTGATGGAATCCGTGGTGAGGGGATTGGCTTATGTCGCCCCCCTGCTGTACTTGGACATCATCGTCATTGCTAGCAGTTTCGAAGATCATCTGGACAACCTGACCAAGGTATTGCAGAGACTGCAAGCAGCTAAGCTGAAACTGAACGCGAAGAAGTGCCAACACTTCTGCATGAAGGCTGACTACCTGAGTCACATAGTCTCACCAACTGGGGTCCACGGACCCGGAGAAAACTAGGGCTCTGAGAGACTGGCCTCCCCAAAAGATAAATAGAGGTGCGAAGTTTTCTGAGCCTATGCAGCTACTACCGCCGATTTGTCACAGGATTCTCCAACATCGCAAAGCCTCTTACCCGTCTGAAGGAAAAACACCGGCCTTACACGTGGATATCAGAGTCAGAGTAAGCTTTCCAGACGCTTAAGTCGACACTCTGCAGTTGTGGCAGAAATTTGTATCACAACAATGTAAATGCCAGAGTGATTGTAATCTAAATAATCATTATTGTATGACATTGATTTGAGATGTTTGTTAATTATATGCATTGTTAGGAAATAAGTTTACACGGCTTCACTGAAACTGACAATAAGAGCGGGTAACAATGAGCGAGGGGGTGCGTTGCTTATCAATTATTAGAGACAAGCAAATGACGTCAGATTGGCGCGCTTTTCTTAGAAATGGCGGGAATTTCTTCCTTAGAGCATATGTTTTCGTAATTTTGATTGGATATAAAAATAGACGCTAATGTTGGCGCGTTTTATTAACCAATAGCAGCTCGGTTATAATCTTTAGGCATATCGGGGTGTGGGAGTATAAAAAGCTAAAGCCAGATGCAAGTATTGCCCAGTTCAACAAAATCATCCACGCGTTACACGTCGCTGATTCCAACAGAATCATTCAGAAGTTAAACGTCGCATAGTTCATCAGAATCGTTCGCGAGTTACCCGTCGCAATTCTACAGAATCTCTCGCGTCTTAAAGTTTGTTATAAATGTGAAACACACGAATTAATAATCTGCAGTAAATAAGTGATTATAGTGATATTAGAAAATATAACAGTTTCAGCCTGGCGTGTATCACGAGTCAATATGTGAACTTAATTAATTGTGACGGTAATAAAAGTGTAAAAACAAATTCTTTATCAGTGTTATCTTTGAGTAACAATTCCTTTCCGTTTACACACCCTGTTCAAGAGATGTGCTTGACCGAGAAATAATAGCTAGCCGGAGGACATTGAACCCAAATTTAAAAATAGTAATACAATAACGGGCGCCCAGCAAAAAGATAACACGAAGTGACCGCGACAAATTGGCTTCCATACGTTGTGCAGATAAACAAGAAGCATCTTCTAACTACTAACATATATTCTACTTCACAGTGAGGCTGTTTTAGGTTTTCCACAACCAACTGGCGATTTTATTATGGACACCAATGCCAGCGACAATGGCATTGAGGCGTGCTATCCCAGGTCCAGGATGGGCGGGAGCGGGTAATTGCGTATTACAGCAAGACTCTCTCCAAGGTGTTACTATTGCGTTACTCGACGGGAGCTCCTGGTAACTGTGAAGGCGCTCGAACACTTCCATAAATACCGGTACGGTCAGCTATTCCACCTGAGGACTGACCACTCCGGCCTCACCTGGCTATTGAGCTTTATGAACCTAGAGGGCAGCCAGTCCGTTGGGTCCAGAGGTTTCAGGAATACAACTTCACATCAGTACACATTGGAAGGAAAGGAGCCACTCTAATGCGGATGCCATGTCAAGAAAATCCTGACCGGAAGAGTGCGGCCAGTGCATCAGGGTGAAAGAGAAGCAGCTTGCTGCAGCTATCCCTGTGATTTCTGCGGTGCCTGCAGATGGTTAGCGCAGGCCTGAGTGAGCAGCCGACTTGGGACCGCTCCTGAGAGAAGTGGAGAAAGGAACTAGGGGGAGCTGAGAGGACATCGCTCTCAGGAGTATTGCGAAGCCCACTGGGCTCAATGAGATTCAATGAAGACTAAGGAAGGTGTGTTGTTTAGAGTATGGGAGTCGCCAGGCGTGAAAACGCGAAAAGAGCAATTCATCCTTCTTCGAAGTAAGGAGGCGGAAGTCCTGGAGGTAGTACATGCAGCGATTTCGGGAGAACATCTTGACCCACGGAACGATTCACGAGCTCCGAAAAGTATTATCGTCTAAGACTACGGAGGACGCCGAGAGGCGGGGCAGCCAATGCCATGTGTGTGCGGCAAATTGCGGCCCACAGACAAGGAGCCGCGGTCGCATGCAGCAGTACAACGTGGAGCACCATTCAAACGTATTGCCATCGATATAGTGGGACCTTTCCTTGTGTTCGCGATAAGGGCAGCAAGTATCTGTTGGTCATGGATTATTTCACCAAGTGGACAGATATGTACGCCATCCCTAAACAGGAGGTCAAAAAGATCGAGGACTGCCTAGTGGAAGAAGTGCTCTGTCGATTTGGAATACCGTTAGAGCTACACAGCGATCAGGGCACGAACTTCAAGTTGAACCTGATTAGGGAAGCACCGGAGAGACTTGGAGTGCAGAAGACGCGTACAACGCCTCTTTACCCGCAATAAGACGGCATGGTAGAGCAGCACACCAATATGCTGGAAGAACACCTGAGGAAGGTCGTGGACAATCACGAGAAGAATTGGGATGTTAGGGTGCGGTTTTTCTGCTGACCTACCGCTTGTCCACTCACGACACTGACACCAGCCAGTTCAGTCTTCAGCAGAGAGCTGCGTCTTCCATGTAACCTGATGTTTGGGAGTCCCGTTATGGCGGAACAGCCAGCAATCGACTATATGCAGAACCTCGTGGACCGTCTTCACAACGTGCACGAAATGGCCAGTCAACACATTCAGGTGGCGAGCGTCCGGATGAAAACCCACTACTTCCGCCAGGCCAATACCCAAAGTATATAGCAAGGTGATTTGGTGTGGTTGTATCGCGCAAACGGGACCAAGGAGCGATGTCCCAAGCTCCAACAACAATGGCATGGTCCTACCGCGTGGTGAAGAGGATCAATGATGTAGTCTACCGCATTCAGAGGCTCACCCAAGGGAAGATGCTGGTGGTACTCCAAGACCGTCTAGCCCGCTACAACAGTGCTGGTCGGGAAGATGAACGCTGAGGAGCAAGCAGCGTGACCGCGTTCCTTCCTGCAGGCCGGCTGTCAGCGCCTCTCGGCGGATTGCGTCGCGTCGTCGGAACAATAGTGAGCATGGAATAAAAAGCCCTTTGTTTGCTGCTTACCAGTTCTGGAGCGTTCGTTTCGGTATGTTCTCGTTGGTTCCTTTTCTAGAAGATTCCGCTTTGTATGCGGGAACTATATAAGGGAGGCTGCTCAAGCCGAAACAGTCAATGTTGAGTTTAGTCAGTGTTGAATTGAGTCGAAGGACAGTGCAAGTGGACAGTGCAGTTTAATTATGAATCAGCAGTTCAGTTGTGATTTGAATCGACAGATCGGTTCTGTTGTTTTGTGCCGAAGTGACCCAAGTGTAGCGTTTATGTTACGTTGAGTGCCTAGTGATAAATAAAGTGTGTTTTCGCAGTAAATCGTTTTCTCATTTGTTATAATATATCTGTGTGTATGTATATTTATTTATTTATTTATTAATGAATGGCATATGCGTGTAGTCTTTCACTCGGTTCAAAGCGAAGTTGTATTTTCGATCCTATGAAAATTAGAACACTTTTCCAGATTTTTGTCTTTCTTTTTTCTAGAAAAGATAAAGACTTTCACATTCGATGAACATTAGATAGAAACTCCGAAACTAACTGTAGCATCAGGCTGTTTTGGAAGCAAGGGGTATGTCAAAGCATCATACACTTGATACGTATTTGTTCGCTGTAACTGCAACATTTATGAACTTCAGCTTTTAGCATCGGAACCGTTCTCAATCCCTCTGTTGTGTATCGGATACGGATATGCACTTTGAGAACTGAAGTAAATAATGTGAAGTTTAAATCGGAGGATAGCGGAATGTTAGCACAAAGTGACCACATCGTGTTGCAGAAACAGGATACACACACTTTCTCTTGTTCCTTGTCCCATTAGCGCCCAGTGGTAATGGATTTGGGTGTTCGTCCCACATACCTTGCGATAAAGTTACACAATATCGCTGTAATGGCAGTCCATTTCCCTTTTCCGAGCCGACAGGCTTTGTTAACCTGGTACTGCATACACAGGACATCGTGAAGGGCGTTCACCACCTGGTGCCTGTTACTGAGCTTTGGGTTACGGCATGGCAGGCAAACACATCCCGAAAAACGGTGTGTCCAGGATACAGATAAAGAAATGCAAAGGGGGATTATTTTAAGGAAATTAAACGTATTGTTATAATTAGAAGCGGTAGTAGAAGTTAATAAGAGGAGAGAAGGTGTCTAAATACTTCCCAAAATCTCTTCTTTTCTTTCTTTCTTTCTTTCTTTCTTTTTTTTACTTTCTCTACTACGTATAGTAAGTAGGGGAAGTATTGTATTCCACCCAAAAATTCGATACCGATATTTCACCGGAAATACATGTTTTGAGACCCCCTGAATCCAAAAAAAAAACATTTTTAGAAACATGTCCGTGTGTGTGTGTGTCTGTCTGTGTGTGTGTCCGTGTGTCTGTGAACAGCATAACTCAGAAACGAACAGTCGGATAAACACCAAACTTGGTATTTAGGCTCAGTATCTTCCAGAGATGCGACACGAAGGTTTTCAAGAAAATCCCCCCACCCCAGATTACCCTTTACATGGAAGATTTTTCGAAAAGTTTTATTTTCTCAAAAATGGCTCTAACGATTTTGATTAAAATATCATATGTTTAAGATATTTTCATGACAGATGAAATGTATATCTTGAATTTTCTGGGAATGTCTCCAAAGGTATTCTTCATTGTGAACGACTTTTGCATAACTGGTAAACCATAAGAGATAGACAAAATTTTACTACATAAAAATGTAGCTCGGGTTAAAATAGACAATTTATGCCATATGCATTTTTTTTGTTGAGTGAACCATTTTCGAGATATTGCTTGTTATTCCCTTAAATTTTCCAATACTTATACTCTTTCTCATATTCGTTGTTCATTTTCTTTGTCTTGGACATGTAAAGAGAATGGAATGCGCCACATAGCAACCAGCTCTTAAAATATTTGTCTATCGCTTAAAGCCTACCAATTCCCCTTGCATCTACAAGAAAATTAGCAATAAGATTAACATCTCGATTAACATGAAGCATATGGAGAATAAGAGTTTCTAAAAATAGTTTGTACAAGAGTAGAGAAAGTCATGTGAGTGTAACACATCAGATTTTTTTGAGAAACATATATGTACTATTTACCTGCTATAGCGACTGTAAAACTGTATTCAGAAATTAAGATGGGTGTTAAGTTTATTTAAACCTGATGATGTCGGACCTAATTACTTCCTCTGCCACATACCTAATATAGAGGAATTGTATATTACTTAAAAAGAAATGTCGAGATTTCTTAGAAATATGCGCGTACACACCTTCCTAAAATTAATTAAAAAGCTTTGTATGTTAACAATCATATTACTTCTATTATCATAACTATTCTAAAAAATGTTCATACAAAACCTTGTGTTTCTATTTACTTCCTGTATGTAGGGAAACTGGAGAGCAGTTATTTAACAAGCACTTTGATACACGTTGGCTTTGATATTACACTCTCTTTGCATGAATCCATAGTAAAGAAAAACCACTTAATATTTCTAAACGCACTGCTTAAATGAGTACGCTTTAGGTCCTTTCAGGTTTACCTTCGTCTTCACCCTGTACTTCTCACCGCTGTAATTTAACTTCATTAATAACTTTAGAACACTTTTCTTGGGTGGTCCTGTAGCTCAGTCGGTAGAGCACCTGCATGCTGTATGAGGGGTTCTAGGTTCGATTCCCGACTGGGGTGGAAATTTTTCTCTAGCCAAGCTTATTCTATATCATCAACATAGTCTGGAAGTATGAATGAGTGTGTATGTGTGTGATCTAATGCATAAAACCCAAAGAAAAACCAGAAATCCAATGGCAACTGCATACGGGTTAACACCATTGCCGATAGGTCGTTATGAACACTGCAGTTAAAGGCGCGGTATAAATGAAACATAGCAGGGTCATGTCAGCATCAAATATACTTTACTTTATTTCCTTCCTACTACCAAAAAAAAGTTTGAGTAAATGTCGACAGCAACGTAGAAAAGCGTTTATGCGTTTTGGGGTTTGTATCTTTGTGATTGATCAAATACACGTTTTGTTTTAACCTGCTTGCAACTCAGTCAACATAATGCAGGGTAACCAACTTCGAGGTCGATACAATGGACATGTTTTAAAAGCCATGGCATCACTACTGATTCCTCTTGCGAGAGCGTCGTCCTAACATGTCTGTAATAAATACCGCAAATTTGTTGTTCTGCGATGTTTTCGATTGTTTTGTTTCCAAAGCTTGCGTATAGAGAGGGCTCTAACGGCACCTTTAGTTCACAGCGACATGCAAACAGTTACAGTATGAATTCAGTAAGCCGTTCTTGGGCTCCGCTAAGCGCGTCGCTAATCGTGAACGCTCCCGTTGTGTAACATAGGTATTTTAAGTTTACCGTTCCCAATCTGATTCCCGTTCCGGGTTATAGTGTACCAGCCTTAATATAAAGTAATATCAAACAGCGCGAATACATTATTCGGAGGAAAGTACATAAACATTCCTGGCACCAACTGGCTACGATCATTGACATTAGTGGCTGATTATCTATGAAAGTAACTTAAAGGAGAGTCAAAAGTTCCCTTAATGTGGACTATTAAGAACGTCAGAAAGAAAATGCTCGCTGCCTTTTACTACGTTAAATTCAAAGAGAAGAGAAATTTCAGTAACTAGCTTAATATGGAAATGGTTTTTGACTTAATACTTTCCTCTGTAATATATAAAGTGCTTCATTTTGCTTCTCTAACTAATCACTTAGCCGTTTTTCATTATTTTCCGTTTCTTCAATTTACAGCGTAACTTTTCTGCCTTTCTAATAAGCCAACAACTTATGGAATAAATTATCATTTCCATTCATAAACTGTTTCTTTGCAAATAGCTTAGTTCTCACTGCAACCGTTTTACGTTTTCGCAATTCAGCCCGCATTTGCGTCCTCCCCACCCTTCCCCTCCGTTATCAATATTACATTACGCTTCGGTGATGGAAATAGCAGCGGTAGCTATGGCTCCTTTATTTGCATAGCAAAGCATTAAAAGGCAAGAACAAATCTTCAAGATGCTGTTTTCTTTACCGCTCGGCGCATTAAAATACAAAACCTTTCCTTCCATTCATTTATATAAAAAAGACGGCAAAGTTTATAACCGTATTTCACGCCGCTGATGAAACTGATGGTAAAGAAAATATATCTTACGAGCAGAAACTTATAAATACAATAATAACAGAAACTTGGCCCCATCCGCACAGGCACCAAAGAGAAAAAGAAACAAGAAGAATGAAGAAGAGGAGATGAGCAGTGAAAGTTCAAAAGCACTTCTGCTTTTAAACTTGATATATTTCTGCCTCTTCTTCGTCTTTTTATGAAGATCCCTAATGAATAACTTGTCTTGGGGAATTAGACGAAATGTTAAGAAGTGAAAGAAGAAGGATAATAAAGTGTAAAGTTTGGATAAAGTTTCGGTCTTAAGGCTAACGAAGTCAAGAGATGATGGAACTCAAAAGTATGTTTAGGTGTAACAGTAAAATCCAAGTAGGCCCACTTTCCTACATCCAATAATGAAAAGAAGTATTGAGAAACATAACATGTCCATTTTAGTTTGCAAGAGTACAGTTCTAATTCGTACACGTTATTGCTGTAGATATATTAGACAGGGTACAACAAAGCCAAAGCTGCAAATTATAAATGAAATTCAAAGAATTCCTTGATGCTATACGCGTGATGTTAACATGTTTTTCAAAATAATTTATACTTTATTACTTAATAGAGTCAGGTAAACGATAATAGCGTACTGCAATAAAAGTACGGTAGGCGCATCATTGAAGAGCGAGGAAGAGTTTCAAAATACGAGACCAAGTGCCGTATTTCCTACTTCCGAGATTCTCCAGTGTACTTAATGCATGTGTATTGCATACTACTTTTTTCACGATAGTGAATTATAGAAACAGTACTTACGCGAAAATAAAATTAATTACTAACGACTGTTGAACATGGTGGTTCCATTAGCAAGATAACTAACATTAACATTGATGGCGAATTGACGATCGATTATCCTCGCCTAGTCGTTGACCACAAAAAAATCAATGACTTAACACTTGCATGGATGCTATATGAATTTAATTGTAAGTAAATATTAACAAATAAAGAGCAAGTAAACACCCACGTAAGACATAAATGGTAAAATTCAGCTATAAAATATTATTGTATTCCAATTCTGCAATAATAAACATATCAGAAGTTAACTTATTTAATATAGTTCATAAACATACGTGCAATAAAGTAGGCATAACACGCAGGTAGATTAGGTTACCAGCACTGAATGCAGGTAATTCAACGTTCTACCATGACAGGATGAACGGGAAGTGCATCAAACATTACTATCGTCGAACAAATAAATTTAGAGAGAAATGTCCAAAACACCTACTGATATTTTTAATGTAAACGAAACTGTCAAAGAGTAACTGATGACCAGGTAAGTACCGCAAGTTTAACATTATATATATAGGTTGGATCATTTAAGTTGAGACTGTACAATATCTCCAAAACTAAGCGTTGTAGAAAGAAATTTCTCTAATAAAAGTTGCTTGATATTATGGGGGAAAGTAAATACCATTAGTCGTGTTTTATTTGGAGGACGTTGTATGGCCATTTTAGGGTCAATTTAATTTTTTTAAATGGGAACCTACCTTTATTATGATGTTTTCTCACTGTTCATAAAAAATTAACATTTGTATAAAGCGCTTTGCAATTGTTCTTACACCATCGTAAATAACAACGAAAATTTCGAATGGCTGAGTACGAAGAGCGCAATGAATGGTCGTCCTATCCATGGTGGTCATTTGAGGGTTAAGTTACGTTTCGTAATTGGGAACGAACATTTTTTATTTTGTTCCCTTATTCTTCATCACAAAATAAACAGCTTTTTTATAAACCATGTTCTAATGAGAAAGCAACGTACAAAATGTAGGTTCCCATTTAAAAAAAATAAATTTGCCCTTAAATAACTCTCATACCGTCCTCCAAGCAAAACACGGCTAATGGCATTTACTTTCTCCTATAATATCAAGCAACTTTTATTAAAAATATATCTTTCTGCGACGATTAGTTTTGGAATATTGTACAATCTCAACTTAAATGGTACACTCTGTATACCGGGTGAGTCTTCTCATCCTGCGGATTGAGAAGTTATGCAGTCCCAGCGTTGCATATGCTATGCCGTAAACACTGTCCTCTGCATCGCAGCTTATCAATTTTGGCCAAAATGACTGCACCACTGTACGTGCAGTGGCTTGCACTCGTAGAGAATCGATATAGAGATTTCACCGGAAATATATTTTGCGGAAAAGTACATTTTGTGAGTGTGTTTTTGTGTGTGACGAGAGAAAGAGAGAGAGAGAAAGAGAGAGAGAGAGAGAGAGAGAGAGAGAGAAATGCAGTACAACCAGCAAACAAAAGTCAGATAAATAGCAAATTTCATACACTAATTAGGACGTCAGGGGACGTACCTCCCCCATCCAAACAATCTTTTATACGGAAAAATTGGATTTACTTTTCTTTTTGCAAATTTTTTTTATTAATTTTGTAAAAATATATTAGTTTTGAGAGCTTTTGGTTACAAATAAAATATTGAAATTTTTTGTGAATAGGCTTGGAAGTCCTCTTCGTTCTCTTAGAATGTGTGCAACAGACAAAATTAATCACAAAAGATTATTTAGACTGTCTCCGTGGCCGAGTGGCCAACGTTATGTCTTCTCAACCCAAAAGTCTCGGTTCCATTTTCGACTGAGGTGGAGAATTTTTCTTTAATCGAAATCATTCATATCCTATTCTCCTTAGAGTCTGGAAATATTAATATGGGACTGAATGTATGTTCAAGGTAAAAAGCATTAAAAACCAACATTAAGATAACCTACAGTTCAACGAGTATAATAATACCATTCGTTGTTTCCCAAGTCAAAGGTCCTGTATGATCGTAGAAGTTAAAGGGGCTGTACAAATAAAACAATAAAAAGTATTGGGTTCATTAAAGTACTTTGTGTACATATTTTAGCCGTAAGGTTAGCAATTTTCTAAATATTTACATTTTCCCAAGAACAAGTGCGCCATGTGATGGAACATAATTATTTGAATATCTGCTGGTTCTCCTTTTGCTGCCTTTTGGAACGGAGGTTACCAACAAAAACTGATTTGTGATGTGAACAGTTGCACATTGTCTCCGGATGCTGCATGTAAATAATTTCATACTGTCAGTTTGAAATTATTTCTAGATAAACATTTATCATAAATAAGGTAACATGGACAGTATAGTAAATAAGAAATGTATGTGAGGTTGTAAAGATAGAAACATATTATCTTTATGACAGCTAGTACATAGGTCACACCAAAAGTTTTCAGAATGGACACAATATAATATTAAAAATTTAGATCTGATCATTGCATCTTTTCGAAATATTCTCCATTACATTCTATACACCGTCTCTTCCTTTCAAACCATTTTTCAAATGCTGAACGCCATTCTTTGTAAGCAGCTATTGTGGCTTCTGATGACTCAAATCGTTGAACTCTTTCGTTTTGGGGAATAGAAACAAAAATGCATAGAGCCAGATCTGAACTGAACGGAGGATGGGGCAAATATCTGAGCCCTGTCTCCTGCAGAAATTGGATTGTTTCTTGGGCAGTGTAGGCAGAGGCATTGTCATGGTGCAAGAAAATTCCAACGACCAGTTTTAGGACGCGTTTTTTCTCAGTTCACTGAATATTTGAGATATTGATATTGATTTTGTGATATACCATATGGCAGTACATTCTTTTGTCCCTCAAGAGGAATTATCACAATGTGGCAACTTGCTGAGAAGAAGGAACAGATCATCTTCTTGCCAACACTTCTCGTTCTCTTCATTTTTGTTGGGGGATCTTCTCCTGGGAAGACCCAGACCGATGACTGTCGTTTAATTTGTGCATCATACTGGTAAACCCAGCTTTCGTCAGGTGTTGCAATGTTAAATATGTTTTTGTGTTCCATCATTGAATTTTTCAACCATTTCCTGGCGTCACTGCACACGTGCTTGTTTCTGCTCATTTGTGAGGTGGTGGGGATTCCAGCGACTGCAGAGCTTCCTGACGTCAAGTTTTTCTTTCAGTATTGTTTTCAGTGCTACCGATCCAACATTTAGGGTTTCTTGAATCTGACCACATGTGCAAAGATGATCTTCCCGCGACGCGCTCTGCTTTCACCATAATTTCATCCATTGTTTCTGTAGCCGGCCGTCCTGCTCGGTCATTCTTAGGGAATTTCTTCCTCTTCTAAACTCTGCATACAATCGATAAATGGTGGATTGCGAAGGGCAAAGATCCCCAAGTGCACATGCAGTCTTTCAAGGCATTCTCTTTCCCCTAAACCGATTTTTAAGTCATAGAAAATCATAGCATGAAAATCTTAAAATCCATCCTAGCGTACGGCGTAGCAACACACGCGGTGCTGAAGATGCACATTGTTGGAGCGCGCCCAGACTTGCACATGTTGCTATCTGAACTTCAATATGAATTTAGGAAAAGCTGCATTGGCTTACCACTACTCATTGTTGCCCATTCTGGAAACTTTCAGGGTGACCCTTGAAGCTCATTCCCACTATGCTGTTTCAACAGGAGCAGTTATAACATCCAAAGTTGCAGTTTATGGCACATAAAATAGCACAGATTAATGTTGGGTAAAACCACGAAGAGCTTGATAACCACCAAACCTAGGAGACAGTCAACCTACTAAGCTACTGGGCCCACGCTTTCTACGTTTGTACGTAGACACCCAGAGGCGTCAACATTCGGTAGGAGTGGGTCAATGAGCAGCCAAAGTCAACAAACGATATAATGTTGGGAAGCGTGAACAATGCTTGTCATTCCAAACAGGTACACAAAATATCAGCAACTCTATGGGACCATAACAACAAGGAACATAAATCATACGACCTTTCTACTCACTCTTCAACGAACTATTCTTAAAAATCTGATGTGTTACACTCACATGACTTTCTCTACTCTTGTACAAACTATTTATACAAACGCTTATTCTCCATCTAGTTCATGTTAATCGAGATAAACATCTGCAGACCCTATCTTATTGCTAATTTTCTTGTAGATGTAAGGGGAATATATATTTACAAGGGCAATATAGAAAAGCAGTAGCCTTTAAGCACATACATATCTGTTAATAGCTGGTTGCTAGGTGCAGCACCATTCCCTTTGCCACAGATTATAACTCTTTGCATATCCAGGACAAAAAAATGAATAACGAATTTGAGAAAAAGTATAAGTATTGGAAAATTTAAGGAAATAACAAGCAATATCTCGAAAACGGTTCACTCAACAAAAGAAATGTATATGACATAAGTTGTGTATTTTAACGCGATCTACATTTTTTGTGTAGTAAAATTTTGTCTATCTCTTATGGTTTACCAGTTATGCAAAAGTCGTTCACAATGAAGAATACTTTTGGAGACATTCCCAGAAAATTCAAGATATACATTTCATTTCTCATGACATTATCTTAAACATATGATGTTTTCATCAAAATCGTTAGAGCCATTTTTGAGAAAATTAAAATTTTCGAAAAATGTTCCATGTAAAGGGTAGTCTGGGGTGGGGGGATTTTCTTGAAAACCTTCGTGTCGCATCTCTGGAAGATACTGAACCTAAATACCAAGTTTGGTGTTTATCCGACTGTTAGTTTTTGAGTTATGCTGTTCACAGACACACACACACACACACACACACACAGACACACACACACAGACACACACACACACAGACACACACACGGACATGTTTCCAAAAATGCTTTTTTTGGATTCAGTGGGTCTCAAAACATATATTTCCGGTGAAATCTCGGTATCGAATTTTTGGGTGGAATGCAATACTTCCCCTACTTACTATACGTAGTAGAGAAAGTAAAAAGATGATTCTTCTGTCTATTTCTTTTTAATACAGGTAAACCTTCATTATACATTCACACATTTTGTTGTAGGTGTAAGAAGAATACAGTAGGCTAAAACGTGGCAGATTTTTAAAAACCGGATCGCTATGTGAAGGCTGTGAAATTTCATGCTCTTTGCATGAACACGAGAAAAAACGAATAGTGGCATTCCAGTTGAGAAAAGCATACTTATTTGAAACTGCAAACCAATAACAAAGAATGTCGTGTGTGTGTGTGTGTGTGTGTGTGTGTGTGTGTGTGTAGGTGTGCAGAAATATTTTGTCTATATCTTACGATTTATCAATTATATGAGTCATTCAGAATGAAAAGCATTTCAGAGGCTATTCTTAGAAATGTATAATCAATGTACCTATACATTTTGTTATGCAAATTATCTTAAAAATATAGCATTTTAATCAAAATCTTTAGGACCATTTTTGAGAAAATAAAATAATAAAAAAATATCTACCATGTAAGGGTATCTTGGGGTGGGAGATTTTCTTGAAAATCTCCGTATCTTTGGAAAATGTCGAACTTAAATGCCAAGTTTGATATTTAACCGACATTTCGTTTTTGAGTTATGTTGTTACAGACATACGGACATGCAGACACACACACATACATAAGTGGACCTTTTACTAAAAAGGAATTTTTGGGGGGATTCAGGGAGTCACAAAATGTACATTTCCGGTGAAATCCCGATATCGAATTTTTGGGTGGAATGCAGTACTTCCTCTTCCTCTCTCTATTACTGTAGGTAAGTAGCAGAGAAAGTAAAATAAAAAGAAATTCCTAGCCCAACGTTTACTTCACAAATTACACACCACACAAGCCTTCTTTTTATCCCTATTGTTTACACAGTAAACGAACATGTTATTTCGTTTTATTATTTTCTTTACTGTTCACCTGTATTAGGAATAGGAGCTTCTGTGTTCGACACAAAAACTTTATATCGAGATTTCACCGAAATGCTGGTTTTGATGTTTGTTTCTCTGTGAACTGTATAATTCAAGAAGGAAATTTGAGATAAGCACCAAACTCTGTATTTATATCAGTTTATGTAACATTACAACTCTAACTTAATGATTTTTACTAACCCAAAGACGCCTTTGCATTTAAATAATTTCGTCATTTTCCATTTCAGCAAAAATAGCTCTAACGAGTTTAATTAAAATGACATAAGTTTCAGACAATGGCATGAAGAATAAAACATTTCCTTACACTTAAAACAGCCTAAATAGCCTCTTTATTCTCACTACCATAAGAACCATAAAAACTTGCTACAGGATAAATACGTATAGAGTAGAATGTGTCTCAAATGAGGTTTTTCGCAGCATTCATCGTTTCCCGGGTTAAAGTTTACACACGTGCGTCATCTATGTTAGATGTTTGAAGATAAATGTAGAGCTCCTATCTTTCCTTTTGCTTGAGCGCTTTACTATTAGTGATATAAACCTTTGGTGGTGTTTCTTCATGCGCAAAGCCGAATTTCAAACCACTTATATGCAAACACTTATTACACTAAGGCAAGACGCCTATTCCGCCAATGTTAAACTTGCTAATTTCATGACCCATTATCTCAAAACATACTTAAGATATCACAATGAAACTTTTACAAAATGTGGATGTGTGCCTTCTAAGTGCATTGGTCTACTTTATACAATAATATCGTTTATGAAGAAGTTGGAATTTTTTCTTAGCTGTACAAACTTGTTATTGTGTTATCAGCAACAATCTTTTGAACAGCAAAGTAAATCCACAACAGCATTAAGGCGTAGTTTTTTATCATCTTAAATTTCATTTAGCTATCTTCAAAAGTTTTTGAAAAGAAAAAGCCATTTACGTGAGAAAATGTCAGTTGTCGAAAAAGCTGTTCAAAGTAAAACTGGAGGAAAAAATTACTCTATATTTGCAAAGAAATAAATCATATGCCTAGGGCATACTGAAACTACCATGTATAACAGTGATACCAATTTGTAAATAGAACGTCCCCTAAAAGACTAGCTAAACTTTGTCGTTCTACTTCGTGGAATATAAGACATGATATATATATATATATATATATATATATATATATATATACATTTAAACTACAAGACAGTGTGCCTATAATAATAAATATATCAAACTATGAGAGAATTCTAATTTTTAAGACCAAACAAGAGGCTAAAGGCTTACAGTTGTCAATGCTTATAATTTAATCTTCCCTTAGTGCAAAGTGGAAAGAAAAAATTATTTTATCTAATGGTGGTACTCAGTACAGAAAGCTGTGAGCGAATAACAGATAGAGAAAGTTCATGGCTATCAAACGTTATTATGCTTTCTTTCTTTCTTTCTTTCTTTCTTTCTTTTTTCCATGTATTTATCAAAACTTGACAGCGGATTCGTTTGCGATTGAGACAAATGCTTGAGTACGAATTTTACCCTTGCTTAACAAAGTTTAATTCCACGTATTATTAAGAGGCTTACAAAACAGTCTCATTCTATTGATTCATCACCTCTGGCATTTGGCTGGCCGCTAAACAATCACAGAAAAGCAAGAAATGCAGGACACTAATTACTGTTGACACACCAGTAAAAAACGCGTAGTGCAAGAGAGGGAAAGGACAATGTTCGGTAAAAGTGGCATCTGTATACATACATTCCACACGCCGGGTCAGTGTGGTACAATATCCGTGCCACAACCTCCTTACCCGGTTCCGACGCCAACTTGTTCGTCATCCCACCTGTTTCATGCATTCCAGTGTCGCAGTAATGACAATGTTCTTCCTAGCACTTAAAATACTTTGTAAGTCTTCATCCAATGCACATACATATCTTTGCACGCGTTGTGTGTTTAAAAAAGCAAGTGAACCGGTATCATCTACTTTGGCGGATTAATAGGCAAACTGAGTTGTGTGCATAGTAGCTATGGAAATGGTTAAAGTGCATGGTGGGGGTAATGGTGCAGGGCAGAAATCTGGCGGTCGCAAGCTAGACACCTGAGTGATTGTCGAAGCGTAATAATGTAAGCTAGTCGTTAGTTTTCTTTGGCATGACACAACAGAACGCAAACATTTAATTTAGCATTCTATTCTTGTTTTATAATGCATACGTAATTACGCGGTAGATCATATAACTTTGAACATAGACACAAGGTTGTGCATTATTGCCTATATCTCACAGAAAGTTTCAACTTAAATGAAAAGCGGCTATGGGGAATGCGCTTGCGAGAAAAATTCTTACTGAAAATATGACTTTATGGCGAATGGAGCAAAAAGCAGCACAGAGACTTAATGGTTCAAGTATATCAGATTTAATACAGAGACAGAAATAATACCAAACTAAGCAGAGTATAAATTCAACCAAAGATGAAGAAAGCATATTAAGCATAATTGATCAGAATATGCAACCAATGTCAAGCAGATATGAAACTCAGATATTGGTTAAAAGATACGGAAACAGCAAAAGGAAAAAAATTAAAATCAAATTAAAAAACAAACAGAGGACAGATTCAATGGTTTGAGACCGAAGTTGGTAACATTATGTAAAAGTAGAGGGTGTGAGCTGCTACAGAGGGGAGTGGTTAAACTAAGCACACAAAGAATGCGCTTTTGTATATTTAATCGCCAGGACCGGTGACGATAATCCGAGAGGAATCTACATCGCCTCCGATACCATGCACTACTGTTACATCTACATGCGAAGACAGAAAAGTAGGTGAGGTCAGGTGCCGGTGCCGGTGCCGCCGAAGCATTCTAAGGCTAGTGAGTGAATTTAACTCTTTCAACGAGGAAGTAAGCAAGCAGGGACTCCTCCACAAATTAAAAACCCGAACTTTAGCGACAGTATGATAAAACTGAATGCTCAATGTCTAACCGACCACATATTCAACGGTGTCGTCTATGCGGAACGTTAAAGCGGGCGTTACCCCATTAATAAGGCCGGTGTTGTTTGACGCATATAGAATGCGTAGACCGAGTAAGATTGCTCAGGTGGTAGGTCTATAGTTCACATTCAGAAGGTCGCCAGTTCAAACCCCGTGCACCGACCTGTTTCCCCCCTCATGGAATGGATGTATAGTGGATGCAACCCAAGTTCCGTCCACAGATTAAATAAATAGAAGAAAAATAGACAGTACTGGCCATCTGTCCACCTTCACACTGACTACGAGTATGCTCTCACAGAACAGCAATCACAAGCGTAAAGGTTTCACTTTCCGATTAAATCACCAGCAAGTCACTCAATCAGGTAATACACAAAGGCTACTACGCAAAACCTTCTGACACACACTAAATTATATGTACTACAGAACCTACAGGCAGTCGTGACACGATCTACGATGCTGAAGCGACGCTGAACAACCAAAAAAAATGAAATAAAAAATAGGTAGCTTGTCATGGTGGCCTTGTAAGTGAAAAGTGTGATATACTGGGCCAGTATAGAATGAAAACACATGTCAAAGTTTCCACCGAGAATGGTTTGTTGTTTCGTAATTATGCAAGCCTTCTGAATGTTACTAGCGAAGAAACAATATGCTGCGTAGTATCGCAAATGAATGCGAAAAAAGGGTTGAACAAGAGGATGGATCCATAGTGCGACAAATGGAGTAAGATTTATATTGGTCAGCCTACTTCCTATGTATCGGCCTTTACCAGAGAGCCAGAAAATATGTCCATATTATATGTACACCCGTGGACAAAAAATGAGTCATGTCTTGAACACCAAATTTGCTAAGTCCTACACGGCACAGCGCCTTGTTTACCACATGCGCAATACAGTTGTGCAGCCGCTGCAGAAAGTTTTGTACCTACAGCATTATTTAACATGCTGCCTTCCATGTGTCTTATCTGTAGCATTGTGGTAAAGTGTAGGGTACTTCTGTGGTTAAGATCGCAAGTTCGCTTCTTGCATATAGCAACCCCCCCTTTTTTTCTTCTGTTAATAATGTTTAATCAACACATACTGACTCCTTATTTTCGATATACTCCATCACATTTGGTAAAGTTCAGATAGGATAGTTATTACGTTGCAAAATACGTGGCTTCATAATTTCATCATAGTTGCGTATCTATAAGCTGTTCATAACAAGAGACGGTCTAGGTGTGTTGTGGTAGTTTTACGATACACTGAACAGTGCGCCATACACGGTAATACTTGAGAATATTTTATTCCCTCTGTGAGGATAAGATATCCTGATGGAATTGTTGAATCCGTACAAGATTCTAGGCACAAATTCAAGAAGCCTGGGATGTTGTAGCTTCTCGTCCATGTTACTACAGAGATTTAATTTAATCTATAACCCGAAAATGAGGGCAGTTACACGTGCTCAGGGTTCATACATTCGATATCAATTTTGATTATTTTTATGTGTTTTAGTTTTAGAAGATAATGATTTATTTGCATTTATTTCTTTAGTTATTTAAAATGAGTGTTTTAATAGAATTGTGTTTTTGTGTGCATAGATATGTCTAAAACTTAAAATGCTAACTTTATATTAATGCAATATCATGTTCTACACATCGTCATTAAATGAAAAATATAAAAATGACAATAACTAATGCGAGATCTGAACCGAGGAGCTTATGAGCGCAAGCCGCACCTCCTTAATGTTTTTCCGTGCTCAGTTTTCAGTACCTTACAAGCGTCACCACCGAGAAACACCGTTATAAGGTGACCATTGCGCTCACATGGCAAATACCATTCTACAGTTCCTGCATGTGCGTTATGAACACAGCTGTAACGAAGGTACAGAAGCTCTCCGATCGTCACAAGGAATCTGAGGATGACTCATTTTTGTCCACGGGTGTACACCATATCTGCAATGCATTAATATGGCTAGGCCGAAAGAGTAGCAAAATTATTACAAACTGCACGTTTACAATGCAAATTTATTGAAACTGCCTTTATATGTGCATTGATATATACGAATACAAATGCACAACTCATAATTCAACTTCGGAACCTTCAGTTCAATTTCTTCAAACAGCCTGGAATGAAGTCCACAGTTTTCCAGAGAAAGTTGAATGGGACATTGGTGACAGTGATAACTACCTTAAGTCGTGCTTCCAATTCTCTTTTAACCCAATCCCTCAGGTAAAAGACAGAGTGAGATCTGGACTTGACGCAGGCCATTTGTTAGGCCCGAACAGCCGCCACCTTTTTCACCTGGACGTGGAGAGTCAGCCATTTCTTTTTGCATCCTTAACCGAACCTGTGGTCAATGGCTTCGAATGACAATTCTTTATCGTCTCTGCGCGGATCACCTTACCCGCAAACTATGCAGAATTCCATACACCATAGCGTGAAGCAATCTGCGTAGTATTTGACAAACTACCAGCCATCTTGGCCTATTAGTGGATCTGCTCTGTCTTGGAGCCACGCCGGCATTATATGAGCACAAAAGATACAATCCGAGTCAATTATATTATTTTAATTATTACCATTACAGGCATACTGAAAGTCTATAACCATTGGAAAGGTAGTATCAGACGACTGAAAAATGCAATACCATAGCCGGAATTTTTCAGCCATTGATTCTACCGTCCAATGTTATTCTACACATGGTTTGTGTGGAAAAAATCTATAATCATTAATTAATACGTAATTAATTTCTGTCCACCCTATATATTTCGACAGTCAAGAATAATAAAAAAAACAAACGCCCTTCCTAAGAGTAGCTAAGAAAGACATACGCTTTTAATCTACGTTGTACACAAGAAAGTAATTTGCCTATAGAGAATTACACTTCAAGCTTATTAACCTTGTTTCTAAAGAAAACAAAAAGTCTGATGTGAAAGGAACAACTTCCTCTTTCTGTGCGCAAGTCGCATAATTACTTCAAGGTGCATCAAGCTGCCGTTTCCATGGCTGATGCATGCAATTTAACTCACTTAGCACAAATATATGTAAAAAATAAATGATAATTGCTTGCACAGTGATTTGTGATTATCTCTCCCGGAACATCATGAGCTCCCAGTGAGAGCCGTCTGGTCAATTAGGAGGTCAAAGTCGTGATTGCTTTATAACCTTTGTACATTGACTACTTCCTCGTCGTCTCAGAGAAACTGCATCTGACCATGAGACATCAAGTCAAGCATTTCATAAATACTTGGATGAGTAAAGGTTAAGGAGGACCTGTATCTTTTGAAAGGGAAATTCCTGAAGTATCTTGGCAACAAGATGGTGCGTATTTTAATTCTGAGGAGGTGTTTTCAGAAGGATGCCCAAAAATAACTCCTGCTGGAGTATTCATTATACTGCAGAAACTTGGCCGATGAGAATGGGGAATGACGACCGGAAGCATTTGAAATGCCTATATGGAGAAGAACGAAACGTCTACATTTAGACAGAAAAAAGTTATGGATATTCAATCGAAAAGAGGGCAAAGGAAGGGCAGTGCTGAAGCTGATCAGAAAGAGGACAATAAATTGGGGGACACTGCTTTTTCAGAGATGTACTGAAAGGAATGATGAAAGAAAAAGATTCGGGTAGAAGGAGATACAAGCTACTAGATATTAGACAGGTAAACGATTCATTTTCGGAGGAACCTGCTCTTGAACAGAAAAATGTGTTTAGCTGATTGACTGATTGTTCAATTCACTATTCAAGGGGTAATCCGAAAAATATTATTTAACCTGCAATTTAGAAGTTACAGAAAAACCCTCGTACCTTTAAAACAATGATTTGGATACCAACATAAAATATTTGAAGAATCACTAGAATGTTGAAAGATTTAATAATAAGAAATATCACAGTATGATGATTCGAAATGCACGATTTGTAGCTTCTCCAAAAGAATGAGAGTATTGTTTCGACTCTCCTTCGAAAATGGAAAGTAATTTTGCAAGCGCCCTGTTGGAGAACCGGTTCTTCCTCGTATTTTATGGTATATTTTGTCGTTTATAACTTGAGTACCGATAACCATTCAGGCAAACGTGCCGTCGACTGCAAACAGCTGAATTAACCTAGCTTAGCGCGTGTTATTCCTCGCACGAAGAACCTCGAAGCGACTTTACTGTATGGATATTGTGTTTGTATCTTACTGAAAATCGACATGTGCTTTCCTTAACGCCAGCCGTGACTTGGAATCGACTTTTAGATAGCAGACACAACGTTACCAAAACGACTCCCGCGATGTATCTGGCTAAACTGCAAAATCCAGCGAAATCATCATCACTTTGCTATTAAAGGTAGTTGGGTTTTTTACGATCAAAAAGAGTACATTTTACTCCCAAAGTCTCCCTTCAAAAAGTGCGATAACCTAATCGAACTTTCAGTGATTTGCAGCACTAAACTGGCAGCGGGGTTCCTGAAAGTGCTAACAAGTTAACACTACCCCCGAGTTTTGACACTTAAATACACATGATAAATATCTACGTACTGTATTTATATTATGAGTACAAAATGTAAATTACCCATTGCATATTTCTTTTGAATGTTTGTCAATTCGTGTCTGTGTGTGCGTGTGCCCCCCCAGCCCTGAAGGCACTAGTATTTCATCTACTACTTATGCTACTTAGCTCAGAAGCAATATAGATATTATGTTTCACGTGATTCAGCTACTTAGAAGCAGAGAACATGTTTTCGTGCAAGCACGAGAGACAGACCGTGGTAGCAGTTCGCTAGCTACCTTCAGAAAACTTTAACCTTCATCCTTATCACTACCTTGCTCTGAAAATAAGCCACATTCTTGACTTGCTCTCATCTCTTTTACTTTTTATTCCATTTAGAATGCAATTTAGAATGTATTAGGTGTTTGTGTGTTGTGCGTGTTGTGACAGGTTATACTTTCAACACGAACAATGATAAACATGTTCAGTGCAAAACCACGAGGAGAATTAATTCCTGAAAGTCTAGATGAACCCGGAAAATATTAGGTGAGTGTGAAAATATTAAGCGATAAAAAATATATTTTTTTAAAAGCATGACGTTCCAAAAGTGTAAAGTTTATTTAAATGTAAAACGTGTAATGTATCTCTGCATTTCGTGGCTATGGTCGTCGCTGAAAGTTTCAGTTGACGAAACTTGAGAAACTGTGCTGAGTGTCAATGCTGGTGGTAAACTATGCTAGTATACTTTTTCTCAGCTTCTCTCAAATGATGAACATCGACAGCGCTGGGTTCTTCAGGTCAATACGCCTAAAACCTCAGGAATCTTGCCAAGGCAAGCTGCGTCTAGAATTCGAAGGGCCCAGGTAACAAACACGACAGACTGCCTGGAGTGCAGTGGAATGCCTAAGGAAACACTTTCGAGTCACATGCCTCAAAACATGTACAGATTAGATGCACCTTTGAACCTCTCGTGGCTGACAATACGCATTATTGTAAAAGATTTTGTTCATATTCTTTAAAACCAATCAGAACTGATAAAAGTGTTACTAAGACTATTTCATTACAGTTATCTGATCTATATCCAGTGAAAAGGAGGAACTTTGTTTCCATTCACCCTGTATAAACCCAAAGTAAGCTTGGTGCAGTAGTTTGAAAAACTAAAAAATACAAGTGTTGCCAAATTTACGGAAACAAACTTTTTGTTACTTAGCAAATAATTTATTGTCCATAGAGCTTGCAACTGTTTCGATATGTCAGAATATTTAAAATTGGAACTTTATGTAATACACTAACAACAAGCAAATGATTTTGGAAAATAATTTCCAGTTTCCTACAGTGGCTGTAAGATACATATGCTGAAGTTCAAATAGATACCGACGAAATAATAATAAACAGCTAAAAGGGAAATTAAGGCAGTACAATATCGTGAATGTTAAATAAAAATTAAGTAAGAGGCAATGAAGTTAACAGATTTGAGAACAAGCTCATTCAACCACTATTATAATAATTTATGTTTAGGCGTTGCTCTCATTACCAGCTGAACATGCCAGGTGCTCCACTTGGGTAAAACAGGAAATCCGAAGTGAAATGGTCTGCGGTCCTGAAGTCGTGACCCAACCCAGACAAGAGTAACTTTCTTTCACGTTGCCCTTCCCACGCTCCCATCAAGAGTACGCTAAGATCATACATTTCTCGGAAGCACTTCCCTTGTGTTTAACAAATGATACAAACTAGGAGAAAATGTTTCGTATCCCATGTCTATGCTAAGATGCCGGCCCTCGTAGCCGTGGTCGCTGGAGTGTATAGCTCCGGCACTCCGTCAAGCTGAGGGTCGTGGGTTCGAGTCCCGCCATGGGCATGGGTGTTTGTGTGTGTATGTATAATTGCGGTGATAAGCGGTAACGAAAACAGTAAAAACACAGTATCATAAACTGGGTAAGACAAGGGAACTTTTAAAAAAAAACAGATAGCAACAATTGGCAAATAGTTTATAAACCTGAAATATCCGTTTAAAGGAATTACATACACTGAAGTTGCTAAAATTTGAACTAAATCATTCGGAAAACTTTAGAAACGCCTTGAATAATCCAAGCTTGACTGCAACGTAATTATTATACCATGAGAAGCAACAATTGTCATCCATAATTATGCCTATTTCCTCATTTGTTTCCGATTGTGACATTCAAATCAAAATTCAAGCTTTAAGATTTGATCCAGCGACATGCATTTAGTTAGTTTTAAAAATAAATACGATTCTTCCAGAAGCTTATATTTTTATTCTCTTAATGTAATATTTACGTTTCGTTTTGGGGTTAGGTCTGTGGTTAGGCATTGCTTCAAAATTCAGCAGTTGGCACTGATGGTACAATACGCAGAGGTGTGATAATTTGTTTTAAGCTTAACGTAAGTGCAAATTACTTTTATGGTGTATATTTTATAATAATGACATTGTTTATATCGACGTTATTTGTGAAACTGTTACAAAGAATATCACTCGAGGTTTCGAGCTTAAATTGTGCCACGCTACGCACTTGTTAATATATTGATAAGCTCGTGATATTGCTGCTATACTTTTATTTAGCTTAGTAACAAGACAGCATACAGCTGCCCCTCTCAGAAAATATTAAAATCCAGGATAACTTTTTTTGTACACAATATGAGCAGTATTTCTCCAGACTGTCACGAAAGACGCAAGGGACTCCTAATATTCATGTTAATTAAGATTAAATCAATACTAAAACATTTAGAACTATAGTACTCGCTATGTATAAATTATCCGGAAGGAATAAAATTTACTCGTTAATTTTTAATGTTTCTGTCCCATGTTTAACCTAAGTCTACAGTCCAATAGGGGAATCGCTTGACAGCAACACTAATGAATGAAGAAAGCGGTCGTTGAAGGTGTTACTATTGAACTTTTTCTTTCATCGACAAGCTCCAGAAATTTTGTTATCAAAGCCGGTCTTACTTATACATTTTGTAGTAACGCAATCAGATATCCTGTTGGACAACATAGAAACCGGATATTCTTGTCAGAATTTTCCCCTACTTGTGTTTCAAGTCACCTGAATCGTGACTCTTGTTTACCAGCGTCATTCTTAATAAACAAGTGGGGAATGACTTTGTGTTATTTGTAACGTACTTGTGCGTAACAAAATACAACACATAATTAAGCGAAAATTCGTTCGCTTTACCGTTCATCAAAGCATGCATTACATTATTGCTCCATCGACTGTGATACAATGATTTTAAATATTGTATATAAATGTGAACCGGAAAAAGCAATATAATAACGCTTGATTATATATTTTATATTATTTATAATTTCCATTTGAGTGTTATACAAAATAACGGCATTTTTAAAGGTGTTCTCTGATAAAACCGTATCTTGGCAATTGCATGTTCGTGTCTGTCAGTCTAGCACTTTTACAGATAATTTATATTCAGTATTATAGAGGGGGGAAACAGACGGATAGGCAGAGAGAGAGGGAGGGAGGTAAAGAGAGAATAACAGCTGTCTGAATTAGGGTTTTCCAAACATATCAGTCTACTAAAAATGCCTTTAAATACTTACGAAAGAAGTAACATGAAATATATATTAACAATAGAAAGAGAAGAAAATGTTATACGGTACATTCACACTATTATATTATTTACCTATTCGATTTCATAGGTCCACTGCCCAGAGATAATTTCAAATTATACAACATAGACTTTATTTATTTTTTATTTATGGACGCTCTTTAACTACTATGGTCCTTAGCGTCCCATTCTATATTGGGCGTGAAAGACCGGTAATTTTGCTCAGAGGTCTCTTTATCAGGCTTGAGGTTCTTTTACGTGCCGTAAATCTAAGACACGGTACCACTGGCTTTACTTCTCTTCCGAAGGAAGCTATGCTAAGGATTTTTAAGCCCGAAAAAATCCATTGCCCCGCGACCTTGGGAACTAGAGACTAGCATGGTAACCACCACACCACGGAGGACGACTAACATAGACTTGTTTGCGTGCAATATGCCAAGATAAAAATTAACTGTATGTACCACAAGGCAATTGCTAACTTTCTCTGTCATTTTTAACACTTAAATGATATCAGTATAATTATATAATATAAAAAATAATAACAACCCGCCTTAAAGTAATATGTGTATAATATATAAATTGTATATTACAGTCATTGTATTAAGTTTACATTATTATGTACATGCATAAAAATGTTATGTAGATGTATTATGTGGTTTAACAATGTAGGAGCTCTGAGAATAGAAACCAGCTGCTTTCCGTAACAAACAGAATTACAAAGTAAAAGCCGAAAGTTGCTAACAATGAGGTAACCTTTAGACAACAATAAATTAGAAAGTTTAAAAAAGGTTTACTAATAGTTCTTGGAACAATAATAATGCAACATTTAAAACAGTTTATAAATAACCAATCAAGAACTAGAAAAGTTAAAAGTTTAATAAAGGTATTCTATTGGAGTAGGCTTAGCCAATCAGAGACTTGAAATAGAGGAAATATATACAAATTCAGGCGGTAGACGCTACAAGGAAACGTAACCAAGCAGTTAGATTTGGTACGGTACGGGTTCAGCATGAGACATGAAATTTCATTGCGGTGAGAATAATATAAGGTTTACCTGTTAAAAGTGCAAATAACAATAATCTCACAGCTCTATAGTAGGATACATCAGTGAAATGTTATTTAATCGTGTGAAGGATTAATAAAAAAAATAAACAAAGTACAATACAATTATAATTTGTGTAAGCCTTGTTCTTTAGCCGTACCAGCCCTGCTAAGAGATACGTGCTTTACAAATTACTAATGAGGCAGCCGAAGTATGCATACATATATACATAAATAAACATTAAAATAAAAAGTTTATTCTAAAACGTGGGGCGAAGGGCACCGGAAAAGTAAACGTGGGGCGAGGCCACCGGAAAGTTTGTTTCGCACGTGGGGCGAACCCTCCTAGAAACATATCTCCCGCAATACGTGGTGCAAGCGCTTCAATAACAATAACACCCCTTCAAGTTTGGCTCCCATACGTGGGGCAGCAACTACTTAAAGTTTGCTGCCCATAAGTTGCAACTACCTTCAAGTTCATAAGTGTCTAGGGCATTATTAGTATTCCACTTGATCAAAAACTCGTTATCCTGATTCCGGCAAAAATAGAAAATATGAGGTCCTCTGAATAACAAAGCATTTGTTTGAAGAAATCACATGTATAAGTATGCATTTGTCTATGAACAGCGTTACTCAAACAGGAAAAGTCGGTTGAGTACCAAACTTATTAAATCCAGTGTCTTTCACGAAAGCAATATGATGATTTGCTCCCAATTACACACGCTCCAAACTGTATTTTAAAGGGATAACATTTTAGAATTATTTTTCCCTTAAAAGTTGCTAACTTGATTTTGATTAAAATAGCATACCTATGTTTGAGACAATGCCATAATAAAATGTATACCTTAAATTTTCTGCGAGCAGTCATTGAATTGTAAAACCTCGAAAGCTATAGGAAATAAAACATGTAGAACTCGTTAAAATATACAACTTTTGTTAAACAAATTTCTTTTCGTGGCACTAGCCGCTTCCGAAATGCTTATTGTTGAATGTTAATATTTTTCGAATTCTCATCAAATATAACGGGGTTGTAAATTGGCGATCCTTTGAGGCAGTATTTTATATAATAACATGCTGTGAATGCCAGAGTGATTGTAGTGTAAATTATTGTATGTACAGGATTTTAGATGTTTGTTAGCCATAAGTATTGTTAGGAAATACGTTTCCACGGCCTCACTGAAACTGACAATGGAAGTGGGTAACAATAAAACGAGGGGGTGAGTTGTTTATCACTACGAAGAGACAAACAAATGACGTCAGGGTAGCGTGCCTTTCTTTAGAAATGGAGGGAATATCTTCCCTAGACCATATATGTTAGTAATAGTGATTGGCTGATAAAACAGACGCTAATGTTGGCGCGATTTGGTAACCAATAGCAGCTCTATTATAATGTTTAGGCATTTCGCAGTCTTGAGGAATCTCTCGTGAGGTGCATGTCATACAGTTTGGAAGAATCTCTCGCGTCGTAAAGTTAGTTACAAAATGTGAAATACGCGGCAACTAATACGACAGTAATTACATTCGGAAATATAACAGTTTCAGTCAGGCGTGTATAAAGATAAAATATGTGAATTATTAATTAAGTGTGACGGCAATAAAACTGTATAAACAAATTATTTTATTACTGTTATCTTTTAGCAACAACTCCTTTCCGTTTACACGCCTTGCTCAGAGATACTTGCTCGACTGAGTAATAATAGCTAGCCGGAGAACAAAGAACCCAAAATTCAAAATAATAAAACAATAACAGCCGCCCAGTAAATAAGATAACACGAGCCAGATTACCGCGACACCTTCTATTTTTAAATTACAATAAACTTCATCTTCGCGTGAGCCTGTTACCAAGTATATATTGTTCAATTTGAAATAATTTCTAAGCAAACATTTATCGTAAAGAAGGTAACTTGGGGAGAAGTATAGTTTGGTATATAAGGGATAAATGTTAATTTTTAATTGATAAAGAAGGTTGTATGAGTGGTGCACATGAGAGTTTCTTTCCTTTTTATATGCCATTGCGGATTTTGAGCAGCGTTACTAAATGAATAATATTATGCGTGTGTTTGTTTTTCATAGCTTGTGTCTCAGTTGATTATTGCTGTGGTATTTTTTTTAATGGGAGTAAGTCCTGCCTATTTCCACAATATTAATTTGTCTAAATTTACGTACCCTTTTCTGTATTCAACATGAACCATTTTTAAGGATTTATTTAGCTCGTCTTATGTTAAACTCCAATGAGTATAATTTTTTTGTTTTCTGGTTCACAAAAATAACCTTTTTAACAGTTAACAGATCTGGGAATTAATTTCTTTTTATTTGGGTTTTAATCATTTAAATACTAACATTCTTATTTTAAATTGAAAACTATACTCGCTTCCCTAATCCATACTAATTTGAAGTCATTATCTTTAATAGCTTCCAAGTAAAGTTCACCACAACTTTCATACAACAGCGAATGTTGTGGAAACGGCTAATACTAAGAAACAATTTAATTGGCACAACCTGTAGGTTTTTAATGAGTTACACTTTTGCAGTACATTTTATAGACAAATTCCATAAAACTAAGCACTTTCTTCGATATAAAGTATTGATATCCGAATTTTAAGTAAAAAACTTATACCTGTTGAAGAATTATTTCTGTACAAGTTAAAATCAACATTATGTGAAGTTTAATTTAACGTAAAGAAGAAGCGTTAATTATAACAGTTTCAAAAAGGTTTCATGTTATTATAGCAAATGTTTTCTATGAAAAGGCAATATCTACTCCCGCTAAATCTGTATAAACCCATACACATATTGTTGATTTATCATGGTTTAAGTGTGGATTTTCGTGACTTTTCTCCGCAGACAGCTTTCTCAATCTTCCACAGATTCGGTATTGTATTATTAGGTTATATGTTAATGTTCAAAGGCAGAATAAGTGAAAGCATAACGTGTATGAAAGTTTAACAGCTAGAAACAGCATGTCGAACGCGGGAAAAAAATCCCTCAAGAGTTGTTAATCAGCTTCTGTGGCAAGATATGGAATAATAAAAGTTGTATATAGCTTTTGAGAATGACCCACTGGCACAAGCTGCTGAATAATAAAGAAAAAGATGAAGCGCGGCCTAATTCACCATCGCTGCCGTACAGTAACTTTCCGTTACGTTTAAACGTTTTGCCAAACTAGTTGGGCTTTCGCCGCGCTTTTGTCTTTTTCTCTCCATCTCCAGCATGTAGCCATAAAATGTTAACAGGATCTCGCAGTGAGAGAGATGTTATAGTCAATCAGTAGTTGTAAACTTCAAAACAAACAGCACGTAACGCAGAAACGGGGACAGCTACAACATAAGTGTTGTAATTGTGCAATATCACTCTTTTTTAAAACTGCTCTGTATCTGTATTGACCTGAATTTCTCGTTAAAGAACACGCAGTGTTTCACTGCAGAAAAACACAGTAAGGCATGCAATAAACGAAACTTAAAAATCTGATGTGTTACACTCACATGTCTTTCTCTACTCTTCTACAAACTACTTTTACAAACGCTTATTCTCCATATGCTTCATGTTAATCGAGATATCGAGAAGTAAATCTTATTGCTAATTTTCTTGTAGATGCAAGGGGAATTGGCAGGCTATGTGGAGTATTCCATTCTCTTTGCAGTACTAGGACAAAAAAAAATAACGAATTGCCATTTGAGAAAAAGTATAAGTATTGGAAAATTTAAGGGAATAACAAGGAATATCTCGAAAATGGTTCACTCGACAACAAAAATGAATATGACATTAATTGTGTATTTTAACGCGATCTACATTCTTATTTAGTAAAATTTTGTCTATCTCTTATGGTTTACCAGTTATGCAAAAGTCATTCACAATGAAGAATACTTTTGGAGGCATTCCCAGAAAATTCAAGATATACATTTTATGTCATAAAAGTATCTTAAATACATGATATTTTAATCAAAATTGTTAAAGCCATTTTTGAGAAAATTAAAATTCTCGAAAAATGTTCCATGTAAAGGGTAATCTGGGGTGAGGTATTTTCTTGAAAACCTTCGTGTCGCATCTCTGGAAGATACTGAACCTAAATAACAAGTTTGGTGTTTATCCGACTGTTCTTTTCTGAGTTATGCTGTTCTCAGACAGACTGACAGACACACAGACACACACGCGGACATGTTTCCAAAAATGCTTTTTTTGGATTCAGGGGGCCTCAAAACATATATTTCCGGTGAAATCTAGGTATCGATTTTTTTGGTGGAATACAATACTTCCCCTACTTACTGTACGTAGTAGAGAAAGTAAAAATGAATAAGGAATTCCCATTTGAGAAAAAGTATAAGTATTGGAAAATTTAAGGGAATAACAAGCAATATCTAGAAAATGGTTCACTCAACAAAAAAAATGTATGACATAAGTTGTGTATTTTAACGCGATCTACATTTTTTGCGTAGTAAAATGTTGCCTATCTCTTATGGTTTACCAGTTATGCAAAAGTCGTTTACAATGAAGAATACTTTTGGAGACATTCACGGAAAATTCGTGATATACAATTCATTTGCCATAAAAATGTCTTAAACTTATGGTATTTTATTCAAAATCCTCAGAGCCATTTTTGAGAAAATTAAAATTTTCGAAAAATGTTCCATGTAAAGGGTAATCTGGGGTGGGGGGATTTTCTTGAAAACCTTTGTGTCGCATCTCTGGAAGATACTGAACCTAAATACCAAGTTTGGTGTTTATCCGACTGTTCGTTTCTGAGTTATGCTGTTCACAGACACACACACGGACATGTTTCCAAAAATGCTTTATATGCATTCAGTGCGCATCAAAATATGTATTGCCTGTGAAATCTCGGTATCAAATTTTTGGGTGGAATGCAATACTTCCCCCACTTACTATACGTAGTAGAGAAAGTAAAAATGGGTGCTTTGGAATTTATATTACACTAACAAAACAAGCAGCAATATCGCGCTAGTGACAATTCGAAACCCTAAAGCTAAGTCCGTTCTACTGATATTGTTTACAAAACACCGATGTTCACTATTACGATACAAGCTAAAAGGGAAATAATTTCAATGATCGCTTCACTTACAGGTTCATTTGCAATGTGCAAATGTGTGTAATGGCCTACCCATTTATTTAACAAGCTCTTCTTATAGCCTGGATTAATTTATCAAAATGTTTCTACTCGCACAATTAATAATCATTAGGTAATTCTTCACTGCCAACAAAAAAGAAGGGCTATTTAATGCAAGCATAGTCAAATGTCCAATTAAATTTAAAATGGTACACAACATGAATAAAACTGCACTGCACCTATTTAAAACCGTCAGCTGTGCAACACTATCTGGTCGGTGTAGAAAATAGTAGTTTCAACCAGCCTATAATGAAAGTGGTATATTTTAACACAAGATGCTCAAATTAGTCGTCTTTTTTGTTTTGTGTGTGTTAACTCGTATTCGCTTGTCGTTGTTCATACTTCCAGACTCTGGGAAGGATAGGAAATAATCTTGGCTAGGGAAAAATTATCCCCCTAGCCAGGAATCGAGCCCGGGATCCTGCGCATAGCAAGCAGGTGCTCTATTGACTGCGCTACTGGGACAGCCAGTTTTCTGAATTTCGGTTTTTTCGTTAATACTACAGAGAGAGCCAAAAAAACTAGAACCGGCTGTGCGGTGTTTTTCCTGTCCGCATCACCGTCGTTCGATGACGTCTGCCGCTATCATAGAAGGGCGTGGAAAAAAAACATACATTTTTAAAACTACTTTTAAAGAATTTACCTACCAACTTTATGAAAGGAGATGCTGAAACTAGCCACCGTCGTTGTCCATACATTTTTGGCACCTGTTTAGGAAATTATACATCGCTCGCCGTAGTTCACGTTCCTGGCGAATATTTTGTTTTAATTCTTCCGGGGTGTGTGGGTTTGTCTTGTACACTTTGCTTTAAGTTAACCCAGAGATAGAAATCGCAGGGGGGGTTAGGTCAGGGGATCGAGGGGGCCACAAATCTCTACTAATAATTCTGTCCTCAAACACACTTTCATAAAGTTGTTAAGTAAAGCCTTTAAAAGTAGTTTTAAAAATGTGGTGTGGTTTCGTCCGCGCCTTTCTATGATACCAGCAACGGCAACGAGGACGCGGACAGGACAAACACCGCACAGCCGGTTCGTAGTCTTTTGGCTCTCCCTGTATAACGCCCCACTATGTATGCAACTTTGATTTCCATGCAAACCTGACAATCATAAAATGCATTTAAATCAAGCAGAGCAGGCTTCAAAATGCAGTATCCATTGTAAATTTCCCAAGCGATGACATCAGCGGGTAATATAAGTGTAATTACCTGCACACAATACATATCTATATTTACTGTTTTCAAAAATCCGAAGAAAGAAAGAAAGAAAGAAAGAAAGATGGATTCGCTATTCTGTTGGCACTGAATGAAACAAAATGACTAACGATGTGATATCTGTGTAATGACGGTTGCTACTTAACCATATGCTGCACGTGTAGCTTTTTCTCCAATGACGATTTGATTATTTTCATTTATCACTTCCCGTACTCTTTATGAAATGATCTAGAATATTTGTATAGTGTTTATCCTTCACAACTGTAATATTTTAACTCCCCGTCATATTCCTGTTATCCGATGAAAATGACCCTGATACAAATTACGCCGGATGTTGCATAATATCTGACTTCTTTAACCTCCTCCCGATAGTCTTCCAAAATGTACAGGTTGTAAGCATCCTTTAGAGGCCAAACAAATTATTATCGGAATGGTCGATTAATTCTTTGGATAATCACAGTGTAATGAATGATTGGACAAAACTTTCCCATTGGCCTAGTCCTTTGAGACCATAATATCAAAGTATCGTATAACGCCACAAATTATCGGGTTTAATTCTACATCATGTAAGTACTTTTACTCTAGTGGAAAGGAGGGCAAACGGACGCTAAGTGGGCCAGTAGCGATGGATATTAACAATAACATTCACTTTGCTTTAATGAAGTAGCAATAGCGTCTCTAATTCGTCATTCATGACGTTCACGCACTGCCTGCAAAAAAGAATTCAGAGATTTACAAGTATGTCTGCGGCAGTGCATGAAAATGATATCAACTCCGAAGGCATACCTACAAAGCTATGTGCAAATATGGCGTTAAACCTTATAAACAAATACTACTGTTACTACTACTACCTACTACTAATTATTATCATTATATAGATACGTTATTATTGTTATTATTATATATTTCAGTTTATAAATTCCTAACTGGAAAAACATTTGAAAAATATCAGCATTACTTTGAAGGAAAGGTAACAAACCTCGATGCACGGAAATTGGCCTTTAAATGTTTACTTTCTCTAACACGTTTGTAAATTTCTTGAAGTGTATTTTCACCCGAACTAAAGGAAGTGTTGAATTCGTCCTAAGATTCAATTGAAATTTCAATCAAATTACACGGTGGAGTGCCTTGTTTCCCCTCCCAATGCAAAAATGTTGTTTGTTTAAAGAAAAATGCCCATGTGTATCTTTATGTGAGGATCAACACTCAAAAGTAAAAGTAAGTAAATCTTAAGTGCCAAAGAGATTGTGTGCTGTGCCTGTGCAATAAACGAAATGTTTTGGGAAAGCGAATTTTATGCCAGTCTGCATTTAGCATTCCTGGCGAATACTTACGGTTAGCAGGAAATTCATAGAAAAAAGATCTGATGGCTAGCACTGGCATGACTTTCTCTGCTCACTCTTCTACGAACTATTCTTATAAAAGCTTATTCTTCTATCCACTTTTTCTTAATACAGATAAACCTTCATTACTCACAAGTTTTGTTGTAGGTAGATGAAGAATATAGTAAGAGAAAGCCATAGACAATTTTTTTTCAAAGTCGGTCGCTATGTGATGGCTTTGAAATTCCGTTCTTACCTTATGAACACAAAAAAGAAAGAAAGAAAACAGAATAGCGATTTGCATTTGAGAAAGTTATGAAGTATTTGAGGATTCAAACTAATAACAAAGAACATCTCGGAAATTGTTAACGCCGCAAAAAATCGTATGTGACATGAACTGTGTTCTTTAGCGATATCTACATTTATTGTGTAGTAAGATTTAGTCTATCTCTTACGGTTTACCAGTAATACAAAAGTCATTCAGAATAAAGAGAACTTCACAGGTATTCCCAGAAAATTCAAATATACATTTTATCTGTATGAGAATAGCTCATTTTAATCAAAATCGCGAGAGCTGTTTTTGATAAAATCCAAAATATGGAAAATTTCACCATGTAAAGGGTAGTTTGGAAGGGGAATTTTCTTTAAAATTTTCCCTTCGCGTCCTTGGAAGGTCCTGAACTTAAATTCCAAGTTTCATGTTTAACTGACTTTAATTTTTTTAGTTATGCTGTTCACAAACACACACGGACCTTTTTCTAAAAGTGTTCTTTTTTAATTCAGAGGGCCTCAAAACATGTATTTCTGGGGAAATCTTGACATCAAATTTTGGTTGGGATACAATACTTCCTACACTTACTATGAATATGCAGTAGAGAAAGTAAAAAACCTCATATAAAAGTGATCCTTCAATCCACCTTACGTTATTCATGGTAAATTTTAGTCTATAAATAACCTCAAATCAAGCAACATGGACTTGGATGTATGCACAATACGATGAACAATACAGGACTTTATAACAGCAAGTCAGTTTTTGTTACTAATGAACCCATACAGGAAAAGCGGAAGAATTACACGTAGTCAAAGATGATTTATAAATAAGTCAATTCAGTTCATCCTGTAAGGACTTTAAAAAAATACCTAACAACGGATGTTCCGAAAACGATCATCGCTACAAAAAAGTTATTTAACGTAGGTTTATTTCTTGCATTAATGAGCCTAGCATTGTTCCTGTACGAGTGGTGGTCTTCGGCATAAGACTCCAGATACACATTTTATTCGTCATGTAATCATGCAAAACATGTTATTTCCATGACATTTTAAATAAACAATAGTTACTGAAAATATTTTCACGTAAAAGTTTTTGGAATGAAGGAGTACCCTCGAAAAATTTTAACCAGGTATGTTTGAAGGGTTTTTGACTCAACGAACCAAGTATAAAATTTGAAGGTTATTTATAAATTGTCTTCCTCCGTGGTGTAGTGGTTACCATGCTAGCCTCTAGTTCCCAAGGTCGGGGTTCAAACCCGGCGGAGGGTGATGGAATTTTTCGGGTGTAAATACCTTAACGTGGCTTCCTTCGGAAGGGAAGTAAAGCCGGTGGTCCCGTGTCGTAGATTTACGGCACGTAAAAGAACCTCAAGCCTGATAAAGAGGCCTGTGAGCAAAAGTACCGATCTTTCACGCCCAATATAGGATGGGACGCTAAGTTAAAGAGCGTCCATAAATAAAACTCAATTTAATTTATACATTATGCTCTACCTTTCTCTTTCTTTCTCTCTCTCTCTCTCGCTCTCTCTCTTTCTCTCTGATACACACACACACACACACACACACACACACACACACACACCTTTTACATTTTTGCAGTTTCAAGATATCTCAAAACGTTTATTTCCGGGAACTCTCGATATAGAATTTTTAGATTCCATACAATTTTTTCTCTACCTATCATAGGTAAATGGTAGAGAAAGTAATTAACCATATACGAACTATTTGTAAAACGCTACGGAAATTAATAGCACGTTGTAGTAATTTATATGCATGTGTTTTATTCCTGCGCTTAACAAACTAGAAACAAATTGGTAAGATAGAAACCTTTAAATAATTATTGCCTTATAAGCGGTAAAGTCTGTGACTCGCATTCACAAGACTGTAGTATCAAATTCCCTGAACCAATCAATCTGACTCTGTTTTCTCCTGGTTTCATTCAGTTTCCAGGTGAGGCAATATTTTATATCACAATACTGTGAATGCCAGAGTGATTGTAGTGTAAATTAACATTATTGTACGACAATGATTTTAGATGTTTGTTAGCTATAAGCATTGTTAGGAAATAAGTTTACACGGCCTCACTGAAACTGAAATAGGAGTGGGTAACAATGAAGCGATGGGGTGAGTTGTTTATCACTAAGAAGAGGCAAACAAATGAAGTCAGGGTAGCGTGCCTTTCTTTAGAAATGGAGGAAACATCTTCCCTAGAGCATATGTTTTAGTAATTATGATTGGCTTATAAAACAGACGCTAATGTTGGCGCCATTTAGTAACCAATAGCAGCTCTATTATAATGTTTAGGCATATCGGGGTGAGGGAGTATAAATTCTTGAGCCAAATGCAAGTATCGCGCATTTCTACAGAATCATTCACGAGGTAAACGTCGCGCAGTTCTACAGAATCTCTCGCGAGGTACACATTACGCAGTTCTCAGCAATCTCCACGAGGCACACATTACGCAATTCTACAGAATCTCTCGCGTTGTAAAGTTAGTTACAAAATGTGAAGTTCGCGTACGACAGTAATTATATTCGGAAATATAACAGTTTCAGTCAGGCGTGTATAAAGATTACAGATGTGAACTATTAATTAAGTGTAACGGCAATAAAAGTGTAAAAACAAATTCTTTTATCAGGTTATCTTTTAGTAACAACTCCTTTCCGTTTACACGCCCTGCTTAGAGATACTTGCTCGACTGAGTAATAATAGCTAGCCGGAGGACAAAGAACCCAAAATTCAAAATAGTAAAACAATATCAGGCGCTCAGCAAATAAGATAACACGAACAGATTACTGCGACACAGGGAACACGGATTGGATAAACACTACAACGATGCAAAGTTTCACCCGGGGAAGACATTGCATTAGAAGGCAACGAACGCCATCTTTGCGGAACTGCAATGACTATCAAAACCCATAAAAGAACATTCGTGATTCCAGACGACCACATTCTTATCAAACCGTTATAAATAATCTATATGGGACGGGAGAACAACTGTACAAGTATAGCGATCAATCAGCAAGTTAAAAAACTAGTCGCGGGCATCCTTTCCCCAACCGGCTTCAAAGCGAACGGAAAGCTTTGAAGCCTGACCATAAACTCATCAGTAAACGATTAGTAGGGTCTTCCCATCCCTTAAACACAACACGTGGTCCTTTCTCCAGCTCCACCAAAGCAAAGCGTTGTTAAGATTTTATGGTGCTTGCGGTTAGGGAGGGTAGGGAACAAGTGTTTGGCTACTGCACAAAGGTCGCCGCTTGGGGATCCGAAGGCTGCGATGACCATACTCAAGCGGATGGCACAGGGAGACTACGATTCAACTAAGGTCGCTTGGGTGTCGCATAATAACTAGGTCTGTCCTAAAAGAACTACTGAAGAGCCATAGCTAAATGACCTCGTGGTTAAAGCGAAGAAGTAAAAAGCAAAAAGAAGCTTCTCCCTCTCCCTCTCTTGCTAAAGATGCCATGTCTGATGATTTAATGAAACGAGTGCGCAAATGAACTTGGAGATTCGAATTACCACCTCAGCTATCTCACATCCATCCTAGGGACTGAAGGGAAAACCCTGACTGAAAGCTTCACAAGACAGTTAAAAATAATGTGGATTCGATCCCGGTTCGTTAGACGATAGGAACACTACAGTCATTTCATAAAGCATAGTCATGTGAATATATCTGCTGTTGACTAGTTATTCCAAAGAATTTGTATATATTGATGATTCCTCATAAGTAATGTCGGTTTTTAAGCAAAACTTTATTTCAAATGTGTTGTTACAGGAAACGCTTCTAATCTTCAAAGTAAAGACCTTTTAGGTTCTATAGTCCTGATCGACCTTTCAACGAGGTTTGCTATCCCGCAACGGTACCAGTTTCTGGTTTTTGATACGAAGAATTCGTTGATACCCATTTCAACTACTTCAACGTTCTCAATATTTCTTGGACGTAGGAAACGGGCCACAAATCTAAACAGGTGGTAATCTGATGGCACAAGATCGGGGCTATATGCTGGATGTGGTAGCAGTTCAATTCCTTCCAATTCCTGAATTTTGATCATTGTTTTTTGAGGTGTATGTGGTCTCGCATTGTTCTGCTGAAAGAGAACTCTGTTTCTATTAACTAAAAACTTGATGAACCCGTTCCAGTTGTTAAGAATAAAGATCCGCACGTCCATTTGGAAAAAATTCCCAGAGTCACGCCTTCAAAATTCCACCAGACACATATTATTTTTGGGCTGAACCGATTTCTTTTAACGACAACGTTACCAGGCTGACTGGTATTGAGCCACTGTTTCGGGGTGTCAGGGTTACGGTAATACACCTACTTTTCACCACATGTGACAATTCTTCTGATAAATCTTCCATCTCAGGGATTAGCGGCAAGCTGACGACAGATATCCACCCTACGTCAATTCATGTGGTACAAATTTACAGCTTCTGAACGATTTTGTTTTATGTGTCTTAATATGACGATGTATGGCATCTTTTGAAGCACAAGTTCTTTTGATAACCTCCGAGTGCTTGTCTGTGGATTTTCTTCAATAAAACTCTGCGTGTATTCTCAATATTCCATAACGTTGTAAATGTTTAATGTTTTCGTCTCCATTATTGAAACGCTGGAGCCATCGTTGTGCTACGCGCTTACTAATGACACCTTCACCTTCGACTTTATATATTCTTCAAACAGCGGCAGCAGCTTTATAATGTTGTTTCAATAGTGCTTCAGAAGGACTCCAACCTCAAACTTTGTTGCCTTCAGTTTAAAATCTTGTATTACCAGCTGCTGTCTGCCAACACGTTAACAATACGGAACAATAACCATAGCACCCTGCAAATAGTATTCACCAAAAATAAAAGCATATATACGTACGATATAAACCCAATTAAAAAACCGATATTACTTATAAGACAACTTAATATTTGTTTACATACTAAAGATTTTACATTTAGTGCGTTTACATAAGATATACAAATCGATTTTAGTTCATTTTCCCTATTTAGCAAACGGGAATGCAGTTTGAACTTAATAGTAAATCCGATATATTGAGCGGAAATGCTAATTGTACTCAAATTGTATCACGTACGGAAAGAGGCAAACACATTGCCTGCCACATCCTAAACTTTCCGTATGACTTGCTGAATTAAGAAATCTTTAATACGTGCTTCTATTATTTAAGGCACTAGAACTGCAAATTCTGGCGAAAGAGCGGAATGTTGTTCCCATATAACTCTGCTAACTAAAGTAATCGACTTCAGTATCAATGCAAACATAGCGATGATGATTTTCTTTGCATTTGAGTTTTAAAAAGCGTTACGCAAATGTCTCACAATTTCGTCAAGCTTTCAAGCTTTTATCACTAATGATGGGTCATTATCCAAGACTTTTACTTAGGAGGTAATAACGAGGTGTTCTTGAGGTGCTACAAAACTGCCTTGCTTACATTTACGTTTTAGTGTGTAAAATGTGCACTGGAGCGTAACCAATGAGAAAGTACAGTTCCTTAAGCATCTTTTAATTTAAACACAGGTGTCAGAGAAGCTAACGGTACATAAAAAGCGTTAAATTCTAAAACTGTCTTTGAGCATCCTGGTGTAAACCCAAGAAGTAAATGAGAACGCCTTCCTCATGAGAAATCCTTTTCAACTTGTTCTTTCTTTTACACGTGTCAAGCCATCAACAGGTTTGTTTCCGAGAAGAATGTATACCACATACGTGGGTACGTCACCCTAGCCGCTGACCTTGGAGTCTGGCCTAGAAGAGGCAACCCATCAGGACTTTCATTTCTGACTCCATGAATACAATTTCTAATACTAATGTAGGGGGGGGGCGTGTTCCGTTAGTTTCCGTGAGAAAATAACAATTTCTCTGAAATGTTTACTCACAATCAGAAACTGATTTATTATGTTAGTCAGATATTTAATGGAGAAGCATACACGCTTCAATCTGTTTAGCGAATTGTACTACAACATTTGTAATTTTTAAAACACTGATAATTATGACATGGTGATGATGACGAAGAAATATTCAAATCTGTTTTAGAAAATGGTACTTACATGCTATAAACATGATATACTGTTAATTCCACAACTTACACTCCTCATTCGGCGTGAAAGTTGCCCTTGCTAAACCCAGTTTATTACTTTCTGGTTTCAACTGACTTGTTGGGAATGTTAAATAGAGTTCAAAATTCAAATTATTTCTGTGCTTGCTTTGTTTTACAAGCACCGACAGACCCAATGAATTATGAACCAGCTGAGCGGTGATTTTTCCACTGGGCGTGTGGATAGGTGTTTCCCGAAAATACTGACGCTGGATTTGCTCTGCTTTGCAGTATTGCGTTGGCCGCGATGCGATATAGTTATGAGTTATTTATTATTTTGTCCTGTATTTAGTGACAATTATGGCTCAGTATATGTTTACTATTATGTAGCAAGTATTTATGTCGTACGTGTTAATGTGAGTGCCCATAAACTAAACAATCAATCATTAATCTTATGTGTTAATGCAGTCAGTTCGTCAAGTGAAAATGCGATTTTCAGAACGATTCCTGGGTGTAAAGGTTCCAGGCCGTACAACAGTCCATAATCTGTATAATAGGTTTCAGGCCACAGATAGCGTTCAGCCTAATAAACCTAATACACAGCGTAGGGTTCTTACCGAAGAAACATTAGACGATATCGGCCAACGTGCAGTGGCTTCCCCCCAGAAACCACTTAGGCGTCTTTCACAACAGGCAGGCCACAATCCTGTCATGCCCAATTCCCAGCTCTTCCTAAATTGTTTAAGCCAGCGTGTAGGTTGTTTCAGCATACGAAATTTGGCAAGCAGCAAATCAAATGACATAGAAATATGGATTATTAATATTTCACATGATCGACTTCCTTATGAATGTACTGCATAAAAAAGTAATCACAGCAAACCTCCCATCACTTGAGAAAATATTCTTCTGAGCATAAAGCAGCTCCAAATAGGAATACATACTTTAATAGTGGTTGTGTAGGCTGATTTTTAAATTCGAATTTGTGTTGTGGCATGAGTATATTACATAATGCCATCATGAGTAGTTAGACAACTATAGCACCTTGTGGTCATGATCGGAGTCAACAAATCGGACAGACGTGCTTGACTTTCGAGTATATAAGACCACGCTCCCCTGACTTAGCTACCCTGGACTTTATCTGTGGGAAACGCTAAAGGATGTGGGCCGCTATAACCAACCAGCTATTAACTATAGGAATGCTATTCGTGGAGTAGTACCCCGAAATCAGAATTATCTGGATGCTAATGGTGAACATTCTGAGCAACTTATGAGACAGCAGTAGTCAAAAAGGCTCACCTCTGATATCTCATATACTTAGCAATAACGTTTGAAAGTCGATATTTTGAAATTTGTATAGTTTTTGGGACCCGTGTATAGATGTTTTGAATAAAGATTTCCCCGTGCAACTGAAGTTTTAAAAATTACACTTCAGTTAATCGAAATTGCAAGGTATGTGATGTTAAGACTCGCCAGCAGCATTCAACGTCTGATATGCAAAATATCATATTTCTCTACCACTAATGCAGAGCGGAGTGAGCCAAAAAAGGAGGTTATCCGTTCTCTAATTCTGAATAGTTAAGTATCTTAATGCGTCAAAATGAAATTGAATTTTATTTATGGACGCTCTTTAACTGCTATGGCCCTTAGCGTCTCATTCTATATTGGGCGTGAAGTAGCGGAGATTTTGCTCAGAGACCTCTTTATGTGGCTTGAGGTTCTTTAACATGCCGTAAATCTAAGACACGGGATCACCAGCTTTACTTCCCTTTCGAAGGAAGCCAGGTTAAGGATTTTACATCCGAAAAAATCCAACGCCCTCCGCCGTGTTGGAACCCGGCGTCAAGCTTTAATGCGTCAAGATTTCTAATTTTAACTTGTCAAGAAACTATTGCTTCTAGTAGGAACAATCCCATAATAAGATAACTACACACAGACAAGATAATGAGCTTCATAAATTCTGTTGGCCGCTCATAGTATAGTTTCTGAAGCAGTGGAATGAATATTGGAAGTGTGTTAGATATAGATTAGTACAGCAGAAGAAAGAAGATACTTAATGCCTTATGTGCTATCAGGGATTGTTGCGTCAATGTTTTTTTTTCCCCTTGCTTTGACTCAGCACTCAAAACTGCAATTCCCTTGCTGGGAACTAATGAAAATTATTGCTTATAAAAGTACAAAAGTTTCGAAATTCAAATACATTGGTTCAAAAAATATTCCCGTTATTCATAAAAGGTAGTATTTTAGAATTGCCCATGTTTTTTAAATATACAACATTCTTCTTATTTTTTCAGCTATCGGCATCAGTTTCGAGAAGGAACACCTAACGCGGGCTGTAATGTCTTAATTTGGCTTACGTCATTCCATCACGAATTAATTTCAAATGATAGCATCCAAAAGGGAAATACTATAAATTGTGGTGGATAAAGCATAGATTCTGTCTCTGTTTGCTCCCAATCAAATCAGAACGACTTCTACTATACGTGTCATTTGTGGATTACTTAAAAATATATTCAAGGATAAATTAACATCCGGAGCTAGGACGCTGGGTGTGTTATTAGCTTAAGAAATCACGCTAGACATTACGCCTCGACATCAGATAAGTGGATATTTGCGTCTCTTGAAACGTATTGATTCAACCAAGAATCTACGACCAGGTTCGCTTTAGTTAAGGAAGAAACCCACTTTAGTTGCACAGATATTTTCTGAGTAAAATTTGATCAGCATTTGAAAACAAAAATGTATAAAACCTGCAGTTGCAGGTATATTTCTAGGAGCAAACTACCAATCAAATGGTAAAATTGTCTTAGAATCTTATACGTAGTATAAAGTTGCAATTACGAACCTCTCTGGCAACGATGATCTCATTTGAAAAACTATGTTGTATTTTCTAACCTTAGAAAAACACCGATAATAATGGATGGGCGCACACCAGTAAGTCGTGACGCATGTCTTAAAGGCATTTACTAGAGTCACGATGTAGCCCATTTAGCCCTTCAAGCCATTTTTGCATTACACATAAAGCAAATCATATTCATAGGACCGATCTACAAAATAGTTTAGTATAATCAATATCTGAAAGGTTGGGATGTTGTTGACAACAAAAATTGAGATTTTATTTATGGACGCTCTTTAACTGCTGTGGTCCTAGCGTCCCATTCTATATTGGCCGTGAATTACTGGTAATTTTGCTCAGAGGCCTCTTTATTGGCTTGAGGTTCTTTTACGTGCCGTAAATCTACGACACGGGACCACCGGCTTTACTTCCCTTCCGAAGAAAGCCATGCTAAAGATTTTTACGTCCGAAAAAATACATCACCCTCCGCCGAGTTTGAACCCGCGACCTCGGGAACTAGAGGTTATTGAGAGGTGGACTATGTTATACGCTCTGCATTTTGCAGGATTCTCCCTGAATTTTGGAAGTCTTTGCCTATCAGATTCTTTTACTTCTGTGGCACAGCCCAGGCAACTAAATGATGCCTCTTGCAAATCTATGTCCGCAACATTTCAGGAGTTGGATTCTGCAATTCGACTTAAATTACCCTTACCGCCGAAGTGCGTCGAGTGATGAATTTCTTTTAGGGTTTTTGAAACAGCTGGATAATAAGTAACCAATTTACGTGCCGCGCCGAGCCGTGACCGTACAATATTGTAACATATGTACACAATACTGTTTTAAAAAGTAATTTGTAGATTATCTGCCATATAACAAGTTTAACAATAATAAACAACTCAGAAGATCAAGCCAGCCGTGGAATCCGAGCGCTGAAAATTGTGTATAGATATGGTCCTTCGTGAAAAATATCGTTCTAATAATGCATTTTCTTGTTATGATTAATAACACATGTATATTTACAAAGCGTTAGCCTATGTTACATGGTTTTAAGCAATTACCAGAGAAGAAATTATTTATGACGGATGAATGCGTTCCGAAATCTTCAACTAAAAATTTATGTTAAATTTCCTACTATAGATTCTATTTTCGAAGGCTAAGTATCAAAACTAATATTCAGGAATGAATAGGTAATATACAATTACGTAAAAATTGCTATTATATACATGTATTTATTCAATTTTATGTTACATGCATCCTACGTTCAGTCTTTATAAATATATGTAACATGTTGTAAACATCTTGGCACTTAGAATAATGAGGAAAACCTCCAAATCCGCTAACAACACTTATCAAACACTATATCTTTTCTGTAATCCCTTTAACAACTTTGTCCATCTTTCTCGCCTTCGTGATCTCCTTCAACTAACTGATCACGAAGTTGGTCAGCGCTCAGTATAGTTGAATTTATAGCTTTTAAGAATACATCAATGAATATGTGGCACCAACAAACGTTATAAAACGCACAAAAGTTAATGGCCAATAATATAATTCCCTGAAACATTCAGGTAACTGTATTGTTTAGCACCCAGGTAAATAAATTAATGAGCAACATGTTCAAAAGCGATATCTCCCTGCATACCACTTCTTCACTGCTGATCTAGGAAAGTGGTGAAGCAGTAGAAGATGCCCTATCACTTCCAAAGAAGTTGAAACTTGTGTTAAACGCACTGTCTGATATAGTGTTCAAATCTCCATACACATAATTGGCGTGAGGGTCGCTGAAAGCCACGATACTGCCGTAAGTCTCCTTATTGACTTCTGATTTCTCTGTTTCCCGGCTATGGGAAGATGATGTTGACGACGACAACGATGACGATGACCACTTGACGTCTTCAGTTTTGTTTGAACTACTGTCTGGTGACGTGATGTCTTCCTGAGAGTAGTTCTTAGGCCTAAAATACAGAGCAACTTTCTTGTTCTTGAACGAGAAAGGCAAAGTGTTTAGTCCGTCTTGAGAAACCTTCCCTTCACTGTCAATGTCGAGGCTTCTGCCCTTTTCTTCTGGTAGAATCGAAGCTGAGGCTGTAATATCATTATTAGAATTTCTAGCTTCGACATTTTCTTCTGGTAGTGCTACTGCGACCTCATTTGTCGATGAGCCTTGGCCTTCTAATTCCTGAGGTTTAGGCTGATATTCAAGTACCGTGTTTGCTGAGGCGTGCTGCAGGTCATCATGACCTACACCGTAACCTTCCTGGTGACCTGAATGCTGCTGTTGGGGGGCTTGTTCAATAGCAGCAATGATATCCTTAAGAAGCCCATTGGATAAGACTTCTTCATGAGCGACATCTCCTCCTCCAGAGGCACCAGCTGCAGGTTGAATCTGCAATGTATAGCTACCATGGGCTCCTTGAACAGGGAAATGCTGCACACCGCCGTTTCCTCCTCCCGGTATTCTCGGTTCGGGCGCTCCGTCGTGATGCGCCGATGAACTAAATGACAGTTCTTGGGACTTGAACAGGTTATCCAGGTCCTGTGGAAGTCCATAACCGTTCAAAGCTTGCGATACCGACGAGGAAGTGCCATCGTCATTTGCTGCTAGAGCAAAAGAGGAAGAACTACCAACAGATGAATGGTGGTGGCTATTAGCGATGGAGGCAGAATGATGTGCGGATTGGTCGAGGCTAGGAGCGCCGTAAGTTTCTGATATGGCAGATAGGGAAGGAGCGCCATACAAGCTGGATGGTGCAGGAGGAGGCTGTATCCCGGAATTGAGAGAGCTGAAGGAATGTGACTGAGATGCATCGTAATTCTGCGAAAGGGAAGAGAAACTGAAGGATCCACCAGAACCACTTGATGAAAATGGTGCACCATAACTCGTTGGTGGCAGAGGCTGGGAACCAGCAAAGCCATTTGAGGGCACGAAGCTAGTGGCCCCACAGTTATGACCGCCGGAATGAGATTGGGATAATGACGCTGAGGTGCCATGGGCGCCAAACGAAGCACCTCCATGGAAACCATGAGAATGGGCGCTTCCGAAAGATCCGCCAACGGCGGGCGGTGGGGACAAACCAAAATCTGAAGCAGAAGAACTGGAAGAGGAAAAGGAACCCAACGATATACCTTCAGGCGAACCGTATATTATCGGCGGTTTACTTGTATCTTTGGCTGAACTAGCCGGATCTGGAACTGGAGGTGGAAGATACGTTGGGCCTTTAGGTTTAGTAATCCCGAAAGCATTATTCTGAGCAACAGTTTGTCCAATTGATGTGATTAAGCCAGGAGGGACAGGATCACGGAACTTCACTGGCACTTTTGGCATGACGTTAGTCCCTGAATGTCCATTGAAGTCAAAAGGTTGTGGCACCTTCATTTCGTATCCTGGACTTTTAGTTATAACAAATGCTACACTTGTAGGAGGAACACCATACTGGTTGCTAGGAACCGATAGGCCATTCGAGTGGCCAGACGAAGGCGGCGGCGGTGGGGGTCCATAGTCACTTGAGGGAGCAGATGGTGATGGTGCACTTGGAGGCGGTCCGTAAGAATCACTTGGCGGAGGTGGAGGTGGTCCCCCATATATATTACTTGGAGGTGGTGGCGGTGGAGAATCTCCTAAGGAGGGGCCTATAGATTGGGATATAAGACTAAACAATTCATCATCACTTGGTGGAGGCGGACCTCCGTAATCAGTAGCCGGATGTGGCAGATTAACGTCACCTCCAGCTGAAGGAGGACCGTATGAAGAGCTAGGTTCAGATGGTTTGGGCACACCATAACTATCACTTGGCGGAGGGGGAGGAGCTCCGTAATCATCGCTAGGGAGTGAAGACTGCGGGGGTCCATATTGGCCGCTTGGAGGTGGGCCGTAGTCCAAACTGGGAGAAACTGATCCACTAGGAGGCGGTCCGTATGAATCAACTGGCTTTTTAGCAACTAGACCAGGAATCGGCTGCCATCCATCATATTTAATCTCCGGTGGCGTTGGAGGAGCTCCGACTCCCGGTGGCGGTCCATACGATGAGCCAGGTGGTGGAGGTGGTGGAACAGGTGCTCCATATGTTACTATCGGTTTAGATTTTGGTGGTGGAGGTACATTAAATGACAGGGATGGTGGGCCATATGATATAGATGGAGTATTTGGCGGACCATATGAAGGCTTCGGCTTAGGCGGAGGACCATACAGTGGTTTGGGAGGAGGACCATAAGAAGTTTTTGGTGGTCCGAAAGAGGCTTTTGGACCTTTGGAGGAGCTGAAAGACCATGAAGATGCTTTAATAGGGGGGCCGTAGACTGGTCGCGGTGGCTTTGGTGGGCCATATGAGGAAGAAGGGATATGGACAGGTTTTGGAGGGCCATATGTGGGCTTTGGTGATTTTCCAGGTCCTTTGCCATTGAGAAAAGAGGGTGGGCGACTAAAGGAAGGTTTAGATGATCCAAAAAGGCTTGCTGACGGTGGAGGAGGATCAGGTGGTGGAGGCACGAAAATAGCATCATGATGATGTTTCCCACCGTGACCGAAACCTTTAAATTTGATTCCTCCTCCTCCCCCTCCTCCACCTCCAAACCCACCCCCACCTCCTCCGATAAATGGAACGCCATACGAGGTGGAAGGTGGCCTTGGTGGACCATAGACCGGTTTTAGTTTAGAGGGTGGTGGACCGTAAGAAGAAGAAGGCTTTTTGACAGGAGGTCCGTAAGATCCAGAAGGCGGGGGCGGCCTGAAGGAACCAAAGGAAGGTGGAGGTCCATATGAACCCGATGGAGGTCCATATGAACCTGATGGAGGTCCATTGGATCCCGAGTGAGATGAGTGTCCATGAGAATTCAAAAATGAGGAACCCCCAGAATGGGAAGAATGAGAAATTGAAAACGAAGAAGATCCGTGAGATCCCGAATGAGATGAGTGGCCGTTTGATCCCAAAAATGATGGCGGTCCATAAGAATTCGAAGGGGACGGTGGAGGCCCGTAAGATCCAGATGGAGACGGGGGGCCATAAGATCCGGATGGTGGTGGAGGCCCATATGAATTTGAAGGAGGCCGGAACCCGCAATCGTGACCAAAGCTGCCACCACCGCCGAATCCTCCATGGTCGCCTAAATCACCTCCGCTGCCGGTGCCGTGGAAACTTGCTTCTCTGCGCTCAGCTTCTTGAGTGGGCGCCGGAGCTTCTGTCGTTGAGGACGTTACGACGGCAGAACTGTGTGGCACGATCAACAAAGTGCATATCGTCGCGACCAAGGCGATGTATACCTGCAATGCAAACATCAACGTCAGATAGGAAAATCCACAAACAAAAGCGTATTAATACAGTTCTAAAGCAACAGTACATGCTAGTATATATACCAGGTGAGTCAGCTGCCCCTGTTTTTTTTTAATTTACGCAACATGCTAAGCAACATATTTGACTTAGGCCTTTCTTGAATGCCTTCTAATGGCTGGTTTGCATAACACTTTATAAAGGAGGGATTTATAACTCTGTGCATAAGTGTTTATAGGACAAAATGAAATCGCTATGTATGTCGATACAAAAAACATCACACTGGGAGCTGCAGTTTAGCCAATTTTACAAACTTTTATTAATTAGCAAACATTCATACACGCCTTTGAAAGCCCCCTGAAGTAACAACCTTTCACATGCATCGGTTGACAAAACCATTTGAAAATAAAATGGCATATCTACGCAGTGCGACCAATTGGATTTAACCGTCAATCAATGTTGTACAGCCTTGTTAAAAAATGCTAAGTATTAGGCAAACTATGGTGCATTATAGACCATACAGTAATTGTAGTGACTGATGCACTTTATTTGTTTGAATTAAAACTACCAAACCGAGCTCAAAACACTGTATGACGTTGCAAAATGCTGTAAAGATTCGAGGTGGGGTCTAGTTCTGCGATTACTAATTCGTATAGGAATCTCAACTCGTAAGGTATCATTGGCCGAATGGTATTATCATGGTTGCTTTAACACTGTGTCACTTGAGTTCTGGTTCAAATACTTCGGGTTAAGCTCAAACTTTTTAATTACCTTTTGTTTCATCTCTTTGGGCCTATAATTTGATATTATGATATAAATAACATTTTAATAACATTATAAGTGTGTACAAAATAGAATAATCACCGCCGCAAAGAACAACCGCAAAGCCCAAATCATCTACGGGCACTCATACGTGAAGAATGCAGGCAGATTACACCGCGCATGTTACAGCATGCAAGAAGGTCTTTCCGGCAACGTACACAAATGTGCACTGATGAAGGGGGTCGACATTTTGAACATTTACTTTGTTGATGAAATCCACGCTCTTTAACAATGTATTATTCTGTTTACCCGTGAACTTTACCACATTTACAATCCTTTGTCAATAGAAGAAGTGAAACATAAGATTTAAACATGAAACAAAAACTGTTAGAAATAATATCGTCGATATGCACCTAAAAAAATGAAAGCTAACTACGTAACACGCTTTACAACACCAGATACGGTACAGGTTATTAGGGTAAACACAATTATCTGATTGTAATTCTTGTGTCTCTGGCTCACAGGAGAGGCAATAACAAAAATAAATAAATTAGTACACTAAAATACAGAAAATAAACACAAGGAGAACATAAAAAGAAAACATTCTTCGGGAAAACATTCCTCTATCTCCTTGCAAGCATTATATCTATGAAACGCCGTCTGTTTTAAGGCTTTTGCAGCTCTTTGGTTCTCATTGAGGCCTTTAATCATTATGTTAGTTGCGTATAGTATCGAATAGAAGGGCAGAGCTATAATAACAGTTTGTTTGCTAAGAGGGTCAGTGTTTTCACATTAGACTATAAACTGCGGGTTGCATTGATACGAATATCTAAGGGCAACTTACTCACCTAGTATAATTCAGTAACAGCTTAAGATGCATCTTGTAACAATTACGCAAACAAATTGTTCCACAGCACGAGCATATATAAGTATGCTCGAAATTTACCTATTTCACTAAGGCTATGTAAATTAGCGATTATATATTATTATGGGCTATTAAAATTAACAGGTTGGAAAAAACTCAAATGCTAAAGAATAGTCCTGAAGCTTAGGACAAGTTATTTCATTGACTGTCTCTGAGATCGAAGTCAGCATTCAGGCTTCTCAATCCAGAAGTCTTAGGTCCGATCCCCGGCACGGGAATTTTTCTTTGCCGAGAGTCATCCCTTAACCTCCTTATAGACTTAGTATGAAAATACGGGAGTGAATGTGTGTTCAATGTAAAAATTAATGAAAACCCAACATTAAAACATTCCCAGTCAGGGACTAAAACGTCAGTAAGTTGTTTCAAGACAGAGCCCTCGATATGGCCACAGAAGTTAAAGGGGACTAATAATCCACATTAAGAAAAACAATACATTACTTTTTTCACACTAAACGTGCACAGGAAAAGCAACTGCAAAGCTGAAACAGGTGTAAATAATGATAGATCACAGACGGGACTAGATTCGCGTAGGTTATGTTTATTGCGCCGATACCCTACTATTCTTCCTGGTATTCTTTCACAATTTTCACCCACTGACTTTGTGGTGCATGTAAAATGAAGGTTGGAAGATAATTCAAACATTCGCTTCTTAGGTTCTAAATATTTTCCAAATAAGCCTCAGGATTTATGAGGCATTTTAATAAAATAGGAATCCCATGGAAATAGTGAATCCAGCAGACAAGGAATGTGCAAAATTCTAACAATAATTTTCAAACATTTGAATAAATATGTTTCAAACTGCAGGGTTATATTACGAAGGATATTAATTTTATTCCTAATCCATGTCTACTTAACTATATTACCAACCACACTCCATTTAATAGAACGTCTCTCATCAGCTATCCTTTCGTCAGTTGTCATTTGCCCTTTACGTCTAGTTTTAACTGCGATTGGCAAGTAACCCTTTTATATATGTAAATGTCCGTTATAGACCCGAGCAGCGTCGAACTGTTAACGACAATAAATTCGCTGTTCTTGGGAATGACACGATAGGCTACACTGACTCGACATGATCCATGCGGTGAACCCTTTTGATACATTTGCAGGCGCTGATGCAGGAACACGATTCTGTATTTTACCTATGAACGATGAGTTATAGGTCTGTATGAAACATTTGACAGTCGCGGTGCCGTTGTTTTAACCCCACAGTACATCAGCGAGCCGTTCCATTTTGTACACATTACTGTTCCCTAACGCATTACGCTTGTTGCAATATCCTGACACCGTCTGCAAATTAAGTTGATGTCAACAGAATGGTATAGGAGTCGTCCTGATGCAACAAGATGTAGCCCCCGCACCCTGCCTCTGTTTGTGGTCATGTCGTGTACTCCAGTATGTGTTCATTATTTCTCTTGATATTAACACGAAGCTAAGCATTCTCTACCGCATAATATAAAATCCAATTTGTGCTCCTTTCACACCATATAAGCCTAAATTTACTTAAATGAGACGTTAATAGCTTAGTAGAAACATTTATGAAAACAATAATATGCTGTCAAGAAATAAAATTATAAATTTTATATTCCGTAGCATTATAGACCCAGAGAGAGAGAGAGAGTGAGAGGGTGGATAGAAAAAAATAAATACAATAACCTGAGACAGGGCAACTTAGTACAACAAATTCCGCAATAAACATTGAATGAAATGGGAGTCGCCTTTCTTATTTAAGGAACATACAGAGTTAAAGATAAAAGTCTGATGTGTTACACTTACATGACTTTCCCTACTCTTGTAAAAACTATTTTTACAAACGTTTATTCTCCATATGCTTCATGTTAATCGAGATATCGAGATGTTAATCTTATTGCTAATTTTCTTGTAGATGCAAAGCGAATTGGTAGGCTTTAAGCGAGAGTCAAATATTTTAAGAGCTGGTTTCTATGTAGAGTGTTCCATTCTCTTTGCATGATCACGAGAGAAAACGAATGAAAAAGGTTTAAATATTTCAGAATTCAAACCAATAACAAAAAACATCTCACAAATGATTAATGCCAGAATTTTCTTACATAAATTGTATCTAGAAATAAGACAAAGACAATTGCTTTTAAAGGGAAGAAGATCGAAAATAATAATAAATGAGAAAATTTTAGGACAAGTACCCCACTTCAATTATTTAGGTTGTGATATTAGTTTTAAGTAAGACATAGACATTGAGAAGAAGGTTAAGATTTCAGGCTATCTGTGGAACAACTGAAAGACCTCTGGGAAGAAAAACAAGAAAGGAAACACAAATGAAATTCCATAAAGTTATGGCTGTGCCCAATCTTGTATATGGTTTCGAATCGTGGAGAATAACAAAAAGAGAAAACTCACGCATAAAGGCAGCAGAGATGAAGTTCATTAAGATGTGTAAGGGGATGTACTAAAAATGGATAAAATAACGAACGTAACAATAAGATCAGGTTTAAAAACTTTTCAGACAGAAGATAAGATAGAAGAAAATGGAATGAAATGGGAGGATATGTTGACAGAATGATAAAAAAATAGATTACCAAAAACATAATTAATTATCGGCCGATGTGGGAAGAAAGATCTCGGTAGCAGGGGAAGAACAAAAAAAAAAGAAGACATAAATTGTGACATTTAACATTTAATAAGATCTACCTTTTTAAGTAAGATTTTGCCTATATCTTACGGTTTATCATTTATGCAAAAGTTATTTGGAACAAAGAGGGGTTCACAGGTTATTCCTAGAAAATTGTCGATATATGTATATTTTGTCATGCAAATAATCAAAATTGTTAAGAGTCATTTTTGAGAAAATAAAAAAAAAACCAAAACTTTTCCATGTAAAAGGTCGTTTGGGGAGTTTTGTTGAAAATAGTGTCCAACCCTTGGAAGACGCTGAGCTTAAATACCAATTCTATTGTTTTAAGCTACTTTTCGTTTTTTAGTTATGCTGTTCACAAACAGGAAGACAGGCACACACACAGAGAGGTGGAGGGGGACAGAGAGAGCGAGATGCGGATCTTTATCCAAAAATGCTTTTTGGGGGTATTCAAGGTGCCTCGAAACCTGCATTTTCGGTGAAATATTGAGATTGCCTTTTTGGGTGGAATGCAAAACTTCCTCTACTAGTTACGTGGCAGCGAAGGTAAAAAGTATTCAATAGGCACCATAAGAAGACAAACGGCGTTGTTTTAATTATATCCTATTTTCTAAGAAATAAAAACTATCAATAAAACGTATGGAAAACTTTTAACTACCTGAAACACCCATAAACAGCTGATAAAAACATGCATTGTACAATTTAGTAGAAAGAAATGGCTCTACCTATGATTTCTCTTTACCTCATTCTGGCGTTACCTTTTGAAATTGCAATATCAATTGATCCTTATTAAGAAATTTAAACGAATTTCAAACAAAAATGTTCCTAGCGCCCGTCAGTTTAAGAAGAATGTTTTTGAATGGAATACAATTTTCAATACATCGTTATTATTCTTCAGCCATTGTACCCCTCTGTGATATTATTCAACTTTGAATGCTCAAGTTTTTTTCATGTGCAATTTATGTTGGGTAAGAATTGGTTATGCAACGTGTTTGTGGTTAGGCTTCCAAATTTAACTCTTGCATCAAAAACTCCCTTGCAGAAAACACTCAGAATATAGCTACCAATGATGCTCTTATTGATGGCAGTGATGTCTGACGATATTAGACTGTACGTCTAGATCTTGGACCTTAAGATTGGAATGCAACATCCCCTGCTCATTCTTTTATTCGATACTGAAAGGGCATTTTGCCTTTAAATTGACATCATGCCTTCCTCCGCTTACCCGTGCATGTAGTAGAAACCAGCGTAGTTCACCACGGAAATGTTTTCCTACAGTAAAAAATTTATATTTCTTCTGTTTTTTGGGATCAAAGAATAAATGAGTGCGCTTTATGCAACCTTGGAGCATTAAGCAGTATGGTCGGAATAACCTCATCCCATTCCTGCACCCGAGGTCGCGGGTTCAAACCTGGAGGAGACCGATGGATATTTTCGGGCGTAAAAATCCTTAGCATGGCTTCCTTCGAAAGGGAAGTAAAGCCGGTGGTCCCGTGTCGTAGATTTACTGAAAGAACCTCAAGCCTGCTAAAGAGGCCTCTGAGCAAAATTACCGGTCTTTCACGCCCAATATAGAATGGGACGCTAGGGACCACAGTAGTTAAAGAGCGTCCATAAATATTAAAAAAAAACGAGATGATATTGCCAACGCGGCGCATTAAATGCTTTGTTGCGCTAAATTTCACACTGGGCAAAAATATTTTTTTAGAAATTGTGTATCATCTAACATAACGAAAATTCGATAGATAAAAATGTGGAAGCTGTACTCCTTTTGACTGGATAAAGTCATAATTATGACCATATTATTTTTCTTTTCTTTTTTTTCATTTTAGCAGGCCTAACGCTTGACAACTCTAAAGATAACAAAAATTAGCATTTCAACCAAGATATTGAAAGCAATATATTTTAACACGAGAAGGTGCAAAATGACGGAAATGCAGAGCGTGTGAGAAATGAAAATACCTTTCCTGAAAATAATATTCAACTTTACAATTCAACCTTCCCTTGGCAAGCAGGACAGCGAGTCTGAGAACGTCTGGAATTCAAATTACCTCAACTTTAAACAAAGGCAAGGGCTCCCTTATTTGCATTAAGATTCCTAATTAGAAGTAAATAGTTTTTATCTCGGAAAGAAAGTTTGTAAAATAGTGGGAACGCCATCTCTTCTACAACAGATACTAATTAATGAATGATCTATGTGGTGACATACTCCTGAGCCGGTTAAAACGGTGCCATGCTTGATGACCTTGATGAGATGCTTACTCGCTTTCATTGCCCCCGGTGTGGACATCAGGTCCCTTTCTGTGCCTGTAGTGCACCCGAATGTAACGGTACTTCAGAGCTATTACCTTCTTCTTCTTCTTCTTCTCACTTGTATGGGTTAGGTTTTCCAGTAAACTCGTTTCGGCATTGTTCCCCACATTTCCTTCCTTCAGGGCTGCCTTTCACTTCCCAATTTCTCAGAAGCTGCAATACATTCCTTGGTTAACTTTTTGCCCCTTTCCAAACAACTCTCTCATGAGGAAACAGAACTGTTCTTTCATGTTATAAGGTTTCTTGCATGAAAAGCAACAGATGTTGGATAATGCTTCAAAGCACCTATAAGTACTTCTTGTGACCATTTCTATATCTTCCATAGCGTTTTTAATAATGTTTATACGCTCTCAAAATTGGTCTTTTATAACCGTTTTGATGCTTTGTAAATTAAGTTTCCTTTCACAAACTTGTTTCAACATTAATTACATGAATACACACGCGTGCAATCAAACTTTTAAGAATGCGATTTTGGGAAGGGAGCTTCAGGATAGGCGTTTTCTATATATTAACTGCACTTATGCATTCAAAATCATCGAATTGCCCAACGCATGTTGGCAATAATTTCAGTATGATACGGTGAAACGATCTGGTGTGTTATATTCACATATTAGTGGGTATACAAATTATTCTTACGAAATTTTATTTTTCTATTTACTTCATTTTTCTAGATATAAACCTTTCCGGAAACAGCTACATTACAGATTTTCTTACACATACAAAAGGAACAGCGATAGTCAAATGGTTTAGAACTGCACGCTATACGCTGACCTTAAAATCCCATAGTCTTTCCATGATTTCCCGAGAAACAGTTGAAAATGCACAGAACTTTAAAAGAATGGCTAAGTATTGAACAATTCGAATCATTCATAATGGATACCTCAGAATGGCTGACGCCACAAAAGAGTTATTTGAAATAAATTATGTGTTTTAAAGAGATCTAAATTTTTTGTGTAATACGTTTTCGTCTATGGTTTAACGTTCAGCAGTTATACAAGATTATACAAAAGTCCTTCCGAATAATGAGGACTTCGCAGACTATTCCCAGAAAATTCAAGATATGCATTTTATTTCTCATGTAATTATCTTTAATATACGACAATTTAATGAAAATCGTTACAGCCATTTTTCAGAAAATCAAAGTTTAGAAAAAGTTCTATATAATAGTATCTTCGTGTTGCATCTTTGGAAAGTACTGAGCCTAAACACCACGACTTTTCGTTTTTTGAGTTATACTATTCACAGACACTCACATACACACATACACATATGTTTTTTTCCTAAAAATGTTTTCTTGTATTTAAGGAGCCGCAAAATATGCATTCCTGGTGAAATCTCGGTATTGAATTTTTGGGTGAAGTACAATACCTTCCCTACCTACTATGTACGTGACAGAGAAAGTAAAAACTGTGAAATACTGCTTATAATTTTATTTGTACGTATGTCAAAACATGTTAATAGACACATTTCTTGAAGCACGTTACTTAATATTTTACACTTACAAAAATATCCATCCTCAGATATACACTATGCGTAAAAAAATATGTTTCTTGAATGGTAATACTAATGTTTATATTATAATTTTTTTTTCTTAGTTCTGCGTAAGATGAATTTACTACTTAAATAAAAGTGTACACTGTTTCTCTGTAAATTAAACTTATTTACCCATTCAGCATCTTTGTTGCCATAGATAGTTATTCTAACTGCTATATGATTTCTAATAGACGCTTAGAAGTTAAGATATCCATAATTTTGATAGAAATGGTCCCTTTTATGCTTTCAAGCCCCAATTCTATGTTAGACATTTTCTTTTTATTGAACTAATTTTAATCCAAAATGTTCAGAATCTTCTTTCAGTTATTTATTAAGCATTACCCATCCTCATTTAGAAGTTCGTACATTACTACCATTCGCATTTAGACACCAGCAAACACACGTCAGATAGGTAAAATTTCGTATTTAATGTTACCGTTATCTGAGACAGAGAAGCTTTTACATTCTGGACAACGGTAGTAGATACATAAACCTACTTAAACGTGTAGCATGTTGTACCTTATTTTGGCGATGCTCTAGCGTTAATATACGACATGAATAACGTTTTGAAGGTAAGCATGACCAACTTTGGATAAATTCCAGCGCACCCAGGGAGTTCATGATGGTGAGGGTATGCCAGTAAAGGGGATCTGCAGGTTTAGAGGTTGCAACACCAGCAAATTAAAATTCCTGGCGGTACCGAAACAACTTTCGCTTTATTGTGTTAATAAAGTACTTAAATAACGAGCCTTTTAATAAACAGATGAGACTGTTCAATGCTTCGGATTGTTGAATGTGCGCAGCAGAGTAACCACTTCTTATAAAACAGCATTTTACAGAGAGGAAAACATGCTGAATTACTTAGATGAGTGGGCCAGCTCAAATTGAACGTTCCGTTCCCTTTTTTGGAGGAGGGGGATAAATCAAAGATATGTTACCTGTGAGGCAAAAACGTTAAAATCACTGTTTCAGTAGGGCGTAAGGAAGGAGTGGAAGAAGAAAGCCCTGAAAGAAAGGAGAATATTTCAATCCGAAGGAAATTGAGGTGCTAATATATCGAATGGATTTTTGCACGAGACTATGTTTATTTTAAATTATATTTCAATTCTACTACAAACGCCTACCTCTGTGGTGCCGGGGTAGCTTGCCTGCTTCACATTCAAGAGGTCCCGAGTTAGAATCCCGGTTAGGGCGATTTACTCGGATAAGGTTTTCTTATTGAAAGGTGAATGTCAAGTAACTCTTAAGGTCCATGGACCCCGGGCTCAATTGAGCATCATTTCGCCCATTTCATTCATAGTCCGATATGACCAAACCGGTTAAAGGACGTTAAGTCTTATAACAACTATTATAAACTTTGAGGATTAGAGGAATTCGTGTGCTTTTATACGACAATCTTATTTATTACTACTTTTCATACGTTAATTGCTTCTGCAGCGAAATACTCTTGTAACACTTACTTCATGATTTTAAGACCTCTGTGTAATAGAGCTGGCCCTCTCGTAGCCGTGGTCGCGGGTTCGAGTCCCCCCTCGGGTATGGGTGTTTGTGTGTGTGTATGTGTGTTGCGGAAATAAGCGGTATGAAAACGGTAAAACACAGTAGCATAAACTGGGTACAACAAGGGAACTTAAAAAAAAAAGATGTCCTAAAATAGGTAATCTTAATTTGACGGCAGGGATGTTCATGCAAACATCAGTGTTGCCCAAATAATATTCGTGTATTTCCCTTTTTTCTTTTTAATTTCCTTAACGGCAGTTTGAGGTGCTTACGTTTAGTCCAAACGAACGAATAACAAAAATGTATTAACATCACATCTAAAAATTACAGAAACCCATTTAATTACTGAGAAATGAATCAGATGCATACATAAAAATATTGACGATTACTTCACATATGTGCTGATTAAAGGGAGTATACACCGGTTTTTTTTCTCCGCTTCCAGGCGAAAAGCGCAGAAATAAAGTTAAAAATATGCTCGAATTAGTTAGACATTTCAATTTTTAACGTTCTTCTATTCTCTGATAAATTGACCACGATTACTGCCTGTATTTTTTGCTTCGCGAATTATAATCCTTATTGCATTACGTAAAATAACAAATTTTACCCTATATCCCGAACATTTGGGGACCTAGCCCTAAGTTATTCTTAGCAACATATTACAAAAATGAATTCAAACTTCCGTACAATTAAAATTCAGCGCAAAAGCTAAAGAAGAGAATGCGTGGAAATCATGGAAGTAAACAACGTCATTTTTTTCTGATGCAAAAGACGTAAAGGTGAAAGGAAATGTGCTTAGTGTAAGCATACATTACAGGAGGAAATTCAGAACAGCATTTATAACATGCTCTGTGGATTTAGGTTTCCTAGATGCCTATCTGTTATCTTTAGCTTGTTCTTGATTAGTTATCTCTAGCATGAAGCTCGTGCATCAAACAACTCCAACGACTGTAAAGTTTTGATAATCAACGAATGTTTGCATTTTTAATCTCTGAATTAATTAACACAAAGAAACTGTTTTGTGGTATAATGTATATTAGACTTACGTCTGATTAAAAACAATGTTAGAAATATATTAATCAAATACACTGAATGAAAATCACGTTTTGTACTGTTTTGAATGTCAATGCCTAAAAGGGATTAATTAGCTAAAAAAAAGCTTGGTAAAAAGTCCCTTGTGCCATTACCAGGTTCATAATTGTCATTTTCTTTGCTAGAATACTTTTGAAGAAAGCTTGAGAAGCTAAGACATCAGAAGCTTGATTGAACTTCACATTTTTATTCTCTTTCCAGTTATATCAACGATTCAGAACAACTTGAAGTATGTGACTTACGTAACTGACTAAACACCCATTAAAATGCTGAGGTATTGTTTTTATTCTCACCACATAACTACTGACTGAGATGTATGCAATGATACCCATAAGCCATCTTGGCTTATGTGTGCCAAAAAGTAAACTTAGGCTGATCTGAATGTCGGCCTCGTTTATGTCCCCATGTTTTAGGAAATAATTAACTTTAAAAATGCAAAAGAAATGCCTATAGTTTGAGTGCTTTTTCTTCAGGTTTTAAAGTAAATGTTTTTCCAGCGACAGCCCCCTCTTAAAGGTTTTAAATTACTCCTCCTGACCTCATCACCTGTGTGTTTCTGACACGTGAGTTTTGGAGTAAAGCTCATTTGCTGCCTGGCTGAGGGAATCAGTTTCATTATACCACTAGGCCTCTATATGGATATCGGAAGGCTGAAGTTTAGGAGAGCATAGACAACTAACTATTGTGCTGGTTAAGGCAAACGGCACAATATGTCATCATTCAAGTATAATAAAGTACAGACTGCGCGGTGTTTTTCCTGTCCGCGTCCTCGGCGCTTGTTTTTCGAGTTAATAGTTGAAGACCGTACATAGGTGAATACAATCCCCCCCCTGTTTTTAGAGAATTAACAGACAGGCAGCGTGATTTTACCTTTTTTCAACAAGACTTTGCAACAGCTCATACGGCCAATATTTCGATCAGAACAATTGAAAGTGTGTTTGAGGACAGAATTATTAGAAGAAATTTGTGGCCCCTTCGGTCCCCCGACCTAACCCCCTGCGATTTCTATCTCTGGGGTATCTTAAAACAAAGTGTTCAAGACAAACCCACACACCCTGGAAGAATTAAAACACAATATCCGCCAGGAAATTGCCAGCATTTCTCAACATGAACTACAGCGAGCGATGTATAGTTTCCTAAAGAGGTGCAAAAAACGTATGAACAACGACGGTGGCCAGTTTCAGCATCTCCTTTCATAAAGTTGGTAAGTAAAGCCTTTAAAAGTGGTTTTAAAAATGCTGTATGGTTTCATCCGCGCCTTTCTGTGATAGCGGCAGACGGTAACAGCGCCGAGGACGCGGACTGGAAAAACACCGCGCAGCCGGTTCGTAGTTTTCTGGCTCTCCTATATAACATACAGATGCGCGTTTACAAGCATAATTTCTACTGGGTAAAAACTATCTTTCATGTCATAAAACAAGTTTCTACCAGGAGTTGTAGATCTTAGATCTCAATGTCTATACCAGTCATTGCGAAGTAAATCATTTGTCTTATACGACACAGATTTCCGTCATTGCTCCAGACGCACTTCAGCCTTGGACTTATTGTGCTACCTGTATCGTTTTAAGCCAATTCATTATGCCTGCACGCTTTAGTAAGGAATACAGTATCGAATACAGTAGATTACTTAGTTTTGTTACTAATATTACTGACGTGCTGGTTACGCCTCCCACCAGCCATGGTGTCATTCGTTTCTGTGTGCATCAAAATTTAATGTGACAATAAGGTGATGTACGTACTAAACCTACTCATATGCTTTCTATCCTTCGTGTAACGTAAATCGCTGAATTAAGGAGTGAGGGTTTCTGCTCGATCGCCATTATAATATAAAATTTACACATTTCACCAAAGTGTTCTGAAGTAAGTAAACATCACGGCCAGGATTCCACCATTCGTCTACCGCCATAGGGCAGAGAAAACGTTGTCGTAATTAAAGCAAAAATGTCAAAGGACCTTCAATGGGAACCCAGTAATACGCACTAAATAAGAGCTATTAATGCAAAAATAGCCTTGTAATCAGTTTGCTTTCACCAGTTGGGATTCAAAGTTTCCGAAACCAGTGCTTCATTTTAACAAGGAACTTTGCGAGGATAAGTTTTCCATAGACAAGCTAAACTTAGATGAAGTTGTCATCGCTAGCTGTTCCGGGAGCATCCTGCGGGAAGCCTTAATTTCCCATTTCCATTAGAGGAAAGTCAAGTATAGGGCTTCTTCTTCTTCTTCTTCTTCTTCAGCTCTTCCCGCTAAAGTAGCTTCTTCTGCTCTATTTAAACTCGTCTTGAGTATCGCTTCCAATATTCCAGCAAACATGTGCCCCATGCCACTTATAACCATCTTTGTTTGACCTTTAGAACCCAATAAGTCCTCTGTTCAACACAACTGATTACTCTATATATATATATATATATATATATATATATATATATATATAACGCCTATCCAGTTTTTCGTAATCATTTGCACTTCCGTCTTTCATTTTTTATTTCTTCTTGTATGCATTACTTTCGTTTTATACCAATTTACTTTACATCGTTTCTACACTTCTGTTCCTCTAAGATTTCCTTTTAATGCCTTCTAATGTCTCATCTGGCAGTTTGAAACCGCATCTGTTTGTATTATTTTCCACCTCTTTGTTATGTAACCTAGAATATATTTTATCACATCCTTTATTTATTTATTATTTTATTTTTTGTACCTCCTTCTTTTAATACATCTTTTTTTCTAGTATAATATTTCTCTTCTTCATAATTCATTAATTTTTTTCTTTTTTCTATTAATATTTTGTTCACCTTTCTTAATTTTCCTCAACATCGTTTCTTTTATTACCTTCGTTTTCATATTTTTATCCATAGCCAATAATATGGTTTCATCCTCAGGTTTCTCATTCTTATCATTTCTATTCTGTCTTATGTTATTCACCTATGCTCTTTGTATTTTTTAAATTAATTTTCTCATTTACTTTCTCTGCCTCGTACATAGTAGGTAGAGAAGGCATTGCATTCCGCCCAAAAATTCGCCACCATTATTTCATCGGAAATGCAGGTTTTGAGGTACCCTGAATAAAAAAAGTACTTTTAGAAAAAAGATCCTTGTGTGTGTTTGTGTCGTGAGTCTGTAAACAGCATAACTGAAAAACGAAAAGACGGACAAGTACCAAACTTGGTATTTAAGTTCAGTGTCTTTCAAGGATGCGACACGAAGATTTTCAAGAAAATAACCCACCCAATCACCCTTTACATGGAACATTTTTCAAATATTTTGATTTTCTAAAAATGGCTCTAACGATTTTGATTAAAATATCACACATTTAAAACATTTACATGACAAATAAAATTTGAATTTTCTGGGAATAGCCTGCAAAGTCCTCTTCATTCGGAAGTAATTTTGTATAGTCTTGTATAGCTGTAAATGTTAAGCAATAGACGAGAAAGAACTACAGAAAAAATGTAGATATACTTAAAACACAATTTATTTCAAATCATTTTTGTGGCATACGCCATTTCTGAGATATTCGTTATTAACGGTTCGAATTGTTCATTACTGGTTATTCGCTTAAAAGAGCTGTCAATATTCAGTTGTTTCTCGCGATGTCACGGAAACTGTATGGAAGTTTAAGGCCAACATATAGCGTCCAGTTCTTAACTTTTGACTATCGCTGTTCTCTTTGTATCTGTAACGAAATGTGTACTGCAAAGGTTTATTTGGAGTAAAATGTAGTAGATAGAAAAATAAGCTTTTGTAAGAATAGTTTGTAGGTATACCACTAATAAACACAGAAGGTAGAGAAAGTCGTGTGAGTGTATCGCATCAGATTTTTGTTACTTGGTTTAATTGGTATTTCTGTTCTTATTGTTCAAAATGCTTTCTTCCTGATTTTTTTCGCTATAATAGTTACAGTTCTTTTATGATTCTACTAGCTTTCGATCCATATTGTTCTATTTGATTCCTTCTTCTGTGTTTCTATATTTTCCCTCAAACAATTCTTTTGAGACTCTTCACTCCCTCTCCTGCCTCTGTCTCTACCGACAGTTTCTTTTAAGTGTTTGTCTTCGCCTTTTCATTGTGCAATTTGTGTTCGTTTATGCTGCCCTTCCTCAAGTTTATTGTTTAAATAACTGTTTTTGTTCTTTTATCTCACAATTTTCTTAAATTTTAAGACTCAACTACTTGTGTTCCCATAGCCCCCTTCTTTCCAACCTGGCTTACGTACTGCCTTGAGTTGCTCAAGTATAGAAAAAGAGGGACAAAGGTGATTTCACTTATTCTGCATCTTTTTCTGTGTAATCTTACTGAAACATGCATGCGTCATTGCCAAGGATCTGTCTAATTGAATGACAACTGTGTGTTTCGTCACATTATTTTGAAACCACCAAATGCTAATGGCGGACACTGTGCAAATACAAAGGTAAATTATTCTTGATTTAAAGTTCAGCATACAATACGTTTCTGCGGCGAATAAATCTTGAAACGCATAGAATACACCGTCACTGTTGAAGTTTTTACTTTCTGTACCACCTAATTAATGTAGAGGAAGTGTTGTATGAAACTCAGAAATTCGATGTCCAGAGTTCACAGGAACAGCATTTTTGTGGGCTCTTTAATTCAAGAGTGTGTGTGTGTGTGTGTGTGTGTGTGAGAGAGAGAGAGAGAGGGAGGGAGGGAGAGGGAGGCACAGAGATATGGCATTTTAAGAAAACAGTAGTATATGCTTGAGAACATCATAACTCAAAAACAGGAAGTGGGATACGTACATAAAATCAATCTTAAGCAAGCCACATTTTGAAGATTATACAAAGAGAAGATCAAGAAATTCCTAACATTCAAAGCTTCGTTCGCCTAACGATTTTGATTAAAAAGTCTTATACTTGAGTAATTATTAAGACTGGAATCAAAAATAAAATGTATATATTGTATTTTATGTAACGAGAATTTCTTAATTTTTTAAAGAATTATATAACTGCATAATACCTAATACAGAAAACATTATATTTCCTTCTAATTTATATACATATATAGGCGTTTAATAATTCTGGATTAGATGCTGTTGTTCGGAAGTATTTTTCCACACTTCCTACGCTTTGAAACATTATTTCTTCCTCATGTATTGTCCTCCGTGGTGTAGTGGTTACCACGCTAGCCTCTAGTTCCCGAGGTCGCAGGTTCAAACCCGGCGGAAGGATTTCGAGCGTAAAAATCCTTAGCATGGCTTCCTTCTGAAGGAAAGTAAAGCCGGTGCTCGCGTGTCGTAGATTTACGGCACGTAAAAGAACCTCAAGCCTGATAAAGAGGCCTCTGAGCAAAATTACCGGTCTTTCACGCCCAATATAGAATGGGACGCTAAGGACCATAGTAGTTAAAGAGCGTCCATAAATAAAACTCAATTTAATTTATCCCAATGTACTCATACAAAGAAAACGGAAAGTCAAGGCTATATAAACAGTTGGGTGTTTTGTTTCAGGTTACAAAATATGCGCTACAATGTACTACGAATTGAAACCATTTCTAGTATTTAGATTATTGATTTACAGGAAAGACATAGAAAAAATAAGCTCTTGTTTTAATAATTTGTGGAGTGTATTTGAAAACAAATGATAATAGTTACAGAGTGTCTTGTAATTGCTGCGCATCATATTTCTTTCTTTTCCTTTCCCCTTGAAAAAAACATTCATTTAGGATTGGGTAAGGTTAGAGAAACACAAAGAAACAAGGCCTATTAAGTATGGAGTCACGCTTCTTTCTCATAATGAACACAACACACGTCTATGAGGAATCAATAAGCGAACACGTCTGTCTTGTACTACACCAAGTGTCGTCCCTCGATGGTTGTCTTGTTCACAGAGTAAACAAGCGTAACAGCAGCAAATAGAATTTTACGCAGTTCTGCATAAACAATGCAACGTCGGTCATGGAAGGTGATCTAGAAAATAGCATTGTGTTGCACGAAGACAGCAAGTAAAAATGTCAGTTTGCTACTCTTTGAGGCTTTAACTTGATGGACAGATGTGTTGTGTGGGATGCATCAAAGGAAATACCTAAAACGACGGCTGATATATTGAGGAATCAGCATGGAAGGAACAAAGCAGAGGACAACACAAGTAATACACATGTAGTTCCCTCTTGGAATGTTCAAGAGGATGGAGTAAAGGAGGCTATGGGGAATTAACGCTTGTAAAGTATTTTTCCAACTGGAAACGCAAAAGAAGCAACCACGTTAGGTCATGATTCTATTTACAGAGGTAAATGGAAAATAATAACACTAAATTCTAACACTTATTTCAACAATAATCGAATAGGCGCTTTTGTAGACACTATAATATAGGGAAAAACTAAGGCAACTCATGCCGAAATATTATACACAGAACCGAAATGGATGAAGTTCTCTTTTATTCTCTGTTTCTTCACATCCTTCCTAAGTATCTCATTCCATTAAACTTTAGCACATTTCCTGTGTAAAAATCACAATTTCTGCTGGAATTAATAACTTGCAACAAAGCCAGAAAGCCCGCGCTATGCCACTGTCCACTTTTTTTTTAAAAAAAAATTAACACTTAAATTAAAACATTCTTTTAATGCATTCTTCTTGGCTGCTAAAAATATGATTTTATTCGTTTTCGTTTTAGGTTTAAGTACAAATGTTTCGTATCTAAAATGCAATATTACTCTATTTGTTTTTTTATTATTATTTTGAATACGCATAAATAAATGTTACGAATTCAAAATATGTGTGTTGCAATCCTAGTTGTTTTCAATAAGCCTTAAAATTTCGTGGCAAATACATGAAAGCACTATCTTTACCATTAGCAAAGTGGTGATTGGATTGGCACGACATAGCACGACCGCCTTGGAAAACTCGAGCGCACATTCTAGTGCGGGGCAGGCCTTCTCTTCCTGATCCACTTGTGAGGTAAGCCGGGGTTGCCATTCATCTCTTTTTTCCAACGAATTTTTGTACAACGCTGAGAAAGATTTAAGAAAGAGTTTTTAAGGTTTCAATGTCCTCTACTCCCTCCCTCTCCTCTCTCTCTCTCTCTCTCTCTCTCTCTCTCTCGGCATTTTTAACTCATTACACCCAAAATACGGATCCTGATAAATATATTTCTTTTATTGTGGCTACTGCTAGGAGTACTGATAAAAAGCGCCCAAACGTCTGATATTTATATTTGTTTTAGAATTAATCTGAGGAGATACGTTGCATTAATTAACGTTATTAGTTTGACGAAGACACCTTAATGATTTTATTTTACTTGTTTAATGTCGCTTTAACTTCTTGGTCATATCGCGACGGTTAAAGTTCGTTGATTTGCCTGAGCCAGTGTATACCAGATATTACAGTGGGATTTGTTACATAGTCGCCTTGCTAATACGAGGTCTGTTCAAAAAATCTGATGTGTTACACTCACATGACTTTCTCTATTCTTGTACAAACTATGTTTACAAACTCTTATTCTCCATCTATTTCATATTAATCGAGACAAACATTTGCAGAAACGATCTTTTGACATGCAAAGAGAATTACATTTTACACATAGCGACCAGTTCTAAAAATATTTGACTATCGCTTAAGGCGTACTATGTTCTCCTTGCTTTGTATTTGCAAGGGCAATATAGAAATACAGTAGGCTTTAAGCATAGACATATCTCTTAATAGCTGGTTGCTATGTGCAGCACCATTCTCTTTGCCACAGATTAATACTCTTTGCATATCCAAGACAAAAAAATGAATAACCAATTTCCATTTGAGCAAAAGTATTGAAAAATTTAAGGGAATAACAAGCAATATCTCGAAAATGGATCACTCAACATAAAAAATGATTATGACATAAATTGTGTATTTTGACGCGATCTACATTTTTTGTGTAGTAAAATTTTGTCCATCTGTTATGGTTTACCAGTTATGCAAAAGTCGTTCAAAATGAAGAATACTTTTGGAAACATTCCCAGAAACTTCAAGATATACATTTTATTTGTCATGAAAATATCTTAAACATATGATATTTTAATCAAAATCGTTAGAGCCATTTTTGAGAAAATTAAAATTTTCGAAAAATGTTTCATGTAAAGGGTAATCTGGGGTGGGGGATTTTCTTGAAAACCTTCGTGTGGCATCTCTGGAAGATACTGAACCTAAATACCAAGTTTGGTGTTTATCTGACTGTTCGTTTCTGAGTTATGCTGTTCACAGACACACACCACTCACAGACACACACACACACACACACACACACACACACACACACACACACGGACATGTTTCCAAAAATGCTTTTTATGGATTCAAGGGGTCTCAAAACATATATTTCCGGTGATATATCGGTATCGAATATACATAGTAGAGAAAGTAAAAATTCCGGAACATTCGTAATTTCGCGCCAATGGAGTGTTGGAGCGAAATGCGGTTGGCATCCCTGTACACACCTGTGTTCAATGTGTAAGTGCCGGAAGTTTCATTATTCTATGACTGTTAGTTATTCTTCAGTGCTGTATTGAGTAGAACGTTGTGTCGTACAGTTTGCGTATTTCGAGATGGCAGAGTTAGAGGAGCAACGCGTCTGCATTAAATTTTGCGTGAAACTCAAGAAAACCTTTTCAGAGACACACCAAATGATGCAGGAAGCCTACGGTGTTGAGTGCTTAAGCCGTACTGGGTGTTACGAATGGTTCACGCGGTTTAAAAATGGCCCGATGAAAGTTAAAGATGACCCTCGTTCAGGTCGCCCTTCGACGTCTACCGACGACGCTCATGTCAGAAAGATCAACGAAATTGTGCGCGCCAATCGACTATTGGGATGTGTTGCGATGCCTGCGAGAAAATGTGAGAAGGAAACGGCCTGAAATGTGGCGAGACAATTCATGACTCTTACATCACGATAACGCACCCGCACATTCATCCCTGTTGGTGCCTGACTATTGCATACAAAACGATATCACTGTGCTTCCTCATCCTCCGTAGTCTCCAGAACTGACCCCTGCGGACTTATTTTTATTTTCAAAGTTGAAAACCCCGTTGAAAGGACTAAGATTTGCAACGATAGACGAGATAAAAAAAATTCGCAGACGGCGCTTCGCGCGATCCAGAATGAGATGTACTAAGACTGCTTCTGGAAGTGGAAACGGCGTTGGGAGCGGTGTATCAATTGTGGAAGAGAGTATTTCGAAGGAGACCATGCATAATAAGTAACAGCTAAGCGTAGAAAAATGTTGTGGACAAAGTTCCGGAATTGTTTGAACAGACCTCGTATAGCTTGTAAGCGGGATATTTCTGTCTCGATCTAGCGCATACATGTTGTCATTAGCACCGTCTTTTTCTACTCAGGCCCTGTCACCAAGTTGCTAATAACATGATGTAAATATTCAGTTGTTATACATTTCAGCTTTGAACACGTTATCCAATGCACAATATTTTTCTCTGTCAGATTATATCATTTTAGAGCCTTTATACATTTCTGAGAGCACAAATTTCTAAATAAAACCATTTTTCATTAAAAGTCCAATATTTGCTGTTTCTATGCTTATCACGCAGTGACTAATAAACTTAAGGGTAAAACGCAACAACATTTTCTTTTGGCTAGAGTAAACAACAGTGTCGATACCTGTCCAGTTTGAATTCTCTATCTTTAATAAAATGGGCGTTATAATTTTTTAAATTACATATTTACGGAAAATTCTATATCTATGCAGTAGAAAAGTCAGACATGTGGTAACAGCGCGCTCCATTTAACCTGTACTGTCTTTTAAGCGTGAGACACGATATCTCATCTATTGAGTTTTGGCAAAATGTGGACTTTCGGGATCATGAACTGCTGGCTGTGTTTGTGTATACACGTGATCATTGTGATACTGACAGATGGTCTTAGTCGCGTAGTCACCTTTCTGCGCTATCTACTTTTTACTTCTATTTATTTTGCTCTGTAGGTGGAACTCAACTTTGTAGTGTTCAATATCCAACTGTGGGAAACCAAACCACGAAAAAAAAGCTGTCAGATTGGCCGGTATGGGATTTGAACCCGCGACCTACTGAATGCGAAACACAGATGCCATCTAGCTCGATTTTCAGTAGCCTCTGTAATAATCTAATTTGCTCTCAAACCATACGATGAATTACACGCTATGCGAGGAAAGCCAGTTCGACACTGACTGCGTTCCCAAGCCAATAAGAGGCAACGGAAGGGCAATTTGACTCCGCAACAGTGTGAACATCCCCTTAATTACACACTCCATTTAAAACGCGATCGCTCATTCACAAGTAGACTGCCAGCGAGTCGAGGTGTTGGCACCAAATTAAGAAGCACGCGGCGATAAATCGATTCTCATGTTATCTCTTCTCGATTACTCTCAAATCGTTAACATTCCCTTCCGGTCTGCGGCCTTATCCTCTGTGATATATATACACCAAATGTAAATAGTGTTAAAGTAAGTTACATGGATCTGATATGCTTAAGGAAGATAAAGAGGTGAAAAATATAATAAACAGATTTTTATAAAAAATAAACGCATTAACAGGTTTTTAGATTTTAATTGGGAAAAACAAACCACCGATATATCCGTTCTTGCAATGGGTAAAGTTTCAACAAATATAGCTTTTGTTATATTCATGAAGCACTGTGCTAAATGATAGGCAGTTATTGTCTGAAATTCTTAGCGGAGCGCATGATCGCTTGTATTGCTCAATATTGATCTCAAATATGTTTTTAATTTAAAACTGCTGATGTATTCTCTATGTATTAATACTTGTTAGTGTGTTTTGACATGCTTTCATTGTCTCACCTCATGATATTTAATTAAAATAAATAAATTGACCTATTTCCCCAGCAATAAGGTTAAGATGCTATCATTTAAGACTAAGATGCTTGTAACTTTTTCTCCACACGTCTATGCTAATTTTGGACATTTAAAAGTATGAATCCAACAGGAAATTTCAATTTTGATCCAATATAAATCTACCGCTTAAAGTTTCTCATGTGCTTAAAACCCGATATTTTATAGCACTGAACTTGGGGGGAGGGGCTAACGATTTTATAGCAAAACTAATGATGAAGATTCGTGTTTGAAATTCTAAGGAAAATGCTGCAATCAAGTGGATTTCCACCACCTAAATTCTGCGCTGCTATATTTTGAACTAAGTTTAGCTTATGTGTGAAATTAAATTAAACTGAGTTTTATTTATGGACGCTCTTTAACTACTGTGGTCCTTAGCGTCACATTCTATATTGGGCGTGAAAGACCGCTAATTTTGCTCAGAGGCCTCTTTATCAGGCTTGAGGTTCTTTTAAGTGCCGTAAATCTACGACGTGTGACCACCGGCTTTACTTCCCTTCCGAAGGAGGTCATACTGAGGATTTGAACCCGCGACCTCGGGAACTAATGCAGCGTATGTGTGGTTCCTCCTTTAAACATGATGCGATAAGGAGTCAAACAGACGTTTTGTATTGCTTGTATGAAAAAGCTGAAAACATATGCGCAATATCTGAAATATCTAAGGCTAATCATTCAAAATTTCCAAACATCATTGCGGTGACCAACATTCCACCTTTTATGAATGTTGATTATCGTGGAAGATTCCTAGTGTGAGTTTTTCCCTCAATATTAATAATATTAGAAAAAGTTATTGTTGGAACTTTTAAGTAAATTACTGCGAGATGCTTCGAGAAACAGTAGTATGTGGTAGAAACACCGAGCAAATGACAGCACTAATTTATAATATTACCTATGGATTACCTTCATGGATGATCGCGAGAAAACATTTTCTTGTTATTTCCATCAGCATAGCCTCTGGTATTTATTTCAAAGCAAGAAATGAAGAGAATCGAAGTCATGCCCCACAAAAATACTTCCGGGAGTTAATGAGCTTATCTGCCGCAGACACACGTGGTGAATAGCAGGGAGAGCTCCTTGCCATCTGTCCGCGGTCTTACTCAACATGTTCTAGATCGGTGCTTTCCGCGGTAAATTTCCTTTTGTCGTTTCATGCACTATGAGCATTTAGTGAACTAGAAACGAAAACTAGGCGCGTGCTATTACCCTTCAATAAAATATAAAAAGTAAACATTGGCAGTAGCACAGTACCGTCTTGCGATGCGGTCCGCAAACTGAAACGATGCCGGTAGTTTTTATTTGTTAGTCTTTCCGGAATGTTCCTTCAACCTTTCACTTAAGTTCAAATGTATATATCTTCTAAGTTATCTTTTAGCAGAATTTTGTTAAATTAAAAATTACTTTATTGAGGTTACAAATTACTCAATTTTTATCACTACATATAGCCAAGCCCACTTTTGTAAACGTTTGGCAAAACCATCTACAGGCTGCAACCGAAATATGATTCATTCCTATCACTGGTGATTGACAAGGCAATTCAAACCAAATTACGAGTTACATTTATTGAGACTATTCCGGGAATAAAACGAAATTAAGTATTGAATAAATAACTTATTGTCAAACACAGCAATAAAAGAGATGTTTTTAAATTACAGTTCTATGAATTATTTAAAAACAAAACTATGAAACGACAAAGAATCAATGCGAACAGGGCTAACCTCAAAAGTAAGATAACCTAATATTTTACAATAAAGAAATAAAATAAATTTGTTTTGCAAGACGTATGTGGAAGTTTGTAAGTAACTGCAAAGGAAATTCTATAAGCTGATCAGAGTGATTGCATTCAACTGATGCTTTCATAAATAAATTCTTACACGTTATTTGTCCATGCTGGATGCTGTAGCTATGTGTGGAACATCTTACTGAGGCTTTCTTATAACCTCGGTGATTTTAAAGAATATCAACAATACACGCGATATCTTCGATGTTTTCTGAACGGTCTATAGCCGCGAGAGGTTCAAAGTGAAATAACAGGTCCCCTAAAGCCGCGCCTAGGTATATGAGCGAGCGAGGCACGTCGCGAGCTGCGACGCTGCTCAAGCTGAACTTCAACCCGAGCCGAGCCCTTATGGTACGAACATCAGAGCGCACCTCTAATTCAGGAAGTGACACTTAGAAAGCAACCTGAAGTTCAGCACGCACTCAGACTCTGTACATGTCCAGATACCGAGAAATACAAGACGAGCATTCTTTTGATTTGGCAAGGGAAAACCGAGTAGTAACATATCAGCGCGAGCATTTCTCTGTGCAATGCCATTGTTTACACATGGTAAAGTTACTCAGATTGCACTAGAGAATTCCGCGAAAATAACAGTGGGTCAGGCTCGCCACCGTGTACGGATCGCAAATCTGTACCCAGCCTTAGTTGGAGAGAAGGAAAAGACAAAGCTAATTTGAGAATACTTACGATTCTGGGAAGACAGCCCTACTTCCAACTCAATATATGAGACATTGAAAGACAAACGAAAGTTTAGTTTTACCAGTACAAAAAGAGATTATTTCATTTACGCCCCATTTAACTTCAATTCTATACAGGCGTTCTCTGAACTAAGCCCTACTTTGCGGGAAAAATTTGGAGCTTTCTGTTGGCATCACTATCTCTATCGAATACTGTGTTCTGTACTGCCCAGTTACTAATCTGTCCGTGGATGTAAAATATGTTTCGTTGCTTCAAGCCGCTTTCGGTATACAGTTTGTATATGTGCGAATCTACTATCTATGTAAAACTATTCGTTCAAATTATATGTAATCTTTTCTGCATTTATTAGACCCTCGTTATATGAGGAAAGTACGCAAAAGGTTGCGAGTTAGTGATGCGATAGATGCGCCAAAAGAGCAAGCATGATCCGAATTTAGTTCGTTAGTGGCAAATCCCTTGAAAAAAAAGAGAGCCGGAAAAACAGGTAAATCGTGGCGGTACAATTCTCTGTAATTGCAAAACGCTGTTCATCAGAAAGAAAGGAGAGAAGCACAAAACAAATAGCTATGCTAGAAGTGTGCGCATGACTAGCTTTTGCTGCACCGGAGGCGGTGATCGTGAACTTTCCACGGAAAAGTGAAATTTTATCAGAGTCCGGTTTAGAGAAACTTATGCCACCAGCAGCATTTCCTACTGGTATCTATCAAGGCGATCTCTTGAGAATGCAAATGCAGTCCTTTGTGGGTCACTTGGCTCTGGAAGAAAGGAAATACACATTTACGAACTGTATTATTTGCAGAGCCGGAAGATAGCCAAAAGAGCTAAAGACTGGTTTTGTGTTTTCTTTCGTTTATTCTGACTTTTTTTTCATTAGTTGGTTCTTCCATCAACCTTCCTTTCACTTTATACTCTCTCCTCTTGTTGTTCCAGTGCTAACTAGTTGCCCTTCTTCCTTTACCTTCATATGGTTACTTCATGCTCGGTTAGCACCATTCCAGTATAACTTCCAAGATGACGAATACTTGATATCTAGTTACTAACTGCAAATATGGCCAATTCTTTCCTGAAGTTTCATGTGATATCTCAACCTTTGCATTGAAACCCTTGATATTTCATCACCACCCCTCTAATGTTTTTACTCTGTTTCTTATGATCAAGTTTCACTCCCATACACTAATGGCGGCACTGTCAGTACCTACATGATAACTGTTTTACCATTCATCCAGTTTGCAATATGAGTTTTGCTCCGCAAGGTTCCTACAAATGTCAACCTTTGACCCATATATCCTTCACACACCCTTCTCTGACTGACCAAAGTACAAAATCAAAACACTGAACTAATATTATAGGAATTAAAAAAAATCTGATGTGTTACACTCACATGACTTTCTCTACTCTTGTACAATCTGATTTTACAAACGCTTATTCTCCATATGCTTCATGTTAATCGAGATATCGAGATGTCAATCTTATTGGTAATATTCATGTAGATGCAAGGGGAATATGGTAGCTTTTAAGCGATAGTCAAATATTTTAACGCTGGTTGCTATGTGGTGCATTCCATTCTCTTTGCATGTCCAGGACATAAAAAAAATCTGATGTGTTACACTCACACGACTTTCTCTACTCTTGTACAATCTATTTTTACAAACGCCTATTCTCCATATGCTTTATGTTAATCGAGATATCGAGATGTCAATCTTATTGCTAATTTTCTTGTAGATGCAAGGGGAATATGGTAGCTTTTAAGCGATGGTCAAATATTTTAACGCTGGTTGCTATGCGGCGCATTCCATTCTCTTTGCAAGTCCAGGACATAAAAAAATGAATAACGAATTTGAGAAAAAGGATAAGTATTGGAAAATTTAAGGGAATAACAAGCAATATCTCGAAAACGGTTCACTCAACAAAAGAAATGTATATGACATAAGTTGTGTATTTTAACGAGATCTACATTTTTTGTGTAGTAAAATTTTGTCTATCTCTTATGGTTTACCAGTTATGCAAAAGTCGTTCACAATGAAGAATACTTTTGGAGACATTCCCAGAAAATTTGAGATATACATTTAATTTCTCATGACATTATCTTAAACATATGATATTTTAATCAAAATCGTTAGAGCCATTTTTGAGGAAATTAAAATTTTCGAAAAATGTTCCATGTAAAGGGTAGTCTGGGGTGGGGGGATTTTCTTGAAAACCTTCGTGTCACATCTCTGGAAGATACTGAACCTAAATACCAAGTTTGGTGTTTATCCGACTGTTCGTTTTTGAGTTATGCTGTTCACAGACACACACACAGACACACACACGGACATGTTTCCAAAAATGCTTTTTTTGGATTCAGGAGGTCTCAAAACATGTATTTCCGGTGAAATCTCGGTATCGAATTTTTGGGTGGAATGCAATACTTCCCCTACTTACTATACGTAGTAGAGAAAGTAAAAATGAACAACGAATTTGAGAAAAATTATAAGTATTGGAAAATTTAAGGAAATAACAAGCAATATCTCGAAAACGGTTCACTCAACAAAAGAAATGTATATGACATAAGTTGTGTATTTTAACCCGATCTACATTTTTTGTGTAGTAACATTTTGTCTATCTCTTATGGTTTACCAGTTATGCAAAAGTCGTTCACAATGGAGAATACTTTTGGAGACATTCCCAGAAAATTCGAGATATGCATTTCATTTCTCATGACATTATCTTAAATATATGATATTTTCATCAAAATCGTTAGAGCCATTTTTGAGAAAATTAAAATTTTCGAAAAATGTTCCATGTAAAGGGTAGTCTGGGGTGGGGGAATTTTCTTGATAACCTTCGTGTCGCAGCTCTGGAAGATACTGAACCTAAATACCAAGTTTGGTGCTTATCCGACTGTTCGTTTTTGAGTTATGCTGTTCACAGACACACACACAGACACACACACACACACACAGACACACACACGGACATGTTTCCAAAAATGCTTTTTTTGGATTCAGGAGGTCTCAAAACATGTATTTCCGGTGAAATCTCGGTATCGAATTTTTGGGTGGAATGCAATACTTCCCCTACTTACTATACGTAGTAGAGAAAGTAAAAAGAACGTAGCAAGTTTGTCGCGACTGCGCATAAATAAGAAGAGTGTGGGCTGACCAAAACTGAAAGGATGTAGTTAAAGATGGTCTCCTTAAAATACGTTTAAATCTGCCCAACTACAATGGGCAACCTTTCCCTGAAGTTCGCATAGCTACGATGACACAGGCCGTGGAAGCCCGCACACACGAACCGTTGACAAGCACAGACAAAGCAAACACTTACTGAAGGTCTTTAAGATCTGCAACTAAATTAACGTTTTTCTTGGTGTTGGGATGCCAGAGAGTACTGAAATCGCCTTGGAGTTCCTTAGGTCACTAATTTCTCGGGAATTCTGAAAATGTTGGAAACAGTTTTAAGGTTAACTCCCTTAATAAACCTTTATGTTCGACCAGATTTGTAATGCCTGGAAATAAAGCGTATAAACACAACGCCCTCCTAAAGAACGTGAACTACTTTCTGCAGTTTCATTCATTATCTGTTTAACCTCATCGTATGTAGGACTTACACCCCCAGGACTTACAAGCTGGGGTCAGAGGCCCGTCGAGGAGCAGACACTCATGGATCAGACAGAACATCCAGGATGGGTGATCAGCCCGAAACCTGGTATGGGATGAAGGAAGTAGATAAAACGAAATGTGGGTGAAATGGATGAAAGGAAAGGTGATGATGCAGCAGTTGGTGGAATGAATGGCGGGGGAAACCGGAGAACCCGGAGAAAACCCACCCAGACGCCGCTTCGCCACAAATCCCACATGCAGGTCCCTGGGATTGAACCCGGGCCGCCTCGGTGGGAGGCGAGCGGTCTAACCACGGCGTCGCCTTTCTGCAGTTTCAATTATGTAAAAAATACCTCTACTCCTTTAGTTCCTAATTGAAGCGTATGTTTTACGGAATATGCAATGTAACGACATATAACTTTTCAAATACCGTTTCCTGAGAGCGCTGTTCGACAGGACCGCCCGGAGCTCAATGGGAAAATATCTTTTTATATGGAAACAGGCAATATAGCCCAGCCTTACAATGGAGGAAAAGATAGTCTAAGGATATTAATTAATTTCTTATTCCTGAATGTCAAACATAGGTACGTATTTTTAATTTTTTTTTTATTTTTTTACTTCTTTTTTCTGCTTGCTCAAGGTACCGTTGCATATGAGCCAATTTGATGTAGAGATTTCACCTGTAAATAACAAATTTGTTCCTCTACAGTATAAGCAGACAATGAAAATGAAAAGTTAATATTTCAATGAAATTCATCCATTTTTAGGAAAACTTTACTGATTTTTGTTATTTTCTCAAATATATTTGAGATACTGGCATAAAGTTTAACTTGAATGCTTTTTACACAATACTGTGTACTATATGCGGCAGTTGGGTGAGTTGGCAGTGTCTAGAGAAGGCCATGTGACTGTTATGCACCAGATCTTTGTTTCTCTCAGCCACTTCGTTTCTGTCTACAAAGTGTTACTGAAAGTTTAATAAAATATCCGGTACTTTGAGTTATGCTCTCAACATCACCAAATATATATGGTAAGAGGCGATTGTCAAATAAAAAAATTAATATACCTACATTAATCCCCGGCAAAGCATGGAAAAAAGGATGGTGCAGAATTCTTTTAATACTTGATGAGCTTAAAATACAAATCCAGAATGTAAATATGTGCTAACTTGTTTTTCAAGCATTTCCTTGTTTGGCCTCTTAGCTGTTGGCATAGTTAAGAAGGAAACCACAAACGATCTCACCTCAGAATTGGAATACGTTAATGAGTTCAAAAAAAATGGAACACAATACTTTTCTTCCAATGCAACACCCAAGAGCTTCTTCTTTACTTTCTCTACTAAGTAGGGGAAGTATTGTATTCCACCCAAAAATTCGATACCGAGATGTCACCGAAAATACATGTTTTAAGACCCCCTGAATCCAAAAAAAGCATTTTTGGAAACATGTCCGTGTGTGTGTCTCTGTGTGTGTGTGTGTGTGTGTGTTGGTGTGTGTGTGTGTGTGTTGGTGTGTGTGTGTGTGTGTGTGTGTGCGCCTGTGCCTGTCTGTGAACAGCATAACTCAGAAACGAACAGTCGGATAAACACCAAAATTGGTATTTAGGTTCAGTATCTTCTAGAGATACGACACGGAGGTTTTCAAGAAAATCCTTCATCCCAGATTACCCTTTACATGGAACATTTTTCGAAAATTTTAATTTTCTCAAAAATGGCTCTAACGATTTTGATTAAAATATCATATGTTTAAGATATTTTATGACAAATAAAATGTATATCTTGAATTTCCTGGGAATGTCTCCAAAAGTATTCTTCATTGTGAACGACTTTTGCATAACTGGTAAACCATAAGAGATAGACAAAATTTTACTGCACAAAAAATGTAGATCGCGTTAAAATACACAATTTATGTCATATACAGGTTTTTTTTTGTTGAGTTAACCATTTTCGAGAAAGTGCTTGTTATTCCCTTAAATTTTTCAATACTTATTTTCTCAAATGGGAATTCGTTATTCATTTTTTTATCTTGTATATGCAAAGAGTATTAATCTGTGGCAAAGGGAATGGTGTTGCACCTAGCAACCAGCTATTAAGAGATATGTATATGCTTAAAGCCTACTGTATTTCTATATTACCCTTGTAAATATACATCCCCCTTACATCTAAAAGAAACTTAGCAATAAGATACAGTCTGCAAATGTTTATCTCGATTAACATGAAGTAGATGAAGAATAAGCGTTTGTAAAAATAGTTTGTACAAGAGTAGAGAAAGTCATGTGAGTGTAACACATCAGATTTTTAATTCATCATTTTCTAAAATAAACATTTTTGAGGCTCAAATTAGATAATAATTAAATTGAGACAGTAGGCGGAAAATGGTCCGATAGATAAGTGGATCCTTATTGGGGAGAATGTTAAATTTGATTCTCCGTTTTAAAATCTACTTGCAAATACAATTTTGTTTCAATATCTTGTAAACAAAGAGGAGAATCAGTAAGTATTCCTGAAGCCATAAGTTGAGGATTGTACACTACTCTGCTCATCGGATTATACATGGAAATATTCATATCATTCAACAATTGAACGTACATGTGTGCAGATGTCGTTATTCAGAGCAACATAACTCTTGGCAAAACGATAACGTCAATTAATTTACAAACAGAAAACAATGAGTGTGATCACTCGGAACACATGGACACAGAAAACTGTTTCTGTCTTGACAGCATTGTTGAACCGGAAGGAAACGTCAGTGAAGACGATCCACAAAGTGAGGTGAGTCCATCCAGGATGTGCGCCGAACTGTAAAATGTTCTCTGAAGACCAACGTTAAAGTGAAAGTATATCAAAATGATAAATAATGTCAGCCGTATTTTGTACCCGAAAGATGTTCTCCAGTCAAATACTCTTATCAGGTATGTTATGTTTTAATGAGGTATATACCAGGTGAGTCAGCTGCGCTATTTATTTTATGTAACGTGCTAAGCGATATATGTGACTTACGCCTTTCTTCAATGCCTTCTAATGGCGTATTTGCATAACACGTTATAGAGGAGGGATACATAACTCAGTGCATAAATGTTTTACGGGATAGAATGCAATCGCTATATATGTCGATGCAAAAAACATCCCACCCTGACACTGGGAGCTGCAGCAGCACTTTTAGCCAATTTTACAAACTTTTACTCTTTAGCATACATCCATGCACCCCTTTGAAAACGCCCCTGAAGGAACAACGCATCACATGTATCGGTTGACAAAACCATCTGAAAACAAAATGGCAGATCTATGCAGTGCGACCAATTGGATTTAAACCGTTAGTCAATGTACAGCCTTGTCAAAAAATGCTAAGTATTAGATGGATAATTTCTCTTACTTCACAAACTATGGCGTATTTCAGATCATACAGTAATTGTAATGATTGGTGCAGTTTATTTGTTTGTATTAAAACTACCAAACCTAGCTCAAAACACTGTATGACGCAGCAAAAAGCGTGTAAAGATTCGAAGTGGGTCTAGTCCTGCGATTACTAATTCGTGTAGGAACTTCAGCTCACAAGGTAGCATTGGCCGAATGGTATTATCATGGTTGCTTTAACACTATGCCACTTTAACTCGGGTTCAAATTCTTCGCGTGAATTTCAAACTTTTTATTACCTTTTGTTTTCCCTCTTTGGGCCTATAATTTGATGTTATGATATAAATAACATTTTGATAACATTATAAGTGTGTACAAAATAGAATAATCGTCATGTTTTCCAACGCAAAGCCCAAATCATATACGGGTACACTCATACGTGAAGAATGCAGGCAGATTACACCGTGTATGTTACAGCATGCAAGAAGGTCTCTCCGGCAACATACACAAATGTGCATTAATGAAGGGGGTCGTCATTTTGAACATTTACTTCCTTGGTGAAATCCATGGTCTTTAACAATTTATTATTCCGTTTACCCGTGAACTTAGCACATTTACAACTACTTTGTCAATAGAAGAAGTGAAACATAAGGTTTAAACATTGAAAAAAATATGTTAGATTTAATAACGTCGATATGCGCCCACAAGAATGAAAGCTAACTACGTAACACTGTTTACAACACCAGATACGGTACAGACTATTAGGGTAAACATGATACACAATTATCTGATTGTAAGTCTTATGTCTTTGGCTCACAGGAGAGTCAGTAATAAATATAAATAAATTAGTACACTAAAATACAGAAATTAAACACAAGGAGAGGGAGAAAAAGAAAGAACCAAAACAATTTTATATTTGTATCAGATTCGAACATCCGAAGCTAATCTTTGCTTTACCACATTCCGGCAGCTAAACCACTCGACCAGAACCCACGTAGTTTATCCCGCTCTTCGGGAAAACGTTCCTCTATCTCCTTGCAAGCATTATATCCATGAAACGCCGTCGTTTTTAAGCCTTTCACAGCTCTTTGGTTCGCATTCAGGTCTTTAATTATTAATGGGGATTGCGTACAGTACCAAATAGAAGGGCAGAGCTACAATAACAGTTGGTTTGCTAAAAGGATCAATGTTTTCACATTAGACTATAAACTGCGGGTTGCATAGATACGAATACCTGGGGCAGCTGATTTATCTGGTATATGTATGTATGATTGTAATATCGCTGAAATGATAGCACAATTAAAAGTTAATGTTTACTTTTGCTAAAAATGTAGAAACACTGAAGTATTTTAACAAATGAATTTATCTGGAAAAAGCGCCTAGATAATACTTCACTGTATATATATATATATATATATATATATATATATATATATATATATATAAGGATTGACAACAAATTCTGCAAGCTGTGAGCCGACTAGAAGGCTATCTTTTTTTTTCTCCATCAGTCTCTGCACATCCTACCGGTACATGGGCCAGGAGTGACTGGCTTGCTGCCATATGCCACCTAATGACTTCTTCACGCTCCCTACTTTCTCTTGTTTTTAGCATTCCGCTCTTAAAGAATTGTTGGGTAGAATAGGGTCGAGGTTAATTTACTCAGTTCAGCCTCAGCGAGTGCTGCAGTTCACTGGCACTGAACCTCTAATTGACAGGTGCTCGTTCATTCAACCGTGTTGGGGAGGGGGAGGAAGATGAAAAAGATGGGCGGATCCCCGAGGACCATTCAGTGTCGCTAATTTTCTCGACAAGTGAAAGTAATTGTCACCGTTGTCGCCGTCGCTGAGCAATAACAGATAACACAATAAAAAGACTTGGCCAAAATGTCAAAGTACTGTTGCGCATGTAGATATTTAATTGATAAATTTGTAATATCAGCTGAAAGTAACAACTGTACAAGGGTGTCCCTTTCACTATTAAGCCGGCGTCCTCCGTTCTTCCCTCTTTTTATTCGTATCAATTACTGTGGTATCTGCTTCTGCCCCGAAACTTTTCCCCTTGATCATTCCATCCCTTAGCAAGCAGTTTCTTCTCATCTGTGTCCCAGCCAATTTCTGTTCCCCTTTCTTCAATGCTTTCAGCATTGCTCTTCCGTTACCCACTCATTTTAGAAGAGTGTGATTGCTATTCCGTTTGTCCAGTTTCACACACTCTATTTTGCTCCGTGTCCAACCTTTTGTCCTCACTTCGCCATATCGTTAAATTTCCGCACTATACCACATTGCGCCTCAACATCGGATACGCACAAATTGTTTTACAAAATACGCAAGGATAGTTTAGACGAATTTATTATAAAAGAATACCACTACATCCCCTTAAGCAATTGGAATATTCAGATATTATGATGCTCAACCTAAATTCTACGCCTCACGCATGTAGAAATGTTCAACAATTTGTAACAATCAAGGGCATCGCATGTACCGACTGAAATCAGAGAAATGTGGGTAGCGTTGAGTAATCTTCATAAAGTTTAACAAAAAGAGGGGTTGTGGGTTCATTCCCCCCCTCACGTCCCGTGTACCCGCATCAACAGTTCTCTAACGACTCACGTAATCTTCTGAGAGACAGGTGTTTCCTAAAGGTGGCAGGTGAGCAGCAGGTCACAATGAGCCGGAGTAGTCAAAGGCCTTAAATAACTGTATTTACCTTTCCACATACGGATTTGCACAGCTTGCCCTGTGATTATTAGAAACTGGCAACATTACAGTCTAGTTAGTTTACTCCTCTAACGGCGCTTGTGAAAAAGTGAAAGGTTGTAATTCAGCCGCTCCAGGATTGCGGAAGGTCAGGAGGCAACCTTATTCCTTCAACTTGAACTGCCTTCAAGGCGTAATAATTCATACGCTTGCTACAACAAACTAAAAAAACAATATACCCTGTTTCATCTAACCAACAAGAAATGATATTAATACTACGACCTTGTTGTAGCTTACTTTGGAGGCATCTAATTTATAGAAGTGACCTACACACAGAAATTCATCAGCAGATTCATTGTACGGATGCAAAATTGAAAAGAAATTTCAATATTACTTTTACCGCTAACCACATCGTAAACAAATTTGTGAATCTTTCTTACAATAACTAAAATTAAGACGTATTTTCTAAACTCTAAAGTGATCGGAAATGCAAATTCCTTTGCTAATAATTGAACTATTGAAAATGATTTTACATTCACTTGACGTTCTCTATTCATGAATAATTTACTTGTATATATGCTCTACAAATTACTGCTACAAAAGCTTGGTTTACTATCCACGTAATATTATTTGAGATAAACGTTTGCAAAAGGTTTCATTAAAGATTTTGTTAGCGTACGAAGGGATACAGGGGACCGAATCTGTAGTCAAACCAGTTATACGCTGGCTTTAATAATCCATACTTTTTGCATGGCATCACGGGAAGCAACAGGATGATGATTTAGCTTTCAAAACGCATATGATAAAAAAGACTGGAAAATTCAGAGCAACAGCACGGAATATCTCGAAATGGTTAATGTCACAAAATGTTATTTGACTCATTGTGTTTTAAAATTATCTGCACTTTTCTGTGGTAAGTTTTTGCCTACGCATGGCTAATGTGAAAGATCAATTATCAAATAAACAAATTAACCCTAATAGTGGCTAAGTATACAGCCTGCAATTAACACTACTTGCAACATTGCAAGTTGCCTTTGAGATAATCTCGAGATCTTGAGGACGCCTTGAAGGTTTAGTGCACTACTTGAATGGGATGAGAGAGTTCAATGCGCGTACGGACATCTTGGTAGCACAACGGTAAGAGTATAGGCCCGGAAATCCGAAAATCCGTGGTTCGACACCAGAGGTTGTACTGAATGTTCTAAGCCTGATTCAATTATCTGTACTTAAATTTATGTTGATTTGTGCAAATAATAGTGAGTCAACAACCCTTCTTCCAACCCATACACAAAATGTCATCTCCTTACCAGCAGCGGTTCGTCTATAAATCGTAATCTTTTTGAGAGCTCTCAAAAGAGAGAGTTAATTTTGTACAGGTTGCAGCCATATGTAAAAATCTATCCACAATTTCTTTTCAATCTTTCATATATAAAATTTCAGGTCTGTAATTGCAGCATTCCCCCCCCCCCAAATCGTTAACACAAATGAGAGGAATCAAATCTTTATAGGAGGAATGGAAATATAAATGATACCTATAAAACTGTAACGGGTAGAGAAAATCGTGTGACTATTACACATCAGAACTGTGCCTATAAGGATGAAATTTCATTTTGGATGCACTTTTGAGTCCAGAAAAATCACGGAAGGGACAGACATTACTAAGGCAAATAACTTTTGAGAAATACCAATTGACATATAGCTATTACATGAAGCTTATGGGAAAGCCACAATACTATATGAGTATATTCGTACTCCAGCCATCGATGGGTTCAGAGAACTCGGTTCAAGGTTAACGCCACTCAACTCTGTGGGTAGCATGTCTTCCTCGCATTCAAGAGATCTTAAATATAAATAAAAATTTATAATAGTATATTATGGAACGAGACTATAGTGGTAGTAATTAAAACACGAGTATTATTATTAACCGAGGGAGCGAAGTGAGGTTAATAATTATCATGCGAGCGTTTTAATCACCATTATAGTCAAGTTTCATACGACTGTTTATGCTCGACCGTGTATCTAAATTAAAGGTTTCCTAAGTATTGTTTCTGGTTTGAGTGATGTGTTACAATCGTTATTCCTTTATCTATGGTTACAATACAATGACCTTGTAGCACCTTTGTCAAACAAAGTTGCTAGCGTTGTGAGACGTACTACGCAGAATAATCGATACTTGGGCTTTCACAACGTTACGTGGCCACTTCTGATTGGTCGAATATCAATACTTTAATGAACAGGTGTACTTTAATGAGGCCCATTAAAGTACTGCTACCAGTCGTATAAATACTACATTTTGGTATGGTCGAGCATAAAATCATTTATATAAACCAAAGCTAAAATTATGCGCGTAGCTCTAACAATAAATGGCAGAACAAAATGAAATGCGAAAAATCGATTTAAAGTTGCGTTATCTACTGCAAATCCCCCTCATACTCATCGTACAAGTTCAACTCCTAAATGAGGAACTGCGGATAAGTTAGTTCGAATCTCGATTGGAGTGAGTTGCTGGACGTTTTCCCTTATCCTAAGAAGACAATACCGGGTAGCTCTAAGCTCCATAGATACCGGTCTCATTTGGGCATTTCATGCATTCACCGTTTGAAACGACCTACCCGCTAAAAAACAAAACAAGCAAACAAAAAGCCTAAAACATCAGCGTTATCTGATAGGTTTTAAAACTGTAACAAGTAAGTATACTGAAAGAACACATTACAAGCTACCGGATGGAAATCGTTGCACGCAAGATGCGCTAGAAATCCTTCGTGGTTTACCGCAATTTGCTGCCACTGAACCAGAGATTAAACGTTACAGCATTCTAGCATGCAAAAACAAAGCTGGGCTGTTGCATTCCTCATAACTGCTACTTGCACAATTGTTCTGCCCTAAATATGTCCAAAATCTGTGTTTACGTAATATTACTACAGGCTACTAAGCTTTCAACTTTTAAAGATAATACGACATCTGTTGGCCCAAAAGACAGGAGTAAACTTCTGCGTTAATTAAAAATATTCTATAGAAAATGCTGCATCCCAATCAATAGTAGTTCTCTGCCCAAATGCAAGTACTTTATGAGAAATTCAGGCCACCTGCGTTCTTATTTCTTTTCCGCTTTCGTTTTCGTCGACATATATGAACCATTTATCTTAATTTCGCTTATCACTTCCTCTACTCCGAAACATTTTCTCGTTGACTATTCTTTCCAGTCTTTCCAACAAATAGTTACTCCCATAAAAATTGCGTTTCTTATCCTTCAGTTTCAATATTGCTCTTTCTCTTTATATAACAGCTTCATCGCTTAGTCTGTCCATATCATATGTTTCGTTCTCCTCTCTATCCACAATTCTAATGCGGCTTCCTAACAATACATTTTTAGTGGTTACGGGACATCCAGAGTATCTAAAGCCATCTGCTTCCCCATCTCTAATTTGCAACTATACCTCCTTTGTTTTTCTTTCAATAAACATTGGAAGTTTAAAAGGACAATTGAGAACTACCAATGCGGAAAAAAAACATGTGTTAAAAACATAGCACACCAGGTGGCCGCAAAATGAGTAGTTGTTTCTTTGTTAAATTAAAATTGAGTTTTATTTATGGACGCTCTTTAACTGCTGTGGTCCTTAGCGTCCCATTCTTTGGGCGTGAAAGACAGCTAGTTTTTGCTCAGAGGCCTCTGTATCAGGTTTGAGTTTCTTTTAGTGCCGTACATCTACCACACGGGACCACCGGCGTTACTCCCCTTCCGAAGGAAACCGTGTTAAGGATTTTTAGCCTGAAAAAAATCCATCGCCCTCCGCCGGGTTTAAACCCGCGATCTCGGGAACTAGAGGCTAGTATGGTAACCGTTACACCACGGAGGACGGCGTTTGTTTCTTTGTGATGCTATAGAACGTCCACATGAGTATTTTGATATAAGATATCAATTGAGGTTGAGATGAATTGCCACGCATCTAAATGAAGCTGGACTGGTTACGCCTACATTTAGATCTCCAAGGTTCCCAAATGGTTTTCTTTCTGTGGGGACATACGAAATCCCTGGTATACGAAAGAAGCTACAGAACATAGGTCCTAGCAGGTATCGTGGCAACTGGCGCGGAAATCAGGGAGCAGAGAAATGCGAAATCAATTTCACCATTCCATGCGGCTGGGTATCTGTACTAAAAGCTGAATTACGGGGGTTCAAACTCTGTGCAATATAATACGCAGCAGAAACTTTTACACTTCATACAACAAAACAAAAACAAGCTTCACTGCACTTTCATTTATTAGCAATGTAACAATTTTATCTCCGATTTATGGTTCACTGTACTATAATACTTGTTGGATGTTCCCTAGTATATATGCATTTAGGTGTGTGTGCGTGTGTGTGTGTGTGTGTGTGTGTGTGTGTGTGTGTGGGTGGGTGGGTGGGTGACTGGGTGGGCGTGGTGTGTGTAACAAATCTACACCTATGGCTTATTTAGACAATCAAAACATCATCAGTTTCAAGCTTTCCCTGCGATGTCTCAGCGATATGCATTTTTATCAGGGTCTTCCCCATTTCACTTTTTACTTTCTCTGCCCCGTAATAAGAAGGTAAAGGAAGCGTCGTCCTCCGTGGACTAGTGGTACCGTGCTAGCCTCTAGTTCCCGAGGTCGCGGGTTCAAACCCGGCGGAGAGCGGTGGATTTTTTCGGGCGTAAAAATCCTTAGCATGGCTTCCTTCGGAAGGGAAGTAAAGCCGGTGGTCCCGTGTCGCAGATTTACGGCACGCAAAAGAACCTCAAGCCTGATAAAGAGGCCTCTGAGCAAAATTTCCGGTCTTTCACGCCCAATATGGAATGGGACGCTAAGGACCACAGCAGTTAAAGAGCGTCCATAAATAAAACTAAATAAAAAAGAAGACGCACATCTTACTGCACAGCAAAATTATTAAGCACACTGTTAGCTTTATCCGCTGTTACAAGTATACCGAAAAAATGAACAAGCGAAGATAACAACCAGGAGAGATATGCACCGCTGTTAGAATAGGTGTCATCTTTGAAGTTCTCATATTACAGGATTCTTAATAACTCAGGTTAATTAGACTTTTGAATACCTAGTGTAATTACACATATTTGAAGCACCATATTTCAATACAATATGCCAGCCTACCGGTAAGTTCAAAGTACGATCTCCGGTTATCAGTTTGACTCGAGCTACTAACAAAAGGTTCTCTGACCTAAATTCAAATGGCAACATTGATTCAGTTATTCAACTCTGTATGAATATAAATGGAAATAAGTTTCATTTGTGGCAGTATTTTATATCACAACAATGTAAATGCCAAAGTGATTGTAGTGTAAATAAGCATTATTGTATGACATTGATTTGAGATGTTTGTTAATTATAAGCATTGTTAGGAAATAAGTTTACAAGGCCTCACTGAAACTGACAATAGGAGCGGGTAACAATGAGCGAGCGGGTGAGTTGTTTATCAATTATTAGAGACAAGCAAATGGCACACATGTCCGTGTGTGTGTGTGTGTGTGTGTGTGTGTGTGTGTGTGTGTGTGTGTGTGAACAGCATAACTCAGAAACGAACAGTCAGATAAACACCAAACTTGGTATTTAGGTTCAGTATCTTCTTCCAGAGATGCGACACGAAGGTTTTCAAGAAAATCCCCCACTCCAGATTACCCTTTACATGGAACATTTTTCGAAAAGTTTAATTTTCTCAAAAATGGCTTTAACGATTTTGATTAAAATATCATATGTTTAAGATATTTTCATGACAAACAAAATGTATATCTCGAATTTTCTGGGAATGTCTCCAAAAGCATTCTTCATTGTGAACGACTTTTGCATAACTGGTAAACCATAAGAGATAGATAAAATTTTACTACACGAAAAATGTAGATCGCGTTAAAATACACAATTTTTGTCATATGCATTTGTTTTGTTGAGTGAACCATTTTCGAGATATTCCCTTAAATTTTTCAATACTTATTTTCTCAAATGGGAATTGGTTATTCATTTTTTTTTTGTCTTGGATATGCAAAGAGTATTAATCAGCGGCAAAGAGAATGGTGCTGCACCTAGCAACCAGCTATTAAGATATATGTCGATGCTTACAGGCTACTGCATTTCTATATTGCCCTTGCAATTACAAAACAAATGGAACATAGTACGCCTTAAGCGATAGTCAAATATTTTTAGAACTGGTCGCTATGTGTAAAATGTAATTCTCTTTGCATGTCAAAAGATCGTTTCTGCAAATGTTTATCTCGATTAATATGAAATAAGATTTTTTTTTAATGAGTTAATAAGTTTTGTACTTTCCCTACTACCTACATAATGGGCAGAGAAGGTATTGCATTCCACCTAAAAATTCAATATGGATATTTCACCGAAAATACGTGTTTTGAGGTCCCCTGAATCCAAATAAGGTATTTTTGGAAACATGTCAGGGTGTGTGTTAACAGCATAACTCAAGAACCCAAAATCCGATAAATATCAAACTTGGTATTTTTAAGTTCAGTATCTTCCAAGGATGCGACAAGAAGGTTTTCAAGAAAATCCCCCACCCCACTGCCTCCCTTTACATGGAACATTTTTTCAAAATTTTGATTTTTTAAAAATCTTTTGTAACGATTTTGATTAAAATACCACTATTAAATATATGGCAAATAAAATGTATAATCTTGAATTTTTCTGGGAATAGCCTGTGAAGTCCTCTTCACTCGGAAGGAATTTTATATAATCTTGTATAACTGGTAAACATTAAGCGATAGACGAAAAAGTACTATATAAGAAACGTAGATCTCTCTAAAAACACAATTTATTTAAAATACGTTTTTTTGTGGCATAAACCATATCTGAGATATCTGTGGATAACCGTTATTAGTGTTTCGAATTGTTCATTACTTGATCATTCTCTTCAAGTCCTTTCAACATTCAGTTGTTTGTCGCGATTGTATGGAAACAGTATGGGATTTTAAGGCAAGGGTATACCGTTCAGTACTTAAACATTTGACTATAGCTGTTCTCTTTGCATCTATAACGAAATGTGTAATGTAGCTATTTTTGCAAAGGTTTATTTGGATTAAAGTTTAGAAGATAAAACAATAAGGCTTTAGTAAGAAAAATTTGTATACCAACAAGTAAGCCACGAGGGTAGAGAAAGTGTTGTGAATGTATCACATCAGATTTTTAAACAGTATCTCAGCAGTTACAATATGCAACTTCCTGCTCTAAGAATGAATACTAAAGTGTTTAACTAAGAAAAGTTAATAACTCGAGACTGCTACATTAAATTACTTTTGAGAGCATTAAAATGTTAACTAACTAAAGCTATAAACCTACTTTTACACCTGGATACAAGTATCGGGCCCGCATAATTCTCTTACATACGACCAGCACAGCACTTCCTGAATCGTTCTGTCGTTAACTGGTGCCAGCTTTCGTTAGTAACAAAAACCTTTATAATTGCTGATTGTAGGGTGTTCTCTCGACCCCTGAGAGATTTACCTATCAATGCAAACATGCGACATAAACATTTAATATGTTGCGTGACCCTGTCGATGCAAGTATCCACAAGTAAAAGCAGATTAAATATCCCATTAAGGGGACCAAGTAGGGGAGTCGTGTTGGTAAATAAACGTACGTGATCCAAATTAGGTACTGAAATTTATGTGAGTTCTAATTTGTATAATTATATAGTTAAATTTAACGGCAGTTAAAAAATCTGCGACATAGAAAGCACTCCCCCCCAAAAAAAAACAATGTCGAAGAATTAAAAGTTCAATTGTAACCGCATTAGATCTGTATACGTAATTTCTATTCTGTTTACAGAAATGGTATTATTGAAAGAAATTAGCGTACTCCAGGAAAGTAGAGAAAATTAAAATGAATTTAAGTAATTTCTATATTATATCAAAATACTTTAACGTATCAGATAATCTGGAATAACCGCTTGGAGAGAAAGGAAATGAGCAGATTCCCTGAACCAACTGATAGATAAAAAGCGAAAGAACGAAGAAAAATAAGAAGATTAGGGCTGCATTATAAAGAGCAATTAATATTATGTGAACTCAAAAATGTTTATTAAACCGAATCATTGTATTATTATTATTATTATTATTATTATTATTATTATTATTATTAAACAGAATTTACTGAATTAGGTTTCAAATATACCTTCTGTAATGCATACTTGCAAAAAATAAAGCAAGAGAAAAGACCATTGTATTTTGTAAAATGAGTTATTCGTTTATTTTTAAGGTGACACATCGGTTATAATTGGAACTTTTAAATTAAAGTTCTGAGCAGGAATTTAGGAAAATCCATTAAATTTTTAGGGCTATGAATTCAATTATTTTATGATAACAAAATGCAGCTTTCCTAAAACTAGTGATAAAGTGTAATCGTTGAAAAAACTAAAAAGACTACATAAGCTAAAACACATGTGGTAAAATTTTCACTCTGGTTGTTATTTGACTGGAACAAGTACATCCTCAAGTGCATATTTAGTACATAAGGCAAGGCTTAAAATTATGTCAAAATTAGTACATTTTCATATAGAAATGGCATGAAAATACTAGATGCTTAAATTCTAAATAAACTCAAGAAGCTGACTTTTGAAAACTTCTTGCTATTTTCACTGCTCTCTTGAGGCAGAAATTAGGTAAATGTTGGTATATACTAACTGCAAAGGAACTCTAAATTCCCAACATAAATACTTTAAAAACTATTTTAAATTCCGTTTACCCTGAGTTTTCAGTTTTTTTAAGTACAGGAACAAATATTCACTTTGATAAATAGAGAATGAGATGGTTGCTGTAATGAAATTAACTTATTAAATTTACGACATTTCAAAAAGGAAAGTGTAGCATTTTCATAACAATTAAAACAATTTTAGTATGTTTACCTTTTTGGGGGGTGGTAGAATTGCCTAATTCTCTTAAATATATTAAAGAATGTGTAAAGAGTACGCACCTTGTAAGTATTCATGACTGCTTCTGCTGAGTTCCTGAGTCCTTGGTTCTGCTCTTCTTTGCTTCTTCTTGCTAAAGGAAATTATTCACACACAACAAACAGTACAGTAAATGTTAACACTGTTCACTTGCTGCTAATCTCTACAACTACCACTGGTGTCGCGCATGTTTGCGTCCTGTTTATTTGCGAGGGGTAACAGAGGCACACACCGCACGCGCTGCTAGGCTGAGGGCAACAGCACCGCGACCTTCCGACATCGTTGCTCCTTTTCCGCTCCAAACCACTTCGCACACGCGGATCTTCCGTAGACGAGAAAAAAAACACACTACCTGCCGGAGCAGCTATCAAGGTCTTTATATAGACTTTCACCGCCTCCCAGGCGATTCTTCCACCAGGTTCTCTGGAACCTCACTAAGGATGTTATGGCGGAGGATGCTGATGGAGTATCCCATCCCTTCCCACCTCGGCGTGGAACCCCTCCAGTGCCGCGGGCCCTCCTCTGCCAATCCTAGTGTGTGATCAGCGTTGCCAACCCCACTAGTACCTGTGCTCTCACATATGACAGAGACCCCCAGCTGAAATGGCTATATCTCTCGCTAGTTTACAGCATTTCATTACGCACAAGCATAACACGCAGCTCTCTCTCTCTCTCTCTCTCTCTCTCTCTCTCTCTCTCTCTCTCTCTCTCTCTGTGTGTGCAACGTATGTCTCCTGCAGTAATTTATTTTCTGACGTGTTGTTAAAAATTAAACGTACGTATTTGGTTTAAGGGGATATGTGCATCCTCCAAACTTGTCCGTTTTCTCTGCCTGTTTCTATTCGAAAAGCTACTGAATTCTACTGTGCTTAAAACTTAGAGTTGCATTTTAACACCGAGAAAAAAGGGTCATGAAACTTAATAAAAACTTCGTTAGATTTGCTTAAAAAGTCACTCAAAAACTGTGTCAAGTTTCTTTAATAATTGTTTTTATTACAAAGCTATGCCTGAATCTATTAACTACGTCTCAACAGGTAAAAAATTGGGAATCTAAACATCGGACCCTCTTTTTCCCCCTTTTCCTGAGACAAAATTTTAGTTAAGTAAATATAGTTTTTTCGAATTTAACTTTCTGTTTCTACTGAAGATAAGGCACATGCTGTAGAACTCAATTATCAGAAGACATATGCGCAGTTTCATTCAATTATCTTTAAAACTGTTACGATGCGACGTAACGAATTTAGAAAACAAAATGCTGCTTTGGGAGCACAGGGCCAACATTCGGAGGATTAATGTGTTAATGGCAGTTTTGTAGGAAATTTAAACATTTTTATGTGCATAAGGTTAAATGCTTGTTTAAAATTAACATGGAAAAAAAAGGAAATATCATTGTGAGCTTAGCAAGAAGAGAAAAAAGCTGTCATAAAACAAAAAGGGATGATTCGGCTTTGCTGTGAATAAAATTGCATATTATATGCAATTTTCTGAAAATGTGAAAACCCGAGGCTATAGTGGTTCACACTCTTTGACTTAACATTGGTATGTAGAATGAAAACAGCATAAAACTAAACTCTGTTTTACATTCCCTTTGACTGTACCAGAAACTGAAACAACCTGCCTACATTAAATCATATTAGTAACAAACTCATATATTATAAAATAATAGCAGAAATTAACATAGCCACCTAGATATTTATCTTACATACAATTTGTACATAATCAGTTTTCAGAAAAATTCAATTTATAGACTTAACTTGAGCATTTGCTGAAAAATTCCAGTCTTGTTGCTTTGTATCCCATTGCAACTTCCTTCTGGAGAGTGCAACTGCTAATTAGAATATGGTATATTCCACTGCAAAAATTCGAAGTAGTTATGTACAGAGCGGCCTTGGATAGAATGAGGCGGGTTGATGTGAAACCAAACATTCTTAAGACAGTTAATTGAAAGAAAAAAGTATGCATTTGGTTTTCTTAAGCATAGAGAAGTTGAACCTTTTAAGGAAAATGTGCTCACAAAGAGTAATTCACTTCGTGAATTTCTTCAAACTAGCTCTACCTGATTTTTGGAAGCTCTGGTTTTTTGGGAATCCCAAGATTTTGTGTAACACTAAATGCTATGAGGTCATTCTAAGCATCTCCAGAGAGTATGTATCTTTAGCCTACAGTCTATGTGAATCTCACTGAAGTTACATACATGTCTAGCTTCTTGACAGCATAACAGTTATTGTTCGTATAAAACTAGCAAAATGTACGGTATGTAGAGCTCACACTAGTTTCCGGATTCTCAAGATAAAACTATTTGAAAATAAACACGTCACGGTGATCTATGCGATAAATGAAACAACGTGTGTGCCACATATACTTGGTAAAACCATAATGCCGTCAGTTCTATATCCATCAACTGATACATTACTTTCTCCTTGCAATCAGAAATCCAGCTCATAAGACAAGTATGCGTAAAGGGGGAAATTCGCAATTACTGTAGTGCTAAAGCATCTATATCAATCCATTACTGCTTCAAAATCATTGAAATTCCAGTCATAGAGAATGATTATAAAGTCCTGCTCGTTTCTGTGAAAATTATTTTCTTCTTCACCCTTTTTGTGCTTTCTCTACTTTCTTTCTCTTGGGAGATGTCATTGAAAGGTTTGCCGGTAAAGGATTTCGCAAGAAGATTCATAGTAGATCACCTTCCTTGGCAGAACGTACCTTCGGCCTTAAGCGTATACAATCTTCAATTCCTCCGAAATACATAGTTATAGCTATAACCCTTATGTTTCGTTCTGCTCTCTTCTGTGGTTCTTCTGAAAACTATTGTTATGTCTGATGTTAATTGGTCCTTGACCGAAAGCTCCTCCCATAAAAAAAATAATCATATGCAATATTTTTTTTTTCAAATGAAAATGTTAACTCTTTCATGCCATACCTTGAGGAACCTCGCAACTAATATGCCGAATAGACGTAAGAGTGACTGCCAGAATTTACTGAGCTGTATGTTAAGGAATGAACAGCCAGCCTGAAGGTCTCCTGTGTCCTTTGTACCTCCTATGAGATTTAATTGGTGTACAAGCTATAGAATATTCGCACGTGCGGCGAGGTCCTTGCATCTTCGTTTGAAATCTTTTATTTTCGGTTTCATTTTTACTGTTCTGTTTACATCTTAAGTCATATCGGTGGCTTTGCCTTTGGAATACTTCACAATGCTTACTCGTTTACTGTTGCATTACTTTTCGTTTTCTTTATATTCACAGACACATTCGGACTGTCTTTCATAATTCCAAACTCTACGAAGAACAGGTAATAATCCTGGCTAAAGAAAACTTCCAGCCCTCCAACCGTGACACGAACCCGGGACCTCTAGATTTGGAAGTTAACACACTAACTCCCAGACCACAGGGGCAGTCGTTTGAAATCTTGGTTCGCTTACTAGCGTGTTAATGCTAGCGGACGAGCGCGACCTGTTCTCCCTTTCTGCACTGATATTTCAAATATCCTGAACAAAACAAAATATACTTGGTATTCATAAACACAAATATGAGTTAATACGAAAGATAACTTTATAATCTGTAAAATGTAAACCACTTATATAAATCTTCTCTGTTTAAAAAAACAAAAATAACTAGCAGCTAACAATGTTAAGTAACGCTGCACTAGTTTGGAATCCGGCAACTGGCAGAGCTAAATAGACTTAGCATCTCCTTAATACGTTACATTTGTGGAGACCCTGTATTCAGCAAATGCATCATAACATATTAGTCCATGCTTTCCTTCAATAGTAACACAGACTTTTGCATTTTGATTAGAACAAAAAGAAATGCTTGGAAACAATTTTAAATTTTAAAATTATATGCATTGTTAAAAATGTTAAATTTCACACTGAAACCAGTGAAGAGAGGCTGTGGTATATAACCCTCTTGAAGACACAAATTTAATCATATGGAATGCTGGCATTACGTCCTTGAACTTTTTGCAGATTAGCATATAAGCTTTTGGAGAAGATGTACGTTCATAACCTGAATTACGATGTCACTAATCTCATTTATAAATATACGAGAACATTATAATTCAAAATGAAAGGAAATAATAACATCTCTGTAGACGAGTGGCTAATGTTCTGGCTTCCCAACCCAGATATCCGGGTTCGATTCCCGGCTGGCGGAGGGAATTTTTCTTTCTCTAGAATCATTCCCTGTACTCTGTTAGTATGAATGCGGGAGTGAATGTAAGTTCAATGTAAAAGTTTATAAAACCAGTTAAGAAAATCCACAGTCCAGATAGTAGTAATACCATAAGTTGTTTCTAAGTTCAAAGCCCCAATTCACTTGAGTTTTATTTATGGACGCTCTTTAACTACTATGGTCCTTAGCGTCCCCTTCTATATTGGGCGTGAAAGACTGGTAATTTTGCTCAGAGACCTCTTTATCAGGCTTGAGGTTCTTTTACGTGCCGTAAATCTACGACACGGGACCACCGATTTTTACGCTTGAAACAAATCCATCGTCCTCCGCCGAGTTTGAACCCGCGACCTCGAGAACTAGAGGCCAGCATGGTAACCACTACACCACGGAGGACGACAATCAGAGTCCCAATATGACCATAGAAATGAAACAATATTTAAAAAGCAAGCATTTCACCACAAGGGAAAAGGTTGTAATGAATACATAGTCCTATAATGTGCAATAACGTGTTAATATGTGGTTCCATCGTAATGGCAGGGAAAGTTTATCAGCAAAACCACATTTCCTGAATATTTCACCGGAGCTGACAGAGGATTTCATCACATCTAGCTGTTAGATCGGTAAGTTGGCAACGGGTAAGGTGCTAGGTTTTGGTGGGGAGTAGGGAGAGTGTGAGTAGCGCCAAGAGAAAGTAGGCTACCAGACTTCTTGGCCGGGATGAAGAAAGTCGCACAGTCCACTCCACTCATCCTCGTTACTTCATATCTTCACGACCGGCTTTTAGCACCCCTTGGCGAATATCTGCTCCTGGCTAAATGCTTTCAGGGCCGTTAACAGAGGTCAAGATTACTCACTGTCATTTTAAAATTCTCATACAATTGGTGTGGGTTTTGTTGTTGTTGTTGTTGTTTTTTACTTCTACTACCAGTATTCCTCAAGTAGTGATGGTTACGAAGGACTCTGTAAAATACTTTGTTTTGCCGAATTCTGTAGGGATTCTTGTGAACATGCTCCTATGTATTATGTGTCACTACGATGCCAGGACAATACTTCAGTACATTATTTCAGTATGCAGAATGATGATTAGTTTAAGAGTCCGAAAAATAATAATCACAGCTGTTTCAAACTGTGACGTTGATATAACTGTTTCATTATTAATCTATGTACTTACTTTTTAAAGATGATATCACTAAGCTTGAGGTAAACAATAAGAGTAGGTATAAGTTGATATAAAACACTCGATGGCAACTTTGCAATACTAGGAAGAAATATCGAAAATACAGTGCGTGTGACAATATAAAAATGTGCTTTCGCACTTCAAATTTAAACAAATAGGATTTGTATTCCAACTCCTGACTGGTTTTGGCTTTATATCAACTATTAGCATTTCTTTTTTAATGTGTATGATAAAGAATAAAATGGAAAAGCTAATTTCTCCGCAAAAGCTTACTTTATTTTCAAATCATGTTTAATAATAATAACAATAATAATAATAATAAATTCCTCAATACATTGCTGATTACAGTGCGAATGAATATTTTCCTCGAAGAACAACTTGTATATGTAATATTAGTTTATTTCATTAAAAATACAATATTAGAGGTTATAACCAAACATCAAATGCAAAGTTTTGTAAAGAAAACATAATCTTTCAATCAGATTAACATCATCATTTCATGTACTAGACCAAAGATCTGTTCTGGCTGCATTTGTAACTGTTAGATGCATCTCTTAACACACCATCCCCAATTTCATCGTCCTGTAGGTTTGTAATCCAATACTCTCTGTTCTTCAATCATATAATAATAATAATAATAATAATAATAAAAAATTATTCTTATTGATGTTGTTACAGCATAGTCAACCAAAACAAATAGACAAAAACAAACGCTTTCACTTGACCGTGTTACATTATGCATTTGCTCTCCAAATTGCATAACGTTTATAAAAAGACGAGAGAAGATAAAAATTGCGTGCAGTATCGATGAAACATGAGAAAAAGTATGAATAGTAATTAATGTTATATAGGCGATGCCTTGGCCGAGTTATCAAACCGCTTGCTTCTCACCAAGGCAGTCCAGGTTCAATCCCAGGGAACCGCATGTGGGATTTGTGGTGGACAAAACGACGTCTGGGCGGTTTTCTCTGGGTTCTCCGGTTTCCCCCGCCATTCATTCCACTAGTTGCTCCATCATCACCAGGGTTAGGATTTTTAGGTGCGCACCTTTTTTCTTATGGTAAGTTAAAGCTGTGTGGAAAGATATCACAGTGTGAAATTTTCTTTCTAGTGCGAAAAGGCGCATTTTTTCTCGCATCTTTTTCCCTTTTTTTGGGATCTTTACCCCTTTTTGGCACCTTTATCGCATTTTCCCCCAATCATGCCCATAATCCCCATTCCCCCCTTTTTTCTTTTAAGCTTCATTCCAATTTATTCTTTAAATTTTCAATTAACGTCTCCTCAGCTAGCTGTGTACGTGCGAATAGTAAACCTACCTCTTTCAGTAAACGCCACGCGGGAACTGAAAGCACACCCGCAACACTGGAAAATAATTGTGTGTTCGACGAAAACCTCTTTCCTCGCTTTACTGCTATAAAATAGCCCGTAACAAAGCAATTGGCAATTAGTGATTCTATTCCACCAGAATCAGTAGCCTGCTGTTCGTGAATGTGAGTTTGTTCCTGTGAGAGACGTCATCTGTTTGCATGGAGGCGAAGGCTGGGCACGCAGAGACGGCAGTAACCTCACCCGCGCAGTTCCGAGAATTATTAAGACTGGGTTCTGCTCGAACATTCTGGTAATTGTCGCGGTGTTATAAGAGAATGTGGGCAGCGAATGGGCGCAAGAGTGAGTTGTGTGACAGTCGCATAGTGTTAGCAAGTGAACTAGTGTTAGCTCTCCAAACGAGTGTACTAGTACTAGATTTTACCATGCCAAAGGTGTCCAGTGCTCGATTTATTGTTCTGGCTGAGGAATTCAAACAAGATTTCATACACACTGACGGAACTCTTATGCGATGTACTATTTGTGATTCAGGAATTTTGTTAGATGAAAAACACCAGCGAGATCGCATCAAACAACACATTTCCAGCTCTAAGCATCAAATCAACAAGACTCTTCAAGCAAGCAAATCACGGCAACCTCTATTACAAAATGCGTTTCAACAGAGTTCTTCAAAAAGCCAAAATTTGAAGGAATTAAACAATGATTTGTGTGCAGCTCTTACCCAAGCAGGAATTCCACTCAATAAGGTGAACCATCCAGCCTTCAAGGGATTTCCTGAAAAATACACAAAGATGTCAATGCCCGATGAGACTACTTTAAGAAAAAACTACATGGAGCCTGTTTACCAAGAAACCATAGAAAGAATCCAGGAGAAAGTGTCTGATTACGATGTGGGAATCAGTGTGGATGAAACCATAGACTCAATGGAACGATATGTTTTGAACATTTTAGTTTTTTCCCTTAGCAGGAGAGAAAGTTAAGCCCATGTTGTTAAAAATGTACGAGTTGCAAAAAGCCAATGCTAGTACAGTAATGCAACCCATTATGGACTTCTGCCAAAACTTTGGCCTACTGGTATCGGGTTTGAAAAACTTCTTCTTGTGGTTACGGACCAGGCTCCATACATGGTTTCAGCTGTTAACCAATTGAAACCTTTATTTCCTAACTTGGAGCATGTGATATGCTTGGCTCATGCCCTTCACAGGGTTTGTGAATCCATAAAGAATGAATACGACATCGCAAATCAATTCATCTCTGCCCTGAAGATGATTCTACTGAAAGCTCCGAGCCGTGTTGTTTACTACAGGGAAATCACTGGCCTGCCCCTTCCAAATTTCCCGGTCATTACTCGCTGGGGATCTTGGATTGAGTGTGCTGCTATGTTGAGTGAGAATTGTGACAAAATTAAAGTGTTTCTGCTTTCTTTGGATCCATCCGAAACAGGTGCAATTTCCAAGGCACAGCAACTTGTGTTACCGGAGAAAATACATAATTTGCAGACAGAACTTTATTGTCTCCATAGTTACAAGTACCTGCCTGCAGCTATTAAACGATTGGAAGAACAAGGTCTGGAAAAGGAAAAACAATGGGATATTTTTACTTCCATGAGGGAGCAGTTAAATAGCTTTGCTAAAGATAAACTTGAATCTAGTCTTCAGAAGAATCCAGACATTGAGGAATTCGCCACATCTGTAGAGTTGCCATTCCGAATGAATACAAGGTTTGTCCCACTGGTTTCTGTGGATGTTGAAAGAAGCTTTAGCATCTACAAAGACATTCTATCTCCTAATAGAAAAATATTTACTTTTAAAAATGTGGAGATGCTTAATGTCTTGAAATAAAACAGCTTCATTTTTTTTCCTTCTTTTGATGGGTGATAATTTGATGTACTTGTTTGTGGTTCAATAAATTAGAATAGAGGAAAGAGAAATCGTTGAATTAGTTAAGGGAATGCACAATTGAAATTAACCCAAAATCCCAAAAAATCTAAAAAAAAAATTTATGTTCCAAAAAATTCTCCATTGCTTGTAGTTTTAGAATCCACTTTTATTTTTGACCTAGCGAACGCTTCAGGATCGTTACGAGACTTTTTAATCAACCTTGCGCATTTGGTTGCTAGCTGTTTATATTTTTGAAACTTCATTTTAAGGTGTTTCTTATTTTCAGCACCATATTCAAAATTTTCCACAGGATGTAGTTTTCGTCCATTCATATTGACATTTTTATGCTTATTTCAAAAACCCAAATAAATAAAACTGTCATATATTTCTCTGTGTAATGAATAGTTTTTGCACTACTAATGTTTAAAGATAACAATGTATACAAAAAAAAATTGCAAATACAAAACTGCAAAACTTTTTTTCTCTTAAACTAAGAATGGTAGAAAAAAATTATATGACAGAATTGTAGTTCCTTGACATAGAAACAACATAAGATTTTTTTTTGAAAAAATTCATCATGTGTTGCATTTTGCATATACCCATAATTTTATATTTTGAAAATTAATAACTTAAAAACTAATTTAGAATTTGGATTGAAATTCACAAAACAATTATATCTAAAGAAGACTGACATGTGGTTAAAATTTCAGCCCAATTGAATGGATAGTTAGAAAATAGCAATTTCAGTTGTGCATCCCCTTAAATAAACCATCACCTTATTGTCCTTTCACCTTATTTGAGCACCATTTCCCTTCCTTTTTTCATCTGAAATTTGCACCTAAAAATCCTAACCCTGATCATCACCTTTTCTTTCATTCATCTCACCGTCATTTCATATCATTTCCATCGCTCTCATACCAGTTTTCCCGTTCTGGCTGTTTTCTCTGATCCATCTGTCTCCCCGACAGGTGCCTGAACCCAGGCACCCGCTTGTAATTCCTGGAGGTGTAAGCGCTAACAACGGGAAGGGTAAACAGAGAATGAAGAAGAAATTACTGTTATGTATTACATTAATATATAGAGGTCTAAGTTCAGGAAAAAGGCAAGTTTAGATTTTTACTGTCTACTCTGCAAAAGCGCAACCTTTTGCAAATCTGCATCGCCTATTCCAGCGACTGATAACTGCTGCACCATACGTTAACTCTTTCAGGGCATGTGGGAACATTAGCGTGTAGAAAGAAATATTTGCTGTTATTTCTGTTGCTTCTGACAAAATAAATATTGAAATATCTCTGAAGTCTGAATTATCTGTCATTTTGCAAAATAAATGCTTTTAGAGAGATGTTTCTTTCTTTTTTCCCTTGTTTATTGTTTCAAGCAGACCCTAAGCAGGTCAAGGATGCAAATATAACTGATGCAAAATTCACTAATGTTTGTGTCTTTAACACTAACACAGGTATTCTCGTTTGTGTTGGAATCTCCAATCAATGACATGTTTGCTATGAACATTGACATGAAAGCGTCCCCAGCCCTTCCGCTTAAGATTCATAACCCACGCGGGTCAAAGCTAACAGGCATGTCGCATGTTTTCATGCCTGAGTCCCAAGCCGACACCCCAAGAACCATTTCCATATGTAATTATTATTCCCTCTGTCTGAATCTCATGTTTATGCACAGGCATCATCAAGGATTCTCCTCCGACTGGACAGCGTTTGTAAACATATGTATGCCGGGAGTTATAGCAAAACGTAATATTCTACAGTCGTTTCTGACTACTCAACCAAAAATAAACCTGCTTTATGAATATATTTCTGCGTTTCAGACTTATATATATATACAGCTTATGTTAGTTTATATCAGCTCCTCTCCTTAATGAAGTTTTCTTACACATTTTCTAATGCACATATCCGTCGGCTAGTCCTAACCTTTGCTACAGACAATATGAATCACTGCGAAATCTTGCAACAGATGATCATGTGAACCTTCGGCATCAGGACAAAATTAAGTATCTGTTTTTACTCAACTAAAAACCGGATGGCCACAAGAAACTATATTATCGAAATTTAGAGTGCCTGAGGTCTCTTGTAACAAACACTTGTCAGGAAGTGGCGGTCAATCAGGCATAAACATGCAAATTCCGAAAAAGCTACCACACACTGGGGGAGTTATTTTTCCGGCAATGAAGATGTCTTTCAGACAGATTTTCTAATCGGGAGTAGCAGTTCCAAACACCAGTGCGACTTCTGACGATTCGTATGATGCTATGAAAAATACCGTTCTATTATAGTTTTAAAAGCCGTATTCCCATGATGAGACATCAGTTCATCACAGACTTGGCTAGACAGCTTGTAGGGCTCTATTTACAAAGAAAACTTCAGGAAAGCTTTCATTTCACTTAAAGGCAATAGGTTTGCTTACATCATGTTTAGGAATTTAGAGAATAAGTGCAGCCTTGCAAAGCTATCTAAAAAGGAGCCCATGTACTACTCAAGACAGACTATATACCTAACAGAGCAGCGGAAGAGTAATTTATCTGGAATGCCCTGTGAAAGTCTGTAGATTCTGGATGAAGGCAAATTATGAATAAAAAAGAGTGTTTGCAGTTTTTAGGCAAAATACATTTCGGACATGCGAATACATATTTAGATTTACCTATAACTGAATGCTAAAATATAACGCAATGCGATTCCTTTTTCAAATGATTATTACGTCCAACGTGCAAAGATAAAAATTAGTGGGATTTGCTCATATTGGATCCTTTTTAATTTTGTAGGCTTTTCTGTATTATTTTCCATAATTATTGCTTACATTGCCCTTATATCAACACCAACAAATCCAATTAAAATATAGGCACATACTTGCTTTTCAGCAACAATTAAAACAGGTACAGAAGTCTAACATGCTGTTCCTGGATGTTTATATCCCTGTTAGAGTGTCCGACTAGATAAAGGTTAAGCCTCAAATTTTGATTGAATGTCTTGGAACAATGCATTGAGCTCACCAAAACCTCTGCATCCAAAACGATGTCAAATCATACATCATCTTCAAAGCATAGGAATGCTGAAACGATGGCAACATCTTTGGAGGAGGGGCATCGAAATCTAGTGAACTCTATTCTGTAATCGGTTAATAAGTCAGAGAATAAACATTGTTTTTTTTTCATTCCTTTTTTTTTTGTCGGCCTATATCTAGTGGTCTGAATTTGAGAGAACATATCACAAAGATTACAGAAGTAAGCATTTTGATCATTTATGATTAATGAGAAAGCAAGAGCTAAAATTAGATCTGCCAGTGTGTCTTATAGCGTTGGATGTTGGGCAACATTCTGCAACAGCATTGATGGTGTATACATACGACCACCACCAAAATTTTTGATGTCCCTCATTGAAACATTTTTGTGCATCCATTGTAAATTCTACAAACACGTGTTGAGCGGTAAATCCCATAGACTGCTGACGGTTTTTTCCAAAACCCCACTTTGAGTCAACGAAATATCCTAATCTTTAGCATCTTTAGTTTTTACGCTCAGTTACAAAGATCACAGATCTATGAGACATCCGTGTTTCAAAGTTGTCCATATGACTCCGCTAACAAACTATGACCGGATCACATGGGTGGAAAACCGTTGTTCCGGATCGAAGAAGGCGCAGGTACAAGCAAACTGGCAGAGCAGGTTAACGTGGTTAAGCACCAAGTTTGCTCATATGTAAATGACGGCAAGCATGCGTATTTGTTATGTCAATCATTTACCATCCCTAATCTGTTGCTCTAGTTTGCAGTGTGCGCAGTTAAAATCCAAAGTGCCATCAGGTTAAGCTAAGAGCGATGCTAGTCCAAGCAGCTATGATAGTACGAGATTGAATGCGATGGAAAGTTGCACTTAGAGAATCGCCACTCAATGCACACTGTTATCCTATGAGAGTTTACATTCGAAAAATGATGTGTGCTTCCGCTTCCAAGAAACGGATTTCCCCATACCTGATGATGAATTCATTATATGTAAGCTACATGCCAAAGTAACGAGCGTTTCATGACTTACGTGACTGGGTTGGTATGCATTGGTTCTCCGAGAGGCATACTTAAGCAGTTGGCAATAATATATACAGACAATGAAGAAGAGCGAAATGGAATCTGAAGGGCGCCGCGGAGAAAGCGTCAGCAAGTTAAAAATAAATAGCATGACACCCTCACTTAGGAACGAGAAGCGTTTTTCCCCCACCACTTTTCCTTCAATTTCGATTGGGACCATGTGCGCAGGGATATCCTGTTTTCGATATCCTGTTTTACCCAGGATTGTCCCTTATTAGACGAGGTGTCCCAGCAGAGTCGGCCAGGACTCAAGACGTCCTGTTGTTAATCGAAACAACCGAAAAAAGAGTATCCCAAAGTATTTCCGACCCTAATTCAGGCCTTTTCTGATAATGGTAGAACTGTTTGTGTATTACTGTTTTTTCGATGGATGCACTGTATTTGTACACACATAGAATAAGATCTTTCATCTGGAAATGACGCTACTACAATGTTTTTAGGTACTTTAACAATAGTTGGACATTATTCCGTATGCGGGTAGGAGGTATGTAATTTTAAGAAACTTACGGTATTGGCTTTTTTTAATACGCATTCTGCTGCCAAAATTGTAGCATCGAGGCCCTAAGCCGCAAGGCGTAGCCGAGGAACTGAGGACCCTCAGCCTCAAAGCGTAGCCGAGGGATGTTTTTTAGGAGAGGAGTGGAGCAGCTGCGGCCTAAGGCCTAAGGAGCGATGACAGGGCGTAGCCGTAGGATCTGCGCGTCTAAAGTCGAATGAGAACCCAGGATACTACACAATCAACTGATGGCCATATGCCTATAAAATGCTAAGAAGTCACTGGAAGTGTTTTAATGCCATTAGGTTTAACCTTAAAATTGTAACATTTCTGCATTATACCTACTCTGTTTGATTAATTCGATTAGAAATGCCTGAATTTGTATTTGAATGCATTTACTTCAGGATGGCACTCTAATTTATTTTGAAAAAAGCTGAGCTAAAAGTAAGACTAAACATCTTGTAGGTTATGAGTTAATCAGCTTCACGACTCATTATGTCCGACTGTTTTGAGAAAATGGAGAAAAGAAAGAAAGAAAATATTCCACTCTACTTCGGCATAAGAAAGAGTCTAATAAACGGCATTGTTTACATATGCAAAAGCATGTCATCAGCTTCAGGGTATATGTATAAATCACATCAATCTAGTATTTGATCCAGAAATATGATGTGTAATGTCAAACCCTTATACATTATACTGTTCATATAAAAGTAATTATTCATGTTACGTAATCACAATAAATGTTGCCTATAAAAAAAAGTCCAAATATAGGCGACTTACCAATACAAATTCAACTGCTTATATCACACGAGGTTTTATTAGTAACGATCTCACAAAAGGGAGGAGGGAGAATGCCACATATGCAAACACGTACAAAATATCAAACTTCAAGCTGGTAAAAGCTGACTGTTTCGGAAACGCCTAATACTACGAAAAACTATTTACCATAATTTGTGTATTTTGTCGAGTGCTACCTCATTATTGCAAATCTTTTATATCTTATGATTTCCTACGAATACAAAACTTAATGAGAATATATATTTATGATTACGCTTTATTCGTCCTAGCAATTTCTCAAACAAATAACGCTGTAAACACCATGTTCGATAATTATTAAGTTTCAATATCTTCGAAGGATGCGATCCAAAGTTTTTCAGGAAATCCCCAGTCATTAACAACTTCTTACTTAATAACAATTTAGAACAAAATATCGCAAGTTTCCGATTTTAACATTAGAGTTAAATTGTAGATTTTATGTTAACAGCCAGAGAAGTCCCCTTCATTACTATTAAATTTCATACAGCTGGGAAACCATAAGAGAGAATCAAAAACTTGACATGAAAAAATGTAGGTCTTCTTACGCTCAATTTATGTCAAAATTTAAGTGACTTCAGAAATATCCATTGTTATTAGTTATGCGTTTTAAGTAGTTCTTTGAAATGTTAAGTTTTCTTCTTCTCATGACCTCATCTAAAGAGTACGCATTATTAAGATTAGTGTACACAAAACAGTTGACTGCCATCTCAGCCTTCTGTTTCCTCCGCGCGTTTGCATTAGTTGTACTGCTATCACTTCTAGCGGATATTTATCCTTACGGAGAGACTAAATAGCGAAAATTGCCAGTTTTTATTCCTTATGCAGTCTTATCAATTGAATTTGCTGTTTAATTTACATGCCTGTATAATCATTGTAGGCACAACTCTTATATTTTAAATCTATTTTTAAAAATGTCACTGCATCTGCCATTTTGTGTCGCGAGTTCGACATCACTTCACAAAAAAAAAAAAAAAAAAAAAAAAAAAAAGAAGTCATAACTCCTGCACCCTTGGAGTAGAGAGGCAAGCTTTAGTCCATCTTTCAGGAGAAGTTTTGATCTAAGAATTGGTAGAGTCGTAGATTTACGGCAAGTAAAAGAACCTCAAGCCTAAGAAAAAGGCCTCTGAGCAAAATTTCCAGTCTTTCACGCCCAATATAGAATGGGACGCTAAGAACCATAATAGTTAAAGATCGTCCATAAATAAATAAAAAAGAATTGGAAGAGTATATTATTAAGTATGGTAGCTTCTGTGTGTTGAAGCACCATGTTTTTTTTTCAAATAGATGTGAGGATTCATCCATTTTTGCTTATCTGAAAAACTATTGACGATTAAATTTTAGGGTAATAACAACCTTAAAGTGATGTGGGTGTACTTTGGTGTTACCAACATGATTGTTTATTTAAAAAATAATTGCTCATAAATTTTAATCAAAAGATGGTATGACAAAGAAAATATCCTCTCTTCGTTAATAAAAAATCTGATGTGTTACACTCACATGACTTTCTCTGCTCTTGTACGAACTAGTTTTACAAACGCTTATTCTCCATATGCTTCATGTTGATCGAGATATCGAGATGTTATTCTTATTGCTAATTTTCTTGTGGATACAAGGGGAATTGTAGACTTTAAGCTATAGACAAATATTTTAAGAGCTGGTTGCTATGTGGAGTATTCCATTCTCTTGGCATTACCAGGACAAAAAAAAATCTGATGTGTTACACTCACATGACTTTCTCTACTCTTGTACAATCTAATTTTACAAACGCCTATTCTCCATATGCTTCATGTTAATCGAGATATCGAGATGTCAATCTTATTGGTAATTTTCTTGTAGATGCAAGGGGAATATGGTAGCTTTTAAGCGATAGTCAAATATTTTAACGCTGGTTGCTATGTGGCGAATTCCATTCTCTTTGCATGTTCAGGACATAAAAAAAATGAATAACGAATTTGAGAAAAAGTATAAGTATTGGAAAATTTAAGGAAATAACAAGCAATATCTCGAAAACGGTTCACTCAACAAAAGAAACGTATATGACATAAGTTGTGTATTTTAACGCGATCTACATTTTTTGTGTAGTAAAATTTTGTCTATCTCTTATGGTTTACCAGTTATGCAAAAGTCGTTCACAATGAAGAATATTTTTGGAGACATTCCCAGAAAATTCGAGATATACATTTTATTTGTCATGACAATATCTTAAACATATGATATTTTAATCAAAATCGTTAGAGCCGTTTTTGAGAAAATTAAAATTTTCGAAAAATGTTCCACTTAAAGGGTAGTCTGGGGTGGGGGGATTTTCTTGAAAACCTTCGTGTCGCATCTCTGGAAGATACTGAACCTAAATACCAAGTTTGGTGTTTATCCGACTGTTCGTTTTTGAGTTATGCTGTTCACAGACACACAGACAGACAGACACACAGACACACAGACACACAGACACACAGACAGACACACACACGGACATGTTTCCAAAAATGCTTTTTTTGGATTCAGTGATTCTCAAAACATGTATTTCCGGTGAAATCTCGGTATCGAATTTTTGGGTGGAATGCAATACTTCCCCTACTTACTATACGTAGTAGAGAAAGTAAAAATGAATAACGAATTTGAGATAAAGTATAAGTATTGGAAAATTTAAGGGAATAACAAGCAATATATCGAAAATAGTTCACTCAACAACAAAAATGCATATACCATAAATTGTGTACTTTAACGCGATCTACATTTTTTGTGTAGTAAAACTTTGTCTATCTCTTATGGTTTACCAGTTATGCAAAAGTCGTTCACAATGAAGAATACTTTTGGAGACATTCCCAGAAAATTCGAGATATACATTTCATTTGTCAAGAAAATATCTTAAACATATGATATTTTAATCGAAATCGTTAGAGCCATTTTTGAGAAAATTAAAAATTTCAAAAAATTTTCCATGTAAAGGGTAATCTGGGGTGGGGGATTTTCTTGAAAACCTTCGTGTCGTATCTCTGGAAGATACTGAATCTAAATACCACGTTTGGTGTTTATCCGACTGTTCGTTACTGAGTTATGCTGTTCACAGACACACAGACACACACACGGACATGTTTCCAAAAATGCTTTTTTTTGGATTCAGGGGGTCTCAAAACATGTATTTCCGGTGAAATGTTGGTATCGAATTTTTGGGTGGAATACAATACTTCCCTACTTACTATACGTAGTAGAGAAAGTAAAAAACCTTAATGTATAAAAGTAAAATTTCAGTCTGATATCTCAAATTGTTTTTGAGATAATGGGTCATAAATTTAGCAGATTTAACATTGGCGGGATAGGGGTTTTAAGCTCTCCTTGATGTGAAGTGGACAGGTACACAAACTTTTACAGGAAGACATCCTTTCGTACAAATAACTAATAAAATGGATATTAAAATAAATAAAAAGAATAGGGAAAGTCGTGTTTGGTGGATATCAAAATATTTCTCCTGCTTTTTTGCTGACCTGCTTCTTTGTGTCATGTCAAGGAAGAAAACGTTTTTTGTACCCATGCAAATGCTGAGATTCAGGCATTATTCTGTATTTAAACTGAAGTACATGTATGTACTCAATGTTAAAACTAATGCACAAAACGAAGAACTTTCAGAAACAGAATAGAACTGCAGCGACGGGGAAAAAATTAAGTGCATTATAAAATGCAATAAAAATTGCATTGAAAATGATGTGTAACGACGTAATGTGTTTTACGGACATAATTGGCCAGTTATCGTGACATTTCGTAATATCGGCCAGCTTTTGTCCGCGAGGTTAAAATAATAGTACAATGAAACAAAAGCAAAACGGGGAAAAACATTGTGATTACCGAACGATTGTGTGTGGACGTTGACCGCCGGCCGCCCACTCACGTACAAATTGCCTTCGCTTAAGGGATCAGTATTGCCAATCCCCAAACTGTCAAAGTCCAACCCTCCCATTTTTTTTTAAAAAAAAGCTCGAAATGTGAGAATTTATGCCGAGGCCTCCCGGGTCAAACCAGACAATGCGATTGTAGCCCCCTCATTAACAGACGTTTCCCATACATTACATTAAGGGATGTCCAAAAGTGTGCTAATTTAATTCCAAAATGGCAAGTGACAAAACTAGAGGACATCCTACACAAAAATTCCTAATTTCACCTCTGAAAAATACTCCACAAATAAGGTTTCCGAATTTTCTATTAGAAATCCACAAAATTCCTAGCTTTATCATGTAGTAAATATGTGTGTAGGTATACTCGATGCATTACTGAGCTCTTAACCCTAAATTACGCGCCATGACGTACCACTGAGAATGTATTCTCTGGTACACACTTCGCCACCATATTCGCTCTATAATCCATGCTTTCTACACGACTTCGGACAACACTTTTATTATTCTTGCCGTAGGCCGCTGAATGTTGTCATGACTCCGAATTACTTCCCATGCTTACAGAGAGAAACACACTGGGCGTGCACCGCACAAGTACTGTGAAAAACGTAAGCGTGCTTTTTAAAATTTGTCTTTTGAAATAGCGTAATTAATTATTTTAGTGCGAATTTCAAAGTAGGAATTATAATTAACTCTCTGTGCCCTTGATTTTTCAGGACAAACTATATAAAATGCTTGTGCTCATTTTCAAAAAATAGGTGGAAATTTGCCTGCAATGAAATATATGACATGCTGAGATATTAGGATTTGACAGCACCTAGATTTCATTTTTAAATGTCAATCAGTTAAGTATAACCTGTGTGACGAAATTCACGATTAAAAACCTATGTTTATCCAGACTAATGTACATGTGTTTGATTTGTATTATAAAAACTTCATTTCATAAAACTGAAAAATCTATAATTTCACTATCTTAGCTAAACCATGCGTTCTGAGTGCTATGAAATGCAGATTCTATACTACACAAGTACAACTTAAATATTAGTATTTGATAACCCAGAGTGATGTTAATCCCGTACTATAATAAACGAAATCAATAATGCTGCAAACGTCAGAATCTGAAGAACGGGAGGAGAGAAGCAACGGAACGATATGAACGAGATGGGAGAGAGGATAAACCAGTAACATGCCAAGATTAATCAAGCTGCGCTGCAGGTAACCGGACGGTATCAACGAGATGAGCAAGGTGGTAAACTCGTGGCATGACAGGATAAATCATGGTGCAGAAACGGGCCGGTATGAACGAGATGAACAAGATGGTAAACTAGTAGCATGACGGGATGAATCATGCTGCAAGTAACGGGACGGTATGACCGAAATAAGCAAGATGGTACACTGGTAGCATGAGGGATCAATCAGGCTGCAAGTAACGGGACGGCCTGATCCAGATGTGCAAGATAATAAACTGGTGGCATGACAGAATCAATCATGATACAAGTAACGGGACGGTATGACCGAGATGAGCAAGATGGTAAATTGGTAGCATGACAGGATTAATCAAGCTGCAAGTAGCGGGGCGGTATGACCGAGATGGACAAGATAGTAAACTGTTAGCATGACGGGATTAACCATGGTATGACCGAGATGAGCAAGATGGTAAACTGATGGCATGACGGGATCAATTATGTTGCAACTACAGGGACGGTATGACGAGATGAGCAAGATTGTAAACTGACGGCATGACGGGATCAATTATGTTGCAACTACAGGGACGGTATGACGAGATGAGCAAGATAATAATGTGATGGAATGACGGGATCAATCATGCTGGTAGTAACGGGACGGCATGACCGAGAAGCAAGGTGGTAAACTGGTAGCATGCCAGGATTAACCAAACTGCAAGTAACGGGACGGTATGACCGGGAAGAGCAAGTTAGTAAACTGGTAGTATGAAAGGATCAACCATGCTGCAAGTAACGCAACAGTATGATTGAGATAAGCGAGATGCTACACAAGTAGCATGACGGGATCAATCACGCTGCAAGTAACGGGACGATATAATCGAGATGAGCAAGATGGTAAACTGATAGAATACGATATATATCATGCTGCAAGTAACAGAGCGGTATGATCGAGATGAGCAAGATGGTAAACTGATGGCATGACGGGATCGATCATGGTGGTAGAACGGGACCTATGATTGAGATGAGCAAGGTGGTAAATTCGTAGCATGACAGCATTAATCAAGATGCAGTAATGGGATGGTATGAGCGAGATGAGTAAGGTCGTAAACTGGTGGCATGATGGGATCAATCATGTTGCAAGTAACGGGACAGTATGATCGAGATGAGCAAGATGGTAAAGTAGTCTAATGACGGGATCAATCATCCTGCAAGCAACATGATGATGGGAACAGACGAACAAGATGTAAACTATGACGGGTTCAATCATGATGCAAGCAATGGTAAGGCAAGCAAAATGTAAGCCCGCAGCATGATGGAATCAATCATTCTACTAGCAACCGGATGGTATGAACAAGAAGATGACCAAAATGGTAAACCGGTAACACGTGGGAATCAACCATGCTGCAAGTAACCGGACGGTCTGAACGAAATGTTAAACCGGCAACATTATATGATCGAATATGCTGCAAATAAGCGGAAGGTATGAACGAGATGAACAAAATAGTAAACCGGTAACATGATGGAAACAATCATCCTATAAGGAACCGGATGGTATGAACGAGGTGAACAAAATAGTAAACCGGTAACATGATGGAAACAATCATCCTATAAGGAACCGGATGGTATGAACGAGGTGAACAAAATAGTAAACCGGTAACATGATGGAAACAATCATCCTATAAGGAACCGGATGGTATGAACGAGGTGAACAAAATAGTAAACCGGTAACATGATGGAAACAATCATCCTATAAGGAACCGGAAGGTATGAACGAGGTGAACAAAATAGTAAACCGGTAACATGATGGAAACAATCATCCTATAAGGAACCGGATGGTATGAACGAGGTGAACAAAATAGTAAACCGGTAACATGATGGAAACAATCATCCTATAAGGAACCGGAAGCTATGAACGAGGTGAACAAAATAGTAAACCGGTAACATGATGGAAACAATCATCCTGCAAGGAACCGGATGGTATGAACGAGATGAGTAAAATGGTAAACCGGTAACATGATGGAAACAATCATCCTGCAAGGAACCGGATGGTATGAACGAGATGAGTAAAATGGTAAACCGGTAACATGATGGAAACAATCATCCTACAAGGAACCGGATGGTATGAACGAGATGAGTAAAATGGTAAACCGGTAACATGATGGAAACAATCATCCTACAAGGAACCGGAAGGTATGAACGAGATGAGTAAAATGGTAAACCGGTAACATGATGGAAACAATCATTCTACAAGGAACCGGATGGTATGAACGAGATGAGTAAAATGGTAAACCGGTAACATGATGGAAACAATCATCCTACAAGGAACCGGATAGTATGAACGAGATGAGTAAAATGGTAAACCGGTAACATGATGGAAACTATCATCCTACAAGGAACCGGATGGTATGAACGAGATGAGTAAAATGGTAAACCGGTAACATGATGGAAACAATCATCCTACAAGGAACCGGATGGTATGAACGAGATGAGTAAAATGGTAAACCGGTAACATGATGGAAACTATCATCCTACAAGGAACCGGATGGTATGAACGAGATGAGTAAAATGGTAAACCGGTAACATGATGGAAACAATCATCGTATAAGGAACCGGATGGTATGAACGAGATGAGTAAAATGGTAAACCGGTAACATGGCGAGATCAATCATGCTGCGAGTAATGGTACGGAATGAATGCGTTGAGCGAGATGGTAAACCCTTCATACGACGGGATCAATCATATTGTAAACAACGGGACGGAGTGTACGGAAGAAGGGAAATGGTAAACCAATAGCATGGCAGTATCAATCGTACAGCAAGCAACCGGTATGATTGGGATGAAGAATACGGTAATCCCTTAACAGGACAGGATCAATCATGCTGCAAGCAACGGGATGGGACCGATGCAGTACATGGCTGGTGTTTCATTCAAAATTGCTTTTGAGGTGTGGCTTGTTCTAGAAGTATAGGAGAATACCAATAAATTCTAAACTTAGCAAACTCTAGTTTTGGTATCCATATTTCAGAATAGCGACACTCAGAATCGATTTTTAATAAAGTCTTCGACCGAACTGATTTAATTCATAATAAATAGGATTCTGCTGTGAATCTTCCATAAGTAACTGTTTTTAATTAAGGATTCTTACGCCATGCGAAAGCAGTCTTCTAGACTGTCTGGTACCTTAGTATCATTCTATATTGTTCCCCAGCATGCTAAAGTTTGAGTAAGCAAAATGCGCCTCCGAATTGTCGCGCTCACAGCTTTTTTATAGACCTGCATTTTAACGCCACTTTTTTCCCTGTTCTAGTTTGGAAGTTCATTCTTAGTTTGCCATCCATTAAATTATTCACAAGAAACACAGACGCAGGCCAAGCGGTAAACCCAAGTGTTCTTAAGAAAACCCAGGATAGCTCAATTCCGAAATTGCAAATGGAAAAGAATATTCTTAAGACGTCACTTCAGTATGCACGAATTGCTGAGGGAGCGTCCATGGGCCCCTCAGTTAATAAGGTTATCAAGTAAATGTAGATATCCATAGCAGTAATGCCAACAGACAAGACGTAAGTAAACAAATGACGAACAAAACATTGAAGAATCAAATATCCTATCGAAAACTAGCAATGACAAAAGTGTTTTGTCTCCAAGTTTATCATACTCAGCAGTTGTTGCATAAAAAAACTTCAAAGAGCAAGGCTTAATCACAGAATCCTACGATAGTGAATCTAATCTCCCCTATGACATCCGATGTTTTTTCGCGCATATCAAACGGGAGAATCTGGTATTTTCTTCTATTTTTTCCTGAGAAATGTGTCGAAGCTCTAACTAGCATACACTCAAATATATATGTAAACAATGTAACTTTGGAGATGCAGTCCCTTCTCACAAAAAACCAAAGGATGATATCATCAAATGTTTGTACAGTAATCCTTAACTACGTCATTGAAGACCAACTACAAAATCTAGGTAACAAACCTATGCCAATAGGTTTGGAAATAGGCTTGTTATATCCTATCAGAGCAGGATTATCACTTCCTGAGTTTCCGAAGGCAAACCTGCATTCCTCATAAATATGAAGGGCCAATTGAATATAAAGGGACAACGTACTAGGCTTACACGTCTTCAGATTCGCCTACATACTTTTTACGTGAATCTGAAGGAAATCTGGCAAAGCAATGCTCTAGTGGCAGAAAATTACACCGACCAAAATCCTAACTCTAAATCCGATCTCTCTTCATTCCCTGAACTCAACAGCTGAAAAAGTATGCAAGAATCTCTACCCCTGCAAGCTCAATTCTGTACCCTATTCAACACCAGAAACTATCTCTACTAACGACGCGTTAGATAAGGACTCTAAACCAACACGAGCAAACCTAATGTCACATATCTCGAGTTACCATCCGAAAATACGACAGATTGCACATCCTCTGAATATAAGTTACCCATCAGCCACGAAAAGACCAATATCCTCTAGCAATAATAACACAGATCACATAAATGGTGAAGATAGGAAAGAGAGCTATACTAATCCTAAACGTACCACTCATGAACAGACTGTAAAAGACAAAGCTAACTATCCCATCAAGAAACCAAAAACAGGCAGCCAAAATACTGAATGAGGGCCATGCTTAAACTTATAAAGAAAGTAATGGAAAACGAACCAGATGCCTCTCCCCTAAGCTACTTACAGCTTATCGGCTTATTTGAATACACTGTGTGTTAGTGACATAACAACAGGAGCTCTCAGCAACACTGAGAGGTACCTTCAAGTTAGGAACGCACGAGGGTAGGTGGCGAGAGAAGGTGGAAACACGCTTGTCGCCTTGCAGTGTTCACTAAACAAATATTATACACAATTTGAGGCCAGTACACTCTACTCCGATACTAGGTAGATCAGGATTAAGGAGTATTATGAGGAAAAAAATCAATGTACGTTTAGCCGTTGATAGTGTACAATAAAGCTAACTTGTGATTTAATCAAAGCATTAATATACAGAAATTTGAGTTACATTCACTTTTCTGTTACAAAGAAAGCTGCAAATTGTTTAAAGCAATATTCGCTTTTATTAGTCATGACACAGATCCTCGAAAAATTCTGATCCATAGGAGCTGAGAAGTCCACTTTCCTCGTTGTTCCTTTCCAATAACGTCACATTTTCTTGTGTTTCAATGAGTTACAGGTTGTTTAACATGATGTTTTAAATGTCCTTTGAGCTCTAACGTTACATCTGATGGTTTCGCCATTTGAGCCGGTGTTCCATGCCAAATTTCACTACAAACCATGTTTATTGCGATGATGTTTTTATGTATGAACTCTTCTTTACTTAAGACATAGTTACAGTTTTCTACTGGTATATATATGCATGGAATAAATGGAACAACGAAAACCGTATGTTGGATTGGGGTTTGTGTCCGTCTCAATACCCAACGTCACCTATACTCAGTGCGGTAACACAAATGCTCTGTTTGCTTACTAAAACCCCTTTGCCTACTGATGACCTACGAGGTTTAGTACATGCGCTACGAACACTACACAAATAAAGCAATCCTAACCCAAAGTACCGTAACATTAAGAAAGTACTAAATGTAACTATTCAAAATAAAGAAATGACAAAGAACAGGCTCTATGCTAGATAACTCAAAAAATAAACGCTCCCTCACTCCTGAACAGTTAAGTACATAACATTAACCCTCATTACATGACGTTTACGCGAATACAATGAAATATCAAAGGTTTCCAATAGTAATTTGAATACTTACAACTTCTAATTAATAAACACCAACCACTATAATGTCTAATGGACATTAAATTCCGAGATAATCTCGTCTTCACGTAAAGCAATTTAAAGTATATTACCATAATAGATTGAATGGAGTTATGCTTATGGTCATCGCAGCCTTCGGATCCCCAAGCGGCGACCTTTGTGCAGTAGCCAAACACTTGTTCCCTACGCTCCCTAACCGCAAGCACCATAAAATCTTAGTGACATCCATGTGCATATGCGCGTTGTTGCCAAAATTAAAAATAGTATTTAAAAGCAAAACTTTGCAGGTGATTTCCACATGTACAGAATACAATCATGCAGTTTGTCTGCTTGCTTTACACACAAAATAACTGTGTAAATAACTATGAATCCGTAATTACATTTAAGTTGCAAACGCTTTAAAATATAACTGAACTAATGAATGATCTGAACTAATATACTGCGCTACAAGAATAGAAATGCATGTTAACATATCCGAGAGAAACTTAGAAACATGTTCCGAATAAACTATACATTGTTGGACTATCATTAAATAATTAAAATACATAAATATTAATTTATTTTGAAAGGAACTCTTACTCCCAAATCAAAGCATCATTTTTGATTATGCTGTGCGCGGAGCTATGGTAAAAAGTTTTTTATCACTTGTATCACAACAATGTTTTATTAATATAAAGTTAATACAAGAAGTTGTGTATTGTTTAAGGTGTAAGATTTATAAGCATGACATCTTCTGTTTACTTAAATGAATAGCTTTATTATAAAATGCAGGATAAGTAAAAATACGAAGGCAAAAGAAAGAAAATAAAAAAAAAATCTTATGTATTATATTCACAAGATTATCTCTACTCACTCTTCTACAAACTACTTTCACAAAAGCTTATTCTATCTACTTCTTAAATAATAAGATAAAATTTCATTGCACATATCGTTGTAAATATAAGGATACATAGGCTAAACCGATAGTCAGATTTTTAAAATACAGATGACTATATGATGACTTTGAAATTCCATGCTCTTAGCATGACCACGAGGAAAATACAAACAGAGACTTCCAACTTGTATTTCAAAATTCAAACCAACAACAAAAAATTTCTCGGAAATGGTTAACACAATTTGACCTAAAATTTGTCCTTTACCGAGACATTGCAACAACGCTTTGCTTTGGTGGAGCTGGAGAAAGGACCACGTGTTGTGTTTAAGGGATGGGAAGACCCTACTAATCGTTTACTGATGGGTTTATGGTCAGGCTTCAAAGCTTTCCGTTCGCTTTGAAGCCGGTTGGGGAAAGGATGCCCGCGACTAGTTTACCGAGGAGTGGCAATTTATGTGAAAAGGGATCTACATCACAGGAAGTTGCTTTAAATTCCGCCCTGAATAATCACTGCCCTCATAATCAACAAGGTACTAAATACTGCCACCAAAGAACATACACATAGACCAATTTATCGTCAATTATTCATTGAAATATGTAACAAATATCCACATCACAAAACACACAGTTTTTACTGATGGCTCAGTTTGAAATGGTAATACTGGTTGTACTGTAATCTACCCGGATCACGATACGCTATTCAGAATTGCTGATTTCTACGCTGTTTTTTTTTCAACTGAACTTGACGCAATTAAACAAGCTACAATATGCTGCAAATCCGGGAAAACGATTTTCCAAATCACTCTTGATCTTTTCCGACTCCAAAGAATAGGCCACTCCAAGATTACGCACAGCTGTCTTTTAAAACAGGACCAACCTCGATCTGCCAACAGTGACGTACAACTGACCCTCAAGCACATTATCATCAGCACTACCAAATACATAGTGAACTTCACTCAGCGCTTAACTCTTCTGCTAATTATTCACATGACTTTCTCTACCGTCCACCGTTTATTAATGGGTATACAAACTATTCTTACTAAACTGATTTTTCTATCTACTACGTTTTAATCCAAATAAACCTTTGCAGATAGTCAAATGTTTAAGAGCTGGACACTATATGCTGACCATACTATTTCCATGCAATCGCGAGAAACAACTGAATGTTGACGGGACTTTAAGAGGATGACCAAGAAATGAACAATTTGAACCATTAATGATGGATACCTCAGAAATGGCTAATGCCACAAAGAACTTATTTGAAGTAAATTGTGTGTTTTTAAAGAGATCTACATTTTCTGTGAAGTACATTTTCGTCTATCGCTTAACGTTTATCAGTTATACAAGATTATACAAAATTCCTTCCGAATGAAAAGGACTTCGCAGGCTATTCCCAGAAAATTCAAGATATACATTTTATTTATCATGTAAACATCTTTAATATATGGCGTTTTAATCAAAATGTTACAGCCGGTTTATAGAAAATCAGTTTTCCAAAAATGCTCCATGTAAAGGGTAGTTTGGGGTAGGGGAAAACTCTTCGTTTCGCATCTTTGGAAGATGCTGAACATAAATACTACGTTTGGTATTGATCCGACTATTCGTTTTTGAGTTATACTGTTCACAGACAGACACTCTCTCTCTCTCTCTCTCTCTCTCTCTCTCTCTCTCACACACACACACACACGGACCTCTTTCTAAAAAGGCTTTTTTTGGATTCAGGGGCCTCATAACATGTATTTACGGTGCAATCTTGATATCGAATTTTTGGGTGAAATGGAAAACCTCCTCTACCTACAATGTACTTGGTAAAGAAAATAAAACTGCACTCCAATATTCTGTGTACAAATAATTGTAAAGTCGGGATTTGGCATTGGGTTAAAGCGACTATAAATTTTTTTTTTTAAAAAAATCGTCTCATAATCCAATTTAGTGGTGTGGGGGGTAGCGTGTCTGCCTCACATCCAAGAGTCGCCCTCCGTGGTGTAGTGGTTATCATGTTGGCTTCTAGTTCCCGAGGTCGCGGGTTCACACCCGGCGGAGGGCGATGGATTTTTTTTGGGCGTAAAAATCCTTCGCATGTCTTCCTTCGGAAGGGAAGTAAAGCCGGTGGTCCCGTGTCGTAGATTTACGGCACGTAAAAGAACCTCAAGCCTGATAAAAAGGTCTCTGAGCAAAATTACCGGTCTTTTAAGCCCAATATACGAGTAGAATGAGACGCTAAGGACCACAACAGTTAATGAGCGTCCGTAAATAAAAAACTCAATTTCTTTAATTTCTCACATTCAAGAGGTCCCGAGTTGGAATCTCGGTTAGGATGAGTTACCTGGATAAGAGCTTTTTCTGTTTTCCCCTGCCCTGAGAAGACGAATGTCGGGAAGCTTTAAGCTCTATGCACCCCGGGCCCATTTGAGTATCATTTCAACCATTTCGTTTATTCGCTCCGTTATGACCTACTCGGTTGAAGTGTGTTAAACTTAAAAATCAAAGTTAACATTAATAAAGCAAGTATTTAATTATGAAGGCCTGAGGCAATAAATATAAGTTTTTATTTATTTCAAAATAGATATGTGGAACATTATTATAATTTCTTTCAGCAGCATATCGTAATCTCTCAGGAGTGTTGCGACACATTTTAAGATTCTGTGGCACACCCTTTGAGGACCTCTAACTCTAGATTAAGAAAAAAAAACGCTTAGTGGCACTCCTAATCCTCGAACCTGGGGTACTAGCTAACCGCAATGGTGTTATCGTTACGGAGCACTTTTAAATTAATCACTGTGAGAATCAGTGCTGGTTTACATATAGGGGCTTCGTAATGGTTTTCTTCTTATCTCACTAGATGGCACGTATTGCATAAGTTAAAGCACATTGGCTAACTATTTCAATTTATTTATACAATTTATCAGCAGCAGTGTCCTCTTTAATACAGTGCCTATTGTAAATCTAAAAATAACGAAAATCCATGTTTGCTTGTTTCTATTTTTAGGTTTTTGGTACAGCGAGAAAGAAGAGTGTCAAGACAAGAATAAATTTGAACTTTCAATTATAAATTTCTCAAACCAAGTGAAGATAGCAAGAACACATTTATTGATTACTTTTGCTCCTTAAAACGCCTCTATAGCATTGATTATCTTTTCAAGAACGGCCTACAACTTTATGAGTTCAATAAATTTAGTTAGAAATCGGTGTAAACTAATAACGATTCACTCATTCCAATTGGACTGTTCCATGTTGTTCACCTATGGAAGTTTGCTATCGCGGTATATTATTACCTTCGTTATACCGTTATACGGCGGTTAATTTGAGATTTAGGCGTATTGCTATGCACGAAACCAAGTTGTAATTTATTGCGATGAGTATATGTGATTATTCTTTACACGTTTTAAGTGCTGCCCTTGTAACGCAACAGGCGCCTTCTTACCGATTTGGGGACACCAGTTTGAAATTTGTGTGTATGTGTGTGTCAATTTAAATATTTCAGGACTATCTCTAGGTAGATGTCGGAGCACGTTTCAAAGCCGTTATGAAATATACATATATGGTAAAAAGGCGAGAAATGTGCAGCACTAAAGTGCGACGAACATCTAACCAAACAAAATAAATAAAATAAAATCGAAAACAGAATCTAGAGAACATTTAAACTCGACAGGTTTGGTTCATTGATAACCGCAATCATAGCTTTATTATCAATAATATCCTTATGCTCTGCATCTGTAGTCGAAAAATCGGTTTTCTCTCTTTGAGAGAAATGTTTATCACCACACTCCCTCTTGTCCATTTCACTCCGTTGAACTGTACACCTAATGCAACATTTGCAACCATTTAACAACACGGATCGCATTTGATAATACTATTGGCGACTGTTTTGTTTGTGTTGTATAGCGATTAAAGAAGGAATTATTGCTACTAACTACACTTGTAAAGTACTAGTTCCTGTTTAAAGTGTGAATAAGATAGTTAAACGCATGCTTGCTATAACCTATAATTTAAGGATTCGATAGCTGAAGTTAGAAGTTCTCTTAGAACCAACAGAAAAATAATTCTTATATGGTCATATTTTTCAGGGACTGGTAGTATTTCGAAAAAAAACTATTATTATTATTATTATTATTATTATTATTATTATTATTTGTTTTATTTTTTATTATTATTTTTATTGCGAATGAGTGAGTCCATGTAGGATTACTCAAAGCACTGAAAGACATTTCTTTATTTTCCTTTGAATCCACAGTTCTCTCATTCCTTGGCTATGAACATTCTTTCTCTTGTCTGTCAAAATTGTTCCAGTTTTTTTCTTCGATTTGTCCTACTGGTCAACTTGCCACTTCTGAACTTTGATTCTAAAGATATATCTGTTTAGGATATCTTCTTGCGTAATTCCTGCAATTTTAAGTCACTTTTTACTACACCAATCTACGTCATAGTATCTACTTGTGCTTTACTTCTATTTTAGTAGAATTCCATTATTTGTCATGTGGGCCTGTTTGAGTTCATTCGTTTAAATGTCCATAAAACGTTAACCTTCGTTTTCTAATGTTACTGTGAATGTCTGATATATTTTTATTTCATTTTTACTTCCTAGTCTGTACTGTTCACCTATGACTTGTGGACCTAAAATTTTTCTTATAATTTTGAATTCTTTTTCACAATATTTTTGGTATCTCCTTTTCTGTTAAAATTAATGTTTCTGCTCCGTAGAGGCACTCTGATTTAATTACAGTGTTACAATCTCTTATTTTTGTAAGCTTAGGCATGCACTTTTTATTATAGGTGTTTTGAGTAAAGCGATATGCTGTTTCCATTTTTTGGCACCTACTTTTTTTAGTTTTAGTTTCGATTCCATTTTTCTGAATTATTTCACCAAGGTATTTAAATTGTGAAACTCGTTTAATTTTTCCATATTTGTTTTCCATGTATTTTGGTGCTTCTTTATTGCATGAAATGTCTTCATTTATTTCTAAGAATATCTGCTGGCCGATTTTATCTGCAATTTCTTTTAATGGCTCAAATTTGTTTTGAGTTGTTACGATTTCACGAGTGAGGATTGCTAGATAATATATTAGTTATTATTATTATTATTATTATTATTATTATTATTATTATTATTATTATTATTATTACTATTATTGTGATTCAGTACCAGAAACAAAATTAGCCTTTTCCAGGAACCAAAAGTACTTCGCAAAAACAATAATCAATATGATTTAAGTTTCGTAACAGGTTCGGCATTAGATTAAGTGTTCTACCTAAGACCAGAAGAAAGTTCTGTTAATGTTCTAGATGACTATAGAGCTTGAAACATCCAACATCATCACTGCTTAAACCAAAATCAGCTCTGCAGAGTAGCTCCTGACAGATTCAAAAACACATTGGTTACTCTGAATTACTTTCTGCTAATTTTGATGTGAAGTTTAAGATTAAAATATTCTTCACTTATAAATATAAGTTTTAGACTGTGCTTTGAGTATGCTTCTCAGAAAAGCTGGCCCTTTGTGCAGCTTGCGTTAGGTTACATATTTTCTCCATTCTACTGGCAATTGGCAGGCTGAGGCCAGCCCGAAGGAATGTATAAAGTGAACATAGCGTTATTGGCGGGGTAGGGTGTTACGGGCGGGTGTGATTTAGATTGTTGGAATGAGAGGAGTTAGGAAGATTTGCTCCTTGACGATTGCAGTTCAGGGTGCAACGACCCTTGTGCACCTCTAGTGTAGAGTGGTTTCCTAAAAAGTATTAATCAGGGAATACTTTTAATTTTGGTAACGCAGAGTCGCTGATAAAACTGCGAATGGGGGGGGGCGGTAGGACAGTCTGCGCGCCAATGCGGTGAGCCGTAATGTCTGACCTTGAAGAGTGAACCTTGGGGAGGATGGCCATCCCTGAGCCGCGCTATGAAATGCGGTAAACTCCAGTCCTTTGCTAACAACGAACGCCGTTACGGCCGCGCGTCATAATTTAAAATCTCATTGGCAGTTCAATTTGTTGTGTTGTCGAAACGAGCACGAGGGATGAATAAAACGTATTAATCGACTTCTCCCGCCGCGATTGTTGCGTCACAATGCTAGGGATTTCCCCGGGCGTTTAGCCTCGCATTGTCACACTGTTTTTGACCGACCGCACCACGGGGGTAATAAATGGGGACTCTCCCGCATTATACTCCTGCCGTACAGCATGTAAAAGCCTAAAACGTTGGTGATAAATGAGTAAAACCCTCTATTCATTCATGGGACATTATTTTTTCTCTCTTCCGGGATGGAAGGGGGAAAAGCGTTGTTAGGGAACAGAGACTCAGTATGCTGCCAATGGAAACCGCCAGTATGTCCTCGTCCAAATCGACTAACCCATGTTCCACACATGAAGTCGGACAGCCCATGTTAAGGTGAACAGTGTTTGGCGCCAAGCCACCATAAAGCACTCTGTGGCAAATATATGGAGGCAAGCATCGAACCCCGCTTTGGCCAGCTGCAGTTGTCCCTCTCCAAATAAATACTAGTGACACCACACGAATCGACGCAACTGCAACAAATCCTCCGGGATCGAGATCGCCCTTCTTAAAGGTCGGTCTTAAACGTTACACCCCCAAAATCTGTTTCTTCTCAGTTCTGCTAGGTATCTACGCTATGGGTTCTAATTTATCTAAATAATTTGGAAGTATTTACAAATGATAACTGCTCTGAAAAAATGGGGAATGTGTGAATACTTACAGCTACACGGCTGAAGAGAAACAGACGCCGACCACAGAACAATTTATGGGTGGAGTGGAGAACAATTTTGAGTCCTTGAGAGCACAATAGTCAAAATGAGCAACCCTTGCAGCTGGTTATGATGGCAATAATCATGTAGAAACTTACAACACTATAACACCTTCATTCTGGAGTATAGTGCTATAATTCTGGAGTAATTCTTGCCTAGAAATCATCCATTTAACTTCAATACCTTCATTTGTACACCGAGAGAAACAGCTATTAGCACCACTTCGTTTCTTTGCACATATTGAATGCCCACAAGTATATATGCAAAAATACAATAAAAACTGGGTGTAATGCTTGGAAAATATTGGACTTCTTCGCTTAAGGAAGACGCCACAGTATTGCAAAAGCAATACTCGAACGCCATCAGAGGAGATTCTTTTGTCATTTCCTTGATAGAATCCAAATGAAGGACATTATGTGGAGAGTTGATCAAGATTAACAGTAGTTATACTCGTACATACACAAACAAGTGCATAGTGTATGACACTTTAGCTGCCTGTGTTTTCTGGTTTGTTAGCATTGGGATTTGTCCTATAGTACATTATGAGTGTAATCGTGTCCCACTACTTGACTCCCCTTATAATGCAGATTGCTCCTATTATTTTTTCTCCTACGCCATCTTCAATTTCAAAATTAGAAGTTATTCATTATTGGATTTTTTTTATTATCAAATGGGAATTTCAATCTACGTAAAGACTTGCAATATAAATACTACAACCGGCACAAATTCGTCAAGAAAATGTTGCTGCAAAAGTGTTTGAACATGCCGTATCATACAATTTCTGCCAATGACAGCCGATTTCTAGTCAATCATTTACTGTGGCTGGAATACGTTTCTAAGATTCCGTTGTAATAGAGAGGTAAAAAGAAATGTTTAGGGTCGCAGATTTCCGTTTGGAAAGCTGTAATGGCTCGAGAGGTAAAACTCTGTCATATATTTCATAAACTTCATGTTACGAATGAGTGTTACGGATACTTCTAGGACAGTTTGTTAATAGCGTTTAGAATAAAATTTAAACACACAGTTTAAAGATATTAGACATTATCTGTGAAATAAAATTAATTCATGTTTTAGAATCATGACATTTTGTTTTGCTGTATAATATTTCTAAGACGTTTCAGTTCATCATTTGCTAGCTTTAAAGAACAAACTTGAAAAGTTATCGGTGAGAGAGAATTCAGCATTAGGAATTCCAGAGAAGCATATCATTCCGACATACACCTTGACTTTATGTAGCATGAATGGAAGTAGTATGTAGGTATACTAGTGTACCGTTATGCCTAGACTACACACACCTGGCCTTGCCCGGCTACGCTCTCCTTGACACTGATTCTCTGTCATTAAACTTGCATGGTACATAGTACTTCATCCTGCATCAGCTGTGATTGCAGCGCTTCAAGTCAACTGCTCCTTCCAAACCTGTTTACCTAAACTTAATGAGCTCAGTGGATTTCAAAAGCAGAAATGTATCTTCCTTTTGGATCATTTGTTACTTGTTTCAACGGTGACGTCCTGATACGTATCGTTTCTTCATACTCAAAACAAAATGATTAAATCATTACCACATGTTTGAAATAACTAGAGAGTAACATTCCGTCACTGTTTTCAGATATACACAAGTTACCAACAAACACCGACTCCGTGGTTGGAATCCCGCCAGGACGTTCCTCCCTGAGGCTTTTACCGGATTTTCTTCTGTCCTAAAATGGCACATGCTGAAGTACCTTGAACTTAAATATGGAGCGTTTCCTTCACAAATTTCCGTTCCCATTCCATGTAGCATCAATGTCCACCTTTCGTGACGTATACTATAAAAACGGGTATTAAATACTTATTAAAAATCTTACAACGAGCAGCATTAAAATAAAAAAATTAATAAAAGCAAGCTAAAACAAATATGTTGTGAGTTTCAATTACAAATTAGTCAAAATCTCACACGTTTTGTCTTACAATATACATGAAAATTAGAATTATTTTACCCATGAACCCTTTAAACCTCTTCATTGGTTCTGCCCATTTGTTTCACTTGTCATGTCCCTATACTTTCACGATATTTTCCATATTTTCTTTGCCTTGTTTTCTTTTTCTCTCTTCGTTTATATTCCCAAAGATTCAAAGAGTTATACGATGGCATTTTCTAACATTATACGTACGGTTTTACTAGAACCTATATACAGACATGAAAATGACATTTCCGTTCAGATTCGACAATGATGCATGGATGTGGTATTTGGACTCAGCGAATATCCGTTAGGAGTAAGTTGAAATGATAAAGACTAAGTTCTCAAAATATTTCGTTTGTTTTCAAGAGTTACAATATATATGTTACCGGCAAAGTTTGAAAACCGACATTCTGTATAATGACTAGGCAATGTATAGAATGACTAAAATGAGCAGTTAGAGTATGAAATACAAATTATTTTACGCATTTCCTAGGCATTTTACACAATGACAAACCCAAAAAAGGCAAAGTATTATTTTTATAATATTTGGTATTTAAATTTAAACTCTGGCAATGTTGTGTAGCACACTGGCTTCCTCGCTCGAAGTAGACCAGTAGTTTCCTTAGAGTTCAAGAGGTCGCAACAGATTGCTATACGTGAATCACACTTTTCACAAGATCGGATTGCTTTGATGAAAAATCGGTTCTATGATGAATTCTCTCAAATTAGAAGTAACAGTGCTAAAACTGTATGTTTCTCACAGATGAAAATTAGAATACGGTGATGGAGGATGTGGTGAAGGCTTAAACGACCATGAAGAAGGAACCTCGGGACTACTGGCTGTTGAAGAGATATGATATGTAATTATTGAGAAAAAACTAAATTAATTTCTCCAGTTAAAGAGGGAACCATAATTTTCAGTATTATGTTAAACATTCTGAACTATTTCACGTGCTTCATGACTCTCATTTGGCAATTAGCCATGGTGGATGAGACAGGATGTTGAAGGAAAGTTCATCTAAGTACAAAAATGTTACAGTCATGATGTTTAACTGTATATCCACCTATGCGAGCTGTGCCAGAAAAAACAGAAAGGAGTTAAGAAAGGTGCTGTAGTGAAGCCCATGGTGTTTTCAGATTTTAATTCCCGTTGTCAAGACGATCTTATCGATTTCCAATCCAAACCTGACAGAGAATACTAAATTATAATGGTGTGTCTGGCTCACCTCACTAAATTTGTTGTACTCCGCCCTCTTAAATCTAAAACAGCAGAAGAGGTAGTCTTATCACCTCTTGGACATAATCACATTGTTCGGAGCTCCCTCGATTTTACAATCTGATAATGGGAGAGAATTCGTCAATAAGATGGTTAGTAGCTTAATGGAGCACTGGCCCTCTTTGAAGATCGTTCATGGTAAGCCACGACACTCACACAGTCAGGGGAGTGTTGAAAGAGCTAATCGAGAAATTGAAAATATGCTTTCGGTTTGGATGCAAGATCAACAAACTAATCTCTGGAGTGATGGGCTACGTTTGTTCAGCTGATAAAGAACCGAGCCTTCCATTTTGGAATTAAGAGAACGCCATATGAAGCTCTTTTCGGTTGTAAAGTAAAGGTGGGTCTGACAACTTCTTCTCTGCCGCAGAATGTTTTACAAACCATAAAGAGCGAAGAAGATCTGGAAAAAGTCCTAGACAGTATTGAAAAACCTGAACAACATGGCGCAGATGATTCTAAAGAAGATGAAGTTCCCTTTCTCCCAAGCAACCCAAGGCGAAGAAAACAATTATTCTGATGTTCAAACTCTGGAAGGTCAACAGCCTTCAACCTCAGAAGTGTCCGCTATGTCTGCTCGAGAGAAACCACTGGTGCCCATATATGTCGGAGACTGTGGCCGAAAACTTCATTCGCTCTGTGGACATGCTCTTAGAGATGGCGAAGGTTAGCATATAGGCTTCAATGCAATCTTTGGAGAACGCTGCTGAAGGAAGAAAAGATTGTAAAGCGAATCTCGAACAGCAGGCAAAGAAGATGAAGTTAAACTGTGAAAACAAATTTCCTCCCGCCTATTTAGGAGATACTATTCAAGTTCCCATTCCTGACTTCGACAAGGGAAAAGGTGATTCTCGCAATGTGTTGACAGTTGTGATGAAGGTGTCTGAAGATGGCTTCTACCGACTGGGATTCTGAAAAAGCTTTATTCGAAGTCGCAGTTCACAGTGTCCAAAGGAATTGGTGCGACTTGAAGAGTACCAAATCATGAAATTGCATTCCGAACAGCCGCATTTCGATCTCTCAGGCTATAGGAGGCGGCCAAGTCTTCATCAGATGCATGTGCAAGACCAAGTGCCGAAATATGAAGTGCTTTTGTGTGAAAAATAAAATACCGTGCAATTATAAATGTCACTCATCTCTCCCTTGTTGCAACAAATAGGACTGCTTGACTTTGATAATTTAATATTCTTATGCTCTTCATTCATTTAATAGTATATTTTGCAAATTCAAATATTCATATTCTCAGAAGAGTTGTTTAAAATTTTCTGACTTATTATTTATATAACTAATTATTGTTTGTGTGTTTAGCAATTTTTTTAAAAAATATTTTCTATGCAACCGTATGGAATATTAAATTTTTATTTGAAAAATATTTTTTTTGTTTATATAAATTTCCGAGACAGAGTCTGACATTATATACAATGCTAGGCAATATATACAATACCTAGAAAAAGTATAAAACAAACTAAGAATTGTATAATTTCCCAAAAATCGTCCGGCATTTTATAAATTCACAGGCATTATATATATTGCCTAAATTTTATACTTATACACTACGTGATCAAAAGTATCCGGACACCTGGCTGAAAATGACGTACAAGTTCGTGGCGCCCTCTATCGGTAATGCTGGAAGTCAATATGGTGTTGGCCTACCCTTAGCCTTGATGATAACGTTCATTATCGCAGGCATACCTTCAATCAGGTGCTGGAAGGTTTCTTGGGGAATGGCAACCCATTCTTCACGGAGTGCAGAACTGAGGAGAGGTATCGATGTAGGTCGGTGAGGCTTGACACGAACTCGGCGTTCCAAAACATCCTAAAGGCATTCTATAGGATTCAAATCAGGACTCTGTGTAGGCCAGTCCATTACAGGGATGTTATTGTAGTGTAACCACAGCTCGTGCAGTATGAACAGGTGCTCGATCGTGTTGAAAGATGCAATCGCCATCCCCGAATTGCTCTTCAACAGTGGGAAGCAAGAAGGTGCTTAAAATATCAATGTAGGTCTGCGCTGTGATCGTGGCACGCAAAAAAATAAGGGGTGCAAGCCCCCTCCAGGAAAAACACGACCACACCATAACACCATCACCTCCGAATTTTACTGTTGGCACTACACACGCTGGCAGATGACGTTCACCGGGCATTCGCCATACCCACACCCTGCCATCGGATCGCCACATTGTATACCGTGATTCGTCACTCCACACAGCGTTTTACCACTGTTCAATCGTGTAATGTTGACGCTCCTTACACCAAGCGAGGCGTCGTTTGGCATTTTACTGCGTGATGTGTGGCTTATGAGCAGCCGCTCGACCATGGAATCCAAGGTTTCTCACCTCACGCCTAACTGTCACAGTACTTGGAGTGGATCCTGATGCAGTTTGGAATTCCTGTGTGATGGTCTGGATAGATGTCTGCCTATTACTCTTTACGACCCTCTTCAAATGTCGGCGGTCTCTGTCAGTCAACAGACGAGGTCGGCCTGTACGCTTTTGTACTGTACATGTCCCTTCACGTTTCCACTTCACTATCACATCAGAAATAGTGGACCTAGGGATGTTTAGGAGTGTGGAAATCTCGCGTACAGAGTTCTGACACAAGTGACACCCAATCACCTGACCACGGTCGAAGTCCGTGAGTTCTACGGAGCATCCCATTCTGCTGTTTCACGTTGTCTAATGACTACTGAGGTCGCGGATAATGAGTACCAGGCAGTAGGTGGCAGCACAATGCACCAAAGATGAAAAACGTATGTTTGTGGGGGTGTTCGGATACTTTTGATCACATAGTGTATATACCGGTTTTAAAATGTACAAACGTTTTTCCGACACCCAAGACTACCGTTTTTAACATCATCTTATTACGCTTCCTCATTCTTGCCTGTTGGACCATAAATTTTCCTCAAATTCCCAATCCATCATTGCCCCTCTAATTCCTTGAATCCACTTGCTATGCGGTTTTCATTTTCTCCTCCTTCCCGGTGGCGTCCACTCCATTATTCTTTTGGGTAATCTTTCATCTTCCATTCTTTTAGCATGTCCATACCATTCCAATTGTTTCTGTTGAATAAAATCTACAATAGAATTTTGAACTTTCATATGTTCTTTTATATGAGATTTCATTTTTAGTGTTTTATCTTTTAGATATCCTAGCAGATCTACTCCAATAATCGATTTCTGTTGCCAATAATTTTCTTTTTAACTGATAGTTCAGATCCACACGTCAGATCTATTATACTCTATTGTTTTAAAAACTTTAGTTTTAGTTTCTTTTGAGACCTGTTTATCCCATAACATACCATTCAAAGTAGATATAGCATAGTTTACTGAATTTATCTAAGATCTTATTTCCTTTTCTTGTTTCCCATCTTGTGTAATTTTTGCTTCCAAGGTACTTATATTCCCCTGTGTGCTTAATTATCCCTATTTCGTCTTCCAGTACCAAATCTTAATGAACATCTCCAATGGGCATATGTTTCTATTTATCCATATGTACTTTGAGGCCTCATTTGTTGTATTCTTGAATCAATTTTCTTGTAAGGTATTCTACGTCTTCATATTCTCGGGCCAGAATTAACTGATCATCCGCAAATTGCAGGGAGCATATTGTTGAGTCATCACCTATTGGAATTCCGAAATCTTTACACGTAATTGTCCAGCCTTTTATAGTTTTTTTCTGTTTAAATTTTATATAATACAGGAGATACACAGCATCTCTGTCGTAATCCTTTATTAACATGGAACCTCTTGACAAATATTTTCCCATTTTTACTTTTGCATATGCATTTTTTTTATAAATATAAACAAAATACGTGCCCTAAAACAATGCCATAATACAGTAATCCTGGAAAGCCAAAATAGTTCAAAACACATTTTTGCGTAATCTACTCTTGCTTTTTTTACGAGGTACAGCTTTGAAAATCTGGCACACTACTCACCAACAGCAAACAAGTGCGTGCATAGAAATTAAACGTAACGTGACGTACAGTTTAGAAATTTTCAATTTAAACTCTGTCTCTGGTTTACGATCTGTCCCTAGTTAAGCATACAAACACCGCCGAGAAAGCCAAAGAAACGCGCAACGAATTGTCATTATTATTCCAAGAGCAAGAGGACATGCTGGCCGCTCCTTGTCTGAGAGAAGATGGTAATTGTTTTCTGAATACACAGATTTCTCTTGACACGTTGACAACCACTTTGCTGTTTGCTGAATGTTCCTATTTGATCTATGTTCCACACCTAGGCATTTGCCTACGTCATTTGTGAGTCTCACAGGTGCAAACACAAATACTAAGGGCGGAAACTTTTAACTTTCTCTGGCATTAGAAAAGTATTTGTCATTCCACTACAGCCAAAATAATAAATTATGCTGTACTGTTTAATTCTGTATTTACTCTTTTGATGGGAATTAAAACTGAAGTTGGCGCTTTCTTATTTTTTTCGTAATTAATGTTTAGACATTTCTTAGAAATCTATGTTCTTCTTATTAGCTTTAGTTGAAAAGAAGTGCACTGAATGCATTATGATTGTTTTGCTGCACTCTCCATGTTTTCATGCATAACGGTCAGTTAACAACTACTAGATTTAGATGAAGAATAATATTATTATTGTTTCAGAAGTTTTCCTCTTTGTATTGTTTTTCTGAACCTTTTGCAATAGTAGACTTCTCCCGCTATTGAATTTGGCTCCTTTTGACCCCTTTAGGAATTATTCCTTTGAATGTTTTTCAAGTTCCTCTTCTTGCTATTCGATAATAATCACTGCAAAAGTCTGTGGGGTGGTTTAAATTTAGAGTAAAAAGTTGTGCGTATATTGGCACCATAACCCAGTCTAAAATGTATTAATCAAAGAAGGAACAAGAGAAATGGATAATATATTTCTGAAGAATCATATGAAACTAGGGCAACCAATAGTAGTTAAGTATTTGTATTACCTACTCTATCCTCCTCGTCTCCATTTCTTCGCGGAAAAAGCCTGAGGAATAGCAGTAAAGTATATCGAAGAATAAACACGATAGACGCAAATAGCAGAAAAATGATGATATGATTATAATGTTAACTCATGAGCAAATATTTAAAACAATTGACAAATTTATGTAAATAGAATCAATTTTAACAAAATTCGGAATATTGTACGGGTACATAGGTTACAGAAAAAGTGACAATGTAAACAGTTCAATACCTATAAAAATATTGTTAAGCTTCACAAATTTCAAAATATTAAGAACGATAGAAATTATAATTAATGTTTTTATTATGTGATGTAGGTTAAGAAATAGGGAACATAAACGCATGTAATATTACTAAGTTCTAAAGGGACACAGTAAATAAAGCGAGTTAAAAAACAAGGTTCAGAGTCACACATATTTCTGTTTTACAATTTACTCAGGTATATAGAGACGTTGAAGAAGTATTGGTGTTCTGTCATCATTTAAAGGACTACGCCATCCAAAGAACTGAGTGCTATCCGATGCTTGTAGTTTTAGAGTAATGGACAAACCAAACTGAGATTAGAAATGGTGCTCTCTGTATTATCAGGCAGAAACATCACTCATATGTCATTACACCACGTTATTTAAAGGTTATTTCATAATAATTAAATAGTTATGTAGTTTGTGTGTGTGTGTGTGTTTTGTGTAAATAGAAATTGGGTTTTATTTATGGACGCTCTTTAACTACTGTGATCCTTAGCGTCCCATTCTATATTGGGCCTGAAAGACCGGTAATCTTGCTCAGAGGCCTCTTTATCAGGCTTAAAGTACTTTTACGTCCGTAAATCTATGACACGGGACCATCGGCTGTACTTCCTTTCTGAAGGAAGCCATTCTAAGGATTTTTACCCCCGAAAAAATCCATCGCCCTCCGCGGGTTTGAACCCGCGACTTCGGGAACTAGAGGCTAGCATGGTAACCACTACACTACGGAGGACGACTATGTTGTGTGTGTGTGTGTGTGTGTGTGTGTGTGTGTGTCAATCAGTAGTGTATGAACAACATAACTTAGACACGAAAAGTAGGATAAACGCCAGTTATCACTATGCAACGCGAAGCTTTTTTACGAATCTTCCCAATCCAAACAACTCCAATCGTAAAATAGTTCTTTTATATTCTCAAAATAGTTTTAACATTTTTATAAACATTGTGCATTTGAGATATCCGCATATTTTTTATTTCTTTCGGAAATAGTCATTGAAAACCTTTGTATTGTGCTGAGTTTCCCATAACTGAAAGATTATAAAAGATACATAAAAAGTGCTAAAATAAGAATACACAGCTCACAGAAACCTATGATTTATGCCAAACAGCCCCTTTTTGGTGGCATTAAGCATTTCTGAAACATCCGGATTGAAACCGGGGGGAAAAAATGGACTGGTTTCTTAGAATGTTATTTCAATATGTTGTGGACAGCAGTTGGGGAGGCCAAAAAATATTTACATTATTGTGACTTTTTTCGTATAGGTATGGTATTCCTCAAATTTCTTCTATCACTCTAGGAAGAAATTTCCTAATTCGTCTAGAAATTACGTTAAATTTCAAATGGATTTCATCCCATGAATTCCTCTAACTTTAAATTAATTTATTTTTGCCATACCGTTGCTTCTCATTTGTGAATTAAACGTTGTACAATGGTAAGGATATTTTCATAGTGACTTTACATAAAATCAGGCATAAATTTTATGAAATCTCAATAAACACCAGAGTAGAACTTTTTCGAGCACAAACTTGTTAAATATTTTAAAACCAATTTTAAAAACGATCCATCTACTAATCCAATCTGTATAGTCAATAATACCATTTTTTTGTTAATGTTCAAGCCCTTCTCTGCAACATTCAGAGAAATAGATATTCTACATCGAAATTTAAATTTGAAAACAAATTTAATCTGACGGTTTAAAACACTGATTTTTCTCACATGGGTTTCAAACCAGGAATTCTAAGTTTCGTTTTACATCCGTGATCATATTGTATATACTCTGAAAACTAGAACAAATTCTCAGCAGTAGGAAAACGTTTTCCGAACTAGCTGCATGTCCCTTAATGTGAATCACTGTGTATAGCGTCACCCCTGTTCCTCAGCCTCTCTGCAGGCGAGACATACTTTCTTTGCATTCTAACAAAGAATAAGGTGAGTGTAACAGAGTTACTTTCCTCTGCTTGATCAGACAACCACATTGAGCGATTCGTAAGTGCACAGCAATGTCGTGATTCAGCGCGGATGATAACCCCTGGTGCTCTAGATGATGGCGAAACCAGCTCTGAAAAGTTGTGTAGAAATCCAATTCCTCAACACAATGCGCCTAAATTTAAATCACTATATTATTATCTGTTTAATGCAACTTTTTCATACAAAGAAGGTAAAAGAGGGTGAGAGCGTCTTGCCATACTGCCTGCTACGTCACAACTTGTTTGTTCTAGGCTTACTTTTTCTTATCAGAAGCATAGTTGACTTTCTTTGCACTGCTTTCTATAATCCTGTCAGCCACAACCAACAAAAAATTAAATCCTCTTTAACACGTCAGAAAAAAAAAATTAACGTGTTCCAAATAACTATATGAAGCCTTTTAAGATTAGTCAGTCAAATATTTACGTAACACAGAGGAATAATAATAATAATATTTTATTCCATCTAAATATTCAGCATAATACCTTATGTCTCCTGGATCCGAAATATTAGTCTTTTGCGCGCGTCAGAGAGAGAGAGAGAGAGAGAGAGAGAGAGAGCATATGGATAAGTGTAAGCTCGGATTAAATCAAATTTTGTATATCAGTCCATTATTTTTCATGGATCCTAGTGGATGATCTTCGCAAAATCTTCTCATCCCAAAATACCCTTTAGTTAGCAAAATGTCCTTATTTTTTATTTTCCCAAGAAACGATTGTAACGAGTTTGATTAAAATACCATATGTTTGAGACATTGACATGAACAAATAAAATAGAATCTGAATTTTCCGTAAACAGAATGTGAAATCCGCTTCTTTAAGATTGAATTTTTATAATTGGGAAACCATAAGAGCTAGACAAAAACTTAATACATGAGAATCTCGTTAGAATTTACAATTTATGTTCCACAAAAATGTTTGTGACTGCCTCTGTGGTCTGCTATTTGGGCATGTTAACCTCCAAAACCAAAGGTCCCGGGTTCGATTCTCGGTTGGAGGGTGGGAATTTTTCCTTAGCCAGGACTATTCCCCATCCTCCATAGAGTCTGGAAGTATGAATGTCAGTGTGAATGTGTGTGTGAATTTAACGTAATAAGCAAAACTAATACCACCCCACAGATTAACATCACTGTAAGCGACTGAACATCATTGCAGATAGCCAGTTGTTCCAAAGGCAAAGTCGCTGATATGATCTTAGATGTTAAAGGCGTCATACAAATGGAACATTAAAAAAATGTTTATGGTATCGGCTACTTCGGAAATATTCGTTGCTGTTAGTTTATACATCATAATAATTTAAATTTATAACTTTTATATATTAAGTCGCCATTGTTTTTTCTCTCTGACGTCATAGTAAGCGTGAGCACTATTAAAACCACCACACGCACACACACACACACACATACACTATTACAAACCAGCACATACATTTTTTTAATTTATTGTTTCATTTGTATACAACCCCCTTAAACTTCTATAGTTATATTTACAATTTTACATACTAAGTCACACTTGTTTTTTCTCTCTGAGGTCATGGTAAGCGTGAGCACTATTAAAATCAGCACAGACACACACACACACACACACACACACACAAACATATATATATATATATATACATATATACACTAATAAAGCCGGCACATACATTTTTTTTATCTATTTTTTCATTTGTATAGAGCCCCCTTAAACTTCTATGGCCATATTTACAAATTTTACATACTAAGTCGCACTTGTTTTTTCTCTCTGAGATCATGGTAAGCGTGAACACTATTAAAACCAGCTCACACACAAACATATATATATGTATATACACATATGTATATATACTTTTTTATTTATTGTTTCATTTGTATAGAGCCCCCTTAAACTTCTATAGTCATATTTACAATTTTTACATACTAAGTCGCACTTATTTTTTCTCTCGAGGTCATGGTAAGCGTGAGCACTATTAAAACCAGCACACACACACATATATATAATATATGTATATTATATTATATTGTTTCATTTGTTAGAACATCCTGCTTTTTAACGTTTGCTTCTGCCGCCTATATGCCTCTGTGTACCTACTATAACTGCTATTTATACAATCAATCACTGAGCTAATTTTGTAACGGTTGCTTAGAACTTTATCGACGCTCCGTTTATTTAATGAAATTTGTGAGTAATACGCATTTATTTCAAGTAATCTGTCTTATGTATTTAACCTTTTCTTTCCCAACAAAGTATTCTTTTACTTCTATTTTATTTGTATAGTAATTTTAAAGGGGACCAAGAAAGGTTCTTCACTTGTTAGGAACAAGATTGTTACGAGAAACCAACTAATGTTTTTATTATTTGCCATTTTAAATACTTAAAGTAAGCTTAGAAGAGACTTTTGACGCTCCACACTTACACGAATTTCAACGACTGGTGCGTCGATGTCGTTGATTGAGAGTGAATGAGGACAGAGAACTAGCTTCTTATTATTATGAAAAGTCGACAAAAGTCGAATTTTGTTTTACTGTGCTTTTTGTTTTACATACATATAAAGATTCTCTTGTGTTACTGGGAACAATGAACTAATTGTTCCAGTTTTGGAATTATAGTAGATAAAATGTGTAACAAAACCAGTTTTCAAACGTTCATCTTGACTACAATGAAGGAAACAGAAAAATAAGCTATTGCACGAATATAACAAATATCAAAATAAATGATAGTAAGAGAAAGTCATATGACTGAAACATATTATTTATCTAAGAACGGTGCCAGTTTATGGCCGGTAGAGAGTAAATCAGAATAGAAGTACAAAGCTAATGACTTTTTGCACATGTACAGGTACTTTGCAGGAAAACTCGAATAAATTTCTTGTACTTAGTGCCTTAAATAACATCATTATAAATGTGGAAATAGGATTGAATTTAAGACTAGGGGGAATATCCTGCTAACATTGGATAACATTATTATAGATAATTTTGGGACTAATCTTAAAAATTGTATATTTTAAGGGGCTCTCCATATACTGGTCTTAATTTGTACCGATTTCAACAAATTTCTTCGAACCCCTATACACATAAAATTTAATCTGAAGTAGCATTTAATAGATTGATGTGGGTCGAGTCGATGAAGTGTCGCCACTGGAAGTTCTTGAAGATACGGATGCTGTGTACTATGAAATGCTGGATTTGAATTTACCGCGCCTCTCACCAGTTGGTATGGCAAGTGTATGTCCAGCGTGGTGGAATTGACTTTCTGGTAGATAATCATTCAGTAATTGGTGTGGTCTCTAGCATGTGTGACGCGTAGCAAAATAGTTCAATTATAGTTTTGGCCGTTATATTTTAAGATATGCTTAAAATTCCACTAGCTTAGTCGTGGCAATATTGAATTTTATTTCAGCTTTTCCATGTTTGGAAGGTAAGATATTTATTATATAAATGAATTCAATAAGTGAACTTTCAGTATATTCTTTAGCTCAATGTGCTTTAACGACGAACAACATGACAAATCAAAGATTAGCCTACTACATATTTGCTTTAATTACTTGTACACTTTCTTTATAGTATAATAACCAATAATATGTTACTCTGGTTGAGAATATTTAATAATTCGCGTAGCGAATTTGTACGCTTCTCCCGCTTTCCCTTTTCTCAGTGAAAATTTTCTTAACAATCTCAACAGTTGAATCTTGTTTATATAAGCTACTGTCTGGTTGCTATCCACCGTAAAACAAATTCACATAGTTTGAAAATTCTTGCATGGAGTAAATAACATATAAGAATAGCATATTTACAATCATCGATCACTTTATTTAACGTATTTTTACGTTTTCATTTTTTTATCTCTCAGCACAGCAATAAACACAATTCTAATTATTAATTTAAAATATATAAATGCTCAAGGAAAAGTTGATGATGCAAATGGTGTTTTAAAACACTAATACATTAATAATTTTGATACACAATGCATACATAAACATAAAATGTATAAAATTTCCGTCCATTCCCTAACAAGTTTACAATTTATTTTCGATCCTTTTACTAATAACTGTTTCAAATCTCTGCAGTGCTGCGGTTCGCCTTGAAGGCTCTTTATATAAACTATTTAAGTTTATACATTGACTTTAATGTAATTTAAACGGTGACCACACGCGTTTTTTAAACCGTAATACACAAAATCTCAACTCTAAGAAAGAGTAGGAGACTATCGGAATAAATTATTCCTAACATTTTCTACTTATTTAAACTATATTGGTAATGTGTCCACAAATGTTCATCACTTTTACTCGTATATACCATTATGTACGTTTAAAATGTATTTATGGGAAAATCGAAGATAATATTACTTCGCAGTAACAAAGCCCTTTCCTGCGATTTACTTAAAAAAAAACGAATGAATTTAGCTACTTAATATTTAATTATGCAATCTATAAAAGCACCCATCATACGTTATATAAGATATAAAGAAAAGGAAAATATTACGTACCTGATTGACAACTAATGTACACTATGGGATGGCCGTCCTGTACAAGATGTATGTCTACGATAAAGTAATGCTGTGAGTAAACTCTTACAAACGTAAGCTACGACATAAATTTACGTGACTGTACACATCTTGTTATACACAAAAATCTCAGTGTTACATTTGCATGTCTTGCTCAAGTCACTAACATTTATTTTTATATATCTTACACAAACAATTCATACAAAACTTTTTCTGTATTTACTTCATGCTCTATAATCAAGATAAACGCCCGCAGAAATGATCTCAGTACATAATATATCATGTAGGCACAAGAGGGATATAGGAGGCTGAGTGATAGTCGATCGGAAATGGTTCATGCAAAAACAAAAACAAAAAAAATTATTTTAAATACATTGTATGTTTTACATTTCTTGTATAGTACGTTTTTCTCAATCTCAAGGTTTACCTTTCTAACAAAGTGATACAAAGTGCATTTCGAATGAACAGGACCTCGCAGGACATTTACAGAAAATTAAGGATACCATTTTATTAATAATGAATATTTCAAACATGTTATTTTATTCAAAATCGTTAAGGCCATTCTTGAGGGGATAAAAAATAACAAAAACTTTTCCATGAAAGTACAGTTTGGGGTGGGGGAATTTCCTTGAATATTGGTCGCATATTCAGAAGATGCTTATCTTAAATAAGTTTAGTTTGATATTTATCTGACTTTTAGTTTTTGAGTTATGCTATTCACAGCACATACACATATACACACAAAGAGTGAGAGAGAGATAGAGAGGGAGAGGGAGGGACAGAGAGGACCTTTTTCCTAAAAATCCTTTATTTGAATTCAGGGGACTCAAAACATGTATTTGTGGTGAAACCTCTAAATGAAATTTTTGGATGGAATATAATACTTCCTCTGCCTACTATAAGTGTAGGTGCCAGAGAGAACAAATCAAAATTGACTTAATACTCTAGAGAGGTAGATAACGATCAACCGTACGCATTTATGCAGCAATTTAAGTTCATAGCGCTTTCATATTCACATTTTAAAGATATGTTTGCTCTTCCCCCGCCCCATAGTCCAGCACTGTCTGTATGGTTCACAAGCTACGTCTACAGTAAGTAAGTTTACGACAGAACTCATAATAACCAGAATTATGCATGGTTGGTGACCGTTAAGTTACGCTATATGATTCTGACCAACAACTGTAGCAGGTCTGTAATTACGTATGTATGTTCTGCTGGACCGCAAACTGGAAGTTTAATGGATTCTTGAAATTCATCATTTCGCGATAAGTCAAAATATTGTGGTCCTTTAAAAAATGTTCAATGCGCACATTAGAGATCCTAATATAGTGACCATGAATCCATGACGAAATCTGATTTCATTCTCTTACTCTATTCTCGAAACAGCAATAATGTAGAACGTAATCGAGGAAGAAATCATGGAGCAACACTGGCGTTCTGCTGCAAGGACAATTGAGTCAGTATCCAAATCAACACAAGAGTGCTTTTATTTTAGGATAAAGAAACGTAATAAAGTATCTTTCAATACGAAATTCGAAAATAGTATTCCTAGGACTGTGCTTTTATTCTTGAGAAAATAAGTTGGAACGTTAATACAGTTACGCTTTCAAGTGCCTATTTGCGAACATAAATATATTCGTTTCTGTTGCCTATCATTAATAAACAAATAAATAAATGGAAGAAGAAAGGAATATATTGTTCACTTTTTTAATTGTGACATGTCTAAAATAATATTAAATTATTTATGGTGAATGCCATATCTAAGATAAAACGTCTTGTGCCCTTTTTACTTTCTCTACCACGTATAGTACGTACGGGAAGTATTGTATTCCACTCAAAAATTCGATACCGAGATTTCACAAGAAATACATGTTTTGAGACCCCCTGAATCCGAAAAAAGCATTTTTGGAAACATGTCCGTGTGTGTGTCTGTGTGTCTATCTGTGAACAGCATAACTCAGAAACGAACAGTCGGATAAACACCAAACTTGGTATTTAGGTTCAGTATCTTTCAAGGATGTGACACGAAGGTTTTCAAGAAAATCCTCCCACCCCAGATTACCCTTTACATGGAAGATTTTTCGAAAATTTTAATTTTCTCAAAAATGGCTCTAACGATTTTGATTAAAATATCATATGTTTAAGATATTTTTATGACAAATAAAATGTATATCTTGAATTTCCTGGGAATGTCTCCAAAAGTATTCTTCATTGTGAACGACTTTTGCGTAACTGTTAAACCATAAGAGAAAAGCAAAATTTTACTACACAAAAAATGTAGATCGCGTTAAAATACACAATTTATGTCATATACATTTTTCTTGTTGAGTGAACCATTTTCGAGATATTGCTTGTTATTCCCTTAAATTTTCCAATACTTTTTCTCAAATGGGAATTCGTTATTCATTTTTTGTCTTGGATATGCAAAGAGTATTAATCTGTGGGAAAGGGAATGGTGTGCACCTAGCAACCAGCTATTAAGAGATATGTATGTGCTTAAAGGCTACTGTATTTCCAAATTGCCCTTGTAAATATATATTCCCTTACATCTAGATGAAAATTAGCAATAATATAGAGTATGCAAATGTTTATCTCGATTAACATGAAGTAGATGGAGAATAAGCGTTTGTAAAAATAGTTTGTACAAGAGTAGAGAAAGTCATGTGAGTGTAACACATCAGATTTTTACTTCCGTTGCTGGGCATTTACCTACATGTAATTAGTAGAGGAAGTACTAATTATATTCCACTCCAAATTTTGATATGGAGATTCAAATGTAAATGCACGTTTTGAGCTGCAATCATAATCCAACAAGTTTTTAGAATCTATGTCGCCGCGCGTGTGTATATCCGTGTGTCTGTGAACAGCATAACTCAAAAACAAGCAGTCAGTTAAATAGCAAACTATGTATTTAATTGCAGCATCTTTCAAGGATGCGATACAAATTTTCAGAAAATTCCCACCCCAAACATTCCTTTACTTGGAAAAAAAAAAAATAGGGATGGGATCTCGATACCGTCGATACTCGCTGTTATCGGAGTATGTCTTACTTTGAGATAAACCTTCGATACATTTAAATTTTTAAGCTTTGCATTATTGAAAGTTGTCGCATTTAACTTTATGCTAGATAAGGAATGAAAGGGATCGAGACTTCACGTCATTAACCCGCGCGTGTCTCCGAAGGGTTGCTGGACTATGGTTCTTGATAGACTTTGACTGCATGGGTGAATGAATTCAAACATTCCATGGACTCTTGTGTCCACATGAAAGCATGCACAACAATGGGGGAAGAAGTAGAGGTAACATGCAGCGTTAACTGAGTTGTGAATGAAACTGTTTAACTGAAGTTTCTGCAATAGCCTGGCTGGATGACTCACTTTCAGCCATTACATTTACCTAATCCGGCGACCTCTATAAATCCAGCAGAAACACATCAGAACTTAAGAGTGACATAAAACAGCGAATTTGGATTTCAGCCGAGAATAGCTGCGAAGCAGTGTGAATGCGAGGCATAAGATTTAAAATTCGTGTTACATTTACATAAGCTTTTATTTCCATTCAGCTTGTTTTCAAATCAGTAAAACGTGACACTATAAAAAAATTCTGATGTGATACTTTCACAGTACTTTCTCTACCCTCCATTGTTTATGAGTGGGTATACAAACTTTTCTTACAAAGCTCATTTTTCTATCTACCATGTTTTAATCCAAATAAACCTTTGCAGAAGTAGCTACATTACACATTTCGTTATACCTATAGATAAAAATCTGCTGTGTTACACTCACATGACTTTCTCTACTCTTGTACAAAATATTTTTACAAACGCTTATTCTCCATATGCTTCATGTTAATCGAGATGTTAATTTATTGCTAATTTTCTTGTAGGGAATATGGTAGGGTTTAAGCGATAGTCAAATCTTTTAAGCGCTGGTTGCTATGTGGAGCATTCCATTCTCTTTACATTACCAGGACATAAAAAAACTGAATAACGAATTGCCATTTGAGAAAAAGTATATGTATTGGAAATTTTAAGGAAATAACAAGATATATCTCGAAAATGGTTCACTCAACAAAAAAAGAAAGAAAAAAAATGTATATGACATAAATTGTGTATTTTAACGCGATCTACAATTTTTGTGTAGTAAAACTTTGTCTATCTCTTATGGTTTACCAGTTATGCAAAAGTCGTTGACAATGAAGAATACTTTTGGAGACATTCCCAGAAAATTCGAGATATACATTTCATTTGCCATGAAAATATCTTAAACATATGATATTTTAATCAAAATCGTTAGAGCCATTTTTGAGAAAATTAAATTTTTCGATAAATGTGTAAAGGGTAATCTGGAGTAGGGGTATTTTCTTGAAAACCTTTGTGTCGCTTCTCTGGAAGATACTGAACCTAAATACCAAGTTTAGTGTTTATCCGACTGTTCTTTTCTGAGTTATGCTATTCAAAGACACACACACAGACACACACACACACACACACGGACATGTCTCCCAAAATGATTTTTTTTTGGATTCAGGGGTCTCAAAACATATATTTCCGGTGAAATCTCGGTATCGAATTTTTGGGTGGAATACAATACTTCCCCTACTTACTATACATAGTAGAGAAAGTAAAAAGAGAATAGTGACATGTTTTAGAACTGGGCGTTATATGTTAGCTTTAATTTCCATCCTCTTTCCATGTAATCGCGAGAAACAGTTCAATGTTAACAGTACTTTAAGAGAATGACCAAGAAATGAACAATTCGAACGATTAATAACGGATATCTCAGAAATGGCTTATGCTACAGAAAACTAATTGTGTGTTTTAAAGATATCTATATTTTTCGTGTAGTACATTTTCGTCTATTGCTTAACGTTTACCAGTTAAACAAGATTATACAAAATTCCTTCCGAATGGAGAGGACTTTACGGACTATTCCCAGAAAATTCAAGATATACATTTGATTTGTCATGTAAATGTCTTTAATATATGACATTTTAATAAAAATCGGTAGAGCTATTTTTTAGAAAAACAATTTTTTTTTAAAAATGCTCCATGTAAATGGAAGTTCGAGTTGGGGGATTTTCTTGAAAATTGTAGTCTTAAAATGCCAAGTTTGGTATTGATCCGACTATTCGTTTTTGAGTTATGCTGTTCACACAGGCACGCGCGCGCGGACTTTTTCTAAAAATGCTTTTTTTGGATTCAAGGTGCCTCAAAACATATATTTCCGGTGAAACCTCGGTATCGAATTTTTGGGTGGAATGCAATACCATGCACATAGTACTGAATCCAAATAAAGCATTTTTGGAAATATGGCAGTGTGTGTCTCTGTGATTGCATGGAAACAGTACGGAATTTTAAGGCCAGCATATAGCGTACAGTTCTTAAACATTTGACTGTCGCTGTTTCCATTGTATCTATAACGAAATGTGTAATGTGGCTATTTCTGCAAGGTTTATTTGGATTAAAATGTAGTAGATAGAAAAATAAGCTTGCGTAAGAATAATTTGTACATCCACTAATAAACGATAAAGGGTATAGAAAGTCATGTGAATGTATCACATGAGATTTTCGTTTCAGTGGTAAGCGCAATTGAAAGAAATGAAATGCCTTTGAGAATCATAGGATATCAAGAGCGGTTTTTGTCACTGCAAATAATTCTGGGCCTTAGAAGACATCAGTGTGAATAACGTTCCACAACAGAGTAACATCCAGGTTTGGCAACCGGCCCACCTGAGAAAGTGCGTGCGTGGCGGCCCCCCAGCCGTGACCTTCCTGTCGCTGCCAACCCTGATCTCCAGCAACAAGGACACGCAGCACTTTCTATGCAGCCGGTAATCTCTTCAGCTTATAGTACAAACACGTCTCTTCGTGATATCTGCCCACTGGAGCAATTTCTTGACCTGCTTTTTGGAGATCTGCCTACACGACTCTGAAAGATCGCAGCTCGGCTTTCTTGTCACTTAAGATTCCATTCCAGCATTCAACTTGACATGGATCTTAATGGCCTTACCATTAGGTTTTGTTTTCTTTCTTTTTTTTTTTACATTTCCCTCTCGTTTGACACTTAATTGCGTTGCGGACAGAAGATGTGCAATGTCCGTTTTAAACTTGCTACACCTCATCTTTCAAATCTCCAAATGCCCGCTGTTTTAAATCTGGACAGATTTTCAACTGATCACGGTTAATCGCAAACATTCGAAAGTTTCATCCTACAACTCTGAGCTACCGAAAAGCACTTTGTGAATCAAGAAAAGACTATCAAGAGAAGAACAAAATCCAAAAATTAAATAAGGCAATGGCTAAATACTATTTCTGTGACAGAATGCCATTACGCCAAACACATCAGTTTCTTTGTACCATTCCTTGTCCCAGCCAATTTCAGCATTCCTCTTCCCTGCACTTTTTCTAGGACAGCTTCATTATTTATTTTATGTGTGTATTTCACCAGCTTCAATCGTATTCATACACTTCCTCAAAGGTTACACTCCCTTTTCTTCATTTGATCCATTTTCCGCACTATACTATACCACACGCTACAGAAGCCAGTTTATTAATCTCTTTTTATTACTTTCTCTACTACGTATACTAAGTAGGGGAAGTATTGTATTCCACCCAAAAATTCGATACCGAGATTTCACCGGAAATACATGTTTTGAGACCCCCTGAATCCCGAAAAAGCATTTTTGGAAACATGTCCATGTGTGTGTCTGTGTGTCTGTGTCTGTCTGTCTGTGAACAGCATAACTCAGAAACGAACAGTCGGATAAACACCAAACTTGGTATTTAGGTTCAGTATCTTCCAGAGATGCGACACGAAGGTTTTCAAGAAAATCCCCCCACCCCAGATTACCCTTTACATGTAACATTTGTCGAAAATTTTAATTTGCTAAAAAATGGCTGTAACAATTTTGATTAAAATATCATATGTTTAAGATATTTTCATGACAAATAAAATCTATATCTTGAATTTTCTGGGAATGTCTCCAAAAGTATTCTTCATTCTGAACGAGTTTTGCAAAACTGGTAAACCATAAGAGATAGACAAAATTTTACTACACAGAAAATGTAGATCGCGTTAAAATACACAATTTATGTGATGTACATTTTTTTGTTGAATGAACCATTTTCGAGATATTGCTTGTTATTCCCTTAAATTTTTCAATACTTATTTTCTCAAATGGGAATTCGTTATTCATTTTTTTTTTGTCTTGGATATGCAAAGAGTATTAATCTGTTGCAAAGGGAATGGTGCTGCACCTAGCAAACAGCTATTAAGAGTAGGTAATGTCTATGCTTAAAGACTACTGTATTTCTATATTGCCCTTGTAAATATATATTCCCCTTACATCTACAAGAAAATTAGCAATAAGATAGAGTCTGCAAATGTTTATCTCGATTAACATGAAGTAGATGGAGAATAAGCGTTTGTAAAAATAGTTTCTACAAGAGTAGAGAAAGTCATGTGAGTGTAACACATCAGATTTTTTATTTTTACTTTCTCTGCCACCTAGCTAGGGGGTAAGAGAAAGTATTGTATTCCAACACGTACCTTTTTCTAAAAATTATTTTTTTATTCAGAGGACCTCAGAACATGGATTTCTGCCAACGCCAATTTTTTTACTTTCTCTGCCACCTGCCTGCCTCTGCCTGTGTGTGTGTTTCGGTGCGAACAGCATAAATCTAACAGGAAATGTTCAATAAAAACCTAACTTGGTATTTAAGTTCAGTATCTTCCAAAGGTTGCACACAAAGATTTTCAAGAAAATTCCCCAGCCCTCAAATTACCCTTTAAGTAGAAAAGTTTTCGCTATTTGTTACTTTCTCAAAAAAGTCTTCAATGATTTTGATTACATATATTATAGTATCATATATATGTATGTCTATATATGACATTCGTATGATAAAATAAAATGAATAACTTGAACTTTCTTGGAATACTGCGAAGTCCTCTTCATTCGGAAGGAATTTTGTATAACAGCTAAACCTTAAGAGATAAACAAAAACATACTGCACAAAAATTTAGATCTCTAAAGCACACAATTCATTTCAAATAACTTCTTTGTGGCATCTGCTATTTTTGAGATATCCGCTATCATTGGTTTGAATGTTGCAATATTTTCGTAATTTTTTAAATGATGTCGCTATTCAGTTGTTTCTCGCGATGTCATGGAAAGAATATGGAATTTTAAGACCAACATTAGGCATCCCGCGTTAAAACATTGGACAATCCATTCGGTTTCCTCTGTATCTACACCAAAATATGTAATGAAAGCATTTCTGCAAAGGTGTATCTCGATTAATACGAAAGCTTTCGTAAGAATAGTTTGTAGAAGGTATATATAAACTATAGTGGATAGAGAAATCCTGTGAATGTAGCACGTCTTACTTATTTTTCTTCATCTGTCCATATATATATATATATATATATATATATATATATATATATATATATACACACACAGCGTTCCCTTTGTCATCTTTATCCTCTGTTTCTCTTCCTGAAAACGGCTCATGTTACTTATGGTACAAGGCGTGTTTTCAAAACAAGTACCGTTTTAATGCAGCGCTGCGGTCGCGATTTTGAGCATGCGCGATCACTTCCTCCATTCATTAGGAAGCTCGACGCAGTTGTGAGCGATGGTCATTTTGTGTTTTCCTGTTGTTAGAGGTTTCAAAATGTTCAAAACAATTGAACGGCCCGCAGCTGTGAAGTCAGATCAGTGATTTGTTTTTTGAATGCCAGAAATGTTATCGCCAATGATGTGAGGTTTATGGGGAAACAAAAATAAGTGACAATGTCCGGCCACGCATAGCCAAACCCAAGATCTGATCGCACCATTTGGTTGGGAACAATTCGACCATCGTCCCTACAGTCCGGATTTAGCACCAAGCGATTTTCATCTGAAGAAATTCCTTTGTAGAAAACATTTCAAGGACAATGATATTGTGAAACAAGAGGCGCACCGTTGGCTTTCATCACAGGCGGCATCATTCTTTGAGGAAGGCATACAAAACCTGGATTGGGCTCCTGTTACGATAAGTATCTTAATAACGGCGGTAACTATGTGGAGAAGTAGTGTCAGGTGTGAGGTAATGAGGGATAAAAAGTATTTGGAAAATAATGTTCTGTTACTTGTTTTTAAAAAAAATTATCGGTAGTTACTTCAAAAACATGCCTCATACATCCCAAGTTTACGTCTATTATTTTTTACCCCGGAAAGTATTTACTCATGCCAGATTAGGCGATTTTCTTGAGAGAAACGAATGCATTAGTCTTCTGCTGTTTTCCACACAACATACGCTCTTTTGCTAGGGATTGGATTGGCTATGGAGGGGACTCGGCACTGATCTACATAAGAGGATATTGTATCTACACCCCACAAGGGGTCATCCTCAGGAGGAAGAATGAGGCGAGAGGAGACACCGGGCGACCGGAACCAGAAGCGACGACACAGGAATGGCAGGGTCCCTAAGTTTCCAGACAGAGACTCCCCGGCAGACCGGTGACACCAGCCCACACAAAGCGGTTCCTCATGGGGGTTCGGATACCCCCGGCAGCCAGCCGAGGGACGGAGGGAGTCACAAAGAGCATCCTTTTCCCCGCCATACTGCACCGAAACACCATCGCCGACACTTCCAATCCTGAAAGAGACCGACGGACGAAAGAAAAAGTGAAATGCGAAGAGATGAAATGGGGGGGGGACAGGAAATTCTGGAGATGTGGGAATGCTACCCAGCATTTGCCTGGTGACCCAGGAAAACCCCGAAAAAACCTATGGGTCAGAAGTGTCAGCCACGGGAATCGAACCCACGATCTTTCGAAAGCGAGCCACAGACGAAACGCCTGAGCCATTCTACTCGGTTCTGCTAGGGAGCTCCTGCGTGCGGCTGAAGGTGGTGATTTTGACTGTCATGCGAACGTCACTGGAATTCATCCCAGAAGTGAATTGTTATGTATCTTCAACCTTTCATTATAATATTATTTAAAGTTTTCTATTAAATAAGGTGACTATATATGGAGTGTATTTTCTGTCTATGTCCATTCAGAGCTTGTCTGGGGTCCAAAATAATATTTTTGTACGTAGGAGTGAAACGGATGTTTCTGTGACCAAAGCATTGGAAGCTGTGGAAGAAACACAAATTGTAACGCTCGAAACATTAAAAAGGAACAAAAATTGGAATTTTTTCCAGACTTCTTCCTTTGTGACAAGACGTCTTGTTTTTCTTTCCAAACGCAGTCAAGTGTTCACAATGTTTCGACTACGTTGTTTCCGGCAGAGTAATAAAGTTTTCTTTACACAAACTGTTGACCAAAGAACTTGATTTTCCATCGATTTCAGAAGAACAGAACCTTCTCTCGGTTGCTGTGCCTTTCTTTGGTGTTTGTTTTCCCTTACCTTTGACCATACAGTTTCACCTTGCACTTCAATACCGTAACACATTCGCGCAAAGGCAGAGCGGTTCAAGATTAGCAAAACACATGCATCGCAAGGCATACTTTTGTACCTGACGGGAAAACCTGTTTGTGTGCCAGTGATTTAATATGTAAACTCCAAACAAGTCTCATACTTTGCTTATTTTCCTTGCAAAATAATTGACCGCCATAATTTGACTCCGTTAATTACATTTAATTCCCTAGGTGAAATTTTAATTTTAAACACAAAGTTCAGTTCAAGGAACCTGTTTCCATCACTCTGAACCCCTAAAGCAGATACTACTGACCTAGTTCTTGTCTAAGCGGTAATACAAGGGGTATTTTTAAGCAACTAGGAGAGTGAGAGACAAGCAGGCACAAATGTTAGTTCTGACCCTTTTTTACTTTTTCTATTGCTTAATTACAGTAAGTAGAGAAAGTATTGCATTCCAATGGAAAATTCATTACCAAGATTTCAGTGTAAATATACGCTCTGATGTCCTCTTAATTAAAAAAAACGTTTTTAGAAAAAAGTCCGTGTGTGTGTGTGTGTGTGTGTGTGTGTGTGTGTGTACCTGTGAAGAGGACAACTCAAAAAGTCTGATGTGTTACACTCACATGACTTTCTCTACTCTTGTACAAAATATTTTTACAAATGCTTATTCTCCATATGCTTATGTTAATCGAGATGTCAATCTTATTGCTAATTTTCTTGTAGGTGCAAGGGGAATATGGTAGGTTTTAAGCGATAGTCAAATCATTTAAGCGCTGGTTACTATGTAGAGCATTCCATTCTCTTTGCATGTCCAGGACATAAAAAGAATCTGATGTGTTACACTCACATGACTTTCTCTACTCTTGTACAAACTATTTTTACAAACTCTTATTCTCCATCTATTTCATATTAATCGAGATAAGCATTTACAGAAACGATCTTTTAACATGCAAAAAGAATTACATTTTACACATAGCGATCAGTTCTGAAAGTATTTGACTATCGCTTAAGGCGTACTATGTTCCCCTTGTTTTGTATTTGCAAGGTCAATATAGAAACACAGTAGCCTTTAAGGATAGACATATCTCTTAATAGCTGGTTGCTAGGTGCAGCACCATTCTCTTTGCCACGATTGATACTCTTTGCATATCCAAGACAAAAAAAAAATGAATAACGAATTCCCATTTGAGAAAATAAGTATTGAAAAATTTAAGGGAATAACAAGCAATATCTCGAAAACGGTTCACTCAACAAAAAAAATGTATAAATTGTGTATTTTAACGCGATCTACATTTTTTGTATAGTAAGTTTTGTCTATCTCTTATGGTTTATCAGTTATGCAAAAGTCGTTCACAATGAAGAATACTTTTGGAGACATTCCCAGAAAATTCAAGATATACATTTTACTTGTCAAGAAAATATCTTAAACACATGATATTTTAATCAAAATCGTTAGAGCCATTTTTGAAAAAATTATAATTTTCGAAAAATGTTCCATGTAAAGGGTAATCTTCGTGACGCATCTCTGGAAGATACTGAACCTAAATACCAAGTTTGGTGTTTATTCGACTGTTCGTTTCTAGTTATGCTGTTCACAGACAAACAGACACACACACACGGACATGAATCCAAAAATGCTTTTTTTGGATTCAGGGGGTTTCAAAACATGTATTTCCGGTGAAATCTTAGTATCGAATTTTTGGGTGGAATACAATACTTCCCCTACTTACTATACGTGCAGAGAAAGTGAAATGAAAAGTCGATTAAATACCATACTTGTCGTGACCTATAAGCATGCGATACGAAGATTTTCAAGAAGAACCACCACTCCAAACTACCATTTACATGAAAAAATTTCCGTTATTTTTATTTTTCAAAAATGGACCTAACGATATTGATTAAAATGACATAGATATTTGCTAGACAAATCAAACTTACATCTGGAATTTCCTGTCAAATAGCCTGTGATTCCGCCTTCATTCTGAATGATTTTTTTTATAACTTGTAAACTGTACGAGATAGACGCAAAATAATTGCAAAGAAGATGTATACTCGTTAACTCATACAATTTATTATATCAAATACAATTTTTTGAGGCGTTAACCATTTCCGAGATTTTCTTTGGTTTGAATTGTCAAACATTTATGCTTTTTCAACTACAAAATCGCAATTCGTTCCCTCTCGTTCACTCTCTCTCTCTCTCTCTCTCTCTCTCTCTCTCTCTCTCTCTCTCGTCATCCGTGGTCTAGCGGTATCATGCTAGCCTCTGGTTCCCAATGTCGCGGGTTCAAACCGCGAAAGTGAAGGCGATGGATTTTTCTCGGGAGTAAAAATCCTTAGCATGGCTTCCTTCGGAAGGGTAGTAGAGTCGGTGTTCCCGTGTGTAGATTTACGGCATGTAAACGAACCTCAAGTCTGATTAAGAGGCCTCTGAGCAGAATTCCCGGTCTTCCACACACAAATATAGAATGGGACGCTAAGAACCATGGAAGTTAAAGAGCATCCATAAATAAAAATCAGTTTATTTCTCTCTCTCGTGATAATGTAAACAGGACGAAATTTCAAAGCCATCATATAGTAACCCATTCTTAAAAGCTAAGTGTATACTCTTCGCCACTTGGTTTGAAGCTTGAGTTGGCTACACCAAGCATAGCTTAGGTTGGCTATGCCACCTGATTCCATCGTGGAGGTTACCTCCTCCATCTATCTCCCGTCGGCACGACTGGCTTGGCCTGATTTTCGACACAGAGAGACCGATTCCAACCTTCGACGAGTCAACACTCCTGGCTTTAGACAGTTGTTTATGTCGTCGATACTAGTGAAACCGCGTTAGATCGTGATTATATTCGATGTATTTCTTTGTATTTAACTTTGGTAGACTTGGGTATTTCTCATTAGTATGCCGTCTACCATTCAAAATTCTGATTTAACGCGGAAGGATAACAGGTGATTCTTTCGACTCTTACATTTCGTACAACTTGTTACTAAGCTGTGTTAACAGCCATGATTTAATAGGGTAGTTAACTCGCTGCGAATTGAAATTTTCCTATTATTCTATGAACTGAGTTTACCAAGCAGGATATTAGATTATATGCGGTACTAATTATTTTAAATTTAGCTGTTTCATTGGTGTAATACCTGAGTTATAATTGAGGGTTATATATTGCACTCGCTTTGTATTCCAGTGTGAATGACTTGTATCGAATACTCCCTTTTAAACATTTGTTTTATGTTGCACACAAGGGTTTTAAATACAGAGTGAACCATTTAAGTTGAGACTGTACAATGTCTTCAAAACTAAGCGTTGTAGAAAGAAATGTTTATAATAAAATTTGCTTAATATTATGGAGGAAAGTAAATGTCATTAGTCTATTCTTGGAGGACGTTATGATGGTCGTTTTAGGGTCAATTTAATTTTTTTAAATGGGAACCTACTATTAGGGTCAATTTAAAATGACCATCACAATGTCCTCCAAATAAAACATGACTAATGGCATTTACTTTCCCCCATAATATCAAGCAACTTTTATTCATGACATTTCTTTCTACAACGCTTAGTTTTGGAGATATTGTACAGTCTCAATTTAAATGGTTCATCCTGTATATGTCTTTGGCTAGCTCAGCTTATTACGAAATGCAAGATATAGGAACACTATTCTTTAACATCTAAATTCATGTCACTGCATTTTCGTTTGTATATAGCTCATTTTAGTATTTATTTGCAAGTGTTTACTGCGTAGATCACAGACAAATAATTTATGTATATTGTACACATTTTACTGTATTTTATGTGTGTTAAATTGCTACAAACTGTATTCATATGGTTGTTGAATAATTATTATTCATATCAGTTTACCCTTTAAATTGTTTATGTTCCCCTATCGATGCCAGAGTTTCCTTAGCCTCCTAGACCCAGTACAATTCCAAGTTAATCCAACCACCTGGGAAGTTAGGGGATTACAAAAACAACCTCATCAAGTGATTTACGTAACTTGACGAGAGGAGGTGTGTTTCATCTTTAAGAATAGTTTCTTGAAGAATGGGTAGAGAAAGTCTGTGAATGTAACACATCCGGCATTTTTATTTATTTGAGGGGAAATTTAAGCAAATTTTATATGAAGTTAACCTACAAATACATTTTTTATCGCAACAACAATTAAAACAAATATGATAATCCAGAACCGACATTTATACTATTTTAAACCTATTTATATACGTCAGTTTAGCTCAGCGGAGGAGCAGGTTTGTGCATATGGAGTATACTCATTTAATGTTAAGAAAATGGAACTAAAATCAAAGCTGAAATTTTTATTTCCTTACAGAGGCAATAAAGTATGTACAGGCTCGACACGAGCTATGCAGCTATTTCACAGTACCCAAAGGTAAACACTGAAAAGTTTTAAGCATATAAATGAAGTGATTTATCTCACTTCATTAAAAAATAATTAAAACTAGCAAATACAGCTCTTTTATCAGTATCACATACTTTTGCATTTTTGACAGCGAACATGCTCAGTTCACTTTGGCCCCTCATAGACAACAGTGTGGCGGGAAGGACAGAATAGCAACGCCATTTCTAAATTCTCTGCTATTAAGTATGAATGCGATATTTTGTTTATTTTTTATTTATGGACGCTCTTTAACTGCTGTAGTCCTTAGCGTCCCATTCTATATTGGGCGTGAAAGGCCGGTAATTTAGCTCAGAGGCCTCTTTATCAGGCTTTAGGTTCTTTTACGTGCCGTAAATCTACGACACGGGACCACCCGCTTTACTTCCCTTCCGAAGGAATCCATGCTAAGGCTTTTTACGGCCCTCCGCCGGGTTGAACCCGCGACCTTGGGAATTAGAGACTAGCATGGTAACCACTACACCACGGAGGACGACATGAATGCGAGTGTGAATGTATGTTGCAATAATAGTGAATTTAGCTGATCACCAGGGTTAGGATTTTTAGGTGCAAATTTCAGATGAAAAAAGGAAGGGGAAAGGTGCTCAAATAAGGTGAAAAAAGGGACAATAAGGTGATGGTTTATTCAAGGGGATGCGCAACTGAAATTGCTATTTTCTAAACTATGCATCCAATTCGGCTGAAGTTTTAACCACATGTCAGTCTTTTTTAGATATAATTGTTTTGTGAATTTCAATCCAAATTCTTAATTAGTTTTCAAGTTATTAATTTTCAAAATATAAAATTATGGGTATATGCAAAACAAAACAACACATGATGCATTATTCAAAAAAAATCTTATGTTGCTTCTATGTCAAGGAACTACAAATCTCTCAAATACATTTTTATACCGTTATTAGTTTAAGAGAAAAAAAAGTTTTGCAGTTTTGTATTTGCATTTTTTGTATACATTGTTATCTTAAAAAATTATTAGCGTAAAAACTATTCATTTCACAGAAAAATTATATGACAGTTTTATTTATTTGGGTTTTTGAAATAAGCATAAACAATGTCAATATGAATGGATGAAAACTACATCCTGTGGAACATTTTGAATATGCAGAAATGCTGAAAATAAGAAATGCCTTAAAATCAAGTTTTAAAAATATAAACAGCTAGCAACCAAATGCGCAATGGTATTTAAAAAGTCTCCTGAAGCGTTCGCTAGGTCAAAAATAAAAGTGGATTCTAAAACTACAAGCAATGGAGAATTTTTTGGGAACATAATTTTTTTTTGTGTGTGATTCTTTGAGATTTTGGTTTAATTTCAGTTGTGCATTCCCTTAACTAATTCAACGATTTCTCTTTCCTCTATTCTAATTTATTGAACTACAAAGAAGTACATCAAATTATCACTCATCAAAAGAAGGAAACAAACATGAAACTGTTGTACTTCATGACATTAAGCATCTCCATGTTTTTCAAAGTAAGTCTGTTTCTATTAGGAGATAGAATGTCTTTGTAGATGCTAAAGCTTCTTTCAACATCCACAGAAACCAGTAGGACAAACTTTGTATTCACTCGGAATGGCAACTCTACAGATGTGGCGAATTCCTCAATGTCTGGATTCTTCTGAAGACTAGATTCAAGTTTGTCTTTGGCAAAGCTATTTAACTGCACCCTCATGGAAGTAAAAATATCCCATTGTTTTTCCTTTTCCAGACCTTGTTCTTCCAATCGTTTAATAGCTGCAGGCAGGTACTATGGACACAATATAGTTCTGTCTGCAAATTATCTATTTTCTCCGGTAACACAAGTTGCTGTGCCTTGGAAATTGCACCTGTTTCGGATGCATCCAAAGAAAGCACATACTCTTTAATTTTGTCATAATTCGCACACAACATAGCAGCACACTCAATCCAAGATCCCCAGCGAGTAATGACCGGGAAATTTGGAAGGGGCAGGCCAGTGATTTCCCTGTAATAAACAACACGGCTCGGAGCTTTCAGTAGAATCGTCTTCAGGGCAGAGATGAATTGATTTGCGATGTCGTATTCCTTCTTTATGGATTCACAAACCCTGCGAAGGGTATGAGCCAAGCATGTCACATGCTTCAAGTTAGGAAATAAAGGTTTCAATTAGTTAACAGCTGAAACCATGTATGGAGCCTGGTCCGTAACCACAAGAAGTTTTTCAAACCCGATACCAGTAGGCCAAAGTTTTGGCAGAAGTCCATAATGGATTGCATTACTGTACTGGCATTGGTTTTCTGCAGCTCGTACAGTTTTAACAACATGGGCTTAACTTTCTCCCCTGCTAAGGGAAAAACTAAAATGTTCAAAACATATTGTTCCATTGAGTCTATGATTTCATCCACAATGATTCCCACATCACAATCAGACACTTTCTGCTGGATTCTTTCTACACGCTCCATGTAGTTTTTTTCTTAAAGTACTCTCATCGGGCATTGGCATCTTTGTGTATTTTTTCAAGAAATCCCTTGAAGGCAGGATGGTTCACCTTATTGAGTGGAATTCCTGCTTGTGTAAGAGCTGCACACAAATCAATGTTTAATTCCTTCAAATTTTGGCTTTTTGAAGAACTCTGTTGAAACGCATTTCCTAATAGAGGTTGCCGTGATTTGCTTGCTTGAAGAGTCTTGTTCATTTGATGCTTAGAGCTGGAAATGTGTTGTTTGATGCGATCTCGCTGGTGTTTTTCATCTAACAAAATTCCTGAATCACAAATAGCACATCGCATAACAGTTCCATCAATGTCTATGAAATCTTGTTTGAATTCCTCAGCCAGAACAATAAATCGAGCACTGGACACATTTGGCATGGTAAAATCTAGTACTAGTACACTCGTTTGGAGAGCTGACACTAGTTCACTTACTAAGACAATGCGACTGTCACACAACTCACTCTTGCGCCCATTCGCTGACCACATTCTCTTATAACACCGCGACAATTACCAGAATGTTCTCACTTATGCTTGAACTTCAGTCTCAGAGATTTATAGTAGTTTCGAGTAGAACCTAGTCTTAATAATTCTCGGAACTGCGCGGATGAGGTTACTGCCGTCTCTGCGTGGCCAGCCTTCGCCTCCACGCAAACAGATGAGTCTCTCACAGTAACAAACTCACATTCACGAACAGCAGGCTACTGATTCTGGTGGGATAGAATCACTCATTGTCAACTGCATTATTGCGAGCTACTTTATAGCGGTAAAGCGAGAGAAAGAGGTTTTCGTCGAGCACACAAGTATTTTCCACTGTTGCGGGTGTGCTTTCAATTCCCGCGCGGCGTTTACTGAAAGAGGTAGGCTTACTATTCGCACGTACACAGTAAGCTGAGGAGATGTTAATTGAAAGTTAAAGAATAAATTGGAATGAAACTTAAAAGAAAAAATCTGATGTGTTACACTCACATGACTTTCTCTACTTTTGTACAAACTATATTTACAAACGCTTATTCTCCATATGCTTCATGTTAATCGAGATATCGAGATGTCAATCTTACTGATAATTTTCTTGTAGATGCAAGGGGAATATGGTAGGTTTTAAGCGATAGTCAAATATTTTAATGCTGGTTGCTATGTGGTGCATTCCGTTCTCTTTGCATGTACAGGACATAAAAAAAAATCTGATGTGTTACACTCACATGACTTTCTCTACTCTTGTACGAACTATTTTTACAAACGCTTGTTCTCCATCTACTTCATGTTAATCGAGATAAACATTTGCAGACTCTATCTTATTGCTAATTTTCTTGTAGATGTAAGGGGAATATATATTTATAAGGGCAATATAGAGATACAGTAGCCTTTAAGCACAGACATACCTCTTAATAGCTGGTTGCTAGGTGCAGCACCATTCCCTTTGCCACAGATTAATACTCTTTGCATATCAAAGACAAAAAAATGAATAACGAATTCCCATTTAAGAAAATAAGTATTGAAATATTTAAGAGAATAACAAGCAATATCTCGAAAATGGTTCACGCAACAAAAAAAATGTATATGACATGAATTGTGTATTTTAACGCGATCTACATTTTTTGTGTAGTAAAATTTTCTTTGTCTCTTATAGTTTACCGGTTATGCAAAAGTCGTTCACAATGAAGAACACTTTTGGAGACATTCCCAGAAAATTCAAGATATACGTTTTATTTGTCATGAAAATATCTTAAACATATGATATTTTAATCAAAATCGTTAGAGCCGTTTTTGAGAAAATTAAAATTTTCGAAAAATCTTCCATGTAAAGGGTATCCTGGGGTGGGAGGATTTTGTTGAAAACCTTCGTGTCGCATCCCTGGAAGATATTGAACCTAAATACCAAGTTTGGTGTTTATCCGACTGTTCGTTTCAGAGTTATGCTGTTCACAGACACACAGACACACACACACACAGACACACACACACACACACACAGACACACACACAGACACACACACGGACATGTTTCCAAAAATGATTTTTTTGCATTCAGGGGGTCTCAAAACATGTATTTCCGGTGTAATCTCGGTATTGAATTTTTGGGTGGAATGCAATACTTCCCCTACTTACTATACGTAGTAGAGAAGGTAAAAATCTGATGTGTTACACTCACATAACTTTCTCTACTCTTGTACAATCTAATTTTACAAACGCCTATTCTCCATATGCTTCATGTTAATCGAGATATCGAGATGTCAATCTTATTGGTAATTTTCTTGTAGATGCAAGGGGAATATGGTAGCTTTTAAGCGATAGTCAAATATTTTAACGCTGGTTGCTATGTGGCGAATTCCATTCTCATTGCATGTTCAGGACATAAAAAAATGAATAACGAATTTGAGAAAAAGTACAAGTATTGGAAAATTTAAGGAAATAACAAGCAATATCTCGAAAACGGTTCACTCAACAAAAGAAACGTATATGACATAAGTTGTGTATTTTAACGCGATCTACATTTTTTGTGTAGTAAAATTTTGTCTATCTCTTATGGTTTACCAGTTATGCAAAAGTCGTTCACAATGAAGAATATTTTTGGAGACATTCCCAGAAAATTCGAGATATACATTTTATTTGTCATGACATTATCTTAAACATATGATATTTTAATCAAAATCGTTAGAGCCGTTTTTGAGAAAATTAAAATTTTCGAAAAATGTTCCATGTAAAGGGTAGTCTGGGGTGGGGGGATTTTCTTGAAAACCTTCGTGTCGCATCTCTGGAAGATACTGAACCTAAATACCAAGTTTGGTGTTTATCCGACTGTTCGTTTTTGAGTTATGCTGTTCACAGACACACAGACAGACAGACACACAGACACACAGACACACAGACAGACACACACACGGACATGTTTCCAAAAATGCTTTTTTTGGATTCAGTGATTCTCAAAACATGTATTTCCGGTGAAATCTCGGTATCGAATTTTTGGGTGGAATGCAATACTTCCCCTACTTACTATACGTAGTAGAGAAAGTAAAAATGATTAACGAATTTGAGAAAAAGTATAAGTATTGGAAAATTTAAGGGAATAACAAGCAATAACTCGAAAACGGTTCACTCAACAAAAGAAATGTATATGACATAAATTGTGTATTTTAACGCGATCTACATTTTTTGTGTAGTAAAATTTTGTCTCTCTCTTATGGTTTACCAGTTATGCAAAAGTCATTCACAATGAAGAATACTTTTGGAGACATTCCCAGAAAATTCGAGATATACATTTTATTTCTCATGACAATATCTCAAACATATGATATTTTAATCAAAATCGTTAGAGCCATTTTTGAGAAAATTAAAATTTTCGAAAAATGTTCCATGTAAAGGGTAGTCTGGGGTGCGGGGATTTTCTTGAAAACCTTCGTGTCGCATCTCTGGAAGATACTAAACCTAGATACCAAGTTTGGTGTTTATCGGACTGTTCGTTTTTGAGTTATGCTGTTCACAGACACACAGACACACACACACACACAGACACACACACGGACATGTTTCCAAAAATGCTTTTTTTGGATTCAGGGGGTCTCAAAACATGTATTTCCGGTGAAATCTCGGTATCGAATTTTTGGGTGGAATGCAATACTTCCCCTACTTACTACACGTAGTAGAGAAAGTAAAAAAGGGGGGAAAGGGGATTATGGGCATGGTTGGGGGAAAATGGGATAAAGGTGCCAAAAAGGGGTAAAGGTCCCAAAAAAGGGAAAGTAAAAACATGCCTCTTTTTGCAACTATAAACAAAATTTCACACTGTGATATCTTTCCACGCAGCTTTAACTTATCCTAAGAAAAAATGTGCGCAACTAAAAATTCTAAACCTGCTCATCACCTTCGGTTCAACGGTTTTTAGCAACACCATCCAAGTCACAGCCGTCCGTAAAAGTTAGATGCAGCTGTACAAATGAAAGAAAGCATTTATTTCCTGCCATTGTGGTGTGGGGGTAGTGTATCTGCCTATCATTCAATAGGTCCCGAGTTCAAATCTCGCTTAGGGTGAGTTACCTAAATAAGTTTATTTCCGGAGTTTTCCCTCATCCTGAAAATACTATTGTAGAGCAACTTTAAGCTTTATGAACCCCGAGTTCATTTGAGCATCATTTCACCCATTTTATTTACGGTCCGATATGACCTAACCAGGTAAAGAACCTAAACTAAAAAAAAAAAAAGTTTATTCCTTTGGAGATTAATATGCATAGCAATATGCTTTGCGTATTTTGTCCAAGTATGTGATAATTTTGTAGACAGCAAGTGTTTTCTTAAAACGTCTGTTTTCAGGAGACCTCAAAATGTATATCTCGGTATTTAGCTTTTGGATCGAATCCAAGTATTTCCTGTCGCTCTAGGTAAACTTTTATAAACCCAATGTTAAAACTCAGGATTGTTTCAAAATCAAAAGCTGCTGATGTGTCCAGAGTCATTGAAAGTTACTACTGAAATGAAACAGAAAAGTTATTGACAAATAAATCACAGAGAAGGAAGTAGTTCTAAACATTTAGTAGTTGATATTAGACAGAACTTACTAAGTAGGTCTACTGTTTTACACGAATTGGAAATACCAGAGGAAAGCAACGAAGCTATTATTGGCTTGATCCTTGTATAACAGCAGGAAGTGTCTGTTACTGCCTACAAACACGCGGAAATGAACGGCTTCAGCCAGTAAATGGAAAACAAGTTACGGCTCCACTCGCACAGCTTTTCCACCGCCTCCTAAATACCTTTAACTGCCCATTATAACTTAATCGGAGTTTTGTTAATGACCAATTTAGAAGAAGATGTTCCGGCGGAGTTTACTAAAGTTATTAAAAGGCTTTTCCGATGAAATGACTTCAAGAGAGCCCCCTCTTTGTGCTATTCACAATTAGTACTCAAACCAAATAATGCTCTCAGAAGAAGGCAAATAATTACCTCATTCCGAGTGCCTTAAAACTCGATTTAACTCAGACTGATGAGGCTTCCTTCTCTCTCCAAAAAGATGACAATCCAAGTGCTATTAAACAAAACCTAGTCCTTACTGTGGCTGTTACAGCTTTGTGATGCAACATTCGTTTTCATGTTCCTTTGTTTGCCACTTAATACAACGCATACACACAACGCCTCCATAAAATTTGATATTTCCCTTAAACCCTGACAAATATTTGAGCCATAATACAGTCATCAGGAACATACGTATGTCAGGAAAACCTAACAAAGCGGTAGCCATCCTCCCCCTCTCGAGCTTTCGGAACCGTCACTTGCTTGAACGGAGGCGGGTGTTGGTGTTGTTGCAAGCGTGCAATGGCAAACAGGATAGTTCAGATGCAAATGATGCAAGTACTGGCGTGTAATGCGTTATTAAACGTGTGCAACATGTAAACTGCAAATGAAGTGACAGACAATAATTAAAGAATAAAAAAGCATACCCTTGCCGTTCAGTCGATGTTAAGTACCGCTTTTGGTGCAGTATAACTCGATATTGTGTTAAAGTATTCTATAATCTAAGAAAGTGATAACCCGGTGTAGCTATTGTCACGACCTAGTTTAATTTAACAACTTCACTAAACCTTCTTTACTTCAGGTCATGGCAAATGGGGAGACATATACTCGCTTGGCATGCGAAAGCTACGGATTTCAAATCAGAGGAGGAATAAAAAAGAAGTTATTTAATTTTAACAATTTTAATAACACAAGATCTTTTACCTTAAAAATCACATATTAAATCCTTTACAAGAACATCCTGAACCCAACAACACCCTCACCCCTAGGCAGAATTCCGGAGCACCTTACACTACTAACGCCCCATAACTAAAGAGGTCCAATCAAGATAACTCACTTATTTTATAATTAATCATCTCCACCACTATTTCTTGTCAAAAAGTCACTCCAAGTTACTCGAATATTCTGGAACTTTCCAGCAAGTATAATGCTGCCAACGTTGAGCTGAAAAGGACAGACCTCCAACCTATTCCAGGAGGGTCAACTCAAGTCAGGCTTACCAACTAAATCTACATATTGCTCGCCACACTATAAAATACTAGAAAAATCTAAAGAAATAAGCAATGGTAGGTACACTATGGAGTATGTTACAGAGCTGATGATGGTGTTCTGTCAGGAGCTAGGTACGTTTAGATTAACTCATGGTAGGAACTATAGTTCTCCTTAATGGTAAAGTGATATTGCGGTGGTTTGCCATTACCTTCCACTGTGTGGAAATGAAGCAACGTTATCTAAAACTAGTAGAGAAGCTATTCCTAGTTACTGAAAAATCACCGTCCCGGGAGGGAATTCCCCATGAATAACGCTGCGTGCTCGCCAGGAGCCCTGACCACACCGGCATATGGAAAGATTCGTTAGCGCAAAGTACTCCTTGTATATTTAATGCATAAATCAGTAATACAACAAATTAGAATCACCTAGATATAAGAAATATTAAGATTTTCGAGCCATTGATCAGACTGTTATTTTGACTAAACACTATGTTATGCTATTATATAATTCAAATAAAAGTATTTCTGCAATGAGAAAAATATGTTTTGCTAAACAGTGCCGAAACTCATTGCATAATACCAGGTTTTTAAAGGAAACTCAAATGACATTAACCACAAATTATATTGAAATACTAGTTCAACTATCATTTCTAAACAAAGCTTCATTCGGACGGCCTGGCCGTCATTAAATCGGAAAGGGTGTGTGAATGTATGCCAGGGTCAAATACCCGTACTCTGGTGATCTTCCGGCTGTTTACCCCGACAGTTATGTATCAAGTGCTTGTACAAACAAACGCATAGGTGGCAATTTGCACAAATTCTGATAAATCGCTTGATTTAAGATAGGTTTCCTCATGATTTGTTCATATAGATTCATGAAGTAAACACTATAATTTCAGAGGATACAATTCCTTCGCAAATACATTTTGTATCAAATTAATGTAGGTGTACATCATACCGGCATAACCTAGTATATATAAAAGTTCTGCAAAAATTAACAAAGCATATACTATAAAAGCCCTATAAACTATAAAACGATACACTTTACTTTTACTACTTTTACTCATAAGGAAAAAACCATAACTGGTCTGGAATGTGAGGCTGTATTTTTAACACTTAATGATTTCAGTCTAATTATAATATGTAAATTCAATAACAGCCCGCATTGAAGCAATATGTATATGTAATAATTTGTAAAATGTATGTAACAGTCATTGCATATGCTTATATTATTGTATCCATGTGTAATAATGTTATGTGAATGTATTACGTAATTTAATAATGTAGGAGCTGTGAGAATAATAAGTTAAAAGTTGCTAACAATGAGGTAACAATGAGGTAACTTTGAGTCAATAATGAGTTTGAGAGTTTAACAGTACTACTTATGATTATTGGAGTAACAATAATGTAATTTTAGTGGCAGTTTATAAAAAATAGCAAATCAACAACCACAAACAGGCTTTAGTTAAATGCAGGTATTCTATTGGAGTAAAAATAGCCAATCAGAGACTTGAAATACAGAAATTTACAAGTTTGGGCGGTAGAAATCAGTTGTTGCATACAGACAGAGTTACTAATCAGACGCAAGATGTGTCCTCGAGAAATTAATTACGTATTCGTGTGAGACGAAAAATAAGTTTACGTGGTAAGAAGTGTAATTAATTAATAAAAAGAATATCACAGCTCTCTATATCAGTAAAGTGCTATTTAATTTGTGACAAACATTTAAAAAGAAGTGAAGTAAAACTTAAAATCTGTGTAAGCCTACATTCTTGTCGCACCACGCCCTGCCAAGACTTCCATGTCTCTAAAATAAATACTGACGCAGCGAGGCAAACATAAATATTTAATACTTAAAGAAACAGTTTAATTACAGTTAATATAATTTTTTAAACTTGGGGCTAAAAAGTAATCTTTCTCAAATTTACGCCCAAAGTGTGATGCTAACAACGTAAAAGAAAACCAACTTCTTCAAATGTTTATAGTGTGCTTTTACTACTTGTTTTCTGAATTTCAAAATAAATCTCCGGTTCATTCTTTTTCACTATTCCAACCGAGTATTTACACGTGATAATTATATACATATATACATACATATATACAACATTTATTGTTGTCAGAAGGGAGTGAATAACTTAGCTGTTCATCCATTTGTTGCACACATGTATGCCTGTCTGTCTTAATCTGTGAGGTAAAGCATGCCATTTCCAAGAATGTATGATTTAATGTGACACACTGTAAACGGAAGCCGTATTGTACTGTTGTGGCAAGAGAATATTTCACTCCATTAAACTGCCGAGAATATATCAATGATCATATTCGAAGAAGAACTGAAGGAAGAGAGGAGCATGCTCAGATGAGAACCAGTGTTGAACTATTGGAACATTAATAATGTAAATGATAGGAATGGTGCATCGAGTCGTATTAGTGAAGAATCTTTTTCAACATTTGCTTACTTCAGTTAGTTAATATTTTATTTAATATTTTGTTCAGGAGGCTTTTGCAACTCATCTGAGTCCATTTTTATTGTTCCGTAATAATAACCAAACAAGAAACTATATTTATTAGTAGTAGTATTCCTTTATAAATTACTTGTATACTAATCATTAAAAAGTAATCTAGTGCATATGGAAATGTTTAGAAGTGAAATTGATTAATGCTGTTCGATATGAACACAATGCTTTATCAGATAATCGCTTCCTTGTCTCGTAGTATGCTTTATAGTTTCGTATATTTCTGTATAAACCATGATGAACACAACATGTTGAAAATACCAATTGGTTTATTAGTCATTTATTTGATTTAAATCACTTGAACTTTACAGCCATATTGCGACTGCATACATAGGTTTGTACGTGATGACAATTTCACGAAACTGATAAGTTTACATTAAGTTACATTGTTAAGAATTTCCATACTGTTTGAAATATAGCTGTTGTATTTTTGAAATTGTGGAAGTCTATGATGATGTGTGGAAGGGTGAGCACGGTTTGACATTGCTGACACACAGGCGATGGTTCATGAGAGAGAGATGCCAGTGAGTCAGGGCTGTATGTCCTATGAGTAGTCTGGTGATAACTTCGACTTGATGCTTGAAATATGCAATAGGGAGTTTGAAATTGTAGTTAGTACACACAGTACAAAGGTTACTATTTGGAGCAGAATACCATTGTTTTGCCACTGATGTGTTATGACTCGTTTTATATGGATAAGGAAATCTTGATGGGGAGTTCGATGTCTTCCATCAGAGGGTGTCGTGTCGTTTCTTTGGCTGCAGCATCGGCGTTCTAGTTGCCAGCAAGTCCTTTATGTGATGGAATACAACTGACTACTGAGTGTGATTACTTTTGTACAGGTGACTGCTCTGTGACAGTGTGCGTATTCTTGAACAAGGATGTTAGACGTTTGTAGGAGGCCTCGCGTAGCCACTGTCATTGGAGCGTTTGACTTCGGCATTCTGTGGCGCGAAGGGTCGCGGGTTGAATCCCGCCATGGGAATGAGTATTTGTGTCCGGGAGTTTCCATTTTGGGTATAAGGGACAGCACAAGATGCTTTTAATTGTCGAGGTGCGAGGATCTCTAAATCCTCCAGGTCCCTCAATACTACACTACACTACTAGAGTTTGGAAGTGTTGTAGCGCATGCAACGACCTGGTGGAGTCAATTGGATTATTGTCGAATGTTTCCACAGATAATATCTTTTTAGTCTGGCCCCGTAGCACAGTTGGCAGAGCACCTGACTGCTGTTCGAGGGGTCCCGGTTCCATTCCCGACTGGGGAAATTTTTCTCTAGCCAAGATTATTCCCTATCCTCCCCAGAGTCTGGATGTATGACTGTGCGTGTGATCTAATGATTAAGCCCAAATTTTACAATAAACCCAACGACAAGCGAATAGGAGTTAACACCATTGCCTGTAGGCAATAACATGTTCCAAAGGAAAGGCCGCCGATAAGATCACAGTAGTTAAAGGCGGGGTATAAATGGAGCTTGAAAAAAAAGCCTTTTAAAGGACAATGCTGCTTACAGTTTCAGACGTAATTTGCATTAAGGGGACTAGCATGTGAATGATTGGAATTATCACTATTAACTTACCTACTACTTACTCCTGATGTACAAGATATTACACTCGGAGATTTAATACAGTGTTATGATGGATCTTTTAAGAATATTTTAAGCCAAAAATTACGCCTCTTGACTGAATAGCTTCCCTCTGATTGAAATGAGAGTATAAGAAAATTATTTTATCTGATCCATCTGGGGTACACACACTTCAAATGCAAATTGTTTTAGGAACCTCAATTTTTACTTTCTCTACTACGTATAGTAAGTAGGGGAAGTATTGTATTCCACCCAAAAATTCCGTACCGAGATTTCACCGGAAATACATGTTTAGAGACCCCCTGAATAAAAAAAAAAGCATTTTTGGAAACATGTTCGTGTGTGTGTGTGTGTGTATGTCTGTGAACAGCATAACTCAGAAACGAACAGTCGGATAAACACCAAACTTGGTATTTAGGTTCAGTATCTTCCAGAGATACGACACGAAGGTTTTCAAGAAAATCCCCCCAACCCAGATTACACTTACATGCAACATTTTTCGAAAATTTTAATTTTCCCAAAAATGGCTCTAACGATTTTGATTAAAATATCATAGGTTTAAGATATTTTCATGATAAATAAAATGTATATCTCGAATTTTCTGGGAATGTCTACAAAAGTATTCTTCATTGTGAACGACTTTTGCATAACTGGTAAACCATAAGAGATAGACAAAATTTTACTACACAAAAAATGTAGATTGCGTTAAAATACACAATTTGTCATATACATTCTTTTTGTTGAGTGAACCATTTTCGAGATATTGCTTGTTATTCCCTTAATTTTCCAATACTTATTTTCTCAAATGAGAATTCGTTATTCATTTTTTTTGTCTTGAATATGCAAAGAGTATTAATCTGTGGCAAAGGGAATGGTGCTGCACATAGCAACCAGCTATTAAGAGATATGTATGTGCTTAAAGGCTACTGTATTTCTATATTCCCCTTACATCTACAAGAAAATTAGCAATAAGATAGAGTCTGCAAATGTTTATCTCGATTAACATGAAGTAGATGGAGAATAAGCGTTTGTAAAAATAGTTTGTACAAGAGTAGAGAAAGTCATGTGAGTGAAACACATCAGATTTTTTTCTATTTGTTCTAAATATAATAATCTCTAAGTAAACTATTATTAAACTAAACTTGTAGTCAAAAGCATGGGTATATTTCCATCTATTCACGAATAAGTCCCATTAAAAAGCTGCTGCAGTATCTATTTATTATTTTAGAACCATTAAGCTGACTGTCGACCTATCTGAGTCCTATCAAGTTTCGCTGGTATTCGGCCCTGATGTTCACTAGAACTTTCTCATGTTTACCAACCCACACTACTCCTGCTGAAACTTCTCTTTAAACCCGGTTATCGTTTCTTTCACAAATAAACCTGCAAGACACTTGTTGAACAGCATTTCCATCCACAAAGAATTCGTTAAAAAAACAAGCAACATTCACTCAATAGAGAACATTTAGTCGGCAGTAAAACGTGTACCTTCAAATAAATTACGTGATAGGGCGTTTTAACCAGCAGTGAGTTCAGTTTCATGGACCTCGAAATTGGCAAATTAAACGTGATAATACAGGCTACGACTGTATTAGCTACAGGCTACGACCTTCAAGAAAACATTAAAACGGCTATATTGTTCCGATCATTGAGGATTTTTTTTCTATCCAAAATCTAACATCGTGATGTTTGATTTACTTACTTCCATCAGTTGTTTAGAGGTTGCAGATTTAAATAACCAGGGCTCCAAAATGTTTTCATTCCTAAATTTTCCACCTTCACAAAAGTTAGGCTAGAGGAACTGATGTGCTAAATAAAATCACAGACACTTTCTTCTATATGTTTGATCCAATTATATTTTTTTCATATGTCTAAATATTTTAGTGCCTTTCCTTTAATAAACATAAAAATGTTACAACTCTGCATTCAATTAAATCAAAATATATCTCAATAGCTTTTGTTTTTCCTTTCCTCTCTTCCTTAGTTTTCTCATAAGGGTGTTTCAAATTTGCTAAGTTTTTCCATATATCCTAGAGAATACAACAGGGTATTATGAAACTTTGAGGTTAATTGTAGAAAATCTGCTTTCAGATTGTTTAGTAATACTTAAAATTCGATGTGTTACGATTCACTTAACTTTCTTTATCTTCTATCGTTTATTTTCATACCTCTTTACACCATTCCTGCTCTAAACTAGCTAAAACAATACGGCTGGAAAGCATTAGCAAAATTGAAGGTGGGTTTCCAGAGATATTGGTTTCAATTAAGCAAAAGTTAAAACCATTGAGAAAAGTGATTTGAAATTTCAACATGCATTCTTTGTTGCATTCTACATTAAATTCTTACATATGTCAGGAGTAATTAGAATCACTGGGTTATACAATGATTATTTTATATTGTAATATATTTCTAAAAATTATTTTATCAACTTCTGCAACGTTGATTCAGCAGATTTTAGAGAAATCTGCAAGTGCATTCAAAAAGAAATACTGTTTAAATTAAACCTGATAATTTTGGTAGTAATTTGTATCACAATAATGTAAATGCCAGAGTGATTGTAATGTAAATAAGCATTATTGTATAACATTGATTGAGATGTTTGTTAATTATAAGCATTGTTAGGAAATAAGTTTGCACGGCCTCACTGAAACTGACAATAAGAGCGGGTAACAATGAGCGAGGGGGTGAGTTGTTTAACAATTATTAGAGACAAGCAGATCACGTCAGATTGGCGCGCTTTTCTGTAGAAATGGAGGGAATATCTTCCTTAGAGCATATGTTTTAGTAATTTTGATTGGATATAAAAATAGACGCCAATGTTGGCGCGTTTTATTAACCAATAGCAGCTCGGTTATAATCTTTAGGCATATCGGGTGAGGGTGTATAAAAAGCTAAAGCCGAGAAGCGGGTGGCACACAGTCCAACAGAAGCATTCGCGTGTAATACGTCGTTCAGTTCAACATAAGTATTCGTGGGTTATACGTCACAAAGTTTAAGAGAATCGTCGCGCAATTCTACAAAATCTCTCGCGTCGTAAAGTTAGTTATAAATGTGAAATACGCAAATTAATAAAGTGCGGCAAATAACTGATTATAATAACATTAGAAAACATAACAGTTTCAGTCTGGCGTGTATCAAGAATCAATATGTGAAACTGAATAATGTGTGACGACAATAAAAGTGTAAAAACAAATTCTTTTATCAGTGTTATCTTTCAGTAACAAATCCTTTCCGTTTACACACCCTGTTCAAGAGATGTGCTCGACCGAGAAATAGTAGCTAGCCGGAGGACAAATAACCCAAAATTCAAACTATTAATACAATAACAGGCGCCCAGCAATAGATAACACGAAGTGACCGCGACAAATTGGCTCCCATACGTGGGGCAGATACATGAAGCATCTTCCAACTACCAAAATATATTCTACTTCATAATAAAGAACGAAACAGTATTCAGCTACAAAACAAGCAACTTTCATATATTGCGATTGGTAAGTAGTTTATAACGAAATCGAGAAAAAGTCGAATATTTTGTATTTTCGAGACTCTGTTATATACTTGACACATGTAGGGTCAGGACTAATTGCGGAGGAAGACTTAGCACCTCAACCTACAAGATCTATTGAGTCTGAGGTCCCTATCGGGGTGCCCCCGAGAGGGAAGGAGGACCTTAGGTGAGAGGAGACAGAGGGCGGTCGGACCAGCAGGCATGACAGGGCAGAGAGCAGGGTCCCTACCTACCGAGACTCCCGAAGACACTTTGAACCCTAAAGCATCCAAGCAGTTAAAACGTGAAGTGAAATGAGAATGTAGGTGAAATGAAGAGACAGGAAATTCGGGGGATGTAATATACCTTCCCAGCATTCACCTAGCGACCCGGGAAAACCCCGAAAAACCCCTGAGTCCGAAAGTTCGGCCACGGGAATCGAACCCACGACCTCCCGAAAGCGGGCGACAGACGTTATTGACTGGATCATCCCACTCGGTTAACGCATGTATATTGTATACTGTTTTTTGGGGAAGGGCAATTCATAATTACGATCATTGTAATGCTATCTTTTAGTTGCTCATTAACAGCTAGTTCAAGTACCTATCAAAATGACTGGCCAGTACCAACTGCATATTAATTGCTGTTCCATGACCAACTTTAAAATAAACACCAAATGGATTGAAGTGAAGCCACGAAATTTCATTGTCTTCAATTACTTTTGTCTCCTCCGTAGTGTTGTGGGTACCAAGCTAGCCTCTAGTTCCCGAGGTCGCGGGTTCAAACCCGGCGGAGGGCGATGGATTTTTTCGGGCGTAAAAATCCTTAGCATGGCTTCCTTCGAAGGGAAGTAAAGCCGGTGGTCCTGTGTCGTAGATTTAGGTACATAAAAGAACCTCAAGTCTGATAAAGAGGCCTCTGAGCAAAATTCCCAGTCTTTCACGCCCATAGCGGTTAAAGAGCGTCCATAAATAAAACTTAATTTTCAATTCTTTTCGATTACTTTGCCTGTTTTACCAAAACATTAAGAAGTTACTATTGTATCATGGCACAAAACTTTGAGTCGAAAATTGAAGAAGCATTACAAACAAAATGTGGTTCTTTGGTTCCTAATAAACCCAAATCAAGGTACGATTGGTTTAGATGAGAAGGATAGTTTTACCTGCTACACTAATGTGAAAATTAGCATAATGCGCGAATTGAATGCATATTAAGAAATAAAAACATATGGGTGTGACCAGAGAACGGAGGGAACACCTCGATCCAACGCGGATCTTTTGTGCTTGCCACGCTCAGGAGGAAGGGGAAAGCGGGGTGAAGCAAGCGCAGGAGGCTGTAGGCAGGCCGACAGAAACGCGCAGAGGTCCTTAAGCATTCCAAGCTTGATGACCGGTCACACCGGCGGGCTGCTCAGAGAAGGCTTACCTCCTGCGGAATTGGAGGGAACACGACCCACCTGAGGCGGCTCGGAGAAAGCTATCAACTGGCAGGGCTAAGAACTTGCAAGCATCTGCACAATCTGTCCGACACCGATCCACATTGCACAGCCCCTAGCCTACCTGAAACATGAAAGGGAAGTGAAATTATAGGAAATGAGGGAATAGAATTCCATGTTAGAAGAGAAACCGCCCAGAATTCACCTTTGCAGAGAAACCATAAAAAAAAAAACCATGGTCAGAGTGACCGGCATCAGGAATCGAATTCAGAAGCTCCTGAGTGCGAACTCGCACGTTACCGCGAGCAACCTCGCTCGATAATAAAATCATAATACCAAAGTCCATATCTATATTAATACAGCATACTATGCAACGAAAATTATAATGGTAGTAATTAAAACGCGAGTATTATTATTAACCGAGCTTCGCTTCACTCGCTCGGTTAATAATTATCATACGAGCGTTTTAATCACCATTATAGTCAAGTTTCATACGACTGTTTATGCTCGACCATGTATCTAAATTAAGTATTCGTTTCTGGTTTGAGTGATGTGTTACAATCGTCATTCCTTTATCTAAGGTTACAATACAATGACCTTGTAGCACGTGTGTCAAACAAAGTTGCTAGCGTTGTGAGACGTACTACGCAGAATAATCGATACTTGCGCTTTCACAACGTTACGCGGCCACTTCTGATTGGTCGAATACCAATACTTTAATGAACAGGTGTACTTTAATGAGGTCCATTAAAGTACTGCTACCAGTCGTATAAATACTACATTTTGGCATGGTCGAGCATAAAAATCATTAAAAGCTTATGGCTATGATATAAGTAGCGTAAACACAACAGAAGGGGTGGACAGGTTAGTCTGGCTGCAACGAAAACCGGCTTCCCAGGCATATCATAACACAACACCATTTGATAAGAAACTGCCACTCCTTACTCATATCGAAATCGTCCCTTCTACAGTTCGACCGTAAACTCACAGCAGAGGTATGTATATAACCTTAGGATTCAACGGGGAAGGGGACTTAGCATTCGAACTACATAGATCTTTTGTACCTTTGTCCTGGATGGGACGTCACGGAGACGGAGGGATGAGGTGAGAGGAGACAGAGGGCGGCCGGACCAGGGGGCACGACAGACAGAGGGCAAGATCCCTACCGTTTACAGATTTAAACTCCCTGGATGGGCACTGGTGCAGCTGGCTCCGTCCCCCTGTGGGCTTACACACCCCCTGGGGGCCGTGGATCCGGAGACCGCCCCTATTCCGGGGGACGAAGGTTTCCACAGAGCGTACTTTTCCCCTGCCATGCACACGCCGAGATTTCCCGCCAACACATACAACCCTGAAAGAGACCAAGCGGATGAAAGGGGAACTGAAATGAGAATGGAAGTGAAATGGAGGGACTTCATGATCCTTTCCAGCATTCGCCTAGCGACCTGGGAAAATCCCGAAAAAAACCCATAGGTCTGGAAGGTCGGCCACGGGAATCGAACCCACGACCTTCCCAATGCGGGCCACAGACGTCACTCTTGAGCCATCCAGCTAGGTTTACCAATACCTTAGTACCTTTTACAGCTCGTAGAACAATCTGCTACTGGGTTTCATATTCGCCTTTTCATCTCAATTCCGCTCTAAAGGAAACGATGTAATGCATTTCCAGTGACATTTTACCCTAAGGCGCTTTACACAGAAGAGGTGTAACGCGTGAAGTCTGTTTCAGGACCATTTCTTGACTTCCATTAGATTTCTCCAGACGCTAAGTCTACTCTACACCGAGAAGTAAAACTGCACTCCGAGGAAATTAGTAGCATTAGTTGTTTTCCAGGAGCGTCTGTTGTACCTGGAAAGGTACTTAAATTATTACGTAAAAGGGGAACATAAAAGTCGACGTTAATGTGTAATTTACCTCCTGGTTCTCATGCAAGCGGGCAAGGTTCTCCCATTTCTGCCACATTACCGCATGCTAATGCTGATGACGACACATATCCACCATTGTTTACTTCGACACGCGTTACGCACCACCTCTTTTTTCTCCCCTTTTTTTCTCTTGAGTAATGAACGTTACGCCAGCCCTAAAGACCCATACGCGGCTTTCTTTCTATACACATGTTTGCACTAATGACAGTTTATGATAACCAGGCTTTTACAAATAAAACAAGAAGTAACTTTGGGTTTTATGCAGGGACTCGATGACCCCCCAAAATAATATTATTAAAAACGGCTTTATGTAATTTTTTTTTCATTTTTCTTTTCATTTCATTCCATTTTTTCTGCTTTGTTTCAATCGTTCCACTTTCATTTTTAGGGAACAATAACACTCAAATTAAATGTTTGCTGTGCATTTCTAAATATAGCTTTTATGCTTGTCCGATTACTTTAACTGTATACACATGTGCACGAAATACAAATTCCTATAAAATTTATGAATTATTTTAATCCGTTTAGTTTTGTTTAGCACATTTATTATTGAGTATAGTATTTGTAAAATTTTAATTGAATTGGTTACCACAACATTACATATAAAATGGCTAATTTATAGCTCAATGAGAAAATATCGTGTTTGGGGTGGGTACTCCTCGCAAATATGCACACATAGCATACAGCTTTACACAAAAGATAGATTTATTATACAATACTTAACTACATTAGTATTTATGATGTAGGATGTAACTGTTAATTTGAAGTTATAAAATCTACCTTTGTTCACAGGTTCTCTAGTAACTAACATTCCAGTTTAAAAGCAAAGAAAGAATACAATGCTAACGTAATACGTATAATAATAGATAGATAAGAGATAGCCTACAAGGCTTTAGGGCAATGGCCTTTTACTCTATTGTCCATTCCAAACCAGAGTTCCCTCTGATGTAAACAGAAGCACGTGCTTCGGCTTGTCACGAACCCAAGAATATACTCTTACGCCAACGTAAATAGCTCCTTAATACATGTATTGTATTATGAAATATTAGAGCAGGAAAGGTATAGAACTGCACATTTTATTGCGGTTATCATAAGAACTCGTCATTAAATATAATGGATATATACTAGCTGTTAAGAGATTACAAAATATGACTTTCGCCTGCTATTGCGCTAACGCCGAGAGCATCTTGGTTGTTAATACCAACCGTATAAACGACTGCCAATCTCATACATACACAAGAAATGCAGCAATGAATTCCCAGAGGTGCTATCTGAGTACCGAATAAACACTTTGCGTAACACAGGATATATGATAAGCGAATAGTCCTTCATAATACACTAATACACAGCTCAGCTCAGGTCAAATCTTGTGATTTAGTCAGTTGGTATTTGAGCTCATATGGCAGAGGAAGGTGCGTGTAGTGCGAATAAACTGGTCAAACACAGAAGCGGGAAACAGTTAAAAAGTGGCTAAAAACAAACAATACTTCATAATTCAACTTGGAATACAAACAGACATAATACAACATAGAAGAGGATAAAGTTTTAAGTGCGACAATGCTATGGAATTGTGGATAAGCTTGTCATTATTTTGGAGAGTAGTTCTGATTCCGATATGTCAGCTGAGTTACCTTCGGAGAATTCGGATTTGGGTGTTGCACTTTTGCCCGAGGATTGTGATTAACGTAAGTAAAATGTTCATTGCCGCATACTTATAAAATCGACTGTTACCTCAGGTTGCATTTTGAACCATGATTCTCACGCAGGGCGCCTTTTTATAGATTAAATAGTGTTCAACAAGCACGTGGGAGGGGAACAAGCAGCCATTATGGGCGGGGATTGCGAACTACTTTCGCGCGGATAATACAAAGAGTTTGTTTTCAGTGAAAGGCACTCTGGTTTGGAATAGATAATAGGTAGGGTAGCTCAGTGTAAACTCCCAAGGTAAGCCAGTCCTTGAGAGAACTAATGGATAAATAACACAAAACTATTTGAGGTATACAACAATAATTTTGGTTATAAAATTATTTTCATTTTAAAAATGCTGTAGTACTATAAATCCGGATGCTGTTTATCACTGCATTTTATAACCTAAAGGCAACACTGTTGCTGTGATTGACGACTGCAGTTATTAACATTTCGATTTAGACAAGCACACAAACTCAGATTCAAATAGTTTTTAAGCATGCAATACAATGGAAATTTACTGCGGTTCATGTGTACATAATTTACTAAACGTTACAATAAATATAGTGGAGTTTGAATACATGAAATACAGAGGGCATTAGTTCTGACATCCTATCAGTAGTGTTTTCTTTTCAATCATATTGTAATTAACCTTACTCGTGGTAATAATGAAGCTATATATGTAGCGATAGATGAACTTCCTTATCATTTAATACCATAATGAAGAACGGATTGAACTAAAGATAAATACACCAGATGCAAATATTTCCACAACATGCCAAATGAATTATCTGACGATTTCTGTTGCATAAGTTTGTCGCATTGTAAATGCTGGTCTATTATGATTTCGAAATATTTTGTTTCAGATGTTGTTTTACAACGCATTTGCAATTATTAAGACAGCAATCATAATCATAAATTTAAATGTGAAGTGAGCCAAAGGGTTTCAGACCACAGCGGTTGATAAAGAGAAGGGAATGTCCTGTGTTTTTTGGTATTTAACAGACAAAATGTGAGTTAAGCTAGCTTTTAATTATTTTCATTCCGCTACTGTTTGCGTTAGTATACGCAACAGCCCACAATTGTCCACCAAATAACAAACCTGTGTCATATGCATATGATAATGGCGTTGGAACGCCTATCTAATGCTGGGAATATAATTAAATTAATTATAAGTTTTTGTTCGTTGCATTCTGTCACTCAAATTTCCCAAGATTTCCCTCCAAATAACAAAACTGTGAGAATAAAGTTGCATTATTATTCTTCTAAATCTGTTTTCAAACAAATCAATAATATAAATCGGAAATAAAACGCGTACTGCGGCTTGCAAACACCAATTTGTTTTGAACATAATTAAAATCATTATAAATTGCAACTTATAAAAGCAAGCTTTTGGACGCTCTTGTTTATTCCGTATTTTATTTGGTTATAAAGATATTCTGATTCACCGTATCTAAGAGAAAAATTCCTAAATATTTACTCTTAATATCTCATCACAAATACCTTTTGTATAGCATCAAAAATAGAATCATCAGTGATGTAGTTATTGCGAAAACCAATTTGATCACATTTTTCTAAGCATTCACCAATCGACTTTTATACATTTCCGCAAAAGCTTAGAAATAAGGAACTATAGCTCTATGGTCTGTCGTTATTCTGAGGCAGTATTTTTATCACTTACATGATATTAATACAATTATATAATATAAAATTTAATAACAGCCCGCCTTAAAGCAATATATGTGTATAATATAATATATAAAGTGTATATTACAGTCATTGTACTATGATTATGTATTACGTAGTCTAACAATGTAGGAGCTGTGAGAATAGAAGCAAGCTGCCTTCCATAGCAAACAGAATTATAAAGTAAAAGCCGAAAGTTGCTAACAATGAGGTAACCTTGAGACAACAATAAATTAGGTTTAAACAGGCTACTAATAATTCTTGGAACAATAATAATGTAATATTTAAAACAGTGTATAAAACCCAACCAAAAAACTAGAAAAGCTAAAAGTTAAATAAAGGTATTCTATTGGAATAGGATAGCCAACCAGAGACTTGAAATAGAGGAAATGTGCAAATTCAGGCGGTAGACGCTACAAGAATGCGTAACCAAGCAGTTTTGTTTGGTACGGGTTCAATATGAGAGTTGAAAATTCATTACGGCGAGAATAATATAAACTTTACCTGTTAAAAGTGCAATTAACAATAATTTCACAGCTCTATGGTAGGATATATCAGTGACGTGTTAATTAATCGTGAGAAGGATTAATAAAAAAAAAATACAATACAATTATAATTTGTGTAAGCCTTGTTCTTTAGCCTACCAGCCCTGCTAAGAGATACGTGCTCTGCAAATTACTAATGACACAGCCGAGGTATACATACATATACAATAGTTAAATAAATAACATTAAAATAGTTATTACACATAAAGTAAACGTGAGGCGAAGGTCACCGGAAAAGTAAACGTGGGGCGAAGGCCACCGGAAAGTTTGTACTGTACGTGGGGCGAACACTCCAAGAAACATATCACCCGCAAATTGGCATCCATTACGTGCGTGGTCTAAAACAGCTTCAAATTGGTGCCTAAACGTGGTGCAACCGCAACAATTAAACCCCTTAAATTCTTAATAATAATATTACCCGTTTCGTGTGTATGAACAACTAAGTCAGTTTTAATTTAGTTTAGATTTTTGGGGGTGGGGGATAGACCATATTAAAAAAAGACTATTGAAAATTGTACAAGCGGTTTAGCATATAATTATTAAGATATTTGACTGTTTCAGAAGATGTCCTGCCTGATGATTTTTTTAATTTTTTTTAAAAGGTTTTGGTAAATCTGGTTCATTCATCTTCCATAGTAGCTTAACACACAGGAGGCCAATAAGACATTTCAACATAGAAGTTATCTGACTTATTACATATGCACGAGGCAATGTCATGACCAATATTGATAACATATGGATTAAGTTCTTCGTATGTTTCGTAATTAGTACCTAAACATCTTTGGTATATCTTTCACTGATGCATGTATTCTTATCCAATAACATTTATTGCTTCTTTAACGATTTGCAGAGCTTAAAGGTGGACGTCTATACCCCTTCCATCCTGTGCTACAAGTCTAAAGGAAATGTTTCATTCATTCTTGTGTTACAATCTACACACATGCAATAAAAAAAAGGAAAGAAGGAATAAAAGGAAAACAGATGCGATTTCTGATTCAAAATAATTCATGTTAGCATAAGTTACCACACAAAATTGAAAATTACCACGTTACAGCTTTAACACATGTTGAGATAATTTCAAATGGTTATTTGAATGCATACATTTCATTCCTGCCAGAGTTAATACGCTTTCATATTTTTACAAATCAGATTTCTTAACAAAGTGTGCCAAAGCAGTTTCATGTTTTAGCAAGAGTTTTTTTTTATATTAATGCGGTCTATAGTTATGACGTACATATACCAGCTTCAGTACTGTTTGTTGGCCGCGCGTTAGTGTAAAACAGCCACTGCGACACAAAAACAATTAAGAAAAAATATCTGCAGGCGTTAAGACCACTTCTTTTATGAGCAAAATAACGCCTTTATTCTCCAAAATATTAATGTTTAACAATGTAGCAGCAATTTCAAAAGGCTTTTTGAATAGCCTTATATGTTTGTCCCAAAGTCGGCACATTAAAATTCTCTTTTCTGGAGTAAACTTGTGAGTATTTATTGTTATTGCAGTTGGAGATAAGGAACTGGAGCTGCTCGGAGTTATATAGACGCCATTCTCTAGCAACAAAAGGTAGTGGTGGGTGGATTATGGCCTGTAAATTTCTCATAGCGTGGTGTAAGTGGGAATGTTATGGGACTTCCGCGAGTTTAGCAACACAAACTCTGATACGGTTGTGTTGTGATAATGCTGACCGCAGTCCCTGGGAAATCTCCATGTGCTCTGAAACTGCCTGTTAATTACACTGGATTGTGTCTCAGCCAGCACTTGCAAGGAGACTGGGAGCTTTATCACGTCTTAAAACGAACGTCTATCTTTCTTTCTTTCTTTCTTTCTTGGTAGCTTTACCTGGTGCTTACTATGTGCAAGTGATGCTGGTTTACATGTACTTGCAAGAAGTCTCCAATGCACTCATATGTTTGTTTGTTTTTCTCCCTCTCATTTATTTAGTTCCTTCGTCTAAGGTACTGAAATAAGGTTGCATTTATTAAAAATCCAGTATTGAGATTTCATCATAAATAAATTTTAAGGCTCAATGAAAGAATGGCTAAATTTTATTCAATAATTAAAACCGAAACTGCCTATAAATATGTAAAAAGTAAAAAATAGCTTTTTTATTCCAATAGTTTCTGAAAATACAGAGGAAACATTTTGAAGGACGTTTCCGCATTCTTGGGCCTGCATTTCAGGCCATGCTTCTCTTCTCTCTCCACCGCTTCCAATAGACAGAATAAGGATATCGTTCAAACCAAAAATATAGTTTAAAATGCACACATAGAAAATAGATTTTCTTTTTCAGTCAATTAATTTTAACTAACTGCGAAATCTTAAGAAATAACAAAAGAATACAGGAAAAATACGAATCTCGTTAGGTCATAAAACAATTTCGGCATTGAACATTTCCGAATTATCCTCAGTGATTCGTCTAAGTTATGTACTTTGAATTGTTAATTCTTTCGTTTATCGTTATCTCATGCAAAGGATATGTGACATGATGAATAACATGTTCGTCAACCTATCTTAGCCAACAGCTGTCTAGCCTACGAAACTATATTAAACCATTTCTGGCAAATATTTATCATGTTAAATGGGAAAAAGTTAAAAAATGGAACTTATATTAATAACTTGTAAAATAGGTAAGTAAATAAATCACAGCTAGCAGAGGAACATTTCCCAAGTATTCTCATTGTGTGCTCAAGTTTTCTTTGTTTGAATTAAGGGATTCAGAAATGTCAAATGCAGAGTAACGTTTGTTATGAAATTCTGTATTTTAGAGAATTAATTTTAAGCGCTTATGTTAAATTTTTTTTTGTTTTTTGTTTTTTTACCCTTAATTTTCCGCACTCTTAGAAACAACTGCAGCAGATAAAATGTATTTGAATATTGAGACTACAAAGTGCATCTTGCAGACTAAAGTTTTGCTTCTTCGAGCAAAATACAGATCATTTGTTTAACTTTCTCTTCCACCTAGCTATACGTAGAAGTAACATATTCCAGTCAAAAATTGATATCGGAATTTCATCGGGAATTACACCTTTTGAGGTCCACTCAACCCCCTCCCGAAAAGTATCTTTAGAAAAAAGGCGTATGCATACGTGTGAGAAAGAGAGAGAGACAGACAGACAGCATAGCTCAAAAACAAAAGCAGGATAAATAACAAATGTCATGCTTGCATCAAACACTATTTTATATAACAGGCAAAACATAACAGACATAAATTTATAATAAGAAAAATGTGGAGCAGATTAAAAGACACAATATGTGTGAAATACGTTTTTTCGCAGCGTTAGCTGTTTTCGAAATAGTCTATGTTGCATGTTTATATGTTCCTAAGCATTATAGTGTGGAATAAAACTGATAAAATCATTTTAACAAACTCCCAAATGTGCTTTATGTTCTCCAACAACATGATCGTCGTCCTCTGTGGTGTAGTGGTTACCATGCTAGCCTCTAGTTCCCGAGGTCGCGGGTTCAAACCCGGCGGAGGGCGTAAAAATCCTTAGCATGGCTTCCTTCGGAAGGGAAGTAAAGCCGGTGTCGTAGATTTACGGCACGTAAAAGAACCTCAATGCCTGATAAAAGAGGCCTGTGAGCAAAATTACCGGTCTTTCACGCCCAATATAGAATGGAACGCTAAGGACCACAGCAGTCAAAGAGCGTCCATATATAAAACTCAATTTTAACAACATGGTCAATTAATGATAATAGCTTCTCAACACTAGCTAAATAAAATCGTTCATATTCTGTTCGCGCATTATGTACATAGCACTTTCCAAAATGGGCATTTATTTGTTTCTCAGGATCATGCGTAGCAGTGACCAGGTATTGCCTAATTGAAACCATTTCTGTACAGATGACGGACATGACCAAATAGAGGTGTGATTATTACAAATGGCAATTTTCTGTGACACAGGTGAATCCACAAATCAGTAGGTAGTGATAACTCCTCTGAGATAACACGCATACCCGTACTATATCAACTGATACACTGAAAAACATCAACGTATTTAGTTGTTCTAAAGTAAACATCCTCTTTGTATTCACCAGGAGCAGTAGGTCGCTCGGTGAAACTGTATGAGACAATGTTGGCTGCCAGATAAGGCATACACGATTTTCTTACTTTCTGCAGCGGTAACCGAAAGCGATACTCCAGTAACCGAAACTGGACTAGGCCAACTGCTTTTCCAGAACAATGCAATCACTACGAGATGCTGATATCAACCAAATAGGTCTGGTGTTGGTTGCGTTTCCAAGTACTGTGAATGGAGATAGTCAACTTTTTTAAAAGCTGGTGCGCTACATTCATATCACTTTCACTGTCGTTTATTTTTATGTATACAGGTTCTACAAACTATTCTCACAAAAGCTTATTTTTCTGTATATTTCATATTAGCCGAGAAAGAAACTTTGTAAAAATAATTCATTTACGTTGTAGGTACAAGTGGGTAAGGAAACCGAATCGATAGTCAGAAAATATCTTAAACATATGATATTTTAATCAAAATCGTTAGAGCCATTTTTGAGAGAATTAAAATTTTCGAAAAAGTTCCATGTAAAGGGCAATCTGGGGTGGGGGATTTTCTTGAAAATCTTCGTGTCGCATCTCTGGAAGATACTGAACCTAAATACCAAGTTTGATGTTTATCCGACTGTTCGTTTCTGAGTTATGCTGTTCACACACACACACACACACACACACAGAGACACACACACAGAGACACACACGGACATGTTTCCGAAAATGCTTTTTTTGGATTCAGGGGGTCTCAAAACATGTATTTCCGGTGAAATCTCGGTATCGAATTTTTGGGTGGAATGCAATACTTCCCCTACTTACTATACGTAGTAGAGAAAGTAATAAAACTTATAGCAAGATAGAGTAAAAGGTACAGCAGCTACCATCCTCTTGCGCTTTTTGACAAACTGAACGGAAGCATACAAGTTATTAAATTTTAATGTAGACGATAAGAACCTTGACACAGCAAAGCTTTATTGGGTTCGTTCTTCATTTTATCGCTTAGAACTTCCGCTTGTAAGGGGAACAGTGATCCAGCTGGATGCTGTGAACTCTTAAAAACAAATTACTTACAAATTCCCGCGGCTGAAATTTATAAGTGTTCTTTTAATGTAAAATAAATTACAGCGTTTGGAATTCCAAACAGAAGCGTGCTATAAAGGTGCACATGCAAATGAGGACATCAGCTGGTTACAGTATCACAGTTACGACGTAAGCAAACCTGTTGTGGTTAATACAAGAAGCAAAAATAACCACTTCCTGCAACATATCGCTTATTACACACGATTAAAAATAATGTCCATACATTTCAGATCTGATTCAGCAAACCACAAGAGTTGTTTATGGTAGAAAGTGCTGGGAACTACCACGCCCCTTGTATTAGTGACGTGTGTTTCTGGCCTGTCTATCCATGAAAATAGTTCGCTAATTACCGGAATATACGCGAAAATTTGCAGCCCACAGCATGGGTTAGAGGTATTATTCCTCATGAGTAAGGGTGAAAGCAAGTTTACCCCTAGAGAAAGTGTTTATTAACGCAAAAAGCTTTTTATGGAGGAAAACAAAATTGTTGATTAGAAAGTAGTCTCTGGCCTAGGATAACTACCCTAAGAATGAACGAACTATACGCGAGCTTTACAGAAATAGACAATAGCTGAAACTTCTACCGGAGTCTGGGCCCTAATAATGCAGGTGACCATTTATGATACCCTGGACCACCAAAAGTATCTCATCTCCAGGGACCCCTCTGATGAGTAGGAAAGCTAAAGGAAAATACATATATCCTTCGTGAACATCACGTAATTTATGTTCTTTTTTTAGGTGGGGGGGATTATTTACACTGTGGTTCGATACATTACAAAAACGTTTATGCGCCCCACGCACATTACTTTCTCTACTCACTCTTCTATAAATGCTCTTACAAAAGCTTATCTCGTTTAATTCTTGTTAAACGAGATAAACTACCAATTCACATATATACATTTCGTTGCACGATAGGGTAGGTAAAGCGATAGTCACATGTTAAAAGAGCGTAGTCTGTGATGGCTTTGAAATTCCATGCTATTTGTGTGACCAGAAGAAACAAAGAAAGAAAGATAGATAGAAAGAAGGAAGGAAAGAAAGATAGAGAGAGAAACAAAGAAACAAAGAGAGAGACAGAAAGAAAGTGAGAAACAAAGAGAGAGAGAGAGAAAGAAAGAAAGAATGAAGGAAGGAAGGAAGGAAGAAAGGAAAGAAAGATAGAAAGAGAGAGAGACAAAGAGGGAAAGAAAGAAAGCAAGAAGGAAAGAAGAAAGGAAGGAAAGATAGAAAGAGAGAGAGAAAGAAAGAGAAAGAAAGAAAGAAAGAAAAACGAATGGTTCCCCAGTTGAGAAAAGTATAAGTATTTGAAAATTATAACCAATAACAGACAATGTCTCGAAATGGTTAACGCAACAAAAACTGTTATTTGACATAAATTGTGCGCATTAATGAAATCTACATTTTTTATGCAGTAATATGTTTTTCTATCTATTACGGTTTACCAGTTGTGCAAAACTTATTCAAGATGAAGAGAATTTCAGAAGGAAATTCAAGATATATACACATTTCATTTGTTTTGAAAACATCTTAAATACATGATATTTTAAATAAAATCGTTGGAGGCATTTTTGAGTAAATCTAAATTTTCTAAAACTTTTCCATGTAAAGGATAGTTTAGGATGGGGGGACTTTCTTGAAACTCTTCATGTCGCATCCTTGGAAGATGCTATTCTTAAATACCAAGTTTACTATTTAACCGACTTTTCGCTTTTGAGTTATGGTGTTCACAGGCAAACAAAGACCTTCTTCTAAGAATGCTCCTTTTTGGGGAGTCAGGAGGCATCAAAATATGTATTTCATTGAAATCTTGGTACTGAATTTTTGGGTGGAATACAATAGGTACTTGCAAGTACGTAATAGAGAAAATAAAAGTAGGTTTCAGCAGTATTTTATCATCGCCCTTCGTATTCACCACATATAGCATTTGACACAAAGGTTTTTAACAAGACATGGACATATTATCTGTGCTAGCAGAAACCACATCGTCGTTCGAGTAGTTCAGTGATGACGAACTTCTCTTAATCCTCCTACTTCTCCCACACATACATCGATACCTCTAAGTTTTCCATAATCATAAATAAAAGATATTTTGGAGGATGTTAGTAAAAATCAAGCCGTGGTGTTGAATAGTTTACTTAATATAATAAACAAGGAATAAAATACGGAATCTCATGAAATACTACGAGTATTTTTATATTTAACGTGCACAAAGGGGATGAGTTTTTATGTAACAAGTTGAAAACTCCTGAAAATGAAGGCATCCTTAAGCTAGCAACATATTATTCAAGACTAAGGAGCGCCGGCCCTCGTAGCCGGGGTCATTGAAGTATATAGCTCCGGCGCTCCGCCAAGCTGAGGGACGCGGGTTCGAGTCCCGCCATGGGCATGGGTGTTTGTGTGTGTTTGTGTGTTGTGTAATTGCGGTAAGAGAATACAGTAAATAAAAAAGGAGTAAAAAAAAACAAAAGTTGAGAAGTCTTTGAATTTCGAGATCCCTCCCATAGACGACGCCATGCAGCTCCTTTAACAATCACCAGATGAGATTCGTAACAATTCTATGGCAAGAAATTAAGAAAACCAAGAGAACAGCTTAGTCGACTCAACTGCTGAAGACAGGTAGGACACTACCTGAAACAATTGTCCATTTTGAACTTTTAAGAACTTGATGCGAATGAAGTCGTGTTAACATCTCGACTCAAGAACTATGAACAATTCTGAAGATTATTCTCTCTCTACAAAATGTAACATTTGGCGCTTAGGGGTAGTAATTTTAGATGAACTTCACTTATCTACTTATTCATAATCGAAAACTGTCACAAAATTTTTGAGTACATTTTCACTTTATTTACTACTTATCTATAGTAAGTAGAGAAAGTATTGTATTTCACATTCAAGCTCGATACAAGATTCACCGGAAATACACATTTGGAGGCTCCACGAATGCAAAAATATCATTTTTAGAAAAGGTTCCTTATGTGTGTCGTCCATCTGTCTGTGAACAGCATAACAAAAAGTCTGTTAAATATCAAATAATATTTAAGTTCAGCGTATTCCAAAGATGCGACACGAAGATTTACAAGAAATCTCCCTACCCCGAACTAGCTTTCACATGTAAAAAGTTTCCTCATTTCTGATTTTCTCAATAATGCTCTGAGGATTGTGAATAAAATATCATAGCTTTAATATATTTGCATGATGACAAATAAAATGCATATCCTGAATTCTTTACAAATAGCCTGGTAAAACATGAGAGATAGACTAAATTTTACTACACAAAAAATGTAGAACCCGTTAAAACATACAATTTATGTTACATAAAATGCTTTGTAGCTTTAACCATTTCCGAAATATTCTTTTCTATTGATTTCAATTATCAAATACTTACACTTTTTTCAAGGAGTAGTCCGTTTTCTCTCGTGATCATGCAAGCAGCATGGAATTTCAAAGCTATCATATTGCAAATCGCTTTTTAAAAATCTGACTATCACTTAAACCTATTGTATGCTTCTTGTATCTACAACGAAATGTGTAATAAGTTTATCTCGATTAACAAGAAGTATATAGAAGAAAGTTTGTAGACAAGCGTGTAGAGCAAGTCATGTGAATATAACACAACAGATCTGTATTATAATTATGTATATATATAGATAATAAGATATTACAAGTAATACTTTTACTGAAAATTTCACGCAGATGCGTAGGAGCACAGAAAAAGCATGTCGATATGCTGCTTCGGGGAAAAGCTGATGGTACGTGTTCATTTTCAAGAAGCCGCGTTCCTAATTCAGTGAGTCCATTCCTCCGGGAGATGGATGAGCCCAATCTGAAACCACAGGAACGCAATAACGTTGCTGCTGCAGAAATCCGATCAAAACCGCTACGTAATAAACATCGGTTTTCTCCGGCAAGACGACGCACGCGGTCCATTAACCAGACGATCGACTTTTGGAGTTGACGGATTATCAAAGGTTCCCCATAAAGGTGATGCAAACGTGCTGCGTACGCACCATGGAATCAATGGCTTGGCTACAATGTACATCCTATTGCCTTCCTAAATGCGACACAATATACTCCAGGTTGAAGCACTAAATCAAACGTAAAATTAAATGAGTTTAAACACGTGGAATGGCTTCTAGAGGTTGTTTTCGCGACCTGCTATAACTTTGAGGAAAGATTGCAAAGGAATAAAAAATAAAACCACACCTGAAAAAGCCTCAGTCAAAACGTTTAAGCCAAAAACATTGCTTGCAAACTGAATGGTATATGGGATTAAATGTAGTATAGTGTACAGGTCTGATTGTTTAATTTCTTTAATTTTTCTATATTTGTCATTCCATTCTCAACTTTGTTATTCTATCAAGTACATATTTACCGAAATAGGCTACATTTTAAAATAAGCATCAATTTGAGACAAACCAACACCTATCGACACCTATCGCCAGCCCGGGGTTGCAAAACCTAATTAAGTGTAAGGACAAAACTTAAGGAGACTTTTCTTATACGTAATAATAATAATAATAATAATAATAATAATAATAATAATAATAATAATGTAAATTGAAGAACACAAACAAAAAAGGACGTAAAGAAAATGAAGAAATAATGGGGGAATTATTAATATACAAAATGAATGATAGATAAAACATACAAAACAAAGAAGATAACTTATGCATACGGAATGGAATCCGAAAGACTGTCACATTACTGTCACATTACTTCAGAGATTACAAAGCAACAGGGAAGAGAAGTAAAGGGAAAGATTAAAAGTTGGCATAAGCATAATAAATAGATTTCAAGAAACATAAATGTCTAAAGAATGAAGGAAGAAGAGGATAATCACAACCTAAGAGTTTTTGTGACACGATTATAACAGGTGTTCAAGATAGCGTTTCAGTGTAGGAACCATAACTTTGCCATTGGTTTAATATCCCAGTTTCATTCTAACAATGTCAAAGGCATCTAGGAATCTTACCAAGAAACTCTCCATTCACTATACATCCCACATGAAGGAACTGAGTGGAGTCAAGTCAGACGAAAGCGCTGAACAAATAATTAAGCCCCTCTTCCTACTTACTTTCTTCTGGGTACCATTTCCTAGATGTGTAGCTCCATCATGCTGAAACTAGAGGCATTTCTGAAACAATGTTTTCTATTTAAAATTGAGGTTACTGTCTATCATGACATGTGTAACACCATCACGAAAACATCCTATATATTGCAGGTTTTACTGGATAGCAATTTTAATGTTTACTATTAATTATTTAAGATATTCTGTCTATAAACAAGCATGGCAGTTATGTGAAATACAGTTACGGACGTCTTGGCAAGCATCAACACATTCACAACTGAAGGATATTAATAGCAAGAGGGATTTGTTATTCAAAATTTATACATGGAGGTTCTACAATGCAAGTGTGTAAAAAGTAACTAGTGAGTTAGCTACAGCTCATCTGCTTTCACTAGGTTTGCAATGTTTTGAAAATGCTAATTTAATATGGGACAGGACAAGTGTAGCGGAATGTTGGCACGGCCGGCAATTAACTTTCTATGAATGCAGGGTGAGATGCACATTGTAAATACCTACCTTATAATTTGTTCGCCGGTGGGAATCTGTGACACTTGCCCTCCGTGACAGTTGCACTCCGATACAATTTAGTGACATTTGCACTCAGGTTTCCGGTTCTAGGAAACCATTATTGCGTGAAGTAGAATTAGGAGAGAAGGAGTAAATCATCCCCTGCTGTTACCAGAAGCTGGCCTTGTTAGTTAATCTTACTTCCTCAATCGTGATAGATTGGAGTTCATTTTTGTGCTGTTGCTTTCTCTGTGTTCTCGGTAGATTTCATGGAGTTCACCGAAACTGTCATGGGTAAACCATTATTTATCTACAATGGGAATCAATATATATAGTCAATCATACAAACAAGGAAAACGTCACTCATTAGCGCTGTGTGAACTGCAAAAAGAAAAGTTGAAAGGGCATGTTTCAACGAAAACAACTCTATTTTGGGAGAAAAAAAAACTGCATATAATTGCAGTAAATGAAGTTTGGAAACAAATAACTAACGCCAGAAAGCCAGTAAGGGAATCCCATCAATTCATTTCAAAAATATATGCGGAAGAATTTGGAAAATAATTTAGCCGCGGTTACGATTTTGTGACGACAATAAGCAGGCGCCGCATCGCATTCGGAGGAAACATCTTGGGGTATTACAAGATGCAGATCTTGCAGAAGATGTAACTCTCTCTCAACAAAGAACGAAGGAGGAAATTTCCTTTTACACGATGACAATCACGGACCTCAAGATAGACACTAGTGTTTGCCGGTGCATAAGGAAGGAATATTTAAGAAACTGCCTCCTCCTTTTTTATTGATGGAACATTCAAGAGTTCTAGTAAGCAATTTAAGCAGGTATTCACAATCCACGCTGATCTGGGAAGTTCTTTAGAGGAAACCAACGTACCTGTGCTGTACGCACTTCTACCAAATAAGAAGCGTGAAACATACGATAGATTTTCACAGCTGTGAAGAATTGTTTGCCGGGCTGGGATCCAAAGAGATAGTGGTTGTTGACTTTGAGACGGCTATCATTGAGTCATGAAATAAATTTTTTTCCCATCAGTAAAGTGGCTGCAATTACCATTTCAACCACTGCATGTGGAGGAAAGTGCAGGAACTTGGGCTAATTAGGAATACACGGAACATGATAATTAGGGAATACACGGAAAATGAAGAAATTCGGCTTCGTATTCGTATATGTACTGTATTAACACACGCACCTTTAAATATGATCGATGCTGTCTGGTTATGCATCCAGGAAAACACACCCGAAAATGAAAAGTTTTGAAGTTTCTATGATTACTTTGTGGAAGAATGGTTGGAGAACGACCAACTTCCGAGAGTTGTGGAACTGCTCAAGCAAACGGCACAGGACTAATAACATCTCTGAGGACTAAGCAGTCTAGTTTCGAGAGCACATCCAAATTTATACACATTTGTAAACACCCTTCGAGAAGATGCTGAATACCATTTACGCACATGCAATAGAAAAGATGTCAATCTTGAGGGCAAGAGACGGAAAAAGGCCAACAATAAAATCTGTTCAAATCATTAATGAATCATTGATAAAGCTTGATAAAAATGGAAATCTTATGCATTTTCTTAAAGTAATTGCCTACGTACAAAAAATACAGTAATACCTCTTCCCTTTTGAAGGAAGAAGCATATCAGGCTGTAAATATTGTACATAAAAACTGACGGTTCGTCTGGAGCAAAACAAAAATGAAAACCCAAAAGCGTATGAAAAATATAAAACTGACTATATTCATGGCAATTATTGTTTTGTAACACATTTATAAAAAATTGGAAACGCAAAGAGACTACCTCCAGGCAGTGTTTGTGGTGACGATATTATGTCGGCTAAGAGTCTCTTCATTGTTGTTATTATTGTTGTTATTATTAATAATAAATATTACTGTTTAGAATAACACAATTTCTTTACTTAGCAATGGAGAAAGATTGGAAACTTCAACCTTGTCCTTGGCAAGTAACAAGGCAATTAGTGGGAAAGCAGTTTGTACTCAGATATAAGGATGATTGAGTATATTAAATTAAATTGAGTTTTTATTTATGGACGCTCTTTAACTACTGTGGCCCTTAGCGTCCCATTCTATATTGGGCGTGAAAGACGAGAAATTTTGCGTCAAGGCCTCTTTATCGGGCTTGAGGCTCTTTTACGTGCCTTAAATCTACGACACGGGACCACCGGCTTTACTTCCCTCCGAAGGAAGCCATGCTGAGGATTTTTACGCCCGACAAAACCCATCGCCCTCCGTCAGGATCTCGGGAACTAGAGGTACTAGCATGGTACCCCTAGACCACGGAGGATGACAGAATGATTGAGTGCAAGTGTCCCGCACCCGCCGGAGAATCACTCATTTCGATTTGACAAACTTAATTAATAACAGATATAACCGAAATTGATCTTAAACAACTTGAACGGAGAACTATACACCCGTTAAGTTGCATGAAAATGAGAACAGAAGCATACATATGGAGCTCATGTCGTACACACAAAAGAGGCGTTACTTATACTATTATCTTTTTACTTTCTCTACTACGTATAGTAAGTAGGGGAAGTATTGCATTCCACCCAAAAATTCGATACCGAGATTTCACTGGAAATACATGTTTTGAGACCTCCTGAATCCAAAAAAAGCATTTTTAGAAACATGTCCGTGTGTGTGTCTGTGTGTGTGTGTGTGTGTGTGTGTGTGTGTGTCTGTGTGTGACTGTGTGTCTGTGAACAGCATAACTCAAAAACGAACAGTCGGATAAACACCAAACTTGGTATTTAGGTTCAGTATCTTCCAGAGATGCGACACGAAGGTTTTCAAGAAAATCCCCCCACCCCAGACTACCCTTTACATGGAACATTTTTCGAAAATTTTAATTTTCTCAAAAATGGCTCTAACGATTTTGATGAAAATATCATATGTTTAAGATAAAGTCATGAGAAATGAAATGTATATCTCGAATTTTCTGGGAATGTCTCCAAAAGTATTCTTCATTGTGAACGGCTTTTGCATAACTGGTAAACCATAAGAGATAGACAAAATTTTACTACACAAAAAATGTAGATCGCGTTGAAATACACAACTTATGTCATATACATTTCTTTTGTTGAGTGAACCGTTTTCGAGATATTGCTTGTTATTTCCTTAAATTTTCCAATACTTATACTTTTTCTCAAATTCGTTATTCATTTTTTTATGTCCTAGACATGCAAAGAGAATGGAATGCGCCGGATAGCAACCAGCGTTAAAATATTTGACTATCGCTTAAAAGCTACCATATTCCCCTCGCATCTACAAGAAAATTACCAATAAGATTGACATCTCGATATCTCGATTAACATGAAGCATTTGGAGAATAGGCGTTTGTAAAAATAGATTGTACAAGAATAGAGAAAGTCATGTGAGTGTAACACATCAGATTTTTTATTTCTGACGCCACGATTTAATACTGTGATGTGAAGTGTCTTGCATTTGCAGCCCTCTGTTCTGCAGTGAAAGTGTAAAACTTTTTGCTCACTGCCGAGAGCAAGCGCAAAGGGATTTTACGCAATGTGGCATGATACTTTTATGGAAAACACACCTGATTACTTTACCTTTCTGTCAATAAGGGAAAGGCTCGTCAGCATAAAATAGGGATAACTGGCGACTTTTACCTTTACAAATTAAATAAATCACCCACAAAGTGAATAAAACAAAGCAGATTCACTTTTTAATTCAAATAATACAAGCTAAAGTAGAATAATGATGTCGACAGCAGAAGAGTTTAGTGTTTCGCTATGCGTCTGATTATTTGTGTTGGTGAAAGCATAATACGATGGTCATTCACGCTCGAGCAAAGATGCCGGATTGAACATTATATAGGGTAGTTAAATTATATTCGAACCCACTCGCGGCCTCTCTCTTCTGAGCGAGACAGCCGGCAGTCGCCGGGGAAATTACGCCGGCAGAGGCTGACTAAAATCCTTACCTTATACTAGATGCTGGAAATGTTGACCTGCTCTCAAACAGGCAGCATATCTCGTGTAAATATTCTCGCTCAATCTCCGAAGCTAAGCAGCAGGAATTCTTGTGATAAAACGCCTCATTATGATCAGAAAATTGGACTGTGGTCGTGCGATAGGTGCTAGAATAATAATAGGGCTCATATTCGTTGATGAAACAATAAATGCAGAGTGACATCAGAGGTTAATTCTGAGGCCACTTTGTAATCGCTTGACAGGAGAGAAATCGTATGGTGGTTCCAGCAAGATTCTGCAACAGCATGAATCATTACATGCAATAAGGGAGGTGCTTGATGACAGAATAATTAGTGTTAATTTGTGGCCTCCTCGTTCTCCTGACCTAACGAGTTGTGATTTTTATTTATGGGGTTCTTTAAAAGACAAAGTGTATCGTTCCAATCCTCGCACACTACAGGAACTTAGAGAAAACATTGTGCAAGAAATCATACTAATTCCTGTTGCTGAGCTTCGGAGAGTGATAGAGAATATTTACACGAGATATGCTGCCTGTTTGAGCAGGTCAACATTTCCAGCATCTATTATAAGGTAAGGATTTCAGACCGTCTCTGACGGCGTAATCTCGCCGGCGACTACCGGCTGTCTCGCGCAGTAAAGAGAGGCCGCGAGTGGGTTCGAATATAATTTAACTACCCTTTAGATACTTATTTGGTAAGCAAAATGCAACCAGTTCTGTTTTCTAAGCTATCCTAAGCTCTACCAAATTCTAAAAAAACAGTTTAAAAATTTGGAATACAAGAGTTTGGGGAAACTTTAAATTGAATAAAGAGGGGCATATACTTGCAAAATTTTAAAGTTATATGGTACATACACTAGATGTAACCCTTACTTCTCGCATCGCGTTAAAATAGTGCGTTTCTTTAGGAAGTCAACCGTCTAAACACTGTATTTGATGACATTACTAAACAACCTCTGGAGGTTTGCCTTACATTAAGTTACTGCTATCATTACAAATGCGCGCCAGAGGAGCTGTTCTGCATTTATGCATTTCTTCTTAAACAAATGCGCGATAAACATTTCGTTACTCTTGAATTAGCTTACAAGAAAGTTACGACTTCAGTGATAGACGTTTTAAATACCTAGAAAATAATGTTTTGTTGTGGAAGTATAAAAAATAAACATGGTAGTTGTAGTGGTGGTAGTTATGATAGGAACTAAGGGTTTACAGACTTGTATTAAAAAGAGGTTTAAACTGTCGGCAATCATACCAGTATTTACCTATTCCCTACTTACCAGCAGTGCATTCACAGTTTCTCAAGCGGCAACTTTCTTACCTGAAACAAAAGAACATGCTATATCAGTTAACTTCCTTCACTAACACAAATGCAAGTAGTATTATTGTGTTCTTTAAGTTGTGAAGTGGTGATCTAGATCTTCTAGTTTCTTGCTGGAATGAGAAGTCTGTAGGAGAGTAAAGGACCTAAAGGAGAAAAGACTACAGATTAAAAGATTAGGAAGAGGTAAGAGAAAGATATAATGATGGCGGTGGTGTGACAGTAGCGGTTATGAAATAGAAAGAGAAGAGGGAAATGAAAAGAAAAATTTTATAGGTACTCAACTTTCACTGCCATTATATAATTTCTCAGTGTTTCTTCAAATTATTTACTCAGAAGCTTATTTTTTGCCTTTCGCCTGTTAATTACGATAACTGCAATTCATAAAAACAAAATCTGATGTGTTGCATTCACACGACTTTCTCTAATCTTGTACAAACTATTTTTACAAACGCTTATTCTCTAACTACTTCATATTACTCGAAATAAACATTTGCAGAAACCATCCTATTGCTGATTTTCTTGTAGGTACAAGGGGAATATGGTTGGCTTTAAGCGATAGTCAAATCTTTTAAGAGCTGGTCGCTATGTGAAGAATTCCTTTTTCTTTGCATGACATTAAAAAAATCCCATTTGAGAAAATGTAGAAGTATTGGAACATTCAAACAAATAACAAGACATATCTCGGAAATGCGTCACTCGACAAAAAAGTATAGGATATAAATTGTGTTTTAACGAAATCTACATATTATGTATAGTAAAACTTTATCTATCTCTTATGGTTTACCAATTATGCGAAAGTCATTCAGAATGAAGAGAACTTTTGAGGACATTCCCAGAAAATTCATCATATACATTTCATTTGTCATGAAAAGATCTTAAACATATAATATGTTAACAGAAATCGTTAGCCATTTTTGAAAAAAATCAACATTCTCAAAATATTCCATGTAAAAGGTAGTCTGGAGTGGAGGGACTTTCTTGAAAATCTTCGTGTCGCATCCTTGGAAGATACTAAACTCAAATACCAAGTTTGATATTTATCTGACATTTCGTTTTCAAGTTATGCTGTTCACAGACAGGCAGAAAGACACACACACGGACATATTTCCCAAAATGCTTTATTTGGATTCAGGACACCTCAAAACATGTATTTCCGGTGAAATCTCGGTATCGAATTTTTCCCTACTTTCCCTACTTACTATACGTAGTAGAAAAAGTAATTAGCTTGTTGGAAAGGTAGAATCAGGCGACTGAAAAATTCAATGCCATAGCCGGGATTTGAACCACGGATCACCCGATCTCCGTCCGGTTGCTCTAACCACTGAGCTACCATGGCAATTAGCTTGTACTGGGTAACGCTACTGTAATACGCACTTTGTTGGGCAAGACAGCATTCAGCTCTTTAAAAAGCAGGCAATAACTATACAGAATGTATCTTTATTTGTGTCATATATTTGGGGGACGTGTTCCTGACAGCAAAACAGTAAAAAAAGTTCATACGTACATGGGTCTGAAAATCATTTATTTCAAAGTTACAACACAAAATCGAAAGATACAAAAATTGCTCGAAGTGGCTTCCTCTTGCTTCGATGCATGCAGTAAGCCTGCGTTCCATGCTCTGGCGTACTCTGCTGAACATTTCTGGTGTGTTTCGTGTTTGGTCAAATCCAGTTTGGATACGTCCTCTCAAAATGTCAACATCAGGTACAGGAGTCGCATAAACCAAGGACTACAAATGTCCCCAGACGAGGAATTCCATTGGATTCAAATCGGACGATCGAGCAGGCCATGGAATGGGTCCCCCTCGACCAATCCATCTTTGCGGAAACCGATCATTCAAAAAATTACGAACTATCATACTGAAATGAGCTGGAGCACCATCGTGTAAAAACCGCATTCGTTGGATGACGTCCAGAGGCACGTTGTCAGTTAAGCGATGCAACTCATTTCTGGGAAACTGGAGATAGGTTTGTCCATTCAGATACGAAGGGAAGAAGTAGAGACTAATAAGGTGATCATGAATGATTCTACCCAAAACGTTGAGAGAGAACCTCTGTTGATGGTTGTCCAGTCGTACTTCATTAGGATTTTTAAATGCCCAGTTATGAGTGTTATGAAAATTGAAGATGCCGTCGCGAGTAAAACCAGCCTCATCCGTGAATAAGATACAGGCTAGGAAATTGATGAACACAGCGCACTGCTGTAACATGCGTTGACAAGAAACGTCTTCTTGGCTCAGTCCGCCTCATTTAATCCTTACACACGTTGAAGGTGATACGGGTATAGAAGATTTTCATGCAGAATTCTCCAGATAGTCATATGATTAACTCTTTCCCTTACAGCCATACGTCTTATGCTGTGTGATGGATCTGCATCCACAGCACGAAGAATTCGTTCTTCAAGCTCAATGCCTTGTACCGCTCTTGGTCTCCCAACATCCCTAGTTCTCCTCTCAAATGCGCCATTCTCTCTCAAGCGTTGGTGAATTCGTGCGAATGTTCTTGCACACGGTAACTACCTGTCAGGGTAGATTTCTGCGTAAAGTTCACGTGCTCGTGCTGCATTGCCGTCTGCACGACCATACGTGTAGTGCATATCCGTCTGTTCACTCATGGAATACAACGAAACGGTTGATTTTCAGACTCATGTACATATGAATGTTTTTACTGTTTTGATGTCAGGAACACATCCCCCAAATATATGACACCAATAAAGATACATCCTGTATACTAGTCATGTTGTTACTCCCTCTTTTCAAAAGTATATGAGAACAAATTGACAGCAATCGTACAATTAAATGTGGCAAAATTCAAAGGAAACGCTAAGATAATTTCAGAATAGTTAACATCACAGGAAATTCTATTTGACATACAGCTTAAGACAAAATAAATGAGCAACAGCCAGAGAGGGAGTTCGCTTCGGAAAATGTTGAAGCATTCGCTGACGCTGCGTTCACAATATACGATTTAATATCGCCCTGCGTTCATTTCAAAGCTATGTGATAACTATGAAGATGCCTTTCCGTTTTGGTTATGTGTATGGTGCCGAGCGGTAAAACGCACGTTTATGGTAACTGGAGCAACCTGGGTTCGAATCCTTGGGTAAATGTTTTTCTTTTTATTATTTAAATTTTAATCTGTTAAATATATGACAATGCTGTATGTTTTCCATGCATAAGATGTCTATTAATTTTAAGACATTTATGCACAAAAACACAAAAAAAATTACTCTTTTCGTTTGGAAAACAAGTGGCATATTAGTAAGTGTTCTAAAGTGCATTCAATATGTTTCCTTGGGATAGTTTAAGGCCAGCGTATAGCGTCCAGTTCTTAAACATTTGACTATCGCTGTTCTCTTTGTATCTATAACGAAATGTATAATGTAGCTATTTCTGCAAAGTTTATTTGGATTAAAATGAAGTAAATAGAAAAATAAACTAAAGTAAGAACAGTTTGTACACCCACTGATAAATGATACACGGTAAAGAAGGTCATGTGAATGTGCCACATCAGATTTTTCTTTTAGGACTATAATACTTTCTTATTTCTTATATACTTTGAAAACGAAAAGGAGAGTGTTTCAGTTTTTATGTTTGAGTATAAAATCCAATAAGCCTTAGCAATTGGAAATTACATTATTGTATGCGTAATAAACATTGCGTTTTTCTTGGAAAAAACGGGATATGAACTTCAGTAGGCCTTATTACTACGTGCCTGCTTATAACCGCTCGGTTATCAGGGAATATTTGGTGTCTGGGGCTCAATATGAAACCTGACGGAAGCAAGGCACCCGTGCCGAGACACCATTGTGAACCGTCCCGGAAACGATTTGGACTTAGACAAGTATACGCTTCGAGAATCTGCTCATTTGGGGGGGGGGGGATCTTAGGGTGTACATTGAGTATGTTAAAGAGAGTTGCATGCTTCCTGTGGCAAGCTTTGTCTCCTTAGATTTCGGAGTTATACAAAATTCAATGAGAATGAAGCGGAGCTCAAAGACTACTTAGGTGAGCGCGTGCGTGCTTATTTCTGATTTTCTTTTCACTCAGGGGAATCAAAACGCGTATTTTACGTAAAATCTCCGCTTCGAAGCAAACACCAGACTTCCTCCACAATATATATCTAAGCAGTAGAGAAAGTAAAAATACGGAGTTAATAATGTACTGTGGCCATTTAATCAATGTTTTCCCTTTAAGGCGCCATTATCAACACCATCCCATGTGGAGTTACCAGTATGCAATTAGGCGCTTCTCGAGGCGGCAAATAGGAGAATGCTCGGCAGATAGTGTTGGGTACCGGGGAATAAAATACCTCGAACGAACCAAAACCAATATAAAAATCCTTAATTTAAAATCACCTGTTTCTCTAAGTTATTCAAGAAACCTTACAGAATGTGTGGAATCAACACAGTAAAACCGGTTTGGTCATATAATGAGATTGACGAAATATAAGACTGTCATAAAAGATATATGAGATTACAGAAGAATGGAGTTTAGCTATACTGCTGAAATAGGTTTAAGATATTTTGAGCTTTGATAAATAAATTATGCTGGCCATACCGAAGATATAAAACGCCAAGAAATCCGATGATTTCGGGACTGTTAGCTTGACATTTCATTCGGCAAAGTATACTAAAAGTATTGCTGAGTATACTAAATCCAAGTCTAGTTTTGAAATAGAATGTGAATTTCATGAAGAATATTTTGGCTTTAGATAGGAAAAGATAAAAGAGATGCCACTGATTACGGAGAAAGTACTTGAGAGAGAAAAATGGAAAATAGTTATGGAAATTTTGAAGAAAACTGATTAATACTGGAAGGAGATAAGGTTCCTAAGAAGTCTCTATACGAAAACACTAATCAGAACCTGAAAGGAAAATAAAATCCCCGTTACCACCCACACTGTTCAACATCTACCTGCAGAATTTGGCGACGAATTCTTTTCAGAACAGGGGAGCCGTAGGAAAAAGAAGAAGAAAATGTTAAAAATTATATATGATATGGCATCGCTAGCAGAATAGGAAACCATTCTAATTAACAAGCTAACGGATATAAATAACAGCGCTGATGAGTAATGGGTGAAGACAAATGCAAAAAATCTGATGTGTTACACTCACATGACTTTCTCTACTCCTGTAAAAACTCTTTTTACAAACTCTTATTCTCCATCTACTTCATACTAATCGAGATAAACATTTGCAGAAACGATCTTTTGACATGCAAAGAGAATTACATTTTAAACATAGCGAAATTCTAAAAATATTTGATTATCGCTTAAGGCCTACTATGTTCCCCTTGTTTTGTAACTGCAAGAGCAATATAACCACAGACATATCTCTTAATAGCTGGTTGCTATGTGCAGCACCATTCTCTTTGCCACAGATTAACACTCTTTGCATATCCAAGACAAAAAAATGAATAACGAATTCCCATTTGAGAAAATTATTGGAAAATTTAAGGGAATAACAAGCAATATCTCGAAAATGGTTTACTCAACGAAAAATGTATATGATATAAACTGTGTATTTTAACGCGATCTACATTTTTGTGTAGTAAAATTTTGTCTATCTCTTAAGGTTTACCAGTTATGCAAAAGTCGTTCACAATGAAGAATACTTTTGGGGACATTCCCAGCAAATTCAAGATATGCATTTTATTTGTCATGAAAATATCTTAAACATATGATATTTTAATCAAAATTGTTGGAGGCATTTTTGAGGGAATTAAAATTTTCGACAAATGTTCCATGTAAACGGTAATCTGGGGTGGGGGGATTTTCTTGAAAACCTTCGTGTCGCATCTCTGGAAGTTACTGAACCTAAATACCAAGTTTGGTGTTTATCCGACTGTTCGTTTCTGAGTTATGCTGTTCAGACACACACAGACACACACACGGACATGTTTCCAAAAATGCTTTTTTGGATTCAGGGGGTTTCAAAACATGTATTTCCGGTGAAATGTCGGAATTTAATTTTTGGGCGGAATACAATACTTCCCCTACTTACTATACGTAGTAGAGAAAGTAAAAAGGCAAAGACTGCGGATATGTGAAGAAAACAAACAAGAAACAGTTGTGAATTTGAGATGAGATATCGGAGCAGGTGGACGACTTTATATGTTTGGGATATACCATTAGAAGTAACATGAGCTGCTGCCATGTTGAGCTGAAGTTCCAAGAGGAATAGCAATAACACGGAAAGCTTTTAATAGAACAAGAAAAATGTTCTCTGAACCTTTGAAAAAACAGCTAACGAAGAGATTAATGGAATGCCTATGTGAGCATGGTACTGTATAGTACGGTTATTTTGATGCTGCAATCAAGTGAGGAAATACGACTGCACGCCATTGAAAAAGGAATTGGTCGTGAGAAAAGGGCAGCCAAATAAGCATTGAAGCCGTTTTAAAAAATTAAAAAGAATGGGTGCAGTAGAACAATTCCGAAAATCAGGAAAAGGCATTGAGAGCGATTTTGGATGAGAAGAAAACACATAGAAAGAGCTGCGCTAGATGTAATGGTGAAGGGAGAAAGGTTCTGGGTACAAGAAACAACATGATTCACAACATTAAATTACATGGTTCTTACGCTTACTTGATGAAGAAAGCTGAAAACAGAAAGAATGTAGGAGGCTGGATTTATATTATTATTATCCATGTTGTTATTGTTGTCTGGACTGTTAATATTAAACAATAAAAATAATGAACCGTTTTCGTTAGATCGGTTGACCGCAGGACCTACAGTTCTGCCTGGATCGAATGAACTGTTTACGTCAGAGTTTTTTTCTCTCCAAACAGCAATGTTTTACAACGAAATGACATGATCTATCCTGCAATTCGTTACAATTTTTTTTATTTTGCATTGTCCAAGTGATGCATAACGCGGCGTAAATTTAAAATAATAAAGCCAGGTAGAGCTAATGGAGGCGAGCCCATTAGCGCGGCAATATGCCAGGTAGATCGTAATTAATCCGCCGTTATGTAGTAAGCGTGATGACAAGCTCGTAAAAATAATGTTTTATCACCTGCAGACTGCCGTTAACAGATGGGAGCATAACAAGGAATGTTTTGCCTTCAAGCTGATGTCTCTCTTCGCCACTTGATTTGATCAACCGGTACAGGTGATCAATAAGACCTCTCAAGTTTAACGATAAGATTAATAATCGTAGGAGATCTCGAAAGGACTTGTTACGCCACGTTTTGTATCAACTTGTAGCGTATAACCTTTTAACATGGCTGTCACCCTGGGTGGCGCAGTGGTTGAGGCTGGCTTTCTGTGCCCATAGTTGCGGGTTTAATGCCGGGCCAGAACTGAGATTTAAATGCCCTTAAATGCGACATTTTCGTGTTGACAGGTTTACTGGAATGTGAGAGAACTTCTGAGGGACAAAATTCCGACACACCGCCTACTCTGGCAGTTGCTAGCTCCATTAAACTAACAAATAATTATTACGATGCCAGTGAGTGATCCGGAACGTCTCATTTTGACTTGTGCTCTAGAGAGGGCGAAGAGAACTTCCCTCCTGGAGGCAATTACACAGTTCTGTTCTAAACTCGATGGCAACTTATCTAAACAGGAAAGTACCGTAAACCTATTGAAATCTTTAAAAGCAATTTACTCAACATCACAGGAATGTAACATTTAAGTTTGAAGCGGAAATTATAAAATCAATAATTATCATAATAATCTGGGAAGGATAGCGAAATAAAATAAATAATAAAATATTTAAAATCAGTACATGTATTAAAAGGAGAAGCATTGGGAAAATTGTTCACTGTTAAAAGCGACAGAAAGGCCAGACAGGCACAGCTTAGCTAATTAGGGACCAGTCCCAGGTATAAAGGGTAAATCCACTGAAGCCAGTTTCTCTTGGAATTAATATGTGAAGGTCACTAGAAGCCTCATGACGCTCAGTTTTGGTGCGAAATGTGTAAGGGGAGAGAGGGAAAGTTAGGAGGTTTTTCCTTGTATCGCGCGTGTGGTGAGAAGATTCTCGCGGGGACGCTCGTGTGGTGAGGACATACTCTCGCTGGGGCCCTCTTGGGGTGCGGAACAACATTCTCTGGGTGTGAACCTGCAAGAGGATCGAACGTTTAGCTGTAATTGATAATCTTTGGTCTTGGAAAAGAAAAGAATCTTAAGAAGAATCGTAAGAATTTAAAACTGATCGGCAAATCTTAAGTCTTATTTTAATGGTGAATAAAAGTGTTCCAAGAAAGCGTTCTATTTCTATGTACATACACTCACGCATACCCAGTGATTAAGATCTCATACTCGAGCAGCCGTGGCAAAATAAAAAAAAACAACTAGGAGGAGAAAAGCAGCAACCGTGAGGCAAAGTCACTGCTTCATTGTTGGAGGACGTAGCGTGCCTGCGTCAAGTTGTTCTTCCATGTTCTTCAGTTGCAATAGTATCATTGATTTTAGTTAATGCACTAAATTCACGATCGCCAACAGTTTCCAAGAACGAAATGCAGGATATTTTCATTACTTTTGCATGACGTCTTTAGTAACATTTACAAGTTTAGGAAATGTACATGACATAGTTGCATCCATTCCAGATTTCTAAACCACTATTCTTGGCTTGAGATAACAGGCTATACTTTTAGTTTTACAAGGCTGAAAATGTGTCCATAGCATCGTGTTTGCTAAAATGGGCAAGTGTTGGTGGATTTAACTGGTTGCCATTCAGATGCTGATAATAAAAATGACAATTTAATGATAAAGCACATAATTCATTTCATTCACGACCAGTAGGCATTACCAGGATATGTTTACAAAGGATTGGTAGTACCGAAAAAGTATAGGATTTGAGCACCTGAAGCTTTCTGAGTTACATAGTCAATATCGTTGCGCACCCATTGTGGACTCCGAGGAAAAGCTACGTGCTGACACTCTGAGAAAAGGCATGTATGTACTGATTTTAAGGAGGACACAGAATGTATGCTTCCAAAAATTCTATTCACCCACACGTTTGTTTTCCAGTTACTGTCTCAATTCTTCTTTAATTAGCATCATTCTGCTCTAAGGTCACTCTCGTAACATTAGCCCTCGAATTATTCTTTCTTAAATTGTAAGCACATATGGGACAAAATCTGACAAAATATGAGAAAATTGACCTCGTATTTTTAAAAGCATGAATAATTCCTACAAGTCTCAATTACTGTAAAAGGAAAACAATTTTCCTATGATTGTCTCTTAAGCGTTTATAGTTTTCTAGTTAAAATTCTGTAAAAGTTGTGTTATTTTCTAACGAGACAAATTCTGTGGTGTGTAACTAAGTACTTTATATAGCATCCATTCATTTTGAAGCTGAATGTCTGTTGTTGATAAAAAAACTGAGTTTTATTTATGGACGCTCTTTAACTACTACGGTCCTTAGCGTCCCATTCTATGTTGGGCGTGAAAGATCGGTAATTTTGCTCAGAGGCCTCTCTATCAGACTTGAGGTTCTTTTACGTGCCGTAAATCTACGACACGGGACCACCGGCTTTACTTCCCTTCCGAAGGAAGCCGTGCTAAGGATTTTTACGCCCGAAAAAAATCCATCGCGCTCCGCCGAGTTTGAACCCGCGACCTCGGGAACTAGAGGCTAGCATGGTCTGTTGTTGATGATGGTACATACTAATAACATAACAATAATTATTATACAATTTTTAAACCTTTTTTTTTCGTCTATTAAGTGTGAACACATTTTTCATAAAGATTAAACATATATAGGCTTGAACCTCTTTTTGTTACACACTGATTTCAGTTTTATGGAGCCCCTTGTATGCAACGTGGAAAGAATAAACATTTAAGCTCATACTGTACACTTACGCCATGCTGCAGCAAAACATGTAACAGCAAGACAATGGACAACAAAATCCTCGTCATGACTCATGAGTGTTGCATGATATGGTGCAGCGCGGCTAGAGGGTTTCACGCTGTTTTTATTTCCTTTTTTTTCTACGGCTTGCCATTGAAGATACATATAAATCTTAACTAATGTTGTTTTGAATTTAAATGCTGAACAATATGGCCATAATTTGATTTCCATTTAAAATTAGGCTTTTCAGCAAAAAAACATAAAATATGATGCAAATTACATTAAATTTAAGCACTAAAAATATCGAATAAATGCTACCAGTAAAATATACAACATTACTTTCATTTTGAATTTTATTTGATAATTTTACTTTGAATAGTTTCTGAGCTACCAGTCTCAGAATCGCGTAATGTCATTAAATTACGATAACTTTGATCCTGGAAAAGCCCTGCGTATCATAGCTGCGATTTTACAAAGGATATTAACTTAACGTCTACCTTAGTTGACTCAAAATTGAACCTCCGCCAAAATGCAAGTTTCTCTGTCCAAATTCAATAGGAACAGCCCATATGCGTTTTACCTTCCTTAAGCAAAATATGCAAATTTATGCTTAAGTAGCCTATTACGATCTAGCATATTCTATTTTCTAAGTGCTTACGAACATATAAAAATTTTCTTAAGTTGAAGCTCCACATTAAAAACACACAGTTTTTCAAAAAGACAATTTCAAGTATCACAGCATTTCGTTGTATAATTACCAAAAATGACAGTAAAATTATCGTTAGAGATATATTATGACAGACGCAAACAGGTGACATTCAGCAAAAGGCTGGCAATGCACAGATAAATAATAGAAGCATCTCTGGTTTACTGGAAATTTTCAAATACCCTACACAAAAAAAACCCAGTTCCAGAGACTCGCAGACAGAATACATAATTAAAACAGAATTTTTCTACGAGGATTAGTAAGAGATGTCATAACCCTACGCCGCACTCCCTACTTTTTTTCCTCTCCGGGGAATAGGTGGATTGCTATCCTTTCACTTATAAGTGCGTTTAACTTGATGCTGTTTCACAGTGATGAACGTGTAACATAAATGAACTGAAATGACTGGGAACTGTTAGAAAAACAAAATAATGTGTTAACCCAAGATTACTTTCCCTACTCACTAATAGTTTTTATCTCTCTTGTACAAACTATTCTTACAGACGCTTCTTTTTCTACCTACTTAATATTAATAGATAAACGTTTGCAGAAATGGTTCTATTTCATTCTAAGTTGTAGGTCGAAGGGGGATGGAGGAGCCTGAAGCGATAGTAAAATACTTTAAAAGCAGATATGCTTCCATACTCTCTGCATGGTATCACGGGAAGCAAATGCACGTTGACTTGACACTTCAAAAGGCTATGATGAACTAGTGGAAAATTCAAACAGTAACGAATACCTATCTCTGAAATGGTCAATGCCACACCCCCCAAATCAAATTATATGTTTTAAGGGGTATTTTTGGTTCGATGAGTTTTTGTCCATTTCTTATGGTTTTATATACAAAAAGTTATAAATTTATTCAAAATAAAGATGACTTCACAGTCTATTGCTAGAAATACAACTTAACTACAGGTTTCATTAATCATGGAAACATCTTATTATACTTAAATATAATTTTTATTTTTAATCAAAATCGTTAGAGGCATGAAAAGGGCTTGAAAATCTTCGGGATGCATAATTGAAGATGCTGAACTAAAATACCAAGTTTAGTATCTATCCGACTCTCCCTTGTTTTTGAGTTATGCTGCTTTCTCTCTCTCTCTCTCTCTCTCTCTCTCTCTCTCTCACACACGTTCTTTTTCTAAAAAAAATTATTTGATATTTCGATGATCTCAAAACGGGTATTTTCGGTGAAATCTCAATATGGAATTTTTAGTGCAATACAATATTTTCCCTACTTACTATAACTAGAGAAAAAAAACAATACACCCATATTTTTTTCAACTTAATGTTAACAGAAGATGTTGTTTACGAACTTCCAGAAATTAATTGAAAATCGACAGAGACAATAAATTGGACGCACAAATCAAACGGCTTGCGATAGACAATATTTCAGAACTAAAAACGAATTTTATTGAAATGCAAACAGATCCTCTTTAAGCAACAACTTCATCTCTCTGCCTGCTTGGGCACCCCTTTCGCTAATAACCTATCTCATCCTACCTCTTGTCATCAGGATTCACTGTTAAGATTCGTAGTTATTTATTTGTATGTATTTACTTGTGCATGGCTTTAAAATGTTCAACTACTGCATATATAAATTTAAGGGGACAAGGTAGTCTGAATACATGGAAATTACACCTTAAGTGTGTTAAATTACCACTGCTCTTAAAGTTCCCAATGGTATATCCTGAAATGTTTATGAATTATCCTATAAGTCATAACAATTACTTCAAGTGGGTGCTTGCTTTGATAGATTATGTTGTTGAGTCTGTAAAAATTATTTCGTTCAGCAGAAAAATAATACAATTTACTCTTTAAACATGTAAATTCATGTACCTTTTTCTCTGATACTACTTGCAATACAGAATCACACTTTTGCATGCTTGTTCTTATATCATCAGCTATCTTCTGAACCTCAATTATTTAGTTATGTATATGAGTTCACTAGAAATTGAAAGAAAATTAATTGCAAAGTAAAACTGTGGAAAATTTACAATATTGTTGCTTTTTTAATATCACTAATATACATTATAAAATTATTATTGTGGTTCGAAAGCTTAACTATGTGTTGTATACATGTACTAAGATTTTCAGCTCCCTACCTTTCATGCTTTCTAGAAAAAGGTACGTAAGTATTCAAAAATATTATTTTGAGAAAACTGAATTTAAAGTTTGAACTTAAAATTCTGACAAACATGAGTACATTCCAGGGTCGTAATCATCTGCATCTTCATTCCTGGATTGCTTCAGCTTTTCTGATGGTCTTCTCTTGGTCCTGTCTTCTTTTGTTGATTGCTGAACTGCTCGTTGGGCATGATATAGTCGTTCGTTGTTGAAAGATACAGAAATGTTCTAAAAAAAGGCGTGGCATGACAGCTTTAAAGGAATGCAGACTGGCATTTAAATGGTATTTAAACATCTTAAAAATATCTTAAGCCCCAAAAAGTATATATTTTCTGAAAATGGAAATAATAGAGACTTTATTATTGCATAAAACAAAATATGTGCTTTTTGACCATTTCAGAGTACCTTGTGCCCTTAAAAAAAGAGAAACGCTAAGAGAACGCTTCAATGTTCAGCCTGCATTTAGTGACAGATATTATTTATTTGGATTATTTGTAGGTACATGTTTTTTCTTTTATAAGAAAAGGATTACATACACTTGAATTGCAAGCATAAATAAATTCAGAAATAGAACATATACAACGGATAGATAAAAGCCGCTTTCTAAAGTTAGCCTACGATTACAAACCGATCCACAGAAGAAATATAGAAGATCTGGAAACACCAGGCAATCTTGATGAGATGAACAGATTTCTTCTTCTTTTTGTTCTTCCTTTTGGCCTGTTTCCAGTCGAGAAATATCTGTCCATCTCGTTATTGGTCTTTATATTCTTCTCTTACACTGTTTTGCACCAATTTGTTTGTAATTATTTAATTATTTCAATGTAGATGTGTATTTGCAGTTCTACTTTTCTTCAATGCTTTTTCTCTGCTATAGAATGCAATAATTTACTTTCGATCTGCGGTTTTTCTTCTGTCTTTATTTGCTCAAGGTCCAGGTTTCACATGCATATGTTAGTATGGGCACTGTCTTTATTTCATAAAATTGCAATTGTGTGCTTCTCAGCATTTTTACTTTCTCTACTACGTATAGTAAGTAGGGGAAGTATTGTATTCCACCCAAAAATTCAATACCAAGATTTCACCGGAAATGTATGTTTTGAGACCCCATGAATCCAAAAAAAGCCTTTTTGGAAGCATGTCCGTGTGTGTGTCTGTGTGTGTGTATCTGTGTGTCTGTGAACAGCGTAACTCAGAACAGTCGGATAAACACCAAACTTGGTATTTGGATTCAATATCTTCCAGAGATGCGACACGAAGGTTTTCAAGAAAATCCCCCCACTCCAGATTACCCTTTATATGGAACATTTTTCGAAAATTTTAATTTTCTCAAAAATGGCTCTAACGATTTTGATTAAAATATTATATGTTTAAGATATTTTCATGACAAATAAAATGTATATCTTGAATTTGCTGGGAATGTCTCCAAAAGTATTCTTCATTGTGAACGACTTTTGGTAAACTGGTAAACCATAAGAGATAGACAAACTTTTACTACACAAAAAATGTAGATCGCGTTAAAATACACAATTTATGTCATACATTTTTGTTGTTGAGTGAACCATTTTCGAGATATTGCTTGTTATTCCCTTAAATTTTCAATAATTTTCTCAAATGGGAATTCGTTATTCATTTTTTTTTGTCTTGGATATGCAAAGAGTATGAATCTGTGGCAAAGAGAATGGTGCTCCACCTATCAACCAGCTATTAAGAGATATATCTATGCTTAAAGGCTACTGTTTTTCTATATTGCCCTTGCAAATACAAAACAAGGGGAACATAGTAGGCCTTAAGCGATAGTCAAGTATTTTTAGAACTGGTCGCTATGTATAAAATGTAATTCTCTTTGCATGTCAAAAGATAGTTTCTGCAAATGTGTATCTCGATTAATATGAAATAGATGGAGAATAAGAGTTTGTAAAAATAGTTTGTACAAGAGTAGAGAAATTCATGTGAGTGTAACACATCAGATTTTTTCTCTCTCTGTGCATTTCTTATGGTCCCACACATACTATAAAGCTTCCGAAATTTTACTTTTGTCCATTTTTACACAGTAAGAGTTAATGAATCCGGGATAATTAAAGTTATTTATCTTCTGCATCATTTTACACATTTTATGCTTTGTGCCGATGAATACCCTTACCTTTGTTTCATGCATCGATATCTTCAAGTTATAATTCTCTTCAACCTCATTTAATTAGTGGACTGCCATTTGCGACCCGTCTTCAAGTGTCACTGATGATCACTTGATCATTGGCGTATAATACGTCTCGTCTTAAATGTATAAATTACAAAACACATTAACTAGGCATGCAGAGCCGGAATACGCTAGTATGCTAGGCCACAGGCCAGCTGAGATCACCCATCCTCTCCGCGAAACCAGTGTCATTCACAGTGTTTACAATTCGCCAACCGTTTTTACATGATACGCCTTAGACTGTACATTGGCTATGAAAGGACAACCTATAGCTTCCTCTTTCTTCCATTCCATTTTCAGGTCTGCATCCCTTGGCAAACTTATTGAGGAGAAATGTAATTAGTTTTGTTTAATTATAATTAAACCTATTCGATAATTATCGAACAAAACTATTGAAATAGATGCAGAGACTCTTCGCTCTTAATCTAATATCAGTACCTGCGGCAGCACTTCCTCCGAACACATTTATCAAATGGTTAATTTTTATTTCACAACATCACCTCAGCCAGTCATAAAAACAACCCTGCGTTGGCGCTCAAAATTTGGTTAGACAATTTTGAAAAGAACGTAATCATTACTGCGAATTTGACAATTCTTTTTACACAGCTGTAGGATGTGTTTATCTGAGGAGGGCACCTCGCCACTGCGACTGTTTGTTCTATTGTGGCTACACCCTCCATGAAGCAGGTATGAAGTGAAGGAGCTTTAGGAGGTCGCAGGTACGCAGGCAGACAGGCCAGAGAGACGCGCAGAAGTCCATAATATTTCCAGTTTTGAACACCCCGCACCAGTAGAGGCGAAGCTACTCTAAGGGGTGGAACAGCACACCGTGGTGTAATCTTTTCCAATGCGCAAGCAAGTACATCTGCCTGTCACCGCCAGCACCGCAGGACCCAAAGACACATCTGGAAGGTGAAAGGAAGAGATCAAATGAGAGGAAATGGCGGAAAGGAGAAATCGTAGTAGGCGACCAGGGGAAAACCGCGGAAAATCCCGTGGTCAGTGTGGTCAGTCATCGGGAATCGAACCGGGGACCTCACGAATGCGGGCCACAGACATTGCCGCCTGAGCCATTCCGCTCAGTTTTACATAGCTGTACGCCCGAAACAAATGTTTATTGTCTGCTTTTAAACTGTCTATGCTATTTAAGTTCATATTTCCTGAATAAGAAGTCCATAAAACGGGAAAAGACAAGGCTTAGAGAATACAGTCGAAATGTTATAAAGAGCGAAAGCATTTAAATAACAGAAAAATAATTGCAACAATATACCTTGATTCAATTGTGAAGGTGAATACACCACAGCAGAAGACGTTAAACAATAGAAAACAATGGGAGGCGAGAAATTTTGGCAGAGCACACGGCAGAGTTCACTGCGTCCCCAGGCGACTCCGTCCCCCTTATATTTTATAGTGTGACTGCAGGGCATCTGACCGTGGGTCGGCGGTCGGTAGTGCATAGTAACTTGTCTGCCTTCCGCTCGGCTACATAAAATATATGCCCCTGAGGTATAGGCTATACATGGTGATGTGTTATTTATCTATATCCCGATGGCTCTTCTTGCTCCTGGACACGTTCACCCTGCAGCGAGCAGATAGGAAAGTAACCACCGTGAGGGTGCAGAGCCTGAGCCACTTCTAATGTACAATATTCATTGAAAAAAATGAGAGCAGAAAGTATCTAAGGTCAGTTTAACCACTACTTTGAGTAGTCGGCTAGGAATAATCCAGTGCCATTCATTGTAATAAATGTATTCATATTTAGGCCTTGTGCATAATTACCAAAAGCATGCAGCTTATAGTAAACAGGCTATTCCATAGTACTGGTGATACATTTTGGAGGGAAACCCTGTTTTAATTCTTTGCGTCAATGTTAGGATTCACGTACATGTTACCAAATGTCAATGCAAATCATTTGTTGGCTTCCAGAAGCAGCAGCAACCACAAGGAACTAAACTAGTCAGGGAGAAGAGGCTAATGCACTATGCTTGACATTTATCTTTAGCTGCCAAGTCTCTCATTATTCATGGTGTCCATCGCTCGTATACGCTACACTTGCATTTGATGGTAACAGTTTCACTTTCACCAAAATGTATTTTTGTCTCGGAAATCTATTATCTAAAGCGCATTTAAAAATATGTTTGGCAAACGCAGTGTTTTACAGTAAATATCTGTTTATATTACAAAAGGCCATGATGCCAGACACTATAAGTGTGAAGTGTTCTACCCTTACAGTTGCTCCTTTTTTCTCTACACACGCCCAATCGCGGCGTGTACATTGAAAGTTCGCACAGAACTCTCACTGCTTTCTCACGGGCTACGCCTCATAACTGCAACGCAAATGCCACTGGTCTACTTGGGACTCGATCGTTGACAAAACCGGCTTAGTCAGTTCTGCTGTCTCTACGAGTCGAGGAATGGGAAAATGGGAGTTAATTATTTTACGTGTCTGGAATTCACCCCTGATAGAGTGAATGAGCCAACAGCCAAACAACTGTTGTAGTACGTTGTCCATGGCAACTTACCTCGGCAGCAATGCATAAATGTGCATTTATGAAACCGTCTCAGCTACTGCCTCGGAGTGGGAGTAGCGTACCTACCTCACATTTAAAAGGTCCGTGTTTAAATTACGGTTGGAATGAGTTAGCTGGATTAGTATTTCTCTGAGGTTTCCCCTCGTCCTTGAAGACTTCGGACTCATTTAAACATCAATGTACCATATCATTCATTCATATTCCTATATACCCAGTTAAAGAATAAACGTTAAAAAAGGAGGAGAGAGAGAAAAGAGGCATGTCTCTTCTTTCCAGTTACTTCCAAGAGCTGCACAAGGGCAGTATAGGATTATAATTCTGGTTCTATGAGTAGGAGAGGTCGCTATATAAAAATATATATCCTGAATTATCTGTTGATACAGTGAATTATATATAGAGAGACGCTTATCGCTATCACCTTTAATACCTTCTATACTTTCACCGACATTGATGGCCTATCCAGTCTAAAGCACCAAAGAGTTTAAAGAACTAGTTTACAGAGAATTGTTACTGTTCAGAAAAATTCCTGCTATAAGGACACATTTTTATATTGCCATAGTATTAAGTACAGTGGAAAGCAAATGAAATAAACTTAGTATAATATTGCTGTTTACCGCATATGCAATTCTAATTAAGTAGTTAATGTGTAAATTGCTACAGAAATGTAAACACTTTAGCAAATTAAGGTGGGCTCAAATATTCGTTTCTAAGATAAAAGAATAGGGGGGAAAATGACGCTGAAGATCATTATTAACCCTCACAACAATATACATTTAAGAGTAATGTATACGTATTTTTGACGTCCCACTTGGAACATACTTTTTCTCCATTGTCTATTTCCTGAATTGGATACAGCAAACCCATCCAAAGTTCGACAGAAACTTCGCAGCGATGGTCTCAACAATGGGACTAAATTTTAAGTTTGACTAACTCCATTTAGTACCCAGACTTTCAAAAGTAGCACTTTATGCATACGAAAATCCTTAGTCCACTGTTGATCCACCAGAAATGCTTAGACCGTACTAACCTGAGGGTTACTTTCCGACCAACCGAGATGCTCCGTCTGTCTTGAAGAGTGCAGAACCATGTAGAACCGAAAACTACCTGCAGCGGATCCTAAAACTTCCCTTATACTACCTGCGCCTGCCAAGCAATAAACTATCCTCCCCCTCATGGTTTCCCCAGACACCCGGCCAAATTCGTCTATAGCATTCCGACAGTCTAGCACAGGGTTATAAAACCGGCATTAGTTATATAAAGGATGCAATGCCCGCCATAGCTTATAACCTGGCACCCGATCCAATAAAAATATTACAAAACGCCTTCGTAAAACGTTTACGACTCAAGAAAATGTTTTCAAAAAATATTTAATTTCACACGCTGCAGACTAAATGCGCTGTCAAACGTTATAAAACGCTATCCCCTGAAGCATTTGATAGCCGTGGACGCAGAAGCACTCTCCAATGGGAAATTGCAAACTGGCTTAGCAAACGATGCTAAATCGTGCCATACGGTATTTCATTTCATTTTTTTTTCCTCTTTCTTTCTTTCTTTTTCGTTCTTTCTTTTTTTCCTTCTTTCTTTCTTTTTGTTGTTGTTGTTAATAAAATAGAAACTATGTCAGTTAAAAAAACCCTTAATCTGTTTCCGATGGATTCTTAAAATTCGATAAAAATAAAAGGATTGAGACGTACATAAGCGAAGTAAGAAACAACTAAAAGAAAAGCCCAAGGCGAAACATACAGCATAAGTGTAAAGTGAGACAGCGAACGTGTTGCTACGTCGAGCATGAAACAAACGTAAACTAGGATTATATGGAAAATGTTAAAAATTAAAATAATCGAAGTATATAAAGGCACAAATCGTAAATATTTATAGTTTATTTTCTACAAATGCACTTTGATTCTGTGAACACTGCATGATACAGGGATTATGGGGGTTACAGCGGAATGGATTAAAGGTCCCCTGAAGTATTAGAGATCACAGCAGTGTTTATTAAAAATTCAAAGACATCTTACTGTGCCTGGTGGTTCACCAAATATACTGCCATCTCTCTCAAAATCTCTGATCAGCTATTATAGCGTTTTTCTTCTCTCTTTTGTTTATTTTGTTCCGTTGTGCCCTTTTAGCTTATTATTAAAGACTCCGATATTTCATCCATCACATAGAAAATTCACTTTCCGGCTAACCTTCAAAATTCCTGTACCTAAATTAGAAAATTAAATAGAGTTTTACTTATGGACGCCCTTTGACTGTTATGGCCCTTAGCGCCCAATTCTATTTTGGGCGTGAAAGACCGGAAATTTTGCTCAGAGGCCTCTTTATCAGGCTTGACTTCTTTTGCGTGCCCTAAATCTACGACACGGGACCACCTCCTTTACTTCCCTTCCGAAGGAAACCATGCTAAGGATTTTCACGCCCGAAAAAAAAAATCCATCGCCCTCTACCGGGCTTGAACCCGCGACCTTGGGAACTACAGACTAGCCTGGATTCCTGTTCCTGCCTTTCACATTCAAGCATTGCAGGTTGTCTCATATTTGCACTGCTTAACAAGTCGTAATGACATTTTTAAGCAGATGTAATTAAAATATAATATAAACATGATAAAGCGGACCAATGTGATGCTGCAGTATTGGATGTGCACAATATCGGTTTTGGAACTTGCACAATCCAGTAGGATTTAAGCACAATATTTACAAAATGACTGTAGCTGTCACGTTAGTTTCTGTGTTAATAATGCAATATGGTCCTCACTTTTTGATTTATGATATATTATCCAACCGGGAATGACATAAAATAACTGAGAGGCTCTGTAATATTGCCAATTGTTGTTATGAACAAGAAAACTTTACAGTCAGAACATCCTGTGATCAGTGAATTGTTTGGGAAAATTTATTGTATCAAATTCGGCGGCGCTGTCCAACAGAACTTGGAAATACCCCAGCTCTCGGCCTGACCGCAAATCACTTTTGCCTTACAACTACGGGCTTTGGTTCCAGTCCCCGTTGGCACACAGTTTACGATTATTTCTTGGGCAACAATTTGTCGGAGAGCGGAACTGGGATTCGGTATGAGGGCAATAAATCGCATTATTGTGTTTTAGAAACTGTAATCCCCTAGGGTTTGAGCGACAGCTGTGAGCCACCGAGTTCTGGTTTTGTTGCATCCAGCATCATCATTTGTTTTGCTTTGTTCGCTTCATTTTTTGTTAACCCTAATACCGCCCCGTTCACTTTTCGTTCTCTCTGAAAGCACGCCGCAAATATATGCAGCATTCAGTGCTGCGGGTGTATGCGAATCAGAAGCTAGACTATGGAAAATGTTCTGGTTCCGGCAGACAAGTAACCAGTGATCAATAAGACCAGTTTTTACTTTCTGTACTGCTTAACTATAACACGTAGAGGAAGTACTGCATTCCATCCAAAAACAAGATATAGAGATTTCACTGGAAATACAGGTTTTGAAACTCCCTGAATAAGTATAAAAAAGCGTTTTTATAAGAAGGTCCGTGTGTGTTTGTTGTGTGAGTTTGTGCGTGTGTGTGTGTGTGTGTGTGTGTGTGTGTGTGTGTGTCAACAGCACAATTCAAAATCTAAAATTGGTATTTAAGTTCAGCATCTTTCAAAAATGCAACACGAAGATTTTCAAGAAAATCCCCCTACCCAAACTATCCCATACATGTAAAAACTTTTGTTATCTTTTTTTTCGCCAAAGATGGTTCTAACGATATTTTTAGCCTATGTCCGCCGAGAGCATAGTGCTTTTAATGATGCAAGAATTATCAAAATCGCCTGGGAAGTTCACTCTCTCCCTCTGTTTCTCTTTCTTTCTTTTTCTCTCACAAACCAACACCGACACGGGTGGCCGGAGTCGTTAGGACACGATTTCTGAATGGGAGGTCCGCGGTGTTCAAATCCTGCTAGGACAGCCCTCCCTGGCTGAAGTTACCGCCAGGTTTCCTCACTCAGTCCTGATAGCTGGGAAATGCGAGGTACCCTAAACTTGGGCCTAGAACGTTTCTTTTCAAATAGTAATTTAATTTTATGTATCACCAGTGTACACCTGTGGTGCCATATGTAATGACAAGGAAGGTTCAACACAATTAACAAAACGCATACAAAATGTTATCCATTTATAACTTTAGTATAAATTCACCATTCTTCAGAGCATGCTGTCCATTAACCTGTAATGTTTACATGCAAACAGAGTTTATGCAAATGGGTGGTGGTCGTTGTTACTTAAAGAATTCATTGTTGTTTATTTTTTAATATTGAACAGAAGATGAAAATATATAGGTAAACAAAATGGGTTAAATAGCGACAGAAACACTTACAAAGGCAAATACGCAATTGGAGCACGCGGTGGGAGGATTGACAAAAAAGCATGAAAGTCTCCGCTCTATCTCACTTGATTAAAAGACCAAGAGATACTTTATTAATTACAGTGCACTCTCAATCCAATCAAGTACACTCCATGTAACACAAAAACTGCACAATGCTACGCGCGAGGTATCGATAAAATGTTAACATGAGAATGGCTTTACACGTATGAAACAGGAGTTGAAGTACTGCTTGTTGAACCTCAGGCTTTTCGGTCACCACATTTATGGAGACAGCAAAAAAAGAAGTAATAAAGTCCATCTAAGATAGTGCAATTTGAGCACCTTATAACAGAATCGAGGAAACGTTTGAAAATACGAGACAAACTCAAATATTTTCCATTTCCGAGATTCTGTTATGCACTTAAAATACATATATTGCATATTTTTTGGACAATCGATGATAATTCTATTACTTGTGATGTTTGTCCACTTAGTTGCTGATTAACAGCTGGTTGAAGTATCATCATGGTTGGCCAGTACCGAACTTAAAAATAATGCATAAATGCCTGTTCCATGACCAAATTTATTTTCAAATAAACGTCAGATCGATTGAGGTCAAGCCACAGAAGTTCATTGCCATCGATTACTTTCGCCTGTTTTAGGAAAGCGTTAAAAATGGCTTTCATGTCGGAAAGCTTTAAGTCGAAAATTGGAGAAGCATTGCAAACAGGATGTGCTTATTTGGTTCCTAATAAGTCCAAATCAAGCTACGACAGAGAATATGGTTCAAAAGTGGATGGATAAGATGAAGATAGTCATTCGGCTAGCTTCGCCTGGTATGCTAATCTGAAAATCACTATGATGTGCGAAATAAAAACATAACTAAAGAAAGAGGAAAGAACGGTAAAAAAATTAGCTAAAACTAGCAAAAGACTAGGTTAGGTTGGTTGTAACGAATGCGGTGAAAGCGACTTCCCAGGCGCGTCGTCATGGTGGATGGTAAGTTCATGAAAAAACACGATCGCCCAAAAATCTGATGTGTTACACTCACATGACTTTCTCTACTCTTGTACAAACTATTTTTACAAACGCTTATTCTCCATATGCTTCATGCTAATCGAGATATTGAGATGCCAATCTTATTGCTAATTTTCTTGTAGATGCAAGGGGAATATGGTAGTATTTAAGCGACAGTCAAATCTTTTAAGCTCTGGTTCCTATGTGGCGCATTCCATTCCTTTGCATGTCCAGGACATAAAAAAAAATGAATAACGAATTTGAGAAAAAGTATAACTGTTGGAAAATTTAAGGGAATAACAAGCAATATCTCGAAAATGGTTCACTCAACAAAAAACATGTATATAACATAAATTGCGTATTTTAACCGATATACATTTTTTGTGTAGTAACATTTTGTCTATCTCTTATGGTTTACTAGTTATGCAAAAGTCGTTTACAATGAAGAATACTTTTGGAGACATTCCCAGAAACCTCAAGATATACTTTTTATTTGTCATGAAAATATCTTAAACATATGATATTTTAATCAAAATCGTTAGAGCCATTTTTGAGAAAATTAAAATTTTCGAAAAATGCTCCATGTAAAGGATAATCTGGGGTGGGGGGATTTTCTTGAAAACCTTCGTGTCACATCTCTGGAAGATAATGAACCTAAATACCAAGTTTGGTGTTTATCCGACTGTTCGTTTCTGAATTATGCTGTCCACAGACACACACACGGACATGTTTCTAAAAATGCTTTTTTTGGATTCAGGGGGTCTCAAAACATGTATTTCCGGTGAAATCTCGGTATCGAATTTTTGGGTGCAATACAATACTTCCCCTACTTACTATACGTAGTAGAGAAAGTAATAATACTTATGTTAAGAGTTCAATAGCTTTTAACGCTGAACTAATGGCTTGCAGAATTTCAACTCAATGTTAATCCCGGAGGAAACTGGAACCATGTCTGCAGGTTGTCCATAAACCTAGGACTGCATAGAAATAAATAATGAGAAATTTGTGGATCACCTGCTACAGAAGTAGAATACACAAAGGTAGATTTGCTCACCTCTGCCAGTCATTTTGTAGATACCTCCGAGAGGAAGAGAAGCATGGCAGGAGCTGCACGGGGGAGTAGAAAATATGTTTGCAAGAGGTTACTTATATACTGTTGTAAATTTTCGTATTTGTAATATTTCCGGGCGATTCGGATAAAAAGGTTGATATGCATTCCGAATATCATAATTATCCATCAATTGAACAAACAAATTCTGCGAGTCACAAAACCACAAACTGCAAAGGAATGGCCCTTTTAAAATCAATAAAATAAACAATAAGTAAAATGACAATCGCCCTCTTTTTTGTGATTTGTAAATTCTAGAAGGACGGGTGTTTTGTTCGGATTAGAGCACAGCGTGGACCTCATTACGCACACGTCACAATTCTTACCTGAGAGTAAACCTCCCATGTGTGATGAAGTGATAAGATCCGCGAGTACAATAATAATCACAGCCAGAATAAAAGCTTAAGACTAATCCGCTAATAAAACAAAATAAGGAAGGAAATAAGAATAATAAGAAGGAGATAAAAAGAGAATATTAAAGATTAAAAGGGGGTAATAAACATTATTACGGATGAAATAAAATAAAGTAGAGACACGAATAAATAAATCAGAATGTGAAAGGAAACGCAGGAAAAGAAAAGACACAAGGAAATCTGCCAAAGGGCAAAACACTAAGTAATACAGGAAAGGCGAGCTGGAGAAACAGTTAGGTTCTATTGAAATCGTCGGAGACTCGCCGGAAAGCGGAACAATGAAACGGACGCGCTAGGCACTCATGCGGACAGAAAATCAAATCAGCCGTTAATAACGTGAAACAGAAGAGACGCTCGTAGAGCATAAGGTTGCTGAAATTTAACCAATAGTAGGAAAAGCGCAAAGTACTAAATAGCCAATGAGGAATAATAAAAGTCACGTGAATAGTAACGCAAGGGAATGAAACTAGAACAGAGGCGTGAAATAGATTTTTGTCTAGGAGCAGGAGCGAGTTTTCGACACGCGAAACATGGAACACTTTGTGTCGTGAAGAGCTAGGGAGAGGATGTAAAAACTTTGTGTCTTGGAGAGCAAGGGAGAAGAAGATGAAATATTTCGTGTAGTAAAAGATAGGGAAAATGTGCAACGTATAACAGTTTATATTATCACAAGGGAAAGAGATATACGATAGGAAATCGGCATAGTATAACAGTGAGAGATAGGTTAGCTAGGAATGACAAAAGTCATATTGTGTATAATTTAGAAAGAGAATTAAATCTAGGGTAGATGCACAGAAACTGTAACGGGGAAAAACAGTTAGGAACGCGTCTTGTGTAAAGGGTCTTCGGTACGACAACACGTGTGGATCATCAGAATAAATGGGCCACTGAGAGGAGCTGTGAGTATAATTCATCTCCCATCCACACAATCCCTGAGATAAGAATCCCACCATCCCTTATCCTCTACCTGAGTAGCCGGCAAGAATCTTTCTGAACCCGAAACCCTAAGCCAAGTTCCTACACATCAGAAAACGTTCTATTTTCCAAATCCCCGCTACAGTGATCCAGCACCTCATCTGTAACTCGCACAAACGCTTTGAAAACCTTTACTCTGAGATCATGAATCCAAGGATAGCTGTTCATACATGGAATTCTTTACTAAACTGCAGAGGAATAATTCGTGTAATATGATATATGGAGAACTTGCAAATCATATAATGGACCCGCTTAGTTGTTGCTGAATCTATCAACAAGGACATCTTCTGTCCAGTGAGGTGACGCGTCATTATCTTATCCATCTTATCCTTCTGTTGCAAATGTGCGAAAATCTAGCATACCTTAATACACACTTAGCTCTCTGTTGAGCTGTAAGCGGTATATGTTTACTTTTAGTTGTGATCAACTTCGTTTGTTTCATCAGCAGAATCAATGACGACGCCATACTCCCATACTTCTTGAATGTATTTATGACTTTTAGAAAATATTAACAGGACTATGTGTTTTTACTTTCTCTGTCACGAACAATTCCGTTCCGAGATTTCACCAGAAGTATATATATACATGTGTGTGCGTGTGTGTGTGTGTGTGTGTGTGTGTGTGTGTATTGATGCTTCAATAAGTATCCCCGCCCCCAAATAAAATGTAGAAACAGGTCCGTGTGTATGTTTATCCGTGCGCGTGGTGTGTGTTTGTTTGTGGAACAGCATAACACAAAAACGAAGTCGTATAAATACCAAACTTCGTATTGAAGTTCAATATGTTACAGAGATGCAACACGAAGGTTTCCACACCGTAAACTACCTTTACATAGAACGTTTCATTATTTTTTATTTTCTGAAACGTGGTTGTAATGAATTTGATTTAAATCCATACATTTAAGATATTTATATGACAAATTAAATGCATTAAGTATGAATTTTGTAGCAGTTCCCCTTGGTAGGCCCCTACTACGTTGATGATGATGATGGATGCTGTATTACGTACCTGTAGGTTGTAATTCTTGTGTGTGTGTGTTAATATGTTATAATTATTATTTTATAATTATGCCACGGCGCTGTATTTGTGTCGGAGAGCACTTGTGTCTTGTCAGGGTTAGGTATGGAGAATGTTAAAATATTTTGCACACACGTATTATGTGAATTATTTCATTTGTATTTTAGATAAACCACATATGATACTCACAATTCACTATTACCTTTGCCATGTTAAAATATGTATAACTGGTAGACTTTAAATGCATAGTTTTAGCGTCTATTTAGAGGCGAGCTTATACGAACCTTCCTGCTCAAACACTGACAAGCTTCTGTTAGCGTTCCGTCCAACCCTTTTCTTAACGTACATATTTGAATTATAGGTATGTATCAATGTACCTGGTTGGTGCTACTATCCAATAACATCCAATAACAGACTTCCATCGTCTTAATTATGAATCCAAGGTTCGTTACATGCTTACGTAGATACTACTGCATTTCTCGTAATTGTATATTACTGGTTCTATAGTTAACAATGGCCTATTATATTTTATATGTTATAACGTTAAATACTTTTCTCTACCATGTGTACATTATGAATGTGTGTTTTTAACATCCTCTTAACTATTATACGTACAATGTTAGCAAAAAATATATAACACATAAAACAGAACAAAAATATTAAAGAAAGAAATTATTAACGTGTTGACGCTGAGAAGCTGTGAATTAGATATCTTATTATATTAATGACTTATTTATTAGTTTGTTCATAGCTGGTACTGTATGTTGCTTCAATTTTCTGCGAATGGCTCTTCCATAAGAGATAGACGAGAACGTGTTACAAAAACAATGTAGATTTCTTGTAAACACATAATTTATTTCAAATTATTTTTTGCGGTATCAGCCATTTCCGAGATATCCGTTGTTCTTAGTTTGAGTTTTTCAATACATTGTCGTGTTTTCGAAGTCCTGCCATCATTAAGTTGTTTCTCGCGATGTAATGGAAAGAATATGATTTTTGTTTCAAGATCAGCAAACAGCGATCTGCTCTTTTAAAATTTGATTGCCGCTTTAGCCTGCACAACGCCTGCACAACGAAATGTGCAATGAAACCATTTCTGTAAATGTTTATCTGGATTAAAGTGAAGTATATAGCAAAATAAGCTTTCGGAAGAAAAGTTTGCAGAAGAGGTGTAAAAATAAACGATAATTTATAGAGAAAGGCATGTAAATGTAGTAATCAGATTTTTAATTTATGTCTTCCCAGATGTATAACTCTGTATATCTAATCGCATCAACTACCTATTTATCCCAATAACATTTCTTGAGCAAACATGGCCAGTTGTAAATTGCGGATTGGCAAAACTCTGAAATAAAACTCCGACTGAATGAGATAACCATTCAGTATTAGCCCTGAAAGGTTATATAAATAAAATTCAGTACTTTATTTCAATAGGTGCCTTCTCCATTTTAGTGCAACGTGATTGTGTATCCCTTCTGACGTCAGTGAATTTCAACAAAGAGAGGAAGTTATTGACAGTTTGGGGTGTTTTAAAATTTACTGCTGATGCAGAGCACAGGTATCATTTAAAACTGAATAGCATAAAATACAAGCGTTATCTTCTATAGTTTTCAAACCACCACCTCAATAATTATTTCAAACTGCCCCTCCGGTGTTTGCATCTCTCCCTAACCTTATTGTTCCACCGTGTCGAGAAATAACGAATGAGACGCAGCTCGATTTCTCGCAGATTTGCATTGCATTTGTCACTCAGATGGCGTTCATCATTTTAATTGAATATTCTCGGTGATTAACCATTCCTTGCACAGTATTTCACAATGGCGAGCAGCCACTAACCAGATGTAACCTTGTACCTCCAGTCTAGCGCACACATTTGCATTAGAGGGCCTCCCCTTGATTTAATTAAAGGCTCATGTTTATTAACTCTGATGGCTTTTATTTCAAAATGGCACTCGTACTCATAACGCAGAATAATGATGGCCCTTCCACTATTAAATCTCCCTTTCAAAGTGCGCATGTTCATGGAATATGACGCCGTTTTACGGTATAGTAAATTCAACATACTTAGCGGTCTCGTTCGAAAAATATGCAACCAATGGCGTGAGTATATGCTAATTGTGAGACTATATATGGACTCGGTGAACAGTTATGCTGCAATCAGACTAGGATTTTCAATAATCAGCATTGAAAAAATGGATATAGGAAATATTCAAACATGCCAGCCAACTTCTCTTTTGGTTACCTATTAAATTATTTTAATGTTGACTGCTCTACTTTCTGCATACAAATCAGTAAACGATATCTCTCTGCTTAAGAACAGGTTCTTCAATGCAATCCCAGCCTCCTCCATTCTCTCTTTTCCTGTTTCCTGTTCGTCTCCGAATATTATCTATCATCCGTTATCCGTCCCGAAACGTTACCACGTTCATCATTCCTTCCAGTGTATCTCTTTAAGAGGTATCTTTCTATCCAATATCCCAGTTAATTTTTTTTCTCTGCCTAGTCAATTTCAGTACTGTCCTTACATTGCCCAGCAAGAGCTTCATTACTTAAATAGCCTATCTATTTCACAAGTCCATTATTCTCCGCATTCACGCTTCAAATGTGGTCAAAACGTTGCACCGACAGTTTCCGTAATTAACACAGGATACTCTTTTCCTTACTTCTTTCTTCAAATGCTCACAAAAAATGTGTATTTGTCCGTCCAAAGCTGACTTTGCTATTGCTGTCCTCTACTTACTTCTTGAAAACAGTTATCCCAGTGACAAGGATCTAAATCTGTCTAATTACTCGTCTACTTCAACCCGAATTCGAAGTATCTACGATATATGTCAGCTTGCTTAAGGATACCCATCTGTGAAATATTTAATAAATATTGTAGGGATAAGTTTTTAATTGTTCTACTAGTTTGGAAGAAAATAAATGTTGAATATGAGACTTCAACTTTTGCTTAAAACTAACACAATATCAATATTGTTGTTTAATAATATCACAAATAAGCATGTTAACCAAACTTCATCTCAACATTTTTACCTTCCCTCATGTACCTAGTAGGTAAAAAAGATTGCTTTCCACACAAAAAATCGATACCGAGATTTCACCGTAAATACATGTTTTGAGTCTCCCTGAATCCCAAAAAAGGCCGTTTTAGAAAAAGATTTGTATGAGTGTGTGGTGTATTTGAACAGCATTACTCAAAAACCAAAAGTCGGATAAACACTAAATTTAGTATTTAAGTTCAGTACCTTCCAAAAGATGCAACACGGAGAATTTCAATAAAATCCTCACAACCCAAACTATCCTTTACATGGAAGATATTTAGATATATTTTATTTTCTAAAAATGGCTCTAACGATTTTGATTAAAATATCACACATTAAAGATATTTACATGACAAATAAAATGTACATCTCGAATTTCCTGGGAATACCCTTTGAAGTCCTCTTCATTTTGAAGGAATTTTGTATAATCTTGTATAACCGGTAAATGTTAAGCGATAAACGAGAAAGTATTGCACAAGAAATGTAAATCTCTATAAAGCACACAATTTATTTCAAATAAGTTTTTTGTGGCATCAGCCATTTTCGAGATGTCCGTTATTGATGGCTCGAAATGTTTAATATTCAGCCATTTTTTAAAGTCCCTGTAGATTCTCGATTGTTTCTCGCGATGTCATGCAAAGAGTATGGAATTTTCAAGGCCAGCGTGGAGGTTCCAGTTCTAAAACATTTGACTCGCTATTTACTTTGTAATGGAGCTATTTCTGGAAAGGATTATCTCGATTAAGATTAAGTAGACAGGAAAATAAAATTTCCTAAGGATTATTTGTATACCCACCAATAAAGGATAGCGGGCAGAGTAAGTCATAAGAATGTAACACGTCAGAATTTGTATCATTTTAGTTATTAGGAAATACACAACATTTCATTTATTTATATCAAACAGTACATCGTATGGAACAATATGAAAATTAGAAGAGACAATAAAAAACCCGAGAAAAGAATTTAAAAGTTATAACGCTAAAAATACTCTCTCTGGCTTTATGCTGTTTAAAAACCATTTAGTGTACTCGTATATACAGGCCCTCGTTCGTCTTCTTCTACTCCTCTGTAGCTAATTTAGCATTTGGAGATTCCTAAAGCCTTTCTTGAATTGTTTATTCACTTCAATGTAAGCAAAAGTTATCAGTTTTACTACAATTGTATAGAAAGCTAGGTTTACAGGCAGACATTTAAATTGCTTTAAAAAGCCCTACAGCTATAAAAGCTACATAGAATTAAAGTAGAAACTTTGTGGTAATTTATAACACATGAATCATGAATTTTGGTAATTCTTTGGCTTTTTCATTGATGGGTATCCTTAATAAATGCATATGGATTCCTCTTCTGCTATCTGTATTATATCGTCAACAAATTCTACGCATTTTATTCTGATGCCTTCTAATACCACTCGCCCCTTTTACTGGAAACAATTCTTCAGCAAAGACTCCTAATAGATGTTGAACAGGGTGTGATTTGGGGACATCGCTGTTATAAGACTCTGGCTATCCTCTGAAATAGCTTCTTCTACCATATTGCTGCTTCATATAGGGATTAAATCGGGGCTTTTCCCATACCGTCCATGGCAGGTTTCTTTAAAATATGCTTATGTTTCTTCCAATTTATAGATTCAAATGCCTTCTCCATTTCCAATAATGCCACTAATTAAAGTTCTTATTTGAAATGAATTTATTTTACTCTGTATTTAAAGGCTGAAAAGCTCTTCTAAAATATATACTATATGGCAATTGCTTTGTTAAACAGCATACTCATAAAATTGGTCACGGTAATTTTGTTCAGAGGCCTCTTTATTAGGCTTGAGGTTCTTTTACGTGCCTAAATTTACGACACGGGACCACCGGCTTTGCTTCCCTTCCGAAGGAAGCCAAGCTAAGGATTTTTACGCCCGAAAAAACCCATCGCCCGCCGCTGGGTTTGAACCGGCGTCGTTTCAACGAGATCAGATTGTAAAATATCACTATGGGATGACGTTAGTCGTCCTCCGTGGACTAGTGGTACCATGCTAGCCTCTAGTTCCCAAGGTCGCGGGTTCAAACCAGGCGGAGGGCGATGGATTTTTTTCGGGCGTAAAAATCCTTAGCACGGCTTCCTTGGGAAGGGAAGTAATGCCGGTGGTCCCGTGTCGTAAATTTAGGCACGTAAAAGAACCTCAAGCCTGATAAAGAGGCCCCTGAGCAAAATTACCCATGTTTCACGCCCAATTTGAATGGGACGCTAAGGACCATAGTAGTTAAACAGCGTCCATAAATAAAACTCAATTTAATTAATAATCACCCAACTGTTGAAGCAAGTCATCAACAAAGATTTTCCGTCAATGTTTGGGTATTGTTGGTGACTGTTTGGTAGAGCCCCAGGCTCAACGGACAAATTTACCATAATTTCGTAGAGAATGTTCTACCTGATCTGTTAGCGGATGTGTCTTTAGCTGTGCTAAAAAACATGTACTCCATGCACGATGGAGCACTTCCTCATTTTAGTGTTAATGTCCGTCGGCTTCTAAATAACAGATTCGGTGACAGATGCATAGGTAGACGTGGATCAATTGCCTGGCCTCCACGCTCCTCAGATCTAAACCCACTGGACTTTTATTTGTGGGGGCATTTGAAAGCTCTTGTGTATCGAATCTCAGTACCAGATGTTCAGAGTCTCCGTGCCCGTATTATGGAAGGCTGCGAAACCATACGCAATACTCCAGGGATATATCAGCGCAGCCGGGATTCACTACGACGGCGGATTGATGCACGTATCAATGCTCACGGAGGGCATATTGAACATCTTCTGTGAGAAAGAGTTGCATGTGGTATGCTGGTATGTTCTATTCTTTTGTGTTTCCCATGATTAATGAGTTGGAGAAAATGAGTTGTAACATGGAAACAAAGCGTTTTCAGATCCATGTTCATATAACATATTTCTTCGCGTACGAATGAGGAATGTGTCCTGCAATTTGTGCCGTACATTTTTGTTACATCCTGTATATGTATGCCTTCTAAGTTCACTGATGTACTTTTACTACGTATAGTAAGTAGGGGAAGTATTGTATTCCACCCAAAAATTTGACACCGAGATTTCACCGGAAATACATGTTTTGAGACCCCCTGAATCCAAAAAAAGCATTTTTGGAAACATGTCCGTGTGTGTGTGTGTATGTGTGTGTGTGTGTCTGTCTGTGTGTCTGTGAACAGCAAACTCAGAAACAGACAGTCGGATAAACACCAAACTTGGTATTTAGGTTCAGTATCTTCCAGAGATGCGACACGAAGGTTTTCAAGAAAATCCCCCCACCCCAGATTACCCTTTACATGGAACATTTTTCGAAAATTTTAATTTTCTCAAAAATGGCTCTAACGATTTTGATTAAAATACCATATGTTTAAGATATTTTCATGACAAATAAAATGTATATCTTGAATTTTCTGGAAATGTCTCCAAAAGTATTCTTCATTGTGAACGACTTTTGTATAACTGGTAAACCATAAGAGATAGACAAAATTTTACTACACAAAAATGTAGAGCGCGTTAAAATACACAATTTATGTCATATACATTTTTTTTGTTGAGTGAACCATTTTCGAGATATTGTTATTCCCTTAAATTTTTCAATACTTGTTTTCTCAAATGGGAATTCGTTATTCATTATTTTCTTGGATATGCAGAGTTATAACCTGTGGGAAAGGGAATGGTGCTGCACCTAGCAATCAGCTATTAGAGATATGTATGTGCTTAAAGGCTGCTGTATTTCTATATTGCCCTTATAAATATATATTCCCCTTACATCTACAAGAAAATTAGCAATAAGATAGAGTCTGGAAATGCTTATCTCGATTAACGTGAAGTAGATGGAGAATAAGAGTTTGCAAAAATAGTTTGTACAAGAGTAGAGAAAGTCATGTGAGTGTAACACATCAGATTTTTTTATGAGAAGTGGTGCAGAAGTGTCAGATGCAGTACCATTTTTAAAAAGTATTTAAAATATAAGTGGTTCTATTGATAAAATATACATTAAATTAAAAGAGAAAATTCCAATTAATAACACAAATAGGGCAATTTTTACCATTTAGTCACTCTTTAAACGTAGCATTTTTCTTAATCATTACAAATTTAAAATAAGTAAAGTATAACATTCACAATATTTCAAATTCATTAAAACACAAACATTTATTTAAAAATAAACACCTGCATACAAAGAAAAGAAACTGTTAACTTGAGTGAAATGTAAGTTTTAAATACATCAAAAGAAAACCCTACTTCGGTATTTTTATTATGCTTTGGACTGTAATAACATTCTTAAGCTCGTAAACAAGTTAGGAGTATAGTAAAAAACTCTTCGAAGAGAAACTCGCAGGAGAAGCTTAAAAACGTTGATGCTCCAATAGTGTTCTTCCAGCCTCTGTTCAAGTCGCTGGTTATGTCATTCTTAAGAAGAGCACGCATTATTCAACGACTACTTGAAACAATAAATGAGAGTGCACAACAAAAGCAAATGACGCAGTATCCCATACTCTTGGAGTAACCAGAGCTCATTCACTTCGTTATATGGGCCTCATTCCAGATAGCAGACTAACCCAGAACTTACACATCACACACAGCATCTCAAGAATCAGAAATCGCATCCAACCCATTGAACATTACATTCCAGAGAAATGTTCTCTTGCTCTGGCATACAAATGTCTTCTCTAATCTCACTAACAAGACTTATTTGGGAACTGGCTCTATGGCCTGCTGGTTAGCGAGCTGGCTTCCAAATTCAGAGTTTCCGGCTGGAGAATGGGAATCTTTCTTTAGCCGCATCCTTCCTAAAGTCTGGAAGTATGAGTGACGGTGTAAATGTGTGTGTGTGTGTGTGTGTGTGTGTGTGTGTGTGTGAAATTAATACTTAAATAAAAAATCCAAAGTAAACAAAACCAAAGATTAATACTGTAGAAAAACAAGAGAAGATCGCCGCCGATATGACCTTAGATGTTAAAGGCGGCATATAAATGGAACAAAAAAATACTTATTTGGCAATATGTATGTTCCTTATGGGGTTCCGCTTCATTCTCATAAATTAAAAGACGTAGGAACACCATTCTCCACAAGGACTTGGGCATCCCAAACCCGCTATTATGTGACATTCCTCTACACCCTCTACAAGCGACGCACAACGGACGACTGAAAGGAAAAGGATATCATGACCTGCTGCTTTGATTTTATATCTTAAGTAATTATATTCACTCATACACAGTGGCGCAGCGGACTATTCTGGGGCCCCCTACAGAATCAAGTAGAGATACCAATATTAATAATAATATATTATATTAATATAATAATAAACATGCACTTCTCGCAGTTAATCATGAATGTTAATCGCCGTTCTCTTACAGGATTCTTCCTAGTGAATTCATCCACTAGCACTATCAATGTTTAATGTGCAAGCTCTTTCCACTTCAATACTTATCATAGTGAGGGAGGCAAATGCTCCTGTGGCATCAAACTGTCACATGGTCATTAATTAATTTTAATTTTGAGAAAGTCCTTACTGCTGAAGCCACTGTCACAGGAAGAGTTAGAAATAACTTCAACGCCACTGAGACATCAGGCAGACTGGAATAATTATGATCCTTTTTATAAGGATTAGATCTGTTAACTGTTTCACTGATCCACTTTCAATACCTTTGATACCGCTCTGAAATGCATTACGGACAGGATAGTTAGAGAAGAAATTGTGGTGACATATACTCCGTTTGTGAAAATTGCAACACCAAGAAAGAATTTCCCGAATAACTCCAAACTTGGTGAAAGTGTAAAAGAGTGTGCAAGCAATAAGTGATTAGGTTTGCAGCAAGATGGGGTACACGTAGGCCGAGCAGAGCCCTCTCGTGTCGGTCCGACAAGCTCAGTGTTGCGCCCAGTGTAGTCAATGCAGAGCTGTCAAACAAGGTGGAAACAATAAAGTGAGTGCCAGTATGCCTCGTCGACGTCAAAGGGAGACACATCGGCATGTGAGTGAGTTCGACGGGGCAGAATGATCGGGCTCTGTTAAGCGGGTTTGTCATACTGTGACATTTCGGGTCGTACAGGGCATGCTGCTACGACAGTGATGCGTGTGTGGAAGCAGTGGATAGATGAAGGTCTTACGCAGCGAAGAGCGGGTACTGGATCACGGAACATGACCACAGCACGGAATGAACGTCATCTTGTCCGCATGGTCATAACGGACCGTACAGCTTCATCCATAGTGTTGGCTCAACGCTGGAGCACTGCAACAGGTGTGAACTTGTCTGCATCAACGGTTCGTCGCCGTCTGCTGCAGTTTGGATGTTTGCATGCATGCCAATACGTCGGCTTCCATTGTCCAGAAACCAAAAGCTCGTCGGACTGCAATGGGCACGCGAACACCGTCACTGAGGTGCTCAGTGGCAAAATGTAGTCTTTTCGGACGAGTCCCGCTTCAACATGTCCTACAGTGATGGCCACATACGTGTCCGTGGTGAGCGCAACCTGGAGGGCTGCATTGTTGAGCGACATAGCGGACAAACACCAGGTGTCATGGTTTGGGGCGCCATTAGTTACAACAACCGATCTCACCTCCTAGGAATTGAGGGCACTTAGAACAGCAACCGGTACCTAACGGTGGTTGTAGAGCCTGAGGTACTCCCCCTGCTTCAGACATCTCCGCAGGCCACATTTCAACAGGACAATGCCCGGACACATATTGCGAGGAATGTACAAGCCTACTCAAAGAGCGACGGGTACCATTGCTTCCCTGGCCTGCACGTTCGCCTGACATGTCGCCCATCGAATATGTCTGGATATGGTTGTTCGGCACCTGATGCGTCACGGTCCTCCAGTAATCAGTGTCGCGGATTTGTGGGCACGAATACAAACTGCGTGGAGGGAAATCCCTCAGTAATTTATTCAGAACCGTTTTGATTCAATGCCACGGCGTATAGCAGCTCTAATTGCAGCGCATGGAGGCCACACCAAATACTGAATATTAGGCTCATGAGTCATGTATAGATTTGAAAAGTATATCATTTGTTACTTGTCATGTACCTAACCTGTGGTATTAAATTCATGCGTTTCCTTCTTGGTGTTGCAGTGCATCATTCGGATAGCTCACTACAAGCTTTTCTGCAACTGAATGAAGTTCACTGTTACTAATATCTACGATATATTGGGCTGAAAACACTTGAACTTTTCAGTCCATCAGGCTTTTAAATGTGAATCGTAATTGACCTAACACCATATAGCACATTAAAATTGAAACACAGTTCTGTATAATTCAGCATTTTCCTCACACAATTCTTTATTTCTTTGTTTTAATTGTGTGTTTTCTTGCAAAAAGATGTTCGATTCCCCATGTATTTGCATTTCTTCAGCATCTTGTTTTACTTTGTTAAAACAATTTCTGTTCGGAAGTGAAGTAAATGCTTTGCCCTGTAAAGTTGTAACTTTATATCTTCATTAGGCGATTACATATTTTTTTGACACGGAATTGGTACTTTCTAACATTTTGCTTCGTACTACCGTCTGAACTCGTACTTTTCCATTTGTTTTCTGACGGAAGTTGCTTCGCTATGCTCATTTGAATTTCTAGAAGTCATTATTATATCGCTTAAAGTCCTCATGATATCTCGATAACGAAAACGGACAGATAACAAAGCGTCATAAACTGAAGTCCATCTTGTTGGATATAATCCTTTGAGAGTTCGGGGTCTTCTTTCCGATTGCCATTTCTTCGAATAGTTGTCATGTTTCAATTCTGAAACTGAAATACCTGTATATTCTTTCAAGTCAGTTGTAAAAGAGTGTTATCTGTTGTACCTTAGCTGCGTGTTAGGACTAAATTCAAATTGTGGGCAGCACAATGTACACCCTAAGACGAAAAAATGAGCAGACTCGAAGCGTAGATTTCTCAAAGTCCAAATCGTTTTCGCGACCGGTTCACAATGGTGTCTCGGGACGCGTAGTTTACCTTCGTTCTACTCCGTATTATGACCTTTCATATTGAGCTTCTGCTACTGAATGTGCACTGACAGTCGAGCGGTTATAGGCAGCTATGTAGCAATGAGGCCTACCGAGGTTCGTATCCCGACCACATTTTTTTGTTTGTTTATTACACTTATTATAATATAATTTCCAATTGTTAAGGCTTATTTGACTTCAAGGCATTAATGCTCACATATAAAAACTGGAACACTCTCCTTTTCTTTTTAAAACTAAATATGAAATAAGTAAATACTATATTCCTGAACGAAAAAGCAAATAAAAATAGAAATTAACTGAATATCAGGTGTGTACCCTCATTCTACGGGGCATGGATAACGTCAAATGTCTAGTCAAATTTCCTCTCAAGCATCCCGTATTTGATTCACAAAATCTCTTTTATCTCGTGGTGTCTTGAATGCCAATTTAACTCCAAAACTCCTCTGACCACACGTTTTCAATAGGATTCAAATCTGGTAGGCAAGAAGGCCAATCAATCACTGTGATATCTTGCTTTTGCGAGAACCAGTTTGAAACCTGCTGACTTGTGTGAAAGGGTGGTTATCCTGCTGGAGTTCAATCATTCCATTGGGATATCTAGTCCTTACAGAAGGAACCACGAAGTTTTCGAGGATGTCTTTATACTACTGGCTATTTAATGATACCAAGCTGCCACAACACACCTCTACCATCTCGTGACGTTCATTCCCAACACCACAGATACGCAACCTTGGCGATCCATTTTTATCACGTATTTTGCGTTGTAACGTTTTCCTTTGGGAAAGTAACAATTACTTTCACCCCATTTGTATATGAAAATGTCATCTCGTCTGTGAATATAACTCTCATCCAGTTATGGTTGACATGTTCTTCTGCAAATGCGAGCGACATAATCTGTGGCCATCTGTAAGACGCTGCTTCTTAGCTGCCGATTGAGCAAAGAGCCCTGCTGTAGTCAAACGACGCAAGGCTGCGTGGTTCGACATAGGGAAATTAGAATTACTTCTAGTTGTAACCACATGCAGGTAGGAATTGCTGTCCGTCTTCTAGAAGTGCAGTGTCCTGCTGAAGGGCGGACAAACGTTTTCGGCACGAAACAGGTCGACGACGAATAATCCCTTCCCTAAATAACCGCACCTACCTCTAACTGTAGATGTAGGTACATCGAGTGTTCTTGCAGCTTGAGAAACAGAGAAACGTTCAATAACGTAAGGGGAGATCTTATAGCTTCGTCTTTATGTGTGCGCTCAGCCATAGAAAAAGTTAATATGATTGCTAACACATCATGTATAACTCCAAGGCTTAAGGTGCGCGCGCATAATCATGTCAGCGTCATTCATAACTGCAGAAGGAGACAGAGAGTTTGCACATTCAATATTAAGTCAATTAAATATTTGGTTACTTTAGAATTCGTATCAATGTGGTATTTATTTTAAAACCGAAAAGAGTACTTTGTGTTTTTATGCCATCTTAAAATTAGTGGATATCTTATATATCGAAAACATACATAGCCATACATTTAAAGAATTAAAATTTAAGTAATAAAAAATGTATACACCAAGGATTTGAACCCAGGTTGTTCCAATTACATGCGTTTTACCGCTCGGCTGCCATGCATACAGAAAACTGAAGGGCATCTTTCTACTTATCGCACAGCTTTGAAAAGAACGCACGATGGTATTAAATCTTGTATTGTGAACGCAGCGTCAGCGAATGCTTTCCGAACCGAACTCCCCCTTTGCTGTTGCTCTTTTTTCTTTCTTTTTTAGGCTGTACATATGTGTGGGCTCGTCTTTTGACCCGCTCTTGCACTCCCGAGTATACTCCAGTCATCACTTTCACTCCATCGTAATCTTGATTTCTGCATTGTTGTATGAAAATTCCATTGTTTTTAATGAATTCTATAACTGTAGTAACTAATCCTTGTGCACTTCCATCCCCAACTCCAAAGAATTACAGAACAATGTTCCTGTATCGTGAGCTCTATAGGAGTGTTATTTACATTCTTCTTTACTAAGATGTATCACAAAATTAAATTTAACTGATTATGCTAGTTATGTCTAGGGTAGTATCCAATATTAGGGTATAGAACCAACATCATGTATTTCTGCAATTATGTATTTTTCTGTTTCTGAAGACAGCATCTGAATGAACTCATTTTGTATTTGGGTACTTGAGTAGATGTTTTTGCTTCTCATTTTTCATTCATTAATCGGGGTAAATTTGGATCATATATGTTAAGAATTTCAATAACAGCAATAAAATTACCACTGTGTGATTCACCTGTCTTTCTCTATGCCCTTGAAAGACCACACGTATTACACATTGCTAAGTCCAGCGACACAATTACCCTTCTCACTATTTCTTACTAATGCTTCTTTAAATTATCTGTGATTTCTTTATTAACTTTCTATCAGTAGGGTTCTTGTGAGATAAATTATATAATTTTTGACATTCATTTGAGAAACGGAAGTCGAGGGTAAATTAGTGCTACTTTCACAATTTATTAACCCATCATTGTGACTAGAACCGTGAGAAAACAGGTGCTAAGTTCACATTTTATGAACCCGCCCACGAAATTAGCGGAATTATCTACTTCAGAAACGCCATTTGCACATTTTTCATTTTCTGCAGTTTCTAATGGAACACTTTGTCCATCTCGTCCGACCCCTTTGTATCAGTGAAAGTGTGAAAAATTCTTTCGAAGTTTGTTACCAAGGCTTTCTTTAGTTTGTTTTTCGTTTTCCTTTCGTCGCTGCACTAAAGTACTAGTCGGCACGATATGAGTGCGCTTGGAGGAGGGCGCAACTGTTGACAATCCAAGGGGTCAGAGGGGAGCTAGGACCAAGGCTATAGAGGAATATACAGTTGCACAATGAAAACAGTACTAGGTTTGCAGGTCTCACTCTCGCTAGTACCTGAAACTCGGAACTGCGGATGTTTTTCTTTACCTGGCTGTCCTTCAGATGCCCCGCCCACGTATTCCGTAACTGTTTAGTTCCTCTTCCCACCGCACACACTTATATTGTAGCCGACTAATACACACGCTGAATCGACATAATACCAATTAAAAAAGTACTCAACTTCTGTAATTAAAAACTTTTACCGATACATATAATTAATTTTCACAGTTAAAATAAGGCCTTTTTCACACTTTGCACAATATTATTGATGTAGTAGTCCTACCTCAGTTATGCGTTCGCTATCCTAATAGATCAGAATGACACGAGGAACAGAGGAAAACGGTTTGAATTTGGTAATACCTGTTGACCAGTAAACTCAAGTAACAATGAAGAAAATAATTCTAACCACCCCTTCCATCCTACTGTCCCTCGCGGTACCGTTATTTTGGCCAGTGCAGGATTAGAGAATTCACAATCTTGTCATATTTCTCAATACTCCCGAAATTCCAAGAAAACTTTTTTTCCTGGATTTACAGTCTTAAAACGAGGCTTTTCATGAATTCCTCGCAGTAAGTTGAAGGTTCTGGGCATGCTGATAAAATAAAAGGCCTACATATATTACACTTGTTATGACGTGAATGGAAAATTCGAAAGAGAAAGGAATCTTGAGAATGGCCTGGAAGAAAATGCACTGATACCAGGTCAAAGAAAATTGTCAATAGTGGTTTAGCAAGTCCTAACAAAACAATATATTAAGGGTAAAGAAAAAGACAGCATAAAAGAGATGGCTCAGACGGAGCGTCCAAGCCGACCTCTGCAAATCATGCATCAACCAATTTGGCTACTGTGTTTTATTTTATCACTTTCTTTGTTTATTTTTCGTGGTTTCCTTAGTGACGGGGTAAATATTGGACATTCAAAATCCCACCCACAGAATAAATAAAAGGGATGGTACAGGAAGGTGACTACACAAGGATATCTTTCCGGCACTACATTGAAGAGGAACATTAATCCTGCGATTATAAAAGTCCACCTTCCGAATAAATAAATAGCACCACAACAGATAGAACACTAAGGCGACTATGCAACTGAGGCATCTATCAACAAGTTATTCAAGCAGATGATACAGGAAAGCGACTACACAACTAAGCCATCTGCAGGACACACACTGAATTATGTGTAGCAAGAATCTGCAGGTAACTTTCGCTATACGACTTTAGATGTTAAAGCGATGTGAAAAATAACTGCAGTTGCTTTGTTCTTATTCTTATACCTATTATTACTACTAGTATTATAAATATGCAATTACACTAGTATTATTATAAATATGCAATTATCAAGTTTCCTGGGACTATCTCTGTAATCGAATAGTCAGCGTTCTGGCTGCTCCACCCAGAAGTTCCGAGTTTTTGAGTTTTTTTTATTTATGGACGTTCTCTAACTGCTGTTGTTCTTAGCGTCCTATTTTATATTTGGCGTGAAAGATTGGTAATTTTGCTCACAGGCCTCTTTATCCGGCTTGAGGTTCTTTTACATGCTGTAAATGTACGACACGGGACTACCGCATTATTCTCCTTCCGAAAGAAACCATACTAAAGATTTTTACGACCGATAAAATCAATCTGGGGTTCTGGGGTCGATTCCTGACTGTAGCGGGGCATTGTTCCTTAACCTGAATCATTCCCTGTCCTCCGCATAGTCAGGAAATATGAACGTGGTAGTGAATGCTAGTGTGTTTAATAGTAAAAATCTTATGTGTATATTTCACAAGCCTTCTCGAACCCCTATTCAACATACTATTCTTAGAAAAAAAGCCTTTTTTCCCTCTACGATTTGAGGCAGTATGTTTAACACTTAAATGATTTGTCAAATTATATAATATATAAATTTAATAACAGCCCGCCTTAAAGCAATATGTGTATGTAACAATATATAAAAAGCGTATATTACAGTCATTGTAAATGTTTATAGTATTGTATACATGTGTAACAATGCTATGTGAATGTATTACGTAATTTAATAATGTAGGAGCTGTGAGAATAATAGGTTAAAAGTTGCTAACAATGAGGTAACAATGAGGAAACCTTGAGGCAATAATGAGTAAGAAAGTGTAATAATGCTACTAGTCATTCTTGGAGCAACAATAATTTACTTTTTTGTTTACAGTTTATAAAATAGCCAATCAACAACCAGAAAAAAGCTTAAGTTAAATAAAAGTATTCTATTGGATTAGGAATAACCAATGAGAGACTTGAGATACAGAAATTTACAAATTTGAAATCAAGTCAGTTGCTTGTAGACAGCGCTCATAACTGGACGCGTTGATTGCAGACAGTGTTACTAAACAGACGCGAGATGTGTCCTCGAGAAATTTATTGCGTATTCGTGTGAGACGAAAATAGTTTACGTGTTAAAAAGTGCAAGTAATTAACAAAATAATCTCACAGCTCTGTATATCAGTGAAGTGTTATTAAAATCGTGTCAAGAATTAACAAAAGAGGAGTGAATTAAACATTATAATCTGTGTAAGCCTACATTTTTCAGTCGCACCACCTCCCTGCTAAGACATTCATGTCTCTAAAAATAAATACTGACGCAGCCGAGGCAAACATAAATACATAATATTTAAAGAAACAGTAAAAATTACAAAGTTAATTTTTTTTAAAACATTTGGGGCAAAGGCCACCGGAAAGTACATTTGGGGCGAAGGCTACCGGAAACTTTTTACTATAGGTGCGGTTGCTACTACTTCAATTTCGGCTCCCCAACAGTCGAACTACAATACAACAAACCATCTTTCTTCAGTCTTGATGATCAACATAAACTTTGCAGATATGCCTTTATTACACATTTCGATGTAGGGCAATGGAGGGTACAATAGGTTGAGCCGTTAATCAGATCTTTACATAGTAGTCGCTACGTCATGGCTTTGAGGTTCCATACTCAGCATGACCACGAGAAAACAAAAAAAGAATACGGGCTGTGCAATTCAAAAAATTTGATGTGATACATTCCCATAACTTTCTCTACTCTCTATGTTTACTAGTGGCATACAAACTATTGTACTAAAACTTATTTTTCTATCTACATTTAACCCAAATAAACCTTTGCAAAAATAGTTACACTATACATTTCGTTATAGATACAAAGAGAACAGCGACAGTCACATGTTTAATAACTGGACTCTATATGCTGGCCTTAAAATTCCATACTGTTTCCATGACATTGCAAGAAGCAATTAAAAATCGATGGGATTTAAAATAATGACAAGTATTGAACAATTCGAAGCTTTAATAACGGCTATCTCGAAAACGGCTTATGCCACAAAAAAAACTTGGTTGAAGTAAATTGAGTGTTTTAAAGAGATCTACATTTTTTGTGTGGTACGTTTTCGTCTATTGCTTAACGTTTAAAGGTTATACAAGACTATACAAAATTCCTTCCGAGTTAAAGAGGACTGCCTAGGCTATTCCCAGAAAATTCAATATATACATTTTATTTGAATGTAGGTAAATACCTTTCACACGTGGTATTGTAATAAAAATCGTTAGAGCCATTCCTTAGAAAATTATAAATTTCAAAAAATTTTCTTTGTAAAGGTTTGTTTGGGGTGGCGAGATTTAGTTGAAAATCTTCGTGTCGCATCTTTGGAAGATACTGAACCTAAATATCAAGTTTGGTATTTATACGGCTTTTCGTTTTTGAGTTACGCTGTTTACAGACACGCACAAGGACATGTTTTCAAAACAGCTTTATTTGGATTAAGGTGGCCTAAAAACATGTATTTTCGGGAAATCTCGGTATCGAACTTTTGGGTGGAATGCAATACCTTCGCTACTTACTATACGTAGCAGAGAAATAAAAACTATTAAGTATCTGAAAACTCAAACCATTAGAAGGAAGGGTATCTCATAAATTACTAATGACACAAATTATTTGACATAAATAACGTGTTTTAACGTTATCTACAGTTTGTTTTAGTATTTTTTCTATCTCTTGCAGTTTACCAGTTACACAAAATTATACCAAATTAATCAGAAAGGGAACCTCACAATTATTAACAGAAAATTCAAAATATACATATTGCCATGTAAAACGATCCTAAGCATACGGTATTTTAATCCAAATCGGTAAAGTCACTTTTGAGGAAACAAAAATAGTGTAACATTTTCCACGTAAGGGTAATTTGGGACAGGAGGATTTTTCTGAAAATCTTCCTGTCGTATCTCTGGACGATACTGAACTTAAATACCAAGTTTGGTATTTATCCGAGATTTCGTTTTTCAGTTATGTTGTTCATGAACATAAACACGGATCTTTTTTTTTTAGTTCCATTTATATCCCGCCTTTAACTACATTGATCTTATCTGCGGCCTTTCCTTCGGAAGTTACTGCCTATTGGCAATGATGTTAACTCGTATTCTCTTGTCGTTGGGTTTCTTGTACTGTTGGGTTTTTAATCATTAGATCACACACATTCACACTCTCATTCATACTTCCAGACTCTAGAGGATAGGGATTGGATAGACCACGGAGGGGACTCGGCACTGATCCACATAGGGGATGTTGTACCTACGCTCCACAAGGGGGCGTCCCCGGAGGAAGGATGAGGCGAGAGGAGACACCGGGCGGCCGAAACCAGGAGCGACGGTAGGGTCCTTAAGTTTCTAGATAGCGACTCCCCGACAGACGGACAGGCAGACCGGGAACCCCACCCCATATAGAGAGGGGGTCTACGCCCCTCAAGGATTTCGGATACCGCCAGCAGCCAGTCGAAAGCCGAGGGACGGAGAGAGTCACAAAGAGCACCCTTTTCCGCCGCACCGAAACACCATCGCCGACACTTACAACCCTGAAAGAAAACAACGGATGAAAGATGAAGTGAAATGGGAATGGAGATAAAATGGAGGGATAGGAGATTCGGGGGATGTGAGAATCCTTCCCAGCATTCGCCTAGCGACCCGGGAAAACCCTCGAAAAACCCATAGGTCAGGAAGGTCGGCCAGGAAATCGAACCCACGATCTCTCGAAAGCGGGCCACAGATGAAACAGCCTGAGCCATACCGCTCGGTAAGAGGATAGGGAAAAATCTTGGCTAGAGAAAAATGCCCACTCACCCAGGCGATCCAGGGACCCCTTGCACAGCAGGCAGGTGCTCTACCGACTGAGCTACGGAGTCAGCCACGAATATTTTTCTAAAGCTTCATTTTAAGGACTTAGGGGGATTGGAAATATAATTGACGTCATATAATTTTGGTGTGGAATACAACATATCTTCTAATTACCATAGGTAGGTTTTAGAAAGTATGTAGTTAAGAAAACTACACATGGTTTTATGTATATAAAACGCCATCAGTTGTTTCTCAAACAAGGTCCCCCGATAAGGTAAAGAAGTTTAAAGGGACTATACAAATGAAACAATTAAAAAAAAGGAAAGAAAAGAGAGAAAGAAAAGGTTTCCTGGGTTCTAAAAGCAAAATTTCAATTTAATCAACACTGTAATGCATTCTCTTTTCCCTTTTTCTTTCTTTCTTGTTTACGTGTAATATTTAAGAAATCTGATGTGATACAAAAAAATGGAATTTACTTCTGTACTTCATGTCGCCGCCGCCGTTACCGCTGGCGCTTCTTCTTCCTCCTCCTACGCTGGAAAGCTAGGCTATAATCTTTTTAGTTATCTATTGAAGACCAAATGTTTACTGTCACAACAATAGACAAATTGCCCAGCACATCGTAAAATCCAATTATTGAATCGTTTCTTGTTTTATTTCCTAATGTCCATTGTAAAGTTGCACACATATGTTAAAACTTATTGAGTTCTTGATCTGGATCTTTTTCCTGTTCTTAGGAGATTTGGCATCCCAGATATTTGAAGCTGTTGTCGTCTTCTGCTGTCTCAAAAGTATTTTTGAGTTATTGGGAACTTCCCTCGAAAGTCATGACTTGGGATTTTTTATGGATATTTTCAAATTATATCTCCTGAATATATTTTTGTGATTTATAATATGCTCTTTGAAGCTCATCTTCAGAAGTAGAGCGAATGACCGATCCTCCGCAATTAATATTGTGTTCAGAAATATCTCTCTTATTTTATAACAATTTTTGTCATTTTCTTTGCTATTCATAAAAAGTATTGCCTATATACTGCATAGCGTGGGAGAATAGACATCCTTGAATACCACAAAATTAATGACTTCCTTCATTCCATTTGCTTTTACGTATATTTTTGTAACCTTTTTTACTTTCTCTACTACGTATAGTAAGTAGGGGAAGTATTGTATTCCACCCAAAAATTCGATACCGAGATTTCACCGGAAATACATGTTTTGAGACCACCTGAATCCAAAAAAAAACATTTTTGGAAACATGTCCGTGTGTGTGTCTGAGTCTGTCTGTGAACAGCATAACTTAGAAACGAACAGTCGGATAAACACCAAACTTGATATTTAGGTTCAGTATGTTTCAAAGATGCGACATGAAGATTTTCAAGAAAATTTCCCAATTCCAGACCACCCTTCACATGGAACATTTTTGGAAATTGTTTATTTTCTCAAAAACAGCTCTACTGATTTTGATGAAAATGTCATTTATTTAAGATATTTTCATGACAAATAAAAGTGTATATTTTGAATTTTCTGGGAATGTCCCCGAAAGTCTTCATTCTGAATGGCTTTTACATAACTGTAAACCATTAATAGACAAAATTGTTCTACACAAAAAACGTAGAGCTCGTTAAAACACACAATTTATGTCTAATACATTTGTTTTGTGGAGTGAACCATTTCCAAGATATTCCTTGTTATTTGTTTGAATTTTTCAATACTTATACCTTTTCTCAAATGGAAATTCGTTATTCGTTTTATGTCCTGGTCATGCAAAGAGAATGGAATGCTCCACATAGCAACCAGCTCTTAAAACATTTGACTTTCGCTCAAAGCCTACTATATTCCCCTTGTACTACAAGAAAATTAGCAATAAAATAGTTTCTGCAAACGTTTATTTCAGTTAACATGAAGTAGAGGGAGAATAAGCGTTTGTAAAAATAGCTTTACAAGAGCAGAGAAAGTCATGTGACTGTAATACACGAGAGTTTTTTCCATTGTGTTAACTAAATGTTGTGAACTTCTTGTTTATATAAAATCACTTGTCGAATTCAAAACATACTGTTGCACAGCCTTGTTATTAAGTGGATGAGTAATATCAGCTAAGGAAAGGATTACGTGGACTGTTTGAAACAGGACTGGAGCAATCAGATCAAAGCCTGACACGACTATGTACAGCAAAAGCATGGTCAACTGTGCCCGCACACACAATTATGGAGCCAGCCAGCAAACAGCTAATGCAATGCATACGAAACTCCACCGACCGTCCACCGCTAGACAGAGAGGGAGAGCAACCCTTGAATTATTGAGACAGAGGTCAGGGAGTAATTTCGTTCTCCCAGATTAAACATTCAGGAGCACGAGGGATAAGAACACAGGCGACATCTGCTGGGGTAAATAGTACAACATTTACCTTCCACTTTCGGAGAGGCGGGTGGGTTGTTGGTTACATAGCATTCTGGCCAACCAAAAACAATTAGATACGCCGAGTGCGATGTCCACTGGACAGCAGTTCTGTAGGGTAACCGCCTGCTCAAGAAGTCAAATGGCCTCTTTTCTGGAAGTATATCTTCACAAGGATTTCCTTAGATCAGGCAGAGTGGTCGGAGCTCTCAAGACGCGATGTTTTTGGCAAATAACGCTTCTTGTTGCAGTGCCGGGACCAAAAGTAACAATCAGTAACAGTTTTGGAAGGCTGTTCATGCAATAGCCGAACACATTTAATCAAAATTTAACCTCCACAGACCCAAGTTCAGTTGCTATTAAAGTCAAATTTTGAAGGTGTCTCCTGCAATACAAACAGACTTTAAGGGCCTGATTTCGGCTACTATTAAGGTCGAATATTGCAGCTATGTTCACAAAACATAAACAAGCTTTAAAGCGTGTGTCGTTAAGGACACGCTAGGTCTGAAGAGATTAAGAAAGTCTATACAAAACTGCACATTAAAATAGGAACTTGTGATACTTCCTATATGTCACCTCACATGGGAGAATTAATAAGTAAACCTAATGTGACAAGGCACGTCTGCAAGGATTACATATGACTGTTATATTCGCGTCACACAATGTTTTACTTGGGCATAACTGACGAAAGAAAACATAATTGTGGAGAAAAATGGACTTGTACGGAACATTTGGTCTACAACTAGTAAGGAAACAGGAAAACAATACCCATATGGGCTGGAAGTAACGTTCCGCTTTTCGTAGCTAATGAACTCTAATTTGCTTCCAAGAGATGCTTTGTATGCGTGAGAAGCGGTGCATTGTCAAGATGAACTTGGCTGATACCAGCCTCATTCCTGGAAGCTTAGGTAATGCAACCTGGTTCCCTTTCTCTTTTGGTGTCTATCTCATACACTGACCCACAGACTTGATTCTTCCTGGGCTTTCTCTCTCTTTCATTCCCTCCATTTGTTCGTTATGCAAATGCCAGAGTGAAGGAAAAATATAAAATAGGTGGAAAATGTGGAAAATATGTTTTCCATAAAATATAAGCACGTACAAAAATTCATAACCATTTAGAGAAGCAATAAAAATAATAGCCAAAAGCAATGGGAAACAAGATAAACCTTAAAATTACTGTGGGCCTACAGGAAGAATATAAGGATATATAAGAACATAAGAATACAAAGGATATTTTAAAACTAACAGAAAGAATTAAATTGTACTTTTTAATTTATAGGTCTTCTACGTTAAGCAGAGTATTCAAATGTGCCAAAAATATATTAAATATGAGATGTGGATACTAACGCAGGCCAAAACTTTCATAAACCTGGGAATTGCAGGTATAGTTTGGCAGCTGAACCAAATGAGCAAGCAGCTCTTAGTGCAAAGGTAACTATTTCCCCTATAGCAGCTGATGTTTACACCAATAGCTTGCCTACGCATGGGCATTCCCTCCCCTTCAACTCTCACAGAGTTCTGATGCTGAAACATCACCAATCATGCAGCAAACGTGAAATAGCTGTTGTAATATCAGGTGGTGCGTCACGATGCATTTTATTTTGCTATAGGTACTATTTACTGGAACTTTCCTGCCTCTCCTGTATACCAGGTGGTATTCCACTAGCAAGTTGTTTGTTTACAAATAGACATACTCTCCTCTTCACTTCTCCTAAGGTTCTGATGTAGAAATACCACCCGTCATACAACAAACGAGAACGGTTTGTTGTAGTATCAGGCGGTATTCACTTGAAGTACTGAGCGTGTTAGTGAATCAATCCTGACTTGCTACTGGAACTTTATCGCTTGTTTTAGGTCATAGGTTTTAATTTCAAATATCACCATTTTTACTTTCTCTACTACATATAGTAAGTAAGGGAAGTATTGTATTCCACCCAAAAATTCGATACCGAGATTTCACCGGAAATATATGTTTTGAGACCCCCTGAATCCAAAAAAAAAACATTTTTGGAAACATGTCCGTGTGTGTGTCTGTGAACAACATAACTCAGAAACGAATAGTCGGATAAACACCAAACTTCGTATTTAGGTTCAGTATCTTCCAGAGATGCGACACGAAGGTTTTTAAGAAAATCCCCCCACCACAGAATACCCTTTACATGGAACATTTTTCGAAAATTTTAATTTTCTCAAAAATGGCTCTAACGATTTTGATTAAAATAACATATGTTTAAGATATTTTCATGACAAATAAAATGTATATCTTGAATTTTCTGGAAATGTCTCCAAAAGTATTCTTCATTGTGAACGCCTTTTGGTAAACTGGTAAACCATAAGAGATAGACAAAATTTTACTACACAAAAGATGTAGATCGCGTTAAAATACACAATTTATGTCATATACATGTTGAGTGAACCATTTTCGAGATATTGCTTGTTATTCCCTTAATTTTTTCAATACTTATTTTCTCAAATAGGAATTAGTTATTCATTTTTTTGTCTTGGATATGCAAAGAGTATTAATCTGTGGCAAAGAGAATGGTGCTGCACCTAGCAACCAGCTATTAAGAGATATGTATATGCTTAAAGGCTACTATATTTCTATATTGCCCTTGTAAATATATATTCCCCTTACATCTACAAGAAACTTAGCAATAACATAGAGTCTGCAAATGTTTATCTCGATTAACATGAAGTAGAAGGAGAATAAGCGTTTGTAAAAATAGTTTGTACAAGAGTAGAGAAAGTCATGTGAGTGTAACACATCAGATATTTTTTATTTAATGTTATTCTAAATCCCCGCAAACGATTTCTGAGAAATGACCAAATTGATGTTCTGACAATATTTTCTGAAGGAACTAGAGTGTCATTATATATTATCACAAACGACGGTATGGGTTTCTTTGTCCCCTACATAACGTTGGATTTAATAAGTTTGAGCTAATGATTTTTCACTGTATCCCCTTCCCTGTACTACCCATGAGTTTGACGACCTTCGGCCAGGCAGGACGCTTCTTAAGCCCTGGAAGGCGCAGAGAGGATGAGAATGAAGACATATTTAGGAATGACGTTCCAAGTAATATGAAACAACTATTTCACTTTTTCTATTTCTCCCACTCTACATCTCCATCTCCCCCTACCTATCCCCCTCTCTCTCACTCTGTCTCTGTCTCTCTATACGTCTACTTTATACAGCCCTGGGTCTTTTGCCTGAGTTTTGTAACTTTTCTTTTTTGTGTACCTATATTAATTTCTCTCCGTTCCAAGATGATTATGCAGCTTTAATTCCCCTTCTTTATATTGCAATTGTTCTTCTAAAGGTGTATATTTTATTCCTTAACTATTATTGAGTTATAAAACATTGCCACACTTCTTTGATCCCTCAATATGTTTGATTTTAAATATTTATGACGCAGAAATATAAACCTACATTAACAAAGTAAAACATTCAGCAACACCACGATTCATGATTTCAAACAGCGATTATTTACCTTTGCATTCTCTTTCTGCATTGTTAAAACAGAGGTGACCGCATTAAGATATTCTTCACATTACAGTGGATTTCGTGGTCTTAGAGAGTCCCGCGGCACACACTGGAAGTAGATTTTACAAATTGTACAGAAAATTCCTGTTTACCAAATGAGAAACCCATACTGTAATATCGCTGACTCCTATGACGTTCGGAATGACTTCACTCACTTCAACCCATCCTCGTATGATTGTTATATTATGTTCCCACCAAGCAAGTTAGTTTAGCATATAAAGGTTTTCATATTTTCAAAATACATAAAAGCGCATACAATATTGTACAGTACACGTTTATAACCACAGAATGTCGAAAATAAGAATAGTGCCCATTTCACTGGAATTTCTAGCAACTTGTCTCCATTATTATGTAAAAATAACTTCCCCACATTGGACTGTAATATGAGTGTACGTTTCTGAAGCCCTTAAACGTGCAAATAAAGAATAACAGCACACATTGTTTTCCTTCAGATGTTAGTTCGTTTTCTAAGCTTCTTTTCTGCTATTTCCCCATAGTTATTACTGCACCCTCCTTTTTTAAGCTGATCACTTTTTTGCACTTCTTCCTTTTCCTTCTTCAGTAATTCTGTTCATTTACTCTTCTCCAGCTAATATTTAAAAGGTGTTGTGCATCGGTTTTACTTCACGTCCGATCCTGCTGTTCGTCATAAAGTTTGTCCACCCTTCTGAAAACGGCGATAACAGTAACAGCGGAAAGGCATCAACATTATGCGCCACAAAGGTCCTCAGGACCCTAGTGCAGCATGTGTTGAGGCCGTTTTGGATACGATGTGTGCTCTACAATTAATGTACATACTCCAGCCACGTTCCTTCCCTTAGAAAAGACACCCATGGCACTAATTTACTTATATTAGCATAAAGCCAGTGCCCACGGTGCGAAAGTGCTCCCAAGAGTAGTTAAGGGTTTATGTCCTTTACTTATTAGGGTTTTACAGATTTATATAAACACCCTAAAACTTTGCCTACTCGTCTATCTATATTGAGTTCGATGTAGCTGTTTCTTCATTGTTTTGCAGAAAACTGAATTTGCCTGAAACTTTCTCCTTTTAACTCTTTTATTACTAAACGCTTTGCCCAAGCAGATACCGTGCCTACCTTATTTGCTCCATGCTGATTACTCTCCACGCGATTTCAGGTCGGACGTTTGTATTACTTGTCTCGTTTATGTCTGACGACAAATTTGCTAGCTCTACTGAATGTTGACTGGGTTTCTGTGAATGCAGGGTGAGAGAAAAAGCAGGTACCGTGCAGTGCACTTACATTCGCGGTTAGCAGTGTAAATGGTAAATGTCAAATGCTTAAGTCCATAGGAGAATAAAAACTTTGCTTTTAAGAATTTTACATGTAATTTGCATGGAGAAAAAATGTTTGTGCTATTACCAGGTGCTCTGGTTTCTGCACAGCTGCAAGAACCAAAATCAAGGTCATAGTCCAATCAAATCATAGTCGGCAAAGGAATTGTCATTAATGAAGAAATATAATGTTAGTTTGCATTAAATAACGTTTTAATTGAACGATTAAACACAAATTACCAAAATATACACAACAGTGTTGCTACAGTTGAGATCTATTTTACATTAAGCTTTGTACCAGTCATATTTCTCTGAGTGTTGAACAGAAGAAAGGAACTTGCTCTGATTCTGAATGAGTCTGAAAGGCAGTGCAACTTATATTTTTCATGTTATACTGAATTTGGAGTACTGAAAATTACTCTCCACGTGAATGTTAATCTGATACAAACTACAGAACGTACAAACACGAGGCAGGCACTAGGAATAAAGGAACCGGAAACAGCAAAATCACAGAGAATGGATTATAGTACTGTTTCCGCTGTCACTGTTAGCGCAAGATCGGCGATATACCGATGGTCTTCGCCTGCCACGGTGTTCCCATCTGGAAACTTCTATCATAAGGAATGGTGAAATACTTGAGCGGCGTTTGGCGGCAAAACTCATATTAATAATATAAAACCATTTTAGCATTCACTGCTTTCGCGGACTTTTATCTCTCCGTCCAGGAACATGCGTCTTCTACTCGTAGCATAAAATGGCAGTTTGTCCGCGAAATTCCCGACGTATGGCAACCCTAGCTAGTAGTAGCATTCTTTTGTGCGTTGGAGAAACGTGTGGTCTGTGTATCACAAGCATAATTGACTTAGGTTATTGCAGTCTCCTCCATTCTGACAGCAAAAAGCTCCCTTATCCTAATTTACACTTATAACTTCCTTATATCCGTTTTAATTTGACGAAAGTTCATGATACTTCTGTCTCCATTCGAAATTGGGAACTATGAAGATACAACCATAGACATCGGAATTATAGGAAATCAGAGCTTTTCGATGCTAAATGACAGGCACCCCGTCATATGAAAGTTGATTTGTAACTACGAGTGGTATCTACTGTGTTCATGGCATTTTTACTTTCTCTACTACGTATAGTAAGTAGGAGAAGTATTGCATTCCACCCAAAAATTCGATACCGAGATTTCACCGGAAATACATGTTTTGAGACCCCCTGAATCCAAAAAAAGCATTTTTGGAAACATGTCTGTGTGTGGTGTGTGTGTCTGTCTGTGTGTCTGTGAACAGCATACTCAGAAACGGACAGTCGGATAAACACCAAACTTGGTATTTAGGTTCAGTATCTTCCAGAGATGCGACACGAAGAAGAAGATTTTTAAGAAAATCCCCCACCCCAGACTACCCTTTACATGGAACATTTTTCGAAAATTTTAATTTTCTCAAAAATGGCTCTAACGATTTTGATTAAAATATCATATGTTTAAGATATTGTCATGAGAAATGAAATGTATATCTCGAATTTTCTGGGAATGTCTCCAAAAGTATTCTTCATTGTGAACGACTTTTGCATAACTGGTAAACCATAAGAGATAGACAACATTTTTACTACACAAAAACTGTAGATCGCGTTAAAATACACAATTTATGTCATAGACATTTCTTTTGTTGAGTGAACCGTTTTCGAGATATTGCTTGTTATTCCCTTAAATTTTCCAATACTTGTTTTCTCAAATGGTAATTCGTTATTCAATTTTTTTGTCCTTGTAATGCAAAGAGAATGGAATACTCCACATAGCAACCACCTCTTAAAATATTTGACTATCGCTTAAAGCCTACCAATTCCCCTTGCATCTACAAGAAAATTAGCAATAAGATTAACATCTCGATTAACATGAAGCATATGGAGAATAAGCGTTTGTAAAAATAGTTTGTACAAGAGTAGAGAAAGTCATGTGAGTGTAACACATCAGAGTTTTTTGTTTCCTTGCACAAATGACGTTTACTCCTCAACGTTTATTATATAAATGTTGAACGCTAGCAGTTTATTGTAGTTAGATTGTCATGAATGGATTTACTCAAGTGAGTGCAAAATCCAAATATTTGTGTCTGTTCCTAGGAGTTCCTCTATTCCTTCACTTCAGGAGTAATTATGCGGAAGACTTTCAACATAATACACTAACAACCTTCACATTAATATCCTAGGCTGTCAATAACCATTCGCTGCTAAGACAAGAAAATGGAAATATCATCCGCTTCACTATTCACCAACGTTGCCATTCCATGTCTCATTGTATTCACAGTGTATTCTCCTGTATAACAACGGTTACAAAGCAATGGAGCTTTCAGTTTATTGCGCACCATTCAGGCATGTTAAAAGAAAGCCCAATGGCACTAGAGAGTATTTTAGCACCTTCTGGAATTCAGCATTATACCACTGAAGGAGAGAGAGAGAACTGCGAAGTTTGTCACCTTACAGGGCGTTACAGAGGGATGAACAAAGTGCATGCCACGGATGATGGAAGAAGAACCTACAGTGAATGTAATAAGCGTTGAGGCATTTTATACTGCATATGAAAAATGGCAACAAAACCCAATGAAAAAATCTGATGTGTTACACTCACATGACTTTCTCTACTCTTGTACAAGCTATTTTTACAAACGCTTATTCTCCATATACTTCATGTTAATCGAGATGTTAATCTTATTGCTAATTTTCTTGTAGGTGCAAGGGAAATTGCTAGCCTTTAAGCGATAGTCAAATATTTTAAGAGGTGGTTGCTATGCGGAGCATTCCATTCTCTTTGCATGTCCAGGACATAAAAAATGAATAACGAATTTGAGAAAAAATATACAAGTATTGGAAAATTTAAGGGAATAACAAGCAATATCTCGAAAATGGTTCACTCAACAACAAAAAAATGTATATGACATAAATTGTGTATTTTAACGCGATCTACATTTTTTGTGTAGTAAAATTTTGTCTATCTCTTATGGTTTACCAGTTATGCAAAAGTCGTTCACAATGAAGAATACTTTTGGAGATATTCCCAGAAAATTCGAGATATACATTTCATTTGTCATGAAAATATCTTAAAAATATGATATTTTAATCAAAATCGTTAGAGCCGTTTTTGAGAAAATTAAAATTTTCGAAAAATGTTCCATGTAAAGGGTAATCTGGGGTGGGAGGTTTTTCTTGAAAACCCTCGTGTCGCATCTCTGGAAGATACTGAACCTAAATACCAAGTTTGGTGTTCATCCGACTGTTCGTTTCTGAGTTATGCTGTTCACAGACACACACACGGACATGTTTCCAAAAATGCTTTTTTTGGATTCAGGGGGTCTCAAAACATGTATTTCCGGTGAAATCTCGGTATCGAATTGTTGGGTGGAATACAATAGTTCCCCTACTTAATGTATGTAGTAGAGAAAGTAAAAAGTATATAAAGAAATATAAAATAATAAAATTTGTGCTTGTCTCAATGGCGGTGATTTGTGTACAATGTGCCGGAAATACCGATCAAAGAGGGGCTTTAATTTTTTTTTTTTTTTAAATGAACATAGCTGTTATATTCATTGTTGGTCCAAATTAGCCAACATGTTATATTATTATGCTTAAGCGACCACCGTTTCCACTCTCCAACCATGCTATAGATGACAATCTCCTCAACTCAGTGTTAAAATTTACTTCTGACAAATATATTGCAGTGGAAAAAATACCATTTACTGCTACAAGTATATAAAATTGGGTGTAATTAAGCATTATAGTAAATACTAAATACTTCTAATAAGCATGATCAACTGTACACGGAAAGCTTTGAAAGAATCTCGGCTACAGGTTACGAGTACACTGAGAGTTTGTATACACTCGCTTTCAAAATCAAACAGCCGTCATAGGTAAATGGGCTTCCAAACCTGCGTTAAGGGTATTAAGGTGCTCCGTTTAGACGGCGAACATTGCTTGAAATCACAGCTAGGTATATTCCATTTCTTGTTAAAATTATAACTTTTTCTTCTAACGTGGTGGAATCCCTAAGTGCTTAGCATTCGTGCTGTTGCAGTATTTCTAAACTGTATAAAAATCTTAACGATACACATATTCACATACTTTTAAAATATAAATTGCGCTATGAGGGCACTCATACTCGATGCCATTCTAGCTTACTTCTGTTAAACACCAAATCCTTAGAAACACAGTTCGTTTGATTTATTTTGATTTAGACTGACAATGAAGGAAGTCATGATGTTGAAGTAGATAGTATCTTTACATTATTTGCATCACGCTTTGGGCGTCAATTTGAACTACGTTGTATTGAAGGAGTTGTATTATATTTCAACTGTTGGGGAGCCGAACTTGAAGTTCGTTGCAACCGCACGTATAGTACCCGCTTTCCGGTAGCCTTCGCCCCAAATGTACTTTCCGGTGGCCTTTGCCCCAAATGTTTAAAAAAATAATAACTTTGTAATTTTGGTTGTTTCTTTAAATATTATATATTTATGTTTGCCTCGGCTGCGTCAGTATTGTTGTTAGAGACATGTTTCTCTTTGCAGAGTTGTGGTGCGACTGATGAATGTAGGCTTACACAGATTATAATTTTACTTCACTCCTTTTATTAATGCTTGACACGATTTAAATAACATTTCACTGATGTAGAGAGAGCTGTGAGATTTTTTAAATTAATTACTTGCACTTTTTAACATGTAAACTATTTTCGTCTCACACGGATGCGTATTAAATTTCTCGAGGACGTGTCTCGCGTCCGGTTAGGAACACTGTCTAAAACCAACGTGTCCAGTTAGGAGCACTGTCTACAAGCAACTGGCTTGATTACTACCGCCTAAATTTGTAAATTTCTGTATTTCAAGTCTCTGATTGGTTATTCCTAATCCAATAGAATACTTTTATTTAACTAAAGCTTTTTCTGGTAGTTGATTGGCTATTTTATAAAACTGTCTCAATATTTACATTATTGTTGCTCCAATAATGACTAGTAGCATTTAAACTTTCAAATGCATTATTGATTCAAGGTTACCTCATTGTTAGCAACTTTTAACCTATTATTCTCACAGCTCCTACATTATTAAATTACGTAATACATTCACATAACATTATTGAACATGTATAGAATAATATAAACATATACAATGACTATAATATACACTTTTATATATTGGTACATACACATATTGCTTTAAGGTGGGCTGTTATTGAATTATATATTATATAATTAGACTGAAAACATTTAAGTGTTAAAAATACTGCCTCAATGTCGTGTTATGATATACCATGACGTATTACCCCGATGACCGAAATTGATTTGGCATTTACACGTATAGATGTTTCAAGTAACGGCTTTCCATTCTGGACCAGGTAGCTGGACTCCATACTACTCTCTCATAAATGATGGTAACAAAGGATTTCTAGTACGAAAATCAGTGTGATTTTCATACAAGCGATGGTATTATAGTCAGTTCGCATCATGATCAGATAAAGGCAGAAGGCTGTGACGTATGCCCGTGGAAAAGTTTTCAGGCAACACATATTTTCCTTAGAAATGTCAGGCAGCTCGAAACCCCTGCAGGGAACACATGCCAACTTGATAAAACATGGGGTTATAAAGTCTCCTTAACGGCTCCCGGTACGCGTGATGGATGTGTAGTGTTATGTACGCACGACCGCCGGGAAGATGGACCCAATCGTGCCTCATCCACTTAGTCCACACGTATATTATACTTTATCTGCGTACTCATACTTTCACCCGACTAACTGGCGCGTTCGAACTCAACATTTCTGACATTAAACGCTGCTAAAAGAGCCCGCTTTGAGTTTCAAAATTATGCGAAATCTGCTGAGATTTCTGCGATAATTTACAAAGGTTCGATTGACACGTGGCAAACACGGGGACCGATAAAACCCAAGGAGATGCACTTCTTACGATCACCAACGGTACAAACCTATAACATCCCTGTGATCAGGTAGGAATGTCGTAAGCCGTGTTCACAATATGCTACAAAACATGTACAACAAACTTGTTTTAAAAGTTTATCATTAAACTATGCTTCTTGAAACATGATATATAATCTGTTTCGTGTCCCATTTTTGTAAAGCCCCTTGTATACGATCAACATTTTTTTTCAATTCAAGAGTTTACAAGAAAAATTGTGAAATATTTTTCAATATGTAACAAGATTGGAAAAGACTTGGCAAGACTTGACAATGTCATAAATGTGTATTTACAAGTTGCCTCTTCGCCAAACTGAAACCCTCCAGAACACATTGATAATTTATCACGTGCAAAGCAATTTACTATTTGCGTCACATTATAACAATTCGCAATAAAATATTGTTCTTTGCTAATATTATGTAGCACTTTCATGTATTATATCCAATGTAATCAAATTACGATTATGGGATACAATGAAAATAACACCAACCGACAGGTTAACTACATTATATAACATTGCATTAATGTATACTTAGTTCGGAAAACTGCCTGGCAATTACTTCTTCATAATCGCCTTCATCTGCTCCATCTTGTGGTAATCCACGGAGCTCTCGATGTACAGACATGACAAGCTTATGTATAACCTAATCAGTTCGCATACGACATACCTTGGCCGGGAGCCATTTTTGTTTACTTTTCGCTTTCAGCAGCCATGTTGCAGATTTCGTGACGTACTGCGAATACTCGCATTTCATTGGCTAAAGCCATCAAATCGTTGTCAAATCTTTGATCCTTTAGAGCATGTCCTTACTTGTTTTCAAGACTTTCAAAGACTTTAAAAGTATTGGAAGCAATTTGACAAGAAAAGTTGTGAAGTTGTGACAACTCATGAAAAGTGTTGTAAAGTATTGAATTTGACAAAAATTTGATCGTGTACAAGAGGCTTAAGAAGTATATGAAGCGGATTCCTTTTGTTCCTCCATAATGATATCGATGGGGAACTCCCTCACCCAGGCTACGTACAAATTTAAGTCCACCCGATTATAACCTTTGCCATAAACTGAAAAATTTGATTTTTTACACTCACATGACTTTCTCTACTCTTGTACAAACTATTTTTACAAACGCTTATTCTCCATATGCTTCATGTTAATCGAGATATCGAGATGTTATTCTTATTGCTAATTTTCTTGTAGATGCAAGGGGAATTGCTAGGCTTTAAGCGATAGTCAAATATTTTAAGAGCTGGTTGCTATGTGGAGTATTCCATTCTCTTTGTATTACCAGGACAAAAAAACTGATGTGTTACACTCACATGGCTTTCTCTACTCTTGTGCAAACTATTTTTACAAACTCTTATTCTCCATCTATTTCATATTAATCCAGATAAACATTTGCAGAGACGATCTTTTGACATGCAAAGAGAATTACATTTTACACATAGTGACCAGTTCTAAAAATATTTGACTATCGCTTAAGGCCTACTATGTTCCCCTTGTTTTGGAATTGCAAGGGCAATATAAATACAGTAGCCTTTAAGCATAGACATATCTCTTAATAGCTGGTTGCTAGGTACAGCACCATTCTCTTTGCAAACAGATTAATACTCTTTGCATATCCAAGACAAAAAAATGAATAACGAATTCCCATTTGAGAAAATTATTGAAAAATTTAAGGGAATAACAAGCAATATCTCGAAAATGGTTCACTCAACAACAAAAACGTATATGACATAAATTGTGTATTTTAACGCGATCTACATTTATTATGTAGTAAAATTTTGTCTATCTCTTATGGTTTACCAGTTATGAAAAAGTTGATCACAATGAAGAATACTTTTGGAGACATTCACAGAAAATTCGAGATATACATTTTATTTATCATAAAAATATCTTAAAGATATGATATTTTAATCAAAATTGTTAGAGCCATTTTTGAGAAAATTAAAGTTTTCGAAAAATGTTCCATGTAAAGCGTAATCTGGGGTGGGGAGATTTTCTTGAAAACCTTCGTGTCGCATCTCTGGAAGATACTGAACCTAAATACCAAGTTTGGTGTTTATCCGACTGTTCGTTTCTGAGTTATGCTGTTCACAGACACACAAACACGGACATGTTTCCAAAAATCCTTTTTACTTTCTCTACTACGTATAGTAAGTAGGGGAAGTATTGCATTCCACCCAAAAATTCGATACCGAGATTTCACCGGAAATACATGTTTTGAAACCTCCTGAATCCAAAAAAAGCATTTTTGGAAACATGTCCGTGTGTGTGTCTGTGTGTGTGTGTGTGTGTGTGTGTGTCTGTGTGTGTCTGTGTGTCTGTGAACAGCATAACTCAAAAACGAACAGTCGGATAAGCACCAAACTTGGTATTTAGGTTCAGTATCTTCCAGAGATGCGACACGAAGATTTTCAAGAAAATCCCCCCACCCCAGACTACCCTTTACATGGAAGATTTTTCGAAAATTTTAATTTTCTCAAAAATGGCTCTAACGATTTTGATTAAAATATCATATCTTTAAGATAATGTCATGAGAAATGAAATGTATATCTCGAATTTTCTGGGAATGTCTCCAAAAGTATTCTTCATTGTGAACGACTTTTGCATAACTGGTAAACCATAAGAGATAGACAAAATTTTACAACACAAAAAATGTAGATCGCGTTAAAATACACAACTTATGTCATATACATTTCTTTCGTTGAGTGAACCGTTTTCGAGATATTGCTTGTTATTTCCTTAAATTTTCCAATACTTATACTTTTTCTCAAATTCGTTATTCATTTTTTTATGTCCTGGACATGCAAAGAGAATGGAATACTCCACATAGCAACCAGCGTTAAAATATTTGACTATCGCTTAAAAGCTACCATATTCCCCTTGCATCTACAAGAAAATTAGCAATAAGATTGACATCTCGATATCTCGATTAACATGAAGCATATGGAGAATAAGCGTTTGTAAAATTAGATTGTAGAAGAGTAGAGAAAGTCATGTGAGTGTAACACATCAGATTTTTTTGGATTCAGGGGGTCTCAAAACATGTATTTCCGGTGAAATCTCGGTATCGAATTTTTGGGTGGAATACAATACTTCCCCTACTTACTATACGTAGTAGAGAAAGTAAAAACAAATGGGTTAACATAATTGTTATAAGATTCCGAAGATATAAAAATGCCGGCAGGCTGACAACGTTGAAAGTATTAATTATGTTTCAAAATCTTTAATGAAAATGGAATATTTTAACCTCATCTTTGTTTGTTGTGTTTTTAATATAGAAATAATTTAACTGCTTGTTAACATCGTAGGTGTCGTTAAAGGTTAGAGCCTGAAACTCAGCTAGAATTTCTGCTGGACCAATGCAAGTTCCGCAACTACATTCTCATAAGGCTCATATTGCAGTAATGTCCACGGTTATTCTTCACAAGGCAGTCTTCATCCAGAAAAAGCAGGACAAAATTACTTTCTAATGCAGGCGGTTTATTTCTAAAGCACTCGTTCAGCAGTTGTGGGGTTGCTCAACATTGACAGCAATTTCTGAACGTCAAAACAAAGCTACAGTTGACCAAGAATGAAACATCTAAATTATACTCGAGGCGTACACGCAAACCACACTATACACAGATTACAGTGCACAACTGCGTAGCGTGGGAAAATAAACAATACTGCAGTTCTTCTCATGGTTTGCAACAAGATTGAGAAATGTTTGGAATCTTCTCTTTACACGAATAGGTTAACTAAACAAATGCGTTGACAGTTTCTCTTGTCGAAGACTGAAGTAATATTTCGTTACCACAGACATAAATTAAACAAAGCGTTACACTTCAGGTGCGTTTGCAACATTCTGTATCTCCAGCATTTTGGTGTTGTGTGACATTTTTGGAAACAATTCTAAAAAGCATACATTTTCAAGATGCTCTTCGTCTAAACTACTACAGATTTCAATTGAATTTGAAATGTGTTGACAAAATATTCTTCTAAGTTTTTGTAAGAAAAGATAAATAAATCCAACTACGTAAATGTAGTGTTTCGCCTAGACTCTCTGTCTCATTCATTCTTTAGTTTCTGCAGAGTTCAAACAAATTTGAGACGTACCGATAATTTTGTTTAGATTCTTACCTGTAGAATTGCAACTCAGTATCTGCAGGTTCGCCTAAACACTGAGAACATTTAAGAAGTTCCACATCTAAACTACCCTTAGTACTGTACGAATTTCAAGCAAATGTGGACTCAATTTTTCTTCAAACTCCTATATGTATATCAACTTCATCTTTGCAGCGGTTGGTGAGTAGCTTCATGGGTGAGGACCAGACGGAGAATGCGATACTAGGTGTTCCTTTTGTTTATGTGAAATTGTACCTGAATAACTACACCGGCTGTTTAGAACACTCCTTCCAATGTGGTGTTACTTTCTGTGGTGTGTACTAATATCCGCATAAATGAATACTGCTGTGTGTTATATGCATACTGAACCGGATTTCCAGGAACATGGTTTTTCAAAATGTGAGTGATAAAAGGCATTTTGAATACAGGCATTATAGTGTGGGTTACCTCCAGAAGACAATGTACGAGGGCAGTCCCAGAAGTACCCGACCTGATGTATAGATAGTGGTTGTTGTTTCAAACAAATGACTTTGGTAGAAAGTACCAACCTTATAAAGCTTAATTCTGAATTTTGATGATGCTACGTCGTTTAGTAATTGTTTGGCAGCCTTAATAGTGAACTCTCAGCGAATTTGTAAACATGGATAAAACTGGCCATCGTTATGTGATACAATACTTTCATTTGAAAGGTCTTAGTCCAACTAATATTAAAGCTGAGTTAGATTCTACTCTGGGGGAGTCTGTTCCTTCGTTTACAACAGTGAAATATTGGGTGGCAGAGTTTAAGCGAGGCGTACGAGCTGCCAAGACGAACATCGCAGTGGTCGACCAAATGAGGTGACCACACCAGAAATTGTGAAGAAAATCCACAAAATGGTATTGGATGACCGTCGACTGAATGAGCGAACTAGCAGATATCGTAGGCATTTCAAAAAGTGCTTTACATCGCATACTGACTGAAAATTCAGACATGAGAAAGCTATGCATGGATGCAGCGTTTACTCACAATGCAACAAAAGCAGCATCGTGAAGATGTTTCAGTCGAGTGTTTGGTGATGTTTTGCTGCAATAAAGCCGAGTTTTTGTGTCTATTCATAATCATGGATGAAACATAGGTCCATCGCTTTACACCTGAGACGAAAGAACAGTCAAAACAGTGGACTGAAAGGGGAGAATCGGCTGCAAAGAAGGTGAGACAGTATCATTTGCAGGCAAGGTCATGGCATCAGTTTTTTGGAATATGTGTGGAATAATTTTCATCGATTATCTTCAAAAAGGAAAAGAAATCAATGGCGAGTATTATGCGAACTTATTGCTGCGTTTGAATGATGAAATCAAGCAAAAAGGCCGCATTTAGCGAAAAAGAAAGTTCTGTTTCATCAAGACAATGCACCAGTTCACACATTGATTATCGCCATGGCCAAAATCAATGAATTAAAGTTCGAATTACTTCCTCATGCGCCCTATTTGCTAAATTTAGACCCCTCTGATTATTTTCTATTTCCAAAGTTGAAGAAATAGCTTGGTGCTAAAAGATTTCCCAACAGTGAAGAGGTGGAGTTTGCAGTTGATGGCTATTTTGCGGAACTCGATGGTTCTCACTATAAACAGGGTATCGAAGCTATTGAACATCGCTGGGAAAAGTGTATCGAGCTGAAAGGAGACTATGTAAAAAAATAAAGATGTTTTTTCCGAAAATTTTTGTGTTTTATTTGTTAGGTCGGGTATTTCTGGGACAGCCCTCGCACAATTTTATACATATTATATTGTATAGAACTGACCTACACTTAGTAGCAATGAATGCTCAGTGCAGAATTGCCATGCTTTATTTACATTCCTCCAATGAGGCCACAACTTCGTTAAGCGCATCTTCACTCATAAGTTTAATATTTTTTCTAATATGAGAAACAGAAATAATTCTATTCGTTAAGTAAGTATATTGCTATTAAAAGAAACTTCACCTACATGCAATAATACCGCAAACTTTCTGAATGTGATTTTGCTCGAAATTTACTTTTTACAAACTAAACTAGTAAGGGAAATGGAAGTTGACGGTGCAACAACTACTTTCTGTAGTATATGTTTTTGTCAGAATATACAAGGAAACATCTACAACTGCAATATTTCAGATTACAACAAGAAAATATTTCCATAATATAAAAATGCAAACAGCAGAACAAATTTGTTTCATACTAGGTTGCAACTGAGTACGTCAAGTTTGTTACCTGCTCTACCACGTACCTACTATATAGAAGAATTGCATTCCACCCAAAAATTCAATGTCGAAATATCAATAGAAATATATATTTTGAGATCCCGGAATCCGAAAAAAAGTTTTAGGAAAAGGTCCGTGTGTGTATGCGTGATCAGCATAACTCAAAAACGAAATACCCGCTAAATACCAAACTTGATATTTAAGTTCGTTATCTACCAAATATGCGACACGAAAGTTTACAAGAAAATCCACTTACTCCAACTATCTCTTACATAGAAAACTTTTTGTTATTTTTTATTTTCTCAAAAATGGCAAGTGATTTTGATTGAACTGTTATATACATTTAAAATATTTACATGACAAACAAAACGCATATCTTGAATTTTCTGGTGGGAACAGCCTGTGAGGTCCTCTTTATTTGGAAGGAATTGTTTTTAATTCTGTTTAACTGGTAAACCATAAAAGATAAACAAAAAACTTACTGCACATAAGTTGCAGATCTCAAAGCACACGATTTATATCAATCTTTTTGTAACATCAGCCATTTCCGAAATATGCATTGTTATTGATATGATTTTTTAAATATTTTATCATTTTTGATGTGTTGTCCCTACTCAATTGTTTCTCACGTTATGGAAAGAGTATGGAATTTCAAGGCCGGCATGTAGCGAACATTTTACTATCGCTTCAGTATTCTTGTACCTACAACGAAATGTGTATGAAACTATTTCTACAAGCGTTTATCTCGAAAACATGAAGCAGATAGAAAAATAAGCTTTTGTAAGAATAGTTGGTAACATGTGTATAACAATAAAACATAATGTGTAGTGAAATTCATGTGAACATAACATCTGATTTTTAAAAATAGGAAGGCAAAGAAGAAATCTAAAACACAGTTCTGCTTATCTCCCCACACGTAATTCTAAAACCCTTCTGAAGCTTTCTCTGAAAACAAAGCAACATGACATTCACATATTACCTAGGGATGAACAGCATGTCTTCTACACCGTTTAGGATTCAGTTTTAATCAGAATAACGTGACTTTTACTTAGTGTGGAACACTCGTAATGAAACAAGACTATGGTCAGCATATGAACCTCGAACTATTGAAATGCATCTGTTTCAAAATGTGTCTGCAATTCTACAATTTGCTCTTGCGTTCATGTGGAATGCCACGAAATAACAAACTTCCCTCAGTGCGTTTATGTAGACCATTCGGCTTCAGTTTTGCAAATCAACCTTGTGTATAATGTTGGGTATAAAGCGTGTGTTTAAATAGGTATGTGTTTACTCAACGCTATGCATGCTAGGAAAGTAAACAGGAAATCAAAATTAATGCAAAACATCATGAGTTGGTTCTGATCACTCATTAATATTCTCTATATATCCAGCATAGATTAGCAACAAAGGTTAATTCTCCTTTATAAAGAACCGTCTCCCAATGAGAGAATATTCCTATTTTAGGAATAACAATAATTATTATTACCATGCTGCATCTTGTCAAAACAACTGCAGAGGAATGAGGCAGTTGGGATGAGGTTAAGAGCGTTGCTGAATAAAAATCTGATGTAGCATTTACATTACTTTATTTGCCCATTACAAATTAGCATACTTTAAACTTTTATATTACTTCATAAAAACTTCCATCCACGTTAAAAAATACACGATAAATGTTCCTGCACGTTATTTAAAGTTAAGCAATATGAGCTTAGATACGTAATATATGCGGAAAAGAATCAAATGTTTGTGTCATAAGTCCAGTAACCAGCGCATTGTGAACGAAAAGGAAAAAGAAGAATAGTACAATTTAAAATATATTCTATCAGATGGCGGAATTACTCTCTCAAAAAATGCAAACATAAAGCATGGAATACTTCAAAACAAGTTAACGCTAAGAACTATTTCAATTAGCTTGCGTTTTTCTTGTGTTACGTTATGTCCATCCGATATGGTTACCAAGTTATACAAAATTCAATACGAATGAAGAGGATTTCACAGGCTATCGAGTAAAATTCAAGTTATACGCTCAGACACATAAAATATATGGCATTTTATAGAAAACCAATAATGCATTTTTTTAGAAACCTAAAAATAACTACATATTGCTTCCATATAAAGGGTTGTTTGGAATTGGAGAAATTTTATGAAAATCATCGCCCTGTATCTTTGAAACATGCTTGACTTTTATAGTAAGTTTGGTGTTTATCCGACTGTGGTGTCAGCAATTGTTCTCTCTCTCTCTCAGACACACAAGGGACGGAACTGTTTCTATAAGTGCTTGGGGGAGATAGCCCAGAAGATCTCCAAACGTGAATTTCCGATGAACTCTCAATATACACGTTTTGGGAGGAATAGCTACTTACCGAATTGACAGACACACGCAAAAATTATCATGATCACACACTCAGAACCTACTAAGCAAAGGTTACGACGAAAGGAAAGAGAAAGAGGATGCACGACAAAATCCTGAAGAGAAGAGTTCACATGAGAAGATTGACGTGTCAATGGACGTATACTTTGATGTCGACGACGGCGTTGATGATCATCATTAAGGTTACTAGGAGTAAGATCAGAAGTGTGGGAAGAAGGTATTCTTCCTTGAAGGCTCTAAACCAAATAAAGTCAAATCAAAAACTTGTCTGGGAATGCAGAGAGTCCCTAATGAAACCGGCTGAACACAACACAACACTGTTAATGGGTACAGATACATATGGAAATTCATGGCAATGAAACGGCAGGCGATCTGGCTACTCCATCAATCTACCGTAACTCATTTTTGGATTATCCTACGGATATGTTTGAGGGATTATCGATGGGTGGAATGCTGGAAAACATAGGGAGTACTGGAGTCAATTGCAGGATACAGACACTAAAAAACAACAATCCCTAATGTAAATAGTGGCTGGATTCGTCTAGAGAACTCGTTAAACGAATGGAATGATAACAGGACACGGTTATCAAAAGTCATCTGCTGTGTGACTATGAGCCACTTGCTATCAGAGGGTTAAAGGTCTCATAAGAAAGCAGGCATTCTGTGAGACTAGAAAATAAAAGGGTACACATTGAATGAGTAATGGGCAAGGTGCTTAGCGCTTCTATAGCCCATTCCTTCTAAACCTAAACCCAATCATTGACTTTTCGATTAGCGAATTAATATCACCGTTTCACAGAGCAACATACATAACCATTTTAAGATCTGTTGGTCTACTTTTTCTTCTGATTAGTAATTACACCATTGAAAAAACTTATGCTCCCGTTCACCTGCTTACAAAAGTCACTTCGCCTGAATCCATTAAAAATATAGTAATACTAAAATTATTGTAATTCAAAAGCCAAATTGAAAACTTCGTCTTATTATCATTTACTTTAACGCTGATTACTGTACCGATAAGTCATGGGCAGCATAATGTCGCCACTATTGTTCCGAGATTCCTCCCCACTACCCTCCTTACATACGTTGTTTCAAAGAACGGACTAAGCCAGCCTGATAATAATAGGTTGATGTCTTCTGGCTTAAAATTTCGAAAACAAAATGTTTTTGCATATAAACCAGAGGTTTATCCGCAGAGGAGAAAACAAGTTTTGCTTTCAGAAAAAAAATTTAGGGCCTATGTACTATCCTTCTGTTAAGACTTCTGGTCATATTCTTTCCTTGGGATACCAAATCTAGTTGAATAAATGGATTTAATGAAACTTCAGTAATTAAATCATGTTTCCTGCAGAGCTTTTATTGGAACTTCTTAAACTTTGTAATTGCTTATTTCAAAACGTTATGGTTTAATTTCAGAACTTTGGTATTAATATTTTCTAATTCTGTACAGAGAACGTTTGAAAGCTAAATAGCTATCTCATACAAAAACATAATTACTACACGCTCGAGAATTTACACATATTTAGCTGGGCCTAATGGAAAAGTTACCTATTATGGTGTGGGGAAACGAACTCTATTTCTCTCATGTTAAATGACTTTTAATGTCATGTTCTGTTGACTGTTTTGTTAATGGCATTTTTTTAAGTTTAACCTGAAATTGTTTACTCTATGTTGTGTCCTAAATTGGAAGTTACGCGTAATGAAGTATTCAGGAAACTCACGAAAAAAAATCACTGGTTTGCTTAACTTCAATTTTCAGTTCTGTTTTAAGAATAGAGCATTTTTCAGAGGAGCATTATTTCCGGAAATAATAGTATTTAAAAAAACAAGGACACCAAAAAAGATAGCTTCAAGGTATGGGCCAATAAGTCTTCTGTCTATATTATGTAAATTCTTTAAAAATGTTCATTCATCACCAATCAGCTTTTTATCTTCAAAAGTATCATACCAGCTTTTTAATTTGACTTTCGACCAAAAAACAGCACTAATCACTAACTCTTATGAATTGCGGAATCCATAATACAATGCTTTGAATGAAAAGCGCATATAGTTATTCTTATTTTTGAATATAGCTCAGGCATTCGACAAAGTTTAGCAAAGTTAATATTAAAAGTACATTGCACTGATCTTCCTCTTTATTTAACACAAATCATCAGAAGCTTTTTGCTAGAGCGTCGGTTCTTAGTACACATTGGTTACACACAATCTACTCCAAGACTATTTCTGAGGGGTCCTGAAGGTTCCAATTTGGCACCCCTGTTATTCAACAAATTCTCTTATGATCTTCCTGATTTACACTATATTAGCATGGTCATGTACGCTGATGATATTACATTGTTTCATTCGCACTTCAAATTGGATACAGCACTTCAGGCCTGCAAACATCAGTGTCACAAGTAACCCAATGGTTTACTAAATGAAGAATATCTCTTATTTCTCTAAAAACAAAAGCGCAGAACAAAACAAGCTTTTAAATTACATAAAAAACTCTTATCTACCATGCAGCATCCCTGTAAAGTTGATGTACTACTAGATACTAACTAAACTTCACAGCGCACACCACAAATTGTCAAAACAGGATCAATAAGAACGGAAAACTTATATCCATTCCTACACAGAAATACGCCTTTTGTTCTTCAATGCTAACTTTTTCTTTTCTCAAGGCCGTTCTACCTGAAACTTCCCGAGCCCCAGGAGCTGCTAAATACAACCTAGGCGTCAAAACTAAATGACGACCGCCACAAGATATTGCTTTAACTGATAGTCAACCTGATTCTAATGGTTAATTCTCTTTGATAACATAAATGTAGTTAGTCACTAGTTAAGAGACATCCTATGTAGTCAACCTACATAACACCTAATCTTAATTCGTTCTAGTATCACTGATTTGCACAGCAGTTTTGCTGGTCGACCAATTAAATCAAATAAAAAAAGTATGTTGTAGCCCTGATTATACAGTTATTTTAACTGTAGCAAATCAAAGCTACATATGGACAATATTTATGCAATCGTTTATTGCCGCTTTAAGTATAAAGGTCAAATAAAATATTTAGGCAATTTAAAGTTGTGGGAAGTTGTTCGCTTATACCTGGTTTTATTGCTTTTTACTCTCGTTCACTTCGATGGTCGTGGAAATTTAATATCAACCCGGTATTCAGAAGCTTGAAAAAACCAAAAGAAACCCTTATATGTATGTTGGTCGGGCACAGAATTTTAACCACAGTTCCTCTCGAAATCGTTACCACTCAACCATCTCGTTTCAATAAAAATACTGTGTCAATATTTTCATTATTATTCCACAGATTTAGGAGTAATAGGTAAAGATCAAATACAAATGGAATTGGGAATTTATTACAAAAAACAACTAGTCCTCAGTTTCTGAAGTTTGTTTGTAATGAGCTATCTACAAGCTCTACAAAGCTAATTCCGCATCAGGTATTGCATGGCTGAAAGCCACTGACACCCCTGATCGTGGTGATGGCTGTATTCCATCGCAGACTCGTTATTACACAGCGTTTTTTGTATGGTGGACCGCTTTTTTCCTCTCTCTTGCAACAACAATAGAAGAGGCGCGTGAATCTTGTCTCGCTTTAGTTGGCAGATTAATCTCCACTACACCATCCGTCAAAAGTTGTGACACTCGCTTAGGAGGCACACTCTGCAACGTTCCCATGAGCCATTCTCAACGCTCCCTTCATCAGAACAACTTGTACAAATATTTCTGATTATGAGGAAACACACTCGCAAACTGGTCTCTCGTTCAGGTTGGCACACAGCAAGGGAGAAAGTTAAAGTGATAGATTCCAAACACTCTTACAAGACGTCTGCATAGAAAATAGTATTAAAACTCTATTTTGCACACTCAGGTTACTTTCTTTATAGAACTGATCACTTACCTCTTTCATTGGATTTTAATTAAGTGGGTTAACCGACTTCGAAATTCATAACAATACTTTGCGTTGGACCCGTCCTCTCTAATTGTTTCGAAGACTGCGCCGTTGGTGGCAGTCCCGGGTTCGATGCCCGCTCGGGTTGGAACGCGGTGTAGTGGTAGAGATAGAAGTAATGCTAAAATTCACTGTACCTGTTTTCTCCATTGGACGTGGCTTCGTGTTGTGGTTCTGCTGGTTGATTTAATCTCGCTGTTACCCTGGCTAGTTGATTTTCAGCGATGATGTTTGCATGGACTCAGCCTATCATGATTGTTAATAAGCTCGTCGATATCAAAGGTGGTACTAGGAGCTCAGATGAGAATTTACTACTCACTGTAATGTTTGGTTTATGGCTATTTATTGTTACTTCCTCACTCTAACGCTACATAATGTTCCTGTTCACTTATCACCATTTGCGCGCCAATTTCGTTTGATGGAGTATCGTGGATTCCTCGTCAGTATCTAAAAGTGAACTGTTTTCAACTGTTCAACTGTGAACTGCTTTAATTTGGGGTGAATCTCGACTATTTAAAGAACACAATCTCCCACCTAAAATTTTGGTATCGGATTTCTTATTGGTCACTTTGTATATATCATGTGACCTTTTTCCCGGGCTTCTCTTGGTAAACTGCCGTTCTGTGTTATATTTGCCTCGCTCCATACTTCCGGAGCGGAAACAAATAGAGTCATAAAACTTTACCCTAGACTAACACAAAAGATCCCGTTTCGCTGCACATGCGAACCGCATATTTCTACTCTAACTGCAGATTTCAAGACATTCTAAACTTAGTTAAACACGAACATTATGTACACGACAAATATTACATTATACACAAAATTACTATTTACATGGTTTTCACATTGTACACATATATCATTTACATATCAAATTATACACTGAAAAATTTAGCACATAATAAAATTACTTCAGGCACATTCTGTCTCAGCTTTCTAAAAACAAAACATCCCTAGTTGTTTTTGATTAGTTATGAAGAGCATTAAAGGCGATTTTAATCCTCTGGGGAAAATGATTGATGAAGAGGAAATTTAAATTTGCATTCAGGACCTCCACTCTTGAAATCCGAGTGTAGTTCATTATTTCCCCTTACTGACGTTCGCATTGCTCATCTACATACATGCAAACTCGAAAGCAAAAATTTAAGTCAATGGGGCAATGTATCAATAACATGGCATTGTGGTTTAGACCATTCTGCAATTGGAGTACTTTCGCCGTTTTCTGGAAATATTTATAAGCCAGGGGAAGCATTTGGGTACTGCTGAGGTAGCTTTATTGATACAGCTTATTATTGGTAAACAGGCCATTAACTATTCAAGACATTCTGACATTGGGAATGTCCAAATGTCCAAGTTTCTACAGAAGCTAGGAAAAGGATGCTTATGATAAACTGGTAGCAAGAGACAGCTGGCAATGATGTGCTGAAATTTAACGTTTTCTTTCGTTTTATTGATTGTGGATCATTTATGGTGACATTTAACGGTCTTAATAGCAAATTTCAACTAGAAAGCTAAAGAAAGCATTCTGAAAGTAAACATAAGAGGAAGGTGTTTCTTATTATTTTCAAAATGATAGTTAAATCGTAGCTTATGTTATTACTGGGAAATGCTAGAAATTCTGCGACTACAAAACCTTTTGGGTGGCAATGTAGCTGTCACTAATCTCATCACATTCTAGTGTTCCGTTTAGTAGTTACTTTCGTTAATGCGAATAAAAACAGAAATACAAACTCTTCTTGCAACACCGTCGCTCATGACGCATGTTTTTAAAATTCAACTCCGACGCAACGTTTATCTACACGCTTACTTCTGAACTGCAGCAGACTGTCAAGTCTAACGCTCATAAATCATTTGCGGTGGCTTCTATTCATCCATTCGTGCCATAAATTCACCGAGATAAAAAAAGAAAGAAATAAAAGCTGCCAGGTTAACACATGGGACATGCTTTTTAGCATAAGAATGTCGTTTCTAATATTGCGGATATTCTGGTGTGCACAATTCAAATGAGATTTCGCCGTGGAGGGAGAAGGAATAACTCAAGGAACCGTGGACAGAGAAAAAATGATTTCGTAAATAAAAGCAGAAAGCTTGAAAAGAAGAGAAAAACGTACGATAAGTCAGAGCTTGTTTCAAAATGAAGTGAAAATGGAGCCACCCTTACTCCACCCCCTCGCTAAGGGGGTGGAAGATTACTTACTGTCAGTCTTCATGCTTTTGCCACAACGTTTGCTCCTGCTCTCCCTTTTTCCTCTCATTCACTGCACTAAAAGAAAACAAGCGATGCGGTTATCTCTTGTTATGCCTAATTTCAAGGATTAAGGAATAGGTTTATGGCTGGAAACTAAGGAAATGGTTCCGAGGTCCATGATTCGAGAACGGAGTGGAACTACGTACGTCTTTTAAATGTTTCGAAGACGTTCTTGGTCAAATAAGGCACCTTCTAGGCAACTGTTTTCTTTATATTGAAATGAAATGCCATTTCCGGAATTTCAGAGATGAGAGCTTTAAGTTTTCGAAATAAGCCAAAAGCTTAGAAAAATATGCCTGAGATACCTACTTACACTGGGTTTTAAAGCATACTCTTTTAATTGCTTACTTCCATCTTCACTGTAAGCTAATAGATAATACAGAATACAGGGTACTTTAAGAAGTAGCGGCTACATGACAAAGAAATGTGAAGTACATATATAAAAACTAAAAGCATATGCCGTCAGAGTATTTCCTAGCCATGTCCTATGCTGTTTTCCAAACACATGGGAACATGTGGATTTTGTCATTCCAGTTTTTTGTATGGCATGCAGTGTCTTAATTCACGGAGGTTACACAGCATACAGTATTGATAATAGTTTCTTCCAATTGTGAAAAAATTACCTAATATCTTAAATATTCTTTCCAGTGCCAGCACAGAGCAATTCCATTACATATAAACATCACATTTGATTAAATGGAGTCTTTGATATCTTCAACGTTCGCGGGCAAAAAACCCATTGAACCTTACCGTTCAGCAATTTTTACTCTCTCTACTACATACATACTAGGTAGGGAAGGTATTTCAACACTAAATTTCGATACCGAGCACCGAAAATACATGTTCTGGGGCCCTCTGAACAAACAAAAAAAGAAAAAGCATTTTTAGAAAAAGGTCTGTGTCTGTATGTCTGTGTGACTTTGAACAGCATAACTCAAAAACGAACAGTTGCATCAACACCAAACTTAGTATTTAAGTTCAGTACCTTCCAAAGATGCGACATGAAGATTTTCAAGAAAATACCCCCACCCCAGATTACCCTTTACTTGGAAGATTTTTAGAAATTTTGATTTTCTAAAAAAGGGCTCTAACGATTTTGATTAAAATACCATATATTAAAGATATTTACATAAAAATATAATGTATATCTTGAATTTTATGGGACTAGACTGTGTAGTCCACTTAATTTGGAAGAAATTTTGAATAATATTGTATAATTCATAAAAATTAAGCAATAGACGAAAACGTATACTACACAAAAATGTAGATCTCCTTAAAACACACAATTTATGTAAAATAGGTTTTTGTGGTATAAGCCGTTTCTGAGATAACCGTTATTAAAGGTTCGAATTCTTCATTTCTTGTTCATTCTCTTAAAGCCCTTTTAACATTCAGTTGTTTCTCACGTTTGCATGGAAACAGTATGGAATTTTAAAGCCAGCATATAGCGTCCAGTTCTAAAACTTTTGACTATTGCTATTCGCTTTGTATCTATAACGAAATGTGTAATGTGACAATTTCTGCAAAGGTTTATTTGGAGTAAAATGTAGTAGATAGAAAAATAAGCTTGAGAAAGAATAATTTGTATATCCATTAACAAAAGATAGAGGGCAGAGAAAGGCATGTGAATGTATTACATCAGATTTTTAGAAAAAGGTCCGTGTGTGTGTTTATGTGACAGTTGGTGTGTGTGTGTGTGTGTGTGTGTGTGTGTGTCTGTGTCTGTGAACAGCATAACTCAAAAACGAACAGTCAGATAAACACCAAACTTGGTATTTAGGTTCAATGTCTTCCAAGATGCGACAAGAAGATTTTTAGGAAAATCTCCCATCCAAACTACCCTTTACATGGAACATTTTTCGAAAATTTTGATTTTCTCAAAAATGGTTCTAAGTTTTTAATTAAAATACCATATGTTTAACATATTTTCATGGCAAACAAAATGTATATCTTGATTTATCTGGGAATGTTCCCAAAAGTCCTCTTCATTCTGAATAACCTTTGCATAACTGGTAAACATTTTTTTTTGGACGAGTAAACCATTTCTGAGACATTCCTTGTTACTTGTTTGAATTTTCTGATGCTTATACTATTTCTCAAACGGAAATTCGTTTTTGTTTATTTGTTTGTTTGTTTTTTCCTTGACACGCAAAGGGAATGGAATGCTCTTAAAAGATTTGACTACTGTATTCCCATATTCCCCTTGCACCTACAAGAACATTAGCAGTAAGATAATTTCTGCAAGTGTTTTTCTCGATTAACATGAAGAAGATGGAGAATGAGCGTTTGTAGAAATAGTTCGTACAAGAGTAGAGAAAGTGATGTGAGTTCAACACATCAGAATTTTTTTACATTGTTTCGTTGTAAACACAGGTTCCTTTAATTTCTATGGCCATTGCGAAACATTCATTAACTGTAGTTTATTAAGGTTAGGTATTAATAATTTCTACCTTGAAACACATGCATATTCACTCCCATATACATGTTCCCATGCTCTGTGGGAATAGGGAATGATTCTAGCTAAAGAAAAATGCTCCGCTCCATCCGGGAATCGCATCCGAGACCTTTAGGTTGAGAAGCCAGAGTGCGTTTAACAATTTGTTATTGTGTTTACATTATGGTGCCACACTATATGAATTTTGGAGCTAGATTTTAAGATTCAAATGATGTTTCTCATACGAAAAATTAGCAGCTTTTAAAGAAAATGCTGCTCAAAAGCACTGTACGTGTTATAAATTCCTCGCTACTAACACCTAATGTTTAACACCTAATGTTATATTACTTATAACCCAGGGAGTTATTGAAATTCTTATTTTGTAGTGATCTTTCAGATACTTTCCATGGAATACTTCCTCCCCAAAAAGAATGGAGATAAAGGATTGTTCAGGTGACGACCACTGGACCGAGTATTGAACCCGGAGCCACTGAGCGACAAAGCCGGCCACAACAGTGACAGCAATCCAATTTCTTGCACCACTGTCCGATATTCCCAGCAATGGCACTGATTGCAGATACCAACAACAAAAATGCACCGCAGATTATTCCCGATGGGGATGAAATTTCCCATCGCCATTGTTTCACAAGCCGCCAACTCCATCCTAATTCTGCGGCAGAAGCCGGCGCTAAGCATGGGTACACGTGACCACAGCGTCACTCCCAACTTAGTTTCACACCCGGGGAAAATTATTCGCCCAGATGTCCACTAATTTTGACAAATGCAAAGCGATGCAGTCGCAAATAATTTTCAGGCTTCTATTTTAGCTTCGCACATCTATAACGTCATCCTAAAATGGTGATTGTCTGGCCCCCGGATTACATGAGCTGAACGACAAAATTCTCTTCACTCTCCAATTACAAGGATGTAAGGCTGAACTACATAATTAAATTTAAATTAAATAAAATGTTCAACAAATTGCTTTTGGTAGATAATTTTAGAATATTGACAAAATACTGACTTTAGCCTTTGTTGAACTATCGTGTAGGCAAAATAGCATTTTCCTAAAACGATTTGCAGTTACAAACAATCTTACAACCAGACAGTTACAGTTAGTATTAACTTTCAAAAACAGTACCAACATTTTATCCTGCCCTCCACAATACTGAAGTAGATACAGCAAATTTTAGTCAGACACGTATCACACCTCTTATCCTCATTTCTACACGGATAAGTCACTGGGCCAGGTCAAGTCATCATGTTTAGATCCAATTACAAAAATTGCTGAGTTGTTTCTTATTACCGTGACATTACTTTCTCTACTACGTATAGTAAGTAGGGGAAGTATTGTATTCCACACAAAAATTCGATACCGAGATTTCACCGGAAATATATGTTTCGAGAGCCCCTGAATACAAAAAAAGCATTTTTGGAAACATGTCCGTGTGTGTGTGTGTGTGTGTGTCTGTGAATAGCATAACTCATAAACGAACAGTCGGATAAACACCAAAATTGGTATTTAGGTTCAGTATCTTCCAGAAATGCGACATGAAGGTTTTCAAGAAAATCCCCCCGCCCCAGATTACCCTTTACATGGAACATTTTTCGAAAATTTTAATTTTCTCAAAAATGGCTCTAACGATTTTGATTAAAGTATCATATGTTTAACATATTTTCATGACAAATGAAATGTATATCTCGAATTTTCTGGGAATGTCTCCAAAAGTATTCTTCATTGTGAACGACTTTTGCATAACTGGTAAACCATAAGAGATAAATAAAATTTTACTACACAAAAATGTAGATCGCGTTAAAATACACAATTTATGTTATATACATTTTTTTGTTGAGTAAACCATTTTCGAGATATTGTTTGTTATTCCCTTAAATTTTCCAATACTTATACTTTTTCTCAAATTCGTTATTCATTTTTTTTTGTCCTGGTAATACAAAGAGAATGGAATACTCCACATAGCAACCAGCTCTTAAAATATTTGACTATCGCTTAAAGCCTACCAATTCCCCTTGCATCTACAAGAAAATTAGCAATAAGATTAACATCTCAATTAACATGAAGCATATGGAGAATAAGCGTTTGTAAAAAATAGTTTGTACAAGAGTAGAGAAAGTCATGTGAGTGTAACACATCAGATTTGTTTTACTACTTTCTCTACCACCTGCCTATAGTAGGAGAGGAAATATTGTTTGTATTCCACCCAAAAATTCGATACCGAGATTTCGCTGGAAACACACATTTTGAGGTCAGTTGAAGCCCGCCCCAAAAGCATTTGTAGGTAAAGATCTATATATACATATGTAAGCATCAGCATATAGAGACCGCATGTGTATGTGTATGTGTGTGTGTAACCGGCATAACTCAAAAAAAAAGACGTATAAATGCCGAATTTCATACTTTAGACGTTGTGCTAAACTAAGAATTTCAAGAATCTGATCTGAAGTGAGTTAAATGCCTTTACTTTAGAAAGTTTCGATAATATACTATTAACGCTTTGCGTTTTACCAGTGCCCTCGAAAAAGGAGTTTTGCTGTACACATAATGAGAAACATCAGCGAATCAGATGCATCTTTTTAGGTCACAAGGTTACTGGATTACCTCTATGGTTTTTACATAAACTAAACTTCAGGCCTCATATTGCACAGGAATTCTCTTAAAAGTTACATTAGATAACTCATGCATGTTTAAAAGAACCTTTTAGTTTGTAAGCCTTTAAAACAGTTTAAACACACACGTGAAAATAAGTCAAACTTGACAGTTACGTTTCAACAGGAACCTTAAACATGCCTTCACTATGCAGTGATTATAAATGTGCGTTGCTTTGCGTATAGCAAAAGAAGTTATAACAAAATTTTTTTATAGAACTGGAGATTAGGCAGCGCGGGCAGAACGAGAGTGGCGCATAAATTATTAGTTCTTGTCGCGTTGGCGGAAGTGGAATAGATTTTCATGTCGTTACACAAAACGGGTTCAGCAATGTGACAAGCAGAGTCAGTCGGAGTTCATCCATCATTTAGTCTAACTCATCTCTTCATCATATGCATTCCGCTACATTCACTCTTTACTTTCATCTATCTAATCTATCTAACGCTGTTCGAGCATGCACCTGCCTGTCTCTGTACCTTACATAGGTGATCTATTTTAAGAAAGTATAGATGGCAAATATCGCAAAATGGCTTTTTCTTTTGTCGTTTCAACATCCAGGTCATACCGCGACGGTAACATTCAGTTCTTTGATACAATGATTCAATCTGTGTCAGACATATGACCTTAGTTGAGTAGTCGGCTTCCTGTAACATCTAAATGTTAGTTCTATTTTTTTTCTGTAGGTATCACTATAGATCGTGTTAGTAAATATCCAATCCGACGAGAGAAATCACAAAAAGAGGAGGGGGAAATAAAGATAGAAAATCTCAGTCATATTGCCTGGTACACAGGACGTGAAGCCCCACCACTGAGACATCTCTCTCGGTCATACCTGCCTTTAACAGCAACTATAAACCTTTTAAAGTACTATTTTGCCCTTCGTTATCGGATCGACTAATTTCGTCCTCTTTACACTTCAGATTTTTATAGTACAACAACATTTGGCGATTCCTTAACTATCAGTTCTTCAAACAGGAACAACTGTAAACAACTGAGTCACTAAAACCAACACAACATTATTTTCGTCAAATGTATAGCAAGCGAAAAGAGCTGTCTGCAGTATTGGTCTTTACAACATGTGCTTTTAATAGAAAGAAATGCAATGAGTTAAACTGGCCAACAAAATCTGCATAGTAACTGAATAAGCCATTTGCACACACAGGTAAACTTTTTAACAAGTTATTTTCCATTTAGCAGAGCCCTTTGAAAGAGGAATAGCGATGTGTTAAATGTAACTGCTGAGCATAAACTTATTGCTAAAACTGCAGATACGATTACCAACAAACCAAATTCATCGTAGTTTTAAACCATTAAAATTTTAATGCTCGTTTTCTTACTTATTCCTAGATTCCTTGTCGCAAGATTGCAATAAAAATTGGGTATGAACAATGTGTTCAGTTATCTGCCCACCGGCAGTCCTGAGATATACTAATTGACTGATTTAATAGCCAAGGCAGATAAGCACATTTATGAGTAGCGCTAGGAAGTTGAGGACAATTCTTTTTTACTTTCTCTACTACGTATAGTAAGTAGGGGAAGTATTGCATTCCACCCAAAAATTCGATACCGAGATTTCACCGGAAATACATGTTTTGAGACCTCCTGAATCCAAAAAAAGCATTTTTGGAAACATGTCCGTGTGTGTGTCTGTGTGTGTGTGTGTCTGTGTGTGTGTCTGTGTGTGTGTCTGTGTGTGTGTCTGTGAACAGCATAACTCAAAAACGAACAGTCGGATAAACACCAAACTTGGTATTTAGGTTCAGTATGTTCCAGAGATGCGACACGAAGGTTTTCAAGAAAATCCCCCCACCCCAGACTACCCTTTACATGGAACATTTTTCGAAAATTTTAATTTTCTCAAAAATGGCTCTAACGATTTTGATGAAAATATCATATGTTTAAGATAATGTCATGAGAAATGAAATGTATATCTCGAAATTTCTGGGAATGTCTCCAAAAGTATTCTTCATTATGATCGACTTTTGCATAACTGGTAAACCATAAGAGATAGACAAAATTTTACTACACAAAAAATGTAGATCGCGTTAAAATACACAACTTATGTCATATACATTTCTTTTGTTGAGTGAACCGTTTTCGAGATATTGCTTGTTATTTCCTTAAATTTTCCAATACTTACACTTTTTACTTTCTCTACTACGTATAGTAAGTAGGGGAAGTATTGCATTCCACCCAAAAATTCGATACCGAGATTTCACCGGAAATACATGTTTTGAGACCTCCTGAATCCAAAAAAAGAATTTTTGGAAACATGTCCGTGTGTGTGTCTGTGTGTCTGTGTGTGTGTGTGTCTGTGTGTGTGTCTGTGTGTGTGTGAACAGCATAACTCAAAAACGAACAGTCGGATAAGCACCAAACTTGGTATTTAGGTTCAGTATCTTCCAGAGATGCGACACGAAGGTTTTCAAGAAAATCCCCCCACCCCAAACTACCCTTTACATGGAAGATTTTTCGAAAATTTTAATTTTCTCAAAAATGGCTCTAACGATTTTGATGAAAATATCATATGTTTAAGATAATGTCATGGGAAATGAAATGTATATCTCGAATTTTCTGGGAATGTCTCCAAAAGTATTCTTTATTGTGAACAACTTTTGCATAACTGGTAAACCATAAGAGATACACAAAATGTTACTACACAAAAAGTGTAAATCGCGTTAAAATACACAACTTATGTCATATACATTTCTTTTGTTGAGTGAACCGTTTTGGAGATATTGCTTGTTATTTCCTTAAATTTTCCAATACTTATACTTTTTCTCAAATTCGTTATTCATTTTTTTTATGTCCTGGACATGCAAAGAGAATGGAATGCACCACATAGCAACCAGCGTTAAAATATTTGACTATCGCTTAAAAGCTACCATATTCCCCTTGCATCTACAAGAAAATTACCAATAAGATTGACATATCGATATCTCGATTAACATGAAGCATATGGAGAATAGGCGTTTTTTAAAAATAGTGTGTACAAGAGTAGAGAAAGTCATGTGAGTGTAACACATCAGATTTTTTACTTAGTAGAGTAAGTAGGGGAAGTAATGTATTCCACCCAAAAATTCGATACCGATATTTCACCGGAAATATACGTTTTGAGACCCCCTGAATCCAAAAAAAGCATTTTTGGAAACATGTCCGTGTGTGTGTCTGTCTGTGTGTGTGTGTCTGTCTGTGAACAGCATAACTCAGAAAAGAACAGTCGGATAAACACCAAACTGGTATTTAGGTTCAGTATCTTCCAGAGATGCGACACGAAGGTTTTCAAGAAAATCCCCCCACCCCAGATTAGGCTTTACATGGAACATTTTTCGAAAATTTTAATTTTCTCAAAAATGGCTCTAACGATTTTGATTATATCATATGTTTAAGATATTTTCATGACAAATAAAATGTATATCTTGAATTTTCTGGGTATGTCTCCAAAAGTATTCTTCATTGTGAACGACTTTTGCATAACTGGTAAACCATAAGAGATAGACAAAATTTTACTACACCAAAAATGTAGATCGCGTTAAAATACACAATTTATGTCATATATATTTTTTTTGTTGAGTGAACCATTTTCGAGATATTGCTTGTAATTCCCTTAAATTTTTCAATAATTTTCTCAAATGGGAATTCGTTATACATTTTTTGTCTTGGATATGCAAAGAGCATTAATCTGTGGCAAAGGGAATGGTGCTGCACCTAGCAACCAGCTATTAAGAGATATGTATATGCTTAAAGGCTATTGTATTTCTATATTGCCCTTGTAAATATATATTCCCCTTACATCTACAAGAAACTTAGCAATAAGATAAAGTCTGCAAATGTTTATCTCGATTAAGATGAAGTAGATGGAGAATAAGCGTTTGTGGAAATAGTTTGTACAAGAGTAGAGAAAGTCATGTGAGTGTAACACATCAGATTTTTTTTCTTTTTTCTTTCTTTTAGTGTCCGAAGGCAGAAAATATGTTCATTATGGGTGATTGTGAGCCAGAAAATGGTGAGTTTTTTTTGGGGGGGGGCTCTCAGGTCCATTTTTTCATTTAAGGCATTTTTTGTAACTTTGTCTCTTTCAACTGCATTGTTTCTGCCCAGTAGAATCTAGTCTATTCTGTTCCAATTTCTTCTACAATACACACTAGAGTTGTAGGCAGAACTGTTGTTATGATGTGAAAAGCAGGAATTTTTCTCTAAAAGTATATTGAGAAGACCGTTTCTATTGTATCCACGTCATTACCCCCAGCAGAGGGGTGACTTCCTTCAAGAAACTAGTGCAACCTCGTTAAATATCCCATTATTTTTTAACACTATCGTGACAATCGCCTCAAGCAGGGGGTGGGGTGGGTTGACTGTATTCACATCTTAAGTTTGACTGCAGTTCCACAGTTTGTGGAAGAAATCCAGACCGTAAACATGCCTTCCACTGATGGAAGTATTCTTTTCTGCAAACATTGCGAGGTAAAAGTTGTGCGGAAAAGGGTTCCATGTCCAACAGCATACTGGGCGTGAGAAACATGCGAGAGCAGCCTCCCGGGCTGCGGACAAACGGAAATCCCAACTTCTGTTAGGACAAAGTGATAGCGAAAGTTCTAAGTCGTCTTCGTTTTACAAAGACCTTTGCAGTGCCCTAGTTAGTGCGAATATTTCGTTAGCAAAAGCATTTTTATAACGGTATACTAATCGGAACATTCCTGACGACCTAACCCCTCGGAAGGAGTACGTACACCGCTGCTATGAACACCCCATTGAAAAAATCCGCGACGATGTTGTGGATAAGTCAATATTTGTGTCTATTGACGAAACAAGTGCTGACGTGATTCGCTCCGTTGCAAATGTGATTGTTGCTACGTTAGAGGAGGACAAACCTGAGAAAATATTTATCCTCGCGATGGAAATCCTGAAGAGAGAGAATCACCAAAATATTTGCCAGCTGTTTGACAGAAGCCTCTTTCTGTTGTGGTCGCAGGGAATACAACACGACAATGTTCTGCTTTTTCTCACCGATGCGGCACCATACATGATAACGGCAGAAAAGGCAATTAAAGCGTTTTATCCACAGTTGGTTCATGTTACCTGCCTCGCGCATGCTTTGCATCGAGTGAGCGAAGAAATGCGATATTGACAAACTTGTGGCCAGTGTTAAGAAAGTGTTCTTAAAATCCCCATCTACAGTGCGACATTTTCCGGAACCAGTGCTGACTCGGTGGGGTGCTTGGTTAAATGCTTGCATGTATTACTGCACTCATTTTGATGTGATTAAATCTGTGATTGATAGCTTGGATAGAGAAGATGCCGCTGGCATTGCCATGTCGCCATGTTCTAATGGCTAAACCTCAGCTGAAGGGTAGCCTGGCGTACATTAACAGCAATTTTGCTCATTTAGTGACAGCCGTAAACTACCTTGGAAAACGCAATGAAACCATTCATTCAGTGCTCTCAAAGATGAGTGATGTACAGCAACAATTGGAACAATGTGAAGGTGAAGCTGGAAAAGCCGTCAGCCAGAAGATGAAACTCCTGCTTGAAAAAAAACCGGCGATATGAGAATATGCCCAAGATAAGTGAAATACTGAAAGGAGAAAATTATGATGTGAAAGTTTTTGAAGAGGAATGTTCTCCACGCGATCTCACATGCTTCAAATATGCACCTTGACTTCCGCCGATGAGGAGAGAAGTTTCTCAGTGTTTCGCAATGTGCTGTCAGAAAACCAACGATCCTTTACACCTAAGAACCTGAAGATGAACTATAGTGATATACTGCAATGCCAACTGAGGTAAGGTTTTTTCCGAAACTCCAATTTCTGTAACCCTGTGTGGTTAAGCCAAACATGATTCTAGTTATACTTATTTAAATTTCTTTCTACAGGATGTCTATTGCGGGTTCGCTGAATTTAGAAGAAACATTTCTTTCATGTAGTTTTTTTCACTCTGTATATAGTTTTGTATTTTTTGAGGCAGTATTTTTAACACTTGAATAGTTTCAGTAAAATTATATAAAATGTAAATTCAATAACAGCCCGCCTTGAAGCAATGTGTATGTAATAAATTGTAAAATGTATGTAACAGTCATTGCATATGCTTATATTATTGTAAACATGTTTAATAATGTTATGTGAATGCATTACGTAATTTAATAATGTAGGAGCTGTGAGAATAATAAGTTAAAAGTTTGCTAACAATGAGGTAACCTTGAGGCAATAATAAGTAAGGAAGTTTAAATACTACTAGTCATTTTTAAGGTAGCAATAATGTAAATTTTGAGACAGTTTAAAAGCAGCCAATCAACAACCAGAAAAAAGCTTTAGTTAAATGAAGGTATTCTATTGGCCTAGGGTTAGCCAATCAGAGACCTGAAATACAGAAATTTACAAGTTTAGATGATTGAAATCAAGTCAGTTGCCTGCAGACCGTGATAGTAGCCGGATGCAAGATGCGTCCTCTAGAGAAATATAATACGTATTCGTGTGAGACGAAAAATAAGTTTACGTGTTAAAAAGTACAAATAATTAAATAAAAGAATCTCACAGCTCTCGATATCAGTGTGTCAAGGATTTGTGTCAAGGATTAATAAAAAGGAGTGAATTAAAACTTAAAAATCTGTGTAAGCCTACATTCTTGTCGCATCACGCCCTGCCAAGACTTCCATGTCTCTAACAATAATACTGACGCAGCCGAGGCAAACATAAATATAATATCTAAAGATACAGTCAAATTACAAGAGTTAATTTTTTTTTAAACTTGAGGCAAAGGCCACCTGAAAGTACATTTGGGGCGAAAGCTACCGGAAACTATTTAACATACGTGAGATTGCAACTACTTCAAGTGTTCGGCTCCCCAACAGTTGAAATATAATACAACTCCTTCCATACGTGGAGCGTAACAAACCATCTTCTTCAAATTTTTGTCCATACGTGGAGCTAAATAAATAAAGAACTCCAACAAAACACCTTCTTCAAATTGGCTCCCAAAACGTGGGGCTAAACAATAAAATCTACTTATTCATTTTGAAACATTATATCCATTAACTATATAATTGACATTATGAATTAATTTGCATCGTCCTTCACGTATATTTTTCACATTCTATATAATTTGGTATTTTTGTAACATTATACTCATTAAATATATAATTGAAATTGAAATTAGAAAATAATTTGGATCATCTTTTTACGTCCCTTTTTCCTGTCTCTTGGGATATTTTAGATCTATTTAAAGTTCTTTTTAGGCAACTTATAAGTCTTCAACTTCCGAGCCTTATTTATGAGTATATGTAGGGAAAATACGGCTGTGTTCGCAACTGTGTTTCACTTTTTCCTCCAATTAACAAATATTTCTGCACGAGCCCAAATCTTAGTTCATGTGAAATGAATGACATTTTCAGAGGATTTTGTAATGAATAACAAAGTGGTTTCATGCACATCCATATATGTGAATCTCCGAGTTATTTGCAACACAACGAAAAACAAACTTGCATATATTTGTGGCATTAGGTACCAGCGATACACAACCCTGAAAAAGTATGCGCACATCTGTCCGTGTTGCCTGTATAAAATATTCTTAAACTTAGTGTGACGTTAGGATATGGGAGGGAGAGAGGGAGGGGGAAGGAAACTGAGTTTCATTTGCACATTTTCAACCTGCAAGTTAACGATGTCTTGTAAACCAAAAGATTTATCGGTCGTTCTCGGCTAGTCAGCTCTTTAAATACGTTAACAGAACAAACCGTATTTAGCGAATCAATAAATACATTCTTGTAAACCACACTATAAGCATACGAACAATTATAGATGAAGAATAGAAACATCACACTGTGTTGTGTGAAAGCATATGCAGCAATCCTTGAAAAGATAACTTTAAACAAGCTACCAAAGTCTACAACAATTATTTTTTCATATCTGTGAATATCCAACTTATGAGTCTTTATTTAACTTTCAGTATGATTAGCAAGCGTAGGAATTTATAAGCAATAACGCCAGATGGAAGGAAATCAGGTTGAATTGTCACTGGACAGGGAGAACGCGACCCTCCTACAGTAGTTTGGCATTTGCTGACAGCACTCGGACAAGTTTCACTCTGCCTGTCAGCGAACCTTGGTCCCTGTTTTTTGCAGTCTTTTAAGTGTAGATAATTTGAAGCCAGCTGCTTAAGAATTTCTATGTCTGGTGATTAGAATGGACACACCTTGTAAAGGTATGCGTATATTTGTCCGTGTTGCCTGTGCAGAACGGCTCGGTTGCTTCACACTTTTTGTATAACATTGCGGGCGCTGCCTCGGACTTCCTAATTGGATTAGAGTTAGCACTGTACGGATGGTCTTGCTGCCCATCTAAGCCCGAAATTGCGACATCAGCAGTACACTTTGAAGAAGCTTATCCTCTAGAGAGAGTCCGTCTCGGATTTGCAGATGTTCCATACCCATGATGCGATTAAGTACCTATAGATGCAGTCGCATTTGACTTATTATAAAGAATTTTTTCCAATGCGTCCCAGTCGTCCGAAGCTTACGATATGCACAAACTGACACGTATATTAATTAATCAATAAAGCATAAATATGTTTAAATACAATTTAAATGAAGCATATATCATTTCCTTAATCTAAAGTGAACCGCAATACGTACCAAAAACGTCCATGTGTCTTCATACTGTAGGTTTCTGCAGCTGTAAATGCTATTCCCAAAACACCGCGTATAGGTCTATGAGTGAAAAAGTCTGCCTCGTTCAGCAATACTCAGGTCACGAACTCGGCATGTTTGAATCAAAGGTGAAAGCTTTGCAACGTTTCAAAAACATGAATGACTATGGTTTTTCTCTCTGACAGCGTGTCTAGGGTTCTTTATCGTGGCCGAGACTAACAAGTGAATGGCAGGGGATAAAACACGCCTGGATGTGCATCTGCAGCTCTTCTACTGCATGAAAACTCTTGCTGCATAGTCAATTGGACCCCGAGTGAAGCGAGCATGAGCAAAATTAGTTGGATAAAACAGGGAATACTTTCATGTTTGTAGATGTATACAGAATGATCCGTTTGGGAAAACATAACATAACCTCAGCATTTGAAACAGAATTGCTAAAGAATTTATTTTTTCCAGAAAATGCTGCTACTAAGCAATGGTTCTTAATCATTGTGCTACAGCACCTCTATGACTTTGTAATATTGTTGGTGTAATTCAATTAATTTACAATATTTATTTTGGGAAAGAAACAAGAGAAAAGTGTTCAAGAGCTTAAACACGTTTACTTTAGAGGAGGTTAGGCTTATGCCTTACAATAAAGTTAATAAGGAAGTTAAAAATGTTGCTTCTTATACAAATGCTTAATTTGTAGTAAAACAGCAGAAATTCCAAACCTGAGATACCTCAATTTCCTGTTTAAGTGACACAATTATCACGCTTTTTACTTTCTCTAACTATAGTAGGCAGCGGTGAAGCTGTATTCTAATCAACATTTCGAAACAGAAATTGCAACATTATTACACGTTTTGACATCCAATGAACTCCCTTGTTCAGGACATCAAGGATACCATGACTAGGGTGACAAGAGCCAATCCCCGTGTATTTATGTTCAAACAACATTTCAGTGAATTTACACATGTTTCCGACATCAGCTCGTAGTTCTCCGTGGTGTAGTGGTTATCATGCTAGCCTCTAGTTCCCGAGGTCGCGGGTTCAAACCTGGCGGAGGGCGATGGTTTTTTTATTCGGGCGTAAAGTCCTTAGTATGGCTTCGTTCGGAAGGGAAGTAAAGCCGGTGATCCCGTGTCGTAGATTTACGGCATGTAAAAAACCTCAATCCTGAAAAAGAGGCCTCTGAGCAAAAATGTTTTCCGATCTTCCACGCCCAACATAGAATGGGACGCTAAGGACCACAGCAGTTCAAGGGCGTCCATAAATAAAACTCAATTTAATTTAACTGACACCAGTATCACACTGCAAATTACTATTTCAAAGGAATTAGAAATCGTGTTAGATATGGTGCTTTAGAACCGCCTAAGAAAGGGGAGGAGGGAAATACCTGAGGTTTATGCCTGTTTTCTTTTCTTTTCTCTTATTTTTTTTTCTCTATTTTGGGAGTTTTACTGCAGGACTAATGCTGTGGATTGGCAGATTTCATGTACATAAGTTAGCTGAGATAACAACGTAAAACGTAAGGCATTGATTTTTTCCAAACTTTCAAATGCATTATTATTCCCTCCTCAGATGGATTGAAATCATCATAATGAAAGCGAATAAAGAATGTGTAAAGACAAACGTAATCTAATAAAAATAATTTCCAGTGTCTCAAAGCTAATTTTTGGGGGATTTAACAGCTTGACTTTTCTTTGCTTAGCTTATATACGTCACAGTATGCGGATAACAACTATATCTTCGACAACAGTGAATTAATGTTTTAAAACGAACTGTTGTTTCGCGTAAGCCCTTTGTTTTGGTCTCCTACCTTAGCACTGGTTATTGAAATTTGTAAATCTTGTAGGCAAATTTCAGTATTCTTAAACGGTTTCTAGAAATGTACGTCCAACACTAAGCATTTATTGTTCCAGAATCAGAGATGCGGCAGAGGTGAGGAACGGTTAGGATCGATGTCCATGCATATTTTGTGGGCCCCGCTTAAAGGTTTCGAAAGGCAAAATACACACTGGTTAACACACGAACACATGTTTTGTTCGACAGGGAACTCCGTGACACCGTCAACGAGCTCTTCACTGACCGAATGGCATAATTAACGGTGCACCGATACATTCGTCAACACCAATTGGGAAAATAGGAAGTCTGGCTGGATTAGGACGACAGGGGTAAATACTCTCGGGATTTCTATTCTAAAACACTGTGAATACCATTTTTTCCAAATGTGTTTCGATTGAAAGCTCCCTAACTGATGCGAGGTACTGCAGTTAATGCATCAGTGATCTACACGCATTTTATGAACACTGTGATCACAGTTGAGGAGAAACCAACGGCATTTGGCTGCTAGAATAAATAAGCGTTCCAGAAAAGTTTTAATAAAATTCATAAAAGCTGGTTTGAAGAAGGTTTGTTGCTGCTACGTATGGAAAGTCAGTTTGAAGAAGATGTATTATATTTCGACTGTTGGGGAGCCGAACTTGAAGTAGTAGCAACAGCACGTATGGTAAAATGTTTCCGGTAGCCTTCGCCCCAAATGTACTTTCCGGTGGCCTTTGCCCCAAATGTTTAAAAAATATTAACTTTGTAATTTTACTGTTTCTTTAAATATTATATATTTATGTTTGCCTCGGCTGCGTCAGTATTTATATTTTTTTAGAGACATGAATGTCTTAGCAGGGGGTAGTGCGACTGAAGAATGTAGGCTTACACAATTACAATTTTACTCCACTCCTTTTATTAATGCTTGACACGATTTAAATAACACTTCGCTGATATATATATAAATAAATATATATATATAAACACTTCGCAGTGTTCTTTAAATATATAATATATATATATATATATAGAGAGAGAGAGAGAGAGAGAGAGAGAGAGGGGGGAGAGAGAGAGAGCTGTGACATTTCCTTTATTAATTACTTGCAATTTTAAACATGTAAAGCATTTTTGTCTCACAGTGAATACGTATTAAACTTCTCAAGGACGTGTCTCGCGTCCGGTTAGAAACACTGTCTACAAGCAACGCGTCCAGTTATGAGCGCTGTCTACAAGCAACTGACTTGATTTCTACCACCTAAATTTGTAAATTTCTGTATTTCAAGTCTCTAATTAGCTATTCCGAATCCAATAGAATACTTTTATTTAACTTAAGCCTTTTTTCTGGTTTTTGATTGGCTATTTTATAAACTGTCTCAAAATGTACATTATTGTTGCTCCAATAATGACTAGTAGCATTATTAAACTTTCTTACTCATTATTGCCTCAAAGTTACCTCATTGTTAGCAACTTTTAACCTATTATTCTCACAGCTCCTACATTATTAAATTACGTAATACATTTACATAACATTATTGAACATGTATACAATAATATAAGCATATACAATGACTGTAATATACACTTTTTATATCTTGTTACATACACATATTGCTTTAAGGTGGGCTGTTATTGAATTTATATATTATATAATTAGACTGAAATCATTTAAGTGTTAAAAATAGTGCCTCAGGTTTCATAAATAATTTATCTGTGACGCTGGTATTATATATTCTTTCTTCATTCAAGTTTTGCAATTTAAAACTTAATCAAAAGTCGTCGGTTTCACAGCATTCTTTCTAGTAGAATCGCAATTACGTAAAATGTGTCAATACGCTACTAACTACGATCGCATTATGCATCAATGCATCCAATAATTACATTTAGTTTACTCTTTAATGTCATTATTATTTAGGGACACTCGGAGTAAATTTTCTAACCTTTTTTTACTTTTACAGCTATTCAGCTGAAAATTGGCACACTTAAAATGATTAAAGAAATTACTGCGCAAAAGCTCAAAGCTGTAGCTCAAATAGTTTCTCATATAATACAAGTAAATATTTTAAACGGTAGCGAAAAAAATACAAATTTTCTAAAACTGCTTGCGCATTCAAATTTTGCCGAGAAGTATGATGGCATTTTCGAAGACTTTAGTGCAGTGAAAATAAATGCAAGGATTTTATTGAAGTCGATGTTATTAGTTGTACAGGAATAAATTTTTGTTTTTATGAAGTGGGTGTTAAAATTCCTATTGTTTTAATTATAAATTAATTTTTTGTGGACAATGAATGAATAAATCATAAAATACATGCTTAAATTCTTATATAGCGCATTTTAGATTATATATGCAAATTTGCATACAAACCAGATCAAAACTGAAATGTAAAGAATAAATTTCATGCGCAAAAATGTAAAACTGAAAAAAAACACATACAGGAATGGTCCATGGGGTTAAAAAAGAGCGCACGGTTGTTTTAAAGAATCGTGGATCGTGAAAAATGTTTGGCCAAAATGATTCACAGGTATTTATAGTAATATTTATATGATATAATTAAAAAAATCTGATGTGTTGCACTCATATGACTTTCTCTACTCCGGTACAAACTTATCTTATTGCTAATTTTCTTGTAGGTGCAAGGGGAATATGGTATTCAGAAGGGAAGTAAAGCCGGTGGACCCGTTTCGTAGATTTACGGCGCGTAAAAGAACCTTAGGCCTGAAAAAGAGGCCTCTGAGCAAAATTTCCTGTACTTCATGCCCAATATAGAATAGGACCTTAAGAGTCATAGTAGTTAAAGAGCGTCCATAAATAAACCTCAGTTACATTAAGAATATGGTAGGCTTCAAGCGATAGTGAAATCTTTTAAGAGATGGTTACCACAAAAAAACAAAAAAAAAAAACGAATTTCCATTTGAGAAAAAGTATAAGTATTGGAAGATTCAAACAAATAACAAAGAATATCTCGAAAATGGTTCACTCGACAAAAAAATGTATGTGACATAAGTTGTGAGTTTTAACGAGATCTATATTTTTTTGTGTTGTAAAATTTTGTCTCTCTCTTACGGTTTACCTGTTATGCAGAAGAAGAATGAAGAAGATTTTTGGGGACATTCCCCAAAAATTCAAAATATACATTTCATTTGCAATAAAATATCTTAAACATATGATATTTTAATCAAAATCGTTGGAGCCATTTTTCAGAAAATCAAAAATTTCAAAAAATGTTCAATGTAAATGGTAGTCTAGCGTGGGAGATTTCTTGAAAATCTTCGTGTCGCATCCTTGGAAGATACTAAACTCAAATACCAAATGTGGTATTTATCCGACTTTTCGTTTTTGAGTTATGCTGTTCACCGACACAGATACACATGGACATGTTTCCAAAAATGCTTTATTTGGATTCAGGGCACCTCAAAACTTGTGTGAAATCTCGGTATCGAAGTTTTGAGTGGAATGCAATACTATACGTAGTAGAGAAGGTAAAATTTGTTAACTTCGTCATTTTCACATAAAAACTCAGTCCCAGTGTCCCATAACAGCGATGGCCAGGAGTGTCTCAAACAAGGCAAGTGTCTCGGGCGGTAACACAGATAAACAAACGCAACAGTAAGTTATTTCTTTCTGTTTACAATGGCATGTAAGTTACAAATGTACGACATTTTCTTCGGTGCAACTTCTTAGTACTATGCATGCGAATTGGAAACATCAACTGAGTAAGAAGATTGTCTGCAAGAAACACAATACATATCTGGAAAAGAATGTCCCTATTTAAGCGATTTGAGGTTAAGTTTCAAAGTGAAATCTCGGGAAACGCTTTCAATCACAACAAATGGATTTAAAGATATGTGTCTAGTTTGAAAGAATATTTTGAGTGCAACGTGACTGGTGTAACATCCTCAATTCCGCGTGTAATGAAAGTAAAGTGGATAGACAGCCTTAACATTAATTATAATACATCTTATCTGTAGTAAGAATTTTGAAGCGGGAAACTCTTAAAAGAACATATTTTCTGAACGTGTATTCCTTATTCTGTATGATAAGGTAAGTATGTGTCAGATTTTCCATGAATTTGCTGTCTGCATTTCCCAAATATTGCGCAAGTATCTAAAAAGTACAAAAAAAGACTACCAAAAAGACTAATTATATATAAAGCATTCTGGTGCTTGTATCAATGACTACCATTTATTTGAACTACTCTTCACAATAGATGCTCGATGTGGCCATTGCAATGCAGCCTTCCATCCTGCGTCTCATGGAATCACGCGTTCTTTGGAACACTTCTGGTTTTTGCCAGCACAGGCATTGAACACGGTTCTGCAGATAATTTATGGGGACTGCATACACCATGATCTTTAAATGTCTCCAAAGCCAAAAATCTAATGCGTTAAGGTTTAGGAGAACGGGAAGGCCAAGGTATTAGCCCTCCCGACTAATCCGTTGCTCATGAAAGATTCGTGTTAGGTCGCCTAATCCTATGATTAAAGTAGGCCGGTGCTCCGGTCCAGAGAAAGACAAGAAAACAAATTACAGTACCGCAGTGTCAGAACCAAAGATGCGCCATATGAGCACTACCGTACACCAGACTTAAATAACACACCTGACTGATAGAGCAATACGTATGTAGCACGCAACGGAATATTGTAGGTTGACTACTCTTGTGTTCTGTTCTTGTATGATACAACATATGCAAACACGATGCGCTGCATAGTAACAAACTTATACGTACAATGTATTCTCATTCGTTCCATGCCAAAGCGCTCGGAGTGCAAGATACATTCCCCGTACAAAGTATATAAAAATATATATCCATAAATAAAACATATCAGTTTACGACCAATGTTTATAGGAACTGTTTTTCTTCTTTTATTGCATACTACCTACTGTGTAAATATTGGAAACTTTTTCCGGACACCTGGTATATACAGGCTGTATCATAATTAATAGTGCCAACTGAAGCTGTTGAAAGTATACGATAGTAGAAACAAAAACGTTCTGGTAAACATGGGTCCGAAAACGACCAGTCATTGCGAGACAATTGGAAATGTCTGATTACAAGCCTCCACTGACTTCATTAAGCAACATCGTCCTAATTAGTACAAATTAATTTGAAAAATAGACTTTTCGTTTAATAATTGTCCTCAAAGTTGCCTCAAAATTCTCTCATAGTGAACTTAACAAGTAATACAATTCTACTTTAATATGTTACGTATTATTAAAAATGTACCCTCTTCCCTGTTAAAGAAGGTGTTCAAAGTGTCGTCCTTGCATCTGGATGTAATACTGCACTCATGTCAGCAGTGAGGTTCGAATTCTTTCAAACACCCCCGGATTATCTCGGAATTCTTGAGAAGCGCGTACAATGTTCTGCTCCATACTTCACGGTATCAACGGGAGTGCTATACACTACACTTTTGAAGTGACCCCATACAGAAAAATCCAAAGGATTGAGTTCAGGTGATCGCGGCGACTAAGGTACAGGCCCTCCTCGACCTAGCCGTCTTGAATCATATTTCCACGTTAGATGCCTTCTTACAGTAGCAGCAAAAGGTGCCGGTGCTCCATCATGCATGTACCACATACTCCGACGATGCTCAAGAGGAACATCCTCAAGCAATTCACGGCAATGGCGGCTCATGACAACACATTCGCAATAATAAATCTCGCACACGGCTTGTTTGCGGACCCATGTTTATTGGAACTTTCTTGCTTCTATTATCGTGTACTTTCAACCGTTTCAGTTTGCGCTATTAATTGTACACATTCTGTATATACGTGTTCTAAGTAACGCTAATGGGACATATACTACCATTTAAACCATTAGAGTATCCACACCAATGGTCGTTTTTCTGCTTAGCTTGTTTCTTTAGCATCAGCAGTTCATGAGTGGCATTGTACAACAAAATGTGTTTTTCCTGCAAAAAATCTGAAAATTATTCCTAAAACAGGCTTGTTTTTTCTACTACACTATAAAGTTTTCCGAAACACTTTCAACAAGCACACTTTTTACAAGTAGTTCCTCTATCACGTACCTAGTAAGTAGAGAAGGTAATGCATTCCACCCGTTTGATACCGAGATTTCACCAGGGAATACATATTTTGAGCATTTTTAGAAAAAGGCCCGTGTGTGTGTGAACAGCATAACTCAAATAGTCGGATAAATGCCAAACTGGTATTTAGGTTTAGTACCTTCCAAAGATGCGACAAGATTTTCAAGATCGCAAACCATAAATTACATGGAAGTTTTTTTCGAAATTTTTGATTTTCCAAAAAGTGGCTAAAATTTTTATTAAAATCTATATATTAAATATATTTACATGACAAACCTTTATCATCCTTTTCAAGTCCTGTCGATTTTCAGTTGCTTCTCGGATGTCATGCAAAAAGTATGGAATTTTAAGCTCAGTTCTTAAACATTTGACTATCGCTTTTTCCTTATTATCTATGACTGTGTGATGTAGCTACTTCTGCACAGATTTATCTTGATTATAATGAAGTATATATAAAATTAATATTTTGTAAGAATAGTTTGCATATGCACTAATAAATAATAGAGGGTAGAGAAAGTCATGTAAATGTAAAACAGATTTTTGTACCATAACTACATAGACGCATACAGGACGATAGGCAAATGTTCACAAGAAAGCTCGCTCTATGTTTGGTGGACTTAAATTTTCAATATTCATTGAAAGGTGTGATGAGAAACAAGATAACGGATGTAACATTTCAGTGGTGTGTAGTTTGGAATACTGGAAATCTCGAACAGCAACAGGAAATAACCCCCAAAAGGTTAAAACTACAAAAAGTGGCTTAACACAAATTGCATATTTTAAAATCCCCTACATTTTTTTCTGAAGTAAGTTGTTTCACAATTATATAAAACTTACTCAGAAAGAAATGCTTACTATTCACAGAGAATTCACAATACACATGTTATTACCTATTTCATATCTGTGGTGTTTTAATCAAAATTGTTGTCATTTATGAAAAAATCTGATGTGTTACACTCACATGACTTTCTCTACTCTTGTACAATCTAATTTTACAAACGCCTATTCTCCATATGCTTCATGTTAATCGAGATATCGATATGTCAATCTTATTGGTAATTTTCTTGTAGATGCAAGGGGAATACGGTAGCTTTTAAGCGATAGTCAAATATTTTAACGCTGGTTGCTATGTGGCGCATTTCATTCTCTTTGCATGTCCAGGACATAAAAAAAATGAATAACGAATTTGAGAAAAAGTATAAGTATTGAAAAATTTAAGAAAATCACAAACAATATCTCGAAAACGGTTCACTCAACAAAAAAAAATGTATATGACATAAGTTGTGTATTTTAACGTGATCTACATTTTTTGTGAAGTAAAATTCTGTCTATCTCTTACGGTTTACCAGTTATGCAAAAGTCGTTCACAATAAAGAATACTTTTGGAGACATTCCCAGAAAATTCGAGATATACATTTCATTTCTCATGACATTATCTTAAACATATGATACTTTCATCAAAATCGTTAGAGCCATTTTTGAGAAAATTAAAATTTTCGAAAAATGTTCCATGTAAAGGGTAGTCTGGGGTGGGGGGGATTTTCTTGAAAACCTTCGTGTCGCATCTCTGGAAGATACTGAACCTAAATACCAAGTTTGGTGTTTATCCGACTGTTCGTTTTTGAGTTATGCTGTTCACAGACACACAGACACACACACAGACACACACACACAGACACACACACAGACACACACACGGACATGTTTCCAAAAATGCTTTTTTTGGATTCAGTGGATCTCAAAACATGTATTTCCAGTGAAATCTCGGTATCGAATTTTTGGGTGGAATGCAATACTTCCCCTACTTACTATACGTAGTAGAGAAAGTAAAAATAAAACGTAATAAAATGTTTCCTTGTAAAGGGTAGTTTGGGGGAACATTTTCATAGAAAACGCCGTGTTGCATCTTCGGAAGATGCTGAAGTTTAAATACCAAGTTTGGTATTTATACGACTTTTTGTTTTCAAGTTACACTGCTTACACATACACACCCGGACGCTTTTATACGATGCTTTTATGGGTTCAGTTGGCCTCAAAGTGTGTATTTTCGGTGAAACCTCGGTATCGTGTTTTTGGATTGAACCCAATATTTCTACCTTCTGTGGTGGAGAAAGTAAAAGCCGAATGTTCCTTACCGTTTTGCTTAAGATACTCTGAAATGGTCAAAATTCACATTTTTTGTTTGCCACCAATAAAATCTCTATTATTTCCAGATTCGAAAAATATATATGTTTTATGTGTTAAGAGGTTTTTAATGCATTTAAATACCATTTAAATGCTAGTCTGCATTCCTTTAAAGCTGTCTTGCAACGCCTCTTTTTAGCACATTTTTGTATCTTTCAACAATGAACGACTATATCACGCCCAGATAGCAGTTCAGCAATTAACAAAAGAGGCCAGCACCAAGAGAAGGCAATCAGAAAATCTATAGCAATCCAGGAATGAAGGTGCAGACGATTACGATTCTGGAATGTACTGAAGTTTGTCAGAATTTTAATGTTCAAACTTTAAATTCAGTTTTCTCAAAATAACATTTTTGGATACTTACGTACATTTTTCTAGAAAGTATGAAAGGTAGAGAGCTGAAATTTTCAGTACATGTATACAACACTCAGTTAAACTTTCTGAACCACAATCATAATTGTGTAATGTATATTAGCGATGTTAAGAAAGCAACAACATTGCAAATTTTCCACATTTTTAGTTTTTTGACTTTGCAAACATTTTTTTTTTTTTCAATTTCTAGTGAACTTATATACATAACTAAATAATTGAGGTTCAGAAGATGTTGATTATACTAAGAACAAGCATGCAAAAGTGTGATTCAGTATTGCAAATAGTATCAGAGAAAAAGGTACATGAATTCATATGTTTTAAGAGTAAATTTCATTATTTTTCTGCTGAACGAAATAATTTTTACGGACTTAACTACATAAGCTATCAACGCAAACAACCGCTTGAAATAATTATCATGATTTATAGAATAATGTATAAAAAATTCAGGAAAAACCATTGAGAACTTTAAGAGCAGTGATAATTTAACACCCTTAAAGGTAATTTCCATGTGTTCAGACCACCTTGTCCCCTTAATACATCGCATCATTCTATTCTATTATTGGCATCTCTTCTCACGTGTACTACTCAAAGTTACTTGGCAGTGATTGCTGGAGCGTGAGTCAATGGTGGAGTAGAGGAAACTCAGGTTGTGGAAGTTATCTACCTCGGTCGGTCCCTCCTTTTCTAACTTGGCTGCCACACATCAACAGGTAGGGCCGCCACGCCACTTGGTACACAAGAGGACGAGCAACAGGCAGCATCCTGCTCCAACTTATTGATGCCAATTACAATATCCACCCCATCCTTCTCCTCTTCACCGGAGCCGATTTATTGGCGAATACCAGGCCTCAGTTTTTAAAGTGAAGCAAATAAAATAACGGCTTCTTGCATTTGTTTTTGTTTCTTTCTCTTTCTCTTTTCCTATTGCTTCTCTTCATTCTTTTTCAGTTGTTATTGCCGCTACAAAGAAAACTAAATTATTGAATGCATTGCTTCAATGCGTTTGCCATTTTCTGTTCGTTCATATCCGTGATTTTGCCTCCGTATAATTGTGATGCATTTCGTTTCCGTTGTTTAAATAATCTTTGTATGAAGCTACTAATCAGTGTGAGGATAGATTTGTCGCAGGGAAGTAGAATAGGGAGATGTATGCCCTTTTTATCCACAGTATCGAACATGTAGTTGGAAAACATGGTGAGAAAATACTGAGAACTATATCAATAAAATAACTTTCCAAAAATTAATCTACAACCTGTGAATGAGCGATCAATATATGTTAACTGATCCTATAATGAGGTAAACCAGCAGCCCAGAATTAAAAATCTTTGGGCACTGCAAGTTCGATTTAACTTAAGATATTTTGGAGTGAATGAGATTGTCTTGGTGGTTGGCCAGGGATCTCGTCCTTGTTCGCCGGTAGAAAATGGCACAAAAAGCCGAAATCTATGGTGGAGTTGCAGGTGTGACACTGCATTTCTCCAATTTGATTCAATTATCCAAGCTTTTCCATGTAAAAGAATAATTAATAAAGGTACAAGAGAAGCTATTTGACATAAATGTTTCAAACACAACTACATCTTTTTGTAAAACTTTTCTCTATCTCTTATGGTTTCCTAGTTTTATAAAATTAACCAAGAATTAAGAGAACCTCTTCGATAATTTACAGAAAATTCTACATATCTATTTAATTCTTAAGTACACTACACAAGGAATATTCAGAAGTTTGAAGTTATTTTTTGTCCCACTTAGCTTAGCTCTTCAGACAATGTAAATGGTTCACCAAACTTTCAATGATGAGCATTCTTTACCTATTTAATATTTTTAACCCATAGTCGATATCCTTTCCAGACGACTCTTGGAAACGACTGACGACAATTTCTGATAAGATTAATTCTGATATATAAGCATAAATGAAGTTGAAATAGAATTTAACCGCTAAAATTGTCAGTTTCAGTAATTTTACATTAAATGCCAGTGTAAAAGTGATTCCAAAGACTTCTACGAGTGTTTCCTTTTATTACTCTAAGAAAGTCCTCGTAAAACGTTAATGCTTTAAATCGATCTTCTTACTTCCAAAACATTTTCAATCTACAATTTTAACGTAAGCTATTATTGTAACTGGTTTATTAAATCCCAATTAAAATATGTATGTTCTCCAACGTCCAAACGCTAAATTAATGAAGGGAGTTCCGAAATTCAAAACGTGCCATAACTCCTGATCATCAAAGGGCTGAATAAAACCCTGAATAAGAATCTTATTCAGGCAGCTTGACCCTGTCGGGTATCTATTCTGGGTGCGCTGTCTTTTAGAATTGCTTTTGAATGTTTACGTATGCAGTCGTTTGCCTAACAGTTAAGCATTTCCGCGGTAGATGGCGGGATCGCTTTACTAACACATGTGTCACATTTGTACGATTTCAAGGAAGCTCCCACAAATTTTAATAATAAACGTAATCAAGGACTGTATAAAACAGAGTATTACATGCTGTAAGGAAATTCAGAACTAAATTCTAGAGTTGCTTCCTTTTAACTAGCAATATTTGAACGCTTTTAAGCTCCATTGGAGTTCGACTGTAAGCGTACAACCAACTTATGCCCTAATTCTACCAACAATCCTAGATTTTAATTCAATTTTAATGCTCAAATAAAAATCTGATGTGTTATACTCACATGACTTTCTCTACTCTTGTACAAACTATTTTTACAAACTCTTATTCTCCATCTATTTCATATTAATCGAGATAAACATTTGCAGAAACGATCTTCTGACATGCAAAGAGAATTACATTTTACACAAAGCGACCAGTTCTAAAAATATTTGACTATCGCTTAAAGTGTACTATGTTCCCCTTGTTTTGTATTTGCAAGGGCAATATAGAAATACAGTAGCCTTTAAGCATAGACCTATCTCTTAATAGCTGGTTGCTAGGTGCAGCACCATTCTCTTTGCCACAGATTAATACTCTCTGCATATCCAAGACAAATAAATGAATAACGAATTCCCATTTGAGAAAATAAGTATTGAAAAATTTAAGGGAATAACAAGCAATATCTCGAAAATGGTTCACTCAACAAAAAATGTATATGACATAAATTGTGTATTTTAACGCGATCTACATTTTTTGTGTAGTAAAATTTTGTCTATCTCTTATGGTTTACCAGTTATGCAAAAGTCGTTCACAATGAAGAATACTTTTGGAGACATTCTCAGAAAATTCGGGATATACATTTCATTTGTCATGAAAATATCTTAAACATATGATATTTTAATCAAAATCGTTAGAGCCATTTTTGAGAAAATTAAAGTTTTCAAAAAATGTTCCATGTAAAGGGTAAGCTGGGGTGGGGGGATTTTCTTGAAAACCTTCGTGTCGCATCTCTGGAAGATACTGAACCTAAATACCATGTTTGGTGGTTATCCGACTGTTCGTTTCTGAGTTATGCTGTTCACAGACACACACACAGACACACGAACGGACATGTTTCCAAAAATGCTTTTTTTGGATTCAGGGGTCTCAAAACATATATTTCCGGTGAAATCTCGGTATCGAAATTTTGGGTGGAATACAATACTTCCCCTACTTACTATACGTAGTAGAGAAAGTAAAAATACTTAGCATATATGCAATATACCCGATCATATCGATGGCAAATGCTACCCACATCAGTAAAAAGCTTGTCATTTGATTCAGTAGAATGTTGTCAACAAGAGTATTCAGAAACCCCATTTGGCGTTTTCTGGAATGATATATATATTTTTTTTGAAAACAAGCAGTAATTACACAATAATGTTTCTTTAGAACTGTGTTACTAAAAATAAAACAATATGAAGGTAGTTTCTTCAGAGCACATGCCCTGCAAGGGTATAAATGCACATGCGTTTTAAATATAAAATTGAATTTAGAACCTATACTGTTCTGTAGGTAGTATTGATAAATGTATGCTATTTTAATCAAAATCATTAGAACCATTTTTGAAGAAATTAAAGTAAAACATTTTCGCTGTACAGGGTTGTTGAGCATGTGGAAGTTTCTTAAACCTTCGCCTCTTATCCTTAAAATACATCTGACGTATTTACCCAACTTTCCAGTTTCGGGTTATGCTGCGTATAAACGCGCGGTAATGCAGATTTTGTTTCTTCTGGTGAAATATCCATGTAGAATTCAATAATTCTTTGCTTTAAATAAGTAGTAGAGAGCTTAAAAAGGTAAATATTTATATTAACATCAAACATAGCAGTGCTTCTTTGCCAAAAATGTTCGCTAGGAATGGACGAGTGTCTGCCACGATAGACTGTTAGATGAACGATATAAAAATACGAAATGAGCAGATCTCTATTATAAATGTTTAATCTCAAAGGCTAATTTTTAGCCTCTCGCTTTAAAATACTCTCAACTTCGATACCAGTGTAGTAAACGTGCAGCTCCCTTCAGCACAGCTGTCTTTACACATGTATGCCAATGAGTGGCTTCATGTTTTCACTTCATTTTTTAACAATTTCTCCCTCGCAAGTTTTCCCTACGTGAGCGAGAAGATTCGCGTCAGAATTTATGGTTATGGATGAGCTTTTCTTGTTAGGGGAGGGTGGATATGGCAAATTGGTTTTTAATACAGTACTCCATCCCGGGAAGGCTCTCGATAGCAGTGATGTATCAGATCCGTCTTGACAGGTCCTGGCGCTGATCAACTGTCTGGCCTCATTCATTTTCCCTGCATGCACATTGCACTACTGGTCACCATCATGATATATTGCTTTAACCTGCCATCCTCCGTCAATGCTGCCAACTTCAATTCCTTTTTTCTTGTTTCTACTAAAACAGCCCGTCAACCTCCGATTCCTCCTGAGAGTATAAAGTGCAAAACCTCTATCCTTTGCGCAACTTGGCTCTTAAGTGTTGATTGGTTTCTGATATGTGGAGAGTTCTTTCAATGCGGCCTAGAAGACAAACATTGATTTTCTTACTCATTTTTGCCAATGGCTAATTACACGTTTCCACGGAAAGGTAATAAAATCATATACTTGATTCAGTTACAATCGCTTTCTTGGAGAGATCCGATATCTTAATTCATGGAGTCTATGAGAGAGATCTTGTTGAAGTTATATCCTGTTGTTATTTAATTAACACTTAATTCACTAAGGTCAGTAAGGAATGTGCTGGAACGAACTGGACAAGCCTTCAGAAAATAACTGCACTCTTTTGCCGGAAAACATAGACGACTGTTTGGAATAATTAATAAAGCAATTAAATGCTGCCTACACTTTAAAACTGAGCTTTAGCTATTCAATTTTAAGGGTCCAAGAAATTCGTATTATCTTCTGTTGTACTTGTTCTCTTACCAGTGAATACGGAGAAAGAACACAGCTCATTCATCTAGCCCGTTACACTCCCACTCTTGAACTCACTCCCTCTCTCTTTGATTTAACAGTACTAAAATACCTTCCTTAACCCACCATTGACGTAAGCAATTAGTCTCTCTGTGACAATAACCTCCACAAACATTTAAGGTGAGTACGTGAATTTAATGTGATACCAACATTAAAACAATACCTGTCACCATATAAGGCAAATATTTAGTGCAAAAACAATATATTCCGTGATAACTCTCATTGTACACTTCTGCAGTAAATGACTTAGGAGAAACTCCATGCAGCTCGCTGGCACTGGACAACTCCATGAAACCTTTTTTGCAAAAGGAAAGGAAAGGAGAGAACCCTTGCATATATAGCAGACACATAAACCAATGTATCAAGAACAGCTGGAAATCCAACGTCAGTATGCGCACACTTATGGCAGAAAAAACCATAGCACTTACAAAAATTAAATACCACATTGTGATTGTAGAGCATGACGACACAACGTTTAACTCTCTTATAACCAGGCACAGGGGTTTTAGCAAGTAAACAGAGTAATCGTGTTACCGCACGGAGTATAGGTGATGTTAGGTATTGTGAAGGACACTCTTCTCCCCAACGCAACACACGGTTTCGTTGCGGCTGTTCCATTTATTCCATAAAAAAACACAGACCAGCGGAAAACTGTGGCAATATGTCTAAAGTAAAGAAGAATTAATCATCACAATAAGCATCGTTTTGACATGGAACACTTCAGCATAAATGGCGAAACCTTCACATGTACCATCAGAGCTCAAGAGACGTTTAAAACAATGTTAAACAACCTGCAATACAATGAAACACAAGGGACATGTGACATTATTAGAAAGGAGCCATGAGGAAAATGGATTTTTAACCTCTTCAGTTCCAAACTATGGGTCGCAACTTTTTGAAGATCTTGTCATACGCTAATCAGAGCAGATATTGCTTTAAAATGCTTACAGCTTTCGATGTAAACGAAAAGACAATGTAACTCAGTAATCTGTATTTAATACCTTAATTAAATAATGAGGTAACTTTATTGCACATTATCAATAGCTAAACACACATTGCTCTATTTGCCTCTAAATACTCGTTAATTCTGGTCTACCTGCTATCGAAGTAGGGTGTACTGCTTGACCACGATATTATTGCACTTGTCCTTGGGGAACCTGCATTTGAATACACACGGAAGCTAGCCCAGCGAAGTGCAATACTATTGTGGTCATGTTATACTGCCTTCAAACTGTACTTCATATTTGTTTACAGAGAACACTGCAAGATCACAAGCGCCTCCACCTGCTCTCGCCACCAACCCTCGGTGCGTTCCTGACTTGATGGTTTACTTACTAAAACCCTTCTGCCTGCTTATAACATACCAAGTTTAGAGAAACGTTGAATGAGCTCCGAGTCCAGAAAGCTTGTCTTTTCAAGCTAACAGGAAACCCTGAGAAAATATTATCCAGGCAGATTACGCTTAACGAAATTCGAATTCATGTTCTCCAGATTATAGACCAGTGATCTATGTATTTATATTGTGCGGGGTTTCCTCATTATCTGTAACATTGAACACATGCCCACAAAGAGGTATCACATGTGGGTGTATAAACGAAGGACAAGATAACTGTGTTGAATTTGCTCCCTCCAATCATCTGGCTCTTCCTTTCAGTAGGTGTATCGGTCACCAGGCAAGCCCTAGGTTGTGCATTTAATCCAAGCGAACACTTTCAACTCTGAATGAGTTTTCGGAAATTTTAAAAAAGAATCTGTATGTGGATTAAGCAGAAAACCCCTTATGGAGTTTATTCGGGAACTCGGCTTTGGGTTTCAGCTTCTCGACAACAGAAATGAGATTTTGACATTTCCAAAGATAGTATCGTGGAGATACATACATTCGCTGAAAAAAATTACTCGTGTTCGATCCAGTAATAATTTTAATTATACTCGAATTGTCATCATTTCCCAACTGTCACGTAAGATTTCAAGACAGAGTTTGAGGAGTTACGTGTGTATTTATGTAGGATCTTTTTGATTGCCTGCTGTACGTATGGAATCTAGACACTCGGAGAGAAAACTTTAAATCTGGACGTGCGATAGTTAGCAACAAGTTGTAGGCACGCAATTAGTGAAGCATAAAGCTCCTAAACGAAGCAAACTTAAGTACTACACTACCTAGCGCACAGCCGTGGTGAATTGGTGATTGCGTTTACTTGTCGACTATGTCATTTATCGTGTCAGCATAAGGCAGAATGAGAAGCAATTCTTATTCGAACTGGAGATTATGAGGCAGACACGCTATTCCTACATCCTGGATGCGCGTCGATTTGCTGAAGGCATGAGGAACAATAAGAGTGAACCTGCCAACTTCCAGTGCGTGCCATTTTGGTAAACTAGTAAGGGACGCATCCCTAAAGTTAACCTTGTGTATATAACCAAGTAACATATCCTTATCAGAATACTTTATAGCCAAGACGAGAAAATAATTTGCTTTCCCACGAGTATCTAGATACATTTTCCACGTGCACAGGGTATGATTTGTGGTAAGCCCAATTTTCTGCGAAGCCAAGTCCTAATCAAAAGACATTTGACGAGGAAAAGAGCAAGGGACCATGTAAACGAGATAAAGGGGACTCAGTTGTAAAGGAAAATCAGTTAAAGGGGGAGGCAGAAGATTGCCAAGTCGTGCAAACAGAACAAAAGCTAGTGACATCTCATTTCTGGGCAGAAGGGGGTTATTAACTTGTTTTCAACAAATGCAAGAATGGGTGGATAATAATGAGTTGACTCGGGAAAATTTAATATGAGGAGATGGGGCATGGGGGGGGGGAGGAAAAGCCAATTTCCATTGTGTACTGGGGGAGGGATAAGCTAATGATAGCCACCCCCTTGCCATTGTATTTCGATATTTCCTTCAGCCGTATACTCCACATCACCATATTACGGCCAAACAACGACAGATATTCTCAAGCCTACTTTCCTAAGTTTAAAACTGTATCTACAGATGATGCATAAAGCAGGGTTAAAGGCTGGTTAACAAAATCAGCAACGAAAATGTCAACGGGGAATAGCAACACAATGTGTGTGTGTGTGTGTGTGTGTGTGTGTGTGTGTGTGTGTGTGTGTGTGCAACTGCTCGTAGAATTCTAACTGCTGTTAGAATTAGATGACCAACCAGAATTGTATAATAATGAATTACTTCTTCTGATGTAATTAAAATTCGCCTTAATATATTTATAGGTGTGTGTGTGTGTGTTTACCTTTATTAATAACAGGAAGCTTACCCACTCTCGGAACACGAGACCTGGCTAAGTTTCAACTTTGTCATTCCTGTTCCCAGTATAATAATAATAATAATAATAATAATAATAATAATAATAATATTATTATTATTATTATTATTATTATTGTGCAGTGGTGTCTTCACTGTAGAAGTTATTTAAGAAGAGTGTGAGCTCTAGAGTGCCTTCTGAGAGGGTTATTTGCTGCCCCACGTATGGGAGATTGTTTTCTTGGAGTGTTCGTCTCACGTACGATTCAAACTTTCCGGTGGCCTTCGCCCCCACGTTTAAAAATCAACTTTGTATTTTAATGTTTATTCAAATATTACATAAGTATGCCTCAGCTACGTCAGCAGTAATTTTTAGAACACGCATCTCTTAGCAGGGGTATACGGCTAAAGAATGAAGGCTTACATAAATTATAATGGTATTTAACTTCGTTTTATTAATCTTTCGCACGATTAAATAACACTTCACTGATATATCCTACTGTAGAGCTGTGACATTATTGTTACTTGTACTATTTAACATGTAAACTTTATATTATTCACGCCGTAATGAATTTTTATGCCTTACACTGAATACGTACCGAGTGAACTGCTCGGGAACGCTACCTTCTAGCGTCTACCGCCAAAATTCGTACATTTATTCTATTTCAAGTCTCTGATTGACTAATTCTACTCCAATAGAATACTTTTATTTAACTTATAGCTTTTTCTAGTTTTTTATTGCTTATTTTTATAAACTGTTTTAAATATTACATTATTGTTCCAAGAATTATTAGAGCATTATTAAACTTGCTAATTTATTGTTGTCTCAAGGTTACCTCATTGTTAGCAACTTTCGGCTTTTATTCTCACGGCTCCTACATTGTTAAATTACGTGATACATTCACAAAACATTATTATACATGTACATAATAATATAAACATATTACAATGACTGTTACATACATTTTATATATTATTACATACACCTACTGTTTTAAGGTGGACTGGTATTCTTTTAATATTTCATAATTAGACTGATATCATTTAAGTGTTGAAAAATACTGCCTCACTTCTCTAGTCACATGCTTGGAACAACACAACCGCAAAACTTTTTTTGTTTATTTTAAGGGTAACAAATGGTGGTAATAGTGTTGATTTTACCTCACTGCTATCGATATGTATGCATTACTGTAACTGATTTCCGTTTACTGTGAATCATAGTCTCTCATCATTAGTACCTATTTCGCTTTTTGGTTCACTGCGGCCCAGCATTAAGTCTTTATTACAGAAAATGATCTCTAACTGCATTTGCAGTTAAATTGCAGAACCTGTATCAAACATCTCATCAAAAATACAAGAGGAAGTATTGAACCATTCCTGACAGATTCAGGGACTGCTGCTTTGAGTCCTATTATAACGCTCTCGATATCACTGTTCTACACACAAAATGTTATGGAAATGAAATGAGCTAAAGTATGTTAATTCGGTGCCATGGAATTCGAAACTGGCGTTAAAATCCTGCATGTTAGCTCTAATTTTAGAATTGCAGCCATTACCTGTAATTACGCTTTTTTTTCGCAAAATCTCGAGTCCCATGTATGCTTAATTGGCTGCACTGCCTGAACAGGTCATCATTCTCACAGGACGGTATAATCACGTAATCGAGTACATCTCCGCACATGTTCATCGCGTGTTCAGCAACTTTGGGCCAGATAGGAGCATTGTGGCGAAGTGGTCGTGCTTTGACGTGTCTCCAAGTGCTTTCGTGATACTTGTGTTGTGATATACTTCCAGCTGGCAATCTACTGTTTACAGGCAAGTATAAAAATGTCTCGTAAATGCGTAAATAATGCAGATAACTTCTGCTATATTTGCAGCGAAGTAACATTTGTTTCCAGAAAGTGTTCAGTTACGTCTTCTATAAAAACGCATATTTCTTGACCAGGATAAAAAATGACCACCGCATATATGCTGCACTACGTGTTCGTCCAACCTTATGCATGGATGAATAGAAAAGGACGACGTCATGTGGCATTTGGAGTCCCGGTGATTTGGAGGGAGCCCACTAACCATGCTACTGACCGTTATTTCTGTATGGTTCCCCCTAAAAACAAAGGAGTCTCCATGAAGAAAACAATCAACAGTTACATACCCTAATATACAATCTGCAGTTCGCTCTGTATCTCAAGACATCGTGTTCCTGAAACCCCAGAAAATGTTTCTGTAAGCTATAATGAAGATACCAATGCTTCCATAACTGAAGATGAACAGCCATTAACTTCAAGAGATGCAGACTTCTTTCTAAGCACATCATCCTCGAATCACAAGATGGCATAAGGAATCTAGAACTTGTTTAAAAAAAGGCAGAACTTTTGGCATCACGCTTACAACAGTGAAAGTATCTACACTACTCCGTGAACTGACAATGTTTCACACTAGAAATAAAGAATTTCAACAGTTTTTTTAAAACTGAGGCGCACTTCACATTCTGTAAAGACGTGCTTGGTTCTGATGGGGGCACTGAATATGAAGCACAGTCATGATCAATGGCGACCATTCATCCATGCTTCGAAGATAAGTTCTTAAAGCAGTACTTTTACATAATGGAAACGAGTTTCCTTCCATTCCTGTGTTGTATGTCACCAGTACAAAAGAAACATGTGCAAATATGAGAAACATCCTGATAGAAGGAGACTACAGGAGATACCAGTGGGAAGTGTATGGGGATTTTAAAGTTTCTGCCATTTTAAAAAGGATGCAATCCGGCTACATCAAGTACTGCTGTTTCCTTTGCGAGTGGGATAGCCGTGCTAGAGACAAACACTATTCTCAGAAAAGTTGGCCCATGAGACAGTCATTAATTCCTGGAATGAAAAATGTATAGTATGACTAAGCTTCGTTCCTAGCACTACATATAAAACTGGAGCTTATGTAAAATTTTGTAAAAAGTTTAAATGAAAATGGCTCTTCATTCACTTACTTACGTCAAAAGTTCCTCAGGCTGTTTTAAAAAATCTGATGTGTTACACACACATGACTTTCTCTACTCTTGTACAAAATATTTTTACAAACTCTTATTCTCCATCTTTTTCATATTAATCGAGATAAACATTTGCAGAAACGATCTTTTGACATGCAAAGAGAATTACATTTTACACATAGCGACCAGTTCTAAAAATATTTGTTTTGTATTTGGAAGGGCAATATAGAAATGCCTTTAAGCATAAACATATCTCTTAATAGCTGGTTGCTATGTGTAGCACCATTCTCTTTGTCACAGATTAATACTCTTTGCATAACCAAGACAAAAAAAATGAATAACGAATTCCCATCTGAGAAAATAAGTATTGAAAATAACAAGGGAATAACAAGTAATATCTCGAAAATGGTTTACTCAACAAAAAAAAATGTATATGACATAAATTGTGTATTTTAAGGGGATTTACATTTTTTGTGTAGTAAAATTTTGTCTATCTCTTATAGTATACCAGTTATGCAAAAGTCGTCCACAATGAAGAATACTTTTGGAGACATTCCCAGAAAATTCGAGATATACATTTCATTTGTCACATAAGTATCTTAAACATATGATATTTTAATCAACATCGTTATAGCCATTTTTGGGAAAATTAAAATTTTATACAATTTTACATGTCAAGGGTAAGGGGTGGGGGGATTTTCTTGAAAACCTGCGTGTCGCATCTCTGGAAGATACTGAACCTAAATACCAAGTTTGGTGTTTATCCGACTGTTCGTTTCTGAGTTATGCTGTTCACAGTCACACACGCAGACACACAGACACACATACAGACACACACACGGACATGTTTCCAGAAATGCTTTTTTTTGGATTCATGGGGTCTCAAAACATGTATTTCCGGTGAAATCTCGGTATCGAATTTTTGGGTGGAAGACAATACTTCCCCTACTTACTATACGTAGTAGAGAAAGTAAAAAGTGAAAGCAGAAGTATTTATCGGTTCACAGATTAGAGAACTTGTTAAAGATAATAAGTTTGAATTAGTGCTAAATGATAAGGAGAAAACAGCATGACAATCATTTAAGAATGTTTCCAATAGTTTTATGGGAAACTTAAAAATTGGGAGTTTCAAAGAACTTGTGGATGATTTGATGTGCGCGTATGATCATCTGAAATGTAATATGTCACTATAAATGCGCCTTTTTAAAATCACACTTAGATTTCTTTCCGCTAAATTGTGGCGATCTGAGCAATGAACATAGTGAGCAATTTTACTAGCATATTTCAGCGATGGAGCAAAGATATAAAGGGAAATGGAGTGCTGCTATGCTAAGTGACTATTGCTGGATGGTGAAAAGGGACACTCCTGCAACACAGTACCAGAAACAGGGGCTAAAGGAAAAAGGCGTTTTTAAGGTAACTGTTTTTTCTTTCATGTTTCCATAATTTTTTAAGATACATATATTAAAAATCATTCTCTCAAAAAGAGAGCTAATAAATAGTTTAAACATCATTTTCGTGTTCAGAGGGCCTAAAAACATCCAGGAAACATATTTTCTTCGCCATAACATTCAACTTTTGAAAATTTGTAGAACAGTCTATTCTACAACTCTCAAAGCTTAAGGTGTTGAAAAAGAATACATGTTATTTTCTCTGATTCATTTCTATCTATTTAACAGCTTCACTATATGTATAAGGTTTTACTTTATTTTTCAATATTGCAGCATTCTAGTGAGATTTGAAAATGATAAATAAGAATAGCTTTTAGAGGAAAGCGAATACATTTACTGAAGCTAAATTAATTATTTGATTCAATGCTAATCTATTTAACAGTGTATTTTACGATAATCCAAATGAAATTTCAGAGTTAGTGGACTATAATTTGGGATTTGATATATTGGGCATCTAAGTTGGAAACAACGTATATATATATATATATATACATAACCTCAGTAATAGTACTAACTACTTTACCATCTCATAAAGCAAGACAACTATCGTAATTGAGAAAAGTTAAGTCATTATTAGAGTAATACCGTACTATGCATTGAAACTCGCAAGTTAGTGATAAAGGTACCCGAGGTGTGTTTAGTGGATAATCATACGTACAGCACAAGGTTTGCGAGATGCAAGCCTTATCAACTGGCATCTCCTAAACCTCAGGGAGCGTGCAGCCAGCACACGAAGGTGGGCGAGCACGTAATACCGTCGCCGCAGAGGAAGCAATTTTAAATCCTGTAGATGAACAATCCAGCAGCAGTAGTCGAGGAATAGCTCGTATGGTTGTCGTGTCCTATTGGTTTGTTCTCAGGACCCTGAAAGAACAGTTACTGCACCGCATCATACCCAACGGGTACAGCAGCGAATTACGTGCCTGGGCTGGCTTTCGTCAATTCGTTCCTAGAACAATGTACAAATATGCCGCACTTAATTATGGCAACAGACGAAGTTACCTTTACAAAAAACGGCATTTTAAATTTTCGTAACATCCATACGTGGGAAGAAGAAAACCTCACAGCATCAAGGAGCACAATTTTCAACAGCGATTTGCTGTGAACGTACGGGCAGGAATACACAAACTATACCTATACTCATGAAACACGCGCCAGGAAGCTAAATCTGTTTACGCGCTGACCCACTTCTGGTTTTGAAAGGGAGATTGTCACCCCCGCACTGAGGTAACATTCGGCTACCGCGTGCTGCAGCGTTGCCAACGTGTGTGTCTTATATTCACAAAAAAAAATATCTCCGCAGAAAATGGTCATAGAAAAAAATGAAAGGTACAAAATATGTTCCCAATAATGAGATCTGTAACTGGTTTAAATTCATGTAATAGCTTCCCTTCCATCCGGTACAGTTCTTGCAAAAGTCGAAACTCACAGTTAAACAAAAATTATTTAAAAAAAAACAATTATTTAAACGTATATTTCTTAGCAAACTTGTTTCCTACTTCAATAAGGAACACACATCTGAAATATTATTTAAAAATTATGAAAACTGCATCGTAAGGGGAATTTTTATAAAATAGATTAAATTGTGCTTTAAACCGCATAATCCAGGAATGGCTTAATATCGTATATACGTACAAAACTTTGTAACCGCACTTCTTTATAGGGACATAATATGTAAAATTTATAAAAAGCTCAGTAGAGTACTTTCGTTTTGGATAATTCATAGATCGCCCCCTTTAAGAGTATACATAGGTAGTAATAGAAACATGAGCCAAGGCATACATTATTGTGAACTAAGTCTCTAATGATCAGTGTTCATCACAAAGAAAATCTGGCATATTTAAATGGCATACATATATCTCATCATTAGCTGACGATTTTTACTAATGCTCTCTATGCGCCAGCCAATATTGCTGGAGATTCCTTTACTTTCGAGCCGTCAGAATAAATTTTGGAACAAATAAAGCAATAGAAATACCAACCAAGTCGCAGATTTTTGGTGAACTACGTATCTGATGATGAAGGCTCATCACAAAGAAATTGTAGCATATTTAAAAGGTATACATATATCTCCTCATTAGCTGACAATTTTTACTCCAGTCAATATCTCTGGAGAATTATTTCCTCTATAGCCTTAAGAATAAACTACCTTAGGGACAACTTTGGTACAAACAGAGGCAAACGTATTCATGTATTCGAAATGAGTTGCTTCAGCGATAGGGTACTGAATTTCCACAGCACAAATCATTATAAACGTAAAGGAAGCAACTGCGATTGCCATAACTGTATCAGGGATCTACCAAAAGTCTTTCTCCGTGGTGTAGCGATTGCCATGCTAGATTCTAGATCCCGAGATGAGGGTTCAAACCCGGTGGAGGGCGATGGATTTTTGCGGGTGTAAACATCCTTAGCATGGCTTCCTTCGGAAGGGAACTAAAGTCGGTGGTCCAGTGTCGTATATTTACGGCACCTAAAAGAACCTCAAGCATGATAACGAGGCCTCTGAGCAAAATTGCCCATCTTTCACGCCCAAAATAGAGTGGGACACTAAGGACCACAGCAGTTAAAGAGGGTCCATAAATAAAACTAAAAAAAAACTACCACGATCTAAAGGCGCTTTATAGGATGCAGGACACATCCAAATTCAGCTGTATTGCTGATGAGCTCCTGAAAAGAATGCTTTACGCACAGCTTCGTCCGAACCAGACAATGAAATGATAATTACAATGTTACGGTCCAAACTAAATATCCACCCTAATGAATCAACAAATGACACATAGAATCAGTGAACTTCCTATTTCCTTCGAGTGAGATAAGCGCTACATAGTGTTCAACATCATTCCTCGTTGGGGAAACAATTAAATATGCTGGTGAGACACTAGCAATTTCTCGCTAATAGCAATACATTCTGCTCTATCCGCTACTCATGTTGATAAATTCAGAAAATTACAAGCCGCCATCAATGTAGTAGTCCACTTGGACAAAGCAGGATGAAATATTTGACATTCCTATTTTGTGCTATGATCTATCAATCTGCAGCGACAATCAGCATTAACCTGTCGTTACATGAATGATTGACTCACGTTGCAACTCTCTAATACCAGGTGACAATGCAAATGCCCATAATTCAGCGTCCATTTCACCGTTAGTACCTTAACATAACTGGTAACGGAACTCGTCATATCTGGGTTACAAATATCACTATGTAACAATCTCTAGTAAACTTAAGTATTTTGCTATCAATCGCTACATCACCTGGAGCCATTACAATATTTAACCGAGTATTTCTGACGGATTTACTCAACGATTTATCTCAGTGAAAATTACAAATTCAGAAATAGACTTAGTGGTAGCTGTTTGGGGAACATGTGACTGCAACAGGTTTTTGTTTACCTCATGTCACAAGAGCCATTTAATGTGGAAATATTCCAATTACATAAATTTATCAAGTATGTACATCTGTACAAAAACTTTCTCTTATGCTGCACTGATTTGAACAACCAATAAAGAAAGTGATGGATTTTCAATGCAGAGAGACGTTTACGACATGCTGTATGCGAGGTGGAATTCCGATACGAGAAAAGAAATCAAACCTTAGCAGCTGCGTATTTTTCCCACACATAACGAAGAAGGGAAATTATGAGTAAATACTGTGTAAGCTAGCAGAACCCGTAGCTCTCTTTGCGTTATTGTGTAAATGCGGAGATTTTTCTCTGACTCTCTTTCTCTCTTCCGCTTACTCTTCCTACATTCCTGTCTCTGTACCTCTCCCTCTTTAAACTTACCACCCTAAACTTACCATGTTAGCCTCTAGTTCTCTAGTCGTAGGTTTACGGCACGTAAAAGAACCTCAAGCCTGATAAAGAGACCTCTGAGCAAAATTACCGGTCTTTCACCCCAATATAGAACGGGACGTTAAGAACCACAGCAGTTAAAGAGCGTCCATAAATAAAACAATTAAATTTCAATTTCTTCTTTCTTCTCTCTCTGCACCTTACATATGTAATCTTTTGAAAGCTTGTAATACATTTTGTTTATTTTCTGGGGTGCTACCAACACTTAAAACTTAAGTAACAACTATGCACGTTTTTGCCTCTTTCCTGTGATTGTAATCTGATCGGAACTGAGCTATTTCTCGGTTTACGTACACTATGACTAAAGTAAACATACGTATATTCAATATATTGGACATTTTTACACTATTTATGAATTACATTCTGTGCCGTTTGTTCAGCATTTCAAAGCTTACTGTTTGTAAACTGGAAATAGTATAGAAAATAGAACTTCATCCATATCTCATGTTTCCAACACACACCGAAGGAAACCTATGATGCATTATTTCAGATTACACCTACTCTCGTTTATTTCTACATAGCTTCCACAAACTATTATTACGAAGGCTTATTTTTCTATCTACTTCATATTAATCGAAGTAAACCTTTGCAGACAGTTTCATTACACATTGCATTATGGATACAAGGGGGATAGAGGAAATCTAATCGATAGATGTTTAAAAATCGGGTTGCTCTATTATGCCCTACAAATTCCATACTCTTTCCGTGAAATCCCGAGAAATAACAGAATGGCGAGAGCACTTTGAGATAAAAAGTATTGAAAAATTCAACGAATATAACCGAAATGGCTAGTGCCACAAAAAATTATTGGATATAAACGTGTATTTTAAAGAGATCTACATTTCTTGAGCAGTACGTTTTTATCTCTCTTATGGTTTACCAGTTATACAAAATTCCACCCGAATGAAGAGGATTTCACACTTTTTGCAAAAAAATTCAAGATGTAGATTTTATTTGTCATTTAATATCCTACACATATGATATTTTAATAAAAATCATTAGAACCATTTTTTGACAAAATCAAAATTTCGAAAAATCTTTCAGTAAAGGGTAGTTCGAGGTGGGAGTGTTTTCTTGAAAATCTTCTTGTAACATCTTTGGAAGATGCTGAACCTAAACACCAAGTTTGGTACTTATCGGACATTTCGTTTTTGGGTTATGCTGTTCACATACACATACACACACGCAGATTCTTTTTCTAAAAATTATTTTTGTATTCAGGGAGCCTCAAAACATGTACTGCGATGAAATCTCGATATTGAATTTTTGGGTGGAATACAACACCTTCTCTACCTATTATATATGTGGTAGAGGAAGTAAAAATAAAAATTTCAGAGCAGTGCTTGCTTTCTACTACTTTCCACTTTAATACATGTCTTATAAATAATTGCGAAGGAAGATACTTCAATAAAATGTTTAGTATGATGTAATCTATTTTACAATGCCCCTTAAACTCATTCCACCCAAAAATTCGTTACCGAGATTTCGCCGGATATACATGTTTTGAGATGCCCTGAAATCAAATTGCGCATTTTTGGAAACATGAACGTGTGTGTGGTGTGTGTGTGTGTGTGTGTGTGTGTCTGTGTGTCTGTCTGTTTGTGTGTCCGTCTGTGAACAGCATAACTCAAAAACAAAAAGTCGGGTAAATACCAAACTTGGTATTTGAGTTTAGTATCTTCCTAGGATGCGACACGAAGATTTTCACGAAAATCCCTCATTCCAGACTACCCTTTACACAGAATTTTTTTCGAAAATTTTGATTTTCTCAAAAATGGCTGTAACGATTTTGATTAAAATATCGCTGCTTTAAATATTTTCATGGCAGACGAAATGTATATCTTTAATTTTCTGGGAATGTCCCCGAAAGTCATTTTTAATGACTCGCGGAACTGGTAAACCGTAAGAGATAAACAACATTATACGACACAAAAATGTAAATCTAGTTAAAACACACAATTTATTTCATATACATTTTGTGGAACGAACCATTTCCGAGATATTCCTTGTTATTTATATGCATTTTCCAATACTTATACTTTTTTTCAAATGAGAATTCGTTATTCTTTTTTTTTTTTTTTTTTTTGTCTGGACATGCAAAGAGAATGGAATGCTCCACATTGCGAGCTCTTAAAAGATGTGACTATCGCTTAAAGCCTACCATATTCCCCTTGCACCTACTAAAACATTAACAATACAGATAATTTCTGCAAATGTTTATCTCGACTTACATGAAGTAGGTGGTTAATAAGGGTTTGTAAAAATAGTTTGTACAAGAGTAGAGAAAGTCATGTGAGGGCAACACGTCAGATTTTTACAATAGCAGATAATGAAATCTGTGTGTCTATATTTTCAACAGAAATTCCAATGTTAAATTAAAACTTGGTGTGAAGAAAATACATTACAAACTTCCAAAAACCATCATTTTCTTATTAGCATCGAGACTCTTAAGCTCATCTACGGCTCAGCCGCAAATTTGTCACTTATAAGGAAATATAATGCTTATTTTAGCGGATATGTATAAAAATCTGATGTGTTACACTCACATGACTTTCTCTACTCTTGTACAAACTATTTTTACAAACGCTTATTCTCCATATGCTGCATGCTAGTCGAGATATTGAGATGTCAATCTTATTGCTAATTTTCTTGTGGATGCAAGGGGAATATGGTAGGTTTTAAGCGATAGTCAAATCTTTTAAGTTCTGGTTCCTATGTGGCGCATTCCATTCCTTTGCATGTCCAGGACATAAAAAAAATATCTGATGTGTTACACTCACATGACTTTCTCTACTCTTGTACAAACTATTTTTACAAACGCTTATTCTCCATCTACTTCATGTTAATCGAGATAAACATTTGCAGACTCTATCTTATTGCTAATTTTCTTGTAGATTTAAGGGGAATATATATTTACAAGGGCAATATAGAAATACTGTAGCCTTTAACCACAGACATATCTCTCAATAGCTGGTTGCTAGGTGCAGCACCATTCTGTTTGCCACAGATTAATACTCTTTGCATAACCAAGACGAAAAAATGAATAACGAATTCCCATTTGAGAAAATAAGTATTGAAAAATTTAAGGGAATAACAAGCAATATCTCGAAAATGGTTCACTCAACAAAAAAAATGTATATGACATAAATCGTGTATTTTAGCGCGATCTACATTTTTGTGTAGTAAAATTGTGTCTATCTCTTATGGTTTACCAGTTATGCAAAAGTCGTTCACAATGAAGAATACTTTTGGAGACATTCCCAGAAAATTCAAGATATACATTTTACTTTTAATGAAAATATCTTAAACATATGATACTTTAATCAAAATCGTTAGAGCCATTTTTGAGAAAATTAAAATTTTCGAAAAATGTTCCATGTAAAGGGTAGTCTGGGGTGGGGGAATTTTCTTGAAAACCTTCGTGTCGCATCTCTGGAAAATACTGAACCGAAATACCAAGTTTGGTGTTTATCCGACTGTTCGTTTCTGAGCTATGCTGTTCACAGACACACACACACGGACATGTTTCTAAAAATGCTTTTATTGGATTCAGGGTGTCTCAAAACATGTATTTCCGGTGAAATCTCGGTATCGAATTTTTGGGTGGAATACAATACTTCCCCTACTTACTATATGTAGTAGAGAAAGTAAAAATTCTGCTGAGGCGTATACCTATCGCATCTAGCTTTATACACATAAACTTTGAATTTTTGTTGTGGCGTCTAATTAGTACATATTACAAATTAGAAAGAATCAGCATAAAGAGACATAATATTTATCGAAGTACCTGATTAATTAAAACTTCTTCTAGAAACTCCGCACTCGAGATCTTATTAAAAATCAGTGAATAAAGTCTAAATAGCTTGCAGCAAATCATTTGAGAGACCTTTCTTTTGCAGTTTAATGACATAAAATATAATGGATAGCTTTATCGAGAAGGCTCATATGGTACCTTAAAGCAGAGGCTTAAATTCGAACAAAGGAGGAAAATTCACAAGCTTTTCCTGATTGATCCCGTAAAAGTAGGCTTAAAACATAAAATAGCATATTTCCCATTATCCCTTAGTTATTCTTCGAAGTTCCCTATAACGAACATTTTACGGCGTTTCGTCGATTTGTATACGTATGCGTGTGTCGAAAGGCATTAAAACGTGCTCAGACATTACAAAAGAAACAGAAAAAAGCTGAGAAAAATTGGTGCAGAAGCAGACGATGACTTGGAGAGGAAATTAGACGGAAGAGAAAGGATTTTTGTTGCTCTTGACAGAGGAAATTCGATTGTGACAAGAAACTCCATTTGCTGTACAGACATCCATGCGAGGCAGGAGCGGTAATTTATTTTAAAATACACAAGTCGAAACTTGTTCTCTACTCGGTACCAGTGTTGTGTCTGGGATTGTGGGAAGTTTACTACCTAATGGCGCTGTTTGTGTTTTCCTGAGTTTCATTTTCCAGGAAAGTTGTGAAAAGGCACCACGCTCTCTCACCCTCACTACTTTGTACTTTTAGTTCTCAACATGAGAGAAATTGTGAAATAACCGAAATCTTACGCTCCTTAACCATAACTCTTTGTAGATTATTCGCATGACAGCTCCGGTGAAGGAAACATCTTAGGCTTCTTCATCAAACATCTCTGCGTTTTTTGTAGATCTTCTATAATCTACAAACTGCATATCGATATTCAACATCAAAAGTTATTAAAGATTTTTTAAAACCAATTCAGATGATTTCCTGACATTTTTATTTTCTCTACAGCTTATTCTTGTTAATTAGAGTAAACCTTGCATTACACTCAAAATTTCAAATTTCAGAATATGGGAAAATCCCTGCTTTGACATCCCCTGAATCACAAAAGAATTAAAGCAATACTGGATTACGAAATCAATTACAGTTACTCAAAGGGCATATCAGAGAGAAATTCGGAATCCTCCCCAAAGAAACACAATACTGGGACTGGTAAACAAATTGGAAACAACTGGATCTCTGGTGAGTGAAAAAGGCAAAACTCGTTCATCTAGGCTTCCCACAGTTGTCGTTTATGTAAGAGCACCCAAAAAACCATTAAGACGTTTGTCAGCTACTCAATGTGTCAGAGAGCTGTGAAAAGTGCAGACCTAAAGCTGTATAGGATTGCGGCTGTCCATCAGTTACAGGAACCAGATAAGGATAGACGACTGAATTATTATCGTTGATTTCAGGCGTTCATTGTACAAAATCCTGCCATACTGTCCATCACATGGTTCACAGATGAAGCATGGTTCCATTTATCCGGCTATGTGAACTCAAATAACTCACGCTATTGGGCCAGCGAAAATCCACATGTTATTCAAGAAGCACCTATGCACCCGGTTAAAATCGCAGTTTGGTGCGCAATATCCGCACAGAGAATAGTGGGACCAATATGTTTTTGAAAACAATGTGAGCACTGCAGAGAACCGACGTATTTTCATGGAGTTTGCTGAGCAACTAGACGAGTAGAGATGAGTCAAGCATATTTTCAGCAGGACGGCGCTACATGCCATACATCAAATGAATCCATGGCACTAATTGCAGGTTTCTTTGACGACCGGATAATTTCCAAGAACATGTGGCCACCGAGGTCTCTGGATTTGACATTGCCGGACTTCTTTCTATGGAGTTACTTAAAAGACAGGGTTTATGCCAAACGTCCCCAGACATTGGACTATCTGTTGCACAACATTACACAGGAGATTCAAGTTATTGACAATAGAGTCCTCCAACGAGTGGTCAGTAACATGGAACGACGTGTTGAGCCGTGCCTTATGTAGGATGGAGGACATTTTCAACATTTGCTATAGAGGTAAATAATCTCAAAAAATTCCTCTGCATTGCAGGTATAATAAGTTGTCGCTAGCATAACTCGTTTTGAAATAATTAAACAAATAAATGTGTCAGTTCCTCATATATCATCCTGTATAACTGTGAAATCATTAGATAAAAAAATAATGCAGACAGAATACAGATCTCGTTAAAATATGCAACGTGGCAAAGATTCCGGTAGCCTTAACTAGTCCGAAATATCTGCTGTTGTTTGTTTGCATTTCACAATACTTCAAAGTATTTAAAGTGTTGCACTATTGTTCTTTTGTTTCTCGTAAACTCATTCAAAAACAAAACACCTGGCTGAAGTATCACCCTCCTTTATGCTTGCAACAAAATTTTTATGTTGGCACTATTCATCACAATTAATAGATACCAGGAAAAAAACAAACCTGTTTATGAATAATTTGTAGTAAACATGGCAATACATAGAGAAATTCGCGTGGATGTAAGACATTTTATTCTTCAAATTCCCAGTTCTATTTCCTCGACCGCTTACCTAAGACAAGCGTTGCAGTCGATCCAAAAATTCGACAAAGGTTCCCTGTGTTAAACAGCAATTTCAGAAGAAAAGATCCATGTGTGCCACAGAAAATTACAGTTTGTTAAATATATCATTCATAACAAATAAAGGATGTTTTACTTGCTCGACTTTCTCGTACGTGCAAGCGAGAGAGAGAGAGAGAGAGAGAGAGAGAGAGGAGGGGAGAGAGAACGGCATAAAACAGTAACGAAAATGATGTAACACAAAGCTTTTCAGGAAATCCCCCAACCCAAACTACCCTTTACAGGAAATGTTTTCCTTATTTTTTCATTTCCCCAAAAACGACCCAAATGATTTTGATTAAAACGTTGCCGGTCCTCGTAGCCGTGGTCGCTGGAGTGTGTACCTCCGGCGTTCCCCAAGTTAAGGGTCGAGGGTTCGAGTCCCGCCATGGGCATGGGTGTTTGTGTGTTGCGTAATTGCGGAAATAAGCGATAACGAAAATAGTAAAAACACAGTAAATATAAACTGGGTAAAACAAGGGAGCTTTAAAAAAAAGTATGTTAGAGGTACTGTTGTGAGAAATGAATCTTGTATCTTAAATTTTCTGCGAAGAGCCTGTGAACTTCCTACTTGAATGTTATAAAATTATGTGCAACCGGAAAACTTTAAAAGATAGACAAAAACTTACTAAGGAAAAATAGACAGCTCATTAAAATAAACAATTTGCGTCCAATAACTTTTTTCCGGTATTAATCATTTCCAGGACATTCGCTGTTTTTTTTATTAAAATTTTCTAAGGATTAAAGTTATATTCTTTGGAGTTCTGTTTCTTTCGTCCTTCTGAGGTCATGTAGAAAGTAAGTAATTCAAAGCTAGCATACAGTGACCTACAGATAAAGGTAAAGGTACGGACGAACGAAGGGGGGCTCTCGGAACCGCGGCAGAGCACCGTACACAGGCCAACCGGCCCCTTGTGCTTCTACCGTGACCTCCGGGAGAAAGGGATGAGAGGAGTGACTCAAAGGGCGACCAGATGCGGATGACCATAGGCGCAAGCACAGTTGGGGTCCCTAATGTTTCCAGATTTAATGCCTCCAACGCCCACTCTGCTGGGCCCCGAGCATTCGGGGGGAGGGTCCTCCGATGAAACTCCCGTCCGAAAGCACCCAGAAGCAGGTTCCCGCCGAGCACTCCCTGGACGACGTCAGGATGAAACTCCCCCAGAGCGCATAGCCACCGTCCAGCCACAACCCGCCGAATATCGCCGCCTAAAACAGACGACAAGGAAGGTGGTGGGTACAGGAAATGCGGGGCAGGAGAGTCGTGGTAGAAAATGAACCACTCCAGCATTCGCCTGCCGACCCGAAGAAACCAAGAAAAACCCTTCGGTCAAAGTGGGCGGACGCCGGGAATCAAACCCGAGACCTCCGAATGCGAGTCGCACACGTACCACGGCGCCACCTCGCTCGGTAATACAGCGATCGGCGTTTTAGCCTCCCGTCCCCGTCTAGTTACTACAAAATGCGTGTTGAAACTATTGCGTACAATCTTTATCAAGTTCAACAGAAAGTAGTTTAAAAACAAACTTTTTATGAGTAATTTGTATATAAGTTATGAAAACAAGGCATAGTGTGCACAGATGGTCACATGACTGAAACATTTTTGTTCTCTCTCTCTCTCTCTCTCTGTCTCTCTTTGGCATTAACCTTTTCTGAAATATTCACCGCTGTTCGTCTAGTTTTCCATATTTTAAGCATGTACATTTGAATGTGCTCGAGCAAGATTGGAATATAATTTTCGACTTTTTAGATAGTTTGCTCGTCTCAACTTCATTTAACTGCAATAAAATTTGTATTACCACACTATTACCCGGTATATATATATATACAGAAAGGGTGTGTAATTAGATGTCTAAATTAAAGCAGCTAAAAGAACTCGTCGATACCGAATTTACCACGTTAGTCCATTTCCGTATATAGAAATATATGATCTGTTACATCCACATAACTATCTCTACCCACTATCGTTTATGCAGAGTGTATCTTTATTGGTGTCATACATTTGGGGAGCGTGTTCCTGACATCAAAACAGTAAAAGAAGTTCATATGTACATGAGTCTGAAAATCATTTATTTCAGAGTTACAACACAAAATCAAAGTTACAAAAATTGCTCGAACTGGCTTCCTCTTGCTTCGATGCATGCAGTAGGCCTGCGTTCTATGCTCTGGCGTACTCTGTTGAAAATTCCTGGTGTGTTTCGTACTTGGTCAAATCCAGTTTGGATACGTCCTCTCAAAGTGTCAACATCAGGTACAGAAGTCGCATAAACCAAGGACTTCAAATGTCCCCAGACGAAGAAATCCATTGGATTCAAATCAGGCGATCGAGCAGGTCATGTAATGGGTCCCCCTCGACCAATCCATCTTTGCGGAAATCAATCATTCAAAAACTTCGAACTATTATACTGAAATGAGCTGGAGCACCATCGTGTAAAAACCACATTCGTTGGATGATGTCCAGAGACGCATTATCTGTTAAATGATGCAACTCATTTCTGAGAAACTTGGAGATAGTTTGGCCATTTAGATATTTCATTAGGATTTTAAAATGCCCAGTTATGAGTGTTATGAAAATTGAAGATGCCGTCGCGAGTAAAACCAGCCTCATCCGTGAATAAGATACAGGTTAGGAAATTGATGAACATAGCGCGCTGCTGTAACATGCGTTGACAGAAACGTCTTCTTGGCTCAAAGTCCGCCTCATTTAATCCTTGCACACGTTGAAGGTGATACGGGCACAGAAGATTTTCATGCAGAATTCTCCAGATAGTCATACGACTAACTCTTTCCCTTACAGACATACGTCGTGTGCTTTGTAATGGGTCTGCATCCAAAACAGAAGAACTCGTTCTTCAAGCTCAATGCCTCGTACCGTTCTTCGTCTCCCAACATCCCTAGTATTCCTCTCAAATGCGCCATTCTCTCTCAAGCGTTGGTGAATTCATGCGAATGTTCTTGCACATGGTAACTGCCTGTCAGGGTGCCTTTCTGCATAAAGTTCATGTGCTCGTGCTGCATTGCCGTCTGCACGAACATACATGTAGTGCATATCCGTCTGTTCACTCATGGAAGACATCTTCTTTTACCTATAACAACGAAACGGTTGATTTTCAACCCATGTAGTATGAACTTTTTTTTACTGTTTTGATGTCAGGAACACTTCCCCCAAATATATGACACCAATCAAGATACACCTGTATTTACACCTATTTTATTTTTACAAAATGTTATTTTTCTTATTTTCTGTTACAAAACCTTACTTCATGTTAATCGAGATAACGTTTGCAGAAATATTTTCATTATACATTACGTTGTGGGTACAAGCTACAGAAGATTGAAGCGATAGTCAAATCTTTAAAAAGCAGGTCGCTATAAGCTGTGTTAGAAATTTACTTGTCTTTGAATGGCATCAGAGAAACAAACATATGTGCCTAAGCACTTCAAAAGAAATGCAAATGTATTGCAAAATTCAAAACAATGGTAACGAATATAAATGCTTTGTAGTTTTTTTTCTATCTCTTATTATGGTTTACAAACAATACAAAGAAAAACCTACAACATTCATTCAAAATGAAGCAGAACTTGCAAGACAACTCAGAAAACTCAAGATATACCTTTTAGTAATTTTACATTCAGGTGGCCTTAAAGCATGTATTTCCGGCGAAATCTCGATATCAAATTTTCGGATATATAACAGTCTACTTCTACTACTTGTTAGGTGCTACACAAAATAATGTTTTGCGGTGTGATATTTTACAGCCCTGCACCGAGCGTCACATTTGCGTTTGGTAGTTTGGCCCTGTTTTTCTCTTATTTTTGTGCAGTGTTCTAGACGTCCTGCGGAATCACGCTTCTTGGCTTTCAAAGCAGTTGAGCAGAGAAACTGCGAGAAGTTGTTGCTCAGGAATGTAGCACAGCAAAAAGCCTAAAATAATGCATACAAGTAGCGTAAAAATTCCCATGCATTAGCAACGCTGTCTGCATGGTAATCACGAAGCGTCTTTATAGTGGCTTGCGCTGATCGATTATATAAGTAACAAAATATATTACCGTGATAAATCAGATCTATTGTATTAGAGTGTGAAAGGAGGAAGTGGGACAAGGGAATCCCACAAAACACTCCTTCTAACATTACCATAAACCTTAAAATATTCATCAGTAAGAAAATTTCTGCTAGAAAGAGAAGGTGAAAATCACTGTGGCGTGACGTCACGAAGCAATCTTCGTGATATTTTATGATTGCCTTGCAATCGTGGCAGAAAGCAGACATCTACTGTATGCAAAAAGAATTGATTCTGCGAACAGTGGCATGTCGAACTCAACAGAGTAAAAAGGGAGACACCTATTTTTGCTTGTTTTCATTCGTATAAATGAGCAATGAAGTTCAACATTTGATTTCATTTGAGTAGCATTAGTGTATTTTTCTTTGCCATATTGTTGTAAATAACAAAAATGTTCAGAAACATTCAGCCTATAATCGTTTCCACATAACTCAATACTAAGTAATATTTGTATATTTTTATTTCATACCCTATTAAAACCCCACATTTTACTGGATGTTATATAGTAAATTTCATTGTAATTGGTTCAGCCATTTTAGATAAGATTAGTTTTTGCAATTAAATGCACACATACAAACAACATTTTTAAAAACACAATTTTTTTTATTTCGGTGTAGCGCATTATACATGGTAACATCGGTTACTTATTTATAATCAAAACTTAAGAACATTTTGGTTATAAATTTAGTATATATATATATACTAAATATATATATATATATATGGATATGTGCAGTCGTGCATCTTCAGTATAGATGCGATGTCAGAACACACACACAGACACGCATACATACATATACATATACACGGCGTGAGTCTTCTATCCTGCGGAGTACTCGTAACTAGGCAACCCTGCATTTTACAGACGATGCAACATGCAGGTGCTGACACCTTATTCACCAGCCCGCTGATTAGGGTTACGGTGGTGCTCGTTGTCGTGTTGTAGAAGGGCAATGGTTAACATGCTGGAAAGTCATGGTAAGGTCGAAACTTCAAATCACACCTGCGAATAAATAAGTTTTTTATTCATTTCTTGGATTTATTTATACTGTTCATTAAAGCATATTCTAACAAGTAACAATTTGTGTTTTAATGAAATTCACAAAATTAATCTAATTAACTTAAACGACACTTCTATGCCAAACTATCACTTCCCTTTAAATTTACTAAACATAAAAAGTACCTTCAAGTGGCAGTATTTGAACCTGGCAGCTTCATCACTTAAGGCGCCACACTGTTGTGCTACGAGTACAACTCACTACACGCACAGCGGTGCAAAGCAGTGATTTCGGCCGAAATTGATATGACGCGATGCAATGAACAGTGTTTACGGCATAGCCTGTACAGCATAACTTCTCAATCCGCAGGTTGAGAAGACTCAGCCTGTATGTATAACATATACAGAACAGCATATAAAAAAGTCAGTAATGAGAAACTTTTCAAAAATATAAAACTAGCTGTTGTTCCATATGAATATAACGCAGGCTGGGCGTCTTTAATCAGCGTTTGTGAAGCCTCTGAGCAATTCTATACATGGTATACACTGCCGTTTGTGAAAATTGCAACACCAAGAAAGAATTTCCGGATAACTCCAAACTTGGTGGAAGTGTAGAAGAGTTTGCAAGCAGTAAGTGATTAGGCTTGCAGAGAGATGGGGTACACGTAGGCCGAGCAGAGCCTTCTCGTGTCGGTCCGACAAACTCAGTGTTGCGCCCAGTGTAGTCAGTGCAGAGCTGTCAAACAAGGTGGAAACAATAAAGTAATTGCCAGTATGCCTCGTCGACGTCAAAGGGAGCCATATCGGCATGTGAGTGAGTTCGAACGGGACAGAATGATCGGTCTCAGGGAAGCGAGTTAGTCATACCGTGACATTTCGGCTCGTGCAGGGCATGGTGCTACGGCAGTGATGCGTGTGTGGAAGCAGCATAGAATATTAGACAACACTACAGCAAAACAAAAATGTATTTAGCACAAATATACAAGGTTAGTTAAAAGTCCCGCACCAGCCAAATAAATTCTGAAGCCTGTGTCTGATTAACACGAAACTCGGTGTACAGAGTGAAGTAGGTTATGTTGTATTGTTCTTTGCCCCACGCTTTGGGAGCCAATTTGAAGAAGGTTTTGTTGCTGCTACGTATGGAAAGTCAGTTTGAAGAAGATGTATTATATATCGACTATTGGGGAGCCGAACTTGAAGTAGTAGCAACCGCACGTATGGTAAAAAGTTTCCGGTAGCCTTCGCCTCAAATGTACTTTCCGGTGGCCTTTGCCCCAAATATATAAAATATACAATTCCATATACAACAGTGACAAGGATTGTAAGAAAATCCACCGAAACTGGAAGCATAAAGGATTTACCAAGGTCAAGTCGCCCGAAAAGTGCAACAGATGAGAATACTTCATTGGATGTTCTCCTCTGTGTGCAAGAAAATCCAAAAGTATCTACAACAAATTTGGCGTTAGAATCTACTACAAGCCAAAGTTCTGTGATGAAAATCACTAAACGTGCCAAGCAACAAAAAACTTGGCATTAGAATCCAGTATAAGCCAAAGTTTCATGATGAAAATCCTTAAAAGTGTCAAATAACATCCTTATAAAATTCAACTCTTGCATGAACTTTCAGAGGATGATCATGTTAGAAGGATGCAGTTTTTTTAGTTCCATTTATACCCCAACTTTAACTACATTGATCTTATCGACGACCTTCCTTTGGAACTTATTGCCTATTGGCAATGGTGTTAACTCGTATTCTCTTCTCGTTGGGTTTCTTGCAATTTTTGGGTTTTAATCATTAGATCACACACACACACACAATCACACTTCCAGACTCTGGGGAGGATAGGGAATAATCTTGGCTAGAAAAAAAAATTCTCACCCCCAGCCGGGGATCGAAGTCGGGACCCCTCGTTCAGTAGGCATGTGCTCTACCGACTGAGCTACGGGGCCAGCCAATGCAGTTTTGTGAGTTAATGATGGAGCGGATTAACAACAATCTAGTTTTTTAAAATAAATTGTATTCTCAGATGAAGCCACGTTCTGCCTGAATAAATTTATCAACAGACACAACTGCCGATACTGGTCAGACGTAAATCCACTCCGCCGGGTTTGAACCCGCGACCTCCGGAACTAGAGGATAGCATGGTAACAACTACACCACGGAGAACGACGCTAATAGATATTTGGAGTTGTTTCGTAATCAAGTAGTACCGGCCATCGCAAACTTGTTTTCCATAGCCAAGGCCATTAAGGTTAGAATCCTTTCATTTTCACTCAACATCGGATAGAATATTATTTAACACAGATTCAATCCCATAAATCAGTAAATCAATCAGTATCAATAAGCATGTTTCCATGGACATAAACAAAGGACAGTCAGTAATCATGCTTTTATGGATATAAGTAAAGGACAGTCAAATTACAGAAAATCAAACGCTTTACTTCGGTAAAGTTACACTTTTTTTTAGCAACAATACATTGCACAGAAGTATCCATTGTGGATCTTGTTGAAAAGCTATCGAAGAGTAATATCCGATTTGTAAAAAATATAGGGTGATCCATTTAAAATTTCGCCGTGCGTCCTGTGTAGTGGTATAATCTGTTTACGTACCTTGATGATTAATCGGCTGCTCCCACTTAATCTCTCTCTCTCCCCCCCCTCTCTCTCCGTCGTGGCGGAAGAATCTCGTATATGAAGATGCTATATTATGGAACGATGCCTCGTCTGTCAGTTGGTAAAGCTATAAGGGGTAATAGAGATCCAGGATCGTCGTAACACAAGAGTTATTTTTACTAAATAAATACATCATACATTTCAGTTAAAGAGACGTAAATTTATTGGGTCTCACTTTCCATTCACAGTTTGGCACACTTGCAAAATTAAGAGATGAAGATTAAAGCTTGTGACTATTTGATCTCCTATCAGGAAAAAAATTCAACACGTCTGAATATTATAAAGTATGAATATTCTGCCATATAGCAAGTACTACTTCCTCTAAAGCTGATGACGAACTGGCATTTTACTTGTCACGAGCTTAATGAATCTCTTTATAATATCTTACCGCGTATTCACTCATCAAGATTCATTATTTATACTGACTTTAAATTTAAGGCGCGCTTTTAACATCACGACTGACGTGGATTTTTCTCTAAAGATGATGACGAACTGGCCTGAATGGGCTATACGGTAATACAACTTGGAATTTTGGACTGCTACTTAATTAAATCTTATTCGTCGAGTTAAAGTCACATGTCTTTACACAATACAAAAATACCCTTATTACTTATTTTTGGCTGAAAAATGTATATGCATATATACATGTACATACAGGGTGAATCACCTAAAATTTACACCGCAAATATTTCGGAAATGGAAAGTGCTATTGATGCGCAGTTTTCACAGCATTGATTGAGAGTCAGGGGCTCGTACATTTAGCCTATAAACAGATTTTAATAATACTGAGAAAGTGTATTTTTTGAGAAAACATACAAAATTTTAAATGGAGCAATGCCTAGTTACATCAACAGAATAAAGGTAGGGTAAATTAGAATGTCAATGGTCTTTGTTGCAGCATTCTAGTGCAAGCGGTTTACGGGAAATCGTATTTTGAAATGTTTCCACCCCGACAATTGTTTGTCCCACTCAACCATCTTAGTTGCTAGGTACAATGTTTTTATGTTTGTTCGCATCGTGTTTTATGTTTATTGATTGCATTGCAATTTCTCGTCAGTTAGTTTGTGACAGTTCAAGCAGTAAATCGTGAGTGGAAGATGGGGTTTACTAATGCAGAAAAAGCGGACATGCTCATGGTGTATGAAGAGTGTAGGAAGAATGCAGTTCGTTCCTGTACGGTGTATGCGGAAACGTATCCCAATAGACGTCAACCATCTCGGCAACTATTTATCAACTTAAAAAACCAATTACGTGAAAAGTGGTACTATAACACATAGAAAACGTAACAGAAACAAACAAGTAACTGGAAAAGAGTCAGACATTAATGTATTGGCTGCCGTTGCAGTAGATCCGCAAATTAGTTCCCGCACAATCGCACGTGGAAGTGGCATAAGTCAGGCAAGTGTACTGCGCATTCTCCATCGACATAGGTTCCATCCCTATCACAACTCTCTCCATCAAGAGCTGCATGGAAACGATTTTGAGAATCGTGTTAACTTTTGTACATGGGCATTAAGACATGATACTCCAGATTCATCATGTATCTTGTTTAGTGATGAGGCAACATTTACTAATCATGGCCAGGTAAACCACAGAAACATGCACTATTGGTTCTGTTGACAATCTCCGTTGGCTTCGTCAGGTGGAACGTCAGCGTTCATGGACTTTAAACGTGTGGTATGGGATAGTGAACTATCAGCTCATAGGCCCTTGTTCATAGAAGGAACAATGAACTTGAACAAATATCGCAGCCTCCTGACAGACTGTCTGCCACAGATGCTAGAAGACGTTCCTTTGCAGACTAGGAGGAACCAGTGGTACCAACATGATGGCTGTCCAACACATAGTGCACGAACTACTACAGCCAATCGTTGGATTGGACGAAGAGGACCTGTACATCGGATCTGACCCCTTTAGACTTTTTGCTGTGGAAAAAGGAAATACACTATCTACAAGGAAGTACCAACTACACCAGACGATATGAACCGACGTATTACTGCTGCCTGCTCTGAAATTTCCGCTGAAATGCTAGAACGTGTGCAGCAGTCTTTCCATAGCAGACTGGAAGCGTGTATTGAAGCTGCCGGTGGTCACTTTGAACACAACCTTTGAAGGGATATGTTGTCTTTACTTGTAAGAATCCACAGAAGTATGGTAATTCCCTTTTGTGTTTCTTTAGTTTGTGCTTCCACAGGTTTTACAAGTGTCGGTGCGTAAAAGTTTCAAAATAAGATTTCTCGTAAACCATTTGCACTAGAATCTTGCAACAAACGCCATAACATTCTAGTTTACCCTACCTTTATTCTGTTGATGTAACTAGGCATTGTTCCATTTAAAAATTTGTATGTTTGCTCAAAAAATACATTTTTCATAGGCTAAATGTAAGAGCCCCTGACTACCAATCAATGCTGTGAAAACTGCACATCAATAGCACTTTCCATTTCCGAAATATTTGCGGTGCACGTTTTAGATGATTGACTCTGTATTTCAGCCATGTAGAATGTTTATGGTAAGATAGAATTCGTAGATAAACTCCAATTTCTTTGATAGTCCTCTTGCTTGGGTTACCTTGAGGGCGATATTTCGAACAGAAGTAATGCTTTATGCCTCTTTCTTAGACTGGTTTTTCGAAATATTTTCCTTTAAATCCTGTGGCATTGTCTGTCAAAATAGCTTGAATTTCACCCTCTTGCGCAACATATTCTTTAAGTATAATTCTTAACAAGCTTTACTGTTGGGTTTCTTTACTGGAAACATCCTGGTGCATTTGGAAAATATATCATATAAAACAAGGATATACTTGTATCCAAAATTGGACGTAGGAAGTTCTCCAAGTAAATCTATGCAAATCAGCTGATTAGGCTTATGACGAATAATAGAATTTGTCCAATAGTTCTCCGTTCGTTGCTTACATTCCTGACAAATCTCACAACACGATATGTATTTTCTTACTTTTTGTCTAGCTTTCGTAATGTACATGTTTTCTAAGATGGCATTGGTTATTTCATTAGTTTCCGATTGAAGCAGTTGTGAATGAAATTCACCAATAATTTCCTCTTCAAGTGATCTGGGTATTATTACTTTCCATGCTTTATTTTCCCGTCTGTGTCTCTTATAAAGAAAATTGACGTGCACCACAATACTGGCATTTGTATTATCGCTTATATGCGGTACTTTATCAAAATAACCATTCAATTTCTCATCCTCTCTCTGTAATTGCGATAATTTCTTCACCTTCGCTTCTAATTCCTTATTTAACTTTAGGTGAATGCGAAGTAAATTTACTTCCCTTTTAGGTTTATCAATGTTCTCCGGGATTCCTTTATGAAAGTTCAGTCTTGATAGATCACTGAAAGTATTTTGTTTTCAGGGAATATGAATCATAGCCGAGAATGGCATGTACATAACGAGAAAGTTTTGAAGAAGCCAACTTACAACGTTTGATGAATGTGAGGCTAATATTATCTGAGTACACTTTAACATGTTGCAGATAAATGTAAATCCTGAACCTACTGAAACGGTTGAATTGCGTTCCACTGTGCTTAATCACTGCTGATTACGTGGACGTTATTTTCAGTGTCATTTTGGCCTAAAACAGCACCGTACCCTCCTGTATATGCGTCAACGTAAATGATATCTACCATCCGTCATCGGGCCGCTCTAATAGAATGGAGTTTTCAAATAAATGTATATTTTCAAACATCTCTGTAAAGTATCATTCCAATTCCATTTCACATTCTTTTGTAGTAATACACGTAATGATGCAACTTCATGGGAGTATTTTGGTAGGAATCGACTTACATAATTCCAAATTCCGAAAATCCTTCTGAGTTGCTTTATGTTACGGAATTTTCTGTACAGCCTTTATTCTTTTTTGATCAAGTCGCATTCCTCTCTTGGAAATAATGAATCCTAGAAAACTGACCTCTTTTACACAAAAATTAGATTCCTCCAAGCTGACAGTAAATCCACATTCTTGAAGTCTGGACAAAGTAAAATTTAAATGATGAATGTGTTGCTCAAAATCCTAAGAAATTATCAAAATAATTGCAAAATAAAAACGTTGCAGATACTCCCGTTAAACCGGAAGTAGCAAAACACCCATAATGTCATTTTTGAGTTCCCTGTACATGACTATCTCTGTACACTGAGCTTCGTGTTAATTAGACACAAGCTTCAAAAATTATTTGGGTAGTGCAGGACTTTGAACTAACCTGTATAGCACAAACTGCACATTTAATGAGCTCTGTGTTTCTTTCTTTCTTTTCTTCCTTTGTTTCATTTCTTCTTCTTTCCCCTTGAAGTAAGATTTTCTCTTATGGTTGTCTAGTTATACAAAATTCTACAAGAATGAAGGGGAACTCACAGGCAATCCACAGAAAATTGAAGAAATGCATTTTACTCCTCAAATATCTTAATTAACACTGTCAGGACAGTTTTAGAGAAGATAAAAGGCAACAAAAATGTTTTCACGCAAAAGCACTTTAGGGGGGAGATTTCGTGAAAATGCCCGTATCGCAACTTTGGTTCTTTGGCATTTATTCAATTTTTATTTTTTGGTTATGCTGGTTATGCTGTTTACACAAACACACATTCCTGTGAAACCTCGATGTCGAACTTTTGGATGGAATAAGTTATTTTCTCCACCATCGATAAGCGGCAGAGAGACAAACAAATCTGATGTGTTACACTCACATGACTTTCTCTACTCTTGTACAAACTATTTATACAAACGCTTATTCTCCATATGCTTCATGTTAATCGAGATGATAATCTTATTGCTAATTTTCTTGTAGATGCAAGGGGAATTGCTAGCCTTTAAGCGATAGTCAAATATTTTAAGAGCTGGTTGCTATGTGGAGTATTCCATTCTCTTTGCATTACCAGGACAAAAAAATGAATAACGAATTTCCATTTGAGAAAAAGTATTATTGGAAAATTTAAGAGAATAATAAGCAATATCTCGAAAATGGTTCACTCAACAAAAAAATGTATATGACATAAATTGTGTATTTTAACGGGATCTACATTTTTTGTGTAGTAAAATTTTGTCTATCTTTATGGTTTACCAGTTATGCAAAAGTCGTTCACAATGGAGAATACTTTTGGAGACATTCCCAGAAAATTCAAGATATAGATTTTATTTGTCATGAAAATATCTTAAACATATGATATTTTAATCAAAATCGTTAGAGCCATTTTTGAGAAATTTAAACCTTTCGAAAAATCTTCCATGTAAAGGGTAGTCTGAGGTGGGAGGATTTTCTTGAAAACCTTCGTGTCGCATCCTTGGAAGATACTGAACCTAAATACCAAGTTTGGTGTTTATCCGACTGTTCGTTTTTGAGTTATGCTGTTCACAGATACACCCACATACACGGACATGTTTCCAAAAATGCTTTATATGCATTCAGTGCACCTCAAAACATGTATTTCCGGTGAAATCTCGGTATCAAATTTTTGGGTGGAATGCAATGCTTCCCCTACTTACTATACGTAGTAGAGAAAGTAATAACATTTTAGATACCATCACATTCTCTACTGTTCACCTCAGGTAGCGGAAGCATTGCATTAGATCCTGAAGAACGACACTCCGATTTCATTGCAAATTTTGTTTTGAGATCTTCTGTATATAAAAAATAAAGCAGACATGTTAAGTATTGCTGATGGGATATTAAGCATCTGACATCGAACATCGCGTGATGAGCGTGCTACCATTGCTTTTAATTTGAAGGCAATTCTGGCGCACGAGTGCCACCATTCCTTTGGACAGAAACAAGATTGCCAGCCTATATTATGCTGTTGTGTTCCTCATTTTCAAAAGACCAGACGCAAAAGTCTCTCGCAATTCCATCATCGTGATGTCACGCTATCGAATTCAGCTTCATGCTATTAGAACGTGATGTAGAGCATAAGCGCTTCAAAAGTTCCTTGAGCGTGAGTGGCCTCCGCGTGCTCTAGGGTCTAGTGCACGCTTTTTAGCACCGCAGTTGATTCACTCTTTTTTGTTCCAAAAATGTGAATATCTCTAGAAGAGCAGATTATACCTAATATTTAAGTTTTGTCGATAACTCAGCACAAAATCATTGCGGTATAATTGATCCGTCAAAACGGAGTTTTTTATTTACCCCGCAATGTATAATATTTGTTTAGTTCAAAATTGTGATTTGAAAAGCCGAATTTTGCTCATAGAGAAGCCCATTAAGTACTAAGTTCCTCGTAAAACCAATTTTTCAATTAAGATAATACATTAACATTACAAACATAACATCAACATCGTGTTGTGCTTACTAGTGGTATTTAGTTTTTCTTAAAACATTTTTTTAATCACAACGTAGTTTAACTAGTATTATACCAGGAATACTTAAATATCTGTGCTTCTAGTATTAAATGGTAACAATATTTACTCCAATGCTATGAAACAACAATTGCAGTCTTTCTTAATATTCAACGGATTAAAAGAATCTTCATATAACATTTGTAAAATTCAGCCTTGCTACAACCTATAGAACCCAATTCATTCTTGGGTCACTTAAATAACGAGGCTTGGTCTTTTCTCCAAAAGGATATAAGTTATATGCCAAGACTAAAAAACTGCGTTGAAATCTCGATATGCGTTCCAATTAACCCATAAAAACGCATGCGCGTGAACATAACTAAAAAACGAGAAATAGGATAAACACCAAACTTTATTTTTCAGCATCTTCCAACGATACGATAAGGAGATTTTCAAGAAAATTGCGCCACCCAGAACAACCCTTTACATGATAATGTTTCCATTATTTTTTATTTTTCCTCTATTTTGATTAAAATGTCACCTGTTAAGTTTGTTGTGAGAAATGACATTTTGTCCTGAATTTTCTGTGAATAACCTGCAGAATATCCTTTATTGGATTAAATTTAATAATTTTGTATAATTAGGAAACCATAAGAGATTGACAAAAATTACTGCAGTAAAACTGTAGAGCTCATTAAAAAAGTTTGTATTACATAAATGTTTTAGTAGTGTTTGCTATATTTGAAATATTCTATGTTTAAATACTCAATGCAAAGCGTCATCTAACATACGTGCATAGAAAGTTTTCAAATCTTATCCCTCTTTTCTTTTCTTTTTATTGCAAAAGCTTACGAAGAAATGATGGATGGAGAATCACTTTTTATATATTCTATAGTATAGTACATAACGGATATACAGATTTTTTTAACTTTCCAGCTGATTATGTTGAAAGCGACACGTTTTCAAGAAAACGATTTATAGTAAATTTTTCTTCATATGAGCAGGAAAAACATTTATATTAGTTACATTTTATTTTGTGCATTTTCCAGGTTCATTTTATGGCCAGCTAATTTTTTTGAATGGTAATGGTAATTTTTAAACATATTTTGGTGTTGCGCATAAAAGCAAATGAGTTTTGCCTGAAACATTTGCTTTTATTAAACCAACATTATTTTATAAACTATTTAAGAAGTTTGAGAAGAAACCTAATGTCTGTATTTAAACTACGTTTGGGTTTGTTTAAATTCAAACTAATTAAATATAAATTAGTCCTTCAGTGTATTACCGTTAATAATTATCGTTTAGCTTTATATAACTTAGAAGCCATATGAAATGAACGAAAAGAAAGAAAGAAAAACACATATATTTTAGGTCAAATACGTTTCATTAGCACTAGTGGTTTCCGAAATATTCGTTGTTGTTGTAGCTTAAGCTTTTTCCGCGCAGAGTTGTGATCAGGCATTTATGAAGCATAATGTGAAAATGTGTGATTCTTTTTTTTTCAGCATGCTCTCATTTCTAACAAAACCTTACTTGTGGCAAATAAATAACTTTATTTCACTGCTAAAATAGATAAATAACTTATATACCTACTATAATTTAATAAGAACAATATACAACATTTAAATAGTATAATCTACCTAATCAATCAATTTCTAATCACTACACAGGGTTGCTGTGTACCGTATGACACAAAAGACACAAGCCCTTACTTGTGGCATAAACAGTTATTTTTTCACATAGTAAATAATACAACTTAAGTTCATCTCTAGATCATTTAAGGCAGAACATTATTGTGAATAACATAGTGTGGATAGAAGAATCACGTTTTACACAATGGTATTAGACTACACAAGGTGTATGTGTGAATTGGTAGAGAAAATCGTGACAGTGTGAGAAAGTTATTGTCTTTATTTACGTTGTTAGCCCCACGTATGGACGCCAATTTGAGAAAGTAGTATTTTAGAAGAAGTTGTATTATATTTCAACTGTTGGGGAGCCGAACTTGTAGTAGTTGCAACCGCACGTATAGTAAAAGTTTCCGGTAGCCTTCGCCCCAAATGTACTTTCAGGTGACCTTTGCACCAAGTTTTAAAAATATTAATCTTGTAATTTGACTGTTTCTTTAAATATTATTATTTATGTTTGCCTCGCCTGCGTCAGTATTTATTTTAGATATCTTGGCAGGGTTGTGATGCGACAAGAATGTAGGCTTACACAGATTATAATTTTACTTCACTCCTTTTATTAATACTTGATACGATTTAAATAACACTTCACGATATAGAGAGCTGTGAGATTCTTTTTATTAATTAATTACACTTTTTAACACGTAAAACTATTTTCGTCTCACACGAATATGTATTAAATTTCTCGAGGACGCATCTCGCAGCCGGTTAGGAACACTGTCTACAACCAACTGACTTTTGAATTTGTAAATTTTGCTCCAGTTTAGTTTCTGATTGGCTAATGCTAGTCCAATAAAATACCTTCACTTAAATAAAGCTTTTTCTGGTTGTTGATTGGCTATTTTATGAGCGGTCACAAAAATTACATTATTGCTTCCAAGAATCAAGTAGCATTAAACTTTCAAATTCATTATTGCCTCAAGGTTACCTCATTGTTAGCAACTTTTGATCTATTCTCACAGTTCCTATATAATTAAATTACATAACACTATTACACATGTATACAATAATATAAACATATACAATGACTGTAATATACACTTTTATATCTTGTTGTATACACATTTTGCTTTATGGCGGGCTGCAATTGAATTTACATATTATATAATTAGACTGAAGTTATTTAAGTGTTAAAAATACTGCCTCAAGTGTTACACAACAGTTTTTCTTTCTTTTCTTCCTTCCTTCCTTTCTTTTCTTTGCTTTTAGAGACGAGCAAGAGTAACAAAACAAGCGGTGAAAATGTTCGATGTAAAGCTCACGAAAACTTTGATGTAGATATATAATAATTATTAAAAGCGCTTTTTCCAGTTCATCCGCTTAAGAATTTTCTTCTCCATTCAATTTGTATGCTGAATAAGTACTCTCGAAGCGGGCAAGCAGTTTCAGAGCACCAGTCTGGATCAGGTTGCGGCGTGAGAGAAGCTGGCCAGGAAGTCTCACGCTTGGTGGACAGAAAGTACGTGTTGTAATCTATTGGGTTATGTTCAGAAGCAAGGGAAAGTCAGCTGAAAATGTTGTCGCTTAGGAACAAACGGTCACTAGACCTTTCTCTTCTTGCGGTCGTGGAGGTCACTCGCCGAGCACTGGGTCAGCAGGACCACAGCAGGTTACCTGTTATGAACAGTTTAGGTACTTAGTGCTTTGCTTGTTTCCAGATTATGGGTAATCATTCTTTTAAGATGAACGATCACGAAAGGAAGTGAAAAGCAAGCAACCTGGCATACTTGCACAGGCTCTTAGATATTAGCATTTGTATATGAAGACGCTGCGAAGAAGCTAATTAACAATTATAACTGTACTCGTTACGTTAATGTCCGAGTCTCAAATACTGCAACAATGGAGTGGGCTGTGCCGTTTCCTTCTGTCCTCAGTGCAACGAAACAGGCTACACCATTAGGACTAGAACTAGGAGCGGAGGAGCCTTAACACCTCGACGTAAGGAGAGGGAGGGGTGAGGTGAGAGGAGACAGAGGCCGGCCGGAGCAGGAGGCACGACGGAGCAGAGGGTAGGGCCCCTACATTTCCAGGTTGAAACTCCCCGGATGGCAGCTGGTAACACCGACTCCCATCCCCCTACAGACTTGCACATCCCACTGGAGGGCCCTGGTCTCGAAGATCGCCCCATTCCGGGGGACGAAGGGTTATACAGAGCATCCTTCTCCCCCGCCATGCAACGCCGAGACTCCCGCCGACACTTGCAACCCTGAAACAACCAAGCAGATGAAAGGTGAAGTGAAATGAGAAAGGAGGTGAAATGGAGGGACAGGAAATTTGGAAGATGTAATTAGCCTTCCGAGCGTTCGCCTAACGACCTGGAGAAAACCACGAAAAACCTATGGGTCGGGAAGGTCACCCGCGGGAATCGAACCCATGGCCTCCGTATGCGAGTCACACGCGCTACCGCCTGCACCACCTCGCTCGGTGACTACGCTATTAAAAAATACAAGAAACAAATTCTGATGTGTTGCATTCACATGAATTTCTATACTCAACTTTTTACAAACTATTCTTACAAACTCTTATCATTCTATCTACTTCTTGTTAATCCAGATGAACTTTCATTGCAGATTTACACAGATACAGCATGTCGCTATGTGATGGCTTTGAAATTCCACACTACTTGCATGACCATAAGAAGAAAGAAAGAAGAAAAAAAAGCAATAGCGACTTACCAGTTGAGAAAAAAGTAAATATTTGAAAATTCAAACCGATAAAAAGGAATATCTCGGAAATGGTTAACTTCAAAACAAAATTTGTTTCACATAAATTGTGTGCTTTAACGGAATCTAGATTTTTTGTGTAGTAAAATTTTGTATATCTCCTACATTTACCAGTTATGCCTACAGAAATCTTTCGGAATGAAGAGAACTTTACAAGCTATTCCCAGAAAATTCAAAATATGATTTTATTTGCCATGCAAATATCTTAAACATATGGTAATTTCATCAAAGTCGTTAAGAGCCAGTTTTGAGAAAATAAAAAATTTCGAAAAATGTTTCATGTAAGGGGTAGTTTGGGGTTGTGGGAGGTTGTTGAAAATCTTCTTGTCGCATCTATAAAAGATACTGAACTAAAATACGAAGTACGATATTTATCGGACTCTTCATTTTATAGTTATGCTGTGCACAAACACACACTTACACATAGACTTTCCTAAAAAATGCTTTTTTGGGTTCAGTAGGCCTCAAAACATGCATTTTCGGTGAAATCTCGATTTTCACATTTTGGGGGAATACAATACTTTTATTGTAAGTACGTAGTAGGGAAAGTAAAAAGCATGGCAACGATGTATTTCGGCTCCACATGGAATTAAATAACTGTCAAACGCATGCAACTTTCAGCTGGAAATTTCCAAATTCTTTATAGAACAAAAATACACCAAAAAGTTATTTAACTTACACCTCCAGAAAGTCACAAGGACATAGTATTATTAACTAATCAGCTTGATTCAACAGTTCAAGCGGATCACAACCTACTGCACGGCCGCCGTCCTCATAACGGAGAGAGTGCATGCTATCCCGTTGGTTTACGAGGCTGTGGTCGTTACTTTTCCATCAGCAGCTTCCCAATGGGCCCTCAGAAACTTGGCGAGGCTGAGTGTTCCCGCATCAGACTTTCCAGGAAAGGAAACATTCCCTTGCTCTTAGAGAGAATCAAATCCGGATCCTCTTGTCGTAGGTAGCCGCACTGTGGAAACGGTTACACATGATTGAATGAATGAAAGCCATTTTGTCCCTGAAGCGCTACGACCTCCTCTTACGAAGGAGAGCTCGTTTAGAACTCGCGGGGAGCTAGTCCGCATACATAAACACATGACTACACTAACAAAAAGTATTAAACTTTGAAAAACATTGTGCGGACTCCGTTTACTATGGTAGGCCACAGTATATTATTGTTATTATTATTATTAGTAGTAGTAGTAGTACTGTAGAAGTAGTAGTAGTAGTGTTGTAGTAGTAGTAGTAGTAGTGTTGTAGTAGTAGTAGTAGTAGTAGTAGTAGTAGTAGTGTTGTAGTAGTAATCATGGTAGCAGCAGTAGTAATAGTATTAGCAGTGAAGTAGTAGTAGTGTTGTAGTAGTAATAATAGTAGCAGTGAAGTAGTAGTGTAGTAGTAGTAGTGTTGTAGTAGTAGTAGTAGTAGTAGTAATAGTGTTGTAGTAGTAATAATAGTAGCAGTAGTAGTAATAGTAGTAGCAGTGAAGTAGTAGTGTAGTAGTAGTGTTGTAGTAGTAATAATAGTAGCAGCAGTAGTAATAGTAGTAGCAGTGAAGTAGTAGTAGTAGTAGTAGTAGTAGTAGTAGTAGTAGTAGTAGTAGCAGCAGCAGCATAGTAGTAGTAGTAGTAGTAGTAGTAGTGTTGTAGTAGTAGTAGTAGTAGTGTAGTAGTAGAAGAGTAGTAGTAGTAGTGTTGTAGTAGTAGTAGTAGTAGTAGTAGTAGCAGCAGGGTAGTAGTAGAAGTAGTAGTAGTAGTTTAGTTTATTAAGTTACTGCATATTGTTACATATCACAGATTCTGTTTTGTGCTGTGTGACAGTGAAAGAGCAGGTCTAGTGGACCTTGCTCTGCTTTAGAAAATAAATAAACAAATAAACCTAATTGTATAAAAACAGCAATAATCGTAAGAGTATTGGAGACCACAAAAAGCTTTTGAAGATGGATGAAGCTAATCGTTACTATACTTTTGCCAATTACATGGATAGGTAGCAAAACAGCGACTAATCTTTTTTCTGCTTATATTCAGTGACTTAAACTACATAGTATACCCATTTCTCTTGTTCCTGCAGAAGCAAAGCTTTGTCAAAGCTTGCATTTGTTGAAATAGTTGCAGACTTTCGCTTTCCAAATTCGTCCATTCCTGGAGTATTACAGCTATAAACATACCAACATATTGCGAAACCTATGTGGGAGTAAAAACGGAAGATGTTTGTGTGTTTGGACTGCTTCCAAATACATGTCCATGAACATCTTGATATATTTAGTTAATGTTGTTACTGCCCTCAAGCACGAAAAAACTTCACAAACAAAATGTTCTCCTGAAACTAAACGGTGTGTTCATATAATGCAAATATGTTACAACTAATTTCTAGTCTTTCTTCTCAATGTTTATTCTTCTTCAGAGTAAGGTGATATATTCCGATCAAGATGAATATAACCTGTACCTGATGACGCTTTATGGCCTTCTCTACCGCTTACCGATGGCAGCGGAAATACCGCAATGGACACAAACGTTCAAAATCGAAGTTTCACAGGAAATACATAATCACTTGGCTAACAAAAACGTATGTGTTAAATTCACATGGCATATTCTACCCATTCTTCTACGAACTATTCCTTCAGCAGCTTCGGGTTAATCGAGATAAACATTTGCAGAAATGCTTTTATTACCTACACATTTCGTGAAGGTACAACGCTGAAGCGAGTCTAATTTTTTAAAAACCGATCGCCATGTGATAAATTCCGTTCTCTTTGCATAACCACGATAAGAAACGTATAGCAACTTACCACTTCAAACCAATAACAAGAATATCTTGAAAGTGTTAACGACATAAAATTATTTATTTCACATGAATGGTAATGAATAGCTAATGTGCCCTAAAACCCCACTACTACTGATATAAATTGTGTACGTTAAAGAGATCCACATTTTTTGGTAGTAAGATTTTGTCTAGCTCTTACAGTTTACCAGCTACACAACACTCATTCAGAAAGAAGAGGACTTCACAAGCTTTTTCCAGAAAATTCAAGATATACTTTTGTCATTAAAATATCATGATATTTTAACAAAAATCGTTAGAGCCATTTCTGAGAAAATAAAAAAAGAACGAAAAACTTTCCATCCAAAGGGAAGTTTGGGGGTGGGGATTTTGTTGAAAATCTTCATGTCGTATCCTCGGAAGATACTGAACTTAAACACCTAGTGTGGTATGTAACCGAATTTTCAGGGGCTCTGTTCTCAGGCATATGGACACACGCACGCGCGTGCGGACCTTTTTCTAAAAATGCTTTTTTATTCACGGGACCTCAAAACGTGTATTTTCAGTGAAATCTCGGTATCTATTTTTGTTGGATTACAATAGCTCCTCCACTTACTTACTTACTTACGTAAGTAGAAGAGAAAAATGATAAATTAAATAAAAATAATAAAAAAACACTAGAACTCTACCACCTCAAAAATCTACTACCGAGCGGGATGGCTCAGACGGTAAAGTCTGTGGCCCGCATTCGGGAGGTGCCGAGTTCAAATCCCGTGGGCCGACCAATCTGTCTGAGGTTTTTTCGTGGTTTTCCTCAGTCGCCGTACCGGATTGGATATTTAATACCACGACCCAAAGTTCCACCTTAAGCCTAAAACAATAGTAAAATGAAAAATAAGTGGTAATAGCGAATGATATGCCATCTATATACAGACAATATAAGCAGTTAGACTGGACGGTACCCTAACGCCATCTGCACGGCACGAAGCGGAAGATCCGGCTACCATGCGCTGGTGGTCTCTGTGGGCACGTGACGAGGCAACGTGGCGTTTGCAGGGATGAGACCTAGAAGGCTAACTGTCCACCTTTCTGTGTAAGGGCGGCGGTTGGACTGGACAGCACCCTAATGTCATCTGCACGGCATGAAGCAGGTGGTTACAGGGATGAGATCTAGAAGGCTAACTGTCCACCTTTCTGTGTGAGGGCGGCGGTTGGAATGGACGGCAGCCTAATGCCATCTGCATGGCATGAAGCAGGTGGTTACAGGGATGTGGGCCAGAAGGCTAACTGTCCGCTTTCTGTGTGAGGGCGGCGGTTGGATTGGTCGGCACCCTAATGCCATCTTTACGGCATGAAGCAGGTGGTTACAGGGATGAGACCTAGAAGGCTAACTGTCCGCCTCTCCGTGTGAGGGCTGCGGTTAGACTGGACGGCACCCTAATGCCATATATACGGCATGAAGTAGGTGGTTACAGGGATGGGACGTAGAAGGCTAACTGCCGCCTTTATATGGGGGCGGCGGTTAAACTGGACGGCACCCTAATGCCGTCTGCACGGCACGGGGCAGAAGATTCGGTAATTATGCGCTACGGTCTCTGTGACAGATGACGGAGCGGGTGGTTACAGGGATGAGACCTAGAAGGCTAACTGTCCATCACATATCGTTCTAAGAGTTATCCACCAGCAGATCCGTCGCTGTATAACCAAAGAGTTAAAGCGACGTAAAATAAAATGGAGTAAAAAAAATCTTCTTATACAGAAAAGTTTTAGCTTGCATTTTCCGTAAACAGGCCCTAGGACTTTTCACCCTCGCAGAATTTCATAGAACTGCGTAACCTTGCGATATATACGTGCTAATTATATACATCTGCTTAAAAGATACTTCATGTCAAAAACAATTCTTCGTCGCATTAACCATTTCCAAAATCTTCGCTATTGCTCCCTTGAATTTTTCCACATTTGAACTTTAAGTAGTTCTTGTCTTTCTCAAGAGAACATGCAAAGGGTATATAATACATCATGTCTGGCGTGTAATTATTGCTGTTCATTGCAAGCAATAAATGTTGGCTAAAAGCCGGGCCTTACTGAACAAACCCAAACGTGAGCGAAGGCACGACGAAATCTAAGCAGATGTAAGGTCAAAATCAGCAACAAACAAATTGATAGGATAACGGTGTCGTATATAGTTTTATTTCAGATCTAACAAAACACATCTCCGCTCGCGTTACTTAACTGCGGAGATTTTCCCCTTCTACTATCTCTTTTTCTCCCTCTGGCTTACCTGCTTTCCTCTCTTTCTCTCTCTCCCATTCCCTCCTACCTTACACTTTCTAACTCTTTATGCTTCCGTCACTTTCTTCCTTCTCTCTCCCTCTCTGTTTAAAGTACATGCCATACGATATTTTGAAAGGATGGCCAAAATGTTTTTTTTCTGGGGTGTTAATAAACTTTAAAACATGGATAGGTAAACATAAACCTGTGTCTGTTCTTTAAGCATATTCCGCCAATGGAACTAAATCGTTTCCCACGCTATCGGGTTTTAGTATAGGATTATTATTTAGTAAGGAAAACTTTATAGAAACTTATTCATCCTAACGAAATTTTGTAAATAAGAAAACCTGCCTTCATCATTGCGCTTATAACTTCTTATATACAGCCTTAAAAAAATAAAACAACTCAATAACAAGTGATATATTTCGACTGTTTTATTTTGGTGCCCTCTTAGAGCTTCCCTTCGAAGCAAAGTAAGAGGTCATTTATATCTTATCCGCTAAGCGAGAAAGTATGCTATATACCAAATTTCATAATAAGCGGCTCAGGCCACCCTAGAGTGGAAAGTTAATGAAAATCCGATTTGATACATGAATTTCTCTATCCTCTATCGTTTATAAGTGGATATACAAACTAGTCTTGCTAAAGCTTATTTTTATATCTACTTCATTTTAATCCAAATACCTTTTGCAGAAATAGCTACATTACACATTTCGTTAGAGATACAAAGAGAACAGCGAAGTCAAATGTTTAAGAACTGGACGCTACACGCTGGCCTTAAAACTCCATGCTGTTTCTATGCAATAGCGAGAAACAAGTGAATGTTGAAAGAACTTTAAAAGAATGACTAAGTATCAAACCATTAGAACCATTAATAACGGATATCTCGGAAATAGCTGATGCCACAAAAAAGTTATTTGAAATAAGTTTTTTTTTTTTTTTTAAAGAGGTCTACATTTTTGTGTAGTACGTTTTCGTCTATCGCTTAACGCTTAGCAGTTATACAAGATTATATAACATTCCTTGCCAATAAAGAGGACTTCAGGGTTATTCCCACAAAATTCAAGATACACATTTTATTAGTCATGTAAATAACTTTAATATGTGGCATTTTAATCAAAATCGTTAGAGCCATTTTTAGAAAATAAAAAAGTTGAAAAATGTTTTATTTTAAGGGTAGTTTGGGGTGGAATGATTTTATTGAAAATCTTCGTGTCGCATCTTTGGAAGGTACTGAACCTAAATACCAAGTTTGGTATTTACCCGACTTTTTGTTTTTCAGTTATGCTATTCACAAACACACAGACACACAACAAGCCTTTTTCTGAAAATTTTTCTCCTTTCATTTTTGGACCTCAAATCACGTATTTCCGGTGAAATCTCGATATTGAATTTTTGGGTGGAACACAATACTTACCCTACTTACTATACATAGGAGAGAGAGAGAAAAAAAATTCATTGTAATTTTAAATGTGCAATTTTAGGCTTCAGTCCTAAAATGACCATCACAACGTCCTCCAAATATTTTCCCCATAATATCAAGCAGCTTTTATTAAAGAGATTTCTTTCTACAACGCTTAATTTGAGGCAGTATTTTATATCACAACACTGTGAATGCCAGAGTGATTGTAGTGTAAATTAGCATTATTGTATGACAATGATTTGAGATGTTTGTTAATTATAAGTATTGTTAGGAAATAAGTTTACACGGCCTCATTGAAACTGACAATAGGAGTGGGTAACAATGAGCGAGGGGGTGAGTTGTTTATCAATTAGAAGAGACAAACAAACGACGTCAGAGTAGCGCGCTTTTCTTTAGAAATGGAGGGAATATCTTCCCTAGAGCATATGAGTTCGTAATTTTGATTGGATAAAAAAATAGACGCTAATGTTGGCGCGCTTTATTAACCAATAGCAGCTGGATTATAATCTTTAGGCATATCGGGGTGAGGGAGTATAAATGCTGAAGCCAGAGACAGGTATCGCACAGTTTAAGAGAATCATTCACGCGTCACACGTCGCACAGTTTAAGAGAATCATTCACGGGTTACACGTCGCGCAGTTTTACAGAATCATTCACGAAGTACACGTTACGCAATTCTACAGAATCTCTCGCGTCGTAAAGCTAGTTATAAAATGTGAAATACGCGAATTAATAATGTGCGGCAAATAAGTGATTATAGTTACATTCGAAAATATAACAGTTTCAGTCAGGCGTGTATCAAGAGTAAATATGTGAAATCAATAAAGTGTGACGGCAATAAAAGTGTAAAAACAAATTCTTTTATCAGTGTTATCTTTTAGTAACAACTCCTTTCCGTTTACACACCCTGTTCAAGAGATTTGCTCAACTGAGTAATAATAGCTAGCCGGAGGACAAAGAACACAAAATTCAAAATAGTAAAACAATAATAGGCGCTCAGCAAATAAGATAACACGAACGATACCGCGACAAATTTTGGAAATATTCTAGTCTCAACTTAAATGGTCCACCCTGCATATAGATATTAAGGTAAGAAAAGTAGTTACACTGTCGAAGTCTTCAGATTCACAATACAAAGCTTCTGTGTCATGCTTCTCATTGCGTGACCATATTTTTTGAACTAGCTATATTACGTACTACTCGTAACTGTCTCAACGAAACTCAGCCTATGCACGTGGTTCCAAAACAGAAAGAGCATAATTCTTTATGTGTAACCCCTCCACTACACATGCACGTCTTAGCGTGTGTGTCTTTTTAAGGCGCATGGCAAAGTAATGCGTATACGTTCCTCCCAAGCCATCTTTTTGTTCGCCGAGAGGAACATCCTCTGGAGATGTGTGGACCATTAGTGAAGGACGATGATTTCCCTAGCCGCCGACGTCATGCCGTTCGCTACCAGTTATGGTAATTTCTCAGTTTATGGACAGACTCCTCTGGATGCAGCTTTGACCCCAGACTGCTTCTTTTTATTATTCCCCTTGCTGCTCTTCATATGTGGGTAAGAGAACTTGCTCCATTAATTGTTGACATGCGGCTCAGCATCGTCAGCTGTTACTTCGAAGCTTTAGGTTACCGTTTTCAACATCACAAGAAGGGAAGAGACACTGAGTTCGGGTCGAGTTTCAGAAAGTTACGCCCATGAAATAATGGTTTAATTATCACTGTGGGGTTAATTACACTTTAATTAAACAAAAAGTGTTTCTTAGGATTAAAAATCCATTACAGTTCTAGCTTAAAGAATATTGCGTCAAAATATGCACAACAGTTGTACACAATGGTGTTATACACCAAGTTAATCGCTTTAAAAGGAATTCTACTAACCAAAATTAACAAAAAACAGGAAATGTTTTGACAACGTAAATAAAATATTTATACCTATTAAGACAAGACGAACATATTTTTGTAGGAATCTACACTTTATGCAGCACTTCCTGAATATGTGGTATCAATTTAAGGATCTTGGTTAAACACACAAACAAATATGTTTGCTTTTGTAAAAAAGTAATACTAAGGCATAAAAACCACTCACGATTGTTATTCTCTGTGCTCTTAACTCCTTGTAGTGTGCTGTGATCGCCAACAGTAAGCAAAGCTTCATGCATTATAAGCGCAAACTGGTGTGATTGGGCAGTGTGAAGTGACCGTGAACAGTCCCTGGAGTCTAACTCATAATTCAAGATGTGTATCGGTGACGTCAAACCAAGACACCATCCCATTCGGAGGGATGGGGTGTCATGTGCCTATAACTCGTATATCCGGAGCCGAATTATTCAAATACAGCTTGGCTCAGCTCCATAAGTCCGTTCGCCCAGAAGGGTAGGGCAGAAAATTGGCACCAGAATGGGAGGTACTTAAAAACTCTAGTCCAAGTTGGAGAGGGAAAAAAATATTCCAAATGGTCCGCAGCGGTTATGTTCTTCGCCCATGACTGATCCTTCCACGTGGCTGGGCGTGGACTTGAATTATAATCTGCGCTTATTTATTTACTTGCTTCTTTACCTTACTGCCTACAACTACAAACCATTTTAGCATGAATTAGCTATTTTTGCAAACAAATCTACAAATACGCTTTGCTGTAATCAGGCTACACATACATTCAGAATAGTTCGTGTATTAACTGAGGATATGGTAAAGCTGCATTCACAGTAGGCGAATTTTTCGTTCACCGCATTTCCATTCACTCACATGCGTATAACGCAAACCAGTGCCCATCAAAGATTCTTCATAGAACTATAGTCAATTGGACAAACGGTTAACGAGAAAGATAGTGTTTAAGAGATAGAGATGGATCGCAAATTGAAAACGCTTTTTGTCGGTTTATTCGTTTTGTTTTATTTAAAATAAACTGCACAACTTGTGAGTTAGCAGCTAATATCGGTGTTATTAGGTTTCTGATCAGATTGTAACAAAGGGTTATATTTAACGGTATTACTGATTTAAGGCACAAATAAAATGTAATACTTTTAGACATATGGGATGGAAAGAGTACACAAGCCCATAGATTACATCGTGATTCTGAAGTTGCACTGAAATAAATATTTTGATATACAACTTCTCTCTCTCTCCCCCTCCCTCCGAGCTATAGACTGACTCTAAAAGTTAGTTTGTATGGGACATTTATTGTGTTTTTTTCTGCAATACGTTGTATTGATAGCTCAATATTTTAGACGTTTGGTAATAGTCAATGCAAACTTGAGAATAGTTTTGCCGATGTTTACAGGTGGTTCTGAGCACAGGCAGATACTGCTTCTCTGCTAATCATGGCGACCTGGTGTTTCGCATTTGCATTCACATTTTGAATGCGCCGTTCAGGTTTTGGATCCTTTTTACTTTCTCTACTACGTATAGTAAGTAGGGGAAGTACTGTATTCCACCCAAAATTTCGATACCGAGATTTCACCGGAAATACATGTTTTGAGACCCCCTGAATCCAAAAAAAGCATTTTTGGAAACATGTCCGTGTGTGTGTCTGTGAACAGCATGACTCAGAAACGAACAGTCGGATAAACACCAAACTTGGTATTTAGGTTCAGTATCTTCCAGAGAAGCGACACGAAGGTTTTCAAGAAAATCCCCCCACCCTAGATTACCCTTTACGTGGAACATTTTTCGAAAATTTTAATTTTCTCAAAAATGGCCGCAACGATTTTGATTAAAATATCATATGTTTAAGATATTTTCATGACAAATGAAATGTATATCTCGAATTTTCTGGGAATGTCTCCAAAAGTATTCTTCATAGTGAACGACTTTTGCATAACTGGTAAACCATAAGAGATAGACAACATTTTACTACACAAAAAATGTAAATCGCGTTAAAATACACAATTTATGTCATATACATTTTTTGTTGTTGAGTGAACCATTTTCGAGATATTGCTTGTTATTCCCTTAAATTTTTCAATACTTATTTTCTCAAATGGGAATTCGTTATTCATTTTTTTGTCTTGTATATGCAAAGAGTATTAATCTGTGGCAAAGAAAATGGTGCTGCACCTAGCAACCAGCTATTAAGAGATATGTATATGCTTAAAGCCTACTGTATTTCTATATTGCCATTGTACATATATATTCCCCTTACATCTACAAGAAACTTAGCAATAAGATAGTGTCTGCAAATGTTTATCTCGATTAACATGAAGCATATGGAGAATAAGCGTTTGTAAAAATAGTTTGTACAAGAGTAGAGAAAGTCATGTGAGTGTAACACATCGGATTTTTTAAGTCTGGCACACTACACAGCTAGGAATATTCACCAATTTTATTAATTATTGTGTAATTTTTTCCCGTGGATATCAAATATTGCATCTCATTGCTTCTCCAGTCCTTAACAATTCTGGAAACTGAACTTTACAACATAAATCTACATTCGATAAATTAACAGTTTCGCATAATTCGCAACTGAAGTTTCCACAAGATCCTAGCTTTCGTGCTGTACTGCATCCGAGATCGACGGAGAGTGGCACGTGTTTCGTGACCCGACCATCCTTAGTCACGCTACTCCAGTAGATAATAGCATTTTGCACCGAGGTGAAACTAGATGTCAACTATTAAACATTTCGCATATCACAAAATGGATAATCTATTAACTTTATAAAGATATAAAATTTGTATGTATATATATATGTATTTCTTTACAAAATTGATTAACAGCACGCCCCATTACATACCTTCTATTACATAATTACAGTTTTCAATTTGTGCATTTATTCTAAATTATGTTTAATCCATAATGTATTTGTAATTATTACTCTTTTACTAAGATATTAATCATTCTATCAGTTATTTTTGTAAATTCTGTCCTATAAATTTATTTATTGTGTAAATTGGTAAAAAGCTCCGAGATAAGTGTTAATATGCCTCTCATTGTTATGGCCTCCGTTCTTCCTTATCTCCCCAATTAGTGTTGATCTTATTTGCCTTAAGTCCGGACACTCATATTGTGGTTGACTGTTGTCCTCTACCGCATGTTCATGTTGGATCTTCAATGATGATGTGGAATCTGTGGAGGTAAGCTCTGGTTCTTCAGTGACCTGTGATGATAGCTGTAAATTCTGGTGTTAAGGTAAGTTGACTTTCCTTCTTCCAATTACAGAAGGGAAAAAGGATTTGATTGTAGCACCTTTGGTTGTTGCACTCCATGTTTTGCCATTATTGTCTTCCAGTTTCGGTGATTTCTTTTGTAATTGTAGATTTTGGTGTTTTGCTCTAGGCTATCTCTAGTTCATCATCAGCAGTTTCTTTTGCTAATTTATCTGCCAGTTCATTTCCTTTGATACCTATATAGGCTTTCACCCAGACGAATTTTCCACTGGTTATGTTCAAGGTCTTTTATAGTTTTCAAGATGTCCCTATTAATAGGTTGGGTTTCGTGTGGCTATTGTGAGGTAATTTTACTGTATGTATAAACTGCTGTCTTGTTTTAGGTGAGGCCTTCGGGATTACTATTTTCTCAGCTTGATTATTAGAACATGTACTATGCAATCTATATTTAAGCTGGCGAATTGGGGTTTCATCTTTCATTATCGCGGCTGCAGCTCCCACTTGGTTTCCTGTTTTACTTCCATCACTATATATCTTTATAGTATATTCTGTATTATCTTCGAGCTTTTTTTAACTTCAATACTTCTGCTGGTGGATACATTTTGAAGGATCCAGTGCGAGGCAGTATTTTTATCACCTAAATGATATCAGTCAAATTATATAATATAAAATATAATAACAGCCCGCCTTAAAGCAATATGAGTAAAATATAATACATAAAGTGTATATTACAGTCATTGTATTATGTTTATTTTATTATGTACATGTATGAAATGTTATGTGGATGTATTACGTAGATTAACAATGTAGGAGCTGTGAGAATAGAAGCAAACTGCTTTCCGTAGCAAATAGAATTACAAAGTAGAAGCCGAAAGTTGCTAACAATAAGGTAATCTTGAGACAACAATAAATTAGAAAGTTTAAAAAGGCTACTAATAGTTCTTGGAACAACAATAATGTAATATTTAAAACAGTTTATAAATGCCAATCAAAAACTAGAAAAGCTAAAAATTAAATAAAGGCATTCTATTTGAGTAAGATTAGCCATCAGAGACTAGAAATAGAGGAAATGTACAAATTCAAGCGGTAGACGCTACAAGAAAGCGAACCCAAGCAGTTCGGTTTGGTACGGGTTCAGTGTGAAACATAAAAATTCATTGCGGGGAGAAATATATAAAGCTTACCTGTTAGAAGTGCAATTAACAATAATCTCACAGCTCTATAGTAGGATACATCAGTGAAGTGTTATTTAATCCTGTGAAGGAATAATAAAGGGAGTGGAGTACAATTATAGTTTGTGTAAGCCTTCATTCTTTAGCCGTACCAGCCCTGCTAAGAGATACGTATTCTGCAAATTACACTTGACGAATCCGAGGCATATATAATTTAAATAAACATTAAAATAAAGTTATTTTTAAACGTGAGGCGAAGGCCACCGGAAAGTTTGTACAGTACGTGGGGCGAACACTCCTAGAAACAATCTCCAGCAAAATTGGCATCCATTATGTGCGTGGTCTAAAACAGCTTCACATTGGTGACTATACGTGGTGCAACCGCTACAACAATAATAAACTCCCGCAAGTTGAACATCCAAGTGTCTGTTCCCGTGGGTTGCATTGTATAGACTTGCTTTTCCTGGAATCGTTGTGTCTATTGGTTGAACTTCTGCTATAATACATGAAGCATCATATGATAAGTGTCCTGTAAGCTTATATATTTAAATATTGCATAACCTTTAAACTCTGTGTAGCTTTCCTAAGTTCTTCCATTTTTAATGCTTCCTCCCATCCTGGTGATGCATGCGTTAAATTGGTTCTATTGCTCCTTTGTATATTGTCCTTACCGCCTTGTTACCAAGACCCCATTTGAGTTTTGCGGATTTTGAAGGTGAGCGTATAAGATTTATTGCTCTTTGTGTAGTACTTGTATATGTGTGTCAAAGCTGAATCTTCTATAAATATTAATTCTCATGTATTTTAGCTCAATCTTCTGTTGAATATTGTTACTGAGGTAAATGTTTATTCTCTGATTGTGGTAAATTTGCTCAGAGGCCTCTTTATCACACTTGAGGTTCTTTTACGTGCCGTAAATCTACGACACGGGACAACCGGCTTTACTTGCCTTCCGAAGGAAGCCATGGTAAGGATTTTTACGGCCAAAAAAATCCACCACCCGCGACCTCGGGAACTAGAAGCTAGCATGGTAACCACTACACTACGGAAGACGACTTTTCAAAAGAGGCTAACTTGGCCTTGGATTGCGGATTCTTCATATTCACCAGCTTCACTTCTATTTCGTTGTATATATTAAGGGGTTCTGCATTATGTGAAAGCTATGCAGCTTTTGTGTAATTAAATAGCCAAGGAACCAAATAGTAGTTGCAAAGGTTCAAAACTGACTTACTGTAATTATCTAAAGAACTATTCGACAATTCTGACGGATGATTATTCCGCCACCAAAGGGTACTTACTGGCTATGCAACATTTTCAGAACTCGAAAGAATGTCTTGGGGAGGTTAAGGAAGTCAGACGTTCCGTGATGTTTCACACCCTTTTGCATCAATATCGGAGGAGTTTTCATCCGTTATTGGGAATAGTTGGGGCTGTACGAATTACAATTATAAGGGACAAAGGGGAGGATTCAACATAAAAAATCATCTAGATCATTGTACAACAATTTCATAAACAACGGGGGAGGTAAATGCAATTAATTAATTCGTTCATTAGAGTTTATACAGCTAACCGTGCAACTTGAGATAAGCCAGCTAGTTGTTAACATAATGTTCCACAAAAACACAGTATATGAAACATAACAACTTGTTAATAACATGCTTTGTTAGATACTACAGAGCCAGCGTTTTACATCAGAGTTGTCCGTCCTTTTATAATGACTATAGGCACCTCGCCTGGCGCAGACGATAATGTAGCGAGAAAATACACGAGTAGGTGTTTATCTCGCCTCTGTAGCCCTTTTCCTGGGGGGTTGAGTGACTCTTATTTCAGATGTGACACTAACAAATGACCGTCCACCAAACGCTGTATTTGCTAGCAGGTACCCACGTCTCTTTTTGTTTTATCCCCCCCTCCGGTTCCTTCGGCCCGTATGTCATCCGGTACCGTGCACAAAGTTTCACTTTCAGGCACCTGTCCGCCCTTAGGATGCGGGGCATAGGGAGGGACTTGCATAACCTGGGTGTGCGGATTTATGTGTTTTACGAGGGTGGCCCCAAAAACTACTGAGCTCTACCGCGAGTTCGTAATTTTATGGAGACAGCGACTCTACGTTTAGACACCGATTTAACCCGTGAGTTACATAGAATAGAATTTAACGTTCCCTTATTCATACTAAGTAAAGCAAGGACAAGCAGCGGAAAAATATAACAAAAGTTTTCCTTAGTAAAAGGTTGTAATCCCCCCTCTACTAAAAGGAGGGAGGAGTCTTACAAAATCTCTGCCCTGCATCCTTAAGTGATACTCAATTTAATTGCGAAGTAAGGTATGTATCCGACTTTCTGTTTTTGTACTGTCCTGTTCACCGAGATACACACACACTCTCTCACGGCCCACTTTTATTCAGGGTTGCTACAATCTTTATTCCTCTGGAATCTCGATATCAAGTTTGCGGAATGCAATACTTCCTCTTCCTTAGGTAAGCGGTAGAGAAGGTAAGAAACACACCACACAACTTTCATGAAGTTCTCACTTTGGCTTGATTGCAAATCACAGTCTGTTGTGGAGGGATAATTATCGTTTTTCGAGATGTACAAACAACAAATCATAATTCAATTTGCATGTTCTGGCAAGTTTAAGTATTTTTAATTACAGGAGCTTTCAACGCTTAGATAGAACATATTCTTAATGTAGTGCCTGGAAATGGCAAATGTCGTATAAATTAACAAGGAAATAAATTTGTGAAACAGTAAAGCAATGGCTGAACGTTCCTGTGTTGAATAACCGCATTAGAATTATCAGAAATAATTTTCCACGGTTTTACTATGTGCGTAGAGTTAGATAACGCTCTCACTCTTGCACAGTTACTTCTGTACGCTTCTACGCTATGCCCGTAATCTCATTTTCGTATGACATGTGTATTTATAATTCTTCTTCGTTAATCTTCAAGGTGTTTGTGATTATTTTCCTTTCTATTTATAATTTATTAATAAGTTTGTGCAGGGGTCATAACTAAGCTGTATAATTTATCATAAAGACTGTGATCGCATATTATATTATGTAAACAGCTATAAGGAGAATAATAGCAGAGAAAATATATTAAAATGTAAATAAGTAGGAAAGAGAAACAGGTGCAAATAGTTAAATTTTATAAATATAATCTAATATAAAGTGTTATAATTGTATGCATGTAAGAAGAGGTATTTGTAAAAAGACGTATAGAAAAGTATGCTAGCCAAATGAAGCAATTTTAGTAAGTTAGACCTCGGCAAACAGCCAAGTAGCCCCCACAATAGGTTTAGGTAAAGGCTGACCCAGCTAGAAAAGGTGACATCGGCGAGACACAGACACATAGAAATTCCTAGATATGTCAGTAGCAGCCTGACTGCAGGAAAAGGAACGATTGAATTCCCATACAATTCTACATAACATCTATAAGAACGGAAGTTACAAACATTGGTGCGAATAAGCACGTCATGACATTTAGATATTAAAAGATTCTTATCATCCAAAAGCTGAATTTACGACAGTTCATGTGAGCAAGAGTGGGGGAAATAGCGTGTGACTGCAATGACTTAAGCTTCCCACTAGCATTATTAGAAGTAGCGAGGTAACAGGAAATTGATCATGAATTCGGAGAAAAGTTGCAAAGCAAGTAATTAAGGGAAAGTAATTTGACTAGCCGCTTTCAAACATTCATTTCAACTGAAATAAAATCCGGCTAACAACCAAACACGTGGTTGTCATATTATTGCTCTCATTACCCACTCCTGAGGAAAGAGTCGATATTGAACAGGTTTTATTTACAGCATCTTCAAGTACGAGACACCAGCCGGCAGCTCATCAAACCAAGAGACTTCAAGATGGCGAAGGGAACACCTAAGTTGTACCAAGCGAAAACTCTGCGCCCGAGAAGACCCGAGACACGTCACAACTGTCAAGTCAAAATGAAGGATTCTCTTCAAAACAATACATGGGCGTAGTACATCCACTTTTGCATTCTGTATATGTGCACTAATTATTTACACTAATGAGCTGTGAATTATGCGTTTGAACCGGCCTATATTCATAGAAAGTTTGCTTGTTGCAAATACAGCATATTTCAAAAGTGATGGTTCACAATATGCGAAGGAAAGACGAAGCGAAACAAATAAAATCCTGTAATCATGGGTTCGGATATTAACCGGCTACGAGATACGCTTTTTCTCCTTGGGGCCCGCTAAATACTAAGAGCTAAAGTGCAAATATAAATAATCTTACATGCATAAATAAACATTGTTCCGCAAATTAACTCTTTATGAGATACGCAGTCCCTATGGGATCTACCGCTTTTCAAGATTGGTATCTCATCGATAAAGATTTGAAATCGCTTCATGGTTCAGCAATTTATGCACCAGCTCTAGTAAACCGATTTAAGGTAAATATGGAATTAACTGTTGTTCCACACAAACCGTGTGTTGGACAAGCTTAAAAAATCTGATGTGTTACACTCACATGACTTTCTCTACTCTTATACAAACTATTTTTACAAATGCTTATTCTCCATATGCTTCATATTAATCGAGATATCGAGATGTCAATCTTATCGCTAGTTTTCTTGTAGATGCAAAGGGAATATGGTAGGTTTTAAGCGATAGTCAAATCTTTAAAGCGCTGGTTGCTATGTGGCGCATTCCATTCTCTTTGCATGTCCAGGACATAAAAAAAATTCTGATGTGTTACACTCACATGACTTTCCCTACTCTTGTACAAACTATTTTTACAAACGCTTATTCTCCATATGCTTCATGTTAATCGAGATAAACGTTTGCAGACTCTATCTTATTGCTAATTTTCTTGTAGATGTAAGGGGAATATATATTTACAAGGGCAATATAGAAAAACAGTAGCCTTTAAGCACATACATATCTCTTAATAACTGGTTGCTAGGTGCAGCACCATTCCCTTTCCCACAGATTAATACTCTTTGCATATCCAAGACAAAAAAATGAATAACGAATTCCCATTTGAGAAAATAAGTATTGAAAAATTTAAGGGAATAACAAGTAATATCTCGAAAATGGTTCACTCAACAAAAAAATGTATATGACATAAATTGTGTATTTTAACGCGATCTACATTTTTTGTGTAGTAAAATTTTGTCTATCTCTTATGGTTTACCAGTTATGCAAAAGTCGTTCACAATAAAGAATACTTTTGGAGACATTCCCAGGAAATTCAAGATATACATTTTATTTTTCATAAAAATATCTTAAACATATGATATTTTAATCAAAATCGTTAGAGCCATTTTTTAAAAAATTAAAATTTTCGAAAAATTTTCCATGTAAAGAGTACTCTGGGGTGGGGATATTTTCTTGAAAACCTTCGTGTCGCATCTCTGGAAGATACTGAACCTAAATACCAAGTTTGGTGTTTATCCGACTGTTCGTTTCTGAGTTATGCTGTTCACAGACACACAGACACACATACGGACATGTTTCCAAAAATGCTTTTTTTGGATTCAGGGGGTCTCAAAACATATATTTCCGGTGAAATCTCGGTGTCGAATTTTTGGGTCGAATGCAATACTTCCCCTACTTACTATATGTAGTAGAGAAAGTAAAAAAATCTGATGTGTTACACTCACATGACTTTCTCTACTCTTGTACAATCTAATTTTACAAACGCTTATTCTCCATATGGTTCATGTTAATCGAGATATCGAGATGTCAATCTTATTGGTAATTTTCTTGTAGATGCAAGGGAAATATGCTAGCTTTTAAACGATAGTCAAATATTTTAACGCTGGTTGCTATGTGGCGCATTCCATTCTCTTTGCATGTCCAGGACATAAAAAAATGAATAACGAATGTGAGAAAAAGTATAAGTATTGTAAAATTTAAGGAAATAACAAGCAATATCTCGAAAACGGTTCACTCAACAAAAGAAACGTATATGACATAAGTTGTGTATTTTTACGCGATCTACATTTTTTGTGTAGTAATATTTTGACCATCTCTTATGGTTTACCAGTTATGCAAAAGTCGTTCACAATGAAGAATACTTTTGGAGACATTCCCAGAAAATTCGAGATATACATTTCATTTCTCATGACATTATCTTAAACATATGATATTTTCATCAAAATCGTTAGAGCCATTTTTGAGAAAATTAAAATTTTCGAAAAATCTTCCATGTAAAGGGTAGTCTGGGGTAGGGGGATTTTCTTGAAAACCTTCGTGTCGCATCTCTGGAAGATACTGAACCTAAATACCAAGTTTGGTGCTTATCCGACTGTTCGTTTTTGAGTTATGCTGTTCACAGACACACACACAGACACACACACAGACACACACACACACAGACACACACACACACACACACAGACACACACACGGACATGTTTCCAAAAATGCTTTTTTTGGATTCAGGAGGTCTCAAAACATGTATTTCCGGTGAAATCTCGGTATCGAATTTTTGGGTGGAATGCAATACTTCCCCTACTTACTATACGTAGTAGAGAAAGTAAAAAAATTGTCTGATTGCACCTTAAGGTAAAGATCATTGCATGTCTGCTCTTGGAAAATTGTCATTATCTCGATGACAGTTAATTTTCGGACCAGTGTTTGTTGTACTTTTTTGGGGTAGCTTCTTTAAGTTCACTTTTGAAACATCAGAGAAATGTGATTAAAGTACGCCCAGTTTTGTTTAAGTGGCAGTGAAGTTTGTGGATAAACAAAGTAAAATACAGTACGTATGAACATGTTAACTAAAGAATTAATTTGCAAACCAATGTTTAGTGGAGCTTGTATGATTGCTTCTGTTTGCACTCCAATGTTGTGATTGTCTCGTGATTGATAAATTAAATAAAATTGTCATCGCTTTTGTTGGAACTAGTACTTGGCATTCAGCGGGCCCCAATCAGCAACAAAATAGCATTATCTCGTAACCGGTAACATTACAGCTTCTCTTCATTTTTATTTCTCATCCCTACATTTTGGACCAGCACTTTTGAAACATTCCATATAAACGAAACAAATAACAACTCTGGGCTTGTTCCTGCAGCAAATTCCCATCCTTGTCTTGTCATGCAACAATATTCTCAAAACCCGGCACCCCAGTTATAACGCAACCCTGAATCTAACATGGGCATATGACTGAATGAGCTTGATTATTCTAGTCGGATAAGTGAACAGAAATAGCTGTTCACAAACAAGAATAAATAGATCGATAAGCGCAAGGATGGAGCGGACCGAAGGAAGGAATTAACTGAGCACAGTACAGAAGTAATTATGGAAAAAGCCGGAGAAAGAAAGCAGCACAGTAGTGTGGCAGCGGAGAAAGGACCATCAGACAAGAGGGCAAGGGGGCAGGCAATTACAGAGGAGGACCCGTTGCAGTCAGATTAATTAGCGATTCCGCCCACAACGTGAATGTTGGAGCGCCATGTTATTCTTGTACTGCGATATTTAATAACGCGCGTTTTGCGATTGTTGCGAGGTTACAGTCTTACAATCATGCGTTCGTGGAAATATGATAATACCAAATTAAATCTTCTTCTTTTTGGAAAATTGCCATAGAAATAGTACTTATTTTGTAAGTTTACGGAGTAACAACGCTGCTTAGAGAAGAGGGAAGCATAAACTGCTTTCCAATATCATTGCGTATCTTAGAATAGTAGAAATAACGCTAGGTATAAATATACTACTCTGTTAGATCAGTAATGTTCAATTTAAAGCACCAATTCGCCACCTGGATTGTGTTTTATACACATTTAAACACGCGTGTAAAAGAAACAATATGAATAATTTAGATATAGATTTCCCTTGGTGCTGTTTAATTTCTTGTGACAAAATTAATGGAACAGTTATTTTATTTTTTTCTAGCGCATATGTACTCAAGGTACCGGAAATACAAGCTTTGATCAAAACAAAACAGCATTTTTAGCATTGATTTCCGTATTTAACTTACGCAGATGGGTAATAGTGCATTGCGCCGATGGTCGCTTCTCCCCCGACCTCTTTTCCAGGAATCCCATTCGGTGTATTCGTACTGCGTCGATGGCCACTTTCCATTAGCGCCCCAGCTAATGAGATTATTATGAAGGAGCTGTCAATCAATGCGGTTTAAGGAAAAATTACCCGGTTAGACAACTAAGACCACAGATAGAAGGAAGAAAAGGATTAAACAAATCTTCACAAAACATTAGCATAACTGTATATTTGTGCAAAATAATCATTTTATTCGTTATATACATACATGCATACCAACGAATAAAGGTACATGCAAGGAAAAATTGGGGAAAATAGTAAGTAAAAGATTTAATTTGATTTAGTTAATATTAATACTTATTATTAAGGCACAGTTTTGTGTAAAACAATTTACCTCGATGAATTTGAAATAACCATCTGTGATGGTGTTACTGAGAGACATGGTAGGAAATTTGTACGTTTCTCGAAATCTCTACTCCTCATTTATCCCGCATTTGCTAAAAAAGTGTTGCAAAGTTTCCTGTTTGCATGCTGTATTGTTTATGGAAATACATAACTTAAAAACCAATGTTCTCAGAAATTGTATTTTATAATTTTTCGCACTTAAAATGCTCGTTACGAAGCAGCATATCAGTGCGACATTTTAATTTCTCTGCAGCCTACTTATTGCTTTTCATAAAAAGGCCCACCAAATGTTTCAGATATTAGAATGGGAAATAAAATGTATATCTTGAATTCTCTAGGAATAGCCTACAAAACCATCTTTACTTTATGTGAATTTCATGCAGCTTAAAACCATGTAGATTAGGCAAAAACCTTTTACATAAAAAAATGTAATCTCAAGAAAATGTTCAAAAGAATTTTTTCTAATGTATTATAGAAGTATTTCTGTCGTATGCTTACAGTTCTCACAGTAAGTATATCCGCACAATCTCATCAAAAACAAGAAATATGATGCGGTACAATTATATGACTTTCCTATTCCTTACAATTTCACAGGTATTTACTATTCATACAAAATGCAATTCTTCCTTTGCCTTACGTTCACTAGGATAAAATATCTGGGTGGAAATGATTTCAAGATTAGCGGAATTAGTAGTTTCTACATGTTCATGTTCAAGGCAGTGAGATGTTACAACTCTCTCTCTCTCTCTCTCTCTCTCTCTCTCTCTCTCTGTGTTCCTGTCATGAGATCATGGAGGTAAACAAATGAACAGTTCGCGAATTTTCAATCTATATCTGCCAAATGTACTTAATTTGACAAAATATAAATGTATTATAGCATGAAATATTTCCAAAACGGTAGACACTAAGAAAAAAGTTATTTTGGCAAGGTATGTATTTTAATGAGCTTCACGTTTTTGTTTTTGCCTATCTCTAATGGTTTCTCAGTTAAATGCAGTTTTATAATATTCACAAACATATGGTACATCCTACTTTAATCAAAATCGTTAACATCCATTTTTAACAAAATGAAAAATAACAAAAAAGTAGTTTGGGGTGGATAAAATTTTGTGAAAATGTTCATGTCACATACTTGGAAGATATAGAACTTAATTAAATCAGGGACCTCAAAACATGTATTTTCGAGTGAAAACTCACATTAGGTACATTGTAGAGAATGCAAGCCGATTTTCTTGCATAAGCAAGAGCATGGCGAAATAAACATAGCAAAGTCATGTAGCTTCGTTTGAAATCACTTCTAGCTAAACATTTTGAGCATTATTAAGGCAGGATTTGAGGCATCACTTTTGAGACGAATACTATAATATGCAAGGGAATGCAACGTTTGGTTGGAATACAATACTTTCTTACCTATCATCTAGAGGAAGTAGAAACGGGAATGTTAACTTTGTAAGAATTCTTAAGTTTTGCTGAACGTTTAATTCAAGTGGTCAAACATATGTAAACTGTTGAAAATATATTCCCTAACAACATTTTTTTTTTTTTTTTTTTTTTTGCTGAATCGTGATTATGTTCCCTAACAAGTCTGCAATTCACGTCGTTATATACCTCTGAGAAGAAATGCGCGTTTCAGTTTTAACGTATACCCCGCCATTTCTGAGCGGCCAGTGTAAGCTGCACATTGCGATATTTGAAAATTTCAATAACCCGTAACTCGCGGTTCCGTTTGCTGTACATGGAATAGATATTCATTAATAAACACAGTATAAAAAGCAAGATGAAGTCTGAGAACGTCTTGATCGTCGGCGCAATACCAATACCTAGTTAGACATAAATTTAAAATGTTAGCGAAAATCTTTCCTGCAAATTAACTTTTAAGATTTTTATCAACAAGGGAAAAGTTGAATATAAATTTAAAACTTTAACGAAAACTTTTCTTGAAAATAAACTTTTAAACTTTATTTTAATGTACCAAAGCCTGCCCTCTTTCTTGTACCTGTGGTCCCATTTGAGTAGCCAGTTTTTCCTTAAACCGCGGTGATTGACAGGTCCTTCCTAACGACCCTCATTAGGCGAATCCTAATTAATTTTGACCATCGACGCAATGCAACAACACCGACGCAGATATACATCACACGGACACAGGAGGGGATTCAAACACCCATGCGACGAGTATCAAAACCAAACGCCCTAATGACCATTGCATTAACCGTTTCCGAAATTTTCGCTTTTTATGCTTACTTTTCCCCCAAAATGAGATGACGTACCCCTCCACCATACGAACATCTATGACACAGGCTTGATTATCCATATATGCTGGATTTCTGAGCGGGTAATTTTACTGTCACTGGTTTGGTATACAAGGAACAGTGACGTCATAACTGGAGAACGGGCTAAGATCTTGTAAATAAGATTCTTTCACATCTTCTCACTGAGAGGTTTAGGTAAAGTGTGGCTCCTAGTAGTAAACAAATTAGATGAATAGTTGATGGAATCATTGCGTTATGCAATTATTTTCTTACTGTACCTATATACACATGTTGTATGTTTATAAACGCGCATCCTGTTTCTGTTCCTCTGCAGGTATATCATAACATACTTGAAAGTCCGGATTCTCCCTTTTGCCTGGACCAGCATAACGGACTGGTTCATGACGGACTCGTAACTTCACGTGTTTTGGAACTCATACGGTGTTTTCCTTCTGTAAAAACTGTAAAAGACGTGAAGCTGCTGGCTTAGGCAATGCAGCGATGCTAAGCACTAAAGGTGCATAATATTCTACACAATTATACCCCCTGTCTTCTTCTGCCTGTTAAACATGCAACCAGCTTATTTTAGTGGCGGTTGACGGGTCGTGCACCAAAACATTACAGAAATAACTTGCATTCCTTCTTCATGCACTACGCTTTACAACCTCACTACAGATACAGACATTATATTCCAGAATGACAAAACCGGTTTAGCCAATTCTGCTAAGTGGAAAAGTAAAGACGGGAAGGAGATGAGGTGAGAACTTGAGTACGTGGTATCTGTTCTTAGCCTAAGGAGTATGTGTAAGTGTGAAGTTAATACAAACACTGTAGCTATTTTAGAAATGTTTTAAACTCGAGACCTACAGTTGTTTGTAAGTAAAGTGGAACAGTGCAGGACCTCTCCTCCGTGATAAACCCACTCATTTTTCACAACATTCTATGTAAGGAATTCAAACTCTTCTTTCCGTTTTATTACCCACAAAACTTTACAATCACTAAAACACACAACTTTCACCGCGAAAGGGAGGTAGGGCAGTGAAATCCAAAATGAACTGTTTGGAACAGCAACACAAACTATTTGCATTTAGATTGCCCTCCGCCCGCACACGTACAAACTTTCAACCGCCAAATCAATCCAACATGTGACGGGAATCCCGTATATTTCTGCCCCTAAGGTGAGAGCTGACGTCAGATCGTTCAAACAAGTGCCCTTGTTGCGAATCACGTGCAAGGTGTCTGTTTCCTAAATCAACAGTAGGGTCAAGTGTTGTTCACAGGTCTCGAGTGTTTTCCAACTGTGTTCAATAGACTCCGAACAGCCGCTTCACAATCCATTTTCTGTGCATTTCTCCGCCTTTCTGCCTTGGTATTTCAATGTTCATAAGTTCATAACTAATAAAACTTATGCTCTCTCTAACTATAGCGTGATGGGTGTCTTAAGAGGGTTATTTACAAAGAATATTTCCTGAATAGAATAAATAATATCAAAACTTATCTTGAATACTGAATTTAGGAATTTCTTTCCCTCTCTTTCGTTTTCCTTTCTTGAGAACTACTAATTTTATTAACGCTCATATGAATGACAAATGCGGATAGAAGCATTCATGTAATCCGATTGTTTCTAAGAAAACAGTTACATGGTATTAAAAATAAGCATTAAAACAATTTATTATATCGGTATTATGTAAGGAAGTTAAACTGAGAACTTCAATCACCGAAATACTCACCGTTTTAGCTGGAACTCGTTAACCACCTAGGTAGTTGTAATATTACGTAATATTGTACTGCTCTTTAAAATACCACGACATTAACGTTCTGTTATATCATCTGGAGACAACTAACTACCTTGCAGCACTAATGTAAACATTCTGAATTCACTTAAGCTCATCTTCCGACTTGTTTTCAATCCAAACGTTTAGTCTCATCATCATCTACACGTTTTGTCCATCACTGTACTGTTCCGTTTTCACAACCAATAAAGAAAATACTGGTCTCTCTCTATCTCAGATATGGGAGTCCTATCCTTCTTTGCCGTCTTGGATTATACTCAAAAATCTTTCTTGGTATTCCAGAGTATTCCATCCGTTGCAAATCTTCTTTCCGGTTGTTTCTATTTTGTACAATTTTATCCCTTAATCTACAAATATTTAACTCTTCCCTAGTTTTTGTGCCGTTGTTTTAATCCATTCTACTATATCCCTCGAAAGCTCCTAGGAATCTCATTTCAACTGCTTCAATCGCATTGTGCTATCTTTTTTGGGGAGTCAATGTCCAAATCTCGGAACAATATGGAGACGTTGATATGGATACTTCACTTTATGAAACTTCACGACCACGAAACACTAAATGGGTAAGCGCACGAAAAACATATTATTCTTATTCATATTCTTCCAGGTGTGTGAATTACGGAAAATGTGTCTCTTCTAAGTCTTACACAATTTCGTAACTACGACAGACAAACATTAGGATTAATCAAACCTCTAAATCTCCCCATGAGGAAAATAACTAACCGCAATTCCACGTATTAATATGTTTTGTTGTAATATTCAATGAAGTACAAGATATAAAATCCTATGTGTTACATTCACATCTACCCTGTAATTTCTACACATTATTACTAAAGCTTATTTTCCTATCTACTGCATATTAATCACGATAAGCATTTGCAGAAACAGTTACATCACACATTTTTCGTTGTAGGTACACGCGGAATAGAGGAAACCGAATAGATAGTCAGATTTTTAAAAGCGGGCTGCTGCATGCTGAACTAAATTTCATACTATTTCTATGAGAAACAACTGGATTGTGACAGTACTTTAAAAATGCCATAGTATGAAAAGTTCAAACTAATAATCACGGATATTTCGGAGATGGCTGATCCACTAAACAGGCTATTAGAAATAAATTCTTTTCATTCATTATCTGTTTACCCTCCTCTTATGTAGGACTTACACCCCCCAGGACTTACAAGCGGGTGCCTGGGGTCAGAGGCCCGTCGAGGAGCAGACACTCATGGATCAGACAGAGCATCCAGGATGGGTGATCAGCCCGATGCCTGGTATGGGATGAAGGAAGTAGATGAAACGAAATGTTGGTGAAATGGATGAAAGGAAAGGTGATGATGGAGCAGTTGGTGGAATGAATGGCGGGGGAAACCGGAGAACCCGGAGAAAACCCGCCCAGACGCCGCTTCGTCCACCACAAATCCCACATGCAGGTCCCTGGGATTGAACCCGGGCCGCCTCGGTGGGAGGCGAGCGGTCTAACCACTCGGCCACGGCGCCGCCCTATTAGAAATAAATTGTGTGTTTTAAAGAGTCTATATTTTTTGTGTTGTATGCATTGGTCTATCACTTAAGTTTTACCAGTTTATAAAATTATACACATTTTCCTTCTGAATGAAGAAGACTTCATAGACTATTCCCAGAAAATTCAAGGTACATATTCTATTTCTCATTCAAATACCTTCAAAATACAAAATTTTAATCAAAATTGCTAAGTCATTTTTTTAGAAAATAAAATATTTCAAAAAATGTTTCAAATATGGGGTAGTTGGGATAGGAGATTTTTTGAAAATCTCCATGCCGCATTTTTGGAAGAAACTGAGCTTAAACATCCCACACGCGCGCGAGCGCGCACGCACGCACACATACCGAGACAGGAGCTTTTTCTAAAAATGCTTTTTCTGGATCCAGGCGACCTCAAATCAGTATTTCGGTGAAATTTCGACATAGAATTTATGGGTGGAATAGCATAACTCAAAACCTTAAAGTCGGACAAATTAAAAACTTGGTATCTTCCAAAGATGCGACACGAAGATTTTCAAGAAAATCCCGCACCCCTAACTACCCTTTACATGGAATGTTTTCTAATTTTTTTATTTTCTAAACAATCGCTCTAATGATTTTGATTAAAATACCACATACTACAGATATTTACATGTCAAATACAATGTATATCTTGAAATTTCTGGAAATAACTTGTGAAGTCCTCTTCACTTGGAAGGGATTTATGTTAAGCGATAGACCAAAACGTACTACAAAATGAAAATGTAGATTTCTTTAAAACACACAATTTATTTTAAATACTTTTTTGTGGCATCAGCTTTTTTTTAATTACTCCATTCATACCTCACCTTTAACTACCGTGATCATATCGGCGACCTTTCACTTTTGGAACATATTTCCAGAGACAATGGTGTTTAACCCGTATACAGTTCTCATAGTTTTGGTTTTTCTTTGTTTTTTTACATTAAATCGTACACATTTGCACTCTGGTTCATACTTTCAGAATCTGGGAAGAATAGAAAATAATCTTGGCCAGAGAAAAATTCGCAACCCAACCGGGAATCGAAATCGGGACCCCTCGCACAGTAGGCAAGTGTTCTACCGACTAGCTACGGGGCCAGCCATATCCGTTATTAATGGTTCGAACTGTGCCATACTTCGCCATTATTTTCAAGTCCTGTCGATTGTCAGTTGTTTCTCGATATGCCATGGAAACAGCATGGAATTTTAAGGCCAGCGTATAGCGTCCAGTTCTAAAACATTTGATTATCGCTACTCCATTATGTCTATAACGAAATGTATAATGCAGCTATTTCCGGAAATGTTTATGAAATAGACAGTAAAATAAAATTTGTAAGAATAACTGTATACCCACTAATAAGCGATAGAGGGTAGAGAAGGTCATGTGAATGTAACAAATCAGATTTTTTTAAAACGTCATATCTCATTATAGACAGGATCACCCCTTAAACTCAATTAAAGTATTCAAAAACAGCATTGCTATATTACTGTTTGGAGTTCAATTTTATTATCTTCTCTGCCAAGTGTGGTTCTCTGAGGCAATATTTGTTTTCAGATCCTATGATGTGAGGATTTACGTGCTTTTTCTTGGTTCATTTTATTTATTTATATTCTAATTCTTGATCCACTTTATTTAATACCATTGTACAAGATAGAATTCGTTTTCACAGATTTACACTTTATCAGTGTCTTTGTGAGTTATCAGGTTCTCTGAGGCAATATTTGTTTTCAGATCCTATGATGTGAGGACTTACGTGCTTTTTCTTGGTTCATTTTATTTATTTATATTCTAATTCTTGATCCACTTTATTTAATACCATTGTACAAGATAGAATTCGTTTTCACAGATTTACACTTTATCAGTGTCTTTGTGAGTTCTTTTGTATTGCTCTGACGAGTTCACTTTTGTTGCGTATTTGCGTTCGATATCTCGGTTGAGCAGCAATGAACATGGTATCCAGATATATCACTTTGGATTCCCAATCTTCGAAGCCGTATCGTTGAAACCAATTGCACATCCATTTGCTGCGAGGACTGCTACGAAGGTGAAAAACCTAAGAAGGCCGTGCCGATATAGACACATTCGCATACGAAGGGAACTAAAGAACAGATGGCTTTAACCAGACCATCTTCAGAGACGGCTGTGGTTTTAACTGAGTACCCATTCCCTTTTAAGGTGCCACTCACGTTATTTCAAGAACAAACACGCCCTGGAGAGTTACTGCCTAACTTGATTTTGATATGGTCAACAGCGCGTTTGCTTACGTCCCGGTATCTTACCGCCGCGACAATGGGAAGCGAGCACTGCAATGGGGAGGGGGGACTAGGACCTACACGTGTTGGATGTTTCTTCAGAGTTCTACAAGGATAACCCGAATATGCGCTTGTATGCTCAGAAAGGAGTGGTATTAGGAAAACAAAGTTAATTAATACAGCAGGAAGGACGTATTACTAAAACGACACGTAATGGAGATACGAAAGAGAGACCTGCAGCACGTGTGTACAAACACATTGCGTCATTTCATATAACTGAAACAAACTATTACGCACGGACATTTTCTGGAACTTTTTGAAATGGAAAATTTCGGAAATTTTCAGAAATATTTTCTGTTTACCAATAATAAAATACGTTCATTTTGAGGCAGTATTTTTTAACACTTAGATAATTTCAGTCTAATTATAATATATAAATTCAATAACAGCCCGCCTTGAAGCAATATGTGTATGTAATAATTTGTAAATTGTATGTAACAGTCATTGCATATGCCTATATTATTGCAAACATGTTCAATAATGTTATGTGAATATATTAAGTAATTTAATAATGTAGGAGCTGTGAGAATAATAAGTTAAACGTTGCTAACAATTAGGTAACCTTGAGGCAATAATGAGTTTGAGAGTTTAATAATACTACTTCTGATTATTGGAGTAACAATAATGTAATTTTAGTGACAGTTTATAAAATAGCCAATCAACAACCAGAAAAAAAGCTTTAATTAAATGAAGGTATTCTATTGGATTAGGAATAGCCAATCAGACACTTAAAATATAGAAATTTACAACTTTAGACGGTTGAAATCAATTCAGTTACCTGCAGACAGTGCTCATAACTGGATGCGTTGCTTGTGCGACCTCTAGAGATTTAATATGTATTCGTGTGAGACGAAAAATAAGTTTACGTGTTAAAAAGTGTAATTAATTAATAAAAAGAATCTCACAGCTCTCTATATCATGAAGTGTTATTTAAATCGTTTCAAGTAGTAATAAAAGGAGTGAAGTAAAATTTAAAATCTGTGTAAGCCTACATTCTTGTCGCATCACAACCCTGCCAAGACATCCATGTCTCTAACAATAATATTGACGCAGCCGAGGCAAACATAAATATTAAATATTTAAAGAAACAGTAAAATTACAAAGTTAATATATTTTTTAAATTTTTGGACGAAGGCTACCGGGTACTATATGTGCGGTTGCAACCAACTTCATGTCCGGCTCTCCAACAGTTGAAATATAATACAGCATCTACAAACTGACTTTCAATACGTAGCAGCAACTACCTACTTCAAATTGACGTCTATACGTGGTGCAAACAACGTAAAGAAACAATCTTCAGCATTTTCGGACCTTATTGAAATGGAAAGTTTCGGAAATTTTCAGAAATATTTTCTGCTTACCGATAGTAAAATACGTTCATTTTAGAAAGGAACCATAGACAATTCATAGGATGGACATAATTGGTGTGATGTGCTATTCAGAAAGGATTTTCTACTATAGTGAAAGGGTGTTTGCTTGCAGATGCTGCTCGAGCTAACAAGTCTTCCAGTTTCTTAGTCTTTTCAGTACACATTTTGTTCATACTTCCTCAAGAGTCGCCTGCTTCCTCAGTTTTAAGGCTGGAAATGCTTACTTCATTTTTGTATTTATGTGACACGTAAATTAAGCCTCATCCTTTTATCCCTCTTCTTCTTTTTCCCCACGATTGAAAACAGATATGGTTACACATTTCCCCAACTCAGAGGACAAACAACGGGCAGTATCAGGAACTTGGAACACTCAGTTGATGAAAGCATTGTTCGCAAATGTCTGACGACAGTAAATACATTTCCCGTGAGCTTAGCATTTTTATGAATTAGGTCAAAATGTCTTCAGATGTTTGTTTTCTTCCAATTTTACATACTGTATACTGCTGTATTGACACCATCAAGTATGCGTTTATCCAGCAAATGGACACAAGATGTATGAGAAAGAGGGAAATGTTAATCATAAAGTGAAATGGTGAATTACCACTATCATTCAGTGATTACATGCTGCCTATATGATAATTTAGTTATGGTTAAAGACATTATATTTCAAGCAAAAGTATTTGTGATGCGAATTTCAACTTCACACCACTGCATACAAGGGCTGTCCCAGAAGTACCCGACCTAACAAAAAGAAACACAAAAATTTTGGGAAAAAACATCTTTATTTATCTACATAGTCTCCTTTCAGCTCGATACACTTTTCCCAGCGATGTTCAATAGCTTCGATACCCTGTTTATACTGAGAACCATCGAGTTCTGCAAAATAGCCATCAACTGCAGACTCCAGGTCTTTACTGTTGGTAAATCTTTTACCACCAAGACATTTCTTCAACTTTATAGAAAATAATCAGAAGGAGACTAAATCTGGCGAATACAGTGCACGAGGAAGCAATTGGAACTTTAACTCATTGATTTTGGCCATGGTGATAATGGATGTGTGAACTGGTGCATTGTCTTGATGAAACAAAGCTTATTTTCCACTAAATGTGGCCGTTTTTGCTTGATTTCATCATCCAAATGCTGCAATAAGTTTGCATAATACTCGCCACTGATTTCCTTTCCTTTTTGAAGATAATGAAAATTATTCCACACACATTCCAAAAAGCAGATGCCATTACCTTGCGTGCAAATGGAACTGTCTCACGTTCTTTGGAGCCGATTCTCCCCTTTCAAGCCACTGTTCTGACTATTCCTTCATCTCAGGTGTGAAGTGATGGATCCATGTTTCATCCATGGTTATGAATCGACACAAAAACTCGGCTTTATTGCAGCAAAATATCGCCAAACACTCGACTGAAACGTCTTCACAATGCTGCTTTTGTTCCATTGTGAGTAAACGTGGCACCCATCTTGCGTTTAGCTTTCTCATGTCTAAATGTTCAGTCGGTATGCTATGTACAGCACTTTTTGAAATGCCTACGATGTCTGCTAGCTCGCGCATTCAGTAGACGGTCATCCAATACCATCTTGTGGATTTTCCTCACAATTTCTGGCGTGGTCAGCTCATTTGGTCGACCACTGCGATGTTCGTCTTGGCAGCTCGTACGGCCTCGCTTAAACTCTGTCACCTAATATTTTACTGTTGTAAACGAAGGAAAAATGGAGATTTATTTATGGACATCCTTTAACTGCTGTGGTCCTTAACGTCCCATTCTATAATGGGCGTGAAAGACCGGTAATTTTGCTCAGAGGCCTCTTTATCAAGCTTGAGGTTCTTTTACGTGCCGTAAATGTACGACACGGGACCACCGGCTTTACTTCCCTTCCAAAGGAAGCCATTCTAAGGATTTTTACACCCGAAAAAATCCATCGCCAGGTTTGAACCCGCGACTTCGGAAACTAGAGGCTAGCATGGTAACCACTACACCACGGAGGGCGACGTATACGAAGGAGCAGACTCCCCCCAGAGTAGAATCTAGCTCAGCTTTAATATTACTTGGACTAAGATCTTTCAAATGAAAGTATTGTATCACATAATGATGACCAGTTTTATCCATGTTTACAAATTTGCTGAGAGCGTTCACTATTGATACCTGCCAAACAATTACTAAACGATGTAGCATCATCAAACTTCAGACTTAAGCCTTATAAGGTTGGTATTTTCTACCACAGTCATTTGTTTGAAACAACAACCACTATCTATACATCAGGTCGGGTACTTCTGGGACTGCCCTCGTAGCTGTCGATACATCAGTAATGCATTTCCTGCGGAAAGGAAACCGGTATCGATCACAAAATAATCCATAGTATATCAGTTTTTAAGCTCCAGAGCAAAGTGATCGCCATTCACCTCAGCTACCAAAGGTCCAGATTCCGTATTCGGTTTGCGATTTCATTCGTGGATAAAGCAATAAATCCAGTTTAAGGCGATTATAAAGTATAGTACGACTTTTATTCTTATGCGTATCTACCAGCAGAAGCCACCGTAAAAATGGAAAGAAGATACTAAGATGCCGAAATTCCGTAGAAGAAAGGGATAACCTCATTTTAAGGCACCTATGAAGTGCGTCACTTTCCTGCTTATATCTATCAAACAGAAGGCAGCTTAGAAATGGAGAGAATATATTGAGAGTCTGCAAACAAGCAAAGAAGGGAGAGATAAGTAGCACTACCATATGACATCGGGGAGGTAGCCAGAATGTTGCAGTTCTGAAAGCACGAGACAGTGCATAAAATGTGAATAATCTTTTGAAGTAGGTGGTTTGTTACGTTATTTGCATCATGCTTTGGGCGTCAATTTGAAGATGTTATATTGTTGTAGGAGTAGTATTATATTTCAACTGTTGGGGAGCCGAACTTGTAGTAGTTGCAACCGCACGTATAGTAAAACGTTTCCGGTAGCCTTCGCCCCAAATGTACTTTCAGGTGATCTTTGCCCCAAGTTTAAAAAAATATTAACTTTGTAATCTGACTGTTGCTTTAAGTATTAAATATTTATGTTTGCCTCGGCTGCGTCAGTATTATTGTTAGACACGTTTCTCTTAGCAGGGTTATGGTGCGACTGAAGAATGTACGCTTACTCAGATTATAATTTTACTTCACTCCTTTTATTAATGCTTGACACGATTTAAATAACACTTCACTGATCTAGAGAGCTGTGAGATGTTTTTATTAAATACTTGCACTTTTTAATACGTAAACTATTTTCGTCTCACACGAATACGTATTAAATTTTTTGAGGACGTGTCTTGTGTCCGGTTAGGAACACCGTTTGCAGGCAACTGAACTGATTTCAACCGCCTAAACTTGTAAATTTCTGTATTTCAAGTCTCTGAATGGCTAATCCTACTCCAATAGAATACCTTCATTTAACTAAAACTTTTTCTGGTTGTTGATTGGCTATTTTTAAACTGTTTCAAAATTTACATTATTGTTGCTCCAATAATGACTAGTAGCATTTAAACTTTCAAATTCATTATTGCCTCAAGGTTACCTCATTGTTACCTCATTGTTAGCAACTTATGACCTATTTCTCACAGCTCCTACATTATTAAATGACATAATACATTCAGATAACATTATTACACATGGATACAACAATATAAACATATATAATGACTGTAATATACACTTTTTATATATTTTTACATACACACATTGCTTTAAGGCGGGCTGTTATTGAATTTATATATTATATAATTAGACTGAAATCATTTACGTGTTAAAAATACTGCCTCACTTTACAGGTTACTGAAAGAAGCATGTCGAAACTCCATCCAAAGCTATTTATTGGACACACTCGTATCACAAGGTTTCTTGTTAAAGTAGCTTTACCATTGAAAGAAAAAGTTACAATAGACCATACTGTACGATGTGGTTTATACCACAGCACTAACTTAATTTGTGCACCACGAAAAAGTGATGACTATTATTTTCAGAGCTTTTTCCCTTTCTTCTACCATTTCCAAGATAAGCGCGCGTGAGAAAAAGAATAATAATGCATGTGGAAACCGCGATGGCGCTGATTTAATCTTGATCTTTCTATTCCACCTTTGCATTATCAAATTTCATCAGATTTTTTTCTTTTCATTTCTTCTTCCTTGCACACGGCGAGGAGGAAGCCTTTTCTGGCAAAAGAGAGACGAAGAAGAGCAGAGAGAGACTGCATTGCTGAGTGATATAACGCAATTTTCAGACACAATGTGTGTCGGGCATGGCATGGATGGAGTCCATTGGGCAGCATCAAATTGCTTCTCTAAAAATAACGCAAGACAACAAAAGAATGAAGAACTGGGCCGCCCTAACAATCTGCAACCATGTGAGTGGAACATTAGCCATGGCGTGCGTAAAAACATCCACAATAATTTCACATGTTGGATATAAAAGGGGGGAGTTTAAATTAACTGTCATTACAGCGCACACCATTATTGAGCTCCAGAGATCCCTAACACGGGGTCAGAAGTAGAATTATCCAAAGTGCTCAAAATTCAGCAGATAGTTAACCGCGACTTTTATAATTGAGTTACCCTGCCAGATCCCATTTATTTTATATATAAGCATTTAAACTTTGTCTACATTTATATTATAGACAGAAAACACGTGTATGTAGGATAATCACGGAAACCACTAAACCAATTTTGATAAATTGTTATCACCGTTGAAAAGTCCTGCTGTTACATGGGATATAAAACAGTTTCTAATTTAACTCTTAAATGACTAAAACAGTAAAAAGGATTAACAATGTTTGGATATTAGAATGGAACAAATTGGAAAGCTTTGACTTTTCGCTGAGATTGCCATGGAGTAGGAAATACCTGTCCTTACTCCATATAAAATGCATGTAAAAAATCTGATGTGTTACACTCACATGACTTTCTCTACTCTTGTACAAACTATTTATACAAACGCTTATTCTCCATCTACTTCATATTAATCGAGATAAACATTTGCAGACTCTATCTTATTGCTAATTTTCTTGTAGATGTAAGGGGAATGTATATTTACAAGGGCAACATAGAAATACAGTAGCCTTTAGGCACATACATATCTCTTAATAGCTGGTTGCTAGGTGCAGCACCATTCCCTTTCCCACAGATTAATACTCTTTGCATATCCAAGACAAAAAAATGAATAACGAATTCCCATTTGAGAAAATAAGTATTGAAAAATTTAAGGGAATAACAAGTAATATCTCAAAAATGGTTCACTCAACAACAAAAATGTATATGACATAAATTGTGTATTTTAACGCGATCTATATTTTTTGTGTAGTAAAATTTTGTCCATCTCTTATGGTTTACCAGTTATGCAAAAGTCGTTCACAATGAAGAATACTTTTGGAGACATTCCCAGGAAATTCAAGATATAAATTTTATTTGTCATAAAAATATCTTAAACATATAATATTTTAATCAAAATCGTTATAGCCATTTTTGAGAAAATTAAAATTTTCGAAAAATCTTCCATGTAAAGGGTAATCTGGGGTGGGGGGATTTTCTTGAAAACATTCGTGTTGCATCTCTGGAAGATACTGAACCTAAATAACAAGTTTGGAGTTTATCCGACTGTTCGTTGCTGAGTTATGCTGTTCACAGACAGACACACACACGGACATGTTTCCAAAATGCTTTTTTTGGATTCAGGTGGTCTCAAAACATGTATTTCCGGTGAAATCTCGGTATCGAATTTTTGGGTGGAATACAATACTTCCCCTACTTACTATACGTAGTAGAGAAAGTAATAAGACAAAAACCGCAGATATTTCATTTAAGCATTACACATAGACGATAACAATTTATCAACTGAAAACTCAAAAGGTGAATCAAAACAAAACAATAAAATCAAAACAGTCGGATCTACTTGTAACAGAACGATAATATGCAAGCGATAGTTGAGCCAAAATCTTTTAATAGCTCTCATTTAAGAAAGTTTTGTTGTACTTCTTTTGCATATTGTAGTCGACTCATTACCAGCATATACTAAGTAATCTGATATTGACTCGGATATTTATAACCAACAATTATTTATCTTAATAGTAGTGGACCATATACATTAAAGGTTTCTGCACTGTGTGAAGCTGTGTTGGCTTTATGTTGCTGAATAAGTATGGAACAAAGGTTTAGAAGTTCATCTGCTATAATTATCTAACAACTCCTCCACTATTGCGATAATTGCTTCATCTCTAAGAGATACTTATAGGCATACAACATAGAACTAGGAAGACTATAGGAAGGGAGAGTTAAGGAAATCAGAAATACAACATCCTCCAATAATCCATTTACTTGATTGCCATGAGATTTTTAATTATTTATTAGAAATATCATTTGGATTTGCGAAATCACAATTCTAAGAGGTAAAATTATATCTCCGCATAAAAATCATCTCTATATTTGTACAATAATTTCATAAAGAATAAGGACGAGTAGAGGAGTAAATAAAATTAATTTAATGGTCATTCGATAAGTAAACGCCATCCCTGCAACGTCGTAAACCTTGTACCCTAAAATCTGTTACTATTTGTTCTCGGGTTCGAAGCTCACTTGGCTAAACACTGCACATCAATAGCCAGGATTTTAATGTAGGAGTTTAATGAAATTCCAATCCTTGCTGAGGCGCAAATAAGTATAAAATTGAGGTGGACTCAGGTAAAGTAAACGGTGATTGGCGTGCATAGATGTGAACGGGGCTTTGCTAGTAATGTGATGAAACTTCTATGATAAAAGTTAATGAAAAGTGTTGATCTCCTTTTAATTTAGCGTAAGCTAAACTCAATTTTTTTATCTTTAGTTTTTTTAAATACTTTGTGTTACTTTTTTGTGTAAAAATTAAAACACACATTAACACTCATTCTTACTTCAGACTCTAGGGAAGAGAGGAAATAACCTTGTTAAAGAAAAATTGCCACCCTCCAGCAGGGAATTGAACTCGGGAGACCTCTGGATCTGAAGGCTAATTAAACCACTGAAGCATACAGCAGTAAGGCTAGGAGTCCACATGCAATTTTTGGTTACGTGAGTATTCAAGTTGCCGAATGCTGTTCTGTGCCTACATATGCATCCAGTTGTAAGCTGGATTTGGGTTTTCTCATAAAGCTATATATTTTACTGATGTGTCAGCACTGATAATAGGCATCTCGTATCACAACTAGTACCGGATTTCACAAACTATATAATTCACATAATTGCGGCAAAAAAGACATTTCTATCAAAATCAAGAATTCCACACGATGCAAACACAATTTTATGTAGTTCTATACTATTAGAGGAGTCAGAGCTGCATTTAAATGCCCTAAGCAAATTTCGATTTAATACTTTAATAATATTTTCTAATTCCTGTTCTATGTATTTGATACTATGCATCAGTTCGCCCCACGTAAACATTAGCTTGTAAACGAAATTCCAGGGAATGTAAATGATAGGAACAAAGGTACATATTGTTACATGTTGCGGTGAAGGTCGAAAAGGTTACCAGAAAATGATGAATTTAGGTCACCTCAACATGCACATTGGGGGCACAACTCGCTGGTAGCAAAAGTCCGGGACCTTGGTGTGTAAAATTAAGAGGAAGGCGTGGGTTTTTATATTACATAACATACATTACCTGGGATTTATTCACAAAAACGTTTGGTTTCTCTACATAGTTAACAAAGGAAACAGGATGAAGGGAGATGCCACAGGCCGTAGACCGGGCACACACGACTGGTTCCAACGACCACTTACACTGAAGTGACGCTATCTTTCCCCCACCAACCGTGTCTAGTCAGGGATGACGTCATACCAGACAATTTCAAGCATATCCTTCCCTTTGGCGTGGTCCGCGCCGAAAGGAAAGACCGTCAAATCGAAGGAGACCCAATAATGCTACGTCTGGTAGCAACAATACAGTACAACAGTGCGTCTGGTAATTAGAAAATTAATAATATGCCACAATATTTATAATGCATAATGCAGCAGCAATGAGCAAGCTTATAAATAACCGTATTACAGCTCTATAATACGAATATTAATACGATTTATATTACCCCATTTTCAATTTAAAGACAAAAATTAATTTATTTATTTCTGTGTGATACTGAATATTGCCTTGTACGTCTCTTGGCGTAGCGTTTCATAATGTCGCTTGCCATTACGCATTTTATAAACAAGACGATGTACCTATTTCATCGCAATGTTTAATTACAATAACTGAAATTTCTACTCATCACTGCATGCACTGTACGTCTGTCATGGTGTGCAAAGTGATATTTCCTTAGGTGTACTCGTGGCAGTTCAAGCTCGTGACCTTAACTGCTAAGAAGTATTGCATCCCTGACTTAGCCTATCTTGTCGTGAAGTACAACAAATAAGTCGAAAAGTATTGACGAGACAGCATGGTCGTTCAAGCCTCATGAGGGAAATCAGCAAAACCTTCAGTTTGGAAACCAGTAATACCTTATCGTTATTTAAATAGTATAGAAAACAAGCAGCTGTGAATACAATGTATCTTATCGGAATGTTCACAAAGTTGCAAACGGCGATGTCAGGTCATCTGAGATGGCCGATACTACTAAGACCGCAGCCATTCTGGGATGCCTTCTTATAGCACTGAGGTATAATTTTGGGTTAAACGTCCCCTACAGACAATTCACAGTGGGTAATGGTTCCGGATCATTTCATAGCCGGATATAGTCACAAAAAGATCCGGCTGCTATAACACATAGTCAAACTCAATTGCGTTTAACCTGTATTAGGTTTCTAAATGATTGACCTTTACATATTTCATAATACATAGTTAACGCCTTATTTAAAATGCACAATAGCTGCTAAGCTTCATCAACTAATACGTTCATCCAAAGATACTTAACTGTGCCAGTTAATGCTTCAACTGAAAGACTTCTCGTAAATTCTCAGCGAATAACGGCAAATTATTTTCGAGCGTTGTATTTCGGCCATGAAAGTTGGCTTGTCCATATTTGTAAGTTACATTGTTCCGCTCCGTTGCACTAGCAGATCCTTAACACAAAAATACCTGGAGCATTTAGATTACTACTCGGTGATAAAAAGAAAGCTCTTAGATTGGAATAACTGAATATTCTCTGCAACCTCGTGTAGCTTTGCAATAATATGACGCATCTTTCCTTTATGAAAATGTTAACACAAATCCAAGAAACCATGCCATCTTAAGACACTGGGTCAATACTCTTCCTTTCTATGACACTTTCTGGTTTCAAAATGCAATCCCGCTGGAGAAACTTAGAACTACAGTTAAATATAAACCAAGAATGTCATAGAAATCTTTAAATCACAGGTAATATAAAGTGTAACAGTCAATCTCTTATGGTCTAAGGTTAAATCTTAATTCAGAAAATTAGATGCTAAAATTAAGGAATAGCGAATTAAAGAAATGCTTAAATAAAGCAGGGGCATTAATCAAATTCCCTAGTTAGTTCCTCTAACGCGTACATAGTAGCTAAATAAGATATTGCATTCCACCCAAAAATTCCATACCGAGATTGCACCGAAAATACATGTTTTGAGGACCCTTGAATCCAGGAGGGCATTTAAAAAAATGGTCAGTGTGTGTGCGTGTGTTTCTGTGTGTCTGTCCGTGAACAGTACAACTCAAAAAAGCGAAATGTAGATAAATACCAAGCTTCATATGTAGGTTCAGTACCTTCCAAAGATGCGACACGAAGTTTTTCTCAAGAAAGCCCCCTCCCCCGCCACAAACTACCCTTTACATGGAATATTTCTGGAAATTTTTGATTTTCTAAAAACATTGCTCCGACGATTTTGTTTAAACTACCATATATTAAAGATACTTACATGACAAATAAAATGCACATCTTGAATTTTCTGGGATTAACCTGTGAAGTCCCCTTAATTCGGAAGGAATTTAGTATAATCTTGTATAACTGGTAACGGTTAAGCGTTAGACGAAAATGTACCTCACAAAAAATGTGGATATCTTTAACACACACAATTTATTTCAAACAACTTATTTTGTGGCATCAACCATTTGCGAGATATACGTTATTAAGGGTTCGATTTGTTTAATACTTTGTCATTCTTTTTAAGTCCCCCGATTTTCAGTTGTTTCTGGCGAATTGCATGGAAACAGTATGGAATTTTAAGCCCAGCGTATATCATCCAGTTCTTCAGCCTATCACTGCACTCTTCGTACCCTAACGAAATGTGTAATGTAGCTATTTTTGCAAAGGCTTATCTGGATTAAAATGAAGCAGATAGAAAAATAAACTTCCGTAAGAAGTATTTGATAATCAATTAGGGAGTAGAGAAAGTTATGTGAATGTAACACATCAGAAGTTTTTTTCTTTAGTTACACTCAGTTTCCACAAGTATTTCATTAAAATCTTAGCCTTTGAAAATGTCAGTTACACTGGGTAAAGTAGAGCAAGTAAATTTATTACACCTCCTACTTTATTACAAAATGTCATAATCGTCATTTGGCAACGGGGCGTCGCAAGCTCTCAAGCGTTTGAACCAAAATTCGTGGTTGTGTTAAACGATTATCTACACTGCCTGTAATATTTAGTATGTATAAGCTGAACGTTCCGCTTAAGGTTGCGAGGCACCACGTATGCCAGAGGAAAGCTGGCATGACCCTGACAAAGGTAAGGAATTGTTTATTCGCAACAGCATAGCAAAATGGGAATATATCCTTCGAGAAAAGTTGCAAGGTTGAGTGTTTAAAAGAGAACTAGGGATTAAGAAGCGTTAACTTCTAGTTCTGCGCAAAACTTTAAGGAATTCTCCCTCTTCAGCTGTTTTCCTTAATTTCACTTGGCAACTGCGCTGGCCTTATGAATTCCTGCGGCTCTCTTCTCCTTCTCCCTGCCTCAATGCGGCAAATTACTTCCACCATTCCAAGAATCCTCTTGTGAGTGCATTCTTATGAACGTTCAAACCCTACAAAAACAGTGATTAAGCCAAGTCACAGGCTGTGTGTTAATGCACAGGTAATTTGAATAGCCTCGGTTGTTGTTGTTACACACCTGACCAGTTATTTAGCAGACAGACGTTACAGTGACGTCAACCACAATTTTTTCTATTTTCGATTGGGAGCGAAAAGACTGCCCACCGAGGTGAGCCGAGAGGAAAACGTGACTAACTGCTGTAACATCTACTTCATCGCCCAAAACAACTGGCCTGCAGCAATTTCTAAGTTGTTCGGTCTACCTGCCCTCTTGTTGATTTCGTCAATATTTACTGAAACACACATTGCATGTTTGTATATATTATGGTAATATAACTCTAAATTTCGTTGTGTTATCTCTAGCATTAGTTTTGGTATTAACGATGGGTAAAACATGAAGGTAATAAGTTATTTCGAAGGGGTACTAAATATAGGAACCGTTACAGTAAATTAAACACAAGTCGAGTTATACGGCTCCAAAAGAACAATCAGACCCAATAGATAAACGTAGATCATTTGAGTTCCAACATTCAAATCAGTAATCAAGAATGATAAGCCTTTTCTTACCACCTATTATCAGCGTCAACTATTCAGCCTCGATTTATTTTCGACCAAAACCTATTTTTACTTTCCCTACTACGTATAGTAAGTAGGGGAAGTAGTGCATTCCATCCAAAAATTCGATACCGAGATTTCACCGGTAATACATGTTTTGAGACCCCCTGAATCCAAAAAAAAAAAACATTTTTGAAAACATGTCCGTGTGTGTGTCTATGTCTGTGAACAGCATAACTCAGAAACGAACAGTCGTATAAACACCAAACTTGGTATTTAGGTTCAGTATCTTCCAGAGATGCGACACGAAGGTTTTCAAGAAAATCCCCCACCCCAGATTACCCTTTACATGGAATATTTTTCGAAAATTTTAATTTTCTCAAAAATGGCTCTAACGATTTTGATTAAAATATCATATATTTAAGATATTTTCATGACAAATAAAATGTATATCTTGAATTTTCTGGGAATGTCTCCAAAAGTATTCTTCATTGTGAACGACTTTTGCATAACTGGTAAACTATAAGAGGTGGACAAAATTTTACTACACAAAAAATGTAGATGGCGTTAAAATACACAATTTATGTAATATATATTCTTTTTTGTTGAGTGAACCATTTTCCAGATATTGCTTGTTATTCCCTTAAAATTTCCAATACTTATACTTTTTCTCAAATTCGTTATTCATTTTTTTTATGTCCTGGACATACAAAGAGAATGGAATACTTCACATAGCAACCAGCTCTTAAAAGATTTGACTATCGCTTAAAGCCTACCATATTCCCCTTGCATCTACAAGAAAATTAGCAATAAGATTAACATCTCGATTAACATGAAGCATATGGAAAATGAGCGTTTGTAAAAAATAGTTTGTACAAGAGTAGAGAAAGTCATTTGAGTGTAACACATCAGATTTTTTAATCAGGACAGCGTATCAGAAGTACAAGTGCGTTTAAGGCTTTTCTATCCGATCTCGAGGTTGTAACTCAGTCAAAGAATTGAATATTAGGGACCAGGATCTCAGTGTCGTAGGTTGGCTAGGCTCAGATCATCATTGCAATGCTATCAAGTCTGCAGAAAAGGACATAATAGGCCCACGTAAAAACAAACGATTGTTGGCATACGCGAATTTTAATTTTCGTAGAATTTTTCATTAGATGGGATTGGAATTTTCTTGTGATAAAGTCTCCTAGGGTTAGGGTTAGAGTTAGGATTAGGATTCAACGCGGAGGGGGACTTCGCACGTCGACCTACTAGATCTTTTGTACCTATGCCCCGGACGCTAGCCCCCGGGAGGGAGGAAGAGGTGAGAAGAGACAGAGGACGGCCGGGCCAGGGGGCACGATAGGCAGAGGGCAGGATCCCTACTATTTACAGATTGAAACTCCCCGGATGGGCACTGTGCAGCCCGCTTCCCTCCCCTCTGTAGGTTTACACATCCCCTGGGGGGCCCGGAAGCCGGAGACCGCCCCCATACAGGAGAACGAAGGTTTCCACATAGCATCCTTTTCCCCTGCCATTCACACGCCGAGACCTCCCGCCGACACGTACAACCCTGATAGAGACCAAGAGGATGAAAGGTGAAGTGAAATGCGAATGGATGTGAAATAGAGGAACATTCGCCTTCCCAACATTCGCCTAGCGACCCGGGGAAACACCGGAAAAAATCCATGGTTCAGGAAGGCCGGCCACGGGAATCGAATCCACAAACTCCCAGACGTTATGCTTAAAGTTACGAGTTACCGCGGTTAAAGTCGCAAATGCTACCCTTAGCGCAGTCTAAATTTGATCTGGAAGTGGGTACTGCAGAAACATTTCCAGCACCTTATGCTGGAACTGGATCTGATCAGGTCGGAACTAAAAATATCGGCCTAGTGAACACTTCTAATTTTATGGGTGAAGAAAGTCCGATGATGAAACTGATCGCAAAAGGAAACAGGACAAGAAGAAATTGGTTGTTAAAGGATGCACTGGATGGGTGAATGGGAAATGACCCCAGGGTGGAAAAATGACATTAGGTGATGGATAATATTAAGATAAACGGTTTGTATACGGAAACGAAGAAAGTGGGGAAAAGAACTGAAGAGAGTGAGTTTTGCAGTAAAGTAACTAACAAATTATGCTTGACTGATTGGGTCTGTATTCACCATAAACCACGAAAAGTAAGATGTAACCACGAATGAAGTTCCAATTTTAAAAGCCTTAGCGTTTTATTAACGTAAAGAAACGAGTTTGATTGCCTCTGTGGTCGAGTTATTAGCGTTCTGGCTTCTCAGTTCAGAGGCGGGGGAGAGGATTTTTCTTTAATTAAAATTATTCCCTACTCTGCAAAGAGCTGAAGTATGAATGTGAGAGTGAATATGCGTGTGTTTCATGGCAAAAGCGAATAAAACATACAGTTCAACAAGTAATGACACCATAGGTTGTTTCTGAAGTCAACGCCGCCGATATGACCATGGAAGTTAAAGAGGGCTGTACAGATGAAGCAATAGGAATACCGAACACCGTCAATTTGTTTCTTAAGTCTCAGCCAACGCTCTGACGGTGGTAAAGTATGATAAAGTCGTTTATATAAATACCATAAGAAAAAAATCTGATATATTACACTCACATGACTTTCTCTACTCTTGTACAAACTATTTTTACAAACGCTTATTCTCCATCTACTTCATCTTAATCGAGATAAACATTTGCAGACTCTATCTTATTGCTAATTTTCTTGTAGATGTAAGGGGAATATATATTTACAAGGGCAATATGGAAATACAGTAGCCTTTAAGCACATACATATCTCTTAATAGCTGGTTGCTAGGTGCAGCACCATTCCCTTTGCCACAGATTAATACTTTTTGCATATCCAAGACAAAAAATGAATAACGAATTCCCGTTTGACAAAATAAGTATTGAAAAATTTAAGACAATAACAAGCAATATCTTGAAAATGGTTCAATCAACAACAAAAATGTATATGACATAAATTGTGTATTTTAACGCGCTCTACATTTTTTGTGAAGTAAAATTTTGTCTATCTCTTATGGTTTACCAGTTATGCAAAAGTCGTTCACAATGAAGAATACTTTTGGAGACATTCCCAGAAAATTCGAGATATACATTTCATTTGTCATGAAAATATCTTAACCATATGATATTTTAATCAAAATCGTTTGAGCCATTTTTGAGAAAATTAAAATTTTCCAAAAATATTCAATGTAAAGGGTAATCTGGGGTGGCGGAATTTTCTTGAAAACCTTCGTGTCGCATCTCTGGAAGATACTGAACCTAAATACTAAGTTTGGTGTTTATCCGACTGTTCGTTTCTGAGTTATGCTGTTCACAGACAGACACACACACACACACACGGACATGTTTCCAAAAATGTTTTTTTTTTTGGATTCAGGGGGCCTCAAAACAAATATTTCCAGTAAAATCTCGGTATCGAAATTTTGGGGTGGAATACAATACTTCCCCTACTTACTATACGTAGTAGAGAAAGTAAAAAAACCTGAGCTTTTAAAGCACTCTGTATAAAAGTGTTGTCTGGGTTAGTTATAGTTATTCTTAAATGAGTAAACCAATCAACAATTCTCTAAAAGCTGAGAGAAGATTAAAATTTGTTTTCTCATATGTTTTTCCTTTAGGGATCTTCCAGTTATTATGACTTCTCAAAATCAGAGAACTGACAACGCTGTTCAATAGTGAGGGTGCAGTTTTTGCACCTGACAGGCCGCCCGCCTTCCCTTACCCCTTCTCACGCACACGTCACTTTTATAAAAGATAGCGCTTTCTCCCCGCAAGACACTCTTGATATAAAAAAAGTAACAGGTATACCACAGCTAAGCGAAAATTTTCTCTTGCCTTGACCGTGACCCCCTGAGACATAAAACATTCCTCAAGACAGTTTTCGCTTTCGTCGGCGCTCTTTTCACCCCTGCAGGTATCTTTCTTTTTATCTCATTTGGCGATCCCTCAACTTCTCACACAATGTAGGCCTAGATTCCATCTGACTTTACCTGCTCAACCTTACTGTTTCCAGTTCTCGCGCCGTTTTCCGTGCCCAATCAGCATTTTTAAACCTTATTTAGGTTTTTCCTACATCACTTGCCAAATGTCACAAAAAGGTCACTGTTTTGTACAATGCCCTACATTCTTTACAATGTTGATTTATTCCACAGTCGGATAAACACCAAACTTAGTATTTAGGTTCAGTATCTTCCAGAGTGCTATGGAGTTTTAAGATTTTATCCTAACTTAATTCATTCCATATACGGTCCATTCATGACATTTTGGTTGCATTTGGCCAGAATAGTATTTCTGTGGGCAAGTTTTTAATTTAACACATGTATATATACAGGTTTCCACCAAAGGGTTCTTGAAGTTTCAGTGGAATCCATGGATGTTTCATAGCCCCCCTTCTTTTAAATCCCTGATAGATCTCTGACGCTCTCCACCGGATGCCATCAGAGTAACTGAACTAAAGGGCGATTAATGGGGTCTCCACTGCCTTGCATATGCACCAACCTTTTATAGACAGGTAAGATTGTAAGGATTCATAATTCATAATAGGTTACTGCGTCTTACAGCCAATTAGATTATTACAACAGGAAAAAAAAACTATAGCTGAATTAATATTATTGCATTTTGTCTTTACTTTGAGGATTTATTCATAAACGGTTCACTTTGACTCAAAACATATTATGGCTAGCATGTACATTATAGATTACGCAAATCAAACAACTAAAATGCTTGTAATTTTCTACGCCATTTCATTCCCCCCTTAATCAATTTCGAATGTTTATAAAAATTATCTTAGCGAAATACATTGTATGTTTTAACGAAATACATTTAAGCAGGTGTGAGCATATAACCTCTCCACTACAGTGAAACATTACCACTTATTCTTCATAAGAAGAAAATGATATTGAAGATTTCTAAATAATGAAATAAACAGCCATGTAATAAGTTGATCGTGTTATCCCCCCTTTTTTCTAAATAAGGTGTAAATCGATATTATGAAATGGAATTAAGCTGCATTTAGGAGGAGCAGAGTTTTATTGGAAAGGAGACGGAAATTTAGCTTTTCACATCAGCACAGGTTTGTTTCATAATCTCGCGTAAACGGCATAAGCAATGTCACCAAAGCTACAACAAATCTGCGATTTCATGATGGTCATGCTGTGGAAGCATGGTAACCGTTATTCAACTCACCGCAAGGCAAAAATGCCTCTAAAAGCCATCAAGCAACCATCGGTCATCGTTTAATGACCTAACACTTACCCTATTGCTTCTTTGTTTCTTTCTTTTTACTTTCTCTACTACGTATAGTAAGTAGGGAAAGTATTGTATTGCACCCAAAAATTCGATACCGAGATTTCAGCGGAAATACATGTTTTGAGACCTCCTGAATCCAAAAAAAGCATTTTTGGAAACATGTCCGTGTGTGTGTCTATCCGTGTGTGTGTCTGTGAACAGCATAACTCAGAAACGAACAGTCGGATAAACACCAAACTGTATATTTAGGTTCAGTATCTTCCAGAGATGCGACACGAAGGTTTTCAAGAAAATCCCCCCACTCCAGATTACCCTTTACATGGAACATTTTTCGAAAATTTTAATTTTTTCAAAAATGGCTCTAACGATTTTGATTAGAATATCACATGTTTAAGATATTTTCATGACAAATAAAATGTATATCTCGAATTTTCTGGGAATGTCTCCAAAAGTATTCTTCATTGTGAACGACTTTTGCATAACTGGTAAACCATAAGAGATAGACAAAATTTTACTACACAAAGAACGTAGATAGCGTTAAAATACACAATTTATGTCATATACTTTTTTTTTGAGTGAACCATTTTCGAGATATTGCTTGTTATTCCCGTAAATTTTTCAATACTTATTTTCTCAAATGGGAATTCCTTATTCATTTTTTTTGTCTTGGATATGCAAAGAGTATTAATCTGTGGCAAAGGGAATGATGCTGCACCGAGCAACCAGCTATTAACAGTTATGTATGTGCTTAAAGGCTACTGTATTTCTATATTGCCCTTGTAAATATATATTCCCCTTACATCTACAAGAAAATTAGCAATAAGATAGAGTCTGCAAATGTTTATTTCGATTAACATGAAGTAGATGGAGAATAAGCGTTTGTAAAAATAGTTTGCATAAGAGTAGAGAAAGTCATGTGAGTGTAACACATCAGATTTTTTCTTTCTTCGATGAGGGGTCCATCTATAAATGGTTGTGATGTGGCCATGGTTTCGCAACAATTGACTCATCCCTTCCATTTATATATCTTGGCGTTTCACCAATACCGTCGTACATGTATTTTAAGATAAACAAAGTCCACTTTATGACATTTTACGGAAAGGCATTATACTGCGCTTTGGCTTTGTTTTTCTTTTGTATAATTTTCTTCGGGGTATACCTTTAGTGCAATGTGAAAGTTCTTATGCTTTATTACTTGAGCAGACAGTACTATATCAGATAAGTATGTATATTAGTTAAACAGTAAGTCGACTGTTTTCTCCCTGTGACTGTTTTCTCGCTAATATGTTTTAAATCTATCACAAATACATATATTTTCTCGTTTAGATATAGTTCCAAACATTATTAATAGCATCTAAAGCTATGTGTACTGTATCCTAAATATTACAAATCTGTAGATTAAAAAAAGCAATCCAATGTCGAATCTTCAGCTGCATTTGTTTTTCTGTCACCATTAAAAGAAACAGGCCATCAGCATATTATAAATCAACGTCTTCTAATTTTGTTTCCTTCATATACGTAAATGCATGTATAAAGTTGATAGCACTTACGTGCAATAAATTGTAATTCGGTGATATAACTAACGTGTGAGTATCTAGAAAATATTAGTCACTGATTTGTTTCCATACTCTTATGCTGTTAGCAGAATGCATTTCTGAAGCTGCTTTCGAACCCTGCTTTCCAAATTAGATATTAAAAATGACAGGCTTCTTCTAATGAATTCGGATAATAGTTTTCGGTATCAATTTTTTTCCAACAGAATTTCATCAGAATTCTTTATCTTTAGATCTTAAATCATTTATCTCTAGAAATTGTATTTAAATATTGTATGCAACGATGATAATGTGTCCTACTACGACAAAGGATTGGCATCTGACGTTTCATTCGAGTTCGATAGATATTTCTAATGTTTTTATGCTTAATGACACGCAAATAAAGGATTTGGCATTCTTACTCGCTTATTTAGGTAAGATAACTGTATCAAGGCTGAGCGTGAACTATGGTAAAAAACCTACGTTCTGCCTTTCTTTCATCTCTTCTTTTTACAATATTTTTCACGTGTTCTTGTATTTCAATAAAAAAATAACTATTTGGAATTTATCACGAATATGGCAAAGTTTAAAAGAAGCTCCAGTTCTAACAGTTATCAAGGATGATTTGGCTACTTTCACTGAAAAGCAGCTTCTGTCTGATATTTCAATACGACCTAAATGAGGTTAATTTTTTTCCAGATTGGGTAGAAAACATTTTAAGCTTATGATATTCCCTATCCCTTTATTTTGCTGCAAGCTTCCAGGAAAGTCTGAGGTATTTATGGATCTTTACTATGAAATAACAAGGGTTATTTTAGCATTTCAACTCAATTGTTTAATAATCCCCTTCAACGAAAGTAATGCAAAACAAAGCTTACAATATTACCCCTTACAAAGCGAGTAGTGTGTGTAAAAATTTGTGATGCTACTTAATGGCCCGTTATTTAATTACTTCATTGTCTACAGACCTTGAAGTGAGATTGGTGATCAATGGAAGATGTGAAGGGGTGTGGCTCTGTGACGTGAAGGACGTTGTTTAGAGAAAGGGTGAAAGTTGTGTGATCAGCAAGTGTCAAGTGCTTACAATGAGATAGCACAACTGAATCAGAGAGCGTATGAATGTAACGCAACAGTTTCACCACCACAGCCTGTGGCTGTTGCTGCCTGCGCCAGATGGTTGGTTTGCTTTTCGTCCTCACCCGCTCCCTCCAAGTCGATACAAGCATAACAAACAAAATCCATCCCAACGTTGTTATTCGACTTCCTGTAGTCCAAAACACAAATTGCGTTAACATCTTTATACCAGCAATCAGCAGTGTACTTGAAAATATTCCAGTATGAGAATGCTCTAACCTACAATAAACCTAAAGGTCAAATTATAGGTGCTGATTTTATTTTTCTAAAAAACTGCTGTAATTTTAAACTGGTTGGCTAATGTAAGCATAAGCTATGTGTGACAATAAGCTATTACGATATTTTAAGTAAATATATATATATATGTATGACATCCACATGACTTTCTCTTCCCACTATCGTTAATTTTTATATTGCTAAGGATTCAACACGAATATTTTCAACAAAACCCCCACCCTAAACTACTTTTACATGGAAAATGTTTGTTATTTTTTTATTTTCGCAAAAATGGCTCTAACAATTTTGATTAAAATACCATATGCTTAAGATACTTGCATGAAAGGGTAAGTATATTTTAACTTTCTGGGAGGAGCCTGTGAGGTCCTTTCGGTTTACCAGCTATACAAAACTGGTAAACCGCAAGATATAAGCAAAATCTTACTATACAAAGCACACAATTTATGTAAATTAACATATTTTGTGGAGTTAACCATATCCGAGATATTCCTTTTTATAGGTTTGAATTTTCAAACGCATTCTTTTCAACTGGGAGGTCGCCATGGGTTCTCTCTCTCTCTCTCTCTCTCTCTCTCTCGTGGTCATGCAAACAGTATGCAAATTCAAAGCCATCTCATAGCGAGATGCTCTTCAAAAATCTGACCCGCTTTACCTACTGTTTCTTACAACGAAATGGGCAAATGTGAATTGAAAGTTTATCTGAGTTAACATGTCTAAACTTTCAGTAAGTATGCGATATACAGCACTTTTTGAAATGCCTACTATGTCTAGTAGCTCGCGCGCTCAATCGACGATCATCCAATACCATTTTGTGCATTTTCTTCACAATTTCTGGCGTGGTCACCTCATTTGGTCGATCACTGCGATGTTCGTCTTGGCAGCTCGTACGTCCTCGCTTAAACTCTGCCACCCAATATTTTACTGTTGCAAACGAAGGAGCAGACTCCCCCAGAGAAGAATCTAGCACAGCTTTAATATTAGTTGGACCTTTCAAATGAAAGTATTGTATCACATAACGATGGCCAGTTTTATCCATGTTTACAAATTCGAGAGAGTTCACTATTAATGGCTGTCAAATAATTACTAAACAACTAGCATCGTCAAACTTCAAAGTTAAGCTTTATAGGGGCGGTACTTTCCACCATAGTCATTTGTTTGAAACAACCGCTATATATACATCAGGTCGGGTACTTCTGGGACTGCCCTCGTAGCATCAGTTTAATGGATGACCTTATTTGAATTATATGCCGCAATATCTTTAAACAATTTACGCGTATTTGACTTTCTACTGTTATAGCAAAAAAGTTGTTTTATTGCTACTTCTGAAAAAGCGATGCAGAGTGACACGAGAGAGGCAGTTAAAAGAAGACACAATCCCCTCATTATTCGGAAGCATAATTCTCGTGAACCTGCGGACTCTGCCAGTATTTGAATAAACCAATAACCTGTTTCAACTAAAACGTTATCAATATAAAATTTAAGCTCTACGGGAAGATTATGTGAAAATAAAGCCACTTTGGAGGGAGGGTACAAACCTCCTCTTCAGATTTTTGCATATATTGGCGAAGGTATTGTGTTGTTACTAAAACATACATGTAGGAGTGGCGATTCGCAATTCAATAAGCATCTTATCTTTCTTATAAAATAGCACTCTGAAGTAGCACTATTACTAGCAAAGACGCTCAGACACTGGTGCCGACAATGGTCACACTCTTTGGCGCATATGGGAATAAAATAACTTCTGCAGTCTCTACACCTGCTGGTTTCTAAATCGAGTCAATGTGAGGGCGTCAGCTGAAACAGTTTTCTTATAGGCGGTTTGATCCCACGGTCGCATTATTGCCAGTTCTTTTCGCTGTTTTCCCATCATTTGCTGTCCTTTTTTTTTCCTTCTTCAAATAGATAAATACATTTCCCTATTGCTGTGAAATTTATGTTATTACTAGGTACTGAATTACTGTTTCTTCATGGACATTTGAATCCCTAATTGATATAAAATGGCGCATAAATTCCACAAATCAATTCTATATATAAATGCACACTTTTTTATTGTTTCATTTATATAGCCGCCTTAACTTGTTCATGTCGGTGTTTTGACTTGGGAAACAACTGATGATGTTATTGCTCGCTGAACTGTACGGTTTCTTCACGTTGGTTTTATCAGTCTTTTGCACTCACATTCATACTTCCAGGCTCTGTGGGTCATAGGGAATGATTCCGATTCTGGATAAAGGGAAATTCCCCGCCCCAGCCGGTGATCGAACCCGGAGCCTCTGGGTTGAGAAGTCAGAGCGCTAACCACGCTACCACAGAGGCAGTCTCACACGTCATTACCGTATTGTGTATCTTACCTAAAAGCATAAAACTGTTCTTATATATTGCCATATTCGTTCCTTACAGCTTCAGAAATATTTGGTTTTATAGAAACCTTTCAAAAAGCGGTCCTCTGAGCTCATATACTGTTTCTCCAAGACTTATGAACTTCCGAGTGTTTTTATTTCCTTTCTTTTTTTATGGAACATCCTCATCCGTAAATTTCTATGATTAACTGATCTTATGTAACTGCTAAAACATACTATTTGATACAAATACGTCAAATGATACTATCGACTGCACTTCATTTCGTTTACTATATGAGCTGCTCTTTCCTTAGTCAGTTGTGAATCTTGTTTACAGATTTATAGACTTTAAGATGTCCAACCCGAATAAGTAACTTGCTGTGTATCCAAGAAAGAAACAACAGGTAATTAAAATGTAGCGGCGCAATTGCAACTATGAATCCTTTGCTGAGTCCAGCAGATTGACGTAAGATGCTGCGATATCCCTATGAATTCTCTATGATCTCAGAACAAATTTATCCTGAATACTGACTAGAGAAGACAGGATGACTAAATCAAAATATTGCTAGGTTCAACCGTCCTGGAGCAGCATCAGCTGAAGAATGTGTGTCTATATAGTAACGTTTCCTGGTTGGTCATTAAATATTAATTTTGTTACCGACAGTGATACGGAAAATCACTGAGAGGTGTAGGGCAGTTGAGGCAAAGGGAAAGGCTAAGTTACTGACGCAGGATGGGAAGGGCTAGTGGGTAAGGTGGAAAGCACGTTGTATTTTGAACATGAATGATTGTAAAACATAACGCAGCCAGCTTGCCATTCCATTTGTTCGTACGTTACCAGCGACTCTCAGGGGCGGATCGATTACTGTGGTCTTACATCAAAAAAACCTTGCTATGTCACATATAATCATGCTGGCTGACCCTGGTATAGTGCTTAAGACACTGTCTCGAAGTTAGAACCGCATACCTGTTTTAAAATAAATCTAAAAGTTCAGAACTGTGTACCCATAAACTCTGAATATGGGTATCAGAAGCGCAATATACCAAAACAAACGACAGGGAAATACTGAAACAATTTCTATTTTTCCTTCTAGCATGCGTTTTCTCCTAAAGTTGGTAACACAGCACTCTCGTAGGAATGGCCGACCCGCTTGGCAATGACCCTCAGAAGAACGTGACTCGTTTTCTCAGCGGAGGTAAACACAACACACCCGATAGTTTATTATTCCTATAGTACGCACATCCACTTGCATTTGTCACCAAAACTTTCTTTTCTTTGGGATGAGCATTACCAAAGTGGAACACCAGACATTTTGCAACCAATTTCTAGTAGTCAAACTTGGCTCAGTGCCTCGAAATAAAGTCCACTATTTTTCAGAGTACTTAAAACAAATAGTGGATAGCAAACAGGAGAGGAAAAATATTAACTGTTCAAATATCAGATATAGCGTATAGTGCGACTGTATATTATCGGCTAATAATCGAATGATTTCCATAGATTCTTGAAAAGTTAATGTGTTTTAAAACTATTTCAAAGTCATTCAAATAGCGAGTGGATTTGGTCATGCGCAACTACACCGAAGAACGGTGTAATCTGTTAGATAGTACAATACACCCAAGTACAGTAATTATGTGCAGGGTTAGGTTAAGTTTCATAAAACCTTACTATTTTTACTTTCTCTACTACGTAAGTAGGGGAAGTATTGCATTCCATCCAAAAATTCGATGCCGAGATTTCACAGGAAATACATGTTTTGAGGTACCCTGAATCCAAATACAGAATTTTTGGAAACATATCCGTGTGTGTGTCTGTGAACAACATAACTCAGAAATGAAAAGACGAATGAATACCAAACTTGGTGTTTTGAGTTTAGTATCTCCAGAGGATGCAACACGAAGATTTTCAAGAAAACTCCCCCACCCCAGACTTCCCTTTACATGGAACATTTCTCGAAAATTTTGATTTTTTCAAAAATGGTTCTAACGATTTTGATTAACATATTTAAGATATTTTCATGGCAAATGAAATGTTTATGTTGAATTTTCTGGGAATGTCCCCAAAAGTCATCTTCATTCTGAATGGCTTTCGCAAAACTGGTAAATGTAAGAGATAGACGAAATTTTACAGCACAAAAAATGTATATCTCGTTAAAACATACAATTTTTGTCACATATTTTGTTTTGTCAAGTAAATCATCTCCGAAATATTCCTTGTTATATGTTTAAATTTTCTAATACCTATACTTTTTCTCAAATTGGAATTCGTTATTAGTTTTTGTTATGTCCTGGACATGCAAAGAGAATGGAATGATCCACATAGCAACCAGCTCTTAAAAGATTTGACTATCGCTTAAAGCCTACCATATTCCCCTTGTATCAAGAGAAAATTAGCAATAAGATAGCAATGAGTTTCTGCAGATGTTTATCTTGTTTAACATGAAGTAGATGGAGCATAAGCATTTGTCAAAATAGTTTGTGCAAGAGTAGAGAAAGTCCTGTGAGTGCAACACATTAGATTTTTTAAAGTAGGATTATAAATTCGTTAAAAATCTATTAGGATTAACTAAAAACAGGAATTAAAATACGATTTCCTCAATGTTGTGGAATTTTGTGTATGCGTGTCTCACCTTTCAAGGCCGTGATAGGAATATTTCTATGAAATCTCCCATCCCAAGTTAACCTGTATATAGAACATTTTCGTTCTCTTTTATTTTCTCAAAAGAAAAGAATTCTCATTATTAAAATATAACAGGAACGACATATTGACATGTGAAAAATATGTGTCTGGAATTTTCTGTGAATAGCATATAAAGTCCGCTTCCTTCGGATTTAGTTTTGTATAATTTCATTTAATTGGGTACATTGACAGTTTTTATTTATTTATGGACGCTCTTTAACTGCTGTGGTCCTTAGCGTCCCATTCTATATTGGGCGTGAAAGACCGGTAATTTTGCTCAGAGGCCTCTTTATCAGGCTTGAGATTCTTTTACGTACCGTAAATCTACGACACAGACCACCAGCTTTACTTCCCTTCCGAAGGAAGCCATGGTAAGGATTTTGACGCCCGAAAAACTCCATCGCCCTCCGCCGGTTTGAACCCGCGACCTTGGGAACTAAATGCTAGCATGGTTAACCACTACACCACGGAGGACGACGATAACCATGAGAGATACGCAAAACATATAAAAGTAAAAATGTTAAATCCATTAAAATTTACAAACTGCGTAAAATAACCATTCCTAAAATAAGCGATTTTCGACGTTTTCCCAAGTTGAAGTGCATTGTCTAGTGGAACAATTTGAGGATTTGCATTTTCTTTTCCTTCACTCCGATTCCGACATTAACAAACACAGCTGAAGATTGTTTCTGCATGCTGCATATAACTGATCACGTTCTTAACTAGAAATACATTTTCTATTCAAATTCTAAACCATATAAGGAATGCATGTTTTGTATTTTTAATGGATACAGGAAGTGATGTGTGTGCTGTACATTAAATTTTATTTCAATTCCTGGCGTTTACTTAACTCCAGATAATTTTTATTCAATCCAATTCATGCTCTATAAGATCTTTACATTATGCGGGCCTTTTAACCAATTCTGCATATTAGCATATTCGGATATGTATACGTGCATTTAAAACTGAGAACTTAATTTCTTGTGCAGGTTCATTTTTAATATTTCCGCACAACTTCCACGAAACAACAAAAGGAATAATGATGAATAAGTGATATAAACATGTTTTGGAGCGTTAACTAACTCTTTGAGGTTGCGAAACCCAACACTTCTCATTTGTGCAAATTCAATTTATTTCATAAAGTTTTATTATTCTTAGCGGAGATTTCATCCACACGCTTGCGCGTCAGGGAAGATTTATCATCTTTTCGCAAAAAGCTATGTATAAAATATTCAATGAGCAAATTTTTCTACACGTTATATAAATATTTGTGCTACTTTTTTTTGGCAAGCTCTTCGGTGCTTTTAATTCTTTGAATGACATCAGTGAAGAAACCACAAAGTTTAAATGAGTAATATCCGTAAATGATTTACGTTATTTCCCCAATTCTTCCTATGAGTTCATCTTTCATACATTCTTGATGATTTCTGTGTGTAATATTTCTAAGCACTCACGATGATGGAATGTAGAAAGCAGCAAGGAAACAGTGTGATGCAAGTCATCCGGTTTCAGTAAATCAAGGTTCCTCGCTTCACTTCCTTGGCAGGACAACAGTCATCTCGGGATTCCTCTGACTTGCGCAACAACTTAACCACAAGAGTTTCTATAAATACATGGCGGGCATGGAAGAGAATTAAAAACCTTGCAGAGCCCACACTAAAATCTGGTTTGACTGGCCACTCTCGTATATCAATATCAGAGAGAGATGGGTTCAAATTCAGCGTCCTTTGCTTTCTTATTTTGGAATATATTTTATAAATGCGTCATGCTACAGTTAATCAATAATAACTCTTTGAATACTTTTGAATTACTTACTTTGATCCTCTTCTATACATCTTAAAGTACAGTATTCCACTAACTCCAGTTGTTACTTAACTATTTGACATATCGTGGTATGTTTGTTAGATCTAGCTACATCATAGATCCAACCACCAGTCAATTCACCAAAGTATAACTATTTCTTGCATTAAACTGTTTCTGCAGTTTCTTATTACTTTAGGCAGATGAAGTATTGCATTCCACCCAAACACCCGATGTCGAGATTTCAAGTAAAATACAATGCTTAAATTCCCTGAATAAAAACAAAGGAGCGGTTTTAGAAAACGGTGCGCGAGCACATGTGAACAGCAAAACTCAAAAGCGAAATACCGGATAAATATCAAACTTGTCATTTAAGATCAGTATTTTCCAAAGATGGACACAAAGACTTTCAATAAAATTACCCAAGCCAAATCATCCTTTATGTGGAAAAAGATTTATAATTTTTTATTTTCTAGAAAATGGATCTAGCGATTTTTATTAAAAAACATATGTGTTACGTTCACATGACTTTCTCTACTATTGTACAAACTATGTTTACAAACGCTTATTCTCCATCTACTTCATGTTGATCCACATAAACATTTGCAGAAATTATCTTATTGCTAATTTTCTTGTAGATGCAAGGGTAATATTGTAGGCTTTAAGCGATACTCAAATGTTTTAAGAGCTGGTTGCTATGTGGTGCATTCCATTCTCTTTGCATTCCAGGACCAAAGAAAAAAAAGAATAACGAATTCCCATTTGAGAAAAAGTATAGGTATTGGAAAATTCAAACAAATAACAAGGAATATCTCGAAAATGGTTCACTCCACACACAAAAAAATGTATATTTCATAAATTGTGTTTTAATGAGATCCACATTTGTTGTGTAGAAACATTTTGTCTATCCCTTACGCTTTATCAGTTATGCAAACGCCATTCAGAATGAAGAGGACTTTTGGGGAGATTCCCAGAAAATTCAAGATATACTTTCATTTGTCATAAAAATATTTTAAGTACACTATATTTTAATCAAAATCGTTAGAGGCACTTTTTAAAAAATCAAAATTTTCAAAAAATGTTGCATGTAAAGGGGGGATATTCTTGAAAATCGTCGTGTCGCATCTTTGAAAGATACTCAACCTAAATACCAAGTTTAGTATTTATCCGACTTTTCGTTTTTGAGTTATCTGTTCACAGACCCACACACACACGGACCTTTTTCTAAAAATCCTTTTTTTAAATTCAGGGGACCTCAAAACACGTATTTTCGGTGAAATCCCGGTATCGAATTTTTGGTGGATTGCAATACTTCCCCTACTTACTATACATAGTAGAGAAAGTAAAAATATGTTTAAGATATCTGTACGACTAATTAAAAGAATATATGGAATTTTCTGCGAATATCATAAGAAGTGTTCTTCATTCTGAATCAAATTTTTATAGTTTTGCCTAACTAGTAAACCGTTAGAGGTAGGTATACAAAAACGAAAAATGTAGATATAGTAAAAACACAGCGTTAATAATTGTTTATGGCATTAATCGTTTCCGGGATTTTTTGTTGCTGTTGATCTAAATTTACTAATCGTTATACATTTTTTGAAGTGCTAAGTCACTATTATTTGTTTCTCACGATGTCATGGATAGAGTATGGAATTTCGAAACCAGCACGTAGTGACCCGCTTTTTAAACATTTGACTACCACTTCAGTCGCTTGTACCCACAACGAAATGTGCAAGAAAACCGTTTCTGCAAATGTTTATCTCGATTAACATGAACTAGAAGAATTAGCTTTTGTAAGAATGGTTTGTAGAAGAGTAGCTAGTGAAAGTCGTATGAATGTAACACAAGATAAAATGCTTATTTAATGTCCAATTGATCAGCAAACAATGCAATAAGAATTAGTGGTGAATAAAAAATTCAGCTTATAAATTACAGAACAGGGGGAAACATTTGACCCTTCACCAAATCTTTATTTAGCTAGGATTATTTCCTAACCACTCTATGAGTATTAAGTATGAAGAAAGTGGCCAACTGTGTGTGATTTAATGCTTAAAACAAACCCAAAATAACACAAATCCCAAGTCCAAACTGCAAAAGAGCGAACATCAATGTCGATGAGCAGCTGTTCCAAAGTCAAAGTCGCGGTAAGACCTAGATTGTTAAATGCGCATATAAATGTAAAATAAAAAAATCTGATGTGTTACACTCACATGACGTTCTCTACTCTTGTACAAACTATTTTTACAAAATCTTATTCTCCATCTATTTCATATTAATCGAGATAAACATTTGCGGAAACGATATTTTGACATACAAAGAGAATTACATTTTACACATATCGACCAGTTCCAAAAATATTTGACTATCGCTTAAGGCCTACTATGCTCCCCTTGTTTTGTATTTGCAGGGAATTATAGAAATACACTAGTCTTTAAGCATAGACATATCTCTTAATAGATGGTTGCTATGCGCAGCTCCATTCTCTTTGCCACAGATTAATACTCTTTGCAAATCTGATGTGTTACACTCACATGACTTTCTCTACTCTTGTACAAAATATTTTTACAAACGCTTATTCTCCATCTACTTCATATTAATCGAGATAAACATTTGCAGACTCTATCTTATTGCTAATTTTCTTGTAGATGTAAGGGGAATATATATTTACAAGGGCAATATAGAAATACAGCAGTCTTTAAGCACATACATATCTCTTAATACCTCGTTGTTAGGTGCAGCACCATTCCCTTTGCCACAGATTAATACTCTTTGCATATTCAAGACAATAAAATGAATAACGAATTCCCATTTTAGAAAATAAGTATTGAAAAATTTAACAGAATAACAAGCAATATCTTGAAAATGGTTCACTCAACAAAAAAAATGTATATGACATAAATTGTGTATTTTAACGCGATGTACATTTTTTGTGCAGTAAAATTTTCTCTATCTCTTATGGTTTACCGGTTATGCAAAAGTCGTTCACAATGAAGAACACTTTTGGAGACATTCCCAGAAAATTCAAGATAAACATTTTATTTGTCATGAAAATATCTTAAACATATAATATTTTAATCAACATCGTTAGAGCCGTTTTTGACAAAATTAAAATTTTCGAAAAATCTTCCACGTAAAGGGTATTCTGGGGTGGGGGGATTTTCTTGAAAACCTTGTGTCGCATCCCTGGAAGATACTGAACCTAAATACCAAGTTTGGTGTTTATCCGACTGTTCGTTTCTGAGTTATGCTGTTCACAGGCAGACACACAGACACACACACGGACATGTTTCCAAAAATGATTTTTTTGGATTCAGGGGGTCTCAAAACATGTATTTCCGGTGAAATCTCGGTATCGAATTTTTGGGTGGAATACAATACTTCCCCTACTTACTATACGTAGTAGAGAAAGTAAAAATGAATAACAAATTCCAATTTGAGAAAATAAGTATTGAAAAATTTAACGGAATAGAAAGCAATATCTCAAAAATGGTTCACTCAACAACAAAAATGTATACGACATAAATTCTGTATTTTAACACGATCTACGTTTTTTGTGTAGTAAAATTTTGTCTATCTCTTATGGTTTACCAGTTATGCAAAAGTCGTTCACAATGAAGAATACTTTTGACATTCCCAGAAAATTCAAGATATACATTTTATTTGTCATGAAAATATCTTAAACTTATGATATTTTAATCAAAATCGTTAGAGCCATTTTTGAGAAAATTAATATTTTCGAAAAATGTTTCATGTAAAGGGTAATCTGGGGTGGGGGGATTTTCTTGAAAATCTTCGTGTCGCATCTCTGGAAGATACTGAACCTAAATACCAAGTTTGGTGTTTATCCGACTGTTCCTTTCTGAGTTATGCTGTTCACAGACAGACACACGCACACAGACACAGACACACACACGGACATGTTTCCAAAAAAAATTTTTTTGGATTCAGGGGGTCTCAAAACATGTATTTCCGGTGAAATCTCGGTATCGAATTTTTGGGTGGAATACAATACTTCCCCTACTTACTATACGTAGTAGAGAAAGAAAAAGAATCATGAGGCAAACGTGATTTGTATTGACTGGGAAACAAGTTTGTCTTACGAGTCCAAAATGCACTGCACCAGAAATAGTAGATTTCCAAAGAATCTTACCGCTAAATCAGGTATGTGTTTAGATATATTATTCAGTTCAGTGTGCAGCTGATTATTCGCGACATGCCAGGATGTGTTCGCACAAGTACATAATCCTTGTTTTCAAATACTTGGAGGCCTTTAAATATTGAGTTGCACCACTCCACACGAGACAAGCATACAGGATATACCTTTATAAGAAAATTAAATTGAGCCTTATTTATGGACGCTCTGTAACTGCTGTGGTCCTTAGCGTCCATTCTAAATTGGGCAAGAAAGACAGAAAATTGTGCTAAGAGGTCTCTTTATGAGGCTTGAGGTTCTTTTATGTGCCGTAAATCTACGACACGGGACGATCGGCTGTACTTCTCTTCCGAAGGAAGCAACGCTAAGGATTTTTACATCCGAAAAAATTCCATCGCCCTCCGCCGGGTTTGAACCCGCGACCTTGGGAACGCCTTTATATGAGAAAGTGCTCGCAGTTAAAGAGGATTATTGCTGTTTATTATTGGATATCATGATTGTGCTTGCTGTTAATGTGTGTGCCAGGTAAAGCAACAAACAAAGGAGACTGACAATCAGACATTTAATCTAAATTTAACAACAAAATGGTGTGGCTATTTTCGATTACTTTGTCGAGTTATCACATCTTTCCAAACTGTCACGTTTTAATTGTTGCAAGGAAGCTTACTTCGTTAATGATTGAGCTTTCTGCCTTTGTGGTGTTGATTGTTTTGAGTAATTTTCCTGTAGCTTCTCCAGAAGAAGATCCATTACGAAAATGTGGTGATGATGCACAGCAGGTTAATAATGCCGTTATTTGTTTGATTATGACGTTGATAGTGATGGCAAACGATGATGCCAGCGGCAGCAAAGGAGCGTAACATCCTGTTTCAACACCCAGAACCAGTACCACACCATACAGCAGCTTCGCCACGTTTGGAAAGCGAACAGTATCTTCCCGTTAAGGATGAATATACGGCCGTGCCGCAAAGAGGAGCAAGGTCAGTGAAGTCACGACCAACAATGTTTCGGTGACAGTGAAAGCAAGTCTTCAGCTTTCACCTCAAGGTGGAGTTCATTTGCTATACAGATTAGCGGATGCTGTTGTATTTTCAAAGGACTTGCTAGCCTACCTTAACTTTTTCATTAAACTGATGAAGATGACACTTTTTCTTTTCTACTATGCTCATAGTGAGCACCACCCATTTCCGTGGAACCTTAACCTTTGGTTATGAATGTTTCGAACTCGTTTTACAATTGCCTGGTTAAGGTTTCTGTAGTTTTCTCTCTTCTTGGAATTAGATAACTTCAGACACCGAAGCACTATTTTCTCACTTTGGCGCTCGTTTCATTTGCCATTTACCATTTTCTGTCACTTGCCAGGACATTTTGAGCTGCAAACTAAAAGGAAGAAAAACAAGAAAACATAACTAGCCTTAACGCTTGCAAAAGAACAGAGAAATGTCGCATGAGCCTCTCTCAATTTACTGTTTTCTTCGATTCATTTTTAAACAGCTCTTTTCTATTTCTTTCACCTGAGAGATTAGGCACGCGCCTGATCCATCATTGCATTCTCTCAGTAAACTCTCAATTATTTTTGGGACGTCCAAAATCTCTTCTTCTTCAATGATTATATTCATTTTTAAGTTTTCTATCGCTTATATATGGAAAAGGAAGTATTGTTAAATGTGACCAAAAATTCGATATTGAATTTCATTAAAAATGTGTATTTTAGTCCAACGAGTCCAAAATAGCACGCTTAGAATAAGTGCGCGTATGTGTGTGAGGGTAACTCGAAGTGTGAATAACTTATTCATGGCCGAAAAGTGGGATAAATGCCGAATTTCATACAAAGATTCTGGATGAAAGGTTTTGGTTTTCCCCACTGATTTTATATTGAAGAAATATTGCAGGATATTTGTTTTTCCTTCAGCACACTTGATTCCCCGTAAGAAAAAAAACTTTTATTGGTATTTCGGAATTACGCTGTGATGTCTTTGAATATGGAAGCGCGTTTAAGGCTTAGGTCAGCTTACAAGAGAATGGACAGCTTATGTCCTGGGTGTCTTTTTGAAACCTGAGAGATATGCACAATCTGTCATAGAAATTTCCGCACAATCATAACTTACGTGCTGTACTACATCTGGCAACGCCAAAGAATGGCTCTCCTCACAGTCTGGTACCATATAACCCTGACCTCTGTCACACAAGTTAACTGTAGGTGAGTCTAAGTACTGGTAAAAGAACTGTATCGACAAGTCGCAGTGAGGTGATGAACGACGAAGGGTTGCATAAAGAAGCCAACTATAGAACCTCACAAATCGGTAACAAGCTAGGATGCAGAGCTAGAGACGTAGTTAGAACTTAAAGCAGGTAAGTTCGCTTGCAAACGCTCTATAGGCTGTTGAACTATCATCGCTATTCTTCAGCGGACATACAGTAAATATGTCTCACGCCAACAGAGGTCCGCAAATGCATCCAAAACTTGCAGTTGCGAGAGTGGAATCCCGTTTCAGAAAAACCTGTTTGGTCAGAGGAGAGTGCGAATGTCAAAAGGCATGTGCAACTCCAATAATGATTTATTAAGAATTTCATTTTATGTTATTATTATTATTATTATTATTTATTTATTTATTTTCAATGCAAAGAGTTCATTAACATCAAATCTGAATCTTTGTTTTGTATTGCCGCACACGTTTGTGTAACATATGTAAATTTACTCATCAATGTGAGTGTAAAACGTAAACATTTCTTAGGCATAAAATATTCCCCTTGCCAGAACTAGAAGTGGCGAGTGTATTGCCAGTGTTTACCCGTTATTTACTTCGTGATCTACTATAAGGGCTATGTGGAGCGCTCAGCACATGCCTTCTGAGGAACAGCGTTGACAAATATTGCATTGCAAATCACTTATTTCTATACAAAAGCTTGGAGATACACCAAAGGCCGTCAAGCACCTTTTAAATGCATTAGTAATTTAAAGACGGGCATTTATCCACCTTCCATTCTACGCGCGCGCGTGTGTATCTATGATGTTTAACTTGCATCTATTTATTATAGCCTTGGATTCTTAAGTTCTACAGCAACATTTATAAGCACGCGTTTGCATACATTTGCTGGAAGTAGTTTGTTTATGCCATAAAAAAAGTTGCTTTCTTTAGCGTGTTTGTGTTGAACACACATGGTCTTATGAACTTTTTTTTCTTGTGCTCTCTTCGCTTTAAGCTTTCTTTTGTTTACTTCTGAGGCAGTATTTTTAACACTTAAACGATATCAGTCTAATTATATAATATAAAATATAATAACAGCCCGCCTTAAAAGTAATATGTGTATAAATAATATATAAAATGTATGCAGCAGTCATTGTATTATGTTTATATTATTATGTACATGTATAATAATGTTATGTGAATGTATTAAGTAATTTAACAATGTAGGAGGTGTGAGAATAGAAGCCGAAAGTTGCTAACAATGAGGTAACCTTGATGCAATAATGAATTGGAAAGTTTAATAATGCTACTAATAATTCTTGGAACAATAATGTAATATTTAAAACAGTTTATAAATAGCCAATCAACAACTAGAAAAGCTAAAAGTTAAATAAAAGTATTCTATTGGAGTAGGAATAGCCAATCAGAAATTGAAATAGTGGAAATATACAATTTTAAGCGGTAGAAGCCAGATGCTAGAAAGCAACGTTCCTGAGCAGTTCGCTCGGTAAGTATTCAGTGTGAGACATAAAATTCATTACGGCAAGAGTAAAAATTAAGTTTACGTGTTAAAAAGTACAATTAACAAAAATCTCACAGCTCTACAGTAGGATATATCTGTGAAGTGTTATTTAATCCTGTGAAAGATTAATAAAACGAAGTTAAATACCATTATAAGTTGTCTAAGCCTTCATTCTTTAGCCGTTCCAGCCCTGCTAAGAGATACGTGTTTCTGCAAATTACTACTAACGCAGCCGAGGCATACATATATAATATTTAAATAAACATTAAAATACAAAGTTGATTTTTTAAACGTGGGGTCGAAGGCCACCGGAAACTTTGTCCCATACGTGGTTGCAACTACTTCAAGTTTTGGCTCCACAACAGTGGAACTACAACAATCCTACTTCACTTTTTATAGCCGTATTTAGTTACTGCGATCACATTGGTGACTTTAACTTTAGAAATTTATTGGTGTTGGTGACTCGCTGAGTTCTTTTTATTTCTTTTCTCCCCCCCCCCCCGTTCCCCACATTTTACATTAGCTTATTACTTCACTGCTGCATTCACGCTTCCAGACTCTGCAGGAGGTGCATGGAATGATTCTAATTAAATAAAAATTCCCAGACCCTAACAGGGAATCGAAACCGGAAACTTTGGAATGAGAGGTGGGTTTAGTTTTTATTGGTTTTCTTCTACCACTCTGACTTTGGGACTCACCTGAACGGCTAGAAAAAGCTACGATAAGCCCTTGTAAAGTTCGTGTGAACCAATATTTTAGTCCTGTTTTTTGCCAAATACCATGCTCGACGTTACCCTTGAGCCACCTCACTCGTTACTCAAATTTTACTTTACAGTATAATGGAGAACAGAACTGTAACATCATCACCTCAACACAATAAAAAGAAACCAATAATACGCTCCGATAAAAAGCCTCTCACTTTTTCCTGTAAGCATGATGTTATGCTATATCATTCTGACGTACCTAAGTTAAAATAAATTGGAAGTATGAATGACGTTTCACACAATGTTCCAAGATCTGAAGAGAATATTCTAACAGAAAGGGAATCTTTTTCAACGTAGTACATGTCACTCTGCCGTCAACAGTCACGAATCCTAGAAATCAGCAGGAGCTTAAAAAGGATGAATTTTATTCAGTTCTATCCGTGCAAACTACAGGTACCCCAAAAGCTTCTTCCTTTCCTGAATTTTTCAGTTATAAATTGTTAGCAAGAAAATCTTTACCTTCGTGATGCTGTCGTTTTCTGTGCATTACAGCTTACTTATACGTGTTTCTAACAAGCAAAGTGCATCAAAATGGAATTATCGAAACTTGTGCCATCCGAAGTTCTGTTTAAAACAAAACAATTCGGAACTGCAGCTTACAGAATGACTGAGATATGTATTCTTTGCGAATTCAGGTTTCAGTGGCAAGTAATACGGTGAAGCAACATACAGTACTAGCCACGGACAAATCGATGCGATGGCTCATTAATGTAATAAGATGTCTAATTCACAGCTTCTCAGCGTCAACACATTAATAATTTCTATCTGTAGTATTTTGCTCTAAGTTTTACGTATTATGTAGTTTTTGCTAATATTGTACGTATAATAATTAAGAAGATGTTAAAAAAACACATATATTCATAATGTACACATGATAGAGAACAAGTATAAAAAGCCATAACATATAAAATATAATATGAGAGGGAAAGGCCATTCAGCTATATAACCAGTAATAGAAATTACGAGAAATGCAGTAGCATCTACGTAAGCATGTAACGAACCTTGGACTCATAATTAAGACAGTGGAAGTCTGTAAACATATATGTGTGTAACATAAACTGCTAATAGATAGTAGCAACAATCAGGTACATTGATACATACATACCTATAATTCAAATACGTACGCTAGGAAAACGATTGAAGGGAACGCTAACAGAAGCTTGTCAGTCTTCAAGCAGGAAGGTAGTATGTAAGCTCGTCTCTAAATAAACGCTAAAACTACGTATTTATAGTTTGTCAGTTAAACATATTTTAACATGGCAAAGGTAATAATCATTTGTGAATATCTACGTTTGGTTTATCTAAAATACAAGTGAAACAGTTAACAGATTACACGTGTGCAAAATATTTTAACATTCTCCATAGCTAACCCTGACAAGACACAATTACTCTCCGACTCAAAATACAGTAGCCGTGGCATAATTATAAAATAATTACAACATACTAACACACACACAAGAATACAGATATACGACCATCAGATTCCAGTCTACGATAGCTTCATGATACATCACAAGAGTACGGGCATCAAGACGACCTACAGGTAGGTAACAGCATCAATCATCTCTCTACGGGTCCATCATCATCAACTTAGTGGCGCATAGTGTCACTTTGACGTGGGGGTCTACCACGTAGGAACCGCTACAACGGTAAAACAAAACACCTTTGTCGCTAAAGAGCACAGTAGCCATGCAGAGAAGTTGTTATTATTATTATTATCATCATCATCATCGTTTTGTTCTTCAGTAATGGATTTGTTTACATGAGTTCTGTTAAGTAGCGAAGCAACAGGTCTGGAAAAGATGCTCTTATGCGTTAGTAAACTCGTCACTATTCAAACGAGCTGAAAATAAAATATTGTCAAGATATTGCAAATGAAGATGGAAATGAACGATCCGATTATCGAATATTTCATGGAAGCATTTTATGTTCCTTTACACAATTTCAGAGTTAAACGGAAGGGGCAGCCACATGTCGATTATTACAACTGCTTTAACCAGTGGCATTCACTGTTGAGGAATACATTTAATATTGCATTAATAATCTAATACGCTGCTTTAAAATACAAACTCAAAATTCCAATACTAAGTTTATGCGATTTTACATGGTATTCGTAACGCTTTTTTCCAAATACACATTTAAATAATGCACATATTTGACACACACGGCAGAAAAAATAAAGGGATAGTGGTTGCTTGGCTTCTGTTCACAAATATTTGGAGTATGGTGAATCCGTTATAGTTGGGGTTGGACACAGTTCTGCACCGCTCTCTGCTTCCTCAGTTTGACAGATGAAATATAGCAATTTGGGGTTAAGGGGACAAGGTAGTCTGAACACATGGAACTTAGACCTTAAGTGTGTTAAATTACCACTGCTCTTAAAGCTCTCAATGTTTTTTCCTGAAATTTTTATAAATTATCTTATAAATTGCAACAATTATTTCAAGTGGCTGTTTGCATTGATAGCTTATGTAGTTGAGTCCGTAAAAGTTATTTCGCTCAGCAGAAAAATAATAAAATTTACTCTTAAAACATCTGAATTCATGTACCTTTTTCTCTGATACTACTTACAATACAGAATCACACCTTTGCATGCTTGTTCTTAGTATAATCAGCTATATTCTGAACTTCAATTATTTAGTTATGTATATCAGTTCACTAGAAATTGAAAAAAATATTTGCAAAGTCAAAAAAGTAAAAATGTGGAAAATTTGCAATGTTGTTGCTTTCTTAATATCACTAATATACATTATAAAACTATTATTGTGGTTCAGAACGTTTAACTATGTGCTGTATACATGTACTGAAAATATCTGCTTTCTACCTCTCATGCTTTCTGAGAAAAAGGTACATAAGTATCCAAAAATGTTGTTTTGAGAAAATTGAATTTAAAGTTTGAACGTTAAAATTCTGACACACTTCCGTACATTCCAGGGTCGTAATCACTTGCACCTTCATTCCTGGATTGCTTCAGCTTTTCTAGTTGCCTTCTCTTGGTCCTGGCCTCTTTTGTTGATTGCTGAACTGCTCGCTGGGCATGATATAGTCGTTCGTTGTTGAAAGATACAAAAATGTTCTAAAAAGAGACGTTGCATGACAGCTTTACAGGAATGCAGACTAGCATTTAAATTGTATTTAAATGTCTTAAAAACCTCTTAACCCCCCAAAAGCATATATTTTCTGAAACTGGAAATAGAGATTTTATCATTGCCTAAAACAAAAAATGTGATTTTGGACCATTTCAGAGTACGTTGACCCCTTAAAACAGCGCAACTTAACCCAAACCTCGCCCTCTGGTACGGGGTTAGAGGTGCAATTTGATTCCTCTGGTGTGGAGAGATGTCCTAAGCATTACCAGTGCCTCAGGCATAGTGCTCATAGCGCAAAGGAGACCTTTGGAGTAACATTGTTATTCAGCAGAGAATTAAGATGAAACAAAAATATTGCGGAAAGTCTGTAAAGAAACACCGGTCAGGCGGGACTAAATAAGCTTTCTGTGATGCATTCAAAACAAATCAAGCATCAATTTCTGCGACTAATTAATTTAAGGTACAATGATAATACAAGGAAGGATAATGAAAATGCGTACTTTCTCAAGCTTAGGGGTTGCAGTACAAAAGTATATGTACAAAAGTATGAGAAGTTTTGCTGATTTGCCTGATGATGAGACTTTCATAATAAAAATAATACTAAACGCATTTAGACTATCTCTGTGGCCTTGGTGATTAGCATGGTAGCTTCCAAATCCAGAGGTTCCGGTTCGCTTCCTAGCTGGAGGATGGGACATTTTCTTTAGCCAGGATTATTCCCCGTCCTCCCTAGAATCAGCAAGTATGAGTGATTGAGTAAGTGTGTGTGTGTGTGAATTTAGTGTTTATAAAGAAAACCCAACGTAAACAAACGCAAAGGTTAAGAATAGTAAATTAGTGAGCTCATTGCAGATGAGCAATTATTCCAAAGGCAAAACCGAAATATATGAGCTTAGATGTTAAAGGCGGCATAAAAGTGGAACAGAAAGAGGAAGAAAATCTGATGTGTTACGCTCACATAACTTTCTCTACTCTTGTATAAACTATTTTTACAAACGCTTATTCTCCACATGCTTCATGCTAATCGAGATGTTAATCTTATTGCTAATTTTCTTGTAGATGCAAGGGGGATATGGTAGGTTTTAAGCGATAGTCAAATATTTTAAGAGCTTGCTATGTGGTGCATTCCATTCTCTTTGAATGTCCAGGACATAAAAAAAATAATAACGAATTCCCATTTGAGAAAAAGCATTGGAAAATTTAAGGGAATAACAAGTAATATCTCGAAAATGGTTCACTCAACTAAAAATAATGTATATGACATAAATTGTTTATTTTAACGCGATCTACATTTCTGTGTAGTAAAATTTTGTCTATCTCTTATGGTTTACCAGTTATGCAAAAGTCGTTCACAATGAAGAATACTTTTGGAGACATTCCCAGAAAATTCGAGATATACATTTCATTTGTCATGAAAATATCTTAAACATATGATATTTTAATCAAAATCGTTAGAGTTTTTGAGAAAATTAAAATTTTCGAAGAATGTTCCATGTAAAGGGTAGTCTGGGGTATTGTTCACAGACACACACGGACATGTTTCCAAAAATGCTTTATTTTTGGATTCAGAGGGTCTCAAAACATATATTTCCGGTGAAATCTCGGTATCGAATTTTTGGGTGGAATACAATACTTCCCCTACTTACTATACGTAGTAGAGAAAGTAAAAACACTGTTATTGAAATCCACAACGGAACGATGTGCTTACATCGCCGTTTATATCAGTATCATTGTTGTACCAACCATTCTTAAATAAACTAATTTCTTAATAGACTCCCCAAATTACATTAGCTGAACGTTTTGGCCTTCTATGAGTATGCAGTTTTCTTTCACTCCATCCGGTCTCCAAATATTTCAGTCCAATAACTACCAGAAATTATAAACAGCATGACTTCGTTTTTGGTTGATTTCGAATCGCCAAAGAGAATTTACGCCTACATATCCCGGTTATACTTTAATCTCGAGTTGCAATATTTACCTATCAGTAGATCTATAGAGCTCCTGAATGGTATAAAAATTTGCAGAGGTTTCCTAAAACCAAGATAATATTTTTCTTTGTGTTTTCTAATATCCAGTTCCATATTGTAGATCTTTTTTCGTTTTTGATTCCATATTCTTACGGTAAATTTCTCCCCTCCCCTTCGAATTGGTGCGTTAATTCTCTCCAAGCCATTATCCTTAATCCTCATTTTCATTTTGCTACATCTTCAGTAGCGCAGAGAATACTTTCCACTCACTAAACCCTATAATCATCTCCATCACCAATTTAATACGCATTTCTCGCAAGCAAACTTTATCTCTTACGCACTTTTTTCACTAGCATACATCTCTTCATAATCCAAACGAGGTTTTCCTTTCCGCACACCAATTACAAGTTCTTCACACGGCATATGTTTTTCCAAAATGTTGCAGTACTTCAATAATTTATTCATTTTCTTTGTGATATTTCAGCCACTAGTTCGATTCCTTTCTTCTTCATTGACAGCTAAGGTTTCCTTTCTGTATGATATAGGTACCATATTTCCTAACTTCGAGCCAAAATGTTGACCAATATACTTCTTTAATTTTTTAATCTTTGTTCGTTTTCTTACAGAACATTGCTTAGAGACTGGTGTGGATATAATTTTGACAATCTAATTGTTTTTAATTCTTTGTTAACAGATTTTAACTAATAAACGAATGTTACTTTGGTACCTTTCCTTCAGTTTTATTTATTTTTCTAAATAAATATTTAAGCACATTTTAACCTTCTAAGTGATTATTTAATCCAATACGCCTGTGTTATAAAACTGCACCGAAACATTGCAACATCTATAGAAGGGTCTTAGACATAAAGGCTATTGTAAGTTAACATTATATTACATTTCAGTGAATGAGGGAGCCTAGAATCAAATTCAGCAATCTGTAATTTTTTTGTGAAAATACACTGTTAACAACATTGCAATCCATTCAATGCACTTTGCAAATTCACAAATGTGTTTCATGACATAGTCGATAACACTGTATTCATGTCAAATAATGAAACAGACACTTCAATTTAAAAAAATTCTCATGTGTTACACTCACATGAATTTCTCTACTCTTGTACAAACCATTTTTACAAACGTTTATTCTCCATATGCTTCATGTTAATCGAGATGTTAATCTTATTGCTAATTTTCTTGTAGATGCAAGGGGAAGTGGCAGGCTTTAAGCGATAGTCAAATATTTTAAGAGCTGGTTTCTATGTGGAGTATTCCATTCTCTTTGCATTACCAGGACAAAAAAAATTAATAACGAATTCCCATTTGAAAAAAATCTGATGTGTTACACTAACATGACTTTCTCTACTCTTGTACAATCTATTTTTACAAACGCCTATTCTCCATATGCTTCATATTAATCGAGATATCGAGATGCCAATCTTATTTGTAATTTTCTTGTAGATGCAAGGGGAATAATGTAGCTTTTAAGCGATAGTCAAATATTTTATCGCTGGTTGCTATGTAGCGCATTCCATTCTCTTTGCATGTCCAGGACATAAAAAAATGAATAACGAATTTGAGAAAAGTATAAGTATTGGAAAATTTAAGTAAATAACAAGCAATATCTCGAAAACGGTTCACTCAACAAAAGAAATGTATATGACATAAGTTGTGTATTTTAACGCGATCTACATTTTTTGTGTAGTAAAATTTTGTCTATCTCTTATGGTTTACCAGTTATGCAAAAGTCGTTCACAATGAAGAATACTTTTGGAGACATTCCCAGAAAATTCGAGATATACATTTCATTTGTCATGAAAATATCTTAAACATATGATATTTTAATCAAAATCGTTAGAGTTTTTGAGAAAATTAAAATTTTCGAAGAATGTTCCATGTAAAGGGTAGTCTGGGGTATTGTTCACAGACACACACGGACATGTTTCCAAAAATGCTTTATTTTTGGATTCAGAGGGTCTCAAAACATATATTTCCGGTGAAATCTCGGTATCGAATTTTTGGGTGGAATACAATACTTCCCCTACTTACTATACGTAGTAGAGAAAGTAAAAACACTGTTATTGAAATCCACAACGGAACGATGTGCTTACATCGCCGTTTATATCAGTATCATTGTTGTACCAACCATTCTTAAATAAACTAATTTCTTAATAGACTCCCCAAATTACATTAGCTGAACGTTTTGGCCTTCTATGAGTATGCAGTTTTCTTTCACTCCATCCGGTCTCCAAATATTTCAGTCCAATAACTACCAGAAATTATAAACAGCATGACTTCGTTTTTGGTTGATTTCGAATCGCCAAAGAGAATTTACGCCTACATATCCCGGTTATACTTTAATCTCGAGTTGCAATATTTACCTATCAGTAGATCTATAGAGCTCCTGAATGGTATAAAAATTTGCAGAGGTTTCCTAAAACCAAGATAATATTTTTCTTTGTGTTTGCTAATATCCAGTTCCATATTGTAGATCTTTTTTCGTTTTTGATTCCATATTCTTACGGTAAATTTCTCCCCTCCCCTTCGAATTGGTGCGTTAATTCTCTCCAAGCCATTATCCTTGATCCTCATTTTCATTCTGCTACATCTTCAGTAGCGCAGAGAATACTTTCCACTCACTAAACCCTATAATCATCTCCATCACCAATTTAATACGCATTTCTCGCAAGCAAACTTTATCTCTTACGCACTTTTTTCACTAGCATACATCTCTTCATAATCCAAACGAGGTTTTCCTTTCCGCACACCAATTACAAGTTCTTCACACGGCATATGTTTTTCCAAAATGTTGCAGTACTTCAATAATTTATTCATTTTCTTTGTGATATTTCAGCCACTAGTTCGATTCCTTTCTTCTTCATTGACAGCTAAGGTTTCCTTTCTGTATGATATAGGTACCATATTTCCTAACTTCGAGCCAAAATGTTGACCAATATACTTCTTTAATTTTTTAATCTTTGTTCGTTTTCTTACAGAACATTGCTTAGAGACTGGTATGGATATAATTTTGATAATCTAATTGTTTTTAATTCTTTGTTAACAGATTTTAACTAATAAACGAATGTTACTTTGGTACCTTTCCTTCAGTTTTATTTATTTTTCTAAATAAATATTTAAGCACATTTTAACCTTCTAAGTGATTATTTAATCCAATACGCCTGTGTTATAAAACTGCACCGAAACATTGCAACATCTATAGAAGGGTCTTAGACATAAAGGCTATTGTAAGTTAACATTATATTACATTTCAGTGAATGAGGGAGCCTAGAATCAAATTCAGCAATCTGTAATTTTTTTGTGAAAATACACTGTTAACAACATTGCAATCCATTCAATGCACTTTGCAAATTCACAAATGTGTTTCATGACATAGTCGATAACACTGTATTCATGTCAAATAATGAAACAGACACTTCAATTTAAAAAAATCTCATGTGTTACACTCACATGAATTTCTCTACTCTTGTACAAACCATTTTTACAAACGTTTATTCTCCATATGCTTCATGTTAATCGAGATGTTAATCTTATTGCTAATTTTCTTGTAGATGCAAGGGGAATTGGCAGGCTTTAAGCGATAGTCAAATATTTTAAGAGCTGGTTTCTATGTGGAGTATTCCATTCTCTTTGCATTACCAGGACAAAAAAAATTAATAACGAATTCCCATTTGAAAAAATCTGATGTGTTACACTCACATGACTTTCTCTACTCTTGTACAATCTATTTTTACAAACGCCTATTCTCCATATGCTTCATATTAATCGAGATATCGAGATGCCAATCTTATTTGTAATTTTCTTGTAGATGCAAGGGGAATAATGTAGCTTTTAAGCGATAGTCAAATATTTTATCGCTGGTTGCTATGTAGCGCATTCCATTCTCTTTGCATGTCCAGGACATAAAAAAATCTGATGTGTTACACTCACATGACTTTCTCTACTCTTGTACAAACTATTTTTACAAACGCCTATTCTCCATATGCTTCATGTTAATCGAGATATAGAGATGTCAATCTTATTGGTAATTTTCTTGTAGATGCAAGGGGAATATGGTAGGTTTCAAGCGATAGTCAAATATTTTAACGCCGGTTGCTATGTGGCGCATTCCATTCTCTTTGCATGTCCAGGACATAAAAAAATGAATAACGAATTTGAGAAAAGTATAAGTATTGGAAAATTTAAGTAAATAACAAGCAATATCTCGAAAACGGTTCACTCAACAAAAGAAATGTATATGACATAAGTTGTGTATTTTAACGCGATCTACATTTTTTGTGTAGTAAAACTTTGTCTATCTCTTATGGTTTACCAGTTATGCAAAAGTCGTTCACAATGAAGAATACTTTTGGAGACATTCCCAGAAAATTCGAGATATACATTTCATTTCTCATGACATTATCTTAAACATATGATATTTTCATCAAAATCGTTAGAGCCATTTTTGAGAAAATTAAAATTTTCGAAAAACGTTCCATGTAAACGGTAGTCTGGGGTGGGGGGATTTTCTTGAAAACCTTCGTGTCGCATCTCTGGAAGATACTGAACCTAAATACCAAGTTTGGTGTTTATCCGACTGTTCGTTTTGGAGTTATGCTATTCACAGACACACACACACACACACACACACACAGACACACACACACACAGACACACACGGATATGTTTCCAAAAATGCTTTTTTTGGATTCAGGAGGTCTCAAAACATGTATTTACGGTGAAATCTCGGTATCGAATTTTTGGGTGGAATGCAATACTTCCCCTACTTACTATACGTAGTAGAGAAAGTAAAAATGAATAACGAATTTGAGAAAAAGTATTATAAGTATTGGAAAATTTAAGGAAATAACAAGCAATATCTCGAAAACGGTTCACTCAACAAAAAAAATGTATATGATATAAGTTGTGTATTTTAACGCGATCTACATTTTTTGTGTAGTAAAATTTTGTCTATCTCTTATGGTTTACCAGTTATGCAAAAGTCGTTCATAATGAAGAATACTTTTGGAGACATTCCCAGAAATTTCGAGATATACATTTCATTTCTCATGACATTATCTTAAACATACGATATTTTCATCAAAATCGTTAGAGCCATTTTTGAGAAAATTAAAATTTTCGAAAAATGTTCCATGTAAAGGGTAGTCTGGGGTGGGGGGATTTTCTTGAAAACCTTCGTGTCGCATCTCTGGAAGATACTGAACGTAAATACCAAGTTTGGTGTTTATCCGACTGTTAGTTTTTGAGTTATGCTGATCACAGACACACACACACACACACACACACACACACACACAGACACACACACACACACGGACATGTTTCCAAAAATGCTTTTTTTGGATTCAGGAGGTCTCAAAACATGTATTTCCGGTGAAATCACGGTATCGAATTTTTGGGTGGAATGCAATACTTCCCCTACTTACTATGCGTAGTAGAGAAAGTAAAAAAGTATTGAGTATTGGAAAATTCAAGGGAATAACAATCAATATCTTGAAAATGGTTCACTCAACAAAAAGAATGTATATGACATAAATTGTGTATTTTAACGCGATCTACATTTTTTGTGTAGTAAACTTTTGTCTATCTCTTATGGTTTAACAGTTATGCAAAAGTCGTTCACAATGAAAAACATTTTTGGAGACATTCTCAGAAAATTCAAGATATACATTTTATTTTTCATGAAAGTATCTTAAATATATGATACTTTAATCAAAATCGTTAGAGCCATTTTTGGGAAAATTAAAATTTTCGAAAAATGTTCCATGTAAAGGGTAATCTGGGGTGGGGGGATTGTCTTGAAAACCTTCGTGTCGCATCTCTGGAAGATACTGAACCTAAATACCAAGTTTGGTGTTTATCCGACTGTTCGTTTCTGAGTTATGCTGTTCACAGACACACACGGACATGTTTCCAAAAATACTTTTTTGGTTTCAAGAGGCCTCAAAACATGTATTTCCGGTGAAATTTCGGTATCGAATTTTTGGGTGGAGTACAATACTTCCCCTACTTACTATACGTAGTAGAGAAAGTAAAAATCATAATCTCCACGGATTTAGTATTTCAAAGTTATGCATCTCCCAAAATAGAAAAATGAAAACAAGATTCCTAATATCCATAATACTTGCTAGATTATAACGTGCTGATTTTAAAACTGATAACTTGGTGAGCTACATGAAACCATTACTATTTACTTTTAACACTTTAGTGCTAGCCTGAACAGCACAGTGCAATGGAAAAGTGCCAAGAATGTTGCAATAATTATGTAAACGATAAAGTGAAACTAAACTATGAAGAACATAAATCTAAATGAACCTAAAACCTTAGCTTTGCTACGCTACAGCAACATATGTTCTCAGTATGGTTCCTTCTGTATAAGGCTTACATTCACTTTTTGAACAACGAGGAAGTTGCTAAACTGGTATGCTAAAAGGACTTAAAATTCCGAAAAATCAGATTAAATTTTAATTTTGTTCTAATACATGTTAAAATGCAACATTATTTTTTCTCATGTTCTCCACTTCTTTTTGAGACCGCCATAATGTTACTTAACATAAATACGGGCTACGGGAATTGTATGCTTTGAACTGTTACAAGACTACCGGGAAACTCTTCCAAGACCCTTCCTCGATGTCTGTGACATATGTAAAAAATGTGAGGCAGTATTTTTAACACTTAAATGATTTCAGTCAAATTATATGATATGTAAATTCAATAACAGCCCGCCTTGAAGCAATATGTGTATGTAATAATTTGTAAAATGTATGTAACAGTCATTGCATATGCTTATATTATTGTATACATGTTCAATAATGTTATATGAATGTATTACGTAATTTAATAATGTAGGAGCTGTGAGAAATAGGTCAAAAGTTGCTAACAATGAGGTAACCTTGAGGCAATAATGAATTAGAAAGTTTAAATGTTACTTGTGATTCTTGGAAGCAATAATGTAATTTTTGAGACAGTTTAAAAATAGCCAATCAACAACCAGAAAAAGCTTTAGTTAAATGAAGGTATTCTATTGGAGTAGGAATAACCAATCAGGGACTTGAAATACAGAAACTTACAAGTTTAGGCAGTTGAAATCAATTCAGTTGCATGTAAACGGTGTTCCTAACCGGATGCAAGACACGTCCTCGAGAGATTTAATACGTATTCGTGTGAGGCGAAAAATAAGTTTACGTGTTAAAAAGTGAAATTAATAAAAATAATCTCACAGCTCTCTATATCAGTGAAGTATTATTTAAATTGTATCAAGCATTAATAAAATGTAGTGAAGTAAAATTATACTCAGTGTAAGCCTACATTCTTGTCGCACCACAACCCTGCCAAGACAGCCATGTCTCTAACAATAATACTGACGCAGCCGAGGCAAACATAAATATATAATATTTAAAGAAACAGTAAAAATTACAAAGTTAATGTTTTTAAACTTAGGGCGAAGGCTACCGGAAAGCGGGTACTACACGTGCGGTTGCAACTACTTTAAGTTCGGCTCTCCAAAAGTTGAACTACAATACAAATTCTACTTCAAAATCGGCTATTCCATACGTAGCAGCAATAAACCATCTTCTCAAATTGGCTCCCAAAGCGTGGGGCAAAAATAACAATACAACAAAAATAGCTTCTTCTCAAATGGCAACATTGCTGGGTAGCACTTAACATTTTAATAATAATAAAAAAATGCAGGAACCGAAACCGTTCCCTCGTTAGCGAGGTCAAGCTGTTTTTCTTACTGAATCGCTCTTTTTTCATGTATTAAGACTTAATTATTCTAATTAATGAATACTCTGAGTAACTAAATGTTCATCTTCAGTAGGTTGACATCATATGGACAAGTTTTGTCTACCTTGTACTGCAATAACCGCGCCCAACAAAAGAGAAACAAATTAATGAGCTGTTTAGGCAGCAGGTGTCGAGGTCAGAGATGGAATGCAGTGAAAGAGGACACGAGCTTCCCACTGTCGATGCTCATAAGTCAACCAATCTCGTTACGTCGCATGGTATCGGTGAGATGATATTGCCGCAAACTTTCCTCTGACCGTACACAACATACTAAAGGAAGGGAAAGTCGGTAAACACCAGGATCTATGGGCGGGCTGTGAATACATCTCTCAACGATCCATACTGATCTGGGTCATATTCGTCATGCGTTCCTTACCCAGAGTGCCAAGGAGTTGGGTTTACAGCAGGGGAAAGTTTGGACTCCCAAAAGTGAACGGAAAACGAGATTCTGAAAGTTGATGAAACATGAAGCGTGCGTAATCTTATTTTGCCAAATTTCAAATATGGATGTATCGTGATGTTCCAGTTTCACATTCATAATCTGGAAACACTGTAAATAAAATAATTGGTCAAAGACTTATGCTTACAAACTGCAAACTTTTCACTAATAAAGCAAATATTTAGAGTAAGGCATCATGACACCACTGCAGAAAGTGATAAGTTCCACACATTGCATTCTGGGACCTAGGATGTGCTATATGTTAAATGACGTGGTAATCGGTTCATCGTTCTTCACTGAAATGGTGACATACATTCAAATACAAAACTTTTCAAATTCTATATTCAAGCTTTACATGTTATTTATTCAAAGTTAAAAATTGTGAGAAAAGCTTTGGTTAGATTTTATACGCCTAAGCTGTTTAAAGGATACACGCTTTTTGTAATTCTTCTTATAACTACCTTTGTATTGTATACCTACTTATATTTATATTTCTTGCTGTTACCCATTTAGGAGGCACACATTAGAAGAGGGCTTCATCGTGTTATAAAGTCCAGCTTAAATTGAGCTGTTGAGAGCTGAAGTGCTGTAAATCGCTCATAATTTTGAGGAAACATGTGTTACATTCACATGGCCTGCTCTATCCACTGTTCTACAAATTACTCTTACAAAAGCTTACTCTTCTTTCCACTTCAGTTAATCAATGTAAATGCTTCCAGAAATAGTTTCATTACACATCGAGCCCTAATGACCTAGTTGTCGACGGAGCCCTTAAACCCCACTCACTCACTCATTGCACATTTCCGTTGTAGGTACCAGAGCTGATCAATAAAGACTGAGACTGATTTTTTTCTGTAGTTTCCTTGACAGTTTTATGTCTCTACCACGAATACTTCAAAAGAGCAGGGTTTCATGTATAATGTCCTTAAGCGACAGCACTCTCGTAACGGTAGGTTGGTAGTAATGCAGTATATTGTTAACCCTACTTGAATTTCGCATACCACAAAATGGAGGTGAGACGAGAAGAGCAATACAGCGCAATAAGATTTTATTTTCGTTTAAATCATACAGCCTTGAAACTTTCGAAAAGCTGAAGCAAGCATACGGTGAAGATGCACTACCTCATGCAACGGTGTTTAGGTGGTTCAAGGACTTCAAAGAAGGGCGAGTCCTCTGTGCTAAGCAAGGTGGGCCTGGTGTTTCGGAATGGAATGATTTACCAGCATGCAGTTCCCCCCTCACACTACTGTTACAGCAGCTACTACACGTCAGTATTAGCCATACTGAGGAAGCACATTACAAGGAAACGTCCAGAACATCATTGGAATGGGTGGCAACTTCATCACGACAACGCGCGGCCTCACGTCGCAAATCAAGTCCAGGAATTTTTGGCTAAATTCAACATTACCTGTGTGCCACATCCGCCTTAAAGCCCCGGTCTTACCCCCTGTGATTTCTTTTTATTCTCATTACTAAAGGCAAAGCTCCGGGGCATTCGATTTGAGAGCACTGAAACAGTGCTAAAGAAAAGTGAGGCGATTCTCAAAGACCTGACAAAGAATGGCCTGCACCATGTGTTCGAGGACTGGCAGAGGCGCTATAAAGAGTGTATTTAGTTAGGAGGGGACTACTTTGAAAAAGATCATGTCAACATTGAAATGGAGTAATAAATATCTGTGAAAAAAAAATCAGTCTCAGTCTTTATTGATCAGCCCTCGTATAAGGCTGAAACGGTTATCCAATCTAATAAAAGCGGGTCGCTACATGCTGGCCTTGAAATTCCGTACTCTTTCCATGACAACCAGAAACAAAAGAATGGAAACATTGCACTTCAAAAATTATGAAGTAATCCAAAGTTTAAATAAAATAACAATGTATATCTCACAAACGATTAATGCTATAAAAATGATTTGACATAGTGTGTTTCAAATAGATTTGCTTTTTATTAAATGGCGGCGGCGGGGGCGGCGGGGGGCGGCGGGGGCGGTGGCGGTGGTGGTGGTGGTGGTAGTAGTAGTAGTAGTAGTAGTAGTAGTAGTAGTAGTAGTAGTAGTAGTAGTAGTAGTAGTAGTAGTAGTAGTAGCTTTTGTCTACCTCTTATGGTTTACCAGTTACACAAAACTATATAAAACGCATTCAGAATGAAGCCGTTCGTTGGTCATCACTTTTCAGTAGCTGCTGTTGATTCTGCTGCCGGCTCCTACAGTGGTTTGCTATGAGATCTTTCGCACAGGGTATGCGTGGGCGGGCTAGAAAGAATAACACCAGTTTAAATTGACTGAGAAATTTAATGTGATCTAACACTTCAGCTACTGAAGAAAGAGTGTTACGAATGTATGCAGGAATTTGTGCACGAAGGTGTGTACGAACGAATGTATCTTATTAGAATGCACCCCTTTATATTAACTCAAGCTCCGCCTACATATTACTCCCCCACCACCGTTACCTCATATGCGCTCCAATCTTAAAACTCCTATGTATGTGTATGTGACAATGTAACTAGGCGGTACCTTCCCGACTCTCAGAATTTCATTACCTTTTTCTTTTTCAGAATTTCTGCCTACGTGACTGTTCATACCTACTGAACTTGTAACCTAACTGCATTCCAAGAATCCTTAAGCTACTGCTTTCGCTCCTTCAGTTGTTGCTAACAACTTTGTTTAACATGAGTCGCTAATTAGCTTTTTCTTCGGGCAAATCTTTCAACTCAAGCTTACTATATTATATTTTGTTTCAATATAGGGAATTATTTATTGCAATTATTTCTTTATCTTACTATAGTTTCTTTTTTTAATTATTATTTATATCTTCCCGTCAATAAGTAGTATCAAGAGGACTTCACAGGTTCTTCGCAGAAAATTCAAAATATAAATTTTATTTTCACCCAAATACCGTATGTACGTATCATATTTTAATAAATATATATTGCTTATGTTTGAAAAAATAAAAAATGACAAAGAATGTTTCATGTAAAGAGTAGTTTGGGAGCATTTTCTTGAAAATCTTCGTGTGCATCCTCACATAAGCACTAAGTTTGATACTTATCCTACCTAGGTAATGCAGCTCATAGACATATGTGTTCAAGGATCTTTTTCTAAAAGTGATTTCTTTTGCATTCATGGGACCTCAAAACATGTTTCCAGTGAATTCTTTTATACAGAATTTTTGGGTGAAATACAATACTTCCTCTATTTACTGCAGGTATGTGATAAATAAAAACGTGCGTTTTGGCTAAAACCTTGTATTAAGAATCTCAGGTAAGGCATTCGAGCACAGCAAAGGATATCTGTATTATTACGCGCGTGTTTTAGCAGCAATTTCTTTTTTTTTTTTTTTTTTTTTTTTTTTTCCTTTTTCTTTTTTACTTTCTCTACTACGTATAGTAAGTAGGGGAAGTATTGTATTCCACCCAAAAATTCGATACCGAGATTTCACCGGAAATACGTGTTTTGAGACCCCCTGAATCCAAAAAAAAAGCATTTTTGAAAAACATGTCCGTGTGTGTCTCTGTGAACAGCATAACTCAGAAACGAACAATCGGATAAACATCAAACTTTGTATTTAGGTTCAGTATCTTCCAGAGATGCGACACGAAGGTTTTCAAGAAAATCCCCCCACCCCAGATTACCCTTTACATGGAACATTTTTCGAAAATTTTAATTTTCTCAAAAATGGCTCTAACGATTTTGATGAAAATATCATATGTTTAAGATAATGTCATGAGAAATGAAATGTATATCTTGAATTTTCTGGGAATGTCTCCAAAAGTACTCTCCATTGTGAACGACTTTTGCATAACTGGTAAACCATAAGAGATAGACAAAATTTTACTACACAAAAAATGTAGATCGCGTTAAAATACACAATTTATGTCATATAAATTTTATTTGTTGAGTGAACCATTTTCGAGATATTGCTTGTTATTCCCTTAAATTTTTCAATACTTATGTTCTAAAATGAGAATTCGTTATTCATTTTTACTTTCTCTACTACGTATAGTAAGTAGGGGAAGTATTGCATTCCACCCAAAAATTCGATACCGAGATTTCACCGGAAATACATGTTTTGAGACCTCCTGAATCCAAAAAAAGCATTTTTGGAAACATGTCCGTGTGTGTGTCTGTGTGTGTGTGTGTGTGTGTGTGTGTGTGTGTCTGTGTGTGTGTGTGTGTCTGTGTGTGTGTGTGTGTGTCTGTGAACAGCATAACTCAAAAACGAACAGTCGGATAAACACCAAACTTGGTATTTAGGTTCAGTATCTTCCAGAGATGCGACACGAAGGTTTTCAAGAAAATCCCCCCACCCCAGACTACCCTTTACATGGAACATTTTTCGAAAATTTTAATTTTCTCAAAAATGGCTCTAACGATTTTGATTAAAATATCATATGTTTAAGATAATGTCATGAGAAATGAAATGTATATCTCGAATTTTCTGGGAATGTCTCCAAAAGTATTCTTCATTGTGAACGAGTTTTGCATAACTGGTAAACCATAAGAGATAGACAAAATTTTACTACACAAAAAATGTAGATCTCGTTAAAATACATAACTTATGTCATATACATTTCTTTTGTTGAGTGAGCCGTTTTCGAGATATTGCTTGTTATTCCCTTAAATTTTCCAATACTTATACTTTTTCTCAAATTCGTTATTCATTTTTTTATGTCCTGGACTTGCAAAGAGAATGGAATGCGCCGCATAGCAACCAGCGTTAAAATATTTGACCATCGCTTAAAAGCTACCATATTCCCCTTGCATCTACAAGAAAATTAGCAATAAGATTGACATCTCGATATCTCGATTAACATAAAGCATATGGAGAATAGGCGTTTGTAAAAATAGATTGTACAAGAGTAGAGAAAGTCATGTGAGTGTAACACATCAGATTTTTTTGTTACTTTCTCTACTACGTATAGTAAGTAGGGGAAGTATTGCATTCCACCCAAAAATTCGATACCGAGATTTCACCGGAAATACATGTTTTGAGACCTCCTGAATCCAAAAAAAGCATTTTTGGAAACATGTCCGTGTGTGTGTCTGTGTGTGTGTGTGTGTGTGTGTGTGTGTCTGTGTGTCTGTGTGTGTGTCTGTGAACAGCATAACTCAAAAACGAACAGTCGGATAAACACCAAACTTGGTATTTAGGTTCAGTATCTTCCAAGGATGCGACACGAAGGTTTTCAAGAAAATCCCCCCACCCCAGATTACCCTTTACATGGAACATTTTTCGAAAATTTTAATTTTCTCAAAAATGGCTCTAACGATTTTGATGAAAATATCATATGTTTAAGATAATGTCATGAGAAATGAAATGTATATCTCGAATTTTCTGGGAATGTCTCCAAAAGTATTCTTCACTGTGAACGACTTTTGCATAACTGGTAAACCGTAAGAGATAGACAGAATTTTACTACACAAAAAATGTAGATCGCGTTAAAATACACAACTTATGTCATATACATTTCTTTTGTTGAGTGAACCGTTTTCGAGATATTGCTTGTTATTTCCTTAAATATTTCAATACTTATACTTTTTCTCAAATTCGTTATTCATTTTTTTTATGTCCTGGACATGCAAAGAGAATGAAATGCGCCACATAGCAACCGGCGTTAAAATATTTGACTATCGCTTAAAACCTACCATATTCCCCTTGCATCTACAAGAAAATTATCAATAAGATTGACATCTCGATATCTCCATTAACATGAAGCATATCGAGAATAAGCGTTTGTAAAAATAGTTTGTACAAGAGTAGAGAAAGTCATGTGAGTGTAACACATCAGATTTTCTTGGATATGCAAAGAGCTATAATGTGTGGCAAAGGGAATGGTGCTGCACCTAGCAACCAGCTATTAAGAGATATGTATGTGCTTAAAGGCTACTTTATTTCCAAATTGCCCTTGTAAATATATATATATATATATATATATATATTTACAAGGGCAATATATATATTCCCCTTACATCTACAAGAAGATTAGCATTAAGATAGACTCTGCAAATGTTTATCTCGATTAACATAAAGTAGATGGAGAATAAGCGTTTGTATAAATAGTTTGTACCAGAGTAGAGAAAGTCATGTGAGTGTAACACATCGGATTCTTTTATTTATGGACGCTCTTTAACTGTTGTGGTCCTTAGTGTCCCATTCTATATTGGGCGTCAAAGACCGGTAATTTTGATCAGAGGCCTCTTTATCAGGCGTGAAGTTCTTTTACGTGCCGTAAATCTACGACACGGGACCACCGGCTTTACTTCCCTTCCGAAGGAAGCCACACTAAGGATTTTTACGCCCGAAAAAATTCATCGCCTTCCGCCGGGAACTAGAGGTTAGCATAGTAACCACTACACCACGGAGGATGACTGGCAGCAAATTGCTTATACCTCAGACACCGCTTGTGATTCGAATTGACTCTTTGACAAGTGCTACTGCCATTATAGAAGTTTGATGTATATCTCTTTCATGCGAAGGTATTTCACCTTCTTTCTTGTTTATATCAGTTCACCTCCCAACAGCTCATTTTCAAAGTTTTGTAATCCTTCCCGCAGAGACTTGTTTGCTAAGTTTGAAACTAACTTCTAATAAACTAATGACCGATTTAGGGCTCTCATTTTGTTTCATTTACAAATACTTCAGAAATAGTCAGAAAGGCTAACTTCGCGAAAAAATAAATGTTTTCTAAAATTAGAAGAATAGCAGAAATTTAAGCAACCTGCTATAACACTGTGGAAGTACAATTGAGGCAACATTCCGCTAATGCTCCCACGCATGTTGGCCTGAGGTCGTTCTCCGTATGTCGCATCGGTAAAGATAGGGTGGGCGCAACCAAGAGTCCTCGCCGCTTCTCTTTTGTTTTATGAATATCCAACACTACCGCCACACCTGTTGTCTAGACACACTGACCCTGTTCTGCTCCAACACGCTCTTTCTGTAGTACTCTGTGTACTTATGCATGTATATCCGGATCTATGGCCATTAGGATAGCGTATCTAATATGTTTTTGTACCCCTTCCAGAATGTAGCCCATAAAGTATGTTCACAGCGCTGTATAGGATTTATCACCGTTGTCTAAATATAAATTATATGCAAGCGAGGAAAATTTAGGAAGCTTTTAACATTTAGACCTTTTATTTTTCGGAGGATGTAGGCGATAAAAGCACGCATGATACACTCAACTGAAATTGCAACTATGATCCAGTTCATACTTTGTTGTCAAGTATAGCCAAGTAAAGGCTGTTTCTGAGCTGCCAAATAAAAGGTCCAAAATGAAAGAACCATGACGAAACACAGAGTATGAATAAATTGGCTATAAAATCTCAGAACGAACAGGTATTCTTGCAATTATCAAAGAGTGTGTTGGAAAGTATTACAAAACCCTAAGAGAATAAATGTGAATCTTATAAGGGTGAGCAAGGAACACAATTTAGTGCAATAATTTTAATAAAACGAACCAACTTCTATAACAATGTGTTAAAGGGAACACTTTCCAAACTAAACATTAAATAAAGGATCTCCGAGAATGAATGAGGTTTCATATCGTTACGTGAACTTTAACCTCTTAAGGCAAAGACATATCTAAATCAAAACGAAAGTCAGTTTTAGTCCACATTCTGATAAGAACATCGAGTAACGCATACTACTTGAGTATTTGCTTAGACTGTAAACTTAAGCAACACATAATGATCTATCCTGAATACTTGTGTACAAATTGATTAATTTCTGTACGGAGACATTTTTCAATGCCCTTAAACTACAATGATAGTGTGATCAAAACCTTACGAAACATTACTGTAAAAGGAAAAACTCAGAATGCTATTTTCAAGGGCACTAGTTCAATGATGTATTTACTTTCTCTGCCTACCTATAATAGGTAAGAACAAGCATTGTATTTCACCAAAAATTCAATATCGAGAATTCCCCCGAAAATACATGTTTTGGGGCCGCTCAATCAAAAAAGCGTTTTTTAGAAAACATCCGCGCGTGTGTCTGTGTGTGTGTGTGTGTGTGTGTGTGTCTTCATAACATAACTCGAAAACGAAATGTTAAATAAATACTAAACTTGGAATTTAATTCAGTATCTTCCAAAGATACGAAACGAATATTTTCAAGAAAGTCCTCTAACTCCTAACTACACTTTACATGAAACAAAGATTCGATATTTTTTTTATTTTCTCAAAAATGGCTCTAAGGATTTTGATTAAAATACCATATATTTAAGAAATTTACAGATAGATAAAACCCATATCTTGAAATTTTGGGAATAGCCTGTGAAGTCCCCTTCATTCGGAAGGAATATTATATAATATTGTGTCTTCCCTCCGTGGTCGACATGCTGGCTCTAGTTCCCGATGTCGCCGGTTCAAATCCGGCGGAGGGCGGTGGATTTTTTCGAGTGTAAAAGTCCTTATCATGGCTTCCTTCAGAAGGGAAATAAAACCGGTGGTCCCGTGTCGTAGATTTACGGCACATAAAAGAACTTCAAGAGGCCTCTGAGTAAAATTTCGATCTTACACGCCCAATATGAAATGGGACACTAAGAACCATATTAGTTAAAGAGCGTCCATAAATAAACAAATAATATATATACATATATAATTTTGTTTCATATTATCTGGAATTATATAAGTCGTCCTTCGTGGTGTAGTGGTTAGCATATGCTAGCCTCTAGTTCCCGAGGTCGCGGCTTCAAACCCGGCGGAGGGCGATGGATTTTTGCTGGCGTAAAAATCCTTAGCAAGCTTCCTTCGGAAGGGAAGTAAAGCCGGTGGTACCGTGTCGTAGATTTACGACACGTAAAAGAACCTCAAACTTGATAAAGAGGCCTCTAAGCAAAATTTCCTATCTTTCACGTCCAATACAGAATGGGACACTAAGAACCACAGAAGCTAAGGAGCGTCCATAAATAAAACTCAATTTCATTTAATTTGGAATTTTATAAATTTGTTTCATACAATCTAAAATTTCATCTTTTTCCGTCTCCAAATTAGTATGTCAGATTGAATTTACCATTCAGTTATTTTCCGTACTCCAACACCAGCATTACTGTTTAATCAATAAGTTAACTGTTGGCCCTGCAATGAGCATATAAAACATATGACTGCGTCCATGTTCCAACATGATATGCAGTACAGTATTAACCAGCCCGCCTCTGTGGTGTGGGGGTAGCGTGTCTGCCTCAAATACAAGAGGTTGCGAGTTCGAACCTTGATTACGGTGTTACCCGGATAGGTTTTCTTCAGGGTATTTCCCTTATCCTGAAAAGACGAATATCGGGTAACTTTGAGCTCTATGGACCCCAAGCTCATTTGAGCATCATTTCACGCATTTCATTCGTCGTTCGATATGACCTAACCGGTTAAAGGACGTTAAACTAACAAAAAAGAAGTATTTAAGCAATATATAAAATATTTCGACATAGTATGAAACAAAATATTGTACTAAATGCCATAAAGTGGTTTTTTTTTCAGAAATTCGTTTCGATATTCCGGCCTCAGCAAACATCTTACTGTCCTGAAGAAACTCACTTTCCTATACAGTCACGTAAATAAGTATTGTATATCGGTAAACTATAAGAGAAAGACAAAAACATACTACATAAAAAGTAGAACTATTTAAAACGCACAATTTCTTTCGAATAACTTTTTCAAGTGAATATACGCATCCTATTACTTTCTCTACTACGTATAGTAAGTAGGGGAAGTATTGCATTCCACCCAAAAATTCGATACCGAGATTTCACCGGAAATACATGTTTTGAGACCTCCTGAATCCAAAAAAAGCATTTTTGGAAACATGTCCGTGTGTGTGTCTGTGTGTGTGTGTGTGTGTGTCTGTGTGTGTGTCTGTGTGTGTGTCTGTGTGTCTGTGAACAGCATAACTCAAAAACGAACAGTCGGATAAGCACCAAACTTGGTATTTAGGTTCAGTATCTTCCAGAGATGCGACACGAAGGTTTTCAAGAAAATCCCCCCACCCCAGACTACCCTTTACATGGAAGATTTTTCGAAAATTTTAATTTTCTCAAAAATGGCTCTAACGATTTTGATGAAAATATCATATGTTTAAGATAATGTCATGAGAAATGAAATGTATATCTCGAATTTTCTGGGAATGTCTCCAAAAGTATTCTTCACTGTGAACCACTTTTGCATAACTGGTAAACCATAAGAGATAGACAAAATGTTACTACACAACAAATGTAGATCGCATTAAAATACACAACTTATGTCATATACATTTCTTTTGTAGAGTGAACCGTTTTCGAGTTATTGCTTGTTATTTCCTTAAATTTTCCAATACTTATACTTTTTCTCAAATTCGTTATTCATTTTTTTTATGTCCTGGACATGCAAAGAGAATGGAATGCGCCACATAGCAACCAGCGTTAAGATATTTGACTATCGCTTAAAAGCTACCATATTCCCCTTGCATCCACATGAATATTACCAATAAGATTGACATCTCGATATCTCGATTAACATGAAGCATATGGAGAATAAGCGTTTGTAAAATCAGATTGTACAAGAGTAGAGAAAGTCATGTGAGTGTAACACATCAGATTTTTACTTTCTCTACTACGTATAGTAAGTAGGGGAAGTATTGCATTCCACCCAAAAATTCGATACCGAGATTTCACCGGAAATACATGTTTTGAGACCTCTTGAATCCAAAAAAAGCATTTTTGGAAACATGTCCGTGTGTGTGTCTGTGTGTGTGTGTGTGTCTGTGTGTGTGTGTGTGTGTGTCTGTGTGTGTGTCTGTGAACAGCATAACTCAAAAACGAACAGTCGGATAAACACCAAACTTGGTATTTAGGTTCAGTGTCTTCCAGAGATGCGACACGAAGGTTTTCAAGAAAATCCCCCCACCCCAGACTACCCTTTACATGGAACATTTTTCGAAAATTTTAATTTTCTCAAAAATGGCTCTAACGATTTTGATTAAAATATCATATGTTTAAGATAATGTCATGAGAAATGAAATGTATATCTCGAATTTTCTGGGAATGTCTCCAAAAGTATTCTTCATTGTGAACGACTTTTGCATAACTGGTAAACCATAAGAGATAGACAAAATTTTACTGCACAAAAAATGTAGATCTCGTTAAAATACACAACTTATGTCATATACATTTCTTTTGTTGAGTGTACCGTTTTCGAGATATTGCTTGTTATTCCCTTAAATTTTCCAATACTTATATTTTTTCTCAAATTCGTTATTCATTTTTTTATGTCCTGGACTTGCAAAGAGAATGGAATGCGCCGCATAGCAACCAGCGTTAAAATATTTGACCATCGCTTAAAAGCTACCATATTCCCCTTGCATCTACAAGAAAATTAGCAATAAGATTGACATCTCGATATCTCGATTAACATAAAGCATATGGAGAATAGGCGTTTGTAAAAATAGATTGTACAACAGTAGAGAAAGTCATGTGAGTGTAACACATCAGATTTTTTTTACTTTCTCTACTACGTATAGTAACTAGGGGAAGTAATGTATTCCACCCAAAAATTCGATACCGAGATTTCACCGGAAATACATGTTTTGAGACCCCCTGAATCCAAAAGAAGCATTTTTGGAAACATGTCCGTGTGTGTGTGTGTGTGTGTGTGTGTCTGTGAACAGCATAACTCAGAAACGAACAGTCGGATAAACATCAAACTTGGTATTTAGGTTCAGTATCTTCCAGAGATGCGACACGAAGGTTTTCAAGAAAATCCCCCCACACCAGATTACCCTTTACATGGAACATTTTTCGAAAATTTTAATTTTCTCAAAAATGGCTCTAACGATTTTGATTAAAATATCATACGTTTAGGATATTTTCATGAAAAATAAAATGTATATCTTGAATTTTCTGGGAATGTCTCCTAAAGTATTCTTCCAAAAGTATTCTTCATTGTGGACGACTTTTGCATGACTAGTAAACCATAAGAGATAGACAAAATTTTACTACACAAAAAATGTAGATGGCGTTAAAATACACAATTTATGTCCTATACATTTTTTTTGTTGAGTGAACCATTTTCGAGATATTGATTGTTATTCCCTTAAATTTTTCAATACTTATTTTCTCAAATGGGAATTAGTTATTCATTTTTTTTGTCTTGTATATGCAAAGAGTATTAATCTGTGGCAAAGGGAATGGTGCTGCACCTAGCAACCAGCTATTAAGAGATATGTATGTGCTTAAAGGCTACTGTATTTCCAAATTGCCCTTGTAAATATATATATATATATATATATATATATATATATATATATATTCCCCTTACATCTACAAGAAGATTAGCATTAAGATAGACTCTGCAAATGTTTATCTCGATTAACATGAAGTAGATGAAGAATAAGGGTTTGTAAAAATAGTTTGTACAAGAGTAGAGAAAGTCATGTGAGTGTAACACATCAGATTTTTTCTTAAATGTAACACTGTGCAACGCATAAAACCATTCCTAAAGGAATGTCATCCAACTGTGTTACTGGCGATTGCATTTATTGCCAAATTACATCTGCGCTATTGCCAAATCACATGAAACCAACGCCAAAAGCTTCTTAATTGCAATGCATTTATTACTACTATGTAAAGTACATATCATTAAAATATTCGAAAACATGCGCCTGTTTCGATAGCTAACAAATATCTTCACATCTGTTTTCATTCTATAATAAATAATACATCTGAAACTAATTAAATATCCATATGTGTGCCAAATTAGCCATGTTTACCCTCCTACTAAGATTCTTATTCAATAAAAGCGGCAAATTTATGAGCAATTTTGGTAATTTTCCAAAAACATAACTTCAAATAATTATGGGAAGCATTTGGAATGTATAGCACCGACCAGAAATGACTTGCCCATCGGTTCACTTTAACAAACACTCTCATGGAGTAATGATATTTATCCATTAGTTTACATTACTAAAATCATTATAAAAGGCTTCAAAATACGAAGGATAACCACGTCGTATCAAAAGCGCACTTGGACAGATTAATATGAATAACGTTTCAGTTTTATCAGCTGGAATAAATACAAAGCGATGGGACTGCACACTCAGCTGCAAAATTCATTTTTAGTTTCTCTACTACGTATAAGTAGGGGAAGTATTGCATTCCACCCAAAAATTCGATACCGATATTTCACCGGAAATATATGTTTTGAGGCCCCCTGAATCTAAAAAAAAACATTTTTGGAAACATGTCCGTGTGTGTGTGTCTGTGTGCCTGTCGGATAAACACCAAACTTGGTATTTAGGTTCAGTATCTTCCAGAGATGCCACAGGAAGGTTTTGAAGAAAATCCCCCCACCCCAGATTACCCTTTACATGGAACATTTTTCGAAAAATTTAATTTTCTCAAAAATGGCTCTAGCGATTTTGATTAATATATCATGTTTAAGATACTTTCATGACAAATAAAATATATATCTTGAATTTTCTGGGAATGTCTCCAAAATTATTCTTCATTGTGAACGACTTTTGCATAACTGGTAAACCATAAGAGATAGACAAAATTTTACTACACAAAAAATGTAGATCGCGTTAAAATACACAATTTATGTCATATACATTTTTGTTGTTGAGTGAAACATTTGCGAGATATTGCTTGTTATTCCCTTAAATTTTCCAATACTTGTTTTCTCAAATGGTAATTCGTTATTCATTTTTTTTGTCCTTGTAATGCAAAGAGAATGGAATACTCCACATAGCAACCATCTCTTAAAATATTTGACTATCGCTTAAAGCCTACCAATTCCCCTTGCATCTACAAGAAAATTAGCAATAAGATTAACGTCTTGATTAATATGAAGCATATGGAGAATAAGCGTTTGTAAAAATAGTTTGTACAAGAGTAGAGAAAGGCATGTGAGTGTAACACATCAGATTTTTACGAATAAATTGCACAGGCACTTGCCAAACTTGAATGCAAATGCTTGCAGAAACGCATGCATAAAGCTATGCTTATAACCGAGAGTAACATTTTGGTCATAAAATATAACGCACATACTATTTTTAAGCCGAGCGAGATAGCTCCGCGGAAAGGACTGGGGCCCGTATACTGGAGGTCCCGGGTTCTATTCCAGGGGGGGCAGCTACTTAGGTTTTTTCGTGGTTTACCCGGGTCAGTAGGCAAATTTTGGGATGGTTCCTCCTCTACTACGAATTGCCTGTCTCCTTATTCCCCTCATTTCGTTTCCTCTTTCATGTTTCAGGTGGGCTTCGGGGATGTACAGAGCCACTCGGTGTCGGAAAAATGTCGCAAATGCTTGTTCGTTGGAAAGTTCTTCTCGAGCCTGCCAGATGATAGCCTTCTTTGAGCCTCCTCTCCCGGCTCCGCCTTCTCTGAGCTGGTGTTATCGGTTCTTCAAGGCTGGAATCGTTAAGGACATCTGCGCGTCTCTGTCACCTCCATGCCTGCGGCCTATAACCTACTGCGGTTCCTTCACTTCACCCGTTCCTCCTGGAAGGTGGTAGCCACAAAAGATTCCCTTGGATTGAGGTGAGCGAGGTGACCCTCACCATTACTTTGTCATAGCCACACTATTTTCTAACGTGAAAAAGTTGAACTTGTCATATAAAACATTTGTATCCATTAAGGATATTACGAATGAATTTTCAAAAATGTTGATTTAAATTCTCATTATTATAAAGTACATTACACATTGCCGAATACAAAACTTACGTAATCGGATCACGATTTCCGTTGTTAAAGCCCCTACCAACCTGTGGATTTTAACATGAGTTTTGCACATAGCTCTCTCGGTGCTCTTTTTACAGTAGGAACGATGGTTCTGTGCCGGTGACCTTGTTTCCTCGCGCACTGAAGAGAGTCTATGCCTAACGCCAGGCAGCTCTCTGTCCGCCTGCCTGCTGGAAGACCCCTTTGCTGATACGACATAAACATACAACACCACACCATTACATTGACTGGTTTATTCTCACTATTATTAGATTGCTCTATCATTCTTTTATATTTACACATTATACACAAACATTGTCACGTAAATGTGTTGTCGTAAACTAGCAGGGGTTTATTAGTGTGATAAACACTCTACACCAGACATATCACCACCGTCGTTTTCTTCTGCAAGACTTTCCCTTTCATCGTCATCAGTCTTCTTCTCGTTCGCTGTCACTATTATTTCCTAACCTGGATTGCAGAACCTTCTAAGACATTTTCAAACAGGCCTTGTTGTTCTTCAATGTATTTGTCTTCCTACTTAATGTGTTGAGAGGCATTTTCCCACTTTTCTACGCTAATGTCCTCAACATGTTGTTAGCTAAGCTTAATCAATAACATCATGTAGTTTAAAAGGGTGTTCTACCAAGCTACCCATTGCTTTATATCAGCCCAGATGACTTCTCTTCGAGTAAGTCCCGAAGACTAGGGCGGTAATCGGAGAAGATTGTGTGCATGGCCTACAAACTATCAACGTCAATTTTCGGAATAGGTTTTGACCCTTACTTAGGTTGTAAAGCTCCAAACTTAGCATCCTTTCATGGAATGGGGCAAGTTCAGCATCGTATTTGGTATGAGGCGATGGGGCTTTTCCAACTGCACACTGTACGGTGTGTTATGCATCACCAAGACAGATCTGAGGGGCAAGGTAGGAATTAGTTTTTCCATTAGCGATTTCTTTGTATTTATCCCCATCACTTTGTGTTATATTAACCTTTGTTATTTTTACATAAAACGTCGCAGAAGGCAAGAACCTCTAATAAACACACCAAAATACACAATAACTATATGCAATCCAAGTTTAATTACAGAAACACAGGGGTGTAATTTAGGGGGGCAGGGGGTCAATTGGCCCCCTCCCCTAGATTACGAGCAACATTATTGCTCTACCAAATGAAGCATTACAATTGTACTATTAATAGCAATATTTCACATTTAAGAAATAAAACATTATATATATATATATATATATATATATATATATGGTTACAATCCACATGAACATTTGTGAAACTGCTCCAAGCAATCTTGGCCCCCCAATGCAGAAACTGAAATGACGCCCCTACAGAAACATATAGTGACTAATTTATAAACACAACGTTCAAGGTAGCATCAACAGACGGTTGACAAGAGAGATGTTACTCGAACTATTGCTGCCGCTCGACTGAAGCGATGGCACTTACTGCGCATGCCCGAGAATTGGGGGCTCGCTCACTGTACAGATAACCAGTGCGCATCGAGCCTTCACCGGCACAGAACCATCGTTCCTACTGTAAGTTGTTTTGTTTTCGCAATTTCTGTGCTCCTTGCGCAACATGTTAGATGTAAATATGTTAACAGGTGTACAGTAATTAAAAATCGTCCTAGGGTTTATTGTGACACACATTTAAGTTTTTTTTTTTGCAAATGCAGCTTTTGTAAAAAAAAATATAAATTTTACAAACATGTTAGAACTTAACAGGACACAGGGACAAAAAATAAGACCAACATTTTATTTGACAGAAGGAAAATGTTTAATCCTTGAATGGGCAATGGGAAGCAGTTTCACAATGGTAATGTCCATTAAACGAGATTGCATTCATCTTATATTTATTGGTGCCACCATCTTACAATTTCAGAAAGAAAGAAAAGAAAAATGCCCTCAAAAGCATTAAGTGACATGGAAAAAGTCAAATAAATTTGTTTATCACTTCGGAACTGTTAAGATTTAAAAGAGTGAATTTTGGACATTACCTTTATGCATTAAAATAAGCTTGATGCATACATTTGAAACCGCTAGCACTATCCGTTTAGAATTCATAGCTTCACTCATAGGTTAAAGTTGGGTGTTCACGGTGCTGGAATTTAAGGTATCTTTGATGTAACCCAGGCATGTTCCTGGTGGCTGTAGCACTGGCGATGTCACAGTGGCACGCTGCTGTGCTGGAGGATCATACGAGGGGCACTATTTATATTTTGAGCCTTGGCAACCCTGAATGTTGTAGGTGTCATCTGACGTTTCCAATGGAAAGTTTGACATTTTTGACCATAATCTACTTCAAACATTTTGTCAATAGAGCGTCATTTGCTTTGTTTACACTAACTTCAAAATTGTATGTCAACAAAAACATGGAATTAACTCGTGAAAATGTTCGTGCAATGATTTATTACGACTTTCGACGTGGATTATCAAGACAAGAGTGCATCGATCAACTAACTTCCACTCCATCCTTTGCCACTGTGAAATGCTGCTATAACGAATTTAATCGTGGCCGCCGTTCGCTCAGTAATGAAGTTCGTGAAGGTTGTCCAAAATCAGTCGTTGTGCCAGAAAACATTGATGCTGTGCAAAAACTAATAATGAAAGATCGTCATGCGACATATTGCGAGATTTAGGCAACCCTAGACATTAGTTCCACCAGCATATATAAAATATTGCATGATTATTTAGCCGTGAAAAAGGTTTGTTCTCGTTGGATCCCACATAATTTGACGCAATCTCAAAAAGATGCTCGTGTCGATTGGTGTACAAAAATGCTCAAGAAATACAATGGCGGTGCCTCAAAAGACGTATATAAAATTGTAACAGGTGACGAATCATGGATCTATGCGTATGGGCCGGAACGTAAACAGTAGTCGACTGTATGAGTGTTTCAAGATGAAGCAAATCCAACAAAAGTTGTTCGCACTCGAAGCACTTCGAAGCAAATGGTCGCCTGCTTTTTCAGCATAATTGGCCATGTGGCAACTGTGCGTTTAGAGGAACGTAAAACGGTCAATGCCGAATGGTACACAACCATTTGTTTCCCGGAAGTCTTCGGTGAAGTAAGGAAAATCAACAAGAACCGTAGGATCGTTCTTCATCAAGACAATGCGAGCGCGCACACATTTCGTCTAACGACAGAATATTTGAAGGCTCAAAAAATCGAATTGATGGGTCATCCGTCATACATTCCTGATTTGGCACCCAATTACTTCTTGTTCCCGAACATCAAGAATAAATTGCATGTACAACGATTTTCGTTGGCAGAAGAAGCTGTTGATGCCTTCAAAAAGCATGTTTTGGAGGTGTCTCAAGAAGACTGGAATAAATGCTTTGACAAATGGTTCAAACGGATGCAAAAGTATATTGATCATAAAGGAGAATATTTTGAAAAACAATAAAGCACTTTTCAATCAGAAATTACTTTATTTTAATTATTAGGCTCAAAATATAAATAGTGCCCCTCGTACCACCATGTATTGTTTGCTTCAACATTGGACTGTCATTAGTTTCGCCAGCTATCTGTTGGATTAGTGAGTTATCTATCCTTGTTGCGAAAGCCTACTTACAGTTTATTCTTGACAATGACCTTGAAAGCCCTGATGTAACCAGTGCAGCTGAATTATACGCTGACAAATTTATCAACCCCTGCTTTTGCAATGACCATGGTGGCAGTCTTCGTTCGGATAATAAACACAGCTGTTACCTACTAACTTCTAGAGATTTCAATATATTTAAAACGTTTAAACTACCGAGCATTTAAAGTACTACCAGTTTGCATATCAATGAGGGGCAGAGATAAACTTGAATCAATGATTTATGGCTCTAGAACCGCAATTATCTAACGATTTTAAAGTCCAGCTGCGTTTTTCCTCGGCATTTCCAAACAAAGATTAAAAAGATTACCAAAAGATTTACTACAAAACACTAAAATGCATTAATTCTGTATTGGGTTGGTTTTTAACTAAAAGGGCGACTATTTATGTTACATTTAATTCCACGCTTCATGGGCTGCAAACAACTCTGAACATCTACTGCTTCTTCAGCTTACCTGAAACAAATAGAAAGGAGCGTTATTAGCCTTAAGATCTGTAGCGCATTTAATCGCCTGTTTGCAGAGAAATAAAAAATAAAACTTAACAGCTATTCCCTAAAAACACTCAGAAATGATGTGTGTGCTGATAGCGGGTGTTTCTTATGCAATTTCATTCCTTTGTTTCCTAAAAACGACTTTAAATTAAAACCAAACATTGCCTAATTGCAGCTTCAACTATATTTTTTTCAGTGATTACGGGATAAAAGTGGTATGTTTTCGAAAATTGCTGTATAATGAGCTAATGAGCTAGTTGCTAATGTGTATATTAATGTATAATGTTAATGGGTTAACCGTATAATGAGTTATTTTCCAGGAACTGCAGTTTACTTAAAACTCTATTTGCTTTTCTTCTGTATGCTACTTTATGATAAACTATAACGTACACTATTCTTTACTTTTAGCATTTAGACTTTAACGCCCAAGTAAAAGCATTTTTTCATCAAATTAAACATATAATATACATCTTATACACATTTTTTCTAAACTTAAACTTAACAGGGTATCCACACAATTATATGGATTATATATACAAGTATATGCATGCATACATACAAACACATACAGTATGTTTCTTAAAATTCTAAAATGAAACCACTGGGTGTTCTTCAGAATCATTTTCCCGTGTTCTTAACTGGGATGTATTGGTATCGCGTATTGAAAAGTCCAAGCGATTCTTCGTACCCCCATTTTTTTACATTATTTAGCAAATTATTGACTTGTACATAACAGCAACAGTTTTCAACTATGTATCACTTTTGTCTGTCGTTTTTTTTAAGTTTATTTGTTTTACCCAGTTTGTGCTTACTGTGTTTACTGTTTTACCGCTTATTACCGCAATTACACAACACACAGACACACACAAAACACCCATGCCCATGGCGGGACTCGAACCCGCAACACTCAGCTTGGCGGAGCGCCAAAGCTATACACTCCAGCGACCACGGCTACGAGGGCCGGCAGTGTTCATCATCATCATTCATTACAATAAAATAACAAACGCTACTTTAGTTGAATATATTATAATATCTGCAACTTGTTATTCACTACTTTGGGTCTAATCTGAATCCTACATCTACTGGAGTAGCCAATGGACGCATCAGAGTGTGATGCATGACCGAGAGTATTTTATTTCGACAATGTTAATACTAATCGTTTAATGTTCGTGTTCTGCAACAGCTGAGGAATCTACTTACGATTTTTAAAACTTTGCTTTCTTCCATCCCCTAAATAGGAATACCCTTCCAGTGAAAACAGATTGCCTCTATTTCGGCAGATTATATGAAATCGTACAACGACTTTAAAAATGTCTTATTTTGCAAAACGCAGAGAAACGTTTGGGATAGGAACGTTATTTTATTTGAACAACTACCAAGATGATAGCACGTCATAATTGCTTCTAAGGGTGTAAATCCACTTGGCAGCCGATTTATACTAAAATAATCAGAGAGAACATTTGTTTGTGAGATGCGTCCATGGTAAACTCGGAAACCACTCAACCCATTTTGAATCATTCTTTAACCATTGAAAAGCACTCTTCTTCACGATGAACATGGATTATTATAAAACACCTTCTAATTTCCACTCCTAAATGACTAAAAAGTATTTAAGAGTGCATATGAGCATATTGGAGTCACAATTAAGACACTTTATTGGAACAATTTTGACTTTTTCAATCGGAACACCACGGAATAAAAATGACAGAATGGCGTTGCTGTTATTCCAAAGAGAATGCGTGTAAAAATAAAACAGACGTCCAGTATATTTTATTCTAAGCAATATATTCCTACAGATGACCACTTACAGTGATGTTTGTTGTAATACTTTATTTCTGGATTTCAAAGCCGTTTTACAACATTTATGTAAGTTGCAATCAAGCTCTTTATGTGCAAAGGGGAAAAACGGTGTTGGCTCTAAATTAGAACATTCTAAATCTATATTTATAAGTACAGACTAAGGATCCGGGACAAGTTAGCAACCATTGTATGTGCAACCTTACTGTAGAGTTCCGTAAACACAGTACTGTTGATGTAAACAAAGAGCCAATGAGCTGCCTTATTTGCTACTGTAAACAGTACAGTCTAGTGACGGTGGAAAATTAAGTAAGACACGTACATCGAAATAAGAGATACAAGTGTATTGTACCTCTAGTAAGGAAGCGGATTGTACATGTCCGCACAAGTAAACAACGCCCCAATGCGCCACCTCACTCCACCCTACTCGATGCGCAGTAAACTTCACTTCACTCTTAAGACATTCCGGATCCTTAGCCTGCTGATAACTGAAAAAAAGTATTTTTCTCGAGGATTGCATACTCTATACCAAAGTTTGCTGCGCTTATTTCGGGATTATTCAACAACGTGGATAACTCTTTCATTGCTAAAAGTACTTACAGAGTATTCATTGTTTGAATGACTATCGGGGGAGATTAAGCAGATCAGAAACACAACTTCTGCCAATATATGCTTCCCATTTCCATGAATAACAAATTTTTGGTCCATTATTACGAATATCATGGGGATTTATAAATAATAGTTCTAAGGAGTGATGCAGTAATTTGTATCACAAATTACTTAAATGTAAATAATGATTGTAATATGAATATGCATTTTTATGTGACATTGATTTGAGATGTTTCTTGACTGTAATTATTGTTGATAAGTAAGTTTATACGACCTTACTGAAACTGTCAATAATAGCGCGCAATAATGCAGCGAGGGGGTGAGCTGTTTATCATTATTGGAAACGAGGAAGTTGCGTAATGTTGGCGCGTTTTTTCGTTTAGAACCTTCTGGAATATTTCCCTAGAGCATATGTGTTCATAATTTTCATTGGATATAAAAATTGACGCTAATGTTGGGGCGTTTTTTTAGCCAATTGCAGTTCAGTTATAATCTTTAGGCATATCGGTGTGTATGGGTATAAAAGCAGTAGGTTAGAAGTAAAGTCAGGCCAGTTCATCAAAAATCTGTGTACACTACACGTCGTCTTCAGTCAGTCAGTTCGTCGAAAGTATTTGTACGGCAAACGTCGGGTATAGATTCACAAGTTACGCGCAGCAGAGTTATGAGAAATCTAAAGTATTGTAAAGTTAATTATACAAAAGATTGAAGTACGTGGATTAAAAGAATTATCAGTAAGAAGTTGTTATAACAGTTTCAGTTTGGCGAGTATCTAGATCAATGTATAAAAGTGAGAGTGAACGTGTTCGACAATAAAATTATAAACAAATTTCTTCATCAGTGTTCTTTTTGGATAAAAGATTCCTTTCCGTTTACACAACCCTGATCAAGAGATATGTTCGACCGAGAAATAATAGCTAGCCGGAGGACAGTAAACAAAAATTAAATCAAATAACAGTTGCATTTTTTTCAAACACTAATACTACCACAAATTGCTAACACCAGATGGAGCTACAAACCGAACAAATGAATGACGTCACAAGATGGCTTCACATGAAGTAAATACACACAAACAAACATTTGTAAGTAATACCGTTACAGGAGCAATGGGAAGAATTCAGCAATCTAGATCAGTGTGCAGTAATTTCATTCAGATTTCTGGTAGATAAATTAATTAAATTGTCTTCGGATATCTCAAAAGCCATACGCACAATGCCGTGAATGTCACCTAGTCATTCAAAAACAGCTGCTGCTGTTAAGATAAATAAACCAAAAAATACCATTCTCTGTCTCTGTCATCTTTTAATAAAATTTAGCCTTAAAGTGAATCATTCAGTGTGATTAAAAGTGGCTCTCATGTGTACGGCAGTTCATATTTAATCACTTAGAGGAAAATTATCAAAATATTCCATACCGGTTTCTTTCTTACTAGTGGACAAGATGCAAATAGTGCACAATTTGTAATAAAGCTCCCATCATTTGTTTTCACACTGCTCAGTGTCTTACCATCATGCCCTGCTCACATCGGAAGGCGTTGTCTTGTTCATAAAAGTCTCCCCCGCCCATATTTCAGCAAGGCAGCTGACGGTGAAAGTAGTCAATTAAGAACTGGATGGTAAATGCCTTCCTTAATTGGGAAGACCAGATTAATCTGCTCTTATCCTAAGATGGTACAGCAGTGCTACTCACGAAACAAGAATTAGACGTCATTGCGTGAGAAACAGAACTGCTTCAACTCAGAAATGTTGTAAGTCGTTTTTGAAGGAATATGCCTTGTTTATAATTTGAAACCAAGGCTAATGCTTGAGGCTAAACAACAGAGAGGGAGAGAGAGAGAGAGAGAGAAAGAGAGAAACAATTTGGAAACACACACACATATATATATATATATTCTGTTCAAACAAAGATTACTTCCCAAAAGAAGCCACAGTTACCTTGGTATTCACTTGTTAACGGAAATGCAGTTTCATCTTGCTCATTCCAAAATTGATTCGATTAATCACTCAATAATAGTCATAGTTTTCTGCTCAAGGGAAGATCCTTCATTGCAGACTCGGAATGCTACATCCTTCCCTCTTTTGCACCACTCTCTTCGTTTTCGCATATGAAGGAAGCATTATATTAGTACTGTCTATCTTCTGGCATCTTCATCTGTATCGAACCTTTCTGCCAATCATCCTCCTTCCAGTGTATCGCAGGAAACAATGACCATCTAATGCCCTTATCGGTTTCAACAACGTTCTTCCTTTCTATTTTACCTACTCGTCTCAAACTATGCATTCCTCCCCTTGTCAACATTTCAGAGGCTTCCAATTATTTTTCTTCACTTCGTCGCAAGGTCAAGGTTTTTCGCAATATACAATACCACGCTCCACTAGTCTCTTACTTGATTATTTCTTCCAAGGAAGTTGTTTCTTTTTCTACAAGAAGCTTTTTTGCCACTGTCATCCTCTGGCTTCTTCGCCACAATTGGTATTACTGCTTATGTATACTCGCATAGTAAATTACCGGAAAATTGAAGCCTCTATAAAAGTAGGCTTATGCCCTTGTGTGCATGTGTGTGTTTGCGCACGCGCAATTCTGGACTTTAAGCGTCCGGTTCTAATAACGACGCGAGCCTCTATTCGGCCAGCGGTGTTAAAAGGCGAATCTTGGAAATACCGCTCCATTGCATGAAGCTCGCATAAGTCCAAGTGCTGAAGGCTTCATTTTTATGTTCTGCGAGTGTATACCCCAAATGTCTGAAGCTATGCGCTTGCTTCACTGGCTTATCTCCAATCCGCAACTGTATCTTCATTGATTTTGTCTTTTCTTAATTCCCTATTCCTCACGGTTGTCAGTTATCTCCTTAAGTATAATCTTCAGAATGTTTTCTTCTGTGAGCAATTGCATATAATCAGTAAATATTATGCACTTTATTCTTCTTACTCGAAGAGCTCCATCCCTTGATCTGAAAACAATTCTTCAAAAAGCAATTGGCTTTAAATTATATTAGCTTGCTTCCAGTTGTTCAAAAGAATTTCAAATAAAACCGAGTTTTATTTATGGACGCTCTTTAACTGCTGTGGTTCTTAGCATCCCATTCTATATTGGGCGTGAAAGACCGGTACTTATGCTCAGAGGCCTCTTTATCGCGCTTGAGGTTCTTTTACGTGCCATAAATCTACGACACGGGACTACCGGCTTTATTTCCCTTCCGAAGGAAGCCATACTAAGGATTTTAACGCCCGAAAAAATCCATCGCTCTCCGCCGGGTTTGAACCCGCGACCTCGGGAACTAGAGCCTAGCACGGTACCACTAGTCCACGGAGGACGACTCTAAAAGGCCTCAGCCACCATTAAAGTGTACAACGCAATGATGCCATGTTACAAATATAGTATCATCCACCGTTCAATTTTTGTTTCAGTTTTTATATATACCATGTTAATTTAAATAACTTCTGGATTTAACAAACCAGAATCATCAATACAGCCATGTGCTATTTGACACTAACAGCTAGGAACCACTGGGAATAACGTGGGCGCGCCTTCTTAGCAGCTTATTCATTGAGCCCTTTATCAAATAAATAGCCAATAAACATTCATTCGAAGACAACAACATTCGAACATTCGTTCGTCTGAGTAATCGTGAAAACTCGCCTCGCTCAAACATACAAGCTCCTCATCACACGATTTATATTTCCATAAATCATCTGTTCCTAAGGGAGAAGCAGTTAAGAAATTCCAAATGGAGCTGCTGACTTTGTAATTAGGGCATTCAATCCGCAATGTCTACACCTGGTACCTCTATCAGTTTCGAAATAAAATTATATATATTTACAACTTTAACTATATTATTTTCTTTAGTCTAACAAATCACAGTATTATAAAAGCTTTGAAGTGCTTTTATATACAATACTTTGAAACACTGTGCATCTTCAGTTCCGTTTGTCTGTCTCTTTCAACCTCAAATGCAGAATGAGTTGCGTTCTAGTACACTAGCAAGCTTTTAAAACGCCTTCTATAAAAAAAATATTCTTGTACTAGAAGTGTTTCGAATTTCTATACTTGAAAGCTCATAGACTGCTCGATTTGGGGAATGAAAACTAATTAATCGCACGATTGTGCGATTGTTACCTTTTCATTTCAAGATCTCAATTAAGTTTTTTGTTCCTCTTTCGACCCAAACCACTGGGGATATTGGATTTTAATGGAAATTCATGCCATGGAATCCAATAATTGCAGCTTCCTTTGATCAAGTAATATAATCTCTTGGGCAACATCTGATATTTCGCAACGTGATGGAAACGCGTTTCGCTTGCAAGGGGCTGCGAGCACTGAACCAAAGTGCTGCCACGTCCTGCACAATGCAATTATATCGCTATAGCTTAATTGCGCCCAAGGTATTATCGGTATTATTTATCTGCTCCGAATCGACACATTACACATAGTAAAAATGAGCTAGTCGGATACTGTCAGCACAAATTCAACTAGAAAAGGAAAGAGAATACAATTTAAATTAAAACCTGAAGAGAATCGTTCAGTGTTAGCTGCTTGTATTCGTACCTAATGGTAGCAAAATTACCTGCATATATGGACAGTTATGCAAACAGGGACATATTGATAAAATGTGTATTCTGCTACAAAATGAGGTTAAATGAGTAAAATATAGACTGATGCGAATGACTTTTTTTAAAATGTACACGAAAATTGCAATCATGTTGAATGAAATCCTTAAGTAGAACTTCATTTCTTATACTTTTCCAAAAATTATATAGTAAAATCGTGTTTTGGAGTTGGTTTCTTCTTGTACGACTAGGTATATTTAGCAGTTTTAAACTTGCAACTAGTGATATTCATAGAAAAAAGCACCACGAAGTTAATATGCAACAAATACATAGGATTCTTGAGCAGCCCTTACCGCTCTTGCTCGGATAAAGTAGTGTTCATTTATTTCCCTCCTATACAGATTCACCTCCTGCATTCCGCCATGTAGGTTCCCTCCTATCCTGTTATCTCGCCCTGTGCAATACTCCTATTGGTCTGGATCTGTTTACATGCACGTTGTCCACAAAACGAGTGCAGATTTTTCGTGTGCTGGTAAGGAACATTCATACAATGTTCATACATTTAATACAATGAACCTTGGATCAGAAATGGATTGTTATGGGTGTAAATTACACAGTACCTACAAGGCACTTAAATCTGATGTGCTACTTGGTTACAATTTGACGTACCTCTAGTAATCTTTCCGTTAACATGGCTCTCGTAGTAAACGATTGAAGGGGGAGGAAAGATCCTGTTTATTTGTCTTCACAACTTCTTTATTTAGTTCAATCTCAACCGGCTGTACGATAGGATTAGGTATCTGATGTCATTCTTAAAATAGGTCCTTTTACGTGTTCAGAACCCACTGGCATGTAACTTGCGTACGTAGTACTGGCACGACTGCTGGAAGCCAAAAAATGTATCACAGGTCTTCCCAAACAGACGAATACAAGATCCGAGATCATGTCTTGTGGTAGATCGACGAACGAGAGACACTGGTACTGTCCATGTAAACAATAATACACGTGGTAGCAGACCATGGGGTTCGTATACCAGAGTTAGAAGAGGAGGTGTTGGAGAAGTTTAAGAACAGAACAGTCCACCAACAAGCCCTCGAGGTGTGGTGCGAGGTCCTCGGATTGCTAACAGCACTGTTTGGATCATTGTTCACGAGGATCTTCAACATCCTTTGAAACTTTCGAAACTTCAAGAATACGGAAGTGATAAATTTCGTCTTCTATGTGCGTTTTCTCTGCGGTGCATACAGCAATGACTGGAAATTCCAAACTTCCCCGCTATAGTGTTGTGGATAGACGAGGCCAAGTTTACCCGCGAGGGTACTTCCAACACTAGAAACAGTCATTTATGGGCACACATATAACTCTCATACAACACAGAGCGTGCCTGTCAATACAGATTTGCATAAATGCAAATGTAAACAATACCTTGATGTGTATTTATGTTTTCCCCTCGCCTGACAAGAGTAATAGTACTTGGCTTTTGCCGAGAGCACTACTACCAGAATTCTTGGAAGAAAGTTCCCTCAACCTACATTGTAAAATGCGACTCCAGCACAACGGTGTCCCTCTCTACTTCACAAGTGTCGTCAGGGATTTCCTCAACAGAAAATTTACAGGTCCATTGACTCGTCTAGCTGGACCCGTTCCATAGCCACCGCAGTCACTCCGGAGCAGAGCTTGTAGCGAGCATCCTGGCAGCGGATGCAGAAATCATGGAGTAGTCAAATATTCTACTTAGAGTTCATCAATCCGTGATGAGACGCGCGGAGCTGAGCAACCAGATCAATTGCCGACATACAAACAATTGCTGTAAAGTAATATGCAATGGCTTTGCTTTTTCTTACGATTAACATAATAAACAACAATTTGTGTTCAACTACACACAATGCATTTCACTGTTAAAATCCATAACAATCCATTTCGATAACTACTTACAGTTCACCCACATCTCACTGTACGAACTAAACCCCAAGCGCTCAGGTGGTGCCATAGTTGGCAACGGTCATTTACACGCTCACATGCCTCGTAAACCGCACTAACAGACAAATCGATACTAACCAGGATGCTTCTGTGGAACCCGCCGTCGACCCCCTTCCGCTTGTTTTCCTTTCCTAAGTACTAGGTACTTTCGTACTTTTCCTAAGCACGCTTACTCTACCGTCCAAATTTGCACAAATTAATAGGTATCAACAAAGCAAGCTCCTTGCCTGCATGATTAGTTTACTAACAACATGTGATTATGATTTATATTTAAGGGCGCTCAACTACAAGGGCATTAGCGTCCTTGTAAAACAGATCATAGCAAAGTCCAGAGATAAAAATCAGTACAAAAATCATGGCAAAGACCAGAGATAAAGATAACTATAAAAATCATTGCAAAAGCCACAGATAAAGATCAATATAAAATCATAGAAAACGTCAGAAATAAATATGAATATATAAAATTAAACCGAGAAGTACAAAACACCTGATATCAATATGATTAAATCCACACTTGAAAATGTATCTGTGACACAAACCTAACAATCCTTTCAACCGCTTGGTTATCGTCCGCTAAGACCTCTGCAAGTCTGGCTGACAGTTGCAGAGAGTCTCGAAGATGTACTGGAGGAATGCTCTCCAGCAACACATGCTGGACCGACAGATTTTCGCTACACAGCGGAAAAAGAGGAGCAGCGTCCCACTTAAAAAGCTAGTCGTGCATAAAACTGCAGTGGCCAATACGCAACCGAGTCAAAATCACCTCCTCACGACGAGATACACAGAGGAAGTTACCCAGTTTATCGGAATGTCCTTTACTACTCTAAGCTTATTTCCGCGGAGAGCTACCACTCCTCGCGCCAGCACGATAGCACCGCTCTCCGCACAAGTCTAAAGTCTTCCGACGTTACACGAGATATTGCAACACTGTAGTCTGTAGTCACCGCCAAATCCGCCAGCTGATTCCGGGGCAGGCCAACGTGACCAGGTATCCAAGCAACTGCACATTAACGTCAGGTGCGTATAAAACATGGAGGGCATCCTGGATTTTCTGAACTATAGGATGGTAGTGGTACAGCTAACGAAGGTTCCAAAGCCCATTAAGGGAATCACTTAAAATGAGAAAGTCTCTCAATTTTCGACGGCGAACATACAAAATGACTCTGTATATGACATACAGTTCTACACTATAAATGGAAGTGCTATCATGAAAACCGAATTATGGGGTTTGGTTCCATGAACATAAGCACATACAACACCGTTGGAGCACTTAGATGCGTAGGTGTAGATAAAATTCGGTCATTGTAACATGACAAAAATTCTAAAAGAAACAAGTGCGGATACTAAACGTAGCCATCGCAGAATTCCAGTATGCCGTCATCCCAAGATTTCGTGAGGTGTCGCACGTATCTAAGGGGGGTTACACCTTCTCCTCCTTAGGAAACATGCTTGGCATTTCAATATCATGCTTTATAATAAGACCGGAAACGAACACATGCAAGCATTTGATTATTGGAGCTGGTTCTATAATGTTCGTCCAGCGCATGTTGAAAAAGCGAACGTTGGATGTATACGCATACACTTAGTACACTGCCATAATTTCCTAACAAGACATCACGCCAATATTGCAGAGGAGGTTCTGCCGATTATGCGTAAATCCTCATAATTGGGCTAGTTGGAAAAGCACCGACAGCCACTCGAATGCCCCAATTATGGATTGTGTCTAATCTTTTTAGCACAGATTAGTCATGATGAAGAATAAACGTTACACCCATAGTTTAACTTGGATCGTATTGGTACGCGATACAGTCGCAACAAAACGGTCTGATCTGCTGCCCAAGATTTGCGGCTTAATACCCGCAAGATATTCAGAGAACGGTCACATCGTGCTTTCAGCTGCGCTATATGCGATGACCAGCTAAGCTTTCTATCAAAAGTCAACCTCAGGAATTTCGTCTCATCTACGAATGGAAGTAAATCTGGACCGAATCGGAGCAACGGCGGTAATCGTCTCCTACGGCGCCAGAAGTTAACGCAGATTCACTTCTCAATTGAGAAACGAAGAGCCGTTTTTAGAACTCCATTCTCGAAGATTATTTAAACATTGCTGCATATGGCGTTCCAAAAACGGTGTACTCTAAGAAGTACAAAGCACTGCAAAGTCTCTACAAATAAGAATGACGATACCCCTGGAAAAACACATTTTGAGATCGAATTAATTGCTACAGCAAACAGTAAATGTCTCCGATGGTATGCCACATCATGGACGCCACCCCAGCTTAGATGAGAGCCCTGGCCTAGACTTGCTTACGTTAGGCTCTCACCTCCCAATTTATAGGTAAGAGGGACCCAATCGCCTTCAGGAGTGTAACAGTTCATGTAATAGCCCCTCCCGGTGCTTTCCTTTCTCAAGAGATATGAATACTCCTACATGATACTCAGGGGCTGGGAGTTACGCGTTACCCAGTCACTCCTTGCGACTCCCCTCCTCCGTTTTGCGCAGCGGTATCCGTCAGACTGTGTTCAGGAAGGTAACTGATAGTTGGTCAAACACACTTGTGGACTAAAGTTGATTGGGCGTTTGGCATAAGCCCTCTCGGCTCTTAGAGGAATCCAATCGAGAGTTTGGCTCGGGATCTCGGGCGCGGCAATCCCATACCTAAAGAAGTAGGCCTCTGGGGGGGGGGCTAACAGCATGTGAATGGGTAGTCCATGTAGTCTATGAGGATGTTCGACACTGGGGACGGTTGGTATGGGGCCGACCCTTGCAAAAAACACACACACAATTAATGGATTATTTGCAGCTGAACCTTCACCGAGAGACTTCGACTGTACCACTGAAGATTCCTAACGCAGTTGTGGATGAAACGTCTGGACAGGAAACTTCCAGTAGGCCACGGCTCTTTAGCCCGGAAATAACCACTAGTTGTATTTCTGATTCCGGCCGTGAAAGTCTACGCTTACTAATATAGATTGCAGCTTATCCTCTCTTGATATCGTACTCTTATATTAATTATAAAATATTATAAATATTCCTTACCGAACCACAGTCAAATTGCTTTTGGTTCATGTAAATTATAGGTGTCCAATTTTAAACGTAAGAAGATTCTGGAGCTAGTATTAATTTTTAGAAACGGCGTTGGCTGGCCACTTGGCATTACGAGGGGCACTATTTATATTTTGAGCCTTGGCAACCCTGAATGTTGGTGTCATCTGACGTTTCCAATGGAAATTTTGATATTTTTGACCATAATCTACTTCAAACACTTTGTCAATAGAGCGTCATTTGTTTTGTTTACACTAACTTGAAAATTGTGTGTCAACAAAAACATGGAATTAAGTCGTGAAAATGTCCGTGCAATGATTTATTACGACTTTCACGTAGATTATCAAGACAAGAGTGCATCGATCAACTAAGTTCCATATTTGGCGACGAAGCTCAATTCTTTGCCACTGTGAAACGCTGGTATAACGAATTTAATCGTGGCCGCCGTTCGCTCAATGATGAAGTTCGTGAAGGTCGTCAAAAATCAGTTGTGCCAGAAAACATTGCTGCTGTGCAAAAACTAATAATGAAAGATCGTCATGCGACATATTGTGAGATTGAGGCAACCCTAGGCATTAGTTCCACCAGCATATATAAAATATTGCATGATTATTTAGCCGTGAAAAAGGTTTGCTCTAGTTGGATCTCACATAATTTGACGCAATCTCAAAAAGATGCTCATGTAGATTGGTGTACAAAAATGCTCAAGAAATACAATGGCGGTGCCTCAAAAGACGTATATAAGATTGTAACAGGTGACGAATCATGGATCTATGCGTATGGGCCGGAACGTAAACAGCAGTCAACTGTATGGATGTTTCAAGATGAAGCAAATCCAACAAAAGTTGTTCGCACTCGAAGCACTTCGAAGCAAATGGTCGCCTGCTTTTTCAGCAAAACTGACCATGTGGCAACAGTGCCTTTAGAGGAACGTAAAACGGTCAATGCCGAATGGTACACAACCATTTGTTTCCCGGAAACTTTGTGAAGTAACGAAAACCAACAGGAATCGTAGGATCGTTCTTCAAGACAATGCGAACGCGCACACATCTCGTCTAAGAACAGAGTATTTGAAGGCTCAAAAAATCGAGTTGATGGGTCACCCGCCATACAGTCCTGATTTGGCACCCAATGACTTTTTTTGTTCCCGAACATCAAGAATAAATTGCGTGGACAACGATTTTCGTTGGCAGAAGAAGCGGTTGATTCCTTCAAAAACCATGTTTTGGAGGTGTCTCAAGAAGACTGGAATAAATGCTTTGGCAAATGGTTCAAACGGATGAAAAAGTGTATTGATCATAAAAGAGAATATTTTGAAAAACAATAGAGCAGTTTTCAATCAGAAATTACTTTGTTTTAATTATTAGGCTCAAAATATAAATAGTGTCCCTCGTATAATGTGCCTTGGTCGAGTTTAAGTAGCAATATTTATCAGGTTTAAAGCCTATAACTAAAAATGAAGTATTAATGTAGGTAAAGTGCAGCAGTCTGATTAGTGTTTCATAATCCTGAACCTCTGGCTGGCTTGATCAGTATTTCTCCATTTGTGTCACTTATTTCAACCCACCATTAATAAACAGGTGGAGCTAAGATATGCTCCAGCTGTCTCAACCCTTCTGGGCGACTCGGCGAAAAATCTCCAACAGAATTTAATTAAAATTCCCCGTTCCTCCCTTATCCCTCTCTCATAATGCACGGATGGCTACCTGTTGGCAAATCGGCATCGATAAATCAGGCGCGATAATTTGCTACGTTACAAATGTGTGCGGAAGGAGTGAGTTGAAAATGCGTAAATGAAAAGTAAGGATAAAAAATCGCATATAAGGTAGACCTTCTGAGCCGTCCCCCCCCCCCCCACCACTTCGGCAATTTCTCATTTCGCTTTTCAAGTGCAGCTCAGTGCAAGAGCCGTACAAGGTGTGTTTCACTAGGATTAAATTCGAAAGTCTATAAAAGTATATGAAAATGTTATTTTACCAATTTTTTCACATGAGCAGTAAGGAATTCAATTTTATGCACTAGGGAAAATTTAAACTTGAGTTAACGTTTGTCTTTACGTTTCAAAACCTGACAAATAAAATCCTAAGTCATTAAGAACCATGTCATTTAAAGCCACAGCTACTTATATCCGGTAAAACATTCATTTTGATAGTATACAATCGAAGATAAAAAAAGTCTGATGTGATACATTCTCATGCTTTTCTCTAACCCTCTTTATTAGTGGGCATACAAACTATTCTTACTGAAACTTATTTTTCTTTCTACCACATTTAATCCAAGTAAACCTTTGCAAAAATAGCTACATTACAATGTCGTTATAAACATAAAGAGGTCAGCATAGTCATATGTTTAAGAACAGCACGCTATATGCTGGCCTTAAAATTCAATACTGTTTCCATGCAATCGCGAGAAACAACCGGGAATTTAAAGGAATGACAAGTATTGAACAATTCGAACCTTTAATAACGGATATCTCAGAAACAACTTATGCCACAAAAACTTATTTTAAGTAAATTGTGTAATTTAAAGAGATCACACTTTTTGTACGGTACGTTTTCGTCTATCGCTTAACGTTTACAAGTTATACAAGATTATACAAAATTCTTTCCGAATGAAGCGGATTTCCTAGGCTATTCCCATAAAATTCAAGATATACATTTTATTTGTCATGTAAATATCTTTCATGTAAGGTATTTCAATCAAAAGCGTTAGGGTCATTTTTTAGAAAATCAAAATTTTCGAAAATGTTCCATGTAAAGGGTAGTTGGGATGGCGGATTTTTTGAAAATCTACGTGTCGTATTCTTGGAAGCTAATACTAAGGTTGGTATTTATCCAACTTTTCGTTTTTGAGTTATACTGTTCACAGGCACAGATACAGACACGCACGGACATGTTTTCAAAAATGCTTCATTTGGATTCAGGACGCCTCAAAACATGTACTTCCGGTGAAATCTCGGTGTCGAATTTTTGGGTGGAATGCAATACTTCCCCTACTTACTATGCGTAGTAGAGGAGGTAAAAATACATAGATATCTGATCATTACAGCCCCTAGACTGCATGTAAAGTTTAATTTAGCATAAACTAATTATTTCCGGGGTAATATACTCTACTCTGTTTAATGTATCCATAATTAGTGTGTTTTCCTATTCTACTTAAGGCGGATCACTGAAAAAAATTAAAAACCTGATATTGTCTTTTTTCTCTCCTAAAAATAATTAGATCTTAGCTTTCAAAAATGCCTTTGTTTTTTCGCTCACTACAATGCCTATAGCAGTTTTTTCAATATTTCAGTTAATATATTCTATCCGGCTACTTTAAGGCGGGTTTTAACTGCTGCAATGAATTATACCCGCTTTATCCTCGGAAAGCGGTCGCATACCGAACTCACAGACATACAAATTACGTTGTGCGGCTTTGAAAAACGAACATTCAACTCATTCAAAACTGAAAATTTCGTTCGGGTTGCACGGGTAATTGATTTGATGTTTCTCTCAGAAACTGATACGGTTTCTACCAATATTTCACTATATTTTAAGAACGCTTAGAAGAGTTGAAGTTTTCAGCGTTCTGCTTGTGCCTTGCACTGAACGGAACTGAGGGCGTGCAATGTCAGAGCGAGCGACAGGCAGACGAGTTGTTCCATATAGAAATTTCATAGAATAGGGGAATCAATTCCTCAATTACGAACTTTTGAGATAACGACAAACCGTTTACCTCAATCCTTAATTCAAACCTACGTAAAAATACCTAAGCATGAATCTATTATGCTCTGAAGGAAGTTACAGCTCTTAAAGACAAAATAATTACAAGTGAGCTTGTAATGAATGCCTCATATATCAGTACATATATCACACCTAATAAATTCCACAAACTGATTAAACAGAAAGAACATTTCAGTAAATACCAGAGAGCCATCTTAAGGTAAGTTTGCCTTAAAAGTTGTGTCTATAACCAAAAAATCTGATGTGTTACACTCACATGACTTTCTCTACTCTTGTACGAACTATTTTTACAAACGCTTATTCTCCATCTACTTCATGTTAGTCGAGATAAACATTTGCAGACTCTATCTTAGTGCTAATTTTCTTGTAGATGTAAGGGGAATATACATTTACAAGGGCAATATAGAAATACAGTAGCCTTTAAGCATAGACATTACTCTTTATAGCTATGTGCAGCACCATTCTCTTTGCCACAGGTTAATACTCTTTGCATATCCAAGACAAAAAAATGAATAACAATTCCCATTTGAGAAAATAAGTATTGAAAAATTTAAGGGAATAACAAGCAATATCTAGAAAATGGTTCACTCAACAACAAAAATGTATATGACATAAATTGTGTATTTTAACGCGATCTACATTTTCTGTGCAGTAAAATTTTGTCTATCTCTTATGGTTTACTAGTTATGCAAAAGTCGTTTACAATGAAGAATACTTTTGGAGATATTCTCAGAAAATTCAAGATATACATTTTATTTGTCATGAAAATATCTTAAACATATGATATTTTAATCAAAATCGTTATAGCCATTTTTGAGCAAATTAAACTTTTCGAAAAATGTTCCATGTACAGGGTAATCTGGGGTGGGGAAATTTTCTTGAAAACCTTCGCGTCGCATTTCTGGAAGATACTGAACCTAAATACCAAGTTTGATGTTTATCCGACTGTTCGTTTCTGAGTTATGCTGTTCACAGACACACACACACACACACACACAGAGACACACACACGGACATGTTTCCAAAAATGCTTTTTTTGGATTCAGGGGGTCTCAAAATATATATTTCCGGTGAAATCTCGGTATCGAATTTTTGGGTGGAATACAATACTTCCCCTACTTACTAAACGTAGTAGAGAAGGTAAAAACATTAATTGTAAACAAATGCACATCCTTATTCAATGTACAATATATCCAGATGGCGTAACGTTGAAGAGCTGCTAAGCGTCCAAGAGCTTTAGGACAACACACGCACATCATTGTAATCTCATTGGCTTACTTCTTCCATGTGAAGAATGCCCTCACTGACGCTGTTATTCGAGCATGAGAGAACAAAAATGGTGTCCCCCCTACGCTACCAACTGTTAATTTGTTGCCTAGCTCTCGGTAAAATGTAGATTTATTGAGCTGTGTTAGGCGCTGTAAAAGCGTTTTGTTGCTCTCTGAACAAAAGTGGATTAAACTCGCTCCTACAGTGTGTTTAAAAAGTTGTAACCCTAGTGTACTTATAAGTGTTACAATGTAATTTGTAACTTTTACTTATGTTTAATTAACTAGCATACAATTACCCTCCAGTTATTCCTGGGCTTACCAAGAAGTATTTTGGAAGGTGGTGGAGTAGTGCATAATGGATGGCTGCGAATCGCTTAAGGCAAATAATTAGCATCTAATGTAGGGTCAAAACAGTTAAATCAGGATTTTGCTCCACCCCTCACCTATTTATAGACGGTCTAAAAATATTATTTTTTCATCATTTTCAAACTATTTTCCCCAAAGACTGGTGTCCTTCTTCCGCGAATTTCCTACACTTCTATGCACCCTAAAATAAAGGTTATCCAACCCCTGCAAATCACTGATACCACCAGCACTTCACAATCTGACAAAGACTTCCTCTGAACTAAAATCATAACTTTGTGGTATCTTGGTCCTGAGTAACCCCAAGTTGCGGTAAGTACTATTCTAAGTAGTCTCGAATAAACCGAGCGGTCGTTTTGTGGTCCGGCCACAATCGCGTGTATGCATGATTTGCTTACAGACCTCGGTATGTTCCATTAGCTCACCAGCGGTGAATGATCCGCTCAAGACTACGCTTAATCGGCTGTGAATGTTAAGCAGTTACTGCCTTCGGTTCGTGCTGTAAATACTAGAGTGTTTTCATTGTATATCTTGTAAGTGAAAGCTTATTCAAACATGTGTTGTTGAGTTAATTTAGAGTCCACTGAAATGTCTACCGAAAAATTCACGCTTGAACAAAGGATTTTTATGTACGATACATTATGCATAAAAACCGAATCATGTCGATAGGTGTGTAAACAATTTCAGGAGACATTTCTGGTACTCCAGTTCCAAACAGAGATATTGCCGGATGTCTGGTTAATAATCAACGGGATCGCTAAACGGTAAACCTAAGAAGCGAAAAGGACATGTTCTAACGAGGAAACAAATTGATGAAATTGGTGCATCATCCGTATGCTCTCAAAGAAGCTTCTAAGACATGTTGCACAGCAAGTGGGTGTTTCAGCAACCTCTGTTTATACAGCTGCTAAACTTTTGAAGTTAAAACCCTATAGAGTGACTATTGTTCATGATTTACAACCTCGTGACCAGAAATGACAGAAATGTCTCACTGCAGATGGACACCACTTACAACATGTTTAGTACGCATTATAGTGCATGTTACTATTACTCACGAGTAAGCAATGTGGAAGTTTAAGAATGCAAACCTCCCCCACCCCGGTGCACTAGACAGCGTGCTCAGCACGTATACACAGACCCAGGCCAGGCCATAAAATGACTGCTACACACACACACACACACACGCGCGTGCACACACGCAGATTTCTAAAACAAAACAAAAATAAAATTTACAGCTACAGATACGAAACGTTCCATATTCATCTAAGAATAACTGCTAAATGCCCTAAAATAAAATTATATTTTGATTGAATAGATTTTAAAATATAAGCATTTTGAATTGAACTTTTAACAGTAAGTATTAATTTTTTTTCTTGATGGACAGAGTACAGAAAAGTTAAAAACTGATATACTGTTAGCAGCTCGATTCCTTCAGTCCATTGGCATGATATAAAATATCTTAATCTGTAATGAAATGGTTCTAGTAGTTTCTGAGAAAATGATAAACGTATCAGTAATGTTGGTATTTCCCTGTGTTCCTATCAAACATATTGATATGAAACTTTCATGGAGGCATACCTACTTGTGAAGTGAAATTACAGAAAAAATTTTACGAAGATCTATACATTATAATTAGTAGCATCCATGTTTCCTGGATTCAATGCATGTTCTATAAGTCCTGTATTTCTTGGTTGCCAGAAGTTTCGGTGAAGAACATTAGTACAAAGAATAGTTAAGGGCCGACCGCCTTGCAACTTGTGAACAAAGTGGCAAGGTGGTAAGAAATCTGTTTCATTAACCGTGTCCTGTTACATATCATGTAAGTTAAGAATTTTCAATTCATGCTTCCAGATAATGTAGAGCAGTTTTCAGTTCAAATGTTCTCGTTTCGCATTCACCTGTAACCTAGTATACAGCAGAACTCCTACACAAAAGGCTTGAGTATGGGAGTAATTGGAAGAGGTGCGGATTCAGAACAATGAGAGAATTAAAGTGCCTGCTCCAAGAGGCGATTACCACGTCCCGCCAATAATTAGCAAGACTGCCATTGTCTCAAATTAGTCATTCAGCCCGCCCTAATGACTTTACTGGAAGTGGTGTGTCTATCAAGCACCGCCCCGTTATTACAACTGTCGAAGCGATCTAACAAGCATTTCCAGCAGAGCATAGGAGGTTCCCTATCTTATCTGATAGAAGAGTAGCTCATTTCTATGCTACGCATACGGATTTTTGACTAGCCTTCTCTTCCCCTTGCCCTCATTTCTAAATTCCACGATTGGGTTCACGCTTAAGAAGAAATAAGCAGGTGCATGATTACGCCTTTACTTCTAGAGAATTCACAATTCTCTGGAAGCAATTATTCGTATATTACATGTATTCCGCTGCCATAAGGACAGGGCTCGTGCGCGGGTACCCAAAGAAACGTAGTTAGGAGCGGCAGAAGTTAGGAACGGAGGGTGTGTCTTTAGCCGTAAACATCTTACTTTCAAGCACAGTAGGGCCCAAAATGCAGATGTATGCTCACAGATACTTAAGGTAATACATACTATAGAGTATAGGAAATAGTACAACTTCATATTTTTTCAACGTTTTGGATTGAACTATACAAGCTTTGTTATTCTGAAAACATCATGCTATCTATTCAAATAGACAAACATAAGCATAAAATACATTTCGTCTCACTGCACCGTAGTGAACTTTAAGTTTCTAATATATCAAAAGAAATACAACTCAATTCTAAGTCAACATTTTTGGTATTTATGTCGCCATGCATTGCATTGAGTTACAAAAGAAAACAAAAATTAACAAAAAACAAGAAAGGAAACAAATACAAAAAAACATTCTGATGTGTTACACTCACATGACTTTCTCTACTCTTGTACAAACTATTTTTACAAACGCTTATTCTCCATATGCTTCATGTTAATCGAGATGTCAATCTTATTGCTAATTTTCTTGTAGATGCAAGGGGAATATGGTAGGTTTTAAGCGATAGTCAAATTTTTTAAGCGCTGGTTGCTATGTGGCGCATTCCATTCTCTTTGCATGTACAGGACAAAAAAAATGAATAACGAATTTGAGAAAAAGTATAAGTATTGGAAAATTTAAGGGAATAACAAGCAATATCTCGAAAATGGTTCACTCAACAACAAAAATGTGTATGACATAAATCGTGTATTTTAACGCGATCTACATTTTTGTGTAGTAAAATTTTGTCTATCTCTTATGGTTTACCAGTTATGCAAAAGTCGTTCACAATGAAGAATACTTTTGGAGTCATTGCCAGAAAATTCAAGATATACATTTTATTTGTCATGAAAATATTTTAAACATATGATATTTTAATCAAAATCGTTAGAGCCATTTTTGAGAAAATTAAAATGTTCGAAACATGTTCCATGTAAAGGGTAATCTGGGGTGGGGGGATTTTCTTGAAAACCTTCGTGTCGCATCTCTGGAAGATACTGAACCTAAATGCCAAGTTTGGTGTTTATGCGACTATTCGTTTCTGAGTTATGCTGTTCACAGACACACACACACGACATGTTTCTAAAAATGCTTTTTTTGGATTCAGGGGGTCTCAAAACATGTATTTCCATTGAAATCTCGGTATCGAATTTTTGGGTGGAATACAATACTTCCCCTACTTACTGTACGTAGTAGAGAAAGTAATAATTAAAGGAAAGGCAACTATTGCCTTTCCTCTGAATACCAAACAGCATTTATCGTTCTGAAATTATATATAGTATTTGAGAAATCAAACATACGAACTTAAAATAGTTTCTAACAATGTGCTGCAGGGAACTGTGATAAAGTTTCTTTTAGATTTTCTGGAGCTGATCTTGATGTTTGTGGCTTCTGCTATCGTAGTGTTTTCTAAAGGATCGAGATATGTCTGCCATTACATCTTTTCGGCACATTTTACAAAGGTAGTGTTATCTCCTCTTACAGTAAACGATTCCTTGTAGAACGTATATACAACTTTGTAATGTGCAGGAGTCTTGGCATACTTTTGTGTATCATACAATTAACTTTTTAGTTTCCGGAGCTGCAGTAGTCTGGTGCGCCCAAAAAAATCCAAACTGTAGAAGTAGTTCTTGAACTAGCAGAACTCACGCGCTAGTGTCCCTCTAACTGTTCATGGTATTTCGCTTCTCCGTCTACACCGAGTTCCAGGCAATCAATCAGGGGACCCACTCACGAGCCCTGGTTATATGTAACTAACCAATCGACTATACTAGAGTTGTAACTAGAACATTCTTCATATAAAAGAGGTAAGCTGTGTTTGGCTTTTGTGGATATAAAAAACGTTTGTTCGAATTGAGTTACCTTTATTGTGATATAAACTTTCAAATAAGGGGTTAGTAGTCATAAGATAAATGTTTTAAAAACTTTATGTAAAAAAATACTTTTTGTATTCGCCTTGGAAAAGGAGCTACAACCAATGAAGCAATTCAGGAGAATGCGTTAAGACAGGGTTGTAACCTGAACCCACTTCCTTTTAACTTGTTTATAAAATTATGTTGCAAAATATAAAAGAAAAGAATAATTTTATGCCAGTTATAAATCTTATACAGATAGCTGGTTTATTATTTGCAGATGACTTGATAGTTGCTTCTATTACAGTAATCGGATTAAAACTGACTTTGCAGGAAATAGTTAACTATTGCGCACAATGGGGTCTAAGGCTTGTATACATAAACGGCACTTTCAGTGACGACTTTTTGTAGACAGCTTTGTTACAAAGTTTAACTTTAATGAAAGTCTTATTCATAGACAACAGTTTCGATACTTTAACTTTGGCACTGGAAAGTTCAGATTTCGAGACCAAGATCCAATGTTGGCTAACCCGATTTCCAAAAACATATCCTCTACAGCAATAAAATCAGTACATGTAGATATAAAATCAACTGACGATTGCAATACAGAAGGCAATAGCCAAAGCATCTATATTTCGCTCCTCCTCTCCACAACACGTGTTTATAGGGAAAACGAGTGTGTTAAGATTAGATTAGATTAGATGTGCTGTTGTATTGTTTGCGTTTTTTATTTTGTTTTGAAAAAAAATGATAACTCAAGTGGAAGTGATTCTTACAATATAAACACAAAGCAGGAACATTTAAAAGCCCCTTGGAAAATGGAGGAGTTTCTAGATCATTTGTTAGGAAATTAAAAAATCTACGTTTTTTTGCATGTCAGAGGCATAGCTACAGGGGTTAGGACTTCCCCAACCTTATGTCCTCCACTCCTATTAAAACAACACGTTGTTTAATTAGATCCTTCTGTAAATCAAAGAACTCAATACCAAACCTTTCCTTGAGAAAATTCTTTCTATACCATTGATGTTACTTTCTCTGAATGAGCTACACTATTTTGACTGTGCACGCATTCCTACGGGACGGGCAGTGCGGACGCCAGCCGGACTTACCCTCCTGCTGCGGTTTAGGGTAATGGTCGGTCCCTCTTTGGAACAATTGGCGCTTGGAACAATAGCCATTGTGTGCCATTCCACGCTCTAGATGATTTCTTTTAGGCCTCTTTGGAAGGTTCTCATTCTCGTGGGATCCTTTACTAGAATGTCCCGCTTTATGCGAGGCCTATATTAGAGACTGCTGGTGGCAGGGCGAGGCATTGTTGAATTGAGTGCAAGTGGACAGTGCAGTTCACTTGTGAATCGTGCAGCTCAGAGTTCAATTACGATTCTACGGATCAGTTGTAGTTGTGTTGTATTCCGAGTGCGTGTCAAAGGGACTCAAGTGTAACGTTTGTGTTGCTCTGAGTGCCTAGCGATAAATAAAGTGTGCTTTCTCAGAAACTGGTGTTCTCATTTGTTACATTAGTGCCAGGAGTGGGATATAAAAGCCACGATGGCGATAACCTTTCAAAAATTGTAGGCCAAAATGGAGAAGATGGAATCGGAAATGAAATATGGAATGGAGAAGATGAAGACGGAAATGAAATCAGAAATAAAGAATGTAATTTCCGGAATGGAGAAGATGGAGACGAAAAAGGAATCTGGCATGGAGGTGGACAAATGGGAAGTAAAATAACGACAGTTAATATCACAAAGGAGAAGTTGTAGAACAGAAATGAAGACAGAAATGTCCAATATGAAAACGGAGCTATCGGACAAGATTGACCAACGATTGGCCTGCGAGGAGTAGGCATGGGGGAGCTCGGCGGAAAGTTTGGAGAACGCGTTGATACCGTGGAGGTCTTTGGTGAAAGACTTAGGGTTATAGAAGTGTCGACGGCAACGCCAAGGAACTGAACGCTATGGTAGTCAACAGCCTATGTAGTCAACATAAGGCAAAGCTTCAACAGCCAGGGGAGACGCTGCAGCAGATCGCCCTGGAGGTTGAACAGCCAGTGAATAAAGCTTTTGTGGGCCTCTTGCTTAGTTTTATATCCACGGAAAGCTGCCTACTGCTTTGTCGACGCGGTGCGCAACGCCGAAATGCGAGAGAATCTAATACTCGGCGATTAAAAGATCATCCACGAGGCGCTAACGGCCGCGTTAAGGATGGAGCCGGCCAAGATAACAGCGGCATCTATCTCGAAGACCAGGAGCATTCGATAGGCGGGGACAGAGGATCAACCCGAGGACGTCGAAGGTGATTTTCAAGCGGTGTGTGTTGGGGTTGGACTAGACGCCAAAAAAGGACTGTTCACATCAAGTCGACGAGCAGGCAGGAAACGAATAAGCACCGGCGTGGCGAGGGGCACGTCAGGGCCGTTTTCACCATACTCTCGAGTGACGCTGCATACCTTGGGCAGAATGGCGGAATACAGCCTCGTCGCGGAGGCTGGATAAAAGGTGCCAGGTACTAGTCGACACAGGTGCAGCCGCAACGGTAATCAGACCTGGGTGGCGAAGGGCTTAACGTCGAGGAAGCCGAATCGGTCCTACCAACTGGTGTCGGCTTCGGGCGATACTGTGCCTTTGAAGAGTCAGAACCTGCTGGAGTTGATTTTAGGGCGGAGCATCGTAAGGTTCTGGGTATTCGCCGTGGGGTGCTGAAGATGCGATTATTGGGACTGGATGCCCTCAGGTGCTGACAGTCGACATCGGCAGACGTGTCTTGAGACTAAGCCGAGACGAGGTGACGCTCCGGAGCCCTAATGAACATCCGGAGAACTACAGGGTAATCTGATGGAGGGTATGGTTGTGCCCGCATAAAGTGAGGTGGTGGTGATGGTGCGTCTGGAGAGCCAACACACAAGGAACCTGATTTTGGACTGGAAGACACAATTGGATGGAGTATGCGTCGCAAGGACACTGTTGCCTTGCCGAAAGGAAGTGCCGGTGAAACTGCAGAATCCATCGACACCGATCAGGGCATACAGGCTGGAACAGAGTTAGGGAAATGCGAATCAGCTGCGAGTGTATCGCTGTGCGACGGACCCGAGGTACCAGCACCGTTCCAAGATCTGGGACCCAGGCTGAAAGACTTGTTGAAGAGGACGGCCGACCATCCGACCACGGCACAACTGAAGAAAGTTCGGCACCTCCTTAGGAAATACCAATCGGCTTTCATCCAAAGGGACGGCGATTATGGTCGTATCGACCGAGTACTCCACCACATCAATGCCGGGGACGTGCGGCGTATCCAGCAACCACCAAAACGGTTCCTCTGGCGAAGCAAGTAGAGGTACGAGACATGCTGGAGGACATGAGATCTAAGAGTATTGTCGAAGAAGCCGACAGCCCTTGGTGTTTCCCTGTGGTCTAGTTGGAGAAGAATGGCGAGCTACGCTTCTGTGTGGACTGTAGGAAGTTTAACGCTGTCATCCGAAAGGATTGTTTTCCCTTACCCCGAATTGACGATAGTTGTCGCGGTAACTTCGTGTTATCTTATTTGCTGAGCGCCAGTTATTGTTTTACTATTTTGCATTTTTAGTTCTTTGTCCTCCGGCTAGCTATTATCATTCAGTCGAGCAAATCTCTTGAACAGGGTGTGTAAACGGAAAGGAGTTGTTACTAAAAGATAACACTGATAAAAGAATTTGTTTTTACACTTTTATTGCCGTCACACTTTATTCATTTCACATAATTACTTTTGATACACGCCCGACTGAAACTGTTCTATTTTCGAATGTAACTATTATCACTTATTTGCCGCACATTATTAATTCGCCTATTTGATATTTTATAATAGCTTTACGACGCGAGAGATTCTGAGAATTGCGTAACGTGTACATCGTGAATGATTCTGTTAAACTGCGCGACGTGTAACCCTTGAATGATTCTGTTGAACTGCGCGACGTTTGCCTTGTGAATGATTCTGTAGAACTGCGCGTTACCCGTCTCTGGCTCGGAATTTATACTCCCTCACCCCGATATGCCTAAAGATTATAATCGAGCTGCTATTGGTTAATACAATGCGCTAACATTAGCGTCTATTTTTATATCCAATCAAATTTACGAACACATATACTCTATGGAAAATATTCCCTCCATTTCTACAGAAAAGCGCGGTACTCTGACGTCATTAGTTTGTCTCTTCTAATTGATAAACAACTCACCCCCTCGTTTCATTGTTATCCGCTCCTATTGTCAGTTTCAGTGAGGCCGTGTAAACTTATTTCCTAACAATGCTTATAATTAACAAACATCTCAAATCATTGTCATACAATAATGTTAATTTACACTACAATCACTCTGGCATTCACAGTGTTGTGATATTAAATACTGCCTCATAGTCTGGACACTCTTGCTGGTGCCCAGTGGTTCTCGACCTTGGACCTGAAATTGGACTATTGGCAAGTGGGTCTGGATCCCAGAGACAAGAAAAAATCCGCAGATGAGGGGATTGACTTACGACGCCTGTATGCTGTACTTAAACGACATCCCGTCATTGACAGCACGAAGATCATCTAGAGAACCTGATCAAGGTATTAGAGAGACTGCAAGCAGAAATCTGAAACTAAACGCGAAGAAGTGCTAACTCTTCTGCAAGGAGGTTAAATACTTGGGCCATATAGTCTCACCAACTGGGATGCCCAGAAATCCAGAGAAGGATCGGGCTGTGAGAGATTAGCATTGCTTGAAAGATAAACGATAATTGCGAAGTTTTCTGGGCCTATGCTGCTACTACCGCTGGTTCGTCAGAGGCTTCTCCAACATCACGAAGCCCCTCGTTCGTCTGACGGAAGAACACCGGATTTAAACGTGGACAGAAGAGACCAAATACGCGTTCCAGGCGCTTAAGTCAGTATTCTGCAGTGCGCCTGTTTTGGGTTTCCCACAACCAGGTGGCGATTTTATAATGGACGCCGGCGGCGACAATAGTATTGGAGGCGTGCTATCCCAGGTCCAGAATGGGTAGGAGCGGATAATAGCATACTATAGTATGACGCTCTCCAAGGTATAAAATAACTGCGTACTCGACGGGAGCTTTGGCAGTTGTGAAGGCGCTGGTACACTACATAAGTAAATGTACGGTCGGCCATTCCACCTGATGTCTGACTACTTCGCTCTCACCTGTCTAATGAGCTTTCAGAACCTGGAGGGCTAGATAGGCCATTGGGTCCAAAGGCTTCAGGAATACAACTTCACATCAGAGCATCGGAGAAGAAGGAACCACTCCAATGCGGATGCCATGTCAGTAAGACCCTGCCCGGAAGAGTGCGGCCAGAGCACTAAGGTGGAGGAGCATGCCGCAGCTATCCATGTGATTTCGGCGGTGCCAGCAGATGGGATAGACCAGATCTGAGGAGGGAGCAGCTGGCGGACGCAGACTTGGGACCGTTCTGAGAGAGGTGGAGGCATGAACTAGGCCGAGCTGGAAGGATATCGCACCCAGATGTAGTTTGTATAAGTTCTGCTGGGATCAATGGGACTCACTGAATTTTAAGGAAGGTGTGTTGTTCAGAGTATGGGAGTCACCTGACGGGAAGACCCAGAGGGAGCTATTGATCCTTCCTCGAAGTAAGGTGCCGGAGGTCCTGGAAGTATATGCGGGGACTTCAGGAGGACATTTTGGATCCAACCGAACGATTGACAAGCTCCGACAATGGTACCACTGGCTGAGACTACCGGCGGACACTGGAGGAGGTATCTGTTGGTGGTCATGGACTACTTCACCAAGTGGCCGGAGGTGTATGTTAACCAGGAGGACAAGACGATCGCGGACTGCCAGTATTCTGCTGGTTTGGGGTACCGTTAGAGCTGTACAGCGATCAAGGCACAAACTTCGAGTCAACCCTGATTAAGGAAGCACTGCAGAGACTTGAAGTGCAGAAGACACGTACAACGCCTCTCCACCCATAGTCGGTTGTCATAGTTGAGCGGTACGTTAAGATGCTAGAAGAGCACCTGAGGAAGTTGTGGACAATCACCAGAGGGACTGGGATATTGAGATGCCACTTTTCCTGTTGGCCTATCGCTCGTCGACTCACGATACCCGGGTTGACACGAGCCAGCTTAGTCTTCGGCAGAGAGCTGCGTCTTCCATGCAACCTGACGTTTGGGAGCCCCATGGGGCGGAATAGCCAGTAAATCGACTATGTGAAGAACCCCGTGAACGTCTGCACGGCGTGCAGAAATGGTCCATCAACATATCCAGGTAACGGATGAAAACCCGCTATGACAGCCAGGCCAACAGCCAAGGATTCCAATAATGTGATTTAGTGTGGCTGAATCGTCTTACCCGGACCAAGGGGCGTTGTCCCAAGTTCCAACAACCATGGCAAGGACCGTATCGCGTGGTGAAGAGGATCAATGATGTAGTCTATCGCATCCAGAGGTAGCCCCGAGGAAAGATGCAGGTGGTAGACCTGGACCGTCTAGCCCGCTAAGGAAGCAGTGCGACTCTGCGCGCACTCCTACGGACCGGCAGTGCGAGCGCCTGCCAGCTGATCTACCTACCGCGGGTTACGGTAATGCCCGGTACCTATTTAGAACAATGGGCGCGTGGAACAATAGCCACTGTGTGCCCTTCCACGCTCCAGAGTATTCCCTTTAGGCCTCTCGGGAAGGTTGTCATTCTCGTGGATTCCTTTACTAGAATGTTCCGCTTTATTTGTGAGGCCTATATAAGAAACTGCTAGTGGAGGACGAGTCAGTGCTGAATTGAGTCGTGTTGGACGCAAGTGGACAGTGCAGTTCAATTGTGAGTCATGCAGCTCAGCAGTTCAATTGTGATTGTAAGGAGCAGTTGTAGTTGTGTTGTATTCCGAGTTCGTGTCAAAGTGATTCAAGTATGTGCTACTCTGAGTGCCTAGTTATAAAGAGTTGCACAATAATTATGTGCTTTAGCAGTAACTGGTATTCTATTTGTTACAATATATATTAATTTTAAACAGCAAATATTGCATTCATACATTCCGTTTCTTATAAATACCTCGCCTGTCTTGTATTACATATAAAAGAATTTGCCAATAACATTACTGGCATTCTGCATTCAGAATGTGAAACCCGAAATGTAATGCAACCAACCATTATTATTTAAGTATACGTATATGTGAGAAAGTAATAATGGATTCCAATGAATATGACGAGTTTGAGATACCTGTTTATTTATACTAGTGTGAACATTGTTAAAAAGAAACTTCACTTAAATCCCGAATTAAGATTGTCAGCCGCTCCTAGTGTAGTCCTCCGTGGTCTAGTGGTACGGAGAACCAAGGTCGTCGGTTCAAACCCGGCGGAGGGCGATGGATTTTTTGAACGTAAACATTTTTAGCATAGCTTCCTTCCAGTCTTTCACGCCCAATATAGAATGGAACTCTAAAAACTTTAACAGTTAAAGAGCGTCCTTAAATAAAACTCAATTTAATTTCAGCCGCTCCTAGCAGCAATCATCAAAGCTCTGTTCCATAATTCACTGTGCACCAGAAAAGTGCCGTTTATTACGAACACATACCACAACCTGACCGCCTTTTACTAATGTGAGATAAACTACTGAGATTACGATTTATCGTAAACTAATAGAAGATAAACAAATTGGTAATATTTTTCTGCGTAATATCGCAGAAAAATTAATAACTATATGATGAGTGGAATAGGTAATTCACTTGTTTCTTTCAGCACGTTGTGTGCAAACATAGCCACCATATCCAAGGTCTGTTTATCAAATCTGTATCTGAATTTGAATTCGTTGTCCCGGTAGAACTCTACTGCATTTTGTGCATCCCTTACAATGCGCCGAGAAATACAAGCATTGTCAATAACGTCCTGGATTAGTTGCATATTTTCGGCAACGCCTACTATTAGCAAAATGTCCGCAATTTTCACTGTTTTCTCCGTAAAGTCAGGATGAAAGTTTAGCATATCTGCGTCTTCGAAGCAAAGTTCCGATCAAGGCTGTCCTTCTGGAAAATCTCGTTCTTGAATAACAAATTGACATTTCCGTACTTTCGAATCCCTACTTTCACCCAAAGTCTCGTTCATGAATACAAGTCTAAAGGAGAATCATAAAAAAACTCAAATTTTAACATGTAAGAAAGGAGCAAAAGTAAGTAAATACGAGAAGTGGAACACAGATAACAAAGAGTATAAGATGATAAGCGACATTTACTATGAAGGAGGTACGTAAATGGGACAAAACAAAAATATTTGTATTCACAAAAGGAAAAACAACTAACGTAAAACTGCTCAACTATGGTTCACATTTCTGAATTTTTTACTTACAGCTTGCCTAATTGATGTAGGATATTTTACTACAGTCTTCTATTTGTGTTCTAGGCAGTGCCAGTTGCTGTTTTTAAAACCTATTATTCATAAAGTGTATAAGGTAAGCATTTTAAATGCATTTGTTATTAAACACTGGGCATTGTTGTACATAATGATAACTTTGGTCCTGTGAAAAATCCCACACTAAATCAATAGGTACCGGACTATAGTTGAGAGACTTTGTTGCAAGTACATGAGAGCCACATAATAATTTATCAAAATGCAACTGACAATACTAGATGTCACCAGTGACTGCATTAGATTTATTTTGATTTGAAGGTGCATTTGGACCATGTTTGTGCTCTAGGACCATAATTGCGCAGCCTTACGGTATGCCAATTATTGAAGGATGCTTCTACTAAACACAATATTTAGAGATGTCGTACTCCGTGGTGTAGTGGTTACCATGCTAGCCTCTAGTTCCCGGGGTCGCGGGTTCAAACCTGGCGGAGGGCGATGGATTTTTTTCGGGCGTCAAAATTCTTAGCATGGATTCCTTCGGAAGGAAAGATTTACGGCACATAAAAGAACCTCAAGCCTGATAAAGAGGCCTCTGAACAAAATTTCCCATCTTTCACGCCCAATATAGAATGGGACGCTAAGGACCATAGTGGTTAAAGAGCGTCCATAAGTAAAGTTCAATTTAATTTCAATTTTACAATATTGAGGTTAAATGGTTAGAAGGAGTATAAGAATGCAATGGTAGAAGCACGAATGTTGTACGTTATTGATATACTGGGGACTGGATAATGTATAGTTAAAACATAATACTGTTTCAAATAAAATATGTCATAGCATTTACCGGTTTTGGAAGCATTCTTTGTTAGAACTATTAAGTTTTTTCCCAGCTTTTACTGTGTTGCAGTGTCTATAAAGTATCTTCGAAAGTATAGGATTCTTCTCTACCTCCCTCCTCGTATGGACTCATTAATTACAAAAACTTTATAATAATAACAGATGTGCCTTGTTTCGTACTGCGCATGCGACCAAGCCTATACTGCTTAATTGAGAGCATTCTATGCATTTATTGCGAATAAGTAACGTGGAAAGAAAAATCACTGCTTATAGGGGAGAAGCAAAATATAGGGACATATGTGAATGTGTAATGGATAAAGAAAACGGTGTGTAATATGTCAGGTTTTCTTTTTAAATCGCCATAAGCATTAATTTTATTACCCCATTTACTGGAAAAAATGTAAACATATCTCTAACCATAAGTAGGTATTAATTTAGAACATCTCATCATGCAGACTTACGTTAGTTATTTTAAGGAGAGGAACTACGAAATTTCAACTTTGTTATTACTGCATTACTGATACCATTTATAAGTATAGTGCTGTAATGAAATGTATATGATCCAAGTTTAAAGTAAATATAATTATAAATAATGACAATAATTTATATATGAAATTTTATATTCTGAAATGTGCCTTCTTTAAAACAATATTTATAGAAAATTCCTAGAAGTATAAGAATGTTTTCGGAGTTAAAACGTAGATAGTGTCCTTCTCTTGGAACCTATGGATTATTATTTTGTTCTGTGCATCAGTTGTCCAATGTAAAAGGTTGCCTGTTTCCACACCGAAAAAAAAATACTTCAAATTTAATAATTTCTGTAAAATATATTTAATCAATCAAAATGAACATACATAAGTTTATAGAATGCATACTGTGCAAAATTTCAAGCTTCTATGGGAAAGGATTTTTGAGAAATTTGTTCACTAGTTACTGAAAGTATAAAAAATTCAATCCTCAGAAAATGTATTTTTAAGGTTCCTGGCCCTTTTCATGCACTGCTTTGTTTAAAAATGCTTATTTTGGTACTTACCATAATAAAGTTTATGCACACAACATAAAACTAATAAAAGTGGACACTGCATTAGTATATTATCTAAACTATGCGAAAATGAAACTACATGCGAAAGACAGTAGCTTACGAAACCGAAACAGCAATCTATCTAATGTAAAATAAACTCCAAATGAAATTATCTAACTGAAAGAAAAGGTAACAATAACTAATGAAAAACCAAACAAATACTTTATACGTTTACCGCAACTTTTGTTAATAAACCGCCAACACGTTCTGAAATCTAATAACGTAAGATGTTCCTAGACGAACATATTTTTACTTTCTCTACTACGTATATTAAGTAGGGGAAGTATTGTATTCCACTCAAAATTCGATACCGAGATTTCACCGGAAATACATGTTTTGAGATCCCCTGAATCCAAAAAAAGCATTTTTGGAAACATGTCCGTGTGTGCGTCTGTGTGTGTGTGTCTGTCTGTGAACAGCATAACTCAGAAACGAACAGTCGGATAAACACCAAACTTGGTATTTAGGTTCAGTATCTTCCAGGGATGCGACACGAAGGTTTTCAAGAAAATCCCCCCACCCCAGATTACCCTTTACATGGAACATTTTTCGAAAATTTTAATTTTCTCAAAAACGGCTCTAACGATTTTGATTAAAATATCATATGTTTAAGATATTTTCATGACAAATGAAACGTATATCTTGAATTTTCTGGGAATATCTCCAACAGTGTTCTTCATTGTGAACGACTTTTGCATAACCGGTAAACCATAAGAGATAGAGAAAGTTTTACTACACAAAAAATGTACATCGCGTTAAAATACACAGTTCATGTCATATACATTTTTTTTTGAGTGAACCATTTGCGAGATATTGCTTGTTATTCTCTTAAATTTTTCAATACTTATTTTCTTAAATGGGAATTCGTTATTCATTTTTTTGTCTTGGATATGCAAAGAGTATTAATCTGTGGCACCTAGCAACCAGCGACTGTATTTCTATATTGCCCTTGTAAATATATATTCCCCTTACATCTACAAGAAAATTAGCAATAAGATAGAGTCCGCAAATGTTTGTCTCTATTAACATGAAGTAGATGGAGAATAAGCGTTTGTAAAAATAGTATGTATAAGAGTAGAGAAAGTCATGTGAGTGTAACACATCAGATTTTTTCTCAAAGAATTTGTGAAAGAACACTTTCGATAGTCACTTGCTTAATCTTAACATCTGCTGACAGTGAAGAGGAACACGTCAGTTACTTAATTCCGATCACAGTGACTAATGAAATCAAAATACTGTCTACGGAAAAAGAGGAGGCTTGAACCGTTATATCCCTTTTAAAAGTTCTTAGCCTAGCACGGTCATTTAAAGTTAGCAGGGAAAACAGGTAAAATTTGTCAGCACCACAAAGCTACAGAAAACTGAACTTTAGACTTCCATGTATATTTTAACACAAAAATAAAAAAAAACATTTTTACCAAAAATCCGAGATTTTCCACAGTAGATGGCGTGGATACAAATGGTCTCAGATTTTTACCAGTGATGTAACTAGGCCACCGGTACAGTAAATGTCTTCAGTCACACCAGCGATAAGAGCAACCTTTCCCTTTCTTTGCGCAATATGTGAAGTGCCCTTGTGAAAGGAGTTTGACCCTCGCATTGCCCATCTCAGCATCTTCTATGGCCATGCTCACTTTCATGCCTACTTGAGTAGCACATCTCTACCGCCTTTCAAATGCATATTTATGCCCTGCATTCCGTTGACCGAGATAAAGACATACTACATGAATGGACAAGATATGTAAATTCAACAGCTCCTTCTCTGTTACCGCGCTTATACGTTACAACGAGCACCATGCTTTGAACATTGTTTTTGCAGAACAATTTCGTCACAACTTAAAATTTAATGACGGAAAATAAAGTGTCTCTAAAAGACAAGCGCCATATGAATAGCTCCTGCGCTTATAGTTATGCAAAACTATCTGGTTTAACCGGCATTGCACAGATGACATGGCTTTAATTTACCCCTTCCCCGTATTCTTCAGGAATTTCTTTCACAACCTGTTATTATTTACTTTAGCACCCAAACGATTAGTTTTAAACCATGCTTAATATGTGCTACATGATACCTTAATGATGTTTTGGAGCGTCCTATCTGGGCAAAAGTTTATTTCCGAAATAAATTCTAAAAGTTAAACATTGTATATTAACACACTTGCTCCTTGCACCTCATAAACCTTCATCCACATATCGTACCATTCACCTCCCTGTATTCTTTAATCCTTACGCCACATTCTCGAAACTACATTAAATTGAGTTTTATTTACGGACGCTCTACTATGGTTCCCATTCTATATTAGGCGTGAAAGATCAGGAATTTTGCTCAGAGGCCTCTTATCAGGCTTGAAGTTCTTTTATGTGCCGTAAAACTACGACACGGGACCGCCGGCTTTACTTCCCTTCGGAAGGAAGCGTTTCTCAGAGTTTTTACGCCCGAAAAATTCCATCGCCCTCCGCCGGGTTTGAACCCGCGACCTCGGGAACCAGAGGCTAGCATCACCTCTAGACCACGTAGGATGACACCACATTCTCATCCTGATGTATATAAAATTTACCTTTAACCTCTTAAAGCCACTTTGGTACCATATGAAGCCATACGATCAACATTGTCAGTCCATTAACGATCTCAGCAGTTTGTCACGTTACGATCCTAAGCTTCCAACTGGATTTCTATATTTACCTTTGTGGTTCAAATTCATCGACGAAACCATTTTCTTTTTGTGCAAGTTGCATAGTTTTTTAAGAAATCGTAAAAAAAGTAAGTTTATATCATGTTATGTACTTATTCTGTGAAAAAATATTAGGTATATAATAATTTGTAAAAACAAACGGGAGGTACATACGCATTTGAAAAAGGAGAAAATTTCATTCTGATCATTTCAAGTGGAACTGAGTTGTGATTTGTGTGAAATGCATTTTACTGGCATTTCACATAACGAGAATAAGATTTTACAGTCTTTTATAAAGCATAACATTCTGAAAGAACCGGTTACTTTCTAGAATTGTGGGCAAGATGATATTCGTTTCGGTAGTTATCTATTGGTGCAGTAAAACCTTAACAACCAAGAAAGGCTAATGGAATGTGGTTGGAAAAATCTGATGTGTTACACTCACATGACTTTCTCTACTCTTGTACAAACTATTTTTACAAACGCTTATTCTCCATATGCTTCATGTTAATCGAGATATCGAGATGTCAATCTTATTGCTAATTTTCTTGTAGATGCAAGGGGAATATGGTAGGTTTAAAGCGATAGTCAAATATTTTAAGCGCTGGTTGCTATGTGGAGCATTCCATTCTCTTTGCATGTCCAGGACATAACAAAATGAATAACGAATTTGAGAAAAAGTATAAGTATTGGAAAATTTAAGGGAATAACAAGCAATATCTCGAAAACCGTTCACTCAACAAAACAAATGTGTATGACATAAATTGTGTATTTTAACGCGATCTACATTTTTTGTGTAGTAAAATTTTGTCTATCTCTTATGGTTTACCAGCTAAGCAAAAGTCGTTCACAATGAAGAATACTTTTGGAGACATTCCCAGAAAATTCGAGATATGCATTTAATTTCTCATGAGAATATCTTAAACATATGATATTTTAATCAAAATCGTTAAAGCCATTTTTGAGAAAATTAAAATTTTCGAAAAATGTTCCATGTAAAGGGTAGTCTGGGGTGGGGGGATTTTCTTGAAAACCTTCGTGTCGCATCTCTGGAAGATACTGAACCTAAATACCAAGTTTGGTGTTTATCCGACTGTTCGTTTCTGAGTTATGCTGTTCACAGACGGACACACACACGGACACACACACACGGACATGTTTCCAAAAATGCTTTTTTTGAATTCAGGGGGTCTCAAAACATGTATTTCCGGTGAAATCGGTGAAATATCGAATTTTTGGGTGGAATGCAATACTTTCCATACTTACTATACGTAGTAGAGAAAGTAAAAATATGCAAAAGGTGACACATCTGAACGCTCAGTGAAGAAGCAGAACTGGCCCTAATATAACATTAGTAGTATCAGTGTTTAAAACCATTTCTTACTACATTCGGCACCAAAGGCGGTGGACACGATGATACATGCATGAAATGATATTTGGGAAAGGAATTTTGGGAAAGAAATGTTCCAGGCCCAAGTTTAGGATACCTACCCGGCATTTGCCAGTTATGAGTACTGAGGAAAACCTGGAGAAAGAAAGGGGAAAAAAACTGTCAGGGAGGACAAGATGTGAACCGCGGACCCCCGAATACGAGCCACGATATATAATGTTGGGAAGCTTTGTTATCTTGGTGGCAAATTCGATTTCAGAGTAATGAACCTAAGCGAGTTCAAAACATTGCGATCGTCTTTTGTCTTCCCGTGTATGCTTATGATAGAATCGCCAGGACACTTGCGCGTTCTGACATTAAATATTTTCAAAAATCTATTGTGACCAAAGTAGGCTTTTGCCTCAAAAAGACATCCCAAAACGTCTTTAGGATATTTTTAACACGCGTTAAAACAGGTTTGAAACAATTCGTCACCGGATGCAAAAGCAAATAATTCCGCAAAATCATCTACATTTTATTATAAACTCTCCCTCGTAATATCGTTAGGTCCCGTCATATTACTAAACGCGGACGATAATCCTCTGATATGCATACATATTTAGTAATATGTTGTGGCTAAATTAAGCTTTCGCCACTAAATTTATTTGGCACTCATCAAACGTGGTATGAATTGATTTGATTTGTCGTTAAGAGCAGTTTGAATTCAGCCAATGCATGCTGAAGTGAACAATTACCGCATGCTTTTGTGCTGATTACATTGCCAGTTTTTGTCTAAGAATTTCGTTTATAGCGCAGTAGAAAATAAACTGAACTCTGTGTCAGCACATTCCAAATTTAATTTCAAAAATATCTTACTTGGAGCAGTTATTTACAAATTCCATTTACTGTCCTTCACTAGACATTTCAACATGACTAAATCAAAATAACCATTTCAGTTATAGCATTTACACTCTGTTACAGAAATTACCTGCAGTATTACTGCTCTGCCTTGTACCACGATATTGGCTATTCTCCCAAATGTCTTTGGAAATCATTAATACATTTAAGTTATATTTGCCTACAGATCATTTCACTTTCATATGCCAGAAAACTGAAGTAAAACAAATGACGTACTAAGCTTACAACATTAACGCGACAGGCTAACAAATGAAAAACAGCAACGTACTTGATGCGCGTTTGTTTAGCGTTATGTTTTAAAATCAGAGAGTACAGATTAGGATATGGCTTGATTTGTTAAGGAATCACAATACTGAAATGGCGCCATAACCTTATAGCCATAATTACTTGCGCTACTCAAGGCAGTTTCGCAGCGATATGTTTATAGAGTGCTTTGTTATTTGCCGCTTGTGCGATACGGCGCCAATAGAAAATAAGACCTTTCACGCTCAGTGTGAAACGATCTACTTTATTGCAGAATTGGTAATTAATCGACAAACTTTATTTTTTTTTTTTTTTTTTTTTTTGAGCTTTAACAGCCTAGCCAAATATTTTACATGATCTAGAACACGGTTGCATTGTGTACAAAATTATCAATGCCACACATTTCAAATTAAGTCATAAACATTGCAGCTTGTTTAAAGCATTAGTTTTTCTTATTCCCTATCTTTATTTACAGCATGGTCGCTGATGACAGCAAAAAGGAACTGTTAATCTTTAAAATGAACTTCTAACGGCAGGTATAGTTATATTACATTAAAATATTCATCTTTAAGCTTAAATAAAGCAAAAAGAAAGGCACAAATATACATGTCATACTCTGTACCCATTATTTTCTGCACTCTGAGTCCACGGCCTGCACTTTGCGTCTGCCTGTCCAGTAAACTGAAAATGAAACACTTATGCGCTCCATTAGAACCACCTTAGCTCTATATCAATATCTCTGCTATCAATAGAGCTCACAGGTCCCTACATAAGGCTGTTCCTGTCTCTTATTTACTTCATTGGCTTTCAATGCCCGTACTTATGCTTTTATTTAATTCTATTTTTATATTTATTTATTTTACGCAGAGGTCCCGAAGAGCTAAAGTTCGAGATATAGACTGCCCATTATGGACAAGTTATAGAGTCACCATATTGAATAATTTTATTTTCCATTTCAATACGTATGAATCAGATTTTATATCAAATCAGAGATGCCAAAAATCCTTTGAATGTGATAACAGCAACTAACAAGCAGGCTAAGATCCAATTCTATAATTAATTGTATTGTGGAACAGCTGTGGCAAGCAAGCGACATATGACATGTGTTAAAGCATCCCATTTAAATAAAATACAAATACCAAGTATATTAATGTTTGTAAACGTTTTATCACGCTTTTACTGTCAACAGTAGTAGCATTAGTGCTGATAGTTTTACAATTTAATTAAGGTTAACCTTTGGTCTCGAAATAATTATCTTACGAAAAGATGCATGAGTTTGAAACCGAAATTAGCTTTTCATGTAAAACTAATAGCACGAGTGCTTCTCGACTAGATAATCGCACGAAACACCTATTATGAGCTTACCTAGTTTAGCGCCAACCATGTTTCTTAGTCCTGTAGAATGGAAGCAATCTCTTTGTCCTAACTGAGCCATCAATGCTATAATTTCTCTCCGTACAGAATTCTGAAAATTGGTTCCACACTATACTTTTGATCTTCCTTGTGTTTTCTGGCGTTAAATTAAATACAGCTGCTTTTATATTATCAATATTTTGACTTCTAAAGCGCGGCATTTTCAGCTGTTGTTATTGTTGTCACAATCTACGTGATCTCACTCACTGCATTCATACAAATTAAAAATAAGTGCACCACTATGAAATACTATCAGTGTAGTAATCGAAGGTGAATTACTGCCAGTGTAGCACGGCTTTGATTGGCCCACTGACTAGTATACTCTACCTGCGATTGGCCTATGGCATATTGAGTGCGATTATCTTTAAAATTTGCTTGTGAGATTACATCCCACAGTATACCCATCAGAGAGTGACAAGGCATGGTATTCTTATATTAAAACTCTATATTGGCCGTGGTCGCTGGAGCGTATAGCTTTGGCGCTCCGTCAAGATGAGGGTCGAGGGTCCGAGTCCCGCCATGGGCATGGGTATTTGTGTGTCCGTGTGTTGTATATGTGCAACGGTAATTGCGGTAATAAGCGGTAAAAGTGAAACAGACAAAACAGGTAATGATAACCGGGAAAAACAGGGGAACATTAAAAGTAAGCACAAAAATGCAAAATTAAGACATATACTTACAAGATGTTATGTCCAAGTTGATTTAAATATTGATATTACGTAATAGTGTTCCTAATGGCTTCATCTTCCAAACTGTGATCAAATTCTTCTGTTAAATATACTTTGAAGTCGAAATGAGTAAATTTTCAATTTCTAAATAACAATGAGTGTGAAATAAGTGTTTCTGTATCTAAGTTATAATTATCTGCATGTTTTCTATTGTTGTTTGCACCTCTTAAAACATGGGAATTTCTTGATTAACTGGTTTCTGCAAGAAGCGCTGTAGTACGACATATTGCTCCTCTGTCCTGCCCTAACTCTTTGCTCCCTTTTCTGACACCTCTCTGGGAATATAATGCATGCTTCAGTGCTAGCAACTGTCTTTACGAATAGAAGAAGAATACACCGTGAAATGCTTAAAATTAAAGAAGTTCAGAAAACATGCAACATAAATAGTTTACGCTTCTTCAAGTGTTCTCTTGGGAAGCATTAGCATAGCATACCTTCGCCGAATACTTCATTTTCAGAAAAGCAGTGTTGTTTAGCAGGTGAAATGAGCTGTGGTAAAAGCATAGAAGTGACAACTGCCTTTTTATAGATAACAGTTAATTTACGCAAAGGAGTCACCTGAACTCGACCCAGTGATGGCGTGACCTCGGAGATGAATATTCAGAAGCAGAACAACATGCATGTATCCACAATTCAAAATAAGCAAGCCGGCACATATGCTGCTACGATTAACATACGATGCTTGTTTCAAACAGACGGGGCTATCACGTCATTTCCTCTCTCCCAAATTCAGGCACAATGCAGATTTTCGTTTGGCTGGTGTCGGATGCCAGGTGGGAAAACGGACAACCGCGAACATGTTCCGGGAGGTGTCGCCTATGGGTCTGTTGTAATCGGCCCAGGCTTAAACGGCTAAGGGAGAGAGAATTCGTTTGCAATGTCTCTCCCTCTCTTGGCTCATTTCCCCATTAGCTATCACAGAAATGTACGAGAAAATGGATAGTCGAGAGAGATAAACAGAGATGGTGATGATAACAATAATAATCTGATGCGTAGCCAATATGTGACTTTCTTTGCCTATTATAGTTTATTTTTACAATCTCAAAAACTATTCATATAATAGGTTATTTTTCTCCCTACTTCCGTTGATCATGATAAATACTCATTAGAAATGGTTTCAACCTAATTTTGCAGGCGGGACACAGGAGCATACAAGAGGCTGAGAGGAAGGTAAATATATATAGCACTTCAAAGCGTATATTTTAAAATTTTGGAAAATATGAACGAAGAACAGCGAATAATTTGGAAATTGTTAAAGACACAAAAATAGTATATACCTATAAGTTATATCTTTTCATTTTCTTATAAGATTCATATATCTTTATAATTTTACATTCATAGATGACTTCACAATTTACTTACATTTTCAAAAAATTTCCTTTGTCACATCAACGTCCCAAACATGGTATTTTTTAAAAACAGTTTGAATAATTTTTGAGAAGATAAAACAAGGAAACTTTTCCCAAGTAAAACGTTGTTTGGGTTTGAGATTATTCCATGAAAATCTTCGTCTTGCATACTTAAACCTCGCAAATAAACCTAAGGATATTTTCCTAACTCTGCTTCCTCTTTTTTATTTATTTATTTATCTATTCAGGAAACTTACAAACGTGCACATAACGAAATCTTCGTATCGAATTTTTGAGTAGTATACTTTACCTTAGGTACCTACATAGGCGGCAGAGGAAGTAAACAAAAGAAGGGCAGATTATTCTCTACGAAAAAAAACCAAAGATGCGAAACAAGTGGATGAGAAGTGCGAAACAAGTGGATGAGAAGTGCGAAACAAGTGGATGAGAAGTGCGAAACAAGTGGAAGAATGAAAAACTATGCAGAAATGTAGGGAAAGGGGGAAAGATAGTAAATGCAAAGACAAAAAAAATGCAGGAAATGAGAAAAAAGGGGAGAAACCAAAGGAAATTAATGTTTCAGACACAGAAAACATCCAAAGAATAATGCAGTACATTGATGTACAAGTATTTTTGGCGTTCGGTTCCATAAGCTTCAGTTGGTTGGTTTCAGTCAGAATTGTATGGGGAGCCAGCAACACTGAAGTTTCCAAAGCGGGGGAAAAAACCCTGACCGCATGGCATTCAGCATTTTTCTCTAGTGCAGGATTGCCACCAGAGGAGAAAAACTGTCTTACCCGTCCCCTGCTTTGTTCTTCGGTTTGCCTATCGTCCAAGGAGTTCCCATTAACATAGCCTTACTGAACAGTCTGCTACTATAAAACCTCAGTAGAAGTGCACACACACAGAGTGAGTGAGAGAGAGAGAGAGAGAGAGAGAGAGAGAAGAGGGAATGCTACCAAGTGTCACAGAACAATGAGCCTTCCCTGGTCGATAAAATCACCGAATTCCCCCACCCATAAAACAGTATGCAATGCTGACTAAGAAATTCTCTCCTACATTATGTAGTTAACTTGCACTATTAACATAATTATAATAGTTATTTTACACCTGTTGTTTATATTTCAACAACAAGTACAAACTTCAGGCAAATTCGAGAAACTGTATCACAGAGTCAGGTATCTTTTAGTTTTGTAAACATCAGCTAAACTATGACTTCATGCAGATTTTCTTCATAAATCTCCTTCTACATATCTAATGCACTAATGCATTAATCTTTCTTTGGATTTTACATTTAACATGAGAATTAAACTATTACTGCGCATAATCACGTTTACCTACATACATTTTTCTTTTCCTTTTTCTTTTTGTGTGTAATCAGAAATGCAAAGAGCAAGCAAGAGTAACAGTATGGGCCCGCGCTTCTTTGCAATTTTCTGTACCTATTTTCACTTTAATTTTCTTCCCATTCTTTTCTTTCATTATTTGTAAACATGCATCTTTGAAGTAAATATTACCTAGTCTACTTTCCTGCGTTTCCCCAATTGTTTCAATTACTACTGTTGACAGTACTCAAGAAATACACGTGTTTGCGGCACTCTTCTTCCTGTCTTGTTTGCACTTCTCTGAAAAGCCAGCAACCAATAAACGTTGCGCCTATAACAGCCTCCGATAGTTCGATAGTCCTGAAATGAAGTTCAATCTCTAATTCCCTTAATGCAATATTGCTCGTAACCGAGGCATTCATTAGGTCAGATACCTTACTGTTATTTTTTCCATACTTCATAAGCTGAGTATTATTACCATAGGTATTAATTGTCCCCGGTCCTGAAAAACAAGCAGATCAGAAAAATTGTTACGGTCTCTACCGCCAAGTTAACTGAAGCAGAGAAAGGATTGCATTCCAGCTTAGAATTTCACCGGAAATAAGCGTTTTGAGGACCGTTGAATAAATAAATAGAAAAAAATATTTATAAACAATTCGCGTGCGAGGAAAGTAGGCAGAGCTCTCCTAAAACACAACGAAGATCTTCCAGCAATTCCTCCTCAACTCCAAACAATCTTTTACATTCAGAACAATTCTGCATTTCAAAACTGTTAACAGATACTTTAAAGATTTCTACAGAAAAGTCTTATGTCTTACATTCATATGACTTTCTCTACCCTCTATCGCTTATTATGAGTATACAACTATTCTTACAAAAGCTTATGTTCTATCTACTACATTTTAATCAAAATAAACCTTTGCAGAAATACATTATACCAGAGGTGGCGAAAACGGGACTCGCGAGTCATTTTGACTCGCAGGCGCCGTTCCCTCTCTGCAACCGTCCTTTTGTTTTTCACATGCTGCTGAGTGATGCAGTGCGTGTTGCACATTTGGTGACTCGCGGAAGGAAGGCGTTTTCGCCACCCTTGCATTACACAATTCATTATTGATATAAAGGGAACAGACATAGCCAAATGTTTAAGAACTGGACGCTATATGCTAGCCTTAAAATTCAATAGTTTCCGTGCAAGCGCGAGAAACAATAAATGTTGACAGGATTTTAAGAGAATGAACAAATCAAACCTTTAATAACTGATCTCAAAAGTGGCTTCTGCTTATTTGAAATAAATTTTGTATTTTAAAGAGATCTAAGTATTTTTGTGAAGTACATTTTCGTCTATCGCTTAACGTTTAAAAATTAAACAAAATTATACAAAATTCCTTCCAAATGAAAAGGACCTTACAGACTGCTCCCAGAAAAATCAAAGTATACATTCTGTCATGTAATTTTTAATATGTGGTATTTTAATCAAAATCGTTAGATCTAGTCTTAGAAAATAAAACATTTCCAAAAATATTCCATGTAAAGGGTAGTTTGGGGTGGGGAGATTTTCTTGAAAATATTCGTGTCGAATCTTTGCAAGGCATTGAATCTAAATACTAAGTTTGGTATTTACCTGACTATTCGTTTTGGAGTTATGCTGTTCACACACACGCGGACCTTTCTCTAAAAATGCTATTTTTTTTTTTTGATTCAGAAGTCCCCAAAAGGTATTTCCGGTGAAATTCCGGCATCGAATTTTTGGGTGGAATGCAATAGCTTCTCTACCTACTATGTAGGTGGTAACGTAAAAATCTGATGTGTTACATTTACATGACTTTCTCTCACCTCCACCGTTTATTAGTGGGTATACAAATTATTACTATTATTACAAAACTTTATTTTCCTATCTACTCCATTTTAATCGAGATAAACCTTTCTGGAAATAGCTGCATTACACATTTCGTTATAGATACAAAGGGAATAGCGACAGTCAAATGTTTTAGAACTGGACGCTATATGCTGACCTTAAATCCCGCATTCTTTCCATGACAGCGTGAGAAACAGCTACACATAGAACCTTAAAAGAATGGCTAAGTATTGAACACTTCGAAACATTAATAACGGATATCTCGGAAATGGCTAATGCCACAAAAACTATTTAATATAAATTGTGTGTTTAAAGAGATTGTGTGTTTCTTGTGTAGTACGTTTTCGTCTATCGCTTAATGTTTACCATTTATACAAGATTATACAAAAGCGGTCTTCACAGATTATTCCCAGAAAATTAAGATATACATTTTGTTTGTCATATAAATATCTTAAATATGTGGTATTTTAATAAAAATCGTTAAAGCCATTTTTTCAGGAAAAAAAACTTTGAAAAATCTTACATGTGAAGGGTAATGTGAGATGGGGATTTTCTTGAAAATCTTTGTGTTGCATCTTTGGAAGATTTTGAACTTATATACCAAGTTTGGTATTTATCCGATTTCTCGTTTTTGAGTTATGCTGTCCACAGATCCACATACGGACCTTTTTTCTAAAAAGGCTTTTTTTATTCAGGGGGTCTCAAAACATGTATTTTGGGTGAAATCTCCATATCGAATTTTTGGGTGGAATACAATACTTCCCCTACTTACTATACGTGGTAGAGAAAGTAAAAATGTATATATCGTTAAACTACAAAAATCAATAAAAATTACGTCGACATGAACATTTCCGAAATATTCGTTGTTTGTTCGACGTCCTCACATTTTTAGCTGCACTCTGAAATGGTTCTCATGAGTTAATGCAAAGGGGACTAATATGATACATAACAAAATTATTATGGACCTGCTTCTCAGCAATTTGGGTGCTGTCTCGGCATGCTGGCTCTGCATATTAACATATTAGCTAATTGAAAACGTTTATGGCCAGTATTTAGCTCAAATATATAATAAGAAAAATATATAATAAGATTTATAAAATAGTATGAAGATAAATGGTAGTAGATACAGGTCACGTAAATATTACACGTCAGAACCTATCGTCCTTTAACGTTATTAATATCTGCATTCTAAATCTGCTTAAAAAATCTGATATGATACATTCACATACTTTCTCTACCTCTGTCTCTATTAGTGACATTTCACCGGAAATACATGTTTTGAGGTCCCCTGAATCCAAATAAAGCGTTTTTGGAACCAAGTACGCGCGAGCGTGTGTGTGTCTGTCTGTGAAGAGCGTACCTCGAAAACGAAAACTCGGATAAATATCATACTTGATATTTTTGGTATTTAGGTTCAATATCTTTCAAGGATGCTACACGAAGATTTTCAACAAAATCCCCCAACTCAAACTCCCTTTACAAAGAAACTTTTTCGAGATTTTTGATTTTCTAAAAATAGTTTTAACAATTTTTATTAAGGTACCAAATATGAAATATATTTAAATGAAAATAAGATCTATACCTTAAATTTTCTAGGAATAGCTTAGGAGCTCTTCATGCGGAAGGAATTTTGTATTACCTTGTACAACTGGTAAACGTTAAACGATAGACGGAAACGTACCACACACACACACACACACACACACACACACACACACACACACAAAAAAAATAAGATCTCTTTGAAATACACAATTTACTTAAAATAAGTTTTTTTGTGGCACAAGCCGTTTCTGAGATATCCGTTATTAAAGATTCGAATTGTTCAATACTTGTCATTCTTTTTTAAGTCCCATCGATTTTCAGTTGTTTCTCGCGATTTCATGGAAACAGTATGGAATTGTAAGACCAGCATATAGCGTCCAGTTCTTAAACATTTGACTATCGCTGTTCTCTTTGTATTTATAACGAAATGTGTAATGCAGCTATTTTTGCAAGGGTTTGTAAATCTTGTATAATATACAACATTATAATAAATTTCTTCTCAATGAAGAGGACTTCAAAGGCTAATCCCAGGTAAATTTAAGGTATACATTTTATTTGTCATGTGAATATCCTTAATATATGATTCTTTAATCAAAATCGTTAGTGATTTTTTAGAAAATCAAAAATTTCGAAAAATGTTCCATCTTACGGGTAGTTTTGTGTGGGGGTTTTCTTGAAAATCTTCGTGTCGTATCTTCAGAAGGTACTTAACCTAAATGCCAAGTTTTGGTTTATCCGACTTTTCTTTTTTGAGTTATGCTGTTCACAGACACACAAGGACCTTTTTCTATAATATTTTATTTATCCAGGGGCTCAAAACATGTATTTCCGGTAAAATCACGTTATCGCATCTTTGGGTGGAATTCAATACTTACTATGTACAAGGTAGAGTAAGTAAAAATATAAGAATTAGGGCTACAAATTTTATTTTCACTCAAAATATTACCAATGTGACCTTTAAATTCGGCCTGGGTAGCTATTTTATGTCTGTATACAGCTCGTAAAACCAGTAATTTATTTGTTTGCAAGTACACACACCCACTCTCTCTCTCTCTCTCTCTCTCTGTCCCTCTCTTTGGAGTACCTCATTCATTACTCACTTTAACAACGCCTGGTTCATATCGTGAAATACCGATATTGATATGCTTCTATGAAGCCTCTAAAGTCCTGTTGCGTTTCTAAAATCACGAAAAGAAGATTACAACATATAGGCATAAAGAAAGACTGTAAGAGTAGAAAAATAACTCTAAGAAGAGATGCTAACTATAGAATGGCGAAATACTGAAAGGAGAACAAAAGGGAAGATATGGAAAATAAATTATGAACATGAATACCAATGAAAGAATAGGGGAAGATCAGCAAGAACCGGGCTAAGCTCAGGAACAGAAATGAACAGAAGGTGAAACTATGGAAAGGTGGTAAGCAGAGCATTTGCAAAAAAATTTAAAGGACAGGTGACGGAGAAGGGAATAAGAAGGAAAGAAGACTGTAAATGTAGACGTAACGTTAAATTCCTGCTGCCTTCGTTTTGTGGCGGAAATAGCGCGATAGTATTATTAAAATTGATGAATTGTTAATATTATTAATACTTTCTGAAGTAATTTAAAAAAATATGGTAAGTCTCGTGGCGTTTTGCCATAAGGTATCCTTAAATTTGTATCGCTTTCAATCAAATTTAAAATGTATCGAGCTTCTTCAAGCTCTAAACTGTTAACTATATGTGAGCAGCGTTCGTGAGTTTCCTTTGTTTTTATGTGGATGAAATAACGTAAATGTGTTCCAAAGTAGCAAAACGAACCTAAAAATGACGATCTATAAAAGGCAGCCTGAGATTCTTTCAAATGCTATACAAGTAAATACATACTCATCGACATTTGCCCGCATTTAATCCATTTCAACGTCCGCGTCCTGATGAATGAATGGTGGGCAGTGTCCAAGAGAAACTTAACATTTTGGTAGAAGTGAAGTTCTATCCTGAACATATATACTCCCTCGCAGCTGTCACCACGCCGTACATCCGTAAGGACCGACAAAATTAATGTCCTTCGCTACTGACCCCAGCATCTGTTAGTCTATACCCTGCGGTCAAGTGCAGGCGTTCTCCGAGTTTTTAAATACGCGAGTCAGGAAGACGAGAAGAAACCAAAGCGTCTCCGAGACACGGCAACATCTGTTATGAAAACCGCGACAGTCTAGCTTCATTATATGCTGTACATCAGGCCTTTCATCACATAGTTTCTTGTGGCTGTTCAAAACTTATCCTGGAAACGCACAAAGACCTTGCAATAGCATACTAACTAGGCTTACCGCTAGCGCCAGTGCCCGGAGGAATTGAAACCGCTCGCACATATCGTTCTGGAAGATAGCGTTGTTGCTGCTGAGAAAGGAATGTTCTCAGTTTAAACAGGTAGGTATATGGCGCCGCCCTGTTGTGTACCTTTTAAAAATTATAAAATTAAATAAGAATGATAGATGTGATTTATAAAAAACTCAGCTTCCAATAAAAATATTGCAGATTACCCATTTTGTCAAATCTACCAAAAACAGATACATATAATCAAGGATGAAAATAAAGAGAAGGAAAAACATTCAATCGTCTCTAACCTTGTCTATTACTGTGGCGGTAGTAAGAAGAAAACGATACATTTATTTTGACAAGTTCGCATTAAATGTTTACCTACCACTTAATTTTAATGCAAATTTAGTTAATAAAACACATATATGGATCAGAGCGGAGTGAGGGGCAAGGCGATAGGGAACGTACAGTCGCACAATGAAAACAGTACTACATTTGCAGACCTCAGAAAATGCAACTCGGAACTGCGGATGTTTTCATTACCTGATGATGCCCTACCCACTTGTTTCGTAACCGTTTGGTTCCTCTTCCCAACACACCCACTCATATCGTGTTCGACTAGTACTAGCATTGTGTAATTTAGATTAGTTTATTATTAATTATTAAGTGCCGTATTCTGCTCTAAATGCTTTCAGTATGTACTTGTTCCACAATTTAGACCTAAGCTCTTGGGTGCGAATATCATGAGCAATGGGTGTTAATGTGGGTGTGCCATGAAATGTATTGCAGCAAACAACTTTTGTAAATTAACCAGGTACATTCCTGCACCTCATACAACATGAAACAAAATAAGATGATAAAACTGAACTATAATCTCTGGGATGCTTCTCCCGTTTCGTGAAAGGGTTTAAAGGAATATGCGTGACATTTAAGTTAACCAACAATAGTCTTTTTGTTCTATCCAAATGTGGATTCAAGTTCTGTACCGAGTATGCATGGGTGAATTTAAATGATTCGGAACATATTCGGAACATATCCAAGGCCTAAACCTTATGCATAAATGTTGGCGATGCTAATGAATTGGTTGCCATATTGTTCTCAACTTAGGCTTTTTTAAGTATTGAAATTCCTTTGCTCTTCCATGTTACCTTTTCTCTGCCTTCTGCTTTCGTCCCTCTTTGCCCTTCTGCTGTAGCTTGTCCCATGTTCTGCGCAGCCGGTAGCGCAGGATTTGGAAACGATGAGCATCTTCAAGTCAGTATCTAAAAGTTTGCCTAACTAATGAGTCTGCCTTAACAAAACTTATCTATTAGACCTCTGTTATGACGGGAATCGGACTATGTATTTCCGTCTCATGCTGTATTTTCTGCTCGCTGTTTTTAAGGCTGATGTAGCAATTTTGTGGCATGTAATCTGCATCTAAGAGGGTGTGTGTGGCTAATTTAAAACATTGTGTGACTTTCACGTCCCTTACCAATTGCATACCGGTATACCTATACCATCATACAACTATTCATCTCTGTTATGTACATCTGCAGAGATATATCAAGTTAGACAATACAGACCTGTCGATTTTTGCTTGGCATAAGCTCATGCGAGAAAAAGAATATTTTACTTTCAAATACGTTGTGTAGATGGTGCATCAAATTAGACAATAACCTGGAAAATTTTAAAAACAACGAATGTTCGGAAATTGTTAATGCTATGAAAAATATAATTTAAAAGGTTGTATGTTTTAACGAGAGCTGTATTTTGGGCCTCCCTTAAGTTTTCTCATCAAATAAAATTCCATGAACATGAAGGGGACTTTACAGGCTGTCAGGAGAGTACATAGCCTGATGCAAACGGTGCCCGCACCCAGGACCTCAAAGTTAGGTGTCTCCAATGAGTTCCTGCGGCGACCCCCAATAAAGGTGGAGTTTCCTGTTCAAAAAGATGTTGGAGGTATCTCATGGTAAGAAATGATGTAACAAACTACACGTCAAACGAATGTTTAATTAAGACTATTCCTTGCTCCAATTGCATGTGATAGAATTATTTCAAAAAATCAAACATTGGTGGGACAGGGGTTGAGTGAGGGGGATTCACAGCGCGTCCGCCACGTCATCAATAAAACTGACTCAGTATGTTCATGCACTTGGCAGTCAGGTGAGCGAATACGAGATGCCGCCGGTTCTAGCTTCCATGCTTCATTATCCCATGATTGAAACTAAATGCTCACAACTATGCAGTGACTCCAGTCAAAGGCATGAGTTGACGCATATCGGGTAATTCAGCCGTCTTTTTGGCTTCTTCTGATGATCAACTGGGAAAGAAGATGAAAAATTTGCAGAACTTTTTCTGGCATAACAACTTTGTTTAGATCACAAATATTGTCAGAAGTTCCTTCAGAACTAAAATAAAAGCATGACTGGTGTGAAACAGCTTGCTAATCTACTGTTGAGTGGATATAGTTCTTTGACTTCTGCCTATCCTGATGTATGCACTGTTTGTCGTATGTAACCGTTACTGTTCCAGTGGCCAAAGCTCAAAGATCATTTTTTTTAAATTAAAACTGATCAAAAACTACCTTAGAAGTTCTATAACTCAAGAACGCTGTAATGGTTTGTCTCTATTCTCAATAGAAAACTACAGATTAACGTTAATAAAGTCATTGATTTCTTTGCCGATATACACTCAAGAAACAACAGATTCACATCTCAAGTTAATCATATTTTTAATGTTGAATAAACTATTTATTTTCCTGATATCAAGAAAATTTGGACATTAAGCTCTGTTAAATGTTAGTCTTTGTTTTTATTATTTTAAATTGCCCCTTTAAAATTGTATTACGTTTATTAGAATTATGTCCACTAGTGAAGTAGTTGAATAATACAGGGTTATTCAAAAAGAAGAAACAGATTTTAAATATTCATTTTTAATGAACGCCAATAGATAGCGACAATCATTGGATAGAGGAAAGTTCAAAGTTTTAAGCCCCACCTATTAGTTTCATTCAGTGCCTACAGCAGCGCTGTGTTTGTTTACGAGAAATTGACAACGCCACAGGAAAAGTCGTTTTGTGTGCTGCATTATGCAAAGAGTGAATCCATTGTTTCATTGCAGCGTGGATTTCGTTGTAAGCCGCCAACGTCATAAATAATTTACAATTGATACAATAAATTCGTAGATTATGATTGCGTATGCAAACGGAAAAGCACTGGTGCATAACAAATGGTGCTCATTTTGAACATATAAAATAAAATGTTGAACTTTTCTCTATTCCGTGATGTGTCGCCATCGTCGTTCATTAGAAATAAATATTTAAAGTATGTTCCTTCTTTTTGAATAAACCTGTATTATGTAGGTAGTTTAATTGTATAAACATTTCAATTAAGTTTTCCATTATTCCACTAAGTTATTTTTATTTTTGAAAGCATTTGGTTATTTTAGTTTGGTAAGATCCTAAGTCTAAAATAACACCCTAAGTCCAATCTGGTCCTGTTCATCTATTTGTAGCAATAAGCGAGTGCCATACTGTTTAGCCGTATAGAAAGCTAAATCAAACATTAAATATTTCATTATTTGATACCATTGTTCTTCAAATTTGCAAAACCATACATAACTGTTTATCTATACTTAAATCTAATTTTGTATATTGCCTATATCAAGAACATTTAAAACTACTGATTTCACGTTTGGAAATTGCAGTCAGAGCCCCATTTAAATCTTTTGCACCGGAGCCTCAGAGAAGTTAGTTACACTATTACTGGCTATTTGTAAAATATTCAAGAAATGCATTTCTTCGTCTTGCCAAAACTGAATATTATGATATTTTAACCACAATCATTAAGATAAGTTTTTATCATCAACATGAGTGTTCAAAGGATAAAAAGCAACTAATGCCAAGCCCTGGTTATCATAGAAATGTTTTCGTATATGAATGAGCTCTGTCTCTTCAAAATTACATAACATCTAACAAAACAAAACTTATTTGGAGCTCCTGAATATATTTACACCTAACATATGCGGCTTGTGTATAATGGATCATTTTCTTTTCTTTTATACTATCTTTGTTTACCTTCTGATTTATGCCGTGTTCTACGTAATTGTGTGCTTTTTTTCATTTTACTTTATTCTTATTTGAAGTCAAGAAGTGCCTTCATACAATTTTTACTTTCTCTACTACGTATAGTAAGTAGGGGAAGTATTGCATTCCACCCAAAAATTCGATACCGAGATTTCACCGGAAATACATTTTTTGAGACCTCCTGAATACAAAAAAAAAAGCATTTTTGGAAACATGTCCGTGTGTGTGTCTGTGTGTGTGTGTGTGTGTGTGTGTGTGTGTGTGTGTGTGTGTCTGTGCACAGCATAACTCAAAAACGAACAGTCGGATAAACACCAAACTTGGTATTTAGGTTCAGTATCTTCCAGAGATGCGACACGAAGGTTTTCAAGAAAATCCCCCCATCCCAGACTACCCTTTACATGGAAGAGTTTTCGAAAATTTTAATTTTCTCAAAAATGGCTCTAACGATTTTGATTAAAACATCATATGTTTAAGATAATGTCATGAGAAATGAAATGTATATCTCGAATTTTCTGGGAATGTCTCCAAAAGTATTCTTCATTGTGAACGACTTTTGCATAACTGGTAAACCATAAGAGATAGACAAAATTTTACTACACAAAAAATGTAGATCGCATTAAAATACACAACTTATGCCATATACATTTTTTTTGTTGAGTGAACCGTTTTCGAGATATTGCTTGTTATTTCCTTAAATTTTCTAATACTTATACTTCTCAAATTCGTTATTCATTTTTTTATGTTCTGGACATGCAAATAGAATGGAATTCGCCACATAGCAACCAGCGTTAAAATATTTGACTATCTCTTAAAAGCTACCATGTTTCCCTTGCATCTACAAGAAAATTACCAATAAGATTGACATCTCGATATCTCGATTAACATGAAGCATATGGAGAATAGGCGTTTGTAAAAATAGATTGTACAAGAGTAGAGAAAGTCATGTGAGTGTAACACATCAGATTTTTTTAAAAATTGCGTTAATGCCTGATGCTGCCCTCTGCGAGAAGAGTTGTCGCTAAATTAAAAAGTGACTACACGCAGAGCACTTGGTTTGTTGTTAAGTTCCTAAACTCAAATTAATAAATTCACTCTCACTTACTTAGAGACTAGTTAGTGACCGTTGTGTTCTCAAAGTTGTCTCAGGTCAAGAACTGGCCACGTGTTTCCCACAAGTAAATAAATAACCAAGCTGAAATGTTTTAGAGAATGCCCATAGATTTAAACAAAGCCTGGCGAAGTGATAGGACAATAACACAACAGAGCAGCTTGAAATTTTATTTTCAAATGTTTGCAGCTATTAGTCTAAAAAGACAACCTTCTTCTGCCCTCCTTAAACTGCATAGGCAAAACGTACTTGGGCACTTCTTGATCAAGTCAATTAATGTTCTAATCGTAATTCTTCGTAGACAAGTACTTAAACTATTGCAAAACTACCGAAAGTTTGGCTGCAGGTATTTAAACTATTGAAGAATTATCGAACGTTAAGTTATGTGCCTAAGACGTGTATGCATCTCTAAGCTGCTTTAAACTTTATAGTACACCTCAATGCTCATTGAAGATCATAGTCACACTCTCGATGTAATACTATAATTATATATGAATTTCGCCGATAAAAGAAATATTGTGCAGCACCCATTCTAACATTGGGCGACTGGTTTTTGCTATGCGCATCTGTTTTATCATCGCAGAAGTTTTCACGCGTTGAAATCCACCGATGTGTTTCAGTTGATACTTTTTTTTTTTATCAAATTGGAGAGACCAGCTGGTGCCACTGTATGCGTATTTATTACGGTTCGCCTGCAACAGCACCCCCTCGAACAGCCCCCCCCCCGGTGCTTCTCTTTCCTCTCTCGCCCTTTCTGTATAGTCAGATTCAAACACGCAACGGCTAGGCAATCGATTGCAGCCGCGTTCGCAGCATTCGGCTGAATTTTCTCCTTGAAATGCGAGGATTAGCATCTTAAGATATATCCTATTTCGATCTCTTAGTCAGCAGCCGTAAGAGAAAGAGTGATACCAACAAGGGGACGCCTCGGTCACCAATTTGTTCAAATTCGGGAAGGCAATCTGTGCCAAGCAGATAGACATCATTGGGATTGTGCCATTGGCTCCTGTTCAATGAGAAATTATGCTCTAGAAATTACATTCCTGGAATGTAAACGAAACAAATGTACGTTTGTCGTGACCACCCCTTTTTAATGCTTTAACCTAAGAATTCTTAGCAAAATGCATAACCCTCTTTAGGATACTACAGAGAAACTTTCCCTTAATAGTCTTCTACCTTCCAGAAAATTTCATAATTATTCCCATGGTTGAAGCACGCTTACTGGACTACGTAACATTAGTGCCATTACTTGCACACAGTGTTCTGCTAGATTATCTTGGAATAAAGAAAGGCTGGTAGAATGATGGTTGTTAAGCAGATTAAAATTGATTACTGTACTGATCAAGCCTAATGGGCAAAATGCCATATAAAAGCTCATCCTCGACTACGTTGATGGTATACCATTACTCTAGTGATAACAGAAGTATACAGATTTGTTGGCGAATCTACAATTCCAGAAACGATATTCTCGACATTGTCATTTTCCAAGATATGCGATTTTAAATCACTCATTACACCAGAGAGCCATGTGATACGAATGCATTTAAGGTCCGCATTCAACTCTCAACTTTCAAGAAAGAGGTCTAGAAGCTGCCACAGAGAAAATAAAATTATTTACTTTGTTTTGTGAATTTTAAACAATGAATTGTGTCCAGACTGACTGTGCATCTACTCGTATAGTCGGAGATCAGTACACAGGCTTGGCAGAGGATCTGGCTCAATAGAAGCAAGTGTGTATTACACATCATCAAGTTTGTGCGCAGTAAATATAGAAAGCTAGTATCACTTTGCATCGTTACTTTGTGACATATTACGCATGTTTCATTCAAATATAGGTGTAATGTATTCTTTTGAATTAATGATCACGACTTTCATCTGCACAATTGTCATCCTCCGTGGTGTAGTGGTTACCATGCTAACCTCTAGTTTCCGAAGTCGCGGGTTCAAAACCGGCGGAGGGCGACGGATTTTTTCGGGCGTAAAAATCCTTAGCATGGCTTCCTTCGGAAGGGAAATAAAGCCGGTGGTCCGTGTCATAGATTTACGGCACGTAAAAGAACCTTAAGCCTGATAAAGAGGCCTATGAGCTAAATTACCGGCTTTCACGCACAATATAGAATGGGACGCTAAGGACCACAGCCGTTAAAGAGCTTCCATAAATAAAACTCCATTTCATCTGCGCAATTATTATTCAGCTATTTCCCCCCAAATATTTACCCCATTAAAGGATTCGGAATTTGTCCCAGAGATCACACTGTAGCGATAAGTCATAACTTTTTTGTCATCTCCGTGGTCCAGGGGTATCATGCTAGTCTCTGGTTCCCGAAGTCACGGATTCAAACCCGGCGGAAGGCGATGGATTCTTTTCGGGCGTAAAAATCCTTAGCATAGCTTCCTTCGGAAGGGAAGTAAAGTCGGTGGTCCCATGTCGTAGATTTGCAGCATGTTAAAGAACCTCAAGCCTGATAAAGAGGCCTCTGAGCAAAATTTCCGGTCTTTCATGTCCAGTATAGAATGGGACGCTAAGAACCACAGTAGTTAAAGAACGTCCATAAGTAAATAAATGCATACGTAAATAAAAACCACGACTTTATTACGCCAATTAGGTTAACTTTGGTACCCCAAAAACTACTTATCCCTTCACGCCTACATATGATTATCCCCTTATTGGCAGTCCTATTGCCATACTTCCTTCCGCTTTCAATGCGAGAAGAAATGTTGCAACGCGTTCCCTCTTTCTGAACAGCGGCTCAGCGCTAATAGTGTTGCAAGCTACTGTAGAGCTTGTTCGTTTTCGGATGTCCATTATCTTATTTCCTGTGTGTTCTTGTAAAGGAGTCTTTCATATTATGGTTATGGTTTACTTGATTGCGTAGACACACGCCAGAAGTGCGTCACCACATGTTTTTTTCCTCCATCAATAAATGCTGCTTCTGCTAAATGACATTTACTCTTTGTTTCGTTTTCATAAGAAAGGGATGTGATTATTTTCAATGGAAGGCGCATATTTGGACGATAAAGTGGCTTTCCTATTATAATTACATTATTGCTGTTCAAAAGGACTCTGGCATAGTCCTACTAGGACAGGGATTCTCCCATATCTATTAAGTATTTCACATACTGTTGAGCGAAGTGTGGTAATAAGCGAGTAGGATGAGGTTGTGGATACTTCGTTAATCTCAACGAATCACTTCATTTTAATGATTCTAGTTTGCGAGTGAAAGACAATGTTTAATTCATCTATTCCTAATATGTAATTAAACACTGTAAACACCAGCAGTGACTGCCTATGGAACGTATTTCGAAGGAAAAAAATAATATATGTTACACACATGACTTTCTCCACCCATTCTTCAACAAACTATTCTTATGAAAGCTTATTCTTCTATCTACTTCATGTTAATCGAGATAAACGTTTATAAAATGGTTTTATTACATATTTCCTTGTAAGTTCATAGGAATACAGTAGACTTTAAGCGATAGTCAAATCTTTTAAGAGCTAGTCTTTATGTGATACCTTTGAGCTTACATTCTTTGCATGACCAGGATGGAAAAAAAATGTTACATTCACACGACTTTCTCTACCCATACTCAACAAGCTATTCTTACAAAAGCTTTTTCTATCTACTTCATGTATTTGAGATAAACATTTACAGAAATTGCCTTACTGCATTATTCCTTGTAGTTACAATGGGAATAGGGAAATACAGTAAGCTTAAGCGATGGTCAAATCTTTTAAGAGTTGGTCGCTATGTAATAGCTTTGAAATTTCGTTCTCTTTGCATGACCAGAAGAAACAATCTGATGTGATACATTCACATGACTTTCTCTGCCCTGTATCTATATTAGTGAGAATACAAACTAGTTTTACTAAAGCTTATTTTTATATCCACTTCATTTTAATCCAAATAAACTTTTGCAGAAATAGTTACATTACACGTTTTGTTATAAATACAAAGGAAACAGCAACAGTCAAATGTTTAAGAACTGGACGCTACATGCTGGCCTTACAATTCCATAATGTTTCAATGGGATCCCCAGAAACAACTGAATGTTGACAGGACTGTAACAAATGGCTAAGTATTGAACAATTCGAACCGTTAATAACGGACATATCGGAAATGGCTGATGCTATACAAAAGCTATTTGAAATAAATTGTGTGTTTTAAAGAGATCTACATTTCTTGTGTGACACATTTTCGTCTATATTTTAACGTTTACCCGTATACAACATTATACAAAGTTCCTTTCGAATGAAGAGGACTTCAAAGCTATTCCCAGAAAATTCAAGAATGCATTTTATTTGTCATGCAAACATCTTAAATATATGGTATTTTAATCAAAATCGTTAGCCATGCTTTATAAAACTAAAAATTTATAAAAATGCTCCATATAAAGTGTAGTTTGGGGTAAGGGCGTTATCTTGAAAATCTTCGTGTCGCATCCTTGGAAGGTACTTAAGTTTGGTGTTGATCCGACTTTTCGTTTTTGGGTTAAGTTGTCCACAGACATACACGCCCACTACCCTGCCCCCCACCACACACACACACACACACACATACGGACCTTTTGCTATGTTTTTGTTTTTTTTTTTGTTTTTGTATTCAGGAGGTTTCAAAACAATTTTTTCCGGTGAGATCTCGATATTGAGTTTTTGAGTAGAATGCAATATCTTGTATACCTACTAAATACGTGATGGAGAAAGTAAAAATACTGAGAAAAGCATAAGCATTGGAAAATTAAAACCAATAACAAGGAATATCTTGGAAATGGGTAACTACATTTTTTTTATTTTGCGTAAATTGCTGGCTTTAACGAGATCTACATTTTTTGTGTAGTAACATTTTGTCTATCTTTTACGGTTTACCAGTTATGCAAAAGTAATTCAGAATGAAAAGAACTTCAGAGACAATTCCCAGAAAATTCAAGATATATATTTTATTTGCCATGAAAATAACTTAAACATATGGTATTTTAATCAAAGTCGATAGAGCATTCTTTAGAAAATCAAAATTTTAGAAAAAAGTTCCATGTAAAAGGTAGTAATACCAAGTTGAATTTTCGTCTTTGACTTATGCTGCTCTCTCTCTCTCTCTCAGTGACCTTTTTCCAAAAATACTTTTTTGGGGATTCAGAGGGCCTCAAAATATATTTTGGGTGGAATACAGTATTTACTATATGTAGCAGAGAAAGTAAAAAAATTATCTGTATTTGTCGAAGATCTATGAAACAGCTGAACATTGAAACAAAGCGATGAATAATTTCATCATAATGAATGTTGCAATAATACATTTATGTATGTCTATAGTGCAAAAGTATAATGACATGATGATACGTTCAAGAAATATCCTTTGCACTCGTGCTAGACATGCAGAGAACCGCACGTGGCATTTTAATGAAGACTTTTGACAGGCGCACGTCATATGACGTGATCAGTATGTAATGGCTTCATCTGGTTGCGTAATAAAGCATGAGGAATGGAGTATTTCCTTTCACTGTGGACAAGCATTTCACGCGGTGCATAGTTGTAGGCTCTTGGTCAGAAATTGTGTAGTAAGCATTATACCGGATTTTATCTGCTTATTTTTTACTCCTGAATCAAGTGTTACTAAATAATGCGCTTATGCATTGAAACAAAATTGAAGAATCCAGGGGAAGAACGTGCCAAGTCTATTTTCTTCATTTTTGAGTTATGCGTGCAGTTTTGTAGCTCCGAGTATGTAGTTTTAGATCCTTGCACAGTAAAAGAGAAAACTCTGTTCAGTCCCAAGCTAAGAGCGATGAAAGAAAACATACACAGGAGAAGAATATGTCGAGTCCTTGCGAAACAGGGAAAGAATCTGTCAAGTCCACACAATATTTTGAACTTCATCATTGGCAGGCCTGAGAGACTACAATTTTCTTGCATTGTTTCTGCAGCTGCTATGTGTATTGTTGACACTGTACAATAATGAAAGTATGTGAACTCATTTGTTGTTTTTTTAGTGTTGCCAATTAAGGAGGGCGAATTTAGTGAAACGAATTGCAGCCATCAATGTCCGTTCAAAATACAAGGCTTGGAAAATGACTGAGGTTAGTAAAAAGTAAAAATTACAAAGCCATGAAACTGTTGAACCTTGTAAGCGCAGAAGAAAGTGTTTTGATACTACTGATGAAGGTAAACGTAGGGAAATAATCAGCAGAATTAATGTAATGAAGTCGCATGATGAGATAAACATTTTTCAGTGTGGTCTGATTACTGTGGTGCCTGTTCAACGACGTATATGGATCCCGGGTTGATGAAGAAGACGCCAGGCCCTCCCATACGTGGAGGATGTGATTAGGCGCCGGGATCAAAATTTCTATGTCAGATTGGCCAACCATGAGAACGCCTTGTCAGATCCCTGGGGGATTACTTACCAATGAACGTCGATACCGACACTACCGGGTTCTCCGCATGGCTTGTGGGCATCCCTGGTAACGAAGGCATTAAACCTACCAACAGCATCACGCTGACACTAAGTACTCCCCATGGGAGTGGTCATTTAAAATTCAAACCACATAATCCATATGGAACAACAGACACCAGTGGAGCAGAGGATGGCGCTGCTCCTGAAACGCATCCGCTGAGGAGCCTATAAACACATAGAGCTACCGCCTATCACATTATCAACCCAAAAACCAAACCTACCAGCCTACAACAATCCTACCATCCCTGTGGTTAAGCCCTTCCAAGGGTAGGTACACAGAAACATTACTTAGGCTCACCACGAGCCTACCAGACCGGAGTTGAGTTGAGTTGAGTTGAGTTGAGTTGAAGAAGCCAAGCTAAGATGAGAGTCCGTTATGTAATTTTTTGTCTTTGCATGGAATAAGGAGGGGTAAACTAAATTCTCTTCTGAAGTATTTAGAAAAAATGGGCAGTGCACATCGAAGGATAAGCACACTAATCCACCTCATAACTTGTCGAAAGAGACAAAACAACAAATTCACGATTACATTCTTTCACTGAAGGGTAGAGAATGACATTATAGTCTGGAGGATTCAAAGAAGAAATACGTTCCAGCAGACTTAAACTTTACTAAACTTTATAAACGTTCAAGGAAAAAGAATAAGATGTTTCTTATGAGACATACCGTATAGTATTCCATATAGAATTCAACATTTCATTCGGATATCCCAGATCAGATACGTGCGCTCAATGTGACCAGCTTGCAGCAGCAACCGAGAATTTGGAAGAATAACTTTCTAGAGTTAAATGAGAGGCGTAAACAAATTTTGCAACGAGATATTCAGAAGATATATTTTTACAAAAAATTACATCTTGCCAGAGCAGCAACATGGTATAAGAAATAACGCGCTGCTAAAAACTCTAGCAAGGAATGCCAACTATGGAAGCTATTGTTTTTGATTACTCAAAAAACTACCATTGTCGTAACATAACATCCAATGACGTCTATTATAAACGCCAACTGTCTATTTTGATGTTCAACATCCACAGACTCTCAACGGGTGAAAGTGTTTTCTACGTTTATCCTGAGACTACGGGCAAGAAAGATTGTGATGAGGTCTCTTCTTTCCTACATAATTTTATCAATAATGTTTTGCAACCCAGTGTTACTCATTTGGAGTTATTCTGTGATTCTTGCTCAGGACAGAACAAGAACAAGAACTTCCATCACATTGTACATCGTGAGAAGAGGCTAAAATCAGTTGATTTCTGGTTTCCTATTCGTTAATATTCCTACAATGAATGCGACAAAAATAGTAGCCTCACTAATTCAATAAAAGAGGCAGAACTTCCACATGACTGGATTGATCATGTCAGTTGTAGAAAGAAATCTCTAAAGAAGGAGGTGTCAGTAGACCAAGGGACGACTTTTTAGACAAGTTCTACAGGAAAAAAAACTTCCATTTGGAGTCAGTTCAATTAGAGCCTTTGGAATAGCTGAAGACCATCCTGCTTTAATACGTTACAAACTGCCGTATAGAGGACCATGGATTGATGGACATTTTCTTCCACCGAAGTCCAAAACGTCTCGCAATAATATGTAATATGGCCATTCCCTGCAGTCCTACAATGATAGAATATAATTTTTAGTTTCCCTACTACGTAAAGTAAGTAGGGGAAGTATTGTATTCCACCCAAAAATTCGATACCGAGATTTCACCAGAAATATATGTTTTGAGATCCCCTGATTCCAAAAAAAAAAGCATTTTTGGAAACATGTCCGTGTGTGTGTCTGTGAACAGCATAACTCAGAAACGAACAGTCGGATAAACACCAAACTTGGTATTTAGGTTCAGTATCTTCCAGAGATGCGACACGAAGGTTTTAAAGAAAATCTCCCCACCCCAGATTACCCTTTACGTGGAAAATTTTTCGAAAATTTTAATTTTCTCAAAAATGGCTCTAACGATTTTGATTAAAATATCATATGTTTAGGATATTTTCATGACAAATTAAATGTATATCTCGAATTTTCTGGGAATGTCTCCAAAAGTATTCTTCATTGTGAACGACTTTTGCTAAACTGGTAAACCATAAGAGATAGACAAAATGTTACTACACAAAAAATGTAGATCGCGTTAAAATACACAATTTATGTCATATACATTTTTTTTCTGTTGAATGAACCATTTTCGAGATATTGCTTGTTATTCCTTTAAATTTTCGAATAATTTTTCTTAAATGGGAATTCGTTATTCATTTTTACTTTCTCTACTACGTATAGTAAGTAGAGGAAGTATTGTATTCCACCCAAAAATTCGATACCGAGATTTCACTGGAAATACATGTTTTGAGACCCCCTAAATCCAAAAAAAAACATTTTTGGAAACTTGCCCGTGTGTGTCTGTGAACAGCATAACTCAGAAACGAACAGTCGGATAAACACCAAACTTTGCATTTAGGTTCAGTATCTTCCAGAGATGCGACACGAATATTTTCAAGAAAATCGTGTGTGTGTTTGAAATCTACTAGATGAATCTTAAAGAAATGCATTGGAAAGAGCTTTTGGAGAAGAGAAATAGATTTAGACAGGTCTTCTCATCTCCAAGAATTCATTTTCACCAGACTACCCTTTACATGGAACATTTTTCGAAAATTTTAATTTTCTCAAAAATGACTAACGATTTTGATTAAAATATCATATGTTTAAGATATTTTCATGACAAATGAAATGTATACCTCGAATTTTCTGGGAATGTCTCCAAAAGTATTCTTCATTGTGAACGACTTTTGCATAACTGGTAAACCATAAGAGATAGACAAAATTTTACTACACAAAAAATGTAGATCGCGTTAAAATACACAATTTATGTCATATACATTTTTTTTTGTTGAGTGAACCATTTTCGAGATATTGCTTGTTATTCTTTTAAATTTTTCAATACTTATACTTTTTCTGAAATTCGTTATTCATTTTTTTTTGTTCTGGTAATGCAAAGAGAATGGAATACTCCACATAGCAACCAACTGTTAAAATATTTGACTATAGCTTAAAGCCTACCAATTCCCCGTGCATCTACAAGAAAATTAGATATAAGATTAACATCTCGATATCTCGATTAACATGAAGCATATGGAGAATAAGCGTTTGTAAAAATAGTTTGTACAAGAGTAGAGAAAGTCATGTGAGTGTAACACATCAGATTCTTTTTAGTAAGTTTTTGTGCTCGTTTAAATTACCCCACAATATTACGTATTGTCCTAGCGGGTTTGCTACCGATTTCTAGAGAGAAATTTTCTGATATCCAAGTATTTAAAGATTTATGCACCAATCCCGCAGCAACAACGTACTTTGAATGTATCCTGCATGTGTAGTTTGAGAAGGCAGAAATCAACAACTAAGAAAAATAATTTACTTATTTGAATGAGACTGGAACTGAAAAATTTTTATTTGATTAATTTCTTTACGTTAATTTTGTACATTTTTGTACTATCATCAGTAGTTGAAGTGGAAGAGAAAATTGAGGGATGTTGATTGGATTACTTACTTCGTGTTGTATTAACTTGAGTTTTATTTTTGTACTCTCTGGTGTAAAGACATTAAAAAAGTAATTATTCCAAAGAAAAAATATCCTAAGTTATGGACTTGGCATGTTTTTACCCAGTAAATTGTGTGCTCCAATCTCAGTTTTCTTATTATACTGAATAAGCATTTTGTTAAACATTATATTATCCATAATATACTCTGCTAAACATAGCACGGAATAATTTGAAGGTTTTCAAACAAAAATGATCAATTATGGTAGTCGTGACAAATTTACAAACTTTAAAAATACTCTACTGTAAAATTCATAAAATGTTATTCCCCTGGATCCTTATGTGATATTCAGCCAATTTCCAAACGAGTTCCGTTGAGTTGCGCCGTGAATGTTTATTCATTCCGACCGCTCTTTAATTTCAAAAACAAATTCTGCGATTTAATGTAAAAGAAAAAAGTTTTTCCGCTATGACCCCTCAGAATAGCTTTTTCGCACGCAGCTTCAGATATGTTAATCGTAATGATGTGGCGTGGTTTCTTTATTCCATAGGAATATATGTTAATATACGCAAGTTACTGTTGATCTCGAAAGGAGAGTAGAGTGTTAGAAACTTGTGGATATTCTGAAGAAAATTGGCATGGACTGGAAAGATAAAGATTACTATGCAGTCTGTGAAAACTGAACAAAGTCGTATTTTCTAACACTCCCCACATGGCCTATGGCCTTCGAGGGATACCTCATTCCAGCAAGCCATGACGACCCATTTCTGAAGTGGAGGCACACAATCGGCGGAATTCGTTGCCTCTGATGATAGGAGTGATGAGGATGGCGGTGGAATGAGAGGACCTACGGCTTTAACAGTGGACTACGAACCATGTTGGGCTTTGGGGATATTTCACATGAGTAGGTCAGAGGTGAAGGGTGGATAGGGCCGACTTAAAATTGCCACCTCAAAGCCGGGAATCAAACCCCGGACCCTCGGTGCGAAAGTCGGAAAAGAAACCACTGCCCTACCCCGGCGCCCAACTGAGCAAAGTAACAATATAAATTCACTAATAGAGATGATCTCTAAGAGGAGAAGCAGTTTAAGGATAGGCGCATGACGACGATGCCCTTTATACACTCCGCCCCGGGCAACATCTTACTTGTAGAATTTTGTGAAGAATTCTTTCTAACATATGTCACATTCTCTTGACCTTCTCTACTCACTATCGTTTATTCTCTTCTACAAACTATTCTTACGAAAGCTTATTTTCCTAGCTACTTCACATCAACTCCGATAAATGTTTTCAGAAATGCTTGCATTACATTTCTTGTAGGGCATGAAGGAAACTGGAGCTATAGATAAAAATTAGAAATCAGCTCCATATATGCTATCCTTGAAATTGCATACTGTTTGCACAAAAAGAATGGTGACCAAGCACTTCAAAAATATAACTTATAGGAAAACTCATACAAATAACAACGAATATATCGCTAATGGTTAATGCCACAAAATGTTGGCGAACTGTTTGTTTACACATTTTGTGCTTTCTCTACTACGTATAGAAAAAAAGGGAAGTATTGTATTCCACACAAAAATTCGATGTTGAGATTGGAAATACATACTCTGAGGCCCCTCTGAACAAACGAACAAACAAACACAAAAGACATTTGTAGAAAAAAAAAATCCGTGTGTGTGTCTATGAACGCCAAAACTCAAAAACGAAAAGTCGCTTAAATATCAGACTTCGCATTTAAGTTTTGCATCTTCCAAGGTTGGGACATGAAGATTTTCAAGAAAATCCCCAACTCATACTATAAGGAACATTTTTCGACAATTTTGATTTTCTCAAAAATGACTACGGATTTTGATTAAAATTACCATAGACATGTTTAAGACATTTCCATGACCAATGTCTTGAATTTTCTGGAAATAGCCTCTGAAGTCCTCTTCATACTGAATGACTTTAGCACAACTGGCAAACGGTAAGAGATAGACAAAATCTTAAACAAACACACACACACAAAAGTAGGTTTGATTACAGCACATAAACTGTCAGATATTTTTCGTTTACTTTTTAGTTAACCATTTCCGAGATATTCATTGTTATTGTTATGAACTGCTAGTTCATAAAAAGAAAAGAAATTTCAAAGCCAGCATATAGCGATAAGCTCTTAAAACATTTGTCTATCGCTTACGCTTACTATATTCCGATATTCCCATTGTAATTAGGATAGGATAGGAGGACTAGAAGCGGAGGGGGACTGAACACCTCGACCTACGCAGATCTTGCCTAGGACCCCGACAGGGCGTTACCGGTGTGGAGGGATGAGTTGAGAGGAAACAGAGGGCGGCCGGATCACAGGACAGGGTCCCTATCATTTACAGATTTGAACTCCCGGGTGCTGTAGTGCAGCCGGCCCCCTCCCCCTCGCTCGCAGTCCGGGGGACGAAGGTTTACTCAAAACATCCCTTTACCTGCCGAGACCTCCCGCCGACACTTGCAACCCTGAAAAGAAACCGAACAGACGAAAAGTGAAGTGAAATGAGAATGGAAATGAAATGGAGGGATAGGAAGTTCGGTGGATGTAGTAATCCTTCCCAGCATTCGCCTGTCAACCCGGGGAAATCCCCGAAAAAACTCATGGGTCAGGAAGGTCGGCGACGGGAATCGAACCCACGACCTCCCGAATGCGGGCCACAGACGTTACCGCTGAGTCATCCCGCTCGGTTCCCATTGTAATTACAACGAAATGTGTAACAAAACAATTTCTACAAATGTTTATCTCGACTGACATGAAGTAGATAGAAAAATAAGCTTTTATGAGAAAAGTTTGTTGAAGAGTGGGTAGAGAAACTCGTGTGAATTTAACACATCAGATATATTTTATAGCACCCAAGTTTTGTGTATCCCTTGTGATTTACCAGTTATACAAAATTATAAAAAAAACTTATTTGAATGACGAGGACCCCACAAAGTTTTCGCAGAAAATTCAAGATACACATTTTATCAAAATCGTTAAAGCCATTCTGAGTAAATGAAAAATAAAGATAGGTATTTCGTTTAAACGGTAGTTTGGAGGTGGAGGATTTCCTTAATAATCTTCGTATCGAATCATTGGAAAATGCTCAACTTATATACCAAATTTGGTTTTTATCAACATTTTATTTTTAGTCATATTCACAGAATCAAGGGGGCCTCAAAACATATTTTCGATGATATCTGAATATAGAATTTTTTGGTAAAATATAAATACCAAAGGTATTTGGTACAGAAAGTAAAACAGGAAGAGTGTTACGAACACTAAGAAGAATACATTGTTGAAGATTTGCCGATAACATGGCACTGCTAGCGGAAGATGGAAACACCTTAAGGTGCCAAATAACAACGGGAGTGGGGGGTACATGATGAAGCAAGGTACAAATTCAAAAATTATGGTTATAGGAAGAAAAGCAAAGAAGGTGCAGTTGCATTCAAGTTTCAGTAAAAACATGACGTAAGTACCAATTCTAATTTTTTCAAGTTCCTTCCTCCACCCTAAAGTGTGAAGGAAGGAACCTCTACGGATGTAAATTAACAATGTTGCTTTCAGCTCTTTTTACGCAACAATTTCTTACTTCAAACCTCAGTAAGCTACAAAACGAAAAGCTAGATGTCAGCTACACATAATATCGCAACATATTACCTAAACCACTGCAATGGGCGTTCATCCACTAATTGATTCTCAATTGAAACTAGGAGATTCGATATCGATATGCAAATAGGAACGAGATGAACATCCGATGGATGTCCTGCTAAGGATCGATCTGAAGGGAGGGGGTGCTTGACCATGCAAAGGGAAGGACGAGCGGACGCGGGGCGAGACCTCAAGACAAAGGGAATAATTAATCATCGCTCTATCATCCCTTTACGCGTCGCTTGGCTTTGCACTAGCCTTTCATCGTTCACGGCGCAGAACGAACAGGCTTTCCAGTGGTGCACTGGCGTCTTTCTTTCCTACAAACTCCGCAGAACTGAACTAACGCGCCATTATCTTCGAGATCTTTTACAACAATTCCTCTATAAGATCGCAATAATGAATTATGGGAGAAGAGTTGATTGCTGCTAGGCTTTTGGGGTAAGCACGTCAGTCGGATGACATGCTTAGTTTTGCTTTGCGGATGCGACAAAGTGACAACGTAAAGTGTTACATTACCCCATAAAAATGAATGTCAGGTAATTAATGTTGACAGGGAATACAAAAAATCTAATCTACAGCAATAACACGACTTTCTCTGTCAGTTCCTTCCATAGCTCTTAGACAAGTTATTCACACAAAAACCTTTCGCTATCTCAAAGCCTATGATTAAAAATCAAGTTAAAGGTAGAAACCTCGGTATTGCATACTCTTTGCATGGACTTATGAGAGACAATAGAAAGGACATACAGTGTCAATGAGTGTCCCTTAAAATACTGAGACAATTCAAACAACCAACATAAAATATCTGGGAAACTGACAAGTGTCACAGAAAATGCATTAGACACAAACTGGATATTTTCAGGAGTTCTACGTCTTTCTTAAGTAATTTTTATCTTTATCTCATGGTTTCACACTCACATGAAGTCTAATAACAATGAAGAGGATTTCAAATGCTATTCATAGAAAATTCAGGCTATGCGTTGTATTCGTCAAGCTACTTTCTCAAAACACATGCCATTTTTATCAAACTCGTTACAGCCTCAGTGAATTAAAATGACAAAAACGTTTCCATGAAACGCGTTGTTTGGAATGAGAATGATTTGTGCATATCTTCCGCTGTCATTTCGAAAGAATGCTGGTGTTAAATACGAAGCTTGTTATTTATCAACTCTCCGTTTTTGAGTTAGCTTGTTTTCTCTCACTCACAAACACAAGGATATTTTTTATACAAACTGCTTTTGGAGAGATCAGAGAACGTCAAAGCGTATATTTCTCCTGAAATCTCGGTATTGCATTTTTGCCTACCGCACTAAACCGCAGAGAAAGCGGAAATAAGAAGAAATTAAAGTAATAAAAGTTTCCAAATGCATTTCCTTGTCTAATTCTAACTCATGAAAGATTCCAATATATATATATATATATATATATATATATATATATATATAATTGGCAAATACCAAAATATTTAACCCCGTAAGCAATTGCAGTAATATCCACGTTTCAGGCCGTTGGCAAATATGTAAGAGCGACCTGTAAGGACATTATTGAATCAAGCTAATTCTTCCTGACATTTTGCCAGATTGTTTGGCATCTTTGGTAGCACTGTTTGTCTCTTTGAGATTTCTGAATTAAGTTCCGTTCCATAAAACCATCTTAAACTAAAACCGTGCTTCTGTTTCTTACGAGGTATGATAGTTACAAGGCTAAATATTTGCAAATTTACATGCTTCATCTTCTTTCTCTGTTTACCCTCCCCGTTTGGAGGGCTTAAAGGCAATGCCTGTGGTCAAACGCCTGTCGGTGAGTAGATAGATTATTTGCAACGGATAGAAAAACCAGGATTGTGATTGGCTCGAAGCCTAATATGAGAGCAAGAAAGGTTATATGAAATGACGTGGAATGAATGAAAGGAAGGGTGATGATGGTGTAGTTGGTGGAATGAATTTCGGAGAAACAGGAGTAAACCCGCTCAGACGCCGCTTCGTCCACCACAAATCCCATGTACGGTTCTCTGGGCTCGAGCTTGGGCCGCCTTGGTGAGAGGCGAGCAGTCTAACCAGTCGGACTCGGCGCCGTCCAAATTTACATGCACTTAGCTATAATAATCTCCTATTAGGTATTATTTCACTAAGATTACAGACGGATTGAAACAAGTATCAATGAAAGTACATAATGGAATGACACAAATGACCATTCATTAGAAGCGTAAGGAGCATCTGGAGACAGCCTAAGACATCTTCTCGAATTAACGCGGTGCTACTGTAAAAAATCTGATGTGTTACACTCACATGACTTTCTCTACTCTTGTACAATCTATTTTTATAAACGCTTATTCTCCATATGCTTCATATTAATCAAGATATCGAGATGTCAATCTTATTTGTAATTTTCTTGTAGATGCAAGGGGAATATGGTAGCTTTTAAGCGATAGTCAAATATTTTATCGCTGGTTGCTATGTGGCGCATTCCATTCTCTTTGCATGTCCAGGACATAAAAAAATGAATAACGAATTTGAGAAAATGTATAAGTATTGGAAAATTTAAGGAAATAACAAGCAATATCTCGAAAACGGTTCACTCAACAAAAAAAATGTATATGATATAAGTTGTGTATTTTAACGCGATCTACATTTTTTGTGTAGTAAACTTTTGTCTATCTCTTACGGTTTACCAGTTGTGCAAAAGTCGTTCATAATGAAGAATACTTTTGGAGACATTCCCAGAAATTTCGAGATATACATTTCATTTCTCATGACATTATCTTAAACATATAATATTTTCATCAAAATCGTTAGAGCCGTTTTTGAGAAAATTAAAATTTTCGAAAAATGTTCCATGTAAAGGGTAGTCTGGGGTGGGGGGATTTTCTTGAAAAACTTCGTGTCGCATCTCTGGAAGATACTGAACGTAAATACCAAGTTTGGTGTTTATACAACTGTTCGTTTTTGAGTTATGCTGTTCACAGACACACACACACACACACACACACAGACACACAGACACACACACGGACATGTTTCCAAAAATGCTTTTTTTGGATTCAGGAGGTCTCAAAACATGTATTTCCGGTGAAATCTCGGTATCGAATTTTTGGGTGGAATGCAATACTTCCCCTACTTACTATATGTAGTAGAGAAAGTAAAAATAAATAAAATACTGTGAATCTCATAGATTTATAAAACATCCTATCACATAACACAGCCGTAAAACTTCCACACGAATAGGTATGCTTGCAAGATGTAAAATACGCATTGGTTCACTGAGATCTTTGGTTGGTCTGTCAGAGGACACAGATTCGAATCTCGGTTAGTCGCCTGCTTGGCTATTTGTGGGCGTTCGTGTAAGGATACGTGGTGTTCATCTGAATGGTGCCCAGTTTTAATGCAGGTATATTACTAGCATGTAAATTATTCATATCCAATATGCTTAGTTTTAATTAGAAAGTCCGTGGCAATAAATATTCGCTGGAAAAGAACAAAATAAGAAATTATTGGCTGGCCCCGTAGTTTAGTCAATAGAGCACTGGCCTGCTGTGCAAGGGGTACCGAGTTCGATTCCCAGCTGGGGTGGGAATTTTTCTCCAGCCAAGTTTATTCCCTACCCTCCCCAGTCTGGAAGTATGAATGAGAGTGTGAATGTGTGTGTGATCTAATGATTAAAACCCAAAAAGTGCAACAAAAAAAATCCAACGACAAGAGAATACGAGTTAATATCATTGCCAACAGGCAATAAGCTCCAAAGGAAAAGCCGCGATAAGACCAATGTAGTTAAGGCGGGGTACAAATGGAAAAATCTGATGTGTTACACTCACATGACTTTCTCTACTCTTGTACAAACTATTTTTACAAACGCTTATTCTCCATATGCTTCATGTTAATGGAGATATCGAGATGTCAATCTTATTGATAATTTTCTTGTAGATGCAAGGGAAATATGGTAGCTTTTAAGCGATAGTCAAATATTTTAACGCTGGTTGCTATGTGGCGCATTCCATTCTCTTTGCATGTCCAGGACATAAAAAAAATGAATAACGAATTTGAGAAAAAGTATAAGTATTGGAAAATTTAAGGGAATAACAAGCAATATCTCGCAAACGGTTCACTCAACAAAAGAAATGTATATGACATAAATTGTGTATTTTAACGCGATCTACATTTTTCGTGTAGTAAAATTTTGTCTATCTCTTATGGTTTACCAGTTATGAAAAAGTCGTTCATAACGAAGAATACTTTTGGAGACATTCCCAGAAAATTCGAGATATACATTTTATTTGTCATGACAATATCTTAAACATATGATATTTTAATCAAAATCGTTAGAGCCGTTTTTGAGAAAATTAAAATTTTCGAAAAATGTTCCATGTAAAGGGTAGTCTGGGGTGGGGGGATTTTTTTGAAAACCTTCGTGTCGCATCTCTGGAAGATACTGAACCTAAATACCAAGTTTGGTGTTTATCCGACTCTTCGTTTTTGAGTTATGCTGTTCACAGACACACAGACAGACAGACACACAGACACACAGACACACAGACAGACACACACACGGACATGTTTCCAAAAATGCTTTTTTTGGATTCAGTGAGTCTCAAAACATGTATTTCCGGTGAAATCTCGGTATCGAATTTTTGGGTGGAATGCAATACTTCCCCTACTTACTATACGTAGTAGAGAAAGTAAAAAAGAACAAATTATTAATGTCTTTATGATGACACCACTGTAACCATTTTGCACTAAGGATGCAGCACACCCAATATGATCCGTATTTTGCAAAAAAAAAAAAAAAAAATATCACGGCAACCTCCAACACAAAGGTATATGTCGATTAAAAAAAATTGTACAATAGGAATAACTGAGTGAACTTAAGTTTCCTTTTTTATCACGTGTAAGTGAATATTTTGCAATTTGTTGTTTATTAAATATGACTTAATTTTATAACAACCTTTACAATAAATATCTAAACTGTATATACGAGTATATTATAATTCACATCACTGCTGTAAGCCAGACAGGTGCAGTATTAAAATGGGAGAATGACAATTTATGTCATATTCAGACATTTGTCGACATTGTGCAAATTATTCGCACGGCTCATCTAGTTAATAGTTATTATTAATATACTTGATTTTATAATATTTAACATTGGTTTAGAAATTTAGGGGTTAACCTAGTTTCATTTGGGTCCTAGTACTTTTTCGTGCGGCAGGGGTGTTATTTTTCCATCCCCAATTACTGAAACAAAGGAAAGGATATAGTTGGGAAGCAGTCAAGTTATTCGGGGTTCCATTAGCATCCTGTTAGTTGGGAAAAGCTACAAGTAAGCAGCCGATGGGGCGGTTGGCTGATGAACCATTTTCCGAGGGCTACAGAAGCGACAAGACCTTGAGTGGTACATACTCGGAATCAAAGGAAAAGCAAGGATGAATTTAATAAGTTCTAGTCATCGCTTAATTTCATTGCGTTTTTATTATTTTGTTCAAGCCAGTGTGAGTCTCTGTGTGATGTGGTATGGAACTGCGTACGCTGATTTCTGTCTGCAGCAATGTCATAATATGAGGTTTGATTGTTCTTTATATAGTGGAGTTTCTGTGCTACTGATGCAATGATGCCATTTTGGAGGAGCTAGTAGATAATAGAGGTCTCGGGTAGAAAAGCTATTGAAGGATTGTGCTATGTGATCTTCCTTTCCACGAATTCCAGTACATGTGAGTGGCTCAGTTGGTTATGCGGTCTGCTGATCCTAAGGTCACGGGTTCAAACGCGGCCCAGATCGATGGTTTTTAAGTGTGCTTAAAAGCGACAGCCCCTTGCCTCCTTACTAGCATGTAAACGAACTCCTGCGGGACGAAATTCCGACATACAGACATCATTGATATAATCATGACAACTAACAGCGTTGTTAACAAACAAAATGTTTTCCCACCAATTCCGGTTGATTAGCGGATGTTGTCCAGACTGGTGAATGATATGAACTGAAATGCCAGATGAGAGAGTAGAAATTAGTCCTGCTCTACCAGCGGCAGTGGGCTGTTGCAAGGGTCCCGCAAGGTCCTCAGTGTGCTGCTACAGCTGTGCTCGCGTTGCTCTGTAAGAGTGACCACTGAGGAGGCTGTAGCAAAGATTATGATTTAATCCGATAAAACGGTGTGGACATTGCTTTGACTTTGAAATGGTTACTGATTGGCAACAATCTTGCAGAGTGTTTCAGTTCGAAAAGAGAGCCGGTACACTGCATTACCCGTGAAGTAAATGCTGAATAGTATGTCTCTTGCAGCCTTTACGGTGCTTCAATCCGAGAATGTAGCGAGGACACTGCTTGGTTCGTGAATTGGTTACTGACTGGCACATCTGTTGCTGAGATTGGTGGTTCAGTAAATATACTACTTGACCAATGTCACTGCATGAAGCAGAGCGGCAGTCAGGTGAACTCCCACTTCAGCCAGAGGAGAGTTCAAATACATTGGCAGGTGTTTGCGGGAGAAGCATCAAAGGTAAGGGAGCGACTGACTTTGAACTTCCGCGCCTGTACCAAAATGTACAAAGGCGGAACAAAGGTGGTTAAAGATGAACTCGGCCTGGAAACATGCTGTTTTGCGGACCGATGAAGATGGATGTTAAGCGGCCTTCAGTGCTGAAAATGGACTGAGGCCGCAGCTGGTGGTGAACTCCACAAATCTTGGCACCTGAAGGATAGCAGCGTAATCTTTATTCGAAGGAGTTGGCAAGTGAGCCCGAGAGCGAAGAAGCCTGCCTGGCCTAGCCTAAGTTGGGCGGCATAGTCTGATAAATCTCAATGTCTTTTGTACAAGTGCTTGGGTTCTCCTGCTGTCTCGCCCCTTGAGGGTAGTCGGCGCGGCGATGTTATTTCCTCTTTACCACAGTGATTATCTTCCTGCATTCTCCCAAACAAATCTTAAATATTATGGAATACTTTAGGTAGGCAAAATTCTGTAGCCTTAAAATGCGATTAAATTACTAAGATTGATGCAAGTAGTTTCTTATAAAATATAAATAATTATTTATTTTTGTCATTTTTACTTTCGTTACCGCTTACCAAATGCAGAGGTAATGATGTGTGATGCCTTCCACACAAAAATGTTACATCATAATTCCAAATGAAATTAAGGATTTGAGGTTTTCTGGAGCCAAAAAATGCATCTTAGAAACAAACCGCGCGCTTATGTTTAGCAAAAAATGAAACGTCGGAGTAATATCAAATTGCGTACTCCAGTCGTAAATAAATACATAAATAAATAAATAATATGTTGCTCGACAGTAGTGAATAGTTTAATTAACCTCTCCCCAATTCATACAGTCCTCTATATGGGACGATTTTCGTTATTTTTTATTTTCTCAGCTACCGTACAAATCTCCCAACATTCGTAAGCATTAATTAGCTTATGCAACTAATAGTGAATTAACAGGTCATGTTTTGAAAATCAAGTACAATTCGAAAGATGGGGACTAATGAACCTCTTGTCTCTCTTCGGAAGAACACTTCAACACTACCAGCTGCCGACCTGGAGTAGGTATTTGCTGCGAACACGCCTAATAAATGAGCACCTGCCACCTCTGACCCCTGACCTATCCCTATAGCTTTATATCGGCCTTTGTCCACCAGCGCGTAGCGGCGTCACACTTCGCCCTTTTGTTTACGTGGCAAAGCAAATTTGTTTTCTACAGGGGACGTTCTTGATAAATACGTATGCAAGGGTGGCTATCAGAGGCAGCCCTATGTGGATGTGTTACAAAAGGGCTCATACATCACCATGTGACGCTTTCCTTCCGCATCAGTCAACACTGTGTAAAAGATACATCCTAGCTCCAGATATGAGGCAATGAAGGCAAGGTAGGTGCAGCCTTGGGCATTACTGAGGGAACTACGTAACTTCGCCTTGCAAAGGATATGGCACACGTCAAACAATAAATAGATTCTTATTTAAAGAAGAAAGCAAAATCTTCTCTGTACAGCTCATCGGAAGAAGGAATGTTACTTCGTTCCAAATGGGGCGAAATCACCCGAATTCTTTCCCTTCAGGCAGTTTAGTTCATGGCCCATATTTACGGTTCCTTCTGTAGAGATCATACCGATGCATTAATTATGTTTATCATTGATATAAACCCTCGACTTTGTTCGTTGGAGAAAATAATGGCGATTTGGACTATCCGCCCCTCCCTGTGCAGTGTTGGAAACCATTATTCCTTCATGCGTTGAGTCTTTGACAATCGTTTTAACGGTCTCGCGAATAATTTTCACAATAATGTTAATGCTTGACCTACCTAGTAATAAGCTAAAAACATCAACAATAACCAATGATTGCCTGTTCTGCTCATTTTGTTTTAATATACAGTTAACATCTTAGCCAAAAGTTTTCGATACCTACTGATTATTATTTTTTAATAGTATGTCCTTAACTAAACCAAGGGTGCAGACTGAAAAAATAAGAATAGAAGCAAGGTAAAGACATTGGAAATCCTCCTAGAGTCCACCCGAAGACGTCCTTACTGATTACAAATAAGAAAAAGCTCTGTGATTAGCACACACCTCACCCTGCGGTAGAGGAGGGGAACAATGGCATATGTCACAATTCTTACAACTCTACCTGTAGGGTTTAAACCAGGCAAATTATTTAGAGACATTCAGTGTCATTCTCCTCCTCCCCTCCAATTTTTGGTGTTGGGATGGTCGGACTTTACGGCGACACAGTATGTCTTCCGTGGTGTAGTGGTTACCAAGCTAGCCTCTAGTTCCCGAGGTCGCGGGTTCAAACCCGGCAGAAGGCGATGGATTTTTTCGGGCTCAAAAACTTTTAGCATGGCTTCCTTAGGAAGGGAAGTAAAGCCGGTGGTCCCATTTCGTAGATCTACGGCACGTAAAAGAACCTCAAGCCTGATAAAGAGGTCTCTGAGCAAAATTATCAGTCTTTCACGCCCAGTATAGGATGGGACGTTTAGGACCACAGCAGTTAAAGAGCGTCCATAAATAAAACTCAATTTAATTTCGGCGACACAGCGCTAATAGAATATAAGCTCATCCTTGGACGATAGGCAAACCGAAGAACAAAACAGGAGGATGGGGTAAACCTAGTGTGCCCTCCAGAGCCATTATGGTTTAAACTAACCTTTCGATTATGCATTTCACAGCATCATGCCACTTTGTGCCGGAGCAGTTATTGTAGTTTTAGCTTTTAAAGACTGTAATCACCGCTACAAAAACCTAGTTAAATGACTTGTGCTCCTTCATATCGATAACACCCTGTAAGTGCTAACAGTTTACTTGATTCTCTGACGTTAACAGAACATCGCAAAAGGTGATGCAACAGGGTGCTGTTTTAAAATATAAGGTAACATCTTTACATACAATTGGTTTCATCATACAACTGAGCAGTTGAGATGTGAAATGATGCAAGGAGTGAAAATTTTACAGAAAAAAAGGGTTTTGCGTTTAAGCTTAACAAAACATTGTGCTGAGAATTTCAAATAAACACGGTTTTATTAAAGGAAAATAAGTGAAACGCGCTCGAGGACGTATAATGCAACAAACAGACTGACAGCGTGCACTGACATACCTCATAAAGAACTTGCTGAACGTACTTCACTTAGTGCTGAAATAACCGAGCGAGATACCTCCGTTGTAATGTGCGAGGCTCGCACTCAGAGGGTCCTGGGTTCGATTCCTGGGACCGGGTCAATCTGACCATGGGTTTTTTGTGGCTATCCCTGGCTGGCATGGTGAATGCTGGGGTGGCTTCTCTTCTACCACAAATTAACTTTCCCTCATTTCATGTCGCTTCCCCTTTCATGTTTCAGGTAGGCTTAGGGCTGTGCAGTGTCGGACAGATGCCTGCTTGTTGGAACGGTCTTCTCAGGACTGCCAGATAACGGCCTTATTTAACCACCTCAGGTGGGTCGAGTTCTACCCAGTTCCGCCAGCGCCTCTCTGAGCAGCTCGCCGTTGTGAACGGGTCATCAAACCTGGAATCATTTAAGGACCTCAGCGCATTTCTGTCGACCGATCGGCGGCCTCTAGCCTCCTGTGGTTCCTTCACCTCATCCTGGAAGTGGTAAGCATAAAATATCCGCGTTGGGTCGAGATACCCCATCCGTTCCCTAGCCATATTCATAATACTAAAATATAATTGATATTTTGTTAACATACCACCTGGTATGTGTGGCAGTAATTTGTACCACAATAATGTAAATGCCAGAGTGATTGTAGTGTAAATAAGCATTATTGTATGACATTGATTTGAGATGTTTGTTAATTATATGCATTGTTAGGAAATAAGTTTACACGGCCTCAGTGAAACTGACAATAAGACCGGGTAACAATGAGCGAGGGGGTGAGTTGTTTATCAATTATTAGAGACAAGCAAATGACATCAGATTGGCGCGCTTTTCTTAGAAATGGCGGGAATTTCTTCCCTAGAGCATATGTGTTCGTAATTTTGATTGGATATAAAAATAGACGCTAATGTTGGGCGCTTTATTAACCAATAGCAGCTCGGTTATAATCTTTAGGCATATTAGGGTGTGGGAGTATAAAAAGCTAAAGCCAGAGGCAAGTATTGCCCAGTTCAACAAAATCATCCACGCGTTACACGTCGCCAGTCCAACAGAAACATTTGTGCATTACACGTCGCTCAGTCCAGAAGAAACATTCGCGGGTAACATGTCGCTCAGTCCAAAATATCCACGGGTTACGCGTCACGTAGTTCAACGGAAGCATACATCAAGTACACGTTACGCAATTCTACAGAATCTCTCGTGTCTTAAACTTTGTTATAAATGTGAAACACGCGAATTAATAATGTGCAGTGATTATAGTGATATTAGAAAATATAACTGTTTCAGTCTGGCGTGTATCAAGAGTCAATATGTGAACTTAATTAATTGTGACGGTAATAAAAGTGTAAAGACAAACTCTTTCATCAGTGTTATCTTTGAGTAACAAATCCTTTCTGTTTACACACCCTGTTCAAGAGATGTGCTCGACCGAGAAACAATAGCTAGCCGGAGGACAATGAACCCAACATTCAAAGTAGCAATACAATAACAGGCGCTCAGCAAAAGATAACACGACGATACCACTTCATATGCCAACAGCTCAATTAGTACAGCCAATAAACAAATGTTAATTCAGAGAGTATTGGTATGACAAACATTACTCACATAACTCGTAAGCTGATTGGTTTGGTCTGCAATACATAAAAGCTCAACTGAATACTCATTCTTTTCAACCATCTTTCTGGTGGTCCTGAGTTTATTTAATTAATGTGATGCTAATGTTGTTGTGGCAGTAAATTCCTATGATGGTGATGAATAACAAGATGATAGAGTCTGCCAACACATGCTGTTAAAAGCTCGCTAGATGGCCCTCGAAAATCTTCAGCAATTTTCCAAGCAAAATCTCCAGATTTGGTATGTAGGTATCATTGGATTTCGAAACAAAGGCACTTGCAGTTACCCACCGCAGTGTTATTCACTCATAATATATACACAATCGTTCCTTTGATTTTGTAAAGCAGAACTTCCTTTACACAAGATTATGACATAACCTGGCGATATAAATTTCGAAATATGAATATTATCATCATGATGTGCTATAAATTAAAAATGCTAAATTTTATTATTATTACTTATTTTAGAAGTTACAACAAATCTCGCAATGAACGTAAGATATTTTTCGCCCTAAGACAAGTAGTTACCTCTACAACTGGCAGGAAAACCGCTACAGTCTTAATCATGAAGGTTAGGCAGGAGCAAAAGGAACTAAACGACAGTTGACTTCTTTGGTCTCCGGTGTTAATATACATATATCAAGTAAGCAAAATAAGGCCTTAGAGAACGAATTTAGTATTTCGCCTGAGCCGAATCCGAAATACTGGGAGTCCACTAAAGCTTTTTGTGTACATAGTGCATACAGTAGCCTTTTAGTAACAGCTATCTACATTATATAAAAGTAATATAATACTATATAGATATAAAAGGCTTAATGGGTCATTAGTTTACATATTCTCACAGCCTCCCCTGAATCCTACGCTATGAATCGAACCAACACCTCCTAGAAAGTGTTGACCGGAACACTACGAGCGAGCGTGTATGTAGGTACATTTTATACATGGCAGTGCTTATTCTGAGCTTGTACGTAAACAAGCTTGTGACTAAAGATACCGAGGAAATTCCAATCCGAGCCAAAAATATAATCGAAGTCGCTGCCAGCAAAATCTATTGACCTATTTACATGTAAAATCAAACACGTTGGATTTTGTTTATTACTTAGGTATCTACTATTTTTCGGTGTGTTAACAGTCCGACAAGCAACTGTTTTAGAGAACCGTGCACTAAAAAATCAATTTTCGACATTATGCGGTACATATGAATAGGCCCGCGATCGGTATACTCATTACACTGACGCATCTGAATGAATCTTTTATTGCTTAGTATGAGTGAAGAAACAATAAAATTACGAATACGTTGTTTGCACAGTTTAACACATTTTAACAAACAAAATTAACACAAATACGTTCGATAAAGTCATTTATGTCCGCCTTTAACGTGTCAGATAAAGCCAAGCACACGCATCCCACCCGAGCCATTAGGGAGCTTTGCTTCTACTGCCAACATTGTAGAACCAAGCATAGCCAAGGGTACACCTCCAGGAGCCCTAAGGCGCAAAGCGTAGCTACAACAGGGCATAGCCGCAAGTTCTGTGAAATGAAACCTCAATGATTCGCGTTAGTGTATATTCTTACCTTTAGTTAAGCTGGCAGAACCTACACTGCGTGATCAAAGTATCCGGACACCTGGCTGAAAATGACGTACAAGTTCGTGGCGCCCTCCAACGGTAATGCTGGAAGTCAATATGGCGTTGGCCCACCCTTAGCCTTGATGACAGCGTTCACTCTCGCAGGCATACTTTCAATCAGGTGCTGGAAGGTTTCTTGGTGAATGCCAGCCCATTCTTCACGGAGTGCAGAACTGAGGAGAGGTATCGATGTAGGTCGGTGAGGCCTGGCACGAAGTCGGCGTTCCAAAACATCCCAAAGGTGTTCTACAGGATTCAAGTCAGAACTCTGTACAGGCCAGTCCATTACAGGGATGTTATTGTCGTGTAACCACTCCGCCACGGCCCGTGCAGTATGAACAGGTGCTCGATCATGTTGAAAGATGCAATCGCCATCCCCGAGTTGCTCTTCAACAGTGGGAAGCAAGAAGGTGCTTAAAATATCAATGTAGGTCTGCGCTGTGATCGTGCCACACAAATCAACAAGGGGTGCAAGCCCCCTCCAGGAAAAACACGACCACACCATAACACCGCCACCTCCGAATTTCACTGTTGCCACTACGCACACTGGCAGATGACGTTCACCGGGCATTCGCCATAGCCACACCCTGCCATCGGATCGCCACATTGTGTACCGTGATTCGTCACTCTACACAACGTTTTGCCACTGTTCGATCATGTAATGTTGACGCTCCTTACACCAAGCGAGGCGTCGTTTGGCATTTTCCTGCGTGATGTGTGGCTTATGAGCAGCCGCTCGACCATGGAATCCAAGGTTTCTCACCTCACGCCTGTCATAGTACTTGGAGTGGATCCTGATGCAGTTTGGAATTCCTGTGTGATGGTTTGGATAGATGTCTGCCTATTACACTTTACGACCCTTTTCAAATATCGGCGATCTCTGTCAGTCAACAGACGAGGTCGGCCTGTAGACTTTTGTGCTGCACATGTCCCTTCACGTTTCCACTTCACTATCACATCAGAAACAGTGGACCTAGGGATGTTTAGGAGTGTGGAAATCTCGCGTACAGACTTCTGACACAAGTGACACGCAATCACCTGACCACGTTCGAAGTCCGTGAGTTCCACGGAGCGTCCCATTCTGCTGTTTCACTATGTCTAATGACTACTGAGGTCGCGGATAATGAGTACCAGGCAGTAGGTGGCAGCACAATGCACCTAAGATGAAAAATGTATGTGTGGGGTGTCCGGATACTTTTGATCACATAGTGTACGTCGCCAATTTCTGCTATATAACCAATGTCACTAAAAAGGGGGGCCAAATTCCTTCGTCGAGGCAACATCTGCGGGCTCAAACCCGGCGGAAGGCGATAGAATTTTTTTCCCGGGCGTAAAACACCTTAGCATGGCTTCCTTCGGAAGGGAAGTAAAGCCGGTGGCCCCATGTCGTAGAAGGGGGGATCCGACCCCTTCAGCTGCCGTGGTGCGGGGTTGCGGATCCTGAGCACTCGTGGTACTTCTGATGTTAATAGAAGTACGCTGGGCCGAACATTCGTGTCCCTCCCGATGGGGAGCTGTTCAGATTGGGTTAGACTCGGCGGGGCAGTGGTTCCCGATACCCATGGGAGATTTGGTATGCCTGGCTGGTTTTCCGCCCAGGCGGGGTTGTGAGACGCCCCGGTGTTCTCCGGCACCATCCATGAGTAAGAGTTGGTAGACGGCATGCTAGATTGTTGTCGGCCCCACCGTGGCTTACGGTAATCGCCCCGTTTCGGGATGACGCGCGTAAGTGGTGCAATCCACTTCCATCCTCGCGTAAGCGGGGGAGGCCTTTTTAGACTCAAGGTATTGGCCTCATGGGAAACCCCCACGGTTGGAGAGTCATTCGGCTGGCGCTAGCCCCGTGTTCAAGATAGGGGCTTGGGCTAAGGCTCTTGTCCTGGTAGACCTTCCCTCAACATGTCATAGATATACGGCACGTAAAAGAACCTCAAGCCTGATAGAGGCCACTGAGCAAAATTTCTAGTCGTTCACGCCCATATAGAATGGAGTGCTAAGAACCAAAGTAGTTAAAAGAGCGTCCATAAATAAATCTCAGTTTATTTTACTTTACTAAATCAACTAATTACCTCTAGATTACTCTACATATTGCACTTCATCGATTCCGTAAGTATTTTGCACATTATAACCTTATTCACATCTATGATATTTTGTCCATTTTTTTTTCTTCAAAATGTTACGAGTCTTTACCAATCTTATAACGTTCTGTTGTCTTATACACATTATTTTCGTATTCCTGGCAATACATAGATCCATAAAAATGCATACGGTTAAAATAATTTTATTCACAGAAAAATTCAATACACGCAGTGCATGTATTTATAATCATTTAGGACACGTACCTACTAGCTCCGGTTTTATATACATTTAACAAAATAAGCTAGGTTCGCTACCCCCTGGAAAAAGGAGTGTTTCTGCCTATTAACCCCAAATTGGTTGCTCGGTGAATATCGTTTAGAATGAAGGAACAAATGTTACCCCAAAATAAAGAATAGAACGCATATTTTTGCATAGCTGAATAAAATTGTGTACTGCTTTGTGAATAAATGTGCCAGCAGAACCAGCCTTATAGGTATTTACTATTCCGGCAACAAAACTGGCAAGTTTGTTGCCCAGATCGAAATTTAGATCAATAATGGGATTTTTTCTCTTTGTTTCACAATAATACTGGAGGATTTTTAAAAATGCTACGATAAGGAAGAAGTTGTTAAACTATTCATTCATTATCTGTTTACCCTCCTCTTATGTAGGACTTACACCCTTCAGGACTTACAAGCGGGTGCCTGGGGTCAGAGGCCCGTCGAGGAGCAGACACTCATGGATCAGACAGAGCATCCAGGATGGGTGATCAGCCCGATGCCTGGTATGGGATGAAGGAAGTAGATGAAACGAAATGTTGGTGAAATGGATGAAAAATGGAGCAATTGGTGGAATGAATGGCGGGGGAAACCGGAGAAAACCCGCCCAGACGCCGCTTCGTCCACCACAAATCCCACATGCAGGTCCCTGGGATTGAACCCGGGCCACCTCGGTGGGAGGCGAGCGGTCTAACCACTCGGCCACGGCGCCGCCAAGTTGTTAAACTAACCAGAATTAAGTAAGATTTTAAATAATTCTCTGAAATCATTATCAAAGCCTCCAAGCTTCAATAAAACAAAAAATGTAATTTTACCATTCACAATTACTAATTCACGAGGCACCAATATTATCCTATTAGCCAATTTATATTTTAGTAAATAGTTACAATTTTAACTAATGATCATCACGGTATTTGTGAACCTATTCGACTGTCCACGTGTATGGTGAACACACGGTGGTACAAATTTGTGCACAGGCATTATTTAAACCACCTGTTCATTATCCCTATCGTTTTCTAAACGTATTCGATTATCTCTTATTGCAAATGACAACGCAGATGTGTGACATACTGTGAGTGTCCAGGGAATAGCATTTCCAATCTCTTGCAACAAAACCATCCTCCTTAGCGGTTACGGTAACGGCGGGAACTTGGCGACCAGAGCAGATCCGAAACACCCAGGGTAATTTTCCTCCCTTCGCCACAAGCTGCAGAACTTGCGCCTTAGTCTATCGGCTAGCCACAAGTAATTAGCTCTGTGCAGGAAGGCAAACCCACAAGGCGGTGGTATAGGGGCCGGCTATTTGATGACGAATAAGGTGCAAACTCTGCCGCCATGTCTCCAAATGAGATTCGTAGTATAACTTGGCCTCAACTCCTCCAAAATTTTCGCTTCTATATCAAACGTCATTCAGTAAGTGGAAATTTCAATCGACATTAGAAGTCAGCTCCGGGCTTTAAGTTTGACATTTTTATGTCTAATATAGGCTCCATATTTTCAATTATCGATTTCACGACAAACAACTCTGCTTCTGAATCGACCATAATAATCTCAACAGCGTAATGACACACAGGACAAATTGTAAACCAACTACGCTATTAATAAATATCTACGCAAATGTTAATTTTTTTTCCATTCATTACCAGTGCATTACTTGTTGCAGTGTTCGTGTAAAAACTGGTTTTTTTATCCAACTTACGTAATCACGATAAATGCCTAAAAGTTGTTTCAAATTAATACAGACTTGGTTGCATGCACGATTCGAACTCAGTTGTTCATATCAAAAATAATTTTTTTACTTTACCTAGCATACCTACCTAAAGTAGCTAGAGGAAATATTGTGTTCCATCCAAAATTCGATATCGAGATTTCACGGGAAATGCGTTTTGAGGCCCCCGAATATAGAAAAAAACCTGTATGAAGAGCATAACTCAAAATGAAATGTCTGATCAATGTCAAACTTGTATTTAAATCCAGCATCCATTAAGGATGCGACACAAGATTTTCGCCAAACTATCCTTTACATGGAAAGTTCGTCCCTATTTCTTTTTCTTTCATTTTTTACTTTCTCTACTACGTATAGTAAGTAGGGGAAGTATTATATTCCACTAAAAAATCTTATATCGAGATTTCACCGAAAATACATGTTTTGAAGTGCCCTGAATCAATCTAAATAAAGCATTTTAGAAACATCCGTGTATGTCTGTGAACAGTATAACTCAAAAACGAAAAGTCGAATAAATACCAAACTTGGTACTTGAGTTTACTATCTTCCAAAGATGCGACACAAAGATTTTCAAGAAAATCCCTCACCCCACACTACCCTTTAATGGAACATTTTTCGAAAGTTTTGATTTTCTCAAAAATGGCTCTAACGACTTTGATTAAAATATCATACATTTAAAATATTTTCATGAAATACATTCAATGAAATATATATATATATATATATATATATATATATATATATATATCTTGGATTTTCTGGGAATGTCCCTAAAAGTCGTCTTCATTCTGAATGGCTTTCGCATTACTGGTAAACCGTAAGTACACAAATTTTCGTACACACAAAAAAAAATGTAAATCTCGTTAAATCACACAATTTATGTCATATCTGAGATACTCCTTGATATTTGTTTGAATTTTCCAATATTTATACTTTTTCTCAAATGGCAATTCGTTACTTTTTATTTTTTTAATGTCCTGGGCATGCAGAGAATGGAATGATCCACATAGAAACAGCTCTTAAAAGATTTGACCATCGCTTAAAGCCTACCATATTAGCAATAAGATTAACATCTCGATATCTCAATTAACATGAAGCATATGGAGAATAAACGTTTGTAAAAATAGTTTTACAAGAGTAGAGAAAGTCATCGGAATGATTTTTGTACACGTTTGTGTAACTGGTAAACTGGATGACTTACTACTAAAAAATTTGTATATCGTTGAAACACATTTATGTATAATAAATTAGTTTATGACAATCAGAGATACTAGTTATTGGCATGCGCTTTCAAATAATTTATACCTTTATAAACTGCTAAATCCCAGTCGTTTATTTCTCATGGCCCTGCAAAAAATGGAATTTCAAGCTATGACATAGCGACCCACTTTTTAAAGACTTGCCTTGCTTCAGCTCCTTATACCTACAAAGAAATGTGTAATGAAACCATTTCTGCAAATTCTCATCTCGATTTACATGAAGTAGATAAAAAGCTAAGCATTTTAAGGATTGGTTTGTAGACAAGGGGGCAGCGAATGAAACATCATACTTTTGTTAACGAAGAACTCGTGCAGAAAAAAAAGTATCGAACATACGCCCGGAAGAATGCAAACATAAAACAAGGAGTATTTCGGAAATGGCTAACGGTACCAAAATGATGTTTGAGAAAGTTATATATTTTATCACATCATTTTACCTGTGATAAATTATGTGTATCTTAGACAGTTTCCAGGTTATAGCACTAATAACTTCACAGGCTATTCAAATCACTCAAGCTTTCGTCAACGAAATATTTTTGTATGAGGCGCTTCTTTTTTTTTTCTCTCTCTCTCTCTCTCTCAGCCTAGTATCCCTACACTTGTCTAGCTCAAGTACTCCATTTGGTATCCAGACATTTCACATTGAATTCTGCTATTAAGACGCGATCGTGTATTTCCCCTCATTCCTTTCCTTAAATGCTGATTTAGGATTTGCATCTAAAAAAATACCCGCATTGTGCTTGAAATCTCGATATCGACGTTTTGGGTGAACACTTTTTCCATCGCAGGCACCTAAGAGAGAAAGTGAAATGTTTGCTTCTGACCAGAATGCAGAAATCGTATTGGAGGTGTGATCACAAATAATAATCCTGCGTTCATTAATGAATAAAGCTTCCTTTCAAAAGTGCATTCTTTACACCTAAGTAAATTCAGAATTACATAAGATGCCTCTTTCAAGTTTTAACCTTCTAAGTCACTTTCTACTTGTGGCCTGTCCTCCTTTATTAGCACTCAATTTACAGCCAAATTCAGCTATGGTTTATCAGAGATTGGTAAAAGTTGGTCCTGAACAACACTCCCTCCACCGACCGTTCATTGCTCCCCCTACTTCGCAAAATACGTTCACTTCAGCAACGATGATCATGGTAAAACTCGGGAAGCCGGTTTTATTAGAAAAATTAAACTAAATTCAGTTTTATTTATGGATGCTCTCTAACTGCTACCTATGGTCCTTAGCGTCCCATGCTATGTTGGGCGTGAAAGACCAGAAATTTTGCTCAGAGGCCTCTTTATCAGGCTTGAGTCTCTTTTACGTGCCGTAAATCTACGACACGGGACCACCGGCTTTACTTCCCTTCCGAAGGAAAAAACCCATCGCCCTCCGTCGGGTTTGAACCCGCGACCTCAGGAACTAGAAACTATCATGGTTTTATTAGGAATAACCTTTTTTCTCCACTTACAATGGAACTTAAAAATAAACAAAAAAAATCTGTGTTACACTCACATGACTTTCTCTACTCTTGTACAATCTAATTTTACAAACGCTTATTCTCCATATGGTTCATGTTAATCGCGATATCGAGATGTCAATCTTATTGGTAATTTTCTTGTAGATGCAAGGGAAATATGGTAGCTTTTAAGCGATAGTCAAATATTTTAACGCTGATTGCTATGTGGCGAATTCCATTCTCTTTGCATGTCCAGGACAAAAAAAATGAATAACGAATTTGAGAAAAAGTATAAGTATTGTAAAATTTAAGGAAATAACAAGAAATATCTCGAAAACGGTTCACTCAACAAAAGAAATGTATATGACATAAGTTGTGTATTTTAACGCGATCTACATTTTTTGTGTAGTAAAATTTTGTCTATCTCTTATGGTTTACCAGTTATGCAAAAGTCGTTCACAATGAAGAATACTTTTGGAGACATTCCCAGAAAATTCGAGATATACATTTCATTTCTCATGACATTATCTTAAACATATGATATTTTCATCAAAATCGTTAGAGCCATTTTTGAGAAAATTAAAATTTTCGAAAAATCTTCCATGTAAAGGGTAGTCTGGGGTGGGGGGATTTTCTTGAAAACCTTCGTGTCGCATCTCTGGAAGATACTGAACCTAAATACCAAGTTTGGTGCTTATCCGACTGTTCGTTTTTGAGTTATGCTGTTCACAGACACACACACACACACACACACACACACACACACGGACATGTTTCCAAAAATGCTTTTTTTGGATTCAGGAGGTCTCAAAACATGTATTTCCGGTGAAATCTCGGTATCGAATTTTTGGGTGGAATGCAATACTTCCCCCACTTACTATACGTAGTAGAGAAAGTAAAAAAGGAGCCCATGATTTTTACATTTACATTACGTTTTCTGCGCACTTCGTTTATTTTTTCTCTCTCTTCAACAAATTATTCTTATAAAAGCGTATATTTGTCCAACATTTCTAAATGTTTACACATATATTTTCATTACATATTTCGTCGAGGCTCAGGAGGCTGAACTGAAAATCAAACCTTTAAAAAAAGCAGTTCGCTATATGTTGGCTTTGAAATTCCGTTCCTTTTGGAATACCATGAGAAACAAAGAACAGTGACTTAACACTTCAAAATCAATACCAACAATTTCAAAATACAAACCATAGCACATATTTCAAATATAAATTGTGTGTTTTAATGAGATTTACATTTTTGGTAGTAAATGTTTGGTCTATCTCTTACGTTTTACCTGTTATATACAAGTACACAAAATTCATTCAGAATGAAGACTTCACAGGCAGAAAATTCAATATACCCATTTATTAGTCCTGTAAATAGCTTATATATATGTTACTTGAATAAAAATTATTAAGAGCCATTTTTAATAAAATAAAAACAAAAGTTTTCCACATAAAGATAACATTTCTGGTGAAGTATCAATACTAAATTTTTTGGTGAAATGCAGTGCTATCATAGGTATGTGGTTGAGAAATTAAAAAAGAGAAAATAAATAACAGGAGAGAATATAACTTTGTGCATGCTATGTAAAACCAACTAGTAACAAATTAGTCGGCTATGATATGAGTGCTGGGAAGAGGAATTAAACAGTTATAGAACAAGTGGACGGGGCATCGGAAGGACAGTCAGGTAAAGAAAACATCTGCAGTTCCTATATGCATTTACTAACGAGGCTGGGGGCTGCAAATGTAATACTGTGTTTATTGTACAACTGTATATTCCCATGCAGCGTTGTCCTCACTCCCCTTTGACCCCTAGCCAAGAAGACGTTCGCATTGTCAATAAAAAACAGTGGCGCCCTCCTCCAAGCGCACTCATATCGTGGCCGAATAGTACATTCATTTATGATAAAACAACAGTTGATGCCGACCGTAATAATCATTATCTGTGCAATAAAAGTATTAAAAGCTGTCAGGAAACTCTCAAACAGATATTTTCTATTTATATTTCTCATTTTTATACGCTTGGTTAAGCAACCACCAAATTTTCCAGCAGTTAAGTCTCTTCATTCCTTGGAAGTACAGAGTCTCTTACTGAATTCACTGTAAACATCAACTACAACATACACATATCAAAGGTGTGATCAATTACAACCTTATCAATTTATTTTAAATATAAGATATCCTTGATATTCCACAGTTTTCTGCTTGAAGTTCACTAACCAATGTGTTGCAGTGCATTTCAGATACTTCTCAGCATTTGAGGATTTTAGCAATTAAAAAATGAAATAAATGAATAAAGAGCAACAGCAGTAGCTACTGTAGACTGCATGTATTTTGAGAAGATTCTAATCAGTGACAATGTTGTAACAAACATACCTTAAATTTTAAGTTCTTGATGTTTAAAACACTACTTCTTTTCACTTCCTATGTTGGTATTATGGATAACTTTGTTTTGGCATGATGGTTCATGAATAAACCTGAAATTTGTTTTGTATTGTAAAATTTAAGGAATATTAGTTAACAAGACTCATTTGAACTATCATCATGCACACAAGATCACTATCCATTACATGTTTATACATTATAATATATCACTGCTAAATACTCTAGTCCAACTTGGTTCTGTGAATAATTTCAACTACATGTACATTTAGATAATTATTGTATAAAGATTAAAACAAAATATTTCCAGTCAAGCATCATAATTTTAACAAAAATATTGAAAATGTATACAGAGACACTTTTGCTCTGCTTGTATCGACAAAGCATGCTTTGGGTAAGCTCCTCCCCCATTATCAGCCTGTGGTTGACTGCAGTCATTACAAGTGAACCAACAACTGATGGGGAAGACCTTCACTGAAGCATATTTTAATGAGCAACAGCTGTAAGTGGAGCAAAAGTATGTATGCACTGTTAATACATTTGTTAAAATTATTTTATCTTTACAAAAAGGAACTCTCTGAATTTATTTCTATAATACGTTCATATAAATAGCGTACTATATGAGCATATAATTGAATGACAATTAACATTGAAACATTTCTATTGTTTTTTTGAACACACATTAACATTTTAAAAGCTTCTTTTGAAAGAGTTATGTAATTTGGTGATAGGTTTAATACGTGACAGAAAAGATGACGACACAATTACACAGCTGTGCTCAAAAGCTGTGGGTACCAATGCTGAAAATGGAAAGGATTAGACTCCAAAGTCTGTCAGTTTTAAAATACACTTAAAAATTTTTCCTTCCAATGAGAGAACAATCTTAACTCAACTGCTCCTATTGAAGAAAACAATCTGATTCAACTTGTCACATGAAGTTATTTTGTTGTATTGTTATTTGCCCCACGTTTTGGGAGCCGATTTTAAAGAAGGTTTATTGTCTTTACGTTGTTGTATTGTTATTTCAACTGTTGGGGTGTCGAACACTTGAAATAGTTGCAACCGCATATATGGTAAAAAGTTTCCAATAGCCTTCGCCCCAAGTTTAAAAATATTAACTTTGTAACTTGACTGTTTCTTTAAATATTACATATATTTATGTTTGCCTCGGCTGCATAGGTATTTATTTTTAGAGATAAGAATTTCTTAATAAAGTGTGGTGTGACTGAAGAATGTAGGCTTACACAGATTATAATTTTACTTCACTCCTTTTATTAAGTCTTCACACGATTTAAATAACACTTCACTGATATAGACAGCTGTGAGATTATTTTATTAATTACTTGCACTTTTTAACACGTAAACTATTTTCGTCTCACACTGAATACGTATTAAACATCTCGAGGATGCATTTCGTGTCCAGTTAGGAACACTGTCTACAAGCAACTGAATTGATTTCTACCACCTAAATTTGTAAATTTCTGTATTTCAAGTCTCTGGCTATTTCTAATCCAATAGAATACTTTTATTTAACTAAAGCTTTTTCTGGTTTTTGATTGGCTATTTTTAAACTGTCTCAAAATTTACATTATTGTTGCTCCAATAATGACTAGTAGCATTATTAAACATTCCAATTCATTATTGCCTCAAGGCTACCTCACTGTTAGCAACTTTTGACCTATTTCTCACAGCTGCTACATTATTAAATTACGTAATATATTCACATAACATTATTGAACATGTATATAATAATATAAACATATACAATGACTGTTACATACATTTTACAAATTATTACATACACATATTGCTTTAAGGCGGGCTGCTACAGAATATCTCATATATAATTAGACTGAAATCATTTAAGTGTTAAAAATACTGCCTAATGATATTGATGATACGGAGATAACATTCTGAATATCTAGCTAAGATATAACTAGCTTAATTTGGGAGATGTAATAACTGTGTTGCCACCAAATCCGTTAGCATTTCTAGAGAGCTGCCAGACACACTGTCTATATAGGAAAAAAGACTGCATTCCCACAATCACTATTTAGTAATTCTCTAATTACTCTAAGTGTACAATTTTCATAATTCTAATAGTAATATTGCACATTAAGTTCAATAATCTTTGTTAACAGGAGCAGCTTCTTAATATGGTAGCATGTTTCTGCTACAAGCATAATCTTGGTTTTCTCTTCAATGTAAATTACTTTATTATTCACACCTTTCGGGTTCATTCCAACCTCATCTTGTATAGTGGATTTCAGCAAGCACTGTATTGTTTGCAGGTGCCAAATAGTGCACTCCTGGCTGCAATCCACAGTCTATAATGTCTAGGTATAGGACGTAATGAACCAAAGGAGCCCAGAGGTGTGTAGTGGGAAAGTGCAGGGCATAAGGCTCTATGCTGTTGGTTAACCTAATAGTAAAAAGAGCATGGAATAGGGTGATCGCTTTGACTTTCGTCACATAAACAGTGGTACTATTGGTTTTATAGTAAATGTTTGACTCACTTCCTGTCGTCCATATACCAAACTAAACATTAGTACAAGTACATTGCCAATTGTACTGTGTTTTAATTGGAAAAACAGAGTGACTTATTGAAATACATACATGTAAAAAATATCTGGAAAAACAACTGAATTCTATCCAGTCTCTTTTAAAACCATCTTTTTCAACACTAAACTTGAAACAAAAAGGAAATTAAATGTCTTGGTAGACCTTAGCCAAATTAAAAATCACTCAGCTGTTAAAATTAAAACAAAATGTTTTAACAATTTTAACAGCTATTTATGTGAGAATGTGACTGGATGTGATGTTAAAAATGCCCTATTTTGCTTTCCTTGTTTTATTCAGTGGTAAGGATGTACTGAAGTGCCATGCATAAAGATGGTCTGATTTGTAGCATCTTCACGACTCTCCCCCCCCAAAAAAAGCATGACTTATAATAGCAAGTTAGATAGATTTATAACGAACATGCTGACAACATTTGCTACTGTGCAATTGTTAATAGTTAATATTTATAAACCAAAATTGATGGTACAGTGTTTATTACTTCAAAAAAATTGAAATATTGGCTACCTATAAGTTTGTGAACCACCACAGTTCAGTCACCAGTCACCCTGTTTGTTAATCTACTAATATTCTTATATGGCCTTATGGTAATGCACACTGTTGTTTTCAATAATGTGGCAAGTCACTCCAATTAGTTAAGAGGAAACATGTTACCATTACATTCTAAAAAAAAAAAATCTGATGTGTTACACTCACATAACTTTCTCTACTCTTGTACAACCTAATTTTACAAACGCCTATTCTCCATATGCTTCATGTTAATCGAGATGTCAATCTTATTGGTAATTTTCTTGTAGATGCAAGGAAAATGTGGTAGCTTTTAAGCGATAGTCAAATATTTTAACGCTGGTTGCTATGTGACGCATTCCATTCTCTTTGCATGTCCAGGACATAAAAAAAATTAATAACGCATTTGAGAAAAAGTATAAGTATTGGAAAATTTAAGGAAATAACAAGCAATATCTCGAAAACGGTTCACTCAACAAAAGAAATGTATATGACATAAGTTGTGTATTTTAACGCGATCTACATTTTTTGTGTAGTAAAATTTTGTCTATCTCTTATGGTTTACCAGTTATGCAAAAGTCGTTCACAATGAAGAATACTTTTGGAGACATTCCCAGAAAATTCGAGATATACATTTCATTTCTTATGACATTACCCTAAACATATGATATTTTCATCAAAATCGTTAGAGCCATTTTTGAGAAAATTAAAATCTTCCATGTAAAGGGTAGTCTGGGGTGGGGGGATTTTCTTGAAAACCTTCATGTCGCATCTCTGGAAGATACTGAACCTAAATACCAAGTTTGGCTTATCCGATTGTTCGTTTTTGAGTTATGCTGTTCACAGACACACACACGGACATGTTTCCAAAAATGCTTTTTTTGGATTCAGGAGGTCTCAAAACGTGTATTTCCGGTGAAATCTCGGTATCGAATTTTTGGGTGGAATGCAATACTTCTCCTACTTACTATACGTAGTAGAGAAAGTAAAAATAGTTAAATTAAGCATTTATATGTAATACAATATTTAAAACATTAAAATGTTAATATCTCCAAACTTTGGAAAAGTGATTTAAATGATACTCAAACCCTTGAATTCTAAATTTCATTTAACGTGTTGCTAAAATTACGTTTTATGGACATTTATGATTTTCCTATATCAATAAGGTTATTAATCTAGTAGTATTCAATCAGATTTTAAATGCTTTACTATGCACTCAGCTTGTAGTTCAAACCAGATTAAGTTCAAATCAAGGTTAACATTTGTTTTGATTACAATAAAGGTTTATGGATCCTCACAATTTTTATCCCTATACCCTTCATGTATTTTAGTGAAATACCTTTAACATTTTATATCAAATTAATAGATTTAAATTAGGAGTTATTTAAGCAGCATAAATGTAACCCTGTAATAGCTAATGTCAGACTGTAACATCACTCAATATTTCTCCCTTAACTCAATGAGAAAGGGAAAGGCATGTAGAAGGAAAGGAACAAACCACTGACAACTGTCAGGCTATTGTAGAAAAAGAAATGTTCATTGTGCTTTGCAACATACCCTGTTCCAACATTACAATTCAATAAGTTCACTGATCTCTTATGAGCACCCACTGATTCTCACAAATGTGAAGAGAAAATGTACATCTCTTTTAATGCACTCAATTTTTTTCAAGTAACTTTTTCAACCATTTCTGAGATATCCATTTTTATTGCTTTGAATTTTTCAATGCTATGCCATGTTTACTTTCTCTACCATGTATCTAGTAGCTAAAAGTATTGCATTCCACCCAACAATTTGATACCAAAATTTCATCAGAAATACAAGTTTTGAGGCCCTTTGAATAAAAAGCCATTTTTGAGAGAGAGAGAGAGAGAGAGAGAGAGAGTGTGTGTGTGTGTGTGTGTGTGTGTGTGAACAGCTTAACTCAAAAACAAAAAGTAGGATAAATACAAAACTTGGTATTGAGTTCAGCATCTTCCAAAGATGCGACAAAGATTTTCAAGAACAATCTCCCACCTCAAACAACCCTTTAGGTGGAAAAATTGAATTTTTTATGCTTTGTAATTTCCTTAGTGTTGTCACTATTCAGTTATTTCTCACCATGTTATGGAAACAGCATGGAATTTCCAAGCCAGCATATAGTGATCAGTTTTACACATATGACTTTCACTATCTCCTTTTTATCTATAATAAACTGTGTAATGAAATTACTTATGTGAACGTTTATTTCAATTTACCTGAAGTAGGTGCAAGAGTACCTTATAGAAGCTGTATAAAAATGAATGCCACTGGTTACAGAAAGGCACTAGATTTTTTGAAGTGGTCACCATTCACCTGTTTCTCGCAATGTCAAGGGAAGAGAGTATGAAATTTCAAAGCCAGCACATAGCAACCCCCTTTTAAACATTTGAATATCGCTTTCGTTTCCTGAATTCACATTGTATCTACAACAAAATATGTCATAATATTTGTGCAAACGTTGATCTCAATTTGAAGTAGATAGAAAAGTAAGTTGTAGTAAGAATAATTTTAGAAGTCGGATAAAAATAAATAATGGTGAGTAGACAAAGTGATGAGAATATAACAGGTCAGATTTTTGTAACCTGTATGTGTCTGGAAAGGTGGATAAAGCAGCTCCACTAACAAGAACAATATCACTGTAACTCAAGGATCTGTAGCTGAAACTCTGAACATAGCTTTGCAGTCTTCTTCAGTATTCCAAGGCAAGTCCATGTATGAATATTGAATAAAACATCTGAGGCTTTTCCTTGTATGTGGCATCTAATGTACATGCCACTTTATGTCTAAAGAGCTCTAAACTCTGTAACTTGTTACTTGAGATAAATGTAACCAAAGGAAACACTTTTAAAATAAAGCTAAAAAGATATTTAACTCAGTAACCTTTGTAAAAATTACAGAAATTAGGACTGTAATAATGTTAACCTTAGGGTAAATACATGTTATTGTAATTATTTAAGAAAACATTAGTCATTTTATTAGCTGTGTACTACTCGATCATGATATTATAGTACCTTGTGGAAATCTGCATTTAAATACATGTGGAAGCCAGCCCAGTGAAGTGCAATACTATTGTGGTCGAGTTATAACGTTGGTGATGCAGTTATTGCTATTATTATTATTCGCAAAATAAAATGCTATTTAATGAACAGCCTTGGAAGGAAGAAAGGAAGGGAAGAAGGGGAAAAAAAAAAAACCTAGGAGATTCTCAAAGCCTAAATTTGTCAAAGTTCTACTCAGACTCATGGTGATTCATACTTGCATGTCTGAATGTAAGCCTTTAGCCTCATCAGTCATTGAGTTTTGACTATCATGTTCACACTGATAGCCAAGCAGTTATAACCAGCTCTCTAGTAGTGAGAAACAGCTGGCTCACATCCCACCTAGAAATTTATTTTTCATTTTTGCTTTTCTTCTCAGATGAATGCAATGTTTATTACACACATTGTATTCATTTCAAATTGCAAAGTTTTATTCAATGTTACGGCATGTATGCTCACACAAAAATTGTGGTACCCTTCTTTGTTTTCAAAATAAGCATGAAATTAAGAAACTTCTTTAATAAAAACTAAAATAAAAAATTTAAATTAATGTACAAAGCCTTTGTTTTGACACATGGCTGGCATAACAGGAATTTTCTTGGCACCAGGAAGCATGTTGTTTCCCAGCAGAGTCTGATAATCATAGCCTCTTAAATTCAAGAATAAAAATGTTTCATGCAAAAAGTACAATAAACACATACCTTTGTCATGGAAGTTGGAAATTATATTGTGCCACTACACATCTCTCACACCTTTTAAGAAAATCTTCAGTAGCAGTCATTAATTCCTTATGGTCATGTAATACCATGCTTCGTCCATAAAAAAATTAAATGTGGGTCAATGGAGTTATCATTAACGTCATCCAATATCCAATTGCAAAAACTAACTCTACTCATATTATTGTATGGTTACAATTCCTGAAATTCACTTATCTTTAGCATTTTAATTTTAAAAATTTAGTGAAATTCCACGCCAAGTTTTGCAAAATTCCTGATTCCTGTACAAGCTTTCTCAAGAGATTTCTTTGAACTTCATTCTAACTTTTCTCTGATGTCCAGGTTTTCCTCTGTAAGAATATGGCAATTTATTTTCAGTCTCTTAATAAGAATAGATCGTGTTTCCTTAAATGTATTCACAAGATTACAAACTGTTTCTCTGCGAGGTGCATGAACAGCAGGGAATCTGTCCATAAATTGCTGTCTCACTTCTGTACAAGAGTTTGTCAAAAGGGATCATACCTGAAGACTCTGCATGCCAAAGTATACAGACTTTTTGATATTATAACAGCACTAATGCACTATAACAGCAGCAACTTCTGTACAAAGACTTTGTGCCAACTGTTTAGCCAGCACACTGAGAGGGAAGAACTGATTATAAAGAGTGCAGTGCAGGGCAAGTAGTTTCCCCCATGTTGAAACAAAGGCTCTGTAGTTTCTATTAATGTCTCATTCTTCAGGACATTTGAAAATGAAGATATTTAATTTATGTTTTTGTGTTTAAGCATGAACGTCTTACGGTTCAACTGCATAATTCAAATATCCATTATTAAGATAGCATTGCAGTAAATTCATGACTAATTTTACTTGCAAAAATGTTGAAATATAAGGATTTGAAACAAGTTAATTGTAATTCCTAGGTATTGTGTTTGACCACTCAGTCATCAGATCCCAAGACTATAAAGTTGGCATTTTTCTGTTTATTGCATATCTAATTAACATCATATGAAATCAAGGCCATTGAATGCTTCCAATGTTTTCTAAATTGCACTTGTTTTTGGCTATTGCTAATGGTTTTTTCTAGGATATACTTTCTGAGCCTATAATTATTTTTTCCCTTAGTATGTATATGTGTAAGGGGGCAGATAAATATAAATACTTAATAAACGAAGTTTGAATGGAAAAACCTATCAGACACTATCACTGTTAACAACTGTTGTAAAAATGTTTGTCATTTTACCTGTTATGCATTTATTTTTTTTTAAATATTTACATAAATATTAAAGTCATTACGCTGAAATCTGTTTTGAAATGACAGATGAAGCGTAATACCTGTAAACGCATTAGAAACATAATACTAATAGCACCTGAATACTTTTTGCTATGTCCAGAAATAGTGGGGAAAGCATGAATAAAGCAGTAGTCATTCTCCCCTGCCCAGCACAAGCAAAACTGCAGCTTAAACGAATAGGGAAAAGTGTTGGTGTTGCAATGACTTCAGTGACTACTAGATTGTTCAGATATGAATAATTTTAAGTATTGGTGGTGTAACATTCATATTAAAGTATACAATATGTTACATATCACATGAAGCAGCAGTAGTTAAAACATTCAGGAGGGGGGATTATTGTTTGGAATGTGTAAGAACACAGCTTTTGCCTAATGTAGAGTTGCTGAATATTTTAATAACGCTTCATATATATCATTTGATGTAGCCTGTAAAATAACAGAATACAAAGGAATAAATGACAGAAAATATGCAGTTGTATTTGTTTCAAAGTTGACTGCTAATGAATGTTAATATGTTGACATATAATATTACAGCCAATGCTCCATGAAAATTGCAAGCCAAAAAGTTGCATTCCACCTATTGACATCAGTTTTAATTTCCGACACATTTAAGGCAATATATAGATTTGCTTAACAAGGTGTGAGGTTCTTCACTGTGTTTCACAATGGAATACAGTAAGTCCAACTTGCAATATAAGCAGCCTTATTAATTACTTTAGCAGTTCAACAATACTTTACAACTGTTTTATTTCTGAATTTGCATTAATATAAGCACGCTTTTAAATTGATAGCAGCAGTTCCTCCATGATTCTGCTTTGTTATGAAACTGGAGTGTATGGACATCACACAGTTTGTTGTGCTGTTAACATTGTGCTGAAAAACATTTGCTTATCTATATTCCACTTTAAATGTTAATCTTTTCTCTTAGAAAAGCTATGCTGGATGGAAGAGTTACAGATATCCTCTCTGAATTGTAAAGAGAACTCGTCAAAAGAAACATTTGGTCAATGAGACATTTTTCCAAAATTAAGTGGTTTGCAATGCAATATTTCAAACTAATTTGTCTCAAAGTCATATTTAGTGTACACATAACCCTTATGGTAGGTCACGAAGTAAACACTGGTGAAGACTGACATATATACTTCCCACCTCACAGCTGGAGAAGAGGAATTGGTTTCGGTGTATAAAATGTTTGCATTCTAACCCTACAGTGAGGAACAATTTAATGAGAAATGTTATGAAAAAAATGTTCAACAATACAAAATAAATGTTGGTCTTTTCTTTTTTTCCCCCTTTTTACTTTCTCTACCATGTAGAGAAAGTAGGGAAAGTACAGGGTTATTCAAAAAGTAGGAACAATTTTAAATATTCATTTTTAATGAAAAACAATAGATAGACACACATACAACACCACATTGAATAGAGGAAAGTTCAAAGTTTTAAGCCCCACCTATTAGATCCATTCAGTGCCTACAGCAGCACTGTGTATGTTAACAAGAAAATGGCGATGCCATAGAAAGTCGTTTTGTGTGCTGCATTATGCAAAGAATGAATCCATTGTTTCATTGCAGCGTGCATTTCATTGTTAAGTTCAACAATGACACACGTCATAAAAAATTTACAACTGATACAGTAAATTCATAGAACATGGTTGCATATGCAAACAGAAAAGCCCTGGTCATCCTCACATAACAAATGATGCTCATTTTGAACACACAAAATAAAATTTCTAACTTCTCTATTAAGTGATGTATCGCATGTCGCCATCTATTGTCATTAATTAAAAATAAATATTTAAGGTCTGTTCCTTCTTTCTGAATAACCCTATATTGTATTCCATCAAAGGATCTGATGTCCAGATATCACTGGAAATCTTTGTTCTGAGGTCCTATGAACCTAAAAAAAAGCATTTTTAGAAAAAGGTCCACGTGTGCGCATGCATATGTGTGTGTGTGTGTGAATAACATGACTCAAAAACAAAAAGTTGATTAAAACTAAACTTGGCATTTAAGTTCAACATCTTCAAAGGATGCAACAAGATTTTCAAGAAAATCCCCCCACCCTAAATTACTGTTTAAATGGAAAATTTTTATTTTCTAAAAAAATGACTAACACTTTTTATTAAAATACCATAAGTTTAAAATATTTTCACAACAAATGAAATGCTTATTTTGAATTTTCTGGGAATAGCCTCTGAAGTCCTCTTTATACTGAATAACTTTTGCATAACTGGTAAACCATAAGAGATAGACAAAATCTTACTATACAAAAAAATGTTTATCTCGAAAACTACAATTTATGCCAAATACATTTTTTGTGGTTTCGTTTGAATTTTCAAATACTTATATTTTTCTGAAATGGGAAGTTCCTTATTCTCTCTCTCTCTTTTTTTATTTTAAATTTCTCCTGTCCTTTTTATTGCAAGTGCTTGTTACCACGAAAGAAACACTTGAATGCAGTTTTTGCAAGATGTAATTACGACTTCTTGTTTACACAAAGAAATCAATTTACTACAAATATAAACATCTGAGTAACATAACTAAAGATATATTTTGTGAATTTTTTTCTTGTGGTCATGCAAAGAGAACTGAATTTCAAAGTCATCACTGACCAACCCTTTAAAGATTTGACTATCACTTAAGCCTACTGTATTTCCCTATTCTCATTGTAACTACAAGGAAATATGTACTAAAACCATTTCTGAAAAGTTTATCTTGATTAACATGTAGTAGCTAGAAGAATTAGCTTTTGTAACAAGTTTGTTGAGGAATGGAATAGAGAAAGTCACGTAAATGTAACACTTTTGGGAGGGGGGGGGTAATATTTAAAGCCTGTTCTTGCTGCATTATGGCACCACATAAAATGAAATTATACTCAGGAAAGGAAATTTGGGAAGGAAACAGGACTAATTTCAGAGTACCTCTGCAGTATTTGCCAGTTATGAGGACTGAAGAAAACCTGGGAAAACCCCTCCGGACAAATGGTTCTGGCAGGATTTGAACCACAGACCTCCCATTCATGAGTCCATGCCTCAGCAACCTCTGCCACTTGTGTCCATCAGGTCTGATGTTAGTGAACCTCTTTAAAAATAATAATAAAATAAAAACAAAATCATATAAAATCAATTTTCTGACACTAATCTTTTAATATTTGCATTCCACTCTGAACTCAAATTTGTTTAGTAAGAGAAAACTTTTTTTGTAAAATCTATATTATAATCATCTTTGGATAATGTGGTGATATAGCAGCCAATGATAAAATGTTATCCACAGTTCAAAATCAATTCAGTGAGATATTGAAGCTTTGGTAAAGATAAAAGTATGCATTTGTTTACAACAAATTTATTATTTGCAAATGTTTCTGAAGTCTGGATCACAATAATTGAAGAACAGAAAGCAAAACAGCATACATTTTTATTTCACAATACCCTGCAATGACAACAGGAAGGTGAAACTGTATCAATAGCAAAGTCAATTTGAGCATTAGTCATTTGTTTCTAACTGGCCAATGATATTTTTTCACCTACTTCCAATTCAGCAACACAATGCAAGTTGGCTAACATCAAAATTCAACAGAGTAAACATTTTCTAAATGAAGATCCATAATTATTTCTGATTCCTCTTAACCACCAAGCTTCATTTCTTTTCTTTTCTAATACCATACATTAGTTCTTTGTTAACTTCTACCTGTGTTTGCTGTTCTTTGTTTTCTTTCTTAGGCAACAGCCAGTTTGGATATTGCACAAATGCACATAAATGCATAAACACAATGCCAGTTTTGAGTTGCATATAAACAAACTATATATGATTCTCTCGCTAGAAGAATGAAAGCTCAATGGCTCTGAGGGAGTCAGAATGCACATTTTCTGGAATTTCTTCCAGTTTCATCTTTCCAGCTTGCAATTAGAGAGAGCTCTAGTGGCTGTTTGATGATAATTTCTACAATGCACAGTGTAATATGCACAATATGGATATCTAATATTTCATGTCCAGAAATGAGAACGAGAACATAAAAATTTGACCAAGTCTTCTTTCCCATTCCTGGGAAAGCTTACCATTAACTGTGAATGCTCTCATCATAATACATATATTTTAACTTTGTCATTCTTGTTCTGGTTTCCATTCTTGGTTATTGTGAACCAGCCTTAAAACACTTTGGCAAAAACGTCAATCATTCTATGTCTTGGACTAAGAGATTTACACAATAATACATTTACAGTGTATCCATAAATCAGAAATGTGATGATCCAAAATCTGGCGAGATTTGCTAGAAAATTTAGCTTTATTAGTTCCAGCTTCATCCTAATTTTAATTAATTCAAATTGTTTTCAGCTACTCCTAATTTGTTAACTTCTTTAGGCAACGCACTGCAGTCTAGTGTTGTCCTTGTCAATTCTTCACTCAGCTTCGTGGGACCTGTGCAACAACAATCAGGGTTGCAAGAGACGAGGCAAGGGGAAGGCCACATTATGGAATTGTCAGATGTAATACACAGTGAAAATTACAACTGTGGAAACTTCTACTACACAACCGAAAGATGCACAGGAAATACCTATTCAATTTATTTTAAATTGTTAAGCAACTTAACATACACAAAGGCATCACACCTAATGACGTTTTGAAGTTCCAATACAAAATACTTTTATGAAAAATCTAGTGCTCAGAGAAAAATATATCACCCAATAGAATTGCCCACATGGTATGGATTTCTATACCCCTTCGACCCTATACAAGATGTTTCAGAAATACTATTACAAACTTCGGGTATGGGTTCCTTACACCACAAGAAGGAAAAAAGTTCATATGAACATATGTCCCTTAATCCTTTGTTTTCTCGTTAGGAGGTGTTCAACATAGTGGTACACTTATAACACACAAAACTCATAATAAATGCTCAAAATTTCCTCCTCTTGCTTCCATGTATGCCTGTACTTATCGAATCATGGAATGTTGCACCCTGTCAAAAACTCCGGGATGGTGTCGAACGGTTTTGCAGGCTTCTATGACACGTCAATGAAGCGTTTCTGCATCTGGGATGGCTGCTCCGTAAACCAATGATTTAGGATGCCCCCAAAGGTAAAACTCCACAGGATTGAGGTCGGGAGAACATGCAGGCCATGGAACTGGTCCTCCTCTGCCTATCTATCGGTCATGGCAGATACCAGTCGGTGCATCTCGAACAATGCGACTAAAATGTGCCGGGGCTCCATCATGCATAAGCCACCTGTTTTTTCTTATTTGCAGGGGCACATCTTTGTGAAGTAAGTTGGGAAGAGTGAGCTCGATAAAGTTCCTGTAGACAGTACCAGTAAGACGTGCTAGTAAAACGTATGGACTACCAGACAGTCACCTACAATGCCAGCCCACACATTCAGACTAAACTGTTGCTGATGTCTAGCCTGAAGTACAGCATGAGGATTACGATCTGCCCATACGTGTACGTTGTGGAAATTAGTAACTCCATCTCTCCCAAATGTTGCCTCGTCTGTAAACAAAACTGACGAGACAAATAATGGATTGACTGTTTGTGCTACAAACCATCGGCAAAAGTTATCCCGTGGTGGATAATCAGCAGGCGAAAGGCCCTGCACACGTTGAATATGATATGGATACAGGAGCTGCTCGTGAAGTACCCTCCATGCTGTCACCTGTGATGTACCAGATGCCACAGCCAATTGTCTTGTACTGATACCTGATCATCTTTGACACACTTTAACATCTGCTCTTCACGCTCCAGCGTATGAACAACTCTTGGTCTTCCTCGATCAATAGTCCGTGGTGCAATGGTTCCTGTCTCAGCAAGGCGACGATAAACAGCGACAAGGGTTGGATGACTCGGTTGTCTTCGGTCTGGAAACTCCATCTGATAGAGCAATGCAGCCTCGCATCCATTACCATTTGCACGACCATACATAAAAATCATGTCTGCCTGTTCACAAAATGAATATCCAGCCATGGTGGAATGAAACATGTGCAGTTAACGCACTACATGTACACAATTGAAACGCTGAAGACAGACTAATGACAAATGACAAACGTAAACAAGTCTCCATGACAACACTTCGCCATCTACCGTATGTAGTACAATGGGTCAACACCTTCTATGAATGCATAGAGAAATGAAGTTTTGAGGTTGGACCCCGAAGACCGTTGAACTCACACTTTCATTGTGACAGGAATAACGCGAAAACCAAGGATTATGGAACATATGTTCATATGAACTTTTTTCCTTCTTTTGGTGTGAGGAACCCATACCCGAAGTTTGTAAAAGTATTTCTGAAACACCCGGTATAGCCCTTCCCTAAGTACTCTGCCAGTTACCTAAGCTCAGCAAAGAACCTCCATCTACAGAATATCTCTTTCCAGCAACTCATCTTCAAACCAGATGTGGTATCTTATACATACCTACAGGTGTAACAAAAATATCAGAACTTCTGAGACATACTCCTCTCACACAGAAGATGGAAATGTACAAATATAGATACAGAAATGCATGTTTACACTGTATGATGCAATACATTAAGAAATACAAGTAGCATATCACATGGAAATTTTTCTTTAGGAAGTGTTCAAAACATGTCCTGTTTACACGTATACAAGATCAACATATCATTGCACTGAAACCCACATATGTTGATATATCCAAGAGTGTTGTACTGTAGGTGCTAGTGCAATGAAGTGATCACATGATAATAATTATGTACTGCAGCACTGCTGCAATCATAGAGAGCTGGTGGTGATCCTAGAAGTGTGGTTTATCATTTCACCATTGCCAAAGAGGTAAACAAAGAGCTTTTATTTTTAACCTGAGTGCTTTGGTGCTAGGGAAGCTGTTATGCAATAGCTTGATGCCATTACATATGAAAACAGAGTAGCTTGTGCATCATAACTGTAAGCAAAGAAGTTGGGGGGGACAAGCTATAAGGGAGAATGAAGCATTTCAGTATCCATGTTCATATAAAATATTTTCATCCTCTACATTAGAGAAGTGGGCCTTAAATGTTGTTCACACTTTTTGTTACATCCTGTGCAAGGCAAAACAAACGTTTTGTTCACATTATTGACATTCATTTGGCATGTGATAGCGAATATCACTGATGAATCATTGCAAGCCTGAAAGCAAAAGTCAATAAGTACAGTATCTAACTGAAAAATGATGAAGACACATGAAGAAAGGGAAGTAGGTTAAAATTGTGATGCACACAAGATAGATTTAATTTTCCATATTTATAATGCATACATTTTGGGCTCCCTGACAAACTATAGTGGTGTACCCATTCCCAAGCTGTCAGAAAGTCTCATTTATTTGTACAACAGGAAGGTAGTGACACATTCTCCACATATTTCCTGTCTACAGTAGTGTTGAATACATGCATTAATTAACTTTTTATCTTTTTTAATGCTTTTTAACTCTTTATATTATATTGAGTGCACAAATGAGTTCACCTAAATGCTAAAGCTACTTGATTATCATCCTAAGAGATGAGGAAAAATCCCAAATAAAAATCTCAGTCAGGCAGCTTAATTAAGTTGGGATTTGAGTCCCAGCTCACAGCATGAGAGGCACAACTGTCACCCCTGCACCACTGTGTTGGCTGAAGCCAAATTCCTTATCTTCTCTACCAAAATATTAGTTTATAATACCAATAATAAAGAGCTATTGTCTGCTTTAACTGAAATAAAAGAATATTATGCCTGAAAACCAATGAAATGCTTACTCTAAGCAAGAATTGTACTACTGCCATTAGTAACCCCAAAAGCATTCATCCTAAACAATCAAGGAAGTTTAATGTTTGTGCAGGCATTTTGGCGAATCTAAAACATGATAGTCTGGCATTTTATTGGTTTATTGTCAAGGCATATCTGGTTCCAGTTTCCAATTCTAAATCACCTGGAGTACAGTTGATTACAGTTCTGAACAATAATTTGCATTAATTCAGCAATTATGAAAATGAACAAGTCAGCACTTTTATAAATAAAAATACTAGCCTATATATGGTTATGGTTTAGCATTCTTCAAAATGAATAGTGTGCTAATATATTCATATTACTTAGAGACGGAGACTATTAAGTACTATTAGATATACTTAAGCCTTTAGCCTCGCAATTTATTTTATAAGAATTCCATTAATATAAGCAATATTTAACCTTCTGAGCCAACACACATGCTTGCTTACTTCCTTACCCCCTTGTGGACCCAGCATGTAGGATTAAAAATAAAATGAATGATTATTAGCATACTTTTTGTAGATCCAAAATTTGGCTATCAACTATTTTTACTTTCTCTACTACGTATAGTAAGTAGGGGAAGTATTGTATTCCACCCAAAAATTTGATACCGAGATTTCACCGGAAATACACGTTTTGAGACCCTCCGAATCCAAAAAAAGCACTTTTGGAAACATGTCCATGTGTGTGTCTGTCTGTGAACAGCATAACTCAGAAACGAACAGTCGGATAAGCACCAAACTTGGTATTTAGGTTTAGTATCTTTCAGAGATGCGACATGAAGGTTTTCAAGAAAATTCCCCCACCCCAGACTACCCTTTACATGGAATATTTTTCGAAAATTTTAATTTTCTCAAAAATGACTAACGATTTTGATTAAAATATATGTTCAACATATTTTCATGACAAATGAAATGTATATCTCAAATTTTCTGGGAATGTCCCCAAAAGTATTCTTCATTGTGAATGACTTTTGCATAACTGGTAAACCATAAGAAATAGACGGAATTTTACTATACAAAAAATGTAGATCGCATTAAAATACACATTTTATGTCATATACATTTTTTTTTTTGTTGAGTGAACGAATTTTCGAGATATTGCTTGTTATTCTCTTAAACTTTTCAATACTTATTTTCTCAAATGGGAATTCGTTATTCATTTTTTTTGTCTTGTATATGCAAAGAGTATTAATCTGAGGCAAAGAGAATGGTGCTGCACATAACATAGCAACCACCTATTAAGAGATATGTATATGTTTAAAGGCCACTGCAAATACAAAACAAGAGGAACATAGTACGCCTTAAGCGATAGTCAAATATTTTAGAACTGGTCGTTATGTGTAAAATGTAATTCTCTTTGCATGTCAGAAGATCGTTTCTGCAAATGTTTATCTCGATTAATATGAAATAGATGGAGAATAAGAGTTTGTAAAAATAGTTTGTACAAGAGTAGAGAAAGTCATCTGAGTGTAACACATCAGAATTTTTTTATTGCATTTATGCTTTCCAACTTTATTTCCCTTATACATTAAGCCTTACAAATAAAAAGCATTATCCGAACAGTAAGCAATTAGTGATTAATGGGTTAGGAATTTCCTTTCTAGAACTGCCAATGACACACTACTATAGCATGCAATAAAATCTTACTGTTGTAGACCACTGCATTCTGTAATTTTTTCCCATTTAATATAATCCCTTCCCTCCACCCTTTTGGTATGTGTTGTAATCCCTATAAGAAGTTTAGAACATCTTAAACTCACTATACCTGCTTCCCTCAAAATGTAACACTGATCATTCACAACTATGTTATGGAGATGCATATAAATTATTCTATAAATTTGAGGTCACTGCTTTCAAGAGTGTGTAAAACTGTGCTCTACTACAGTTTTTATATTACAAAAAATAACCCTTTGTAGCATTTCTTTATTTCTGATCCTATAATTTATAATTAGTATTTGCCCAAAAGTCTTTGTTTTTCCAATTATAAGACAGCGTATTACAAAAAAGATTCCAGAAATAATGTAAAGTGTTGCTTATTTCCCCATATATTTTATTTTTACAATTTACTTACATGAACACTGTTCAAAATCACCCCCTTGGAGCTCTACAGCAGCTTCCCAGTGGTACCTATTACATGTAACAGTAGCATTCAATTATTTAACCGTATAAACTTGTGAACCCAAAGTGAATTTTTCTATTAGAGGAAAGGTAATAATCAGGTCCAAACCTGTTCAAACAGACTGGATGAGATAACATTCCCCATTGCAACTGATTAATGAATACCTTCCCCATCAGCAAATCGATATGTGCTTTTCGATCATCAAGAGAAACAGGACACCAGATTCAAATAGCTCCGTCAGATCGGTTGACATACACAGAAATACATTCCATAGCAGTAACAAGGCTTTTACATTGAACTCGACAGATGTTCTTGGTGTCTCAGGATGTTGTCTTCTATGGTAATACAACCGTCATGAAAAAGTTTAGACAATCACAAAACGACACTACGACAATCACCTCTACACTTCTTAAAGCAATTCATACATTCTGTTGGCATACATATGAGCAGAGTTTCAAATTTAATGAAAGTTCCATGAACGAAGACAACAACATGACCTGATTTCTGTTGTCTGTTCAATAGCCTTCAATAGAATAGATTTTTAAGCAGTTTACTATTTTTTTTTAAATAGTGTTTAACACACGTTCTTACTGCATATGGCACGTAAGGCAGTGGACACTGATGAAACCCAAAATTAAAAGGAAGTTTGAGAAGGAAATAGAGGATACCTCCTTGTCATTTGCACTTTATGAGGGCTGAAAAAAAGCTAAAAAAAAAAAGCAGTTAGAGAAGACGACCATGGCAGATTCAAACAATGGATCCCCAGTCCATGTCTTAATAATCTCTGCCTATCATATTGGTCCAATTGATTTAAACCTGCACAAACTTATTTTAAATGACTCTTACCAGCATCACAGTATGCAACCATCCATACAACTCCATGAAAATGGGACTGCATCTCCAATGTGTGTATTATTCAGTACTTGTTTAAGCTACTGCTTTTCAATGTTATTTATTTGCCCCCAAAAGTGATATGGTGGTACAGCTGGACAAAATTGAACATATTTTTAAACAGTTGCTTCCTAAAGCTTATATAATCAACTCTAGATTTATAAAATATCCACAATGATGTATATTCTAAAAAGCTTTAGGTATGTACATTCTGGATACTGTTATTTCATTTAGAAGTGTTGCAGTTATTTCTAACAATCCATGTGACATCTACAACCTCTGAAGAACTTTGTCCCACAATGCTATAACTGGATTCATTTAATAGCTGGACATATCCAATGGACAATGTCAGTAACCTCCAATGATAGCATGACAATGAGGATGGAGATGGAATGGGGGAGCTACGGCTTTTACCATGGACCGCATTGGACTTTGGGATACCTCTCACAAGCCTGGATAGGGAAATCATACAACAGATCTTCAGTACAACAGCTGCAAATGAAACCACTGTTGCCAAAAAGGCAACTTCTTTTTACAAAGGATATGTTTAACAGACTTTCCCAACAGTCCTACCAACTAGGCCATGAAGAAACAATAATAAGAAGTCAAGATCTTTATGAAAACCGTTTTACATATATGCTTTCCCAACTTATCCTCTTTTATAAGCTTTGCATTTATTGTGGTCCTCCCCATGGTTATTACAAAACCCTTATCAAAAACATTTATAATAAAAGTAATATCCATAATGAAGCATTTAACACCACAATTTAATAAATATCTGATTGATAAAGTACATAACACTTTGAAAATTTTATATAAATAAACAAATTTTGCTATTTAAATGTTGCTTCAGTTTACTGACATTTAAAGGACATGTCCAATTACAAATAAAATAATTTAACAAGTACAGCTTATAACTTTACATTACCTCTTTTACATTGCATTTACATTAAGTTTACCTTAAATATCATTTTCACTTTACGTTGGTTTACCATGTCTAAATTCATCTATACTATAAAATTAATTTTCTATTAAGTATTTCTTTATTGTTTTCATCATTACATTTGGCTAGTTTATGTTCTTTATTTCTCTAGGTAATTTATTGAATAATTCTCTTCCTCTAACTTCTATGGCACAATTATTTAGAGTTCCCCTTAATGTTATTCTGTAATAATCATCATTGTTTTTTAAATTATGATTATATACATTGGAATTTTTTGCATATTTATATTTATCACAGTTTTTATGCATTCATATATATACATGGCACTGTTAACAAGTTTTGATTCTTAAACACCCCACTGCAAGTTTGTTGGTTTTCCATTTTGCTTATTATTCTAATGGCTTTTTTTTTTTTTTTTTTTGCAGTTTAAAGACTTTATCCATTTCTCTTGCTGTAATATTTCACCATAACGTAATTCTGTATCTTAGATGTGAATATATAAAAGCATAATAGACCTGATCCATTGTTTTATTGTCCATTATTTTAGTTAATTGTCTCATTACATAAATGCCCTTATTTATCTTTTTTCCAATTGATGCTACATGAGATTACCAATTTAAATGTTTATCAATCATTACTCCAAGAAAATTAGTGCAATTTATTCCTGATATGTTTTCCCCATCTATACTTAGTTTAATACTACTCGGGTTAAGTTTTGTTAATTCAAAGTTAATACATGCTGTCTTTTGTGTATTTATCATCATATCTAAATTAGCATAATATTGTTTTATAATTTTTAAAATTGAATTTGCTCTAATTTCAACCTCTTTTGCTGTTTGACCTTTAATTATGACAGTCATGTCGTCTGCATATCCAATTGCGATGCCTCCATTTTCTTGTATGACCTCAAAAATTTCATTTATATATATAAGAAATAAAAATGGCCCCAATTTTGAACCTTGCGGGACCCCTTGTTTTACTATTTTGAAATCTGACTTCATCTTTTTTATGACACCATTTGTATTTAGATGCTTTATTTCGACACATTGTGCTTGATTTTTCAGATATGTTGATATCCAATCCAGCGCTAAACCTCGAATACCTACAGTGACAAAAACATACAAGTTTGTTTTCCAGAACCAAGTAATTGTTAAATATAAATGATTGTTGGCAGGATTAAGTTTTTCAAGTAAGCAACACATTACATATGAAAAAATAAATTCATTATTTTCCATTGTCACTGACATAACCTCTAAAACTTGCCATTGGCATAACACCATCTACAATTAAATTACTGAAGCTTGGAAAAGCATTTTACTTCAGTGTAACTATTAAACAAGTTAATATGTGTGCATAATATACCGAGTGAGTCTTCTCAGCCTGCAGATTGAGAAGTTATGCAGTCCCAGCATTGTACAGGCTATGCCGTAAACACTGTCCATTGCATCGCATCATATCAATTTCGACCAAAATGACTACTCTGTATTGTTGTGCATGCACACGTAGTACAAGAGTGTGTGCATTGGCCTTCAGTGGTGAAGGTCCCAGGTTCAAATACTGGCACTTGAAGGTACTTTTTATGTTTAGTAAATTTAACGAGAACTGAATTTCATTAAAACACAAATTGTTACTTGTTAGAATATGCTTTAATGAATATCATAAATAAATGCATATAACATTGCATTTATAACTTACAAACATAAGGCATCATTAAATAATATTTTACTATTTAAAGCTTTTCTTTCATACAAAAAAATAAATAAATAAATAAATTGTTCTGAGAGTTTACAAAATGCAGTACATACATACAAATTAGTTAATGTGTGCCCATATTATGATCGTTGTGAACCTATCTGGTTCCTAAAGTAGTGCATTTAACAGTGACTTATGACATCATGCCAAACCATCACACAGATAAACCTTTACAATTTACCTGTTTCCTCTATGTGGTTGTACTAGGTGTTCAAACTGGCCACCATGCCTGTGGATGGAAGATCTCAGTCAAACCATCATCGCAGCTTAACTCGGTGCAACACTGCCAGTGTGATGTCACAGCAAGCTAAGATGATGCATTCCCTGAGCTGTTGAGGGGTCATTGGCCGCTCCTGGTACACGATATCCTTAAGATAACCCCATAAGAAGAAATCTAATGGGGTTAGATCTAGTGAACATGCTGGCCACCCCATTGGTCCATCGTTCAGGGTAGGTGGCATCGAGATAAGGCCGAATGAGCTGGCACCCCATCATGTTGGTACTACACAGTCAATGGCATTTCATCCAGTAGAGTAGGCAGCTGGTGTTGTAGGAAGTGGATATAGTGATTTATAGTGAGTTGACCATCATAAAAATACGGGAGTATTAGATGATCATGAAATATACCAGCCCAAACGTTAAACTCCATTGGACTTGTAACGCTGCCTCTGTCATCCAATCTGGGTTTACAGTGCTCCAGTAATGCATGTTGTGGCATGTACATGGCCTATGTTATGGGACGCTAAGAATCATAGTAGTTAAATAAAACTCAATTTAATTTTATTTTGAAACCTGCTTCGTCTGTAAATAACACAGTTGTCAAAAAAATGTGGATCTTGTTCAGTTTGTCTTATGATTCACCTAGCCACACTCCATCCATGGTCTGGCTGCAGTAGCTCCTGGTGTAGTTGAAGACACAGGTGAAATATTGTATGGCGTAGCATTCTCCACACAGAAGACTGGCTAATATTTAAATGCCTGTGAATGTCCCTCATACCACAATGGATGCTGAATGACATAGTCAGTCACACGAGCCGACGTTACTTGGTCACAGACAAGGTGATCCCTTCATGGATGTTATGCACTGTTCTGATTCCAGTGGTTTGCAACTCGCAAAAAGTGTGATCAGTAGGAAGTGTTCTCTGCGAAAACCTCTGTTGGTATAGATGACGTGCCTCTATAGCATTCTACTGTGCTTCCCCGTATAGTAACAGCATGTCCAGATACTCTCCATTCGAAAACATTGATCCACAGTGAGCATGAATGGCTGGAACTTTGTATTTATACGCAAATCCATTTTCTAGTGTATTCGAAAAGAAATCATGATTTGCTAGAAAGTTCTCGAAACATGAACAGGAATTAAAAAACTCATTTATTCACAGGCATGATTTGAACTTCTGACCTTCACCATGACTTTCCAGTATGTTAACCACTATGCTACTAGAACACATTGACAAGCACCACCGCAGCGCTAATCAGCAGGCTGGTGAATGTGGTGTCAGCACCTGCATTTTGCATTGTCTGTAAAATGCAGGATTGTCTAGTTGTCAATCTGCAAGATGAGAAGATTCACATGGTATATATTCATGCTCTCAGAATCTGCTCAATGGATTCTGAAGAAATTCTCTGGAAAGGACTTTTGGAGGACAAGAAATCCATCTAGATAGGTCTCATCTCCAGGAAAGCCAATTTTCAGACATTTTAAAAGAAATATTAGAACTGCAAAGCCAGTTATCACATATCACTAAAGCCAAAGCTGATGAATTGCAGTCAGTCATGCTTATTTCATACAAAGAAATCCCATACTTTTAAACTATTTAACTTTTTATTGTTGTCAGCTATCTGCAGTATGTTTATACAATCTAAGCAGATTCAAGGAAGCCATCACGTCAATTATAGTTAAAGTTTTAATATGGTCTGTAAAAATGTATTTTATTATGAAGAATGGAATTCATAATCAGAGATAAGTTATAACACTATTGTATTAATTGATATACTGTGAAGCAGTTAAAGGACGTTTATTAACTTATTTTACCAAAATCCTATTTGAATTTAGTTATTATAATAAGTATACATGGAACAAACAATAAAACAAAACCAGCATGGCAATACTTATGTCCTACACATGTGATCATTAATAATGTTATGGAAATAAGCATATACATATAAAATGTTATCCTTTCCATACAACTCTTGCTAACAAAGGCAATTCCTAATATGATTTAGATATAAAAGCACAAATTAAATTGAAATGAAATCAGTTAAAACTGTTACTTTCCACAATTCCATGGATTCCTGTGAGTCCTAGGAAAATATTAATGCTTTAAATCCATATTCTTACTTCTGGAACATTTTCAATTAACAATTTTAATTCAAGCTTTTATTTTAATTGATTTATTAAATTTACTTAAATTATGTTCTCCAACTTGTGTAAAACATCCATGACATCACCAAGCAAAGCTTGCACATCCATGTACTAATTGTCATAGGTCTAAGATGGGGAAAAACAACTGCAGAAAGAACTGTGGAGTATAGAGCAAGAATGATTACTGCAAGAAATAAAGAATTGTGAAAAGAAAAAAGTGTAAACAGGACTGGACATTTCCATGAAGAAAAAGGAAGGAAAAACTAGTAGAATATGCATAAGGAAATTCCATGAGAAGATAAATGCAGCTCTTAATGAGGATGAAGCCAGCAGAAGTACTGAGCAGACATGTGCTGTATAAAAATGAACAATTGTTAAGTAAAGCTGTATAATGCACAATGAAAGCTCTCCCTAACACTTCAAGTAAAATGAATAGTAGTTAATCAGAAACTAACAACTAAATTTCTTCTGCTTAATCCTGAAATAGAAACAAAAACTGTGAATCTACAGGCAGATAAAACCGCCATATACTTTTATGAAATACTTGTTACATCATAGGGATTTTGTTAATGCTGTAGGAGCTGATGGTAAAATTTGATGTCACTGCACTCTTCCCAAGCATACCAAAAGAAGAATTATTACCACTCCTAGAAACTTGGATATTAAACAATGGCACACCAGAGCACAAACAGAAGATTACTTAAAACTAACAAAATTATGTCTGGAGCAGAATTTCTTTTCATTCCATAACAAAATCTTTAAACAAACCACAGGCCTAACTATGGGGAACCCCCTTTCACCATTTTTAGCGGAACTATATATGAGCCATTTTGAATGCCATATTACTAAATCTTTTCCACATCTATTCAAAACCTGGTAGATGATATTTTTGCTATTGTTCCAAAAAAACTTTCAGAAGATGCTTTGAAATTATTGAATTTACAAAAAAGATCTATAAAATTCACAATAGAAAAAGAAGAAAATGGCCAATTATCTTACCTAGACATCAGGATCATCAGAAATAGTGCACACAACAAACTAACGTTTGGCATTTACAGGAATCCAACTCACACAGAAAATTATATTAAAAACAATAGCTACAATCCTACAAGCCACAAACGTGCAATTCTAAATAGTATTACAAACAGGTTAGGACATATACCATTGGAGAAAGAGAAATACCAGAAAGAATACCAACACATTATCCACATAGCCACCATGAATGGATACCAGAAAAAAGCAATAGATAAGAAGATAAAAACAGTTTGAAAGACAGAAATACATCCAACAAACGACTACTTTACTCAGACAACAAACACCACAAGCATATAGGAAGTTCACTTACCACCCTTGGACACATCATAAATTTCAAAGGGTTTTCAAGAAATACATTATCTCCCTGTCTCCACAGAAACTACTATGCAACAGAACAAAAGACCCTATCCCCAACGATAAATCAGCTGGTATATATCAAATAGTTTGTAATGACTGTAACCGGTATTCATAGGAAGAACCAAAAGAAATCTTGAAATAAGACTTAAGAGCATATGAGATGCATTTACCAAAAACAGACGGATAAATCAGCAGTAGCACATCATTTCTGGTCTTCAAACCATGAAATCACTCCAAACATAAAACTCTTAAAACCGATCAACAGCAGCAATGAATTGGACAACTGGGAAAAAATACATATCGTCAAACACAGGAATCACCTAATGAATTTCAAACTACCGCCACCCAACAGCCTTTGGAGATTCATTAGCCCAGCACCAGAGAACACCACTAGCCACACATATTCCCCAGACAATAATGGGCAAAATCAGTAGAAAATATGCTGACGATGGGAGCAAACCATTCTCCCGAAATCCATTCAAGTAAGAACATTTTAGTGATGTAGTGTAACAACCTTCAACACACACTCTCTCTCTCTCGCTCTCTCTCTCTCTCGCTCCCTCTCCCTCTCTCTCTCTCTAAAAGAATGGTCGCATAAACAGGTGGGCGGGCATTACATTACCGCTGGAGCAACATCTACTACTTCAAAAGTTCTTCATTAACCAAGGATTACTGTGCATCAAAATAATTTTTTCTTTCTTATTTATTCTTATTTTTGGTTTATCAATTTGTACTCTTATCTTAATAATTTATTAAGATTTTAAGTTAAATTAAAATAATATCCTTCAAAGTTATAAATAAAGTAAATTTATCTTTTAGTCTTAGTATTAACTAATGTAAAGAATTAGGCAAATAATTTACTCACCTGTTTATTAAAAACATGGTTTCTTGAATAAATTAAGAAATTTAACCTGCCCACTGAAAATGTTTTGAAAGGCCACAGTATTTTGACTGCGGCCCTGATTTCATAAGTTAAAAGCTCACATTTTAACCATAATCCAATATCAAAGTAGTATCCAAGCGACTTTGTGTGTTTATGATTATTTTTATTATTATTACACCTTATATAAATACAGATGTCATTACCAGCTCATGAAATAATAGAAAATGAATGGAAATATGGAAAATGGTAATTGCAGGCAACTGCCAAACATAAACAAGGGTGTGACAGGACCTCTACATTGATGTTGCGCTGCGTCCATATATTATGTATTTTGTATGGAGTGAATTTTCTTGACAGCTCTCATCCCTATTTCTTAATTAATTTAGAAGTGCAATCAGTGGATGAAAAGAAATGATTGCATACTGCAGACATGAGGAAGGTCTTTTGAAGCATTTAAATTATGCTGATTATAAATACCTTTCTCCAAAAAAATGATTAAATTACTCTTACAGCTAGAAGCTGCAATATTTGCTTCCTTGGGCTTAACACCTTTTAAATGTGAGTATCTACTCTCCCCGTACGAGCAATAGAAACTTTATAACTGCACTTCATACAATAAACATTTTATTCTGATGTCTTCTTTATAAATGGAAATGCTCTAATTATTTATTAAACACTCACACACTTTTTAACATTTTTAACAAACAAGCAGAAAATTTTGGAACAGGCTGATTGTACAAGTGAAACGTATATGGATATGCACAGTGTTGTCAATGCACTTTCACTGCATTCCATTAGACTGTGCTTGAAAAAAGATTTATAAATGAAAATACTGTATCGTTATGTTTTAAAACTTTACATAAACTTACAATATGTTTTAATGCTTATCGATGCACATAATATAGTTTCTAAATTTCAAAACTTGCATTATTTTGGATCTGTAAAGTAAACGGAGACAATAGGCTGAAATACAGATCTGTCCTGCAAAATATAGGATGGATGGTTTACCTTAGCTGAGAGTAATCTCAAATTTATAATTTTTGTGATTTGTTGTATTATAATTTGTGCAGATAGACTTTTCTTAAAGTTAATGGCACAAGACATTTTTTCCTAGCTTGAGTAGTTTATCATTTAACATCATCTTTGTTCACAGTTTAGGCATTTGCCTGTTACAGTCTCAGTGGAGTAGGAAAACTCATTTACACTCATCACTTAAGTAGAATTACCTGGACATGTTTCGCGAGTCCCTTACTCTCGTCAGCTGCTGACATACTGGCTGGTGGTTGTCCTGTATCTGCCTGTGTTGACCATATGTGGTGGTATCTGGTGAGGGTTTGATGTACTTGCTGAGTTTGTCTTCTGCTGGGATATCAAAATTCATCGCAATATTCTTGTTCTTCCAAATGTAGATTTTCTCCCAAGCGGATAGTTCCATAGGTTTTGAGACTTCTTTTAACAGTTTGACATCCGGGTCTATTTCATGGTTTTTCTCCCAAAAATGATTCGCAACAGCAGATTTTTCAACTTGTTTTTGGTGAATGTTCCTGAAGTGCTCTTTTCTGCGCGTTTCAATATTTCGTTTGGTTTTCCCAATGTATTTCATGTTGCAATCTAGGCACTCTATGGCATATATTCCGGACTTTTGTTCTGGAGGGACTTGATCATTCAACTTTGAAATTAGGAGATTTTTTAATGCTGCATTTATTATACAGTGCAAGTTTTACGTGGAATTCTCTAAAGATGTTTTCAAATTTGTGATAAAAGTGTGGATGGTATGTAAATTTGCAGAAACTGTATTGTGTTTTGATTGGTTTGAGAGTGGAGACTTCTGTATTCATCTTTCTTTTGAATTTGTTTTCTTTATTATAATGGGTTTTCTGAAACCATTGGTGACTGCTGTGTTTAGTATGTGGTCAAACTCTGTTTTGTACTCTGTGTAATTCATGGGAATGTTAACCAACCTATATGCTAGGCTGTTAATGTATATTTATGACTTCCTGGATTGTAGCTATTATTTACTTTCTCTACTACGTATAGTAAGTAGGGGAAGTATTGTATTCTACCCAAAAATTTTATACCAAGATTACACCGGAAATACATGTTTTGAGACCCCCTGAATCCAAAAAAAAGCATTTTTGGAAACATGTCCGTGTGTGTGTCTGTCTGTGAACAGTGTAACTCAGAAACGAACAGTCAGATAAACACCAAACTTGGTATTTAGGTTCAGTATCTTCCAAGGATGCGACACAAAGGTTTTCAAGAAAATCCCCCCACCCTAGATTACCCTTTACATGGAAGATTTTTCGAAAATTTTAATTTTCGCAAAAATGGCTCTAATGATTTTGATTAAAATATCATATGTTTAAGATATTTTTATGACAAATAAAATGTATATCTTGAATTTCCTGGGAATGTCTCCAAAAGTATTCTTCATTGTGAACGATTTTTGCATAACTGGTAAACCGTAAGAGATAGACAAAATTTTACTGCACAAAAAATGTAGATCGCGTTAAAATACACAATTTATGTCATATACATTTTTTTTGTTGAGTGAACCATTTTTGAGATATTACTTATTATTCCCTTAAATTTTTCAATACTTATTTTCTCAAATGGGAATTCGTTATTCAATTTTTTGTCTTGGATATGCAAAGAGTATTAATCTGTGGCAATGGTGGGAATGGTGCTGCACCTAGCAACCAGCTATTAAGATATATGTTGATGCTTAAAGGCTACTGTATTTCTTGCAATTACAAAACAAGAGGAACATAGAACGCCTTAAGCGATAGTCAAATATTTTTAGAACTGGTCCCTATGTGTATTGCATCTCAAAAGATCATTTCTGCAAATGTTTATCTCGATTAATATGAAATAGATGGAGAATAAGAGTTTGTAAAAATATTTTAAAATAGAGAGTTGAGGGTTGTTACACTACATCACTATGATATTCTTACTTGAACGCGTTTCGGGAGACGGCTTGTTCCCATCGTCAGCATTTTCTCTCAACAGTTGAGAGAAAATGCTGACGATGGGAACAAGCCATCTCCCGAAACGCGTTCAAGTAAGAATATCATAGTGATGTAGTGTAACAACCCTCAACTCTCTATTTTAAATTATGACACATCACTGTTACAAGCTTCTAAATCTTCAAAAATTGAGCTTTGTAAAAATAGTTTGTACAAGAGTAGAGAAAGTCATGTGAGTGTAACACATCAGAATTTTTTTTATATAACTGTCTGTATGTGTGGCCTTCCTATGTATACCGAAGCTAATCTTGGAGTTTTCATTCCTCATAATCTTCAGATCTAAAAATGAGAGGTAGCCATCTTTTTCAGTTTCTATTGTAAACATGATTGACTTTTCTTGTAGGTTTAATAGTTTGAGTGCATCTTGTAAGTTCGAATATATCATCTACACATCTATGCCAAATTTTAAAAATCCATAGGAACAATATTGCGATGTGTTTTTCAAAAACCCCATATATAGATCTGCGAGTAACGGAGAAAGATGGTTTCCCATTGCCACGTCTGAAGTTTGTTTGTAAGTTTTCTCATTAAACAAGCACCAGCCAATAGGTCAGCAGCTGACGATGAGAGCAAAGGACTCTTGAAGCATGTCCAGGTATTCTACTTAAGTGAAGTAAAGTGTAAATAGTTTTCCTACTCCTCGTTCATTTTCAACATCCATGAAATTCATTCCAATCGACATTCAAGCTTGGTCTCTCCAGAGTAGCCGTAGTAACCATAAATATTGGAAAATAACATGCACCTATTTATGGAGGTACCAGTACACAATAGAATTTTCTTTAATTATTTTCACAATTCATTATAATTTTTTATTTAGTACAAACCTTTATTTATGATAATGCATTTTTTTTCTGAACCTTAACTTTTCATTGATTTACGTAAGCACAGAGATCTCAAATTAAAAAGAATTCTTATTTACATCTCCATGACAAAGAAAGCTAACATTTTGATCAGTGAACTGGACATTTGGCACAATTTCAGCTTGTATGGCAGGAAACATGTAAATAGACTGTAAGCAGTAACATAATTTCTATCATGCACCTTGCAAACCTGCTGTTTCTTTGTGTAACCATGAGAAATACGAGGTACGTCCAGAAAGTAAGTTCCATTTCAATTTCTCTCCGCTGCAGCGTTGCGATCGCAGTTCCGCACATGCGCTGTAGACGCTCTGTATCAAGGAGAAGAAACGTGCGCCATTTTGAGATCGCTGTCAGCCACGTACGCTTTGTTGTGCATGTTTACAATGTCGGTGTTGATTGAAAATCCCGCCGCCTGGGAAATCAGATCTGTGATTCGTTTTCTGAATGCTAGGAAAGTGAAACCAATTGAAATTTATCGGCAAATTTGCGAAGTTTACGGACAAAATGCAATGAGTGATTCAATGGTGAGAAGAAGGGTCCGACAGTTCAATGAAGGACGTAGTGAAGTGCACGATGAAGAACGAAGTGGGCGTCCATCTTTGGTTACAGAAGAACTGGTTCACGCGATTGATGACAAGATCCAGGAAAACAGCAAGTTTACAATTAGTGCTCTCGCTATGGAATTTCCCCAAATCTCACGATCACTAATTCATGAAATTATTACCGAAAAACTGAAATTTCGTAAACTTTGCTCTCCTTGGGTTCCACAAAACAAACCGGATGGGTAGTGCACTTCAGTTTTTGACCCGTTATGATGAAGGCGGCAAAGAATTTCTGACACAGATAGTCACAGGAGATGAAACTTGGGTTTCTTACGACACCCCTGAAAGTAGGCAGCGATCAATGGAATGGAGGCACACTTCATCCCCAGCAAAGGTTAAGCCGAAACAAATCTTGACACCTCGAAAAATGATGTGCACAGTGTTCTGGGACTGGAAAGGCATCTTACTCATTGATTTCTAACCGCGTGGTCAAACAATCAAAGCAGATGTTTATTGCGACACACTTAGGAAATTGCGCCGCGCAATACAGAATAAGCGCCGAGGATTGCTGTCAAAAGGTGTTGTTTTTCTTCACAACGCACGACCACACACTGCAAATGTGACGCAAAACCTCCTACAGGGATTTGGCTGGGACGTGTTTGACCATCCTCCGTACAGCCCTGACTCGCTCCTAGCGACTTTCATCTGTTCTTACATCTCAAGTCTTTCCTTGGCGGTCAACACTTCAACAATGACGAAGAGCTGAAAGAAACTGGTTGAAGACACAGGCGGCAAAATTCTATGAAGAAGGTATACAAAAACTTGTGCCACGCTATGACAAAATGCCTGCAAAATTTCGGCAGTTATGTGGAAAAGTAGTTTAAGAGTTGTAGAATTTTGTGCAATAAATAATTTTTCTGTACCTGTACACAATTTAATTTTATTACCAAACGGAACTTACTTTCTGGACGTACCTCGTATAATGCAATGGATTCCAGCTAATGGGATGTACAGGTTCACCATGAAATCTATTCCAATTTTAGCATTTACCTTCTACAACAGCTGATGATCCCATTGACCAGTATCCACTGCATACATTTTGAAAAATCAACAGATTATGCACTGTAATCTGTCAAAAGGAGCACAAATATGAATCAATCAGTAAATAAGTTCTCCAATGCCATTTCTCTTCTTCCGTGCTAGATTCCATTGATGCCACAAAGTCAACATGTGTCAGCCGAGTTCCTCTTCTTGCAGGATTCATCTTAAGACTGTAAAAATAAAATGTGCAATCCAAAAGAAGATTTGTAACTTTATTAAACCAATTTACTTGAAGAATACAAACACAGTGACCCGGAAAGCTTCATTTCATCATCTACTCCCCAAAACAATGAATTGTACCATGGGAGAGAATGATATCTCGGAATATGCACTAAGATGTCTGAAGCTTGAAATTAGTGATGAGCAATATTAAAAGAGAAAGGAACAATGGAAAATCTAAAGGATAAAACAAGGAAAGATGTACTGACAAACAGGTGATTTTTTTGCACATCCAAGCTACAAGTTTCTGGAATTTAAACAAATGTTATGCCAATATAGGAAACTGTTAATTAGGTCTTATGCATTCCAAAAGAGAGGAGGGAAAAAGAAAAAAAGGGGGAAAAGGAAAAGCACAGCATTAAGAGGAATGCAAGGTAAGGAGGGAAACTTGACATTTCCGTCACCAACAGGAATAAGGAACCTTGCTATCAAGTCCCTCAGCTTCATGGGACACTGTTTAGGACATTTGTAACTATTGACAAAAGAGTACGAAACATGCAAATACCTTCATACTCAATGCAAAGCAAGTTCCACATTGAACGTCATGTTTCATCGTAAGTCATGTACGAGCGAGCACAACATTATGGAAGCCCTCTCTGCAACGACCCTGTAAATTACACCATTTGTTAGCCTGGCTACTCACCACATTAGTCAAATAAAAAGAAAATAACAGATCACGAAGAAATCACGTTAACTACTTGCTTCAGTATAAAAACTAGGAATGGGATGCCCTAAATTTGGCCAAGCATTTAACTTTAGAGAACAAAGGATAAAAAGCAATCACATCACTGCATCTGCTGCCAGTAAAATGACTTGCAAATAAAAATCCAATCACTGTTAAACAATTTTGTATGTAAAGTATATACATTCATTTATATTTTGTGGGCAAGCTGATTATTTCAGCAATAATAAAGTGTGAACAGCAGTTCAATAAAATCTAATACACAAATCCAATATTAGTTTATCTATATATATAAAAATTTATTCAACTGTTTTAAACTGCCTTTACAAATTATCATCCAATGTTTTCAAATCACAAAAATTGGATTAATATGGTTATAAGGGATAATTCAGTAATGTGCTGTCAACATATGACTCAACAGCATTATGTATTTTAATATAAAAGTTTCTCTGTAAATTTACAGAGGTCATTTTTCTGCATTAATCAGAAACAATGATGTGTTGTCCTTATAAAGAAAACAAAATCTGAAACAAGCAATTGAAAAATTCCGAAATAAAAACTAAATCACAAAATAAAATAAAAAATAACATAAAATACCTAAACTTGAGTGTGTCTCAAACCATTAGCTCTCTCTTGTGCAATATGTTCTGAGGCTCCAATATAAGCTGCAGAGGTTTCAGAATAATTGTTTCAGATGAATTTAAGCAATGAAAAATATTTCTACCTATGCAGCTATTAATTACTATTCCTGGGTGTTAAGATTACTGTGGTTTATCTTCTACAATATCCAACCACCAATAACTACTGTGAAGTGAAACATGAAAAATACTGCACCATCTAGTTATACAGTTGCTAAAAAGTGGTACTAATGAATATGACTGCAGTGAAAGCAAAGAGGATCAAGGATCATTAAGGAAAAGGAAATTCTGCAATTTGATTCTCCACTGGTTGTCTTGTACCTCGGGCAAATTTATAGATAGTGCCTTGCAAATGAAACTAAGAGAATTCCTTTCAATTTCATACCATCTGAATAATGTAACTGACAAGAAATTGCATTGAAGGTAACTGTTATATAGTGAGAAACACCTGCACAACTAGCAGAAAAAATGAACATGTAAAAGACATGGATGTATTAGTTACGCAGTGTTTCACACCAAAATATACTGAATTTCCCTCTATCTGAACATTAGAGAGCAACATTGAAAACACATTAAAGTACTGGGTTTTTCTTGATGCAACTGGCAGCCTGCCACTCCCAAAATACTGCTGTATGAATCTGTTCTTGCAATAACAGAAGGTCGAACCACTGTTTCTTCTCTAGAATGCTACGTGAATTTAAATTGAGTTTTATTTATGGATGCTCTTTAACTACTATGGTTCTTAGCATCCCATTCTATATTGGGCATGAAAGACCAGAAATTTTGCTCGGAGGCCTCTTATCAGGCTTGAGGTTCTTTTACGTGTTGTAAATCTACGACACGGTACCACCAGCTTTACTTCCCTTCCGAAGGAAGCCGTGCTAAGGATTTTTACGCCCAAAAAAATCCATGAAACATTATATATTACTCTTAACATTAGTTGGCAAACCATTGAAAAATGTATGCCAGATGCTGTCTTCTATTTCATCAAGTATATGGAATTTACTGCATAAACATTATCTTTAAGGATTCCCCACAGAAAATGATCACATAAATATAGATATTGTAAACTAGCAGGCCAATCAATTATTCTGCCATCAAAAATACATAATGCGAGGCAGCAATTTTTCTAACTTATTTCGATGACAACCTCATCTTGTCTAATTTCTCCTCAGACCTGTTGGTTGCCTATGTTTCCTTTTGCCTAACATGGACCCCATCTGTTCAAATTTTCCTAAAAACCTATAAATTCTGGATGTAACAACAAGATGACAGTTGACATTTGACTGCATTTGAACAAAATTTAATGCAATAAGTACACACTGTTCTACAGTATACACCATAGCTGCCCACAGTAACGAAATTAACAAACGGCTTCACATAACATCATTCCAACAGTACACTGTGCCAAGCAAAGTTAAACTGAACTGAAAATATCATTACCTTCTCTAGATGGATGAGTTAGTCTACCACAGTCTAAGGTCATTCAACCTGATACCTGCTACAAGCCAAATCCAGTGGTCGGCAGTTGCGTCATTCAAGATAAACCCAGTATTTTAGCAGATTGCTTTATGCACTCTCAGACATTTCCTTATTTTTTTGTAATTTCAGCATTGACTGAAGTTCCACTTTAGAAAATGTTTTCATGAACAAATACCACTGCAATTCCAAATTGTGTGAAATGAAAATGCTTTCTGTGCTGCAACATAATTATAAATTCTTCCAGGATCTCAAATCTTCACTGATGATGTACTAGCTATGATAAGGGTCTAAATTTCTTTAAAATCAAAACTCTCAAGATGAAGCTTTTGGACATATTAACTTTTCTTGTAAATAATAATCATAGGTGGGAGTGCTTGCTTCCTTACATAACTACCCAAAAGAAAGTTGTTGCTCTGAAAAAGTTGAGTGCTAGTTAATCTATTGCTTGGTTTATATGGTATCACAATGTTACTCTCCAGAAATCGCTAACACTAGTCATTTCACCAAGAGTTTACAGAGGCACACAGAAGCCAAAGCTGTTGAACTTGCCACCAGTTGCAAGGGAAACATGACTGCTTCATGTTGAAACCTGTCTGAAAATTTTGGTTAACAAAAGCAATCTAGTACATAGAAGTCAAAAACCCACTTCCCTGTAAGGGGAGTGCATGTCTACTCGCATTCAAAAGATCCCAAGTTTGAATCTCAGTTAAGAGTTAGGATGAGGTTCTTTTTCCCTAGGGCTTTCCCTTGTCCTTAGAAGACAAATGACAGATAACTAAGCTTAATGGATTCCAGGCTCATTTGAGCATCATTTTATTGCTTTCATTTATTCACTGCCCACTATAACCTGCCAAGCTAAATGATATTAAACACACAGACAAAAAGAAAAGGAAAGTCAATATATGCAAGTTTCTTTGTAGCATCTTCTATGCTTTGAGGAAACTGACCAAAGTTGCATGTCTGTCATTTCCCAGGTTGAAACACTGATCTCATACCAAAAATAGAATCCCTGGGGCTAAATGGGGGAAAGAGGTTTCCTAGTTAAATACAAGGAGACAATCAATACCCAATGTTAACCCAATATAGACTTCTCTATGCTTTAATGGATTCAGATCGAAGTTCAAAGATTCCAGAACTTTCTTGTGGAACATTCCATAACTCAAAACCACTGAGACATTCTGGAAAATAAGAAATCTGAAACTGTTGCATCTTCCTGGGTGTTCAGGAACCTTGTAACATTCTAAAATCTTCTGAAACCTCAAGATATAAAGACTGTGAAGAACCTGTTACTTGATATGATACTGGCCTTCACCCATACACATACAGCTGTGGAAGTTGAAGACACAAGAAATTCTAAACTCTTGACTTTGCTAGACTGCCGCCAATCACTTTCAACTTACAGTTGAGAGACTTAGGCTACTACATAACTCAGATGCACTGAGGTATGACTTTTGTGTGAAGATGTTGCCAAATGTGTTAGAAATGACTATTCTGACTGGGATAAGAAAGGATGAAACAGCATTTATGGCATGCATATCTCTGATTTCTTTGGATCTGCCTTTCAGTTTTAAAAGGCTACAGCTCTCACCAGCATTCCAATAACCACTGACAAGTTAAAAGTGCAGGTTGCAAGAAATCCCCATACCCCTGTGAGTATCAAGTGTTATTATGCAGGTTGGTAATATCAAATGTTATGCTATGTTACTTCTTATCAATTGCTGGAATTCATGGTTACATGTTTTCCCAGTCGAGTTTCAATTTGTAGCCATGGCAGATGCGAGCAGTCATAGTTACACTACTGAGGAGTGCTTAGTGACATGTGTGTGGGTGCACAAACTACAACACACAAGGCAGACAATGAGACAGATTATGGGAGCATTCCAGGAAAGATTTAATATGGCTCCACCCGAAAAGCAACTCTTCTGGATCGGGAAAGATGTGCTTTGGCTTTTGGCAGTGTTAAGACAGGCCGCAGAACGGAAGGAAGAAGAGATTGCTTCAATTAAGCAATCTCCTATGAAGTCGACATGTAAACGCGCTTCGAAACTTGGTATACCAAGGACAATAATGCAAGACCACATGAAAAAAGACCTTAAGCTCAGACGTTTACGACCAACGTTTGTAAACGAGTTATCGGATAGAGATCAGAATGAGCGCGTTTTAGCATGACGTACTTTATTAACTCCACTTCCAAATGCAGTGAACTGTGCCAAGGTTATGTTTTCAGATGAATGTGCGATTTAATCACCGCTCACGTGCTAGAAATATTGTCTTTTGGGCCAAAGAGAATCCTCATTACACAGTCAAGTTAGAAAGGAACCCGCCTCACGTAATGATATGGGCAGCGATGACATCACAACATCTGCTTGGACTATACTTTTTTGAAGGGACTGTGAATGGCGCAAATTATTTACACATGTTACAAACATGGTCAATACCTCAGCTTGAGGAAAGGGGCCTCACAGAATGCATATGGTTGCAGCAAGATGGAACACCTCCTCACTATGCTCTTGCAGTGCTGATTTCCTAAATGAACACTTTCCAGGATGTGGATAAGTCGTGGTTCATCAACACCACCAGCTCCCTTGAAATGGCCACCAAGAAGTCCTGACCTCACCACTGAGGTCAACTCATTATGGGGAGTCATTAAGACACATGTATCTGCACTTTGTTATGCTACAAACGAAGAACTGCGCAACGCTGTTGAGGATGCATTTCGCACTGTAACATCAGACATGCTGAAGAATATGTCAAGAACATGGAGGCATAGGAACTGTGATGGGGAACGTACAGATATATTGGACACTTAATATGTAAATGTACTAAAATAAATCAATTAGCATTCAATACTAGGGGGTACGGGACTTCTCGCCCACCCTCTACAATCTGTTTATTGTTGCAGAATTTGTGCCAGATTGAATGAGTAAGAATACAGTTAATCAAACACTGCAGTATGTATTCTCAGTGCAGAACTGAGTTTAAACAAAATTTTAAAAATACTAATAGAAGTACAAAATATACAAGGAAACATGAAATATTTTCGTTATCTGTCCAACATAGGGTTTCAACTGTGACAAACTGGGCAATGCAGCAAGCTTAAGCTAATTTGTGACAAAAATGCTGCATGCAAAAAGTATGCACTAACTGCAAGATTCCAAAATCAAGCACCAAATATCCCAATGAAACTACATATACGTTAATTGACTCGACTGAATGCTAGTCCTGGCTTGTAGGTCACTTTGGAAGCAGGAGAGAAGGGAGTTAATTGTATGACAGTACTCATACAGCTCTACTCCAAAGACATCTGCAATGTATACTGTTTTGCCATTGCATGATTTTGGCTTTAATTCTCATAACTTGCAGTTGAAACTAGCAGGTAATTTTTATTATACATATACAACCTTTGCTATTCCAACTGCCTTCTAAGGAATTACAAGAGAGGTTTCAGCATGTAGGGTTTGATACTTCCCTTGATCCTATAACCGTCAATATACTCTTATACATTCAAATAAAATCTCAACCAAATTCTTCTCTACAAACATAAACACAGGTAAATACTCCTGCAACAAAGGTTTTTCTGAAATATCTCAGGTTCAAATATTTAAAATCAACAATGTAATCAGCATCTGTTATCTACAAAGCAATAACTTTCATACTCTGAATACCATCACCATTCTCCTGTTGGCAGGTTACATGCACACTTGCTGATGTAGTCTACAACTCCAGATATTAACCGATGGCACTGTACTTCATGAATTAAACTGTTCATTAAGCTAGTTAATACATCCTCAAAAGCTATTCCATTCCTAAGCAAGAGTATAAAAAAAGAAATACCTACCCAAAAATGAGAGCACATATGCTCAATTGTATTGCATGGAGGATGTCAAATTATGTGGAGAAAAAAAAAAAAAAAAAAAAGCATCTTTGCTTACCAGGTATACCAATGAAATCCCTTGCATCCCAGCTAGAAGTACACAAAGAACAAAGATGCCATAGCCCTAATGGATGCACATCCAACAGTATGAAATCCGCTACAAAAGCACACAAGTCCACAAACCTACTAAGAAAATGGGTAGCAAGTTGTATGTTTTATGGACAAGGGAGAACAAAAAAAATTAAGAAATTAATATAAGAAACGTGCATTGGTGCTAAATAAAGCAAAGACAAATGGCTTACTCTGCAGTAACTAGAGAAAAGAGAGAGTTGTTGCTTTGTTTTCCAGTGCATCAACACAAACTTGATCTACCCATTTCCTCAGCAGCAAAGCACACAGCTATGTACACTTTTCTCCTTGTTTCTGCAACAACATCTCTCGCCACTTTAATGGAGAAGAGAAGCTTTTACTTCTTAAGCTCTTTTTTAATTATTCTTTTATTAAGTTATCAGTTCTTAAGAAAACCTAATCATGACACAAACACATGTCACTGCTAAACAGAAGAGAGGTAAAAGGAAATTGTTCTTACCGATTTTTGCAGGCTGCATGTTTATTTGTGCATTTTGTTTAGTATTGCTACAGATTACATATATTAGAAAATAAATAAAGTTATACCACACCATGTTTTCGCATTTGTTTTTCTTTTTTTGCTACACATTTTTGTGTAATGTCCCAGGAACGTGAGGTCAAATAAATAAGAAAAAAAGGTACCTTTCTTTACTATTTTGTATAAAGCTCCACTGCGCCAAGCTGCAGATCTCCAGGATGAGCCAATCTGTCGGAAAAGCAACACTTACGCAAACATCTATATAGCTTTAATCTCTCGTGTCCATACATTTAGTAAAGCTACTGACTCTCACAAAGTGTGTTGTCTACTTTCAAATATCAGGTGTGTGGCATCTAGATAGAACAATTACACGTGCTAGCTGGCCAATCAGTTTCGACCATGTGTCATGTGTGGGATGAAGGAATGGAGAGAGGTCCTGGAGTTGACAATCAGCAGGGTACACAACATGAGGGTCACAAAAATAATGTAAAAATGGTGTACCTTCCTTTTTCGTTTTATATATTCATGTCTCGGCGAGAAATCAATTTCTTTTCATGGCTGTTCTTGGAAAAACTTTTACATGCAGAGAAAGAGCAAGGAGATAAGTGTACAAACCTGTGAAGCACTCCATTGTGGATATGGGAAGGACCCAATGGGCTACGAAGACCATTCAACCAATGGACTACCAAGGCTGTGGACAGAGAGATGATGTGTCAGACCATGTAATGGAACAATATGACATTACTCTTCGACTGTGATACTAGACCTTGCATGTCCAATCAAAGCATCTAAAATTCTATCATATAAATGATTTAAAGTAAGACTCAGAAATGCTCTTAGACATTAGAAAGTGTTTGTACATTGTGTTCTGGAACAAACATATCAGCCCTCAAAATTAAAACTTTTATTCTCACTAGTACAGATATGAGTCAAACTATTAACATTTTGCGAACTTCACTTACTTTACCTTTTAAAAGAATGTGTTTCATAGAACCTTTTCTCCATCCTTGGCTGAGGGCAGTAGGAAGTCGCTACAGTTCAGGTCCCTAATCTACTGCCACAGTCAATATCAACAACAGTTGAACTGCAGCTAAGGATGAAAAAGAGGTTCCTTATAGCACATCCAACTATGATACCAAGGAACTGAAGTTCTTAAAGCATTAATTATTTGGAATCATTAAAATAACTTCCTTGTTGATATTTGTTTTTAAACAATGAACTTAAGACTTGCTTTGCCAACCAGTAAAATAGAAATAATTTTAATGTTGTAATACCCGGAAAATAAAATGTGCCTTGTGCTTCTGTTATCTGGTGAGCTGGGTTTGATTCCCAACCTTTAGGCAGTTGACTGCAAGGATTTCCTAACAATGTTTAGTTCCAATGAAGTACAAGAAAGAGATAAATTAATCTTTTCATTCAAAATTTATTTTCAACCAAAGCTGATTCTTCAAACTTATCAGCATAGTGCAACTACTTAAGCCCTTAAAGATTGTTAATATCAGTTATCAGGTTTGTTGCTTGGATGTCTAAGACACTGAACATCTCTAATCTAGATTTCAGTGTCATAGGTTATTAGGTTTGGCTGCAGTGCTATAAAGTCTGTGTTAAAGGATTAGATAGATCGCCACAAACTAAATGGTGATTACCATGAGTGATGTTGACAAGACCTCAGTAGCACCATAACCCCTATTCTGCATTTCAGCTAATAATTAAATAAATAAATATACATACTATGTGAATAACCATGAATTTAATCAAACTACTGAAATGCATAGCAGTGGAGATGGAAAATTGTCATAAGCAAAATATTTCTTACAACTGTATTTATACCCCCGCCGCTGTAACGTTGCACTTGAACAGCTTCAACCGTTTGACTTCCTAAGCCAATCACAAGGCAGCATTCCGGATGGTCGATGACAAAGCAGAACCGGAACTAGATTCGGCTCTGTTGCCGGATGTAACTATTCCCAACCACGTGCTTCAGTTTGTGAATCTCTAGCACAAGCGTTGAGTTGTTCTTTGCATGCTACATATTGTTCATTGTTATTTATATTTGTGGTTATTGTTAGATAGTTTTTTTATTGTTCGTTTATACATATATATTTATTTATATTTATCTATTTTATATATATTTCATTCATATTATATATTTAGACAAAACTTAAGTGCGACAATGTCTGAAAAACGATGCCGATCGCCAAGTGATGAATCACGAAGTGAAAATCCTTTGCGCCGAGATGTGCCACTTAATAGTCAGGCATTGGAAGTATTAAGGAGAACCCGGGAATTCTTTGAACAGGAAAAGGAGTACGTGAAGCTTCATGGCAATCCCTCTATTCCTGCTGATAAAGCCGTACAACGAACTGCAGCAGCTCTTGGACTAAGCACGAGAACTGTTATTCACAAAGCTATGGTGGACGCGGCTTCGTGGAAGAAGAAAGTAGATCATGTGAATAAGCTAATACGAAAAGCACAAGAAATAAACGGAATTATTAGTGACTGTGAACCATTGATGATATGCCTTGGTGAAGATGATGACAATGATGCTTCCGAGGATGATACGACGACAATGGGGATTTGGATGGAATTGAGCCATTGCAGTTTTAAGTGGGTGGGTGAAAATAACTTTGTTATGGCATGCTTATAATTTGTTTCATTTCTCCTCATTGTAGCAGGAAGTTTGTATTATTTTGTTTCTATATTGTCAAAAATGCGTAATTTATTCTACATCCGCTGCAATGTTTATGCAGAGTTATTTTCAATTAACAATACGAAATAGTTATTATTCATTGACGTTCGCTACTTACGTACACTTTTTGTATGCGGCTTAGACACGATAGAAAGGAGAACAATTAGCTGTTGTTTACCAACCACTCTGGCAACATCGCAACCACAATGTAGCCAACCTTACGCAAAGCCACGCGAACTGTCAAGTGCAAAGATACAGCGGCGGGGGTATAGTTTTGCTGCAATCTGATTTTTAAATATGCGCATTACAATGGTCAAGGATTGAAACAGTTAAGCATGTACCGCTTCTCTCTTGGCACAGTTCTGCATTCTAGATGTATGAAATAAGATATTTGTAACACATCAGCTGCAGTTTTAGGTGAATCCAAATAAACTAGTTTTCTCCTGCAAGTCATTTAGTCACAAAATAACCTCATGGTTAATTGAAATTTATTTGAAGGGAAACAAAAGGAAGAAAAGAAACTTTAGTACCTTACGTATTTCTTATTTAAATGTGTAGCTATTAAACTTTGAAGACTAGAAGTTTGAATTTCTAAGCCTAACTACCACTTTTAACACTGAATTTGAAGGTTTATCATATCTTTTCCTTACCCACTAAGAATGTTAGGTCAGCTTTGGCTGCTTAATACTGAATGCAAATTTTATTCCAGAAATGAGGTGTATTGGAACCATTTGTAAGATGCTGAAGAGCAACCTGAGCAAATTCTGCACATGAAATGATGATCAAAAGAATCTAATAAATATATGTCAGTTTCTGCAAGAATCTAATTTAAAACTACGGATCACAAACACCATGGTTACACTGTCTTAGAAAACCCCAAGGATCTGTTTTTGTATTTATTGTATTACATTGTAAAAGTCAATCTCTGGTCAATACTACCTGCACCAAATAACCTTATATTTTAATACTTCTGAAAAACAATTTATGCAACAATACACCCCCCCCCAAAAAAAAAACATTACCTTGGGATTTAATTTTGATTATTAATATATAATGTTGGAGACTGAATATTTGCTAAAATTTCTGCACCAAAATGTTTGGTATTATACAATATACTGAAAGGTGAATAAAAATTATTGAAAAGTATGCCTTGCATATTAACACAATACCAATCATCAAGGTAATCTGTAGATACAAACTACAAGGATTTCTTTTTTTTGGGGGGGGGGGGGTAAAGGGGTTCATCAGCAGCAAATGCAGGAAAAGGATGAGAGATTTCAGTAAGAATCACAATATGTTCACTGTAAATCTACTGATGAAATACACATTTTCTGAGCAAATGCTACACACTATAATTACAAAAACTTCCAAAATCTTGCAATACTTTGAAATAAAATTATTAGCAGCAGCTAAAACTCTCTGATGAGGTTAAGTATGATAAATACACTTTGGGAATTCCTTTTACCTTTCCAAATATGCAGTCTCCTTAACTTCTGTTTTGCTGCTTTTTAATCCTTCCATGTAAGGTTTTACAACACTAACATTTTTAGTTCTAATTTACAATAAATTCATTTTAAATACCAGTCATAATTTAAAAAATATCCCTTGAAAAGACATGCCAATTTATGGCACATCCACAAGATGCTTGAAGTCTGAGATGCACTGCATAAAAATCTTAACATTAAAGCTCTTCAAATTGTTCTCTAATCATTATTTTCTAAGCAGACTTCATCTGCATAAACTATAAGAAAAATATTAGTACATTATTTCCAGCTTTATGGACTTTTCCTGGAATCCTCAATCCTTTCCCAACATTTCTTCAGAGAGCGTAATTGTTTGATGTCAGCAGAGAGGAAAGGACTGAGCAGTCAGGTATCAAACAATTGTGCTCTCTGAAGAAATGTTGGGAAAGGATTGAGTTGCTATCAACATACCTTATTTCCCAGTTGCTTGTATCAACTTTTATAACATCAAGACCATTGAAAATATTAGGGCAAACTAAAAAAAGCTCAAGTTTTTGCTTCTTTTATGAACAAAGGGGCCCTAAAAACTGAAAACATAAACCTTTTTCATTTACACCAAAGAGAAAAATAAAAGCTTTAAAAAAATAATTTTAATGTTTTAGTTTATTTCTTCAATGAAGAGAATTAGAAAAAAAAGCATCTTTATTAGTTTGCCACAAATATTCATAATATCTATATATAGCCAACATAACATCAAAACTTATGGTATCAATCCATCTCTCTGTCATGTGTCTTCCAAATTATTTTAAGATGAAGTTAACATTTGAGATACATGTTCCTAAACTGTATGGCCTAAGTGATGTTCCTAAAATCTAGGACAATATGGTAAACCAATCTGAAGGCCTTATACAAGAGAAGTTAACAGAGAAATCATCTTGACTGAATAGGCCTTATGTCTCTTGTCTGTTAGATATAAGTACTGACAATAGAAGTCTTTGTATCTAGTCAGACTTCATATTATAATAACCTGGAAAGTAATAGATGCATAACTACGTAACAAATTTAATTATTAATGTATTTTTTTTTTTTACTTTCATTTTGCAGAAAAATAATTCAAGTTTCTATTTAAAACAGTAAGCAATGTAATCTGAAACCCTGGTTTCATAGTGTAACAAAAATACTTCACTTACTGTTTTTAATCACAGGATATATACACAAAACAACCACAGCACAAAAATCACCCATTAGTATTCTGAAATGGTAATATCTTTCAGCAACAAACTGCAATTCATTTGCTGTTCTTTCATTATCGTTATGTGTGCAATAAGATCAGAACTGAATCAGAGTGGAATTGGCCTACACACCGCGAGTGTAATAAAAAAGTTATCAGATATAACTTAATCATAAAGTGTGGTTAACTAGAACCTTGTAATTAAAAGCACTTGCAGCAATGGAAGAACGAGAATGCCTTGGAGGTTTGGCTGGATATATGAATCAGATAGAGAAGTTTAATCCACACTGGGGCCTCAATCTCATAGCAAAGAAAGTCACAGATCTGTGCTTCAACTCTCAGTAACTGGATTGAACTTTTCGCATCTGATTTTCAGGGAATCACAGTGTACATTTATGCCAAGCTTTCCTTAATATGGCAGCAAGAACATTTGCTAGTAGCACACCGTAATCATAGATTTTGCAATTGTATGAAACATTCTGTTTTTAGTTACACTTCATGCTTAAAGATTATGGTATAGTCCTTTGTCCCAAATTATATTTAGCAGGATATAAAGCTATAGTTACTGTAACTTAGATTTAAACAGCAGAATATGCTGTGTTAGATATGAACAAAACCATGTCACAAAATTTTCATGTTTGCTTTGTGTGTTTACGTCCTTTGACAAGTTAACTGAGATTCCCCCTGTGGTCGAATTGGCAGCGTTCTGGCTTCTCAAACCGGAGGTCCCAGGTTTAATTCCCAGCTGTGGTGGAGAAATTTTTCTGTAATTAGAATCTTTCCCTACCCTCCACGAGTCTGGAAGTATGCATGTAGGAGTGAATGTGAACAAATTATTAAAAACCGAACATTATCCCCCCCTCCTCAAAAACAACCTTGACTGTACAAGAGTTCATTTTGCTTGCCTGTCACAGTTTCAGTGATAAGTGATCATGTTTAACCATTCATTCACTAGTGCTGTTTCTAATTAAACCTAGACCACCAACAGATGTAAAAACTAATAAATGAAATAATCAGGGAAAATGTTAATGCTGGCACTTGAAGAGTTTCTTAAAGCAAACATTATATGGTGTGAAATGGTCAGTAATTTTGCACAGGTACCTCTTCCTACAAATGCACATTAATGACTAGATGCCAGTTTTGAAGCTCCTAATGCTGGGAGCATTGGAATACATATATACTTTGAATACTCCATGCTTTTTAAAACTAATTCTAATATAGCAGGCAATGTCATTAAGAATAAATTTATCTCAGAAACACACAAGTGCTGTAAGTTAAGATTGTATTGTACTTCACATTAGCTTCAAGTTGTAGCGGTTAACCTCACAATGGCGCATTACATTCAGGTAGCACCAAAATTTGTTTTTGTGCACCATTTTTTTTAATCCTGCTGATCCCAGTTCTGACCATGTATTGTTTGCCAGTTAAGAAGTTGTCAATATTATTTCTACTGTGAAAATTGTTAGAATCCACTGGATGCCATACAAACAAAACCATTCATCTGTTTAACTGCTAGAATTTGCAATAGTATTTATTTAACCAATCCTGAAGGCTTAGATTTAGCTTCCCATTTACCCCACAACAAAGATATAAAAATCAACTGTCAAAAGAGTGATTTGAAGGCAGAGTGATATGGTAATACCAAGGTAGATAGCTTTCGATATATTCAGTTGTATTGCACCCAGGAAGTGCCAGATTTGGGTTTTCTTGTGCAAAACTTTCTGGCAGCCAATTTGTAAGTGGTTATAAAATGTTGGCTACAGAATAATATCAGACAAATAACTTAACAACAGCTACAAGCAATGAATTATGTACAGTAAATAATGTCATAAAGCTATTCCTTCATTGTTAGGATAGCAGCAGTAAAGCACTTACTAGTTTCATACACCTTGCACAAAGAATCACGATAAGGTGGGAACCAAAGAAAAATTATGGTAATCACAATACTTTCCACAAAAAAGTATGCAGGCTGAACCAAAGCAACTTAAAATACTTCAAATACTTGTTAGAAAAAGAAACCTGGGTAGAGGTATATTTAGAAAAACAATGGTGGAAGAAATATGCTATAAACTTATAAATATTTTCTAACATTATTGCAATATGACTTTCCCATTGATCAGAGTAAAAGTGAAGCAAAGAATATCCAACTGGATAACTAATAGTATAAAAATCTCCAGGGATAGACTTAGGCTATTAAGTGAACAAGTCAAAAAGACAAATGCTTCCCAAGCATCTATAAATTACTATAAAAAATATAAATAAAAACTTATAAACAAGTAATTGAAGCTGTCAAAAAGCTAAATAATTCCAAAAAAATTAATCAACCTGAAAATAAACATAAAGCAATGTGGGATGTGATCAAAGAGGAAATCAACTCCAAATTCTTTTACATGAGAAATATCAAGCTAACAAAAGGTGATGCTATTATAAATAAACAGAAGAGGTAGCTAATATCTTTAAAGAACACTTTATATAAAGTACCGAGAATGTCCAAAATACTAATAATACAAAAGGAACTGAAAACTCTAGTCATGAGCACTTTAACATGCATTCACTGTTTCTTGAGCCATCAAACGAATATGAAATACTAAACATAATTAGATCACTAAAGAACAAAAAAAAAAATCAGAAGCACTAGATGGAAGTTCTAACTTCAAAATTAAAAGCTGTAGTAAATACTTAAGCAAACCTTTATGTTATCTAGTAAACCATTCCATTGAAAGTGGAGTGTTTCCTCATGAACTGAAGATGACAAAAATTAAACCTATCTTTAAAAAGGGCAAGATCCTAATAATTACAGACCAATAGCGATACTCTCAGCCTTCTCAAAAATTGTGGAAAAACTAATCTATAATAGGTTAATGAAATATCTAGAAAAGTATAATGTTATCAATAATTGTCAATTTGGCTTTCAGGGCTATAAATCTACCAATATGGTAGTTACAAATTTTGTATATAACACCTACGATGTACTAGGCAAAAGCAAACTCAGGATCAGACTATTCCTAGATCTTACCAAGGCATTTGATATGGCAGACTATAATATTCTGTTAAACAAACTGCACAAATGTGGAATAAGAGGTAGAGCATTCAGTTGGTTTCAATTGTACCTCAGCAAAAGGGAACAGGTAGTTGAGGTAGAGCATATGGAATCTGGAAGAATAAAAATAAAAGTTAAACAATCAGGAAAAGGAATCCTTCAATCTGGAGTTCGAGGATCAATACTAGGTCCATTCCTCTTTTTACTTTACATTAATTATTTACCCCCATATTTAAAATGCAATGAAGTATCTATGACTTATTTGCTGACGATACGAGTATATTCATTAGGGGAAAATAGAGGGAAAGCCTTAAAGAAAGCATCTAAACCACCTCAAAGAAGCTGCTTAATTGGTTTAAATCTAACAAGCTGGTAGTGAATGAAAACAAAACTGTGTCAATGAAGTTCCATCATAAAATATTCAAGACCTCTGAGAACTGTGATATCACAATTGGGTCTAAACTCCTGGAAAACGAAATCCACACAAAGTTTTTGGGCCTATGGATTGATAATAACTTAAGTTGGGATAATCATATTGAAAAACTGGCCATTAAACTGAGTAAAATAAATTTTCTTCTGTTTCAATTAAAGAAAAGATTTTCTACAGAAGTACTCAGAACATGCTACTTTGCATACTTCCACTCTCAAATATCTTATGGGATTGTATTGTGGGGTAATTTAGTTAATAGTAATATATTTAAATTACATAAAAAAAAAAACCACCAAAAGTTGCAGGGAGCACTTTAAAAATTTTTTACAAACGTTTATTCTCCATATGCTTCATGTTAATTAAGATATCGAGATGTCAATCTTAATGCTAATTTTCTTGTAGATGCAAGGGGAATATGGTAGGTTTTAAGCGATAGTCAAATTTTTAAGCACTGGTTGCTATGTGGCGCATTCCAATCTCTTTGCATGTCCAGGACATAAAAAAAATGAATAATGAATTTGAGAAAAAGTATAAGTATTGGAAAATTTAAGGGAATAACAAGCAATATCTCGAAAACGGTTCACTCAACAAAAAAAATGTATATGACATAAATTGTGTATTTGAATGCGATCTACATTTTCTGTGAAGTAAAATTTTGTCTATCTCTTATGGTTTACCAGTTATGCAAAAGTCGTTCACAATGAAGAATAATTTTGGAGACATTCCCAGAAAATTCGGGATATACATTTCATTTCTCATGAGAATATCTTAAACATGATATTTTAATCAAAATCGTTAGAGCCATTTTTGAGAAAATTAAAATTTTCGAAAAATGTTCCATGTAAAGGGTAGTCTGGGGTGGGGGGGATTTTCTTGAAAACCTTCGTGTCGCATCTCTGGAAGATACTGAACCTAAATACCAAGTTTGGTGTTTATCCGACTTCGTTTCTGAGTTATGCTGTTCACAGACACACACACGGACATGTTTCCAAAAATGCTGTTTTTGGATTCAGGGGGGTCTCAAAACATGTATATCCGGTGAAATCTCGGTATCAAATTTTTGGGTGAAATACAGTACTTCCCCTACTTACTATACGTAGTAGAGAAAGTAATAATTTGCAAGTTAGTTTTCATAAAACCAGCTTCTTTGAGAAATCATTTAAATATACTGGTACTAAGTTATATAATCAGCTTCCTATATACTTGAAAAATGTAAATTCTGAATTAAGATTCAAAAAAGAAGTCCTTAACTTCTTATTAATTCATCAGATTTATTCAATCAATGAATTCAGTAATCACTGCATAGAAATGACTTAAAATGATGCGAGTGTGGCTATTAACTACTGCAAGGTGCAAACTATAACTGGGAAAATTCTAATGCCAATTTTATGTTCTCCGTTGCATATGACCGAGAACTGAGACCTGAAATCAGTGGACAGGAAGACAGAAGGCCCATCTCCAATGGTAGAAAAACTGGAAAATCATTCAATCTATGCCAAGAATGTTATTAACACTTAGTAATAATTAAAAACTATTAATATTTTTAATGACTGCATTGTAAACTCATTGATCTTTGTAAATACTATTGTAAATAATTTGTGGCATTTCCCATGTTGTATTAATATGACTTGAGGATGAAATAAATTACAATTACAAGTATTTTTCATCACACTAATCATATGACCTTCTTCCTCTGCTGCTCCTACTGTTGAACATGTTTTGTTATGGTGTATTTCTTATAAAACAAGTCAGTCAGTCACTTTTAATCAAATTAATACTGTTATTTAAATAACACTTCTTCCTCTGTTTATTCCACAGAGTGCATCCAATATGATTGCTCTTGTAATACTGAACTACAGGTGAAAACAGATGATTTACTTTATGATTAACAAGTGTTGAATTTAGGTTCGAAATTCTATACTCCCTATCACACGTCCTTTTGCACAGAAATACGGCACAGTGCTTCTTGAATATAGGTACCTAACATATTAAAACTGTACAAAACTCAACATTTTCTTAATGATTGTGACATTGTAATCTACAAAAGTATGATTACCAATAATATGCATGAAGAAACCAAAAATAATTGGAACTAATTCCTCATAAATTCTTACGCTGTTATTGAAAAAATGTTTGATTTTTATTTACATTGGCAAAAAAATGTTTCTAGATCTTTTGTAAAACATTTCAGAGGTATATTTAACATTTTTCCAACAACATTCAGCAAACATGCTAGGTGAGCATGTTCCTTTTGTACTGTCTTTCCACGAGAGCACCGACCCAAAATAAAAAAACTCTGAATTCATGACACCAAAATTAATAGGAAACAGGAATGTAGTTTCAAGGAGACATTAAGTTTTATGCTGTTGAGTATATAAAGTATTTATTTTTAGCTTTTAGCTCTTTTACCCCTCCCCCCAAAACTTTGCTACAGTGTCTTGAATACTACTTTGCTTCTTACTGCCGATTAACAGTTGTTCAAAAATACTTTATTGCATGAATTGCATTCGCTCATACAAATTATATTTCAATTTGTTTCTCTTTAAAGTAGTGGAAACCCCCTACCCTTTCCATGAGCTTCACACATTGTTTCACAAGCCTAACAAAGGAACACTGAGACTGACTGTAAATTTATTCACATTTCTATCTGAAACTAAATCCCAGTAATTTTACAGTTCAGTTTCTCCATTATACAACTTTGGGCTGGTGTCATAAGCAATAAGAACTTCACTGTTAGAGTGCATGCAGCACATACATAAGTCTAGTGCACTCCTGTGATATAAACATAAATATGCGTCATCTTTCAAGTATGCCAGCATCTCATGATGCATTTAGATCTTGCCTTTAGAACATATGAATAAGTCAATGAAAACAAAGAAAATCGTCAAGTGCAAATTTCAGTCCTATTAGAACCCAACAAAAGTTAGGTTATGTAGCACTAATTTGTATCTATTTTAACCAGTTGGTCATAAGCATATTCATATAAGTAATCCAATTTATACATATTTCACTGTATTGGAATTAAGTCTTATAGTTAGTAGGTACCTCTATATCACCTTACACACTGAAAAATAAAAACATGATGCTTGTACCTCTCTTAAGCCATTTCTTTCTTCATTTAGTCAATTTTTAAAGTCCGTCTTGAACAATCTTAGCAAAATCCACCTTAGCATGCAATAAAATTAAGGAAAGCCCTCAACCCATTCCACTAAAATGAAAACAAATAAGCAATAGGACTAAATAAAATTATGGCATACATTACATGTTGTCTTCAAGCCATTGTACATTATGCTGGTAGGTACACAGTACAATGCTAAATGTCAAAACATACCGCAACATCATCCAGAAAACTGACCCGCAGGATTCGATGCAAAACGTCATTTTCATTGTTCTTTTAACCTCACATACATCAATGAAACCTGACGGAGTTCCGTCCTGTTGCATATATGCGATTGTCACCCTGAATCTCAATAATTGTGAAAAAGAAAACCAAGCATATAGACAACAGCATAATTTTAATGCTTTCCCTTTCAACCGTTATGTTTCCACCTCCAAATGCCCCGATTCTCATTTTACACTTTTAAGATGTTTGTTTTCATTTCTGCTTACCTGATATGTGGCCATCTGAGATTTTAAACTTTTAGCCGTGGCGGTGACTCAAATTTATCACTAATTCTACGCTGCACTTCAGTTTAACAAGCAATAACAACGTATTGCTGATAATGTTAATTCCGCTTACCTCACGGATGATCTTGCAACCCTTGACAGGTCCGATCTGCGAAAACAAGGCACATACAAGATCTTCTGACACCGATGCATCCAGATTTCCAACGTACCTGAAGAGAGAAAAACATATTACACAGATGCATAGTTTGTATTTCCTAACACGTGAACAAGTTCAAAACTGATGAAATATTTTTACTGCAGTGACAGGAGCGCAGCAACTACAGCACAAAAGCAATTTTTACTTACAGTGTTCTTGGATGACTTTCCTCACTCATGACCTGTAAGAGAACGAAAATACACGTAATTAACAGCTCAATAAAACAATTAACGACAGAAATTGCTTAGCCTAGTAGTGTTCATACCTGCCTAGATATCATAATCCGCACCACACAACACTACACAACATGCACACGACAGTCAACGCAACTTTAAAAGACCAAATGTACGCATGCGCAACGTTTGGAATCATGGGACCTGTTTTTCGCGCCACTTGATCAATAGCTAATTATTTTGTATTGCAATTGGTAAATACTTTTAAAACTGCATCAACATTTATGTGGTTCTACATTCCGACTATATGCAATATTTCCCCTGCGTAATACTTTCATATACTTATCAAAGCACGAGCTCAACGAAGAGGAACAGGAGGCAGGAGCTACCCCAAAGTCCCGGGCACGCGGGGTTCTTGCATGCGCATTTCTTGGGCATGAGGACATGAGATGCCCGGGAACTCTTGGCTGCTGTCCCAAAAAATATTCCAAGGCACCCATTGCAAGTGCATACATTTCATATTCCTAATATTATTACCGAAATAGCATAGCAAACTTTCGTGTATAAGCACGTCTTTAAGAGGTCGCATTCTTTAACTGTTTCGTTGTCATGGAAATATCGACTAAATCTGCCGTTTGCATCATTGGAATATAAATGCAACAGGCATTGTCCCCTGAATTTTTCTGTCACTTAAATTTTCATGAAATAATGAAATATAAAGACACTAGTTACATTCTTATAATTCGGAAAGTTCAGCAAAAGATGTCAGAAAAGAAACATATAGAGAATAAATTAAATCCAAAAGAAAAACAGAACTTATACTTTACTTTACTTTATTGAATTTAATGCCCAGATACATGATACATTCTGTCTACTTGTCATACAAATAAGAGAATGTGGAGAGCAGGATAAAACAATCCATTAGTTGCCTCTAAACCTGAATGCATCTAAATGCGATTGAAGTGCATCTGGTGATCATTAAGCAATGACAAAATGAATGCTAAAATAGCATCAGAACTATTTTTCACATTCCGTTCTGAGTGGCAAATGTCATTTTATTCATTCCTCTCTGGTCTGGCATGTTGCCACACCTTTTTTCATGATAAATTGTGATTTAATAACTACATTTTCCAGTTTAGAACAAATGAACCACATTAAGCATAACTGCAAGAATTTTCTTTTCTTTTGACATAATATTCATGAAATTTTTTTAATACAATAAGCAGCACATTTTTGTATATAGTATCTTCATTTTTAGAGACCTCTATTATTTAACTGTAACAAAATTTGACTACCATAGGGCATACAACTGTGTTACATGACAATGTGAAATATATCATAAACAGAACTTTCATGTTATTCCTGCACCTAAACCTCACAAAGACCAAGAAACGTAATGGTTATTGACTTTCAACACTCACCTGTATCTTAGAGACAGCTGAAAAATTAGTGACAAAGAGGTTGCAATTTATCAAGCAGGATGGAACAGGAGGTTAATGTATGTGGTCCACATTTGGGAGATAAAAGGTTCAATCCCTGTAGCCAATCAATCTGACCAAAGGTTTTCCTTGATTGCTAGGCAAATGCTGGTTTGGATTATTTTATCAGCAAATTTTCCTATCATCCCTTTCATTACTATTTACATTTCATTTTCTTCTTCTTCTTCACCGCCAGACCCGGCATAGGGCTGTTTACCCATCCTGGATATGCTATGATCCAGAGTTTGCTCAACAGATTACTAACTCAAGGCATTGGATTGTAAGTCCTACAAAGAGGAGGGTAATCTGTGATAGAAAGGAAGAGATTGCAATTTTACCTAGGAAGAAGCATGTTTTGCCACAAAAAGCAATATGGTACCCACAATTCACTAAGCCATTGTCTCTGTAGTTGCACATTCTACACTTCAGAAATAAACAGCTGTTGCAAGATTTAACATTTCTGAGACATATAACTTAGTTTGTCACCAATTAACTTCTTGCCTACTGTCCGACTGTTTGTTTGGGCCACAGCCTATCAACCCAAATACCAGCTTCATTCACACATGTGCACAGCGGAGGTGGGATATCATCCAACCAAGGATATATGTATCAGCAGCTTGCTTCCTCCGGCCAGAATGTTGGTTTATGGGACCAATAAATTACAACTTGTCAAATACCTCAGGATTCTAAGTGGGCATCAGTTCTATACATGAGCCAAAATATCTCCATTCCACAGATTCAAACCTGCACCATGGTGTTAAACTTAGTTACATTTAATGATAGAAAATGTAATTAATTCATAATTCTTCCCAGATTTCATCTGTTGACTAACAGATTCATCTCCTTACATTTAAAATTTGACAATTCTTTAAACAGATTATCTTTTATGGAGTCTACTTTCAGTCTCATTATAAATGCGATTCATGTTTAAATATCTGCTTTAATAATAATTTTAAATTATATTATGATGACCTTTTAATACATTCTATTTCACACAAAAGCTCTGATGTTGAAGTGTTTTTGGAAGTTAGATGCTTCTTAATGGCTTAGGTTTTAATTAAATTTCTTTTTATCTTAATGGTTTGTATTTAGTTTCTAATCTGAAATTATCTTTCAAAATCAAATCGTTTACGCCAAAACTACAAAATACTTGAGAATTATCTTAAAGCACAAATTATCTTGGAAGCCTTATTTTGAAAAAGCTATTACTAAATCAAATAGAGGTTCAATAACTTCTGACTTATCAGAAGAGGATGAAATGCTATTCAAGCAGCTTTGAAGGCTCTGTTTAATAATATACTTCAACCCATATTTGAATATGGCTGCAACCTACTGTTACTGATTCAATGAAAAAAAGTGAATTTACAATTATATGAACAACTGCTGAATTAATCCTAGGAATTTCCTGAAATACAGAGATTCAAGTCACTTTTAATGAAATGAAGTATTCCAATGACAATCTAGCAAAAGTTCCTTGGTATAAAATGTATCAGTAAGTTTTTGTTAACCCCTCACGATAAATTGCATATCCCCCTTAAAACTCATCACAACAAAATGAAGTCCTATAAGCCAGATGACCTTGACTGTTCTCCTCATAGAAGTTAATTAATCTGTAGAATATTAGAAATGCAACTTGTCAGCTTTAATTTTTTTTTGGAATGGGTTATTTAATTTCATAACACTGTCATAAATATTAAGTTCCCCCCCTCCTTATAACATTTCAGGTCATATCAGTGTTTGTGACATTGGAACAGTTGCTAAGTGGTAAGGATGTTCACTTGTTTATAGCATGCACATGCACACACTCTCTCTCTCTCTCCTACTTCCACATTCTATGGAGGATAAGGTATAATCCTTGCTAAAAAAAACATCCTCCCCACCCAAACCAACCAGGAATGGAACCTGAGAGCTTTGGATTTAGAAGCTAGCAAGCTAACCACCAGACCATCTGTCAATCAGTTTCAAAAATCTTAAGATTGTTACAAACCTAATTCATTTTCTGAATTCACTAAAAAATTATCCATCCAAAATTGGAATTGTCTTTTACATTTGAATCCAAAGACATGTCCTATGGTGTTAGCACTACTTTTTGGAGTCAAAATTTGTATCTCCAAAGATTAATATATCTCCATAGATAACCATTGGTGCATTTATTCTGCTATAGCTCTGGCTATCAAAGTTACCATTTTTTAAATCAAATAGAAAAACAATATATTAACAGATACCACCACCAAATGAAGTTGGTAATTTAAGAACATTGTTAAAAGGCTGTACCTATTAGAAGGTGAAATAAAATTTGTTATTGACTATGCTCATAATGATAGAATTTCACCTAAACTGTTTTGGTTCCCTTACCACTCAATTATTTCAGGATGACATAGCAAGGACTTTAGCAAAAAAAATGTAGAGCTTCTGGAACCATTTTCAGTATGCATTTACAAATTAATAATGTTAAATTTATAACCTGAATTTGTTTAACCACGAGAATCATCTTATTTTTAAAACACCCATTATCAATTCTTTTTTTATTTGGGCTTAAGATTTTCTTTTAAAACTTTAGTTGAATAAAAATAATTTATCTTTACCGAATGATCATGTGTGGAATAATTTTAGTCAGTGCAAGAAGCAAAATAATCCACTTGCTTTAATGCTTCAAGATCAATAAACAGAATTTATTTATTAATTTTAATAACATGAAACCTCAGTAGTAGTGCAGAGTTTAATTTAATAGTATTGAATTGATTTGTTGCATAATAGTTCACTTTCACTTGTTAAATGTAGGACATGCTTTGGAAACCATCACTTTCATAATCATAGTTGTAGGTTGATTGGCATTAAAGTTGAGGTTATTTCCTAGCATTTCCACCAGCAAACTACTCTTACTATTCACAAACTGCTAACATACATTCAGAACTAACAGAATCATACAGAAATTTCACAGAACTGTGCATCACAAAACTTTTAGAATTTTAGTGGGAAGGCTCACCTATAAAAATTCATTCTAGCTATGGCTTACCTTCTTTCGCCACTTCTAATAAATATGTTTATGGGAGCCTTTCATAAACACTCAGAAATGTTATTTCAAACCATTTTCAAAGTTTGGTATTACTATGCAAACATATCTTTGTTATTGTGTTCAATGAAACCTGTTTAAGATGCTTTAACATCTCCAAACATACAAGACCAAAACATTAATTCCACTGTAGAAATGGTACAGATGAATGCCTTCCATTTTTAGACATCAAAGTCAAAACAATAACAAAGTTTTGGCATATTCAGAAAACAAACTCACACAGATAACTGCATCAAGAAAAAGAGCTATAAACCCAAAGCTCATTAGCATACAATTTTCAACATTCTGCTCCACTGTTATGTTAATATTGCACAGAACAAGGAAAAATGTTGCAAGGAATAATCGCACAGCCCTCATCAATTCCTTCAGTCCATAAACAGTAGACTAAAACAGCATGTGTAGAGAAAAAAAAAATCTAATGTGTTACATTCACATGACTTTCTCTACCCTCTATCACTTATTAATGGGTATACAAATTATTCTTACCAAAGCTTATTTTCCCATCTACTTCATTTTAATTGTGATAAATCTTTCTGGAAATAGCTGTATTACACATATTGTTATAGATACAAATGGAATAGTGATAGTCAAATGTTTTAGAACTAAATGCTATACGCTGGCTTTGAAATTTCATATTCTTTCCATGACATCATGAACGACAGAAAATCAGCAGGACTTTAAAAGAATGGCTAAGTATTGAACAAATCGAACCATAAATAATGGATATCTCGGAAATGGCTTATGCCGCAAAAAAGAATTATTTAAAATAAATTGAGTGTTTTAAAGAAATCTACATTTTCTGTGAAATACCTACATTTTCATCTATTGTTTAACATTTACCAGTTATACAAGAATATGCCAAATTCCTTCCAAATTAAGAGAACCTCAAAGGCTGCTCCCAATAAATTTCAAGATATGCATTTTAATTGTCATGTAAGTATTTTTAATATAAGATATTTCAATCAAAATCGATAGAGCCATTTTTTAGGAAATAAAATTTTTGAAAACTGTTCCATGTAAAGGGTAGTTTGGGGTATGGGGAGTTTCTCGAAAATCTTTGTATCGCATTTCTGAAAGGTGCTAAGCTTAAATACCAAGTTTGGTATTTATCCAACTTTTCATTTTGAGTTCTGCTGTTCTCTCTCTTTCTCATGCACGCGCACGCACACACACACACACTTTTCCTAAAAAAAATTTGGAGGGGGCCTCAAAACATGTATTTTGGTGAAACCTTGGTATCAAAATTTTGGGTGGAATGCATTATCTTCTCTACTATGCACATGGTAGAGGCAGTAAAAAAAAGAAATAAGCATTACCACCATCTTGATGTACTAAAGAAAAAACAAATTCAGAAACTTCACCTACCAAGGCCATCAGCTATGAACACATAACAAATTATATAAAGTTTTTCAAAAAACAAGTTTTCTCTTCTAATCCTCCAGAATAAAAATATATGGAATATACTCGTAGATATGCAATAGAAATAAATTGCTTTCAGCTTCTCACACACTTCCATTCCAACACCACCAGTAGATTTATAGTTCATGGAAAGGACAGCATTCCAAACATGTCCTATGTTTAATAAGTATAGTTGAAGTACAGAGTGAGCCAAAAGACTCTGAACCGGCTATGCAGTGTTTTTCCTGTCTGTGTTCTCAGCACTCGTTACCATCTGCCGCTATCATAGAAAGGCGCAAATGAAACCATACAACATTTTTAAAACTACTTTTAAAGGCTTTACTTAACAACTTTACGAAAGGAGATGCTGAAACTGGACACCATTATTGTCCAAACATTTTTGGCACCTCTTTAGGAAACTATCCATCACTCACCATAGTTCACATTGAGAAATTTCCTGGCAGATATTTTGTTTTAATTCTTCCAGGGTGTGTGGGTTTGTCTTGTACACTTTATGTTTTAAGTTATCCCGGAGGGGTATTTTATGAACAATATTACCGGCTGCACAGTGTTTTTCCACTGGGTGTGTGGAAATATAATAAAAACATGATAACACACTGCTGCTATAAACAAAGTCACGCAGTTGTGGTTTTGCTGTGCAGTATGAAGTGCAGTTTTGAGTTGACAGTGATGTGATGTGGTTCAGCTATTACGAGTTATTTATTATTTTGGCCTGTATTTAGTCACAAAGTATATTATGGCTCAGTATATGTTTTCTACTGCACAGCGTGTATTTATTTATGATTTGTATGTGTTAACTCAGTCAGCTTGACAAGTGAAAGTAGGATTTGCGGAAAGATTTCCAGGTGTAAAAGTTCCAGGCCGTACAACAATCCTTGAACTTTACAGTAAATTTCAGGCCACCGGAAGTGTTCAGGCTAAGAAATTAAAAGACGGCATTCGGTTCTTACCGAAGAAACATTAGACGACATCGGTCATCGTTTGGAAAATTCCATGATAGATAGTTTCCTAAAGAGGTGCCAAAAATATATAGACGACAGTGGCCAGTTTCAGCATTTCCTTTCATAAAGTTGGTATGTAAAGCCTTTAAAAGTAGTTTTAAAAATGTTGTATGGTTTCATCTGTACCTTTCTATGATAGCAGCAGACAGCAATGAGCGCCGAGGACGTGGACAGGAGAAACAACGCACAGATGGTTCGGAGTGCTTTGGCTCACCCTGTATATTGTTACAAATAAAATCAAAATTACAAAAATAATTAAGATTTACTGTAGTTTTCAAAACTGAGATTGAGAATTGCTCACTTCCACTCTTTTTGTACAAATTGTGCATGAATAAAAAATGTGGCAGCTATGGTAACCTGCAACACACCCCTTGGATTTGTGAATCTTAATAAAGAAAATCTACAGTTGTTACAATCATTATATAAAAACTCTTGCATTGCACTCACATGCCTTCCTCTACTCACTCTTCTACAAACTGTTCTTATAAATCCTTATACTTCTAAAATTTCTTGTTAATCGAGATAAGCTTTCATTACACTTTGTTGTAGGTATAAGGAGGATATAGTAGGCCACAATTAATCAGATGTTTTGAAAGGTGGTTTGCTATGCAATGACTTTGAAATTCTATGCTCTTTGCACAAGAAAAAACATATAGCAAATTGCCACTTGAAAAAAGTAAAAGCACTTGATAATTCACACTAACAACAAAGAATGTCTAGGAAATGGTTAATGCCACAAAAAGATGTTGATATAAGTTGTGTGCTTTAACAAGATCTACACTTTTTGTGTAGCAACATTTTCTCTCTCTTACTGTTTACCAATTATATAAAAATCCCTCAAAATTAAATGGACTTCATTGGCTATTCCCAGAAAATTCAAAATATACATTTCATATGTCATGCAGATATCTTAAACATTTAGTATTTTAGTTAAAATAATTAAGCCATTTTTGAGAAAATCAAAAATAACAAAAGCTTTTCCATGTGAAGGGTAGTTTAGGATGGGGGATTTTCTTGAAAATTGTGTCGCATCCTTGAAAGATGCTGAACTTAGATATCACTTTCTATTTAACACACTTTACATTTTTGAGTTATGCTGTTCACATGCACACTCTCATGCAGACCTTTTTCTAACGATGTTTTTTTTTTTTTTCTTTCTTTCTTTCTTTCTTTTTAATTCAGGGGGCCTCAAAACATACACTTCCAGTGAAATCTCAATATCAAACTTTTGGGTGGAATGCAATACCTCCTCTGCTTACTACAGTTAAATAGAGAAAGTAAGATCATCTTGGTCCCATCAGAATTACCAATATTATAATCTAGATTAGTTTTTGCTTTGCTTATTTTTTAAAACAAGAGTTTTAAGTACCTAAAGTACAAATTCTATAACCCTGATTAAACCTTAGTAAGAGGTAATACATGTAACTTGCTCCAATTGCTTACAATGTATAAATCAGCCTGTATGTTATTTCCAAGGTTTGTTTAGCATAGCATAGTTAAGATTTGATTACTCTAGCACTGTTTTTTGCTTTTTTTCCTTTCTTTCCTTCTCTCTAACAATTGTTAGATGCCACAATTCTAATGTAAACAATAGTCTCTTTCCTTAGAGTTGTCAGCCCATTAGGACTTTGTGTATACATAATTAAATAAAAACATTATGATCTGTCACATTGCAACATTCACAATAAGAAGAGGAATTAAAACAAAATGAATCACTCATATACTTAAGAACAATGATGAGAGGACTTTTAGTTCTTATTGCTTCACTTACCTAAACCTTTTAGGACATGTTCCAAAAACTATTGTTTGCATCATCTCATCAACTGCCAGTATTGTGTGAATCTATGATAAGAGACATCTAATGTCCCCCCTGTGGAGGTGTGGTGAACCCGAAGATTCATTTGGTATATCATAGCTCTTGAGAACATGTTCAAATCTTTTTATGGAAGCTTTCTCTCAGATGCCAAGGTCAGTGGCTCAAAGTACAAGTTTTAACAATTTGAAGTCTCTGCTAAATTGTAGTTTTTATTCCAGAAGTGCACAACCACTGCAAATCATCAGTTTGTTTATGAAAAATATTTCTCATTTGAAAGCAAGGGTCAGATTTTTTAAAAATTTGTTATTTTCAGTTTTCGAAACATTCTGCATGTCACTATAACTTAAGCCCTTCATTTCAAGTTGGGGAGGAGAATTAATGCAAGCAATTAGTTTAGCTGAAAAGTCCTAATATAATGCAGATCTTTACTGGTCAAGAATGTTAGTGTAGGTCTCAAGAATTCTCTTTAAGTCTGGACGTTTATGATACCACACATGACAAATGCTGATGATGCATGCTATAAGCACACAAACGACATTCCGTGCAAATTCGAAAAGCACTGCAGGGGGTTTCCTATTCTCCAAGTTATGCTGTTTGGCATATGATCAAAAATGTTAAAAGGAAGAAAGGAAAAAGAAAAAGGAAGAGTTAGATCTTAAATATTTTATTACACAAGTAGAGATTATGTCCGAGCTTCAGAATTATTTAAAACTGGTGTCTAGTACTCAATGAACTATATCCAATGTTTTTGTGCTATAAGCTAGAGATAACGATAATAATAATGCTATGCCAAAAGATGAACAGAGAAAACACCAACCAAAGCATTTAAAATAAACCTGAGCTTTACTCATAAAATACAATTTACATGAATTAATTTGAAGTAATACATACAGGTTTTGTGTGCTACATTGCAATTGATTAGCTTAACAGAAATCATTCTAAAACAATGTACACAAAACAAAAGAGAAAATTAAACAAATAAAAACAAATGGAAATCACGACTGACTTGTGATGGATTAAGTAGAACTTGAAAAGAAATGCACTCTTTTATCACAGCTCCCTCAACCAATTAAATAGTGAGATATTTTTTATAAACTGAAGAGTACTTAACAATATTTCAAAGGTTAACCATGTCTACCAACAGCATTATATCTCATGATGATACCTCAAGAATAATGCACTGTAAAAATGTAATATATACAACACAATATATAATTTAATTCCCATCATTTATCTTAGGTATCATCATGGATACAAAAATTATATCCACACTTTATTTTTCAACACAACCTCTTTTTTTTTTTTCATTCTGCTTTCTTCTTTATTTATATATAATACAAACATTTTATTCACAACAAACATTAAAGCTTTAAGATTTCTTCACAAAACCACTAATTGGTGGGGGGCCTAGATTTTTGTTTTCTGACATAGGTGCAGTGGGATCCATGCCCAGATTTATTTGCTGGTTTACGGCTGGTAAGGATGTAGTTCTTAAGCTGAATGGTGGTGGTGCCATGCCTGGTGGACTGGTAAGATAAGCAGCAGTACCCTGAACATCCAATGTGTAGGTGTTTGTCTGTGGTTCAGGCTGAGATTTCACACCGAGGTCTTCCATTCCCCCCAGGATTGCACTTTCTGTTGGAGTGCGAGACGTTGACTGTATCGGAACTTGGCTATCTGCTGATATGCCCATCATGGCATAAATTTCCTTCAGGATCATTAGCATTGTGTCTTCAGACTCCCTGAAATAAAGAGCTTGCTTTTAACAGTTTTCTTACACAGTGTAACTATGATATAGGGATATACACAAACATTAGTGAGGCTCAGCAAGCCCTTTGGCCAGTTACATTAATATGTACTTAAGTGCAGATAATACTAACTACTGGTGAACAATTATCCAGGAATAGGAAGTGAAATGGGAACCAGAACAGTAACAAAACAGAAAGGTGGAAATGCCATACAAATCAAAAGGAATGGAAAGCAGCAATCCTAATCTCAATTTGATTAGTGTGAGTTCATCATTTTGTAAGCATATTGCACTATAAACTGGGACGGGAAACCAGAATGAGAACAGATAGTGAAAGGCTTAAGTATTTGATTCACTGTCAATACCAAAGTGGAAAATCTGTTTTTTAGACTCAGATATAGTTTAAAATAGAGAGTTGAGGGTTGTTACACTACATCACTATGATAATCTTACTTGAACGCGTTTCGGGAGACAGCTTGTCCCCATCGTCAGCATTCTCTCTCAGTTGAGAGAGTGATGTGTCATTCTCTCTCAGTTGAGAGAGAATGCTGACGATGGGGACAAGCTGTCTCCCGAAACGCGTTCAAGTAAGATTATCATAGTGATGTAGTGTAACAACCCTCAACTCTCTATTTTAAATTATGACACATCACTGTTACAAGCTTCTAAATCTTCAAAAATTGAGCAGATATAGTTTGTTTATAGCTGAAGGGTGACATTTTTTCATCTGAATACAGGTCAGTCAACTGAAATTTCAATACAGTGCATTTTTAAAAATGCAGCGTGGTTAAATGTCTATGATTCTTAAACTAAATGCTGTTACTGATAAGAGAACTGAAACTTAGAATGGAAGCAGGTACATTTTTCAGAAGCATTCCAGTTTTGTTTTTTTCAAACTTGCTACTAAAGATAGTATACTAGTTATTATGGGTGATGGTCTTCTGAACATCTTCTACAAGGAAGATAGCCATGCACAATAAATATACATTATGCTATGAAACCTGACTGGTTATTCTGTTTATACAGTCCTGGGCTCCAGAAAGTTTGCCATTGATTGTGCAGCTCCCATTCATAAATAAGTGTTTTAACCTTTTCCTGTTCAAGTTCCTGTTTCTGGGCAATTGTACACATGCTTAAAATTTATTTCATATTGACTTCAAATGTGAGATAACTGCATGCTTTTTATTTATTATAGTTATGAGCATGTAGAACAGATTACCCTATGATCCCACTTTGTTGATATAAGTGAATTTAAAATTAATGTGCAGTTGAGGAGTATTAAGACCTTATCATCAGCCACCTGGTGACTCTGAAACACTTCGTTACTATCACTGTGTGACTCATGAATTACTTCATGATCATTGCATTGTGACTCATGAGTCACTAGGTGACCATCAACTGGTGACTCATGGGATATCTCATGACTTTCATCTTGTGACTCAGACACTTTGTAACTGTAACCTGGAAACTCAAGTCATTTTGTGGCAGTCACTTGGTGACTTATGAGTTACTTCATGAAAGTCAGCTGGTAATTCAAATCATCACTTTGTGGTTGTCACCTGGTGACTCGTAAATCACTTCATGGTTGTCACCTAGTGACTCATTAGTCACTTTGTGACTGTAACCTGGTAACTCATGAGCAACTATGTGACCATCACCAAATGCCTCACAAGTCACTTCGTCATTGTTATTTTTGGAACCTGTGGAGATAAGAAGGGCAGATATCAAGGTTGTGATTCATTTTATATGGACCATTGGACTTGAGTAATGCCTAGTATAAGGGGCATAAAAGGGTTCTAAGAGCCTATATGCAAACCTATCTAAGAGGTCATTCAGAGTTTATCATCACCACCACCATAATCATGATTATTATTACTGTCACTGTGACATTCACCTGTTGACTCATGAGTCATTCTTGACAACTACCTGATGAACATGAGTTACTTTGTAATTATTATCTTGTGGCATGAGTCTCTTCATTTCAGCGAATAGTAACATGAGTAATTTTGACAATTCTTGCATGCATGTGTAAAGTCTGTTAAGTCAGAAAATAGCCCATATTGAGTTTACAGCATATTGTTATCCAACAAAAAAATCTGCGTCTTTGTGTATAGTTGGTCAAGTCATTGCTAAATATACAGCACAGATATGGCATTATGTCTCTTGAATTATTTTGTGAATTGAACATTTTATCTGTAAAGACAGTTAAGTGAGAATTGGATGACTTGTCCAACTTTACACTACTTTAATTAAGTGTACATACTCATGTAAGTTAGAAATTTTAATTACTTCTAGCTATCACGACAATTTTTCCCTATATATAGTTGTGAATTATATGCTATTAAAAAGGCACTAGAATACGCTTTGGAAACTGCACATAGTAACTCTTACATAGTTATCAGTGACTCTCTAACAATTTAAAATAGAGAGTTGAGGGTTGTTACACTACATCACTATGATAATCTTACTTGAACGCGTTTCGGGAGACGGCTTGTCCCCATCGTCAGCATTCTCTCTCAACTGATATTTGCCGGTCATCGTCTGGGGGATGTGTGTGGTTTGTGGTGTTCTCTGGTGCTGGGCTGATGAACCTCCAAAGGCTGTTGGGTGGCGGCAGTTCAAAATTCATTAGGTGATTCCTGTGTTTGACAATATGTATTTTTTCCCAGATGTCCAATTCATTGCTGCTGTTGATCGGTTTTAAGAGTTTTATGTTTGGAGTGATATCATGGTTTGAAGACCAGAAATGATGTGCTACTGCTGATTTATCTTGCTGCTTTTGGTAAATGCATCTCATATGCTCTTTAAGTCTTATTTCAAGATTTCTTTTTGTTCTTCCTATATATACCAGGTTACATTCATTACAATCAATTTGATATATGCCAGCTGATTTATCGTTGGGGATAGGATCTTTTGTTCTGTTGCATAGTAGTTTCTGTATGTTGTGGTTATTCTGTGGAGACAGGGTGATGTTGTATTTTTTGAAAATCCTTTGAAATTTATGATGTGTCCAAGGGTGATAAGTGAATTTTCTATATGCTTGTGGTTTTTGTTGTCTGAGTAATGTAGTCATTTGTTGGATGTATTTCTGTCTTTCAAACCTTTTTATCTTCTTATCTATTGTTTTTTTCTGGTATCCATTCATAGTGGCTATGTTGATAATGTAATACATATTGTCAAACACAGGAATCACCTAATGAATTTTGAACTGCCGCCACCCAACAGCCTTTGGAGGTTCATCAGCCCAGCACCAGAGAACACCACAAACCACACACATCCCCCAGACGATGACCGGCAAATATCAGTTGAGAGAGAATGCTGACGATGGGGACAAGCCGTCTCCCGAAACGCGTTCAAGTAAGATTATCATAGTGATGTAGTGTAACAACCCTCAACTCTCTATTTTAAATTATGACACATCACTGTTACAAGCTTCTAAATCTTCAAAAATTGAGCTTAAATTGGACTTACAAGTCTATAAGAAGCAAAGAATAAACATCGATATTGCCGCACGTAACAACTAAAGAATATGGAGGTAAGCACAGATTTACACAGATTCAACGGAAACTTTGGAATTAAACAGGACATTAAATTATACTTAAAACTAGAAATCAAAAAGAAAATCACGGCTGCAAACATAAGATTCCTAAATCTTTGCTTAAAACACAAAGTTACGCCAAACTTCGTTAGAAAATACGTAAAATTTAATCACAATGTAAAGCATCAAACAGCAGCAGACAAGAAAGTAATTGAAATAGAAAAGAACAAACATTATGCAAATTTACAGGATTTGGACCTTAGAATCTATGAACTACACTTATGGTTACCGAAAGTTTTAGGAATACCCTTATGGGAAAATTTACGGTCAAATTTCCTTACGCAACTTAGCAAGAAAATGAGCGCCAAAACAATGAAACTGAAAAAGAAACTAAACAACCTTATATTCAAACAAAAAAACTCCCTGGAATACCGGGAAAAATCTCCTAGACATAACCAAAAACGGAAATCAACATATAAACATAACCTAAACAATGAACCTACCACAGGCCAATATGTAGTTAACCTCTCAAAAGAACCATTCACCAGCACTGAGCTATCTGTCTTGAACAATGGCCTAAAAACATGTTTCAACTTCACAAAAAATACAGAAAACTTTGTTGCTGATATTGAAATAGCCTCCAACCACCTTACAGATAAGGATAAAAGTTTAATACAATCACAGTGTGAACCAATATTGGACCAGATACAAGCCCAAAAACACCACTACGTACCACATCAAAAAATTATCAAATCTCTAAAGTCAAAACCTGTAGTATACACCAAAGCAGACAAAGGAAACACATTAGTGATATTAAACCAAGATGATTATGAATCTAGAGTTATGCAATTACTACATAACCCAGAGTACATAGAAATCAGCAAAAATCCATTAAAAGAATGCACCAAGTCACTCCAGAATACATTGATAGAAACCAAAACATTAACAAAAGCCGAAAAATCCAGAATTAAACCAGATTTTCCCATCATACCTAGGTTATATGCTCTACCAAAAATACACAAACTCGGCAACAAAATGAGGCCCATAGTGAATAACATAAACTCTCCCACATATAAACTAGCAAAATGGCTTTCAAATACCTTCAACTCCATGCCTATGTTCAAAAGTCTTAGCATAAAAAATTCTTTAGAATTAACCAGTCACCTTTCAAATATAAATATATCACCCACAGACATGATGGTATCATTTGATGTCACTGCACTCTTCCCAAGCATACCAAAAGAAGAATTATTACCACTCCTAGAAAATTGGATATTAAACAATGGCACACCTAGAGCACAAACAGAAGATTACCTGAAACTAACAAAATTATGTCTGGACCAGAATTTCTTTTCATTCCATCACAAAATCTTTAAACAAACCTCAGGCCTAACTATGGGAAACCCCCTTTCACCATTTTTAGCAGAACTATATATGAGCCATTTTGAATCCCATATTACAAAATCTTTCCCACTTCTATTCAAAACCTGGTATAGATATGTAAATGATATTTTTGCTATTGTTCCAAAAAAACTTTCAGAAGATGCTTTGAAATTATTAAATTTACAAAAAAGATCTATAAAATTCACAATGGAAAAAGAAGAAAATGGCCAATTACCTTACCTAGACATCAGGATCATCAGAAATAATGCACACAACAAACTAACATTTGGCATTTACAGAAAACCAACGCACACAGAAAACTACATTAAAAATAATAGCTACAATCCTACAAGCCACAAACATGCAATTTTAAATAGTATTACAAACAGGTTAGTACATATACCAATGGAGAAAGAGGAATACCAGAAAGAATACCAACACATTATCAACATAGCCACTATGAATGGATACCAGAAAAAAACAATAGATAAGAAGATAAAAAGGTTTGAAAGACAGAAATACATCCAACAAATGACTACATTACTCAGACAACAAAAACCACAAGCATATAGAAAATTCACTTATCACCCTTGGACACATCATAAATTTCAAAGGATTTTCAAAAAATACAACATCACCCTGTCTCCACAGAATAACCACAACATACAGAAACTACTATGCAACAGAACAAAAGATCCTATCCCCAACGATAAATCAGCTGGCATATATCAAATTGATTGTAATGAATGTAACCTAGTATATATAGGAAGAACAAAAAGAAATCTTGAAATAAGACTTAAAGAGCATATGAGATGCATTTACCAAAAGCAGCAAGATAAATCAGCAGTAGCACATCATTTCTGGTCTTCAAACCATGATATCACTCCAAACATAAAACTCTTAAAACCGATCAACAGCAGCAATGAATTGGACATCTGGGAAAAAATACATATTGTCAAACACAGGAATCACCTAATGAATTTTGAACTGCCGCCACCCAACAGCCTTTGGAGGTTCATCAGCCCAGCACCAGAGAACACCACAAACCACACACATCCCCCAGACGATGACCGGCAAATATCAGTTGAGAGAGAATGCTGACGATGGGGACAAGCCGTCTCCCGAAACGCGTTCAAGTAAGATTATCATAGTGATGTAGTGTAACAACCCTCAACTCTCTATTTTAAATTATGACACATCACTGTTTCAAGCTTCTAAATCTTCAAAAATTGAACTCTCTAACAACCTTAAATGCAATACAAGACATGTTCTTCACCAATAGTATTGTAAACGAAATACATAATCTTGTTACCATCCTTTATAACTTAGAAGTCACTCAATTTCATGTGGATACCATCTCGTAAAAACATACCCGGTAATGAAAGAGCCAATACTGCAGCAAAACAAGCTACAGAACTACCAACACAAGATACTGATATCAAAATACCTCTCCAAGAAGCAGTCACACACTTTATGAAGAAAATACACAAAGAATGGCTGACCAGCTGGATGAACAATTCTACAGGTAAATTTCATGATGTATGTGGAATTTCAACTCAAGAATATCCAATAAGACAACTACAGCGGCGAAACCAAATTGTAATATCCCGACTAGAATTGGGTATACTAAACTGACACACTCTTATTTGTTAAATAAAAGCTCTCCACCAATTTGTGAAACATGTAAAACAGCATTAACAACTAACATATCCAAAATTTTAAAATCAACGTAGTCGGGATGGTATGCCCAGAAATATTTCTGCAGCACTCAATGATGCAACTTTCATCCAGAAAGTAATTGTTTTTCTTAAATTAATTAATATCCATCAATACATTTAACCAAATTGTAACCTGTATATATACATAATGTGTAAGTATTATACTGTAATTCAATAAGTAAACAACTGTACATGAAAGGTCATGATAAAACCTAGGAAGGTTAAAACAACCCTAAATAAAACCTTTTTTTAAAAAAAAATTTAGAAGCTTACTTCTCACATCCCCCATGGCCTGTCCCCCTTGGAGGGGGGGTGTTTTCTTTGAGATTAATATCAGCTACTTAATTTATTTAAAGGTGAGTCAGAATTGTTACACTAACATCACTTAAGTTTACTCACTTAACATGTTTCGGGAAACAGTTGTTCCCATCCTCAGAAGCTAAATTCCGACTCACCTTTAAATAAATTCAATAACACATCACTGTTTCTATCTTATTTTCAAATATCAGCTACTTAGTTTCTAAACAACAATGAGTTTCATAACGTGCACTAAGAAACAACAATGGACATTTTCCTCATCAGAAAATATAACCTTTGTTCATTGCTGTTGCTGCATTCAGCTGTAAATCATGTTTTCAAGAGGTAAGCTGTTAGTTTCGTTGGTTACAAAAAATTACTCCGAAGTAAATTCTAGTAAATTTCAACATGAACAAATCATAAGACAGATTACTGAATGTTCAGAAGAGTAACAAGGATCCTAATTTCAATCCAGATTATTATTCGAGCCCACATTCAGATTCCAATATTGTAAACTAGAGGAGAAGAGTCCAAGAAAGTTATTTAAGAAAGACCATGCTACACAAGTCGGAAGAAAAAAAAAGAAAGTGTGGAGGTGCTAAGAACAACAAGAATGAAAATGTTACACCAAAGTTAAATGAAAGAGAACTGTATGAGAAGAACAAAGGTACGAGTAACACTAAAGTTGACACAGAAATTCAGGACTTGCAGCCCACTTTTTTGAATGAAGATGTGCATGATCAATGTGATGTGTTAAGTCAAGTTCAAGAAAAACGAAAGGAAACTAATAATATGACACATGATTTAGTGACAAAGAGAGGAAATAAGGGTAATACAGGAAAAGTGAAAGAAAGAAAGCAAGAAACACAGGACAGTAATATACAACTAAAACAGGAAAAACAGTTAAGGGAAAGTATTAAACCACTTGTAGCATGTAGAATGAAATGTAAAGAAAGATTAAGAGATGAATATACAGCAGAACTTCACAAGGACTACTGGAGAATGGGGAGCTTCGACATACACGTACTGTACATTTCCAGTTTGATAGAAATTGAGGAAAGTCATTCTACAAGAATAAGAACAGAAGACTCTAATAAGCAGTGATTTAGACAGATCACTGCCAAATATAAAGTAAATGTCAATGGAAAATGTGAGTCTGTGTGCAAAACATGTTTTCTTAAAATGTACGGTGAAACTGCAGTTTCATTGAAACAGTAATTTAGAAGAAAAGGTCACAAATGTCTGGAATTCCACCTGAAGACATCAGAGGAAAGCACTCTCCTATATCTATATTGCCTGATGATAAACTGGACCAAGTTCTGAACCACATCCTCTGCATACCTACTTATGAGAGCCACTATAGAAGAAAAAAAAAATCAGAGAAACTGTATTTACCAAATTACATTACTTTGTTAGACCTTTACAGGGAATATGCAGCAAAATTCCCAGAGAACCAAGTGAGTCATAGAATTTATGAATCTGTCTTCCATGACATGAGCAATGCCATTAAAAAACCAAAAACGAACACATGTCCAATGTATGACAAGCTTCAATTGAAAATGAAATTATTATCTGAAGATGACGACGAACAAATGTTACAATGGGAATGGCAGGATCACACTGGGAAGACTAAATAGCATATGAGGAGAAAAGAAAACACATGGAAATGTCTTAAGGAAATTCAGGGAGGATAACTATCACTTTCGAACTGCAATAATGCCTTCCAATGCCAGCTGTCACCACTTCAACTGCAGTCTACAAGAGACAGCGTTGGATGCATAATTTAACACTGCACAACTGCAAAACACAGCAAGCACACTGTTTTATATGGCACGAGGGCCAGGCAGCCAGAGGAGCCAATGCAGTAGTTTCTTACATGTATAAGTATCTGATGAGATTTTCACCTGATATACGTCATGTAACAATGCACTCAGATTCCTGCCAAGGACAAAATAAGAACAGTCATATGGCTGTAATGTGCATGATTGCAAATTTTAAATTCTGGGTCATACCTATATAGACAGTGATGGTGATCACAGTTTGATTGAAAAGAAACAGAAGTATGCATTACCAATACATCATTGACATGACTGGGCTCAATTTGTTCACAGGAAGAAAACACCATTTCATGTCACAGGAATGTCCAATGCACACTTCCTTGACTTAAAAGTTTACTGTTTCTATTAGTATACTGTTATCATAAGTTAAAGCTGTTTTAAAATTATGGCTTTTAAATAAAGGCTGATTCACAATAACCGGGAACGGAAAGCAGAACGAGGACAAAGTAAAAATACATATATTACAGTATGAGCATTCACAATTCATGGGAAGCTTTCCTGGCTCACAGGAATGGCATATTACACTCTTCACTGTAGAAATTAATCAAAGCAGTCATGATATGAAACAGCCACTACAGCTCCCTCCAGTCCCAAGCTGGGAAAATGAACCCAGAAGATATTCCAGAAAATGTGTATCCTGACTCCCTCAAATTCACTGAGCATTGGTTCCTCTAGTGAAAGCAGCACTTATAGTTTGTTTATATGCAACTCTAAACTGGACATTGCCTCAAAAAAGAATAGCAAAACTGGTAAAAATTAATAGCAAATCATATAAAACAACAAATAACTTTAATGTGTGCTATTAATAAAGAAATGTTGCTTGCTATGACACTGTTGATGCAGGAGTTGGAAATAATAATGGATCAGCATTTAGAATGTTTTTGCTGTCAAATTTTGATGTTGGCTAACATTATATTGGCTGAATTGGACGCAGGTGAAAAGATATCATGGATCAGTTACAAACAGATGACGTCCCAATGCGCAAAATCTACTTTCCACTTTGCTATCATATGGTTATTGATAGCTTTGCCATTCTTGTTCCCAGGGTATTGTGAAGCAAAAAGCTACATGTTGTTTTGCTTCCTGTTTCCATTATGGTTTCTATTCTAGGGTTATTGTGACCCAGCCCCCCTCCCCCTATGCTAGTAATATTATATATTTTAATTTGTTTTCTTTTTGACCATGACCAATGCTGTTTTGTGTTTAGTCTTGGCAAACAAATAACTGACTGAATGGTTGAATAATGATTCCCATTTATACGGTTTTAATGGTGGAAGCATAAAAATAGGGTTTTATTATACTTGAATTGTTGAAAAATTTATAGAAATAATACATAACAAGATAAGTTATATGCAAGTTCATTTCATAATCTATTTCTTTCTCTGCTGTCAGCAAACTTGCAAAATCATGCAAGTTTTGCAAGTTTTCATAATTAGTTTAGCAGAAGTAAAACTATTTCTGCTTTCACTGTTGATGAATTAATGATCAAAGTTCATCAAATTACTAATATTAAGGCCAATTTTATTTTAAAAAAATGCTGTACAACCAGTACTTTGCTTAAACAGCGAAAGTAAATTCTTTCACACACACAAACATGCAGTACTAAACAGCCTAACACATAGACTGGTATATAACCCCTTAAATAAAAAAGAATACCAGTTAGAATACCAGCATATAGTAGACACAGCATTACATAATGGGTACAACAAAACAACTATTGACAAAAAAATTGCAAAATTCAAACGACAGATGCACATCAGAAACACAACAAATCTCAGCCAGCAAGATAAAGAGCTAAAGTTCAAGAAATTCACATACCACCCAGGAACATTTCACAAATTTAAGAAGATTTTCATGAAACATAACATCAGCCTAGCTCCACAGAACAAATTTAACATAGAGAAATTACTTTGTAACAAGTTAAAAGACCCCATTCCACAAGACAAAAAAGCTGGTATCTATAAAATCAATTGTTCAGATTGCAATAAAGTATACATAGGTAAGACAAAAAGAAACCTAGAAACTAGGCTAAAGGAGCACATGAGATGTATTAAATACAAACAAATGGACAAATCTGCAGTTTCACACCATTTTTGGACCACTAATCACAACATCAAACCCAATATTACATTAGTCAAACCAGCCAAATTTGCAGCCGAATTAGATGCATGGGAGAAGATCACCATTCTAAAACACAACACACATCTAATGAATTTTAATTTGCCGCCACCAAACCCTCTCTGGAAGTACATTTCTCCACCACAGGATCCAGTCCAAAAAACGGAAACACCAACAACATGGGCCAGTCGAATTAACTTCTGAGGATGGGAACAACTGTTTCCCGAAACATGTTAAGTGAGTAAACTTAAGTGATGTTAGTGTAACAATTCCGACTCACCTTTAAATAAAAAAAATAAATTCTTTTGTTTATCCACCATAAAAAGAATAAAATGCTAAACTAACAAGTTTATTGATATTATTTGCTTTTCTTACCAATAACACACATGAGTCTTCATAACAAACAGATATTCATTGAAACTCTCTAATGGAGCTTCCTGAAGGACATAGTCGATCCTTCTGCCTCCATTCAGTAGCCCCACACAAACATCTAGGTCAGCTTCTGCATCAGTTCCAGAGGAACTGTCAGTCTCTTGTTGTTTTATTTGCTCTTCCAGAACCTTAGCAAAAAAGGTTATTATGTTTTTAGTCTGTGTTTACACAGTATAAACTAATACATGTCAATAGAAGGCAGGGTTGTAAGGAAATAATTGAACCAAATGCTGCTGCTGTTAGCAATGGTGTTATTATTTATGCCTATGATGGAACCTAAAGGTGGCAAGTGACAGAGCAGTAAGATGGCAATGCTTAAGAGGACAAAGCAGTAATGGCTATGATGACAGAGAGTGGTTTCAAGTCATTAAATGATACCATGAGACTTCTACTACTACATTCAGAAAATGTTACACTTTCCACACTGAGCAACTGGTACCTCTCTCTTCCCTATGGATGGCCATTTATAGGAGATTGGTTCTTCTTATCTACAGGTAGCCCTGCGAGTATGAAATATTGTTATGCAGGTTGGTAGTATCAAATGTTATGCTATGTAGCTATGTTACTTCTTATCAATTGCTGGAATTCATGGTTACATGTTTTCGCAGTCGAGTTTTAATTTGTAGCCATGGCAGATGTGAACGGTCATAGTTACACTACTGAGGAGTGCTTAGTGACGTGTGTGGGTGCAAGAACGACAACACACAGGGCAGACAATGAGACATTATGGGAACATTCCAGGAAAGATTTAATATGGCTCCACTACAAAAAGCAACACTTCTGGATTGGGAGAGACATGCTTTGGCTTTTGCCAGCATTAAAGACAGGCCGTGGAGTGGAAGGAAGAAAACACGAGAAGAAACATGTCGGAGTCTCTGCTTTGATTGAACAATCTCCTATGAAATCGACATGTATACGTGCTTTGGAACTCGGTATACCGAGGACAACAATGCGAGATCACATGAAAAAAGACCTTAAGTTCAGACATTTTTGACCAATGTTTGTAAACGAGTTATTGGATAGAGACCGGAATGAGCATGTTTTAGCATGCCATGCTTTGTTAACTCAATTTTCAAATGCAGTGAACCGTGAGAATGTGCGATTGTGAATGTGCAATTTATCACAGCTCGCGTGCTAGAAATTTTGTCTTTTGGGCCAAAGACAATCCTTATTACACAGTTCAGTTAGAAAGGAACCCGTCTCACGTAATGATATGGGCAGCGATGACATACTTGGGCCATACTTTTTTGAAGGGACTGTGAATGGCGTAAATTATTTACACATGTTACAAACATGGTCAATACCTCAGCTTGAGGAAAGGGGCCTCACAGAATGTATATGGTTGCAGCAAGCTGGAGCACCTCCTCACTATGCTCTTCCAGTGCCGAGTTCCTAATTGAACACTTTCCAGGACATGGACAGGCCGTGGTTCATCAGCAACACCAGCTCCCTTGAAATGGCCACCAAGAAGTCCTGAGCTCACCACACCTGACAACTCGTTATGGGCAGTCATTAAGGCACATGTATCTCCACGTCATTATGCCACAAACTAAGAACTGAGTAATGCTGTTGAGGATGCATTTTGCACTATAACACCAGACATGCTGAAGAATATGTCAAAAAGAACATGGAGGCATATGAAACTGTGTTTAAAGCATGATAGGGAACATACAGATATATTGGACACTTAATATGTAAGTACTTGCACTACAATAAATCAATTAGCATTCAATACTAGGGGGTATGAGGACTTCTCGCCCACTCTGTAAAACAATTAACTCTTATGCTATCTGGTATAACTACTTTGTAAGTTATGAAATACTTAATTTTTTTTCTTTCAAATTTTTGGGGGAAAAAACAGATCTGTGTTTAAGTAGTTCTTCTTTCTTTCTTTTGTGATAAATGTATACACAGAATACTTCTTAAAACAGCTTGAATTTTATAGTTGTAGCAATGCAACAATGCTGAAAAAGTGGTGTTTTACATTCAAGCTGGACATATTTTACCATTTAAAATATATTCAAATTTTAAAACATTATAAATTCATGAGAACTTTGACAAGGTACTAATGTAAATTATATGAGTTGCCTTATTGATACTATTTGTTCAAAAAACAGTAAGTGAAATTATTTCAATAAGACAAGCCATCATAAATAATTTAAAAAGCTATTTTACCTTATCAACTTCTTGCTCCAGTTGATCATCAGTGCGATGAAACATGGCTAGCTGATAGACTGTGTTCCATGTGCTGCGAATGGATTCTACCAGCTTTTGTTTCAGATCAGCTCCAACTCGTGCCATCGTCTCTTTTAGTTCTAAAATAAGAAAAATAAGAAAAATAAGCCGATTAAAAACACAAGATTATATTCTTACTCTACAAAAGAGCTTCTGGTCTGATTTATGCTTTTATTAACTTATTTCTGGATTCTGGTTTGGCATTTAATATCATAGCTAGTGATGAGCATTGCTGGACATAGCACTAGCTGGAGAAGAGTTCTAAATTATATATAAATAGTAGGCTCAATTTTTGAAGATTTAGAAGCTTGTAACAGTGATGTGTCATAATTTAAAATAGAGAGTTGAGGGTTGTTACACTACATCACTATGATAATCTTACTTGAACGCGTTTCGGGAGATGGCTTGTTCCCATCGTCAGCATTTTCTCTCAACTAATATTTGCCGGTCATCGTCTGGGGGATGTGTATGGTTTGTGGTGTTCTCTGGTGCTGGGCTGATGAACCTCCAAATGCTGTTGGGTGGCGGCAGTTCAAAATTCATTAGGTGATTCCTGTGTTTGACAATATGTATTTTTTCCCAGATGTCCAATTCATTGCTGCTGTTGATCGGTTTTAAGAGTTTTATGTTTGGAGTGATATCATGGTTTGAAGACCAGAAATGATGTGCTACTGTTGATTTATCTTGCTGCTTTTGGTAAATGCATCTCATATGCTCTTTAAGTCTTATTTCAAGATTTCTTTTTGTTCTTCCTATATATACCAGGTTACATTCATTACAATCAATTTGATATATACCAGCTGATTTATTGTTGGGGATAGGATCTTTTGTTCTGTTGCATAGTAGTTTCTGTATGTTGTGGTTATTCTGTGGAGACAGGGTGATGTTGTATTTTTTGAAAATCCTTTGAAATTTATGATGTGTCCAAGGGTGATAAGTGAATTTTCTATATGCTTGTGGTTTTTGTTGTCTGAGTAACGTAGTCATTTGTTGGATGTATTTCTGTCTTTCAAACCTTTTTATCTTCTTATCTATTGTTTTTTTCTGGTATCCATTCATAGTGGCTATGTTGATAATGTGTTGGTATTCTTTCTGGTATTCCTGTTTCTCCATTGGTATATGTACTAACCTGTTTGTAATACTATTTAAAATTGCATGTTTGTGGCTTGTAGGATTGTAGCTATTATTTTTAATATAGTTTTCTGTGTGCGTTGGTTTTCTGTAAATGCCAAACGTTAGTTTGTTGTGTGCATTATTTCTGATGATCCTGATGTCTAGGTAAGGTAATTGGCCATTTTCTTCTTTTTCCATTGTGAATTTTATAGATCTTTTTTGTAAATTTAATAATTTCAAAGCATCTTCTGCCACCCTTGATTTAATAGAATACTTATGTTTTAAATAAAGGCTTGATTATTACTTTTATTATAGATACAGTCAACACTTAAGCTACTTTAAAACAATAATTGTATAATTATGCTACAGCTAAATATGATTGGCCAGTGCTGTTGTGCAGATCAAATCTATAAATTGTTGCACTGCAATGATATCTACACCATTTCTTATGCATGGTAAGAACAGCAGAAAGTGCTACGTTGTCGATTATCTTTCAGGTAGCATAACACTTGAGTGGATTGGAAAGGTAGAATCAGATTGAAAAATTCAATGCCACAGCTGGAATTTGAACCATGGATCTTCCAGTTTCTGTCTGGTTGCTCTAACCAAGTGAGGTACCATGGCAACATGCCAGCACAATATTAAATTCCCCAAACTGATTCACATTTTTCCCAGTAAACGACAAAGAGTTCTCAAATTATTTTGATATGACATAATGGCGACTTACAATATCGTTAAGTCCTGGGCTTTATAGTTTAAATAGTTTAACCAATTATTAGGTCAATCAATAGTAATTAATTGCTCTTTCTCACAAGCCATGTGTAGGAAAAGGTTGGAAAGGCACAATCAGACTGAAATATTCAATGCCATAGGCAGGATTTGAACCATGGATCTTCCAAAATTAAATTGAGTTTTATTTATGGATGCTCTTTAACTGCTATGGTTCTTAGTGTCCCATTCTATATTAGGCATGAAAGACCGGAAATTTTACTCAGAGGCCTTTTTATCAGACTTATGAATCTTCCTTTAATGTGCCATAAATCTACGACATGGGATCACCGGTTTTACTTCCCTTCCTAAGGAAGCTATGCTGAGGATTTTTAGGCCTGGAAAAAAATCCATCGCCCTCCACTGAGTTTGAACCTGTAAACTTCGGGAACTAGAGGCTAGCCATGGCTGTAGTACGGCTGGACCTGGAGGATGCTCTTCCCATTTATGACTAAAGAGCACTCTCACAACATTTTTGGTGCAAAGAAGTTGCTACGTAAATCAAGTCTCGAGGCAGGCCTCTGGTAAACAGGTTGCACATCAAAGGAGTGTCGGAATTGGGAACAATGTGTAAGGCAAGGCCACAGCATTGTGGCAAATAATATTTTGTGAGAGGAAAATGGGATTTAAAATACAATAAAGTCACTGTTCAACACGTTAAGCTTGTTATCCTTCACATAAGATAAGCGAGATCAAAGCATCTAAATCTTATCCAAAATTCTCATGTCCCACAACCTGATGCTATAGAGAGGACGACGATGGTCTCAATCATCCATATTATCTCTCCTCTACCTCATCCCATACCACAAAAGTATACACAAAGTTTGCTTTGCACAGACTATGTGTAGACCAGCCCATCATCACTGATAGTAGCTCCAATGATAAAAGGTTTCAGCATCACTTCTAAAGGTTTTAATAAAGAATCTAATAATGTGCTTCACTGTCCTCCTTTATAAATATAGTCTTCCCATAGGACTATCTTCGAATCGCAGACCAAGTTGCATGGACTTTTGCTTGCATCATTTCTGTTAACACATGCATTTTTATCTCCACCAATCACACATCACTGCCTGCCAAGGTTGCTTCTTTTCTCTGCCATTGTTTTGCTCTGAAGAGGACCAAAATAACTTGAGACCAATAATATGGTGTATTCTGTGCGACAACTCTATTAACTATAGTGGTCACATGCAGTGCTTATTGGAGCACCAATATCAGAACTGTGTGTTCATTGGATGCCAGCTGTTACCAACCTAATATTTAACAACATCGTGCTAAACAGTAAACAAGCATGAAACACATTATCTTGAAATCTGTGTATTAAGTTGAAATGTGCATTTCGAATAAGAGAACAAGCTGGAAAAGCAATGGATGTTACATGCAATGAATACTCATGTAAAATAAGTAATATGCATGTTCTCAATAAATGAAATAAAAGAGAAACATGCATAAACATGGGTATAACACACATAAATATGCATGGATTATGTGCAAAAACACAAAAATGAAAAGCAATAACACCGCAAAACAAAACACATAGATCAAGCATAACATAAATAATGTTTAAAGCAAAATGACACATAAACCATGATTGAGAAAGCATTAAGTGTATGTTAAATTTGGCAAGAATTATCAATTTTGTTTTTTCATTTTTATTATACCTATCATTTGTACTATCACGCTACCTATTCAATTGTAGTGTTCATATCAACGATTTTAAAGCCACTAATGGTTACAAGTTAAACTGTAGAGTCCAAGGAGCATTTCGTATTAGCATTTCAAAAAGTGAGTAATTATGAAAAGAATCTGATATGTACATTCACATTGACTTTCACTGCCCTTTATGTTTATTAGTAGTAGGTATACAAAATATTCTTACAAAAGTTTGTCTATCTACTTAATTTTAATTGAGATAAACCTTTGCAGAAATTACACATTTCATTAGGGTACAAAGGGATTAGCGATAATCAAATGTTTAAGAACTCCATGGCCTTAAAATTCCATACTCTTTCCATGCATTTACAAGAAACAAGTGAATGTTGATAGGACTTTAAAGAATAACAAGGATACTGAACAATTCAAACCATTAATAACATACACCTTGGAAATAGCTTATGCCACAAATTGTGTGTTTTAAAGATATCTACATTTTTTGTGTAGTAAGTTTTCGTGTATTGCTTAATATTCACCAGTTATATAAGATTTTATAAAATTCCTTCCAAATAAAAAGGACTTTACAAGCTACTCCCAGAAATTCAAGATTTACATTTTATTTGTCATATAGATATCTTTAATGTTATAATCACAATCATTAAAGGCCAGTTTTGAGAAAACAAAAAATTTAAAAAATGTTCCACGTAAAGGGTATTTGGGGATGGGGGATTTTCTTAAAATCTTCCTGTCACATCTTTGGAAGATAGTGAACTTAAATACCAAGTTAATATATGCCATATTAACATAAAGGGCATTCATGTACTACAGTATAAAAAATATCAGAGATCCTTATGTGAAACTCCAAACTTTCGCATGGAATGACCCAATTAGGGCGGAGCCAAATTTTTATTTTTATTACCAAATTTAACATATATTTCATGCTTTCCCAATCATTTCATGCATATTTATTCTGTAGTTTACGTATGTTTAGCTTTAAACATTATTTATGTTTTGCGTGATCTGCGTGTTTTGTTTTACGGTATTATTGCTTTTCATTTTTGTGTTTTTGCATATATTTATGTGTGTTATACCCATGTTTATGCTCATTTCAATTTTATTTCCCTTTATAGAGAACAAGCATTACTTATTTTGCACATGTATTCATTGCGTTTGACATCCATTGCTTTTCCAGCTTGGCTTCTATTTAAAACGCGCATTTCAACATAATATGTATGTGTTTCACAGTTGTTTAATGCAGTGATGTTAAATATTAGTTTATAGTGGCTGGCATACAGCGAATTCACAGTTCTGGTGTTGGTACTTCAATAAGGCGCTGCGCGGCCGCCATAGTTAATAGTTGTCACACATAATTACCAATAATACTTTCTTCCAGAGTATATTTGCCTTAACAATGGATAAAAACTCAGTGGGTTTTTTTTCAAAATACACCTGGAATTGTAGTGTTCTTGAATTCATAATGTGCAAAAGATTAACCATGAATGAAATTCCAGCTTTATTTACTGTAACAAGTCAAATAGATGCATGTCCAAAGTCAAATCCGATTATAAATATATAATTTAATTTGTCATGTGTGAAAAATATGGCTAATAATAAGGCTTTCCATGCAAATTATATGTGAAATGATATCCTGAACCCGTGGTGTGGTTTTTGGTTATCTTATTTGCTTTGAGCTTTCAAATAAAAACAAAACTCAGTTTTCTTCACACTCTCTCTGGGCCATATAGTGTGAAGTAAATCAGTTATACAGAATGTATCTTTATTGGTGTCATATATTTGGTGGATGTGTTCCTGACATCAAAACAGTAAAAAAAGTTTGTATGTACATGGGCCTGAAAATCCACCGTTTCTTTGTTATAGGTCAAAGAAGATGTATTCCAGGAGTGAACAGATGGATATGCAATACACGTATGGCAATGCAGCATGAGCACGTGAACTTTATGCATACAGGTAACCTGACAGGCCGTTACTGAGTGCAAGAACATTTATACGAATTCACCAACGCTTGAGAGAGAATGGCGCATTTGAGAGGAGTACTAGGGATGTTGGGCGACCAAGAGTGGTACAAGGCATTGAGCTTGAAGTACAAGTTCTTCATGCTGTGGATGCAGAGCCATCACAAAGCACAAGACGTATGGCTGTAAGGGAAAGAGTTAGTCATATGACTATCTGGAGAATTCTGCATGAAAATCTTCTGTACCCATATCACCTTTAACGTGTGCAAGGATTAAATGAGGCAGACTTTGAGCCAAGAAGACATTTCTGTCAACGCATGTTACAGCAGTGCGCTGTGTTCATCAATTTCCTAGCCTGTATCTTATTCACAGATGAGACTGGTTTTACTCGCGACGGCATCTTCAATTTTCATAACACTCATAACTGGGCATTTGAAAATTCTAATGAAGTACAACAGGACAACCATCAACAGAGGTTCTCTCTCAACGTTTTGGGTGGAATCCTTCATGATCACCTTATTGGTCCCTACTTTTTCCCTCTACATCTGAATGGACAAACCTATCTCCAGTTTAAAATAGAGAGTTGAGGGTTGTTACACTACATCACTATAATATTCTTACTTGAACGCGTTTCGGGAGACGGCTTGTTCCCATCGTCAGCATTTTCTCTCAACTGATTTTTGCTGGTCATCATCTGGGGGATGTGTGTGGTTTGTGGTGTTCTCTGGTGCTGGGCTGATGAACCTCCAAAGGCTGTTGGGTGGCGGCAGTTCGAAATTCATTAGGTGATTCCTGTGTTTGACAATATGTATTTTTTCCCAGATGTCCAATTCATTGCTGTTGTTGATCGGTTTTAAGAGTTTTATGTTTGGAGTGATATCATGGTTTGAAGACCAGAAATGATGTGCTACTGCTGATTTATCTTGCTGCTTTTGGTAAATGCATCTCATATGCTCTTTAAGTCTTATTTCAAGATTTCTTTTGGTTCTTCCTATGTATACCAGGTTACATTCATTACAATCAATTTGATATATACCAGCTGATTTATCATTGGGGATAGGATCTTTTGTTCTGTTGCATAGTAGTTTCTGTATATTGTGGTTATTCTGTGGAGACAGGGTGATGTTGTATTTTTTGAAAATCCTTTGAAATTTATGATGTGTCCAAGGGTGATAAGTGAATTTTCTATATGCTTGTGGTTTTTGTTGTCTGAGTAACGTAGTCATTTGTTGGATGTATTTCTGTCTTTCAAACCTTTTTATCTTCTTATCTATTGTTTTTTTCTGGTATCCATTCATAGTGGCTATGTTGATGTGTTGGTATTCTTTCTGGTATTCCTCTTTCTCCATTGGTATATGTACTAACCTGTTTGTAATACTATTTAAAATTGCATGTTTGTGGCTTGTAGGATTGTAGCTATTGTTTTTAATATAGTTTTCTGTGTGCGTTGGTTTTCTGTAAATGCCGAACGTTAGTTTGTTGTGTGCATTATTTCTGATGATCCTGATGTCTAGGTAAGGTAATTGACCATTTTCTTCTTTTTCCATTGTGAATTTTATAGATCTTTTTTGTAAATTTAATAATTTCAAAGCATCTTCTGAAAGTTTTTTTGGAACAATAGCAAAAATATCATCTACATACCTATACCAGGTTTTGAATAGATGTGGGAAAGATTTAGTAATATGGCATTCAAAATGGCTCATATATAGTTCTGCTAAAAATGGTGAAAGGGGGTTTCCCATAGTTAGGCCTGAGGTTTGTTTAAAGATTTTGTGATGGAATGAAAAGAAATTCTGGTCCAGACATAATTTTGTTAGTTTCAGGTAATCTTCTGTTTGTGCTCTAGGTGTGCCATTGTTTAATATCCAATTTTCTAGGAGTGGTAATAATTCTTCTTTTGGTATGCTTGGGAAGAGTGCAGTGACATCAAATGATACCATCTGGTCTGTGTGTGATATATTTATATTTGAAAGGTGACTGGTTAATTCTAAAGAATTTTTTATGCTAAGACTTTTGAACATAGGCATGGAGTTGAAGGTATTTGAAAGCCATTTTGCTGGTTTATATGTGGGAGAGTTTATGTTATTCACTATGGGCCTCATTTTGTTGCCGAGTTTGTGTATTTTTGGTAGTGCATATAACCTAGGTATGGTGGGAAAATCTGGTTTAATTTTGGATTTTTCGGCTTTTGTTAATGTTTTGGTTTCTATCAATGTGTTCTGGAGTGACTTGGTGCATTCTTTTAATGGATTTTTGCTGATTTCTATGTACTCTGGGTTATGTAGTAATTGCATAACTCTAGATTCATAATCTTCTTGGTCTAATATCACTAATGTGTTTCCTTTGTCTGCTTTGGTGTATACTACAGGTTTTGACTTTAGAGATTTGATAATTTTTTGATGTGGTACGATGTGGTATACATAGGAAGAACCAAAAGAAATCTTGAAATAAGACTTAAAGAGCATATGAGATGCATTTACCAAAAGCAGCAAGATAAATCAGCAGTAGCACATCATTTCTGGTCTTCAAACCATGATATCACTCCAAACATAAAACTCTTAAAACCGATCAACAGCAGCAATGAATTGGACATCTGGGAAAAAAATACATATTGTCAAACACAGGAATCACCTAATGAATTTCGAACTGCCGCCACCCAACAGCCTTTGGAGGTTCATCAGCCCAGCACCAGAGAACACCACAAACCACACACATCCCCCAGACGATGACCGGCAAAAATCAGTTGAGAGAAAATGCTGACGATGGGAACAAGCCATCTCCCGAAACGCGTTCAAGTAAGAATATTATAGTGATGTAGTGTAACAACCCTCAACTCTCTATTTTAAATTATGACACATCACTGTTACTAGCTTCTAAATCTTCAAAATTAGTCAACTATCTCCAGTTTCTCAGAAATGAGTTGCATCACTTAACATAATGTGCCTCCGGACATCATCCAACGAATGTGGTTTTTACATGATGGTGCTCCAGCTCATTTCAGTATAATAGTTCATAAGTTTTTTGAATGATTGACTTCCGCAAAGATGGATTGGTGAAGGGGGACCCATTACATGGCCTGCTTAATCGCATAATTTGAATCCAATGGATTTCTTTGTCTGGAGACATTTGAAGTCCTTGGTTTATGCAACTCCTGTACCTGATGTTGACATTTTGAGAGGACGTATCCAAACTGGATTTGACCAAATATGAAACACACTAGGAATTTTCAACAGAGTATGCCAGAGCATGGAATGCAGGCTTACTGCATGCATCAAAGCAAGAGGAAGTCACTTCGAGCAATTTTTGTAACTTTCAATGTAGTGTTGTAACTCTGAAATAAATGATTTTCAGATCCATGTTCATATGAACTTTTTTTACTGTTTTGATGTCAGGAACACATCACACAAATATATGACACCAATAAAGATACACCCTGTATAAAGTAAAAGCATTTAGCTAAGAAAGGTATAAAATAATACTCAGTCCACAATTATGATTTCCATTGTATTCTTAACTGCATAATGCTTATTTTTGACTTATTTACCATACATCTTCCTCCCTCCCTCCCTTCCTTCCACTGCAAAGTGCTGTCAATATAAGCACCAACTACTACTAACCAATTAACATAAGCTGTAGTATTTACAATTGAGGTTTTCAGTATGTTTATATTATAAAGAACTCATCTACATGTTTACAATGCTAATATCTTTGTCTTCTTTTTTTACTTTCTGAGGACCAAGAGCAAAAAAAATTTTTCAGTCGTCATCAAATAATGCCAATTCTGCCAAATATGCAGAACCATTGAATGGAGACTACAAAAAGGGAACCTACCTACTTTCATGACATATATCAGCATAGAATATTTTTATGCTGTGGCTAAGCTTAAGTGATAATTTAAAACAATCAATTCATAAATTATGGCAAAAAGTGGTAATTCAATACATATTTGCAGGAGTATTTCAGGTATTCCATGTCCCTGTAATCTTGGAAGAATGAACTTATTCTTATTACCTGCTGGCAAATATGAGTATTAATAAAGCCAGTGACGGCCACTGAGGTATTTACTGGCAGTGCAAAAAAAAAAAAAAGTGGATACATTCACCTGGTTTTCTCTACCGTCTATCTTTATTAGTGGGTATACAAAGTATGATTACTAAAGCTTATTTTTCTATCTACTACATTTTAATCCAAATAAACCTTTGCAGAAATGCTATATTACACATTTCATTATAGATGAACAGCGATTGTCAAATATTCAAGAATTGGACGCTATATGCTGGCCTTAAGATTCCATACTGTTTCCATGCAATTACAAGAAACAACTGAATCTTGAACGGACTTTAAGTAAATGACCAAGAAATGAACAATTTGAACCTTTAATGATGGATACCCCAGAAACGGCTTAGCTAGAAAAAAACTTATTTTAAATAAATTGTGTATTTTAAACAGAGATACATTTTTTGTGTAGTATGTTTTCGTTTGCCACTTACACAAGATTATACAAAATTCCTTCTGAATCAAGAGGGCTTCATTGCCATTCCCTGAGAATTCAAGATATACATTTTATTTGTCATTTAATATCATTCATACATGGCATTTTAATCAAAATCTTTAGAACCATTGTTTAGAAAATCAAAAGCTTTGAAAAATGTTCCATGAATAGGGTAGTTTGTGGTGGGGGGTTTGGGTTTGTTGAAAATCTTCATGTCATATTTTTTAAAGATGTGGAGCCTAAATACCAAGTTTAGTATTTATCTGTATTTTCATTTTTGAGCTATCGTGTTCACAGACACACTTCAGATACACATACGGACATGTTTCCAAAAATGCTTTATTTGGATTCATGGGGCCTCAAGACATGTATTACCGGTGAAATATCAGTACCAAATTTTTGGGTGGAATGCAATCCACATACTTATTATATGGAATGGAATCCTCTACTTACTATACATGGCACAGAAAGTAAAAAAGTGAAAACAAATCCCTCAAATATATATGTTCACCAACTTTGCACAGTAGCAATGAATGTATTACGCAATTGATAAGAATTGAATCTACTTTCATTTTAGACCATATATGCCCAATATCAGTTGGACATCTCCCCCAAATAACACGTAAGGAAAACTAAAAATAATAATACTGTTTTCCTCACAGCCACAAATCCATTTGTTCTTTAGATAAACTCCTGGATTAAATTTACAGCAATTTTTGATTCAGAATAGGGAGTGGCATACCCAATGTTTTCATTTGAATTTTTTTACTGAGAGTCTTGTTGCTAAATGGAGTTTTTAATATTTCACTTGCTTTGTTCATGTTTGTAACGTTCACACACAACTGAATATTCAAATGATTTTTTTAGAAGCTTTGTAAAATGAAGGTCATCTTGTTTTCTTACGGAATATCACAAAATCTTTGCTTCTGCGACTTGTAGGCCATAATTTAATTGATTTTTTAGAAGCTTTGTAACAGGTGTTCCACCTATGAGTCAGCCTCTGAAACGTGTTCTGTATAACTTACAGAGTAAGTGAAGCAAACATGCCCCAAATTTGACTCTTAATGCTTAAAAACCGAATATTCACTTAAAGAAAACACTCTCTACTGTTTTAGTTACCTGATTTTACAGTGCACTACAACATCTTTGGACCGAACTGTTACTACATGAAGATAGACAGAAATTAATTAATTTTGAAGATTGAGAAGCTAGTAACAGTGATGTGTCATAATTTAAAATAAAGAGAGTTGAAGGTAGTTACACTATATCACTAAAATGTTCTTACTTGAACACGTTTCTGGAGACGGTTTTCTCCCATCGTCAGCATGTCGTTGAAAACAACTCTCTTTATTTTAAAATAGACAGAAATACTTGGCAATTGTTTTGAAAACAGGTGCTCGACACATTGTGAATACATTAGCTTTTGTTCTGTGGTGCATAAGATACTACATATTCCATCATAATCAATAACCCTGCTGCTATGAAATATACAAATATTGAAGTAATGCCTCTTAGTTTCAAAACCTAATGGCATAATTATATTAAAAACCATATATTTTTATTTATAAGTATATTTTGGTGTATTATTTATGCATTCCATTTAATTAAATATTAATTTGCACTTCCAAACACATTAACATAACTTGCAGCAAGATGGTAACACTGCATTAAAGGAAGGTTGACTACGGAATATGTTTTCCACCATTGCCTCTAGGTTCTGTGCTTTACTACGCTCTAGCGGATGGAACATAAGCTCTGCATCACAGCAATATTGACTTCATCTTTCCCATAAGAACTGTGAAGAAATGTACACCCTAGCCTTATACACTGCGCTTGAGCATAGATGGTGCCAATCTGGAATTGGCTCCAAGCTTCAGAAAACTACCGGCAGAGTTCAAATGAGAGAATACGTACTTGAAAACAATGCTTTATGCGCAATTCCTATATACTTCTCTTTCTTTCCTTTTGGCACAAGTAGTGCCACAGCACACTGGCACTACCCCAGAAGCCACCCCTGAATAAAGCAAAGGTAATACCAACCTAGATGCATCCTTTTCCTTCCTTTGTGATGAGGTATGAGCACTGGTCTAAGATCTGTGAGTTCAGAATTCACCAGTGTCTCTATTCTGTAGGCAACAGGATCAAATGGATGGAAAATGTTGAAGAAGCCAGGACACGTTGGTAGACAAAAGTCCTCTCCCAAAGTATCAATACCTCGTACTGTTACGAACATACCTAGAATAAAATATGATTGATCTGAGACTATCTAACAGTAATAAAAGAATTGCACTCAACACAATGTGCAAAGGTGTGTAAGTCATTTACTGCATAACTTTGCAATGAAGGTATTATTTTTAGACATACTGTTTTTCATACAGCTCATAGAACCAACCATAACATTACAGGGTTAATGTTTCTTGGATTGAAAAATCATAATGTACAAAATGATAGGAAGAACCATGTATTTGGTTTATTAGGGAATCTGCAAAATTGCATTATAACCTCACTTTTTCTAATCCATAATTCCCTGTGCTACCAGTAGCAATTTTTTCAGTAACTTAAGGTATTAACATAAACAATGCTAATAACAATTAAATATGAGCTTTGAGACAGTGGTGTAAATAAGTACCATAGTCCCTGTAATTGGAAGAACGCTGCCCCCAAAGATTTTCCTGAACTATCTACCAAGATGTAGGGACACATTAAATTCCTTTAACACTGAAGGCTGGTTCACAATCGCCCAAAAATGGTAACGAACATGGAAATGAGAACGGGAAGCAAGGCAGCATACAAAATATTGGTTCACAACAGTCCGGTAACAAGAATGGGAATTCATATCGATCACAACATGAAAGTCGATTTTGCACATTGCAAGAACTTAATAGTTCTTAGGTTCACTAACAGTGCTTTTCTTTATTTGTAATACTTAGACATTTTATTTCATCTTATATAAAAAGCAAATTTCATACATCATACATATTTCATACAAAAGCAAATTTTGACCACAATGATACATAATACATTACATACTATGTTTTTTAACTGAACAATGATATTTTTTCACCTACTTCCAATTTAGCAAATATAATGCAGGTTAGCCAACGTCAAAATTCAATAGAGTAAACATTATCTAATGCATATCCATTACATTTCCAATCCCTCTAGTTGTGCCAAGCTTTCATTTCTTTATTTAATGGCATATATTAAAGTTGTTTACGATTTTTTTTTTAATTTCCACCGGTTTTTGCTGTTCTTTATAGCATTTACCATTGTTTTTGTGGCAATAGTCAGTTTTGAGTTGCATATACACAAACTACACATGACCCTTTCACCAGAGGAACCAACGCTCATTGGATTTGCAGGTCATGAGGTTAGGAAGCACATTTACTGCTAATTTCTTCCAATTTCATGTTTCCAGCTTACAACTATAGAGAGTACTAGCGACTGTTTTATGTCACAGCTGCCTAAAATAACCTCTAGAGTGAAGAGTCCAATATGCACAATATGGATATAACATGCCGTGCCCGAGAACGAGAAGGTTAAAAGTTGGGCAAATCTTCTTTCCCATTCCCTGGGCCTGGGAAGGCTTCCCATCGATTGTGAATGCTCCCATTTGAATACATGCATTTCAACTTTCTTGTTCTCACTCTGGTTACCGTTCTCGTTGGTTGTGAACTAGCTTTGAAAGCAACATTGATATACTCTGAAATATACTCTGAACAGCCCAGTATTAGCTGCTGAAGAAGTAGCAGTCTTCATTGCTTGTCAACTCATACATCAGGAGGTGCAATGGACTCTTTATATTATTATAAGGAGAGTAGAAGGTTTAATATAGTGTAATACTTATCAAGATGTTTAAGGAAAGGTTCAAGAAATTAGCATCATATTGATATTTCATGAAAATTAATGGTACAACAATTTATTTTTAAATTCCAAATAGTGAAGAAGAAGAACAAAAAGTAGAAGATCATGTATATAATCTTAATTTCTGAAAACACACAAATTGATATTTTATTTTATATACAAGGTGTTTAAAAAAAATAACGGGAAATTTTAATTTCATGCGCTTTATACATCCGATGTTCAAAACTTTTGTTTTATCTTGTTGGTACACATGTTCCTGACGTATGTTTGCATTTTCAGCTGTTTTAAATATTGGTGCCGTATTAATGTTGTAATTATTTAACATTAATTGTAGCTCCGCGTTTGGAAGCCAATATGCGACGGTTGCTGCTTTACGTAATGTTGTTTACATCATGTGTGTTGAAGCCTTCTTGTGACGTCATTCTTTGTTTGGTTCGTAGCTCCCTCTGACGTTAGCAATTTGTATCAATTAGTTTCTGAAAGAATTTAAGGTTATGTATATTGTCCTCCGGCTAGCTATCATCTTATCTTGGTAGAACTTGTATCTCTTGCAGGGTGTGAATCAGAAAGGAATCTTTTATCCAGAAATTATACTGACGAAGAAATTGGTTTTATAACTTTTATTGCTGAACACATTCACAAACACTTTTACAAATTAATCTGGATACTCGCCAAACTGAAACTGTTTGTAATAACTTCTTATCACTTTTAACTCACGTACTTCAACTTTATATATTTAACTGTATAATACTTTATAATAATTCTCGTAATTCTGCTGCGCGTAACTTGACGAACTGAGAGACCGACGTGGAGAGTATGGAGAATTCCGTTGAACTGGGGGCGATGTGTAATGTGTTGAGAATCTTGTTGCACTGAGGACGATGTGTAATGTGTTGAGAATTTTGTTAAACTGGGGACTGGGTACCTCGGACCTGGCTTATTTATACGCTTGCCTCAAGATACGCCTAAAGATTATAAATGAACTGCTATTGGCTAATAAAATGCGCCAACATTAGCGTCTATTTTAATATCCAATGAAAACCACGAATACATATTTCTTTTAGGGAACATTCTAGAAGCTTCTAACGAAAAGGCGCGAAACATTACGTAACTTCCTGGTTCCCGGTAATGATAAACAACTCACCCCCTTGCTGCATTATTGCGTTATTGTTGACAGTTTCAGTAAAGCCGTATATTATTATTTACCAATAATAATTACAATTAATAAACATCTGAAATCAATGTCACATATAAATACATATTCATATTACTATCATTAATTACATCTGAGTAATTTGTGATACAAATTACCGTATCATATGCCCCACTAGAAACATAATTATAAATATTTATAACTTGTTTAGAAATTTTAAAGTTGTGTTTTTAGTCTCCTAAATCTTGGAACACACGTTATCACTTTCACTTAACACTTCACACGCATTTAACACACGACATTTTTTTTTGTTTTTTTTTTTATCTCGCCACTACTTACTGGCTCTGGTTTAATTAATTTAGATATTAATCTGACATCACAAAATTTTTTTATAGCAAATACTTTACCCTAAATTATTTAATCACTGTTTCAAAATTGTTTACTCTCTTACATTGTTGACAAAAATTTATACATTTAAGATTTTTGTAATTATTACACATATTTACCAAAATATTCACCCTCTACACAAATATTTACATCTCTTAAATCTAGACAATGTTTCACCTTTTCTGTTTGCTACATAAGTATTTGTTTTTTTTTTTTTTTTTTTATTATCATTATTTTTACCCATTTTTGTTATTTTGTACTTTATTTTAACAATGTTCTTGGAACTGTATTTACGTACTTTTAATTTAATATCATATTAAGTTTCAATCTTTGCATTCTTAATTTTCAAATGTTGTTACAGTTATTCAAAATTTAATTTTTTTTTTTTTTTTTATAACTTATTTCTCTTTTCAAATGATATATATATTTAGTTAACCCTCTTACGTTCCAATACATTTCTCTGTAAGTCGTCTTTACCTATCCAGCATTTACTTTACATCTCATTGCTATTTACCCTCCTGGATCAAATTGTGTGTGGCTATATATTACTCGTAGCCGTAACCTAACCTTCAAATTATTGTTCATGAATAACCACATGTATTCATTTGACATTTCGTTCCCTGATAACATTTGAAAACAATCTACAGTTTCTTGAACAATACATCTTTTAACAACTTTCATTTTCAACTCTTCAACTATCTCTTTAATTTGAGAATACTCTGACAAATCTGTACTAAACTGTACTGGACTGGAGTTTTCATTTTGAACATCTTGGTACAATTTCTTTCTTTGCGTTATTGACTCCTTCTGTATTTCTGATATTTCCCCTCTGAAATTAACTTGCGCCTCATTGACATCTACATTCATAACCTCTTTTATCTTTCTTAGCTCACTTGAAATATTACTCATTGGATTTCCTAACTCTGTGCATTCTACATTAACATGCTCTATTTTATTATTAACCTCACTTTTTTGGTTAGATATTTCCCTGCTCATGTCTAACATTTTCTTTGAAACTTCACCTATTTCATTTGCTATCATTTCTTGATTTTCATTTTTCATTCTAATCATGCTACTATCTAGTTCCATGAATTTCTTTTCAATTTCTTCCCTATTTTGATCTAATTTATGCTCTAATTTCTCATTATTCTTACAAATTTCTTCCCTTATACTCTGAGTTAATTTTTGTTCTAATTTCTCACTAGTCTTTTCCATATCTTCCCTCATTTTCTCATTATTCTTTTGCATATCTTCCCTCAATTTATCTGTAATACTCTTACTAAGATCTTCCCTTATTTCCCTGCTCATGTCTAACATTTTCTTTTCCATATTCTCATTCATATTTCTCAGCATTTCCATCATCATACTAACATCAGAATTAACATTTCCTGCTATTCTATTCTCACTTTCTACACTAACATTTTCATCTTCAAATCCTAAAAAGTCTGGGCTATTTCCTGTAACCTGTATTGAATTACAACTAACTGTTACATTATCTCCCTCCATAATTATTTCTTCTGTATTATTGGTAGCCATTGTTTTTTTTAATCCTACCACTCCTCATTAACATTTATTTATCTTTTTTTTTTTTTTTTTTTTAAAAAATTAAGATACTCTAACCTTATTGATGCTTTCCGTTGCTGTTACTTTGATGTCCAGCGTTCTGCCCCATTCTCCTAGATTTGTATGTCGCTTCTGCGTTGTGTTGTGATGAATCTACGTCGTCTCGATGTTTTTGCGTCCACTTATCCGCGTCGTTTGTCGCTCCTCTAGTTGTTTCTTGAATCTGCGTCTTGTAGATCATTTGACTGCTGCATTCATTCCTTCCTGGTTAATTCTGCTACTTTCCTGGTTAATTCTGCTACTTCCTGGTTATTCTTGTTCCTTTCCTGGTCATCTTCGCCCCACGTCCTGGGTGCCAATATGGTGCCGTATTAATGTTGTAATTATTTAACATTAATTGTAGCTCCGCGTTTGGAAGCCAATATGCGACGGTTGCTGCTTTACGTAATGTTGTTTACATCACGTGTGTTGAAGCCTTCTTGTGACGTCATTCTTTGTTTGGTTCGTAGCTCCCTCTGACGTTAGCAATTTGTATCAATTAGTTTCTGAAAGAATTTAAGGTTATGTATATTGTCCTCCGGCTAGCTATCATCTTATCTTGGTAGAACTTGTATCTCTTGCAGGGTGTGAATCAGAAAGGAATCTTTTATCCAGAAATTATACTGACGAAGAAATTGGTTTTATAACTTTTATTGCTGAACACATTCACAAACACTTTTACAAATTAATCTGGATACTCGCCAAACTGAAACTGTTTGTAATAACTTCTTATCACTTTTAACTCACGTACTTCAACTTTATATATTTAACTGTATAATACTTTATAATAATTCTCGTAATTCTGCTGCGCGTAACTTGACGAACTGAGAGACCGACGTGGAGAGTACGGAGAATTCCGTTAAACTGGGGGCGATGTGTAATGTGTTGAGAATCTTGTTGCACTGAGGACGATGTGTAATGTGTTGAGAATTTTGTTAAACTGGGGACTGGGTACCTCGGACCTGGCTTATTTATACGCTTGCCTCAAGATACGCCTAAAGATTATAAATGAACTGCTATTGGCTAATAAAACGCGCCAACATTAGCGTCTATTTTAATATCCAATGAAAACCACGAATACATATTTCTTTTAGGGAACATTCTAGAAGCTTCTAACGAAAAGGCGCAAAACATTACGTAACTTCCTGGTTCCCGGTAATGATAAACAACTCACCCCCTTGCTGCATTATTGCGTTATTGTTGACAGTTTCAGTAAAGCCGTATATTATTATTTACCAATAATAATTACAATTAATAAACATCTGAAATCAATGTCACATATAAATACATATTCATATTACTATCATTAATTACATCTGAGTAATTTGTGATACAAATTACCGTATCAATATTTAGTTTATTGTTGACAGTTGAAAAAGTTATACATGTTTTTGAGTGCTCAGCAAATTTTTACTTTAAAAAAAAAAAGATGGATCAAAGAATTTGCATTAAATTTTGCTTGAAAAACTGACTAAAGTGCAGCACTGTATTTGAAATGTTGACTGTGGTTTTTGGCGAATCTACTATGAATAAGACATGAGTTTACAAGTGGTATCAACATTTCAAAGAGGGTCAAGAAGACGAAGACGATGACCACCTTGGGCACCCTAGCACGTCAATTACTGATGACAATGTGGAAGAAGTAAAGAAAATGGTTCTGGAAAATTGCTGAATCACCATCATAGAGGTTGCTGATGATGTAAGCATATCCTTTGGCTCATGCCAAACAATGTTTTTGGATGTTTTGGGCATGGAAAGTGTAGCAGCAAAGTTTGTTCCGAAATTATTGAATTTCGACCAAAAACGACGTCGCATAGGCATCACTCAGGAATTGATAAATGAAGTCAAGAATGATCCAGAAACTTCTAAGAAGGTTATAACAGGTGAAGAAACATGGGTATGATGTTGAAACTAAGGCTCAATGGTCCCAATGGAAACTGCCTGAAGAGCCAAGACTGAAAACAATTCGACAAGTTTGATCACATGTGAAGGTTCTTCTCACTGTTTTCTTTGATTACAATTGGAAAGTGCATCAGGAGTTCCTGCCTTATGGTCGTATGGTCAATAAGAAATACTACCTGAAGTTATGCGCTATTTGCATGAAACAATTCGAAGAAAACGGCCAGAATTACGGCAAAACCACTCATGGAAATTGCATTACGATAATGTACCCACTCACACCTCAATGCTTGTTCGTGATTTTTTGGCAAAAAGCAAAACCGTAATGCTGCCCCAGCCACTATATTATCCAAACATGGGCCCCTGCGACTTCTTTCTATTCCCGAGGCTGAAGAGAACCATGAAAGGACAACGTTTTGCCACCACTGATGAGATAAAAGCAGCTGAAGGAGCTAAACACCATAACGAAAAGTGAGTTCCAGAAGTGCTTCCAGGATTGGAAAAAGCGCTGGCACAAGTGTGTTATATCTGAGGGGGATTACTTTGAAGGGGACAAAGTTAATGTTGATGATTAAATAAAAATTCTTTAAGAAAAACAAAAATTCCCATTACTTTATGATCACACCTTGTATGTAATTTACAATAGTTAAGATATATTTAAGCAATTTTTTAATGAAATTAGTCATTTAAAATTGTTACATTAGCAATAAGTATTATAAAATGCAATTTAAAAGTAAAATATGCTTGAAAAGAATAACATAGGAATGCTAATATCTCCATTGTTAGGGAGAATCAGTAGAAGGTAAAACATTGGCAATATAATGGCTGTAAACTAAAACGGATGCCATTAATTGCAAAAGAGTAATACAAGATATAAGTATTAAAACAATGTACAAAGGAAAATACAGTAAAGTACAGAGTAAAACGTATTTGTCTACATAATAATTATAAAAAGCAAGCAAATTGAGAAACAATAATGGATTTGATACACTCCCCGTAAATGAAAGCACAGACTATATATTTTATGTATGAAAAAAACCATACACTGTTGAATTTGTTTTAAAGGCATCAAGATTTGTTATTTAAATCATTTCCTTGGGATTGCTCTATACAGTTCTAATACTAATTACTACTCTAGAGAAAATAAAAACGTGAAATAATAAAAAAAGTTAACTTTTATTATTCTTGTTTAAAATATCCACTGTCATCCTGCACAGGTACACCTGATCTACACCTGTTTACCAGATCAGATATAATTTTTGCAGAACTGTGTTAGTAAACCTTGAGAAAAAGAACACCGGGTCAAAAATGTAATACATGATATGCCACACTTTATATAGCACCACACAGTCTGCTCAAGAGTTGCAAATGCACATCCACTAGATTGACAACCAAATAAACAACATGGCATCACATACAGGGATATGTAATTTTTGGGAAGGAAGGATTCGCAAAATGTTTTAAAAGTGTTCATAGAGTAATTCCTTTCTATTGCAAGCATGCAGAGTTGAAAAATATGTAAGTAAAATCTTGCAAATTAATGCAAAATTTTAGTTTTTTGTGCAAATCATATTTTCAAGATTTTTTTAAAATGAATGTAAACAAATACAAGTTACACTCTATTCTTAAGATGTGGAAGATGTTTACAGTGATGTAGTTAATACATTAAATTATGAATTGAGTTGCTTAGTTACACAATATTTCATTTACTAAAATAATTTAGTGGGACATGTTTTGAAAGCTGCCGCTTTCATCATCAACAGAAAGCCAACTGCTATTGGAAGAGGTTGAGGTGGTGGTGATGGTGTCGTCCTCTGGTTGGGATTTGGTAAGGTTGTCTCCAGTGGGTATTTTAAAATTGAATACTTTCCGTTGATGTTTCAAAATCAGTAAGTTTTCCCAAGTTACAAGTTTTCTGTTGTCTGTTACTTCCTTGATTAATTCTGGTTCTGGGTTTATTTCCTGGCACTCTTGCCAAAAATTAGTTTCCACTGCAGATCTGTCTTCTTGTTTATATTTTATGTTTCTGAAGTGTGCTTTTAATCGGGTCTCAAACTTCTTTTAGTTTTTCCTATATAGAATTTTTCACACTGGTTGCAATTTATTCTGTATATTCCCAATTTCCTCTTTTTGGGTATGATGTTTTTTAATTTTGAATTTAGTAGGTTTTGGATTGAGTAGTTGTTCTTAGGAGCCAGTACTATATTATGTTCTTTGAAGATATTCTTAGTTTTCATGGATTTTTAGATGGTATGTAAATTTTGTATATGTGACTGCTGCTTTTTCCATGGAAACTGCTGTATTTTTAATCCTTTTTCATCTTTTTTCTTTCGCTATCTGTTTCTCTATGATATTTTGGTTGAAGCCATTGGTCTCTGCGACTCTTAGGATGTATTGTTTTTTTCTGGTATATTCATTATCCATTGGTATGTTGATCAATATCTGCACAAGGCTGTTGAATAAGGCATACTGGTGTGTTTTTGGATTGAAACTATTGCATTTTATGTAATTGTCAACATGTGTAGATTTCCTATATGCCAAAGCTGAGTCTATTGTCCTTTTTGAAAATTTTCAAGTACAAAAATGGAAGTTGTCCATCTTACCACCACCACCTCAAACCTCATCCAATAGCAGTTAGCATTCTGTTGATGATGAAAGCAGCATTCAAAACATGTCCCTCTAATTTATTTTAGTAAGTGATGTATTGTATAACTCTGACTCAATTCATAATTTAAATACAAGTTAATAACATTGATATTTATTAATTTGGTGATGCGACACCGCTCAGTGGTGCAGTTGAATGAGGCTAGTTGGCAGGAATGAAGCTGAGGTATATATTATTCTAGTTGGCAGGAATGAAGCTGAGGTATATATTATTCTAGTTGGCAGGAATGAAGCTGAGGTATATATTATTCTAGTTGGCAGGAATGAAGTTGAGGTATGTATTATTCTAGTTGGCAGGAATGAAGCTGAGATATATATTATTCTAGTTGGCAGGAATGAAGCTGAGGTATATATTATTCTAGTTGGCAGGAATGACGCTGAGGTATATATTATTCTAGTTGGCAGGAATGAAGCTGAGGTATATATTATTCTAGTTGGCAGGAATGAAGCTGAGGTATATATTATTCTAGTTGTCAGGAATGAAGCTGAGGTATATATTATTCTAGTTGGCAGGAATGAAGCTGAGGTATACATTATTCTAGTTGGCAGGAATGAAGCTGAGGTATACATTATTCTAGTTGGCAGGAATGAAGCTAAGGTATATATTATTCTAGTTGGCAGGAATGAAGCTGAGGTATATATTATTCTGTAAGAACAGTATAATCTCGTTAGTACGTTTTTGCAGGGACCTAAGGATTTGAACATCATAGGCGGGAAAACGTGTTAACGAAAATGCAAAATCTGCAATTTAAGAACATGGGTAATAAAAATCTAATAATTACTACGTCTCCATGGGCAATTTAAATCGATTTTGAGTACAATTTCATACTGAATACGATCCGCATTTCCATGTTAAATTCAATATGTTTAAATGGATTTGGATACACAAAACCTGAGAATAAATAATTCAAGCTTTTATTTTGGTCAACTTGGATTTAGTGGTTTTGCTGTGTGTTTTATTACACACGTGATAACAATTTCAGCTAAAAAAGAAAAAATTATGAACGTGCATCGTGTTACGAGTACAATAGACGATATTATCTTTGGTGTATACAAGACGATTTGAATACGGAGGTGTTTCCATGCAACAAATTTCGTTCCGGTCCTCTTCTGATAATACTTTCCAAGAGAAAAGTTTTGTTTTAGTATTTTTCCCTTCTTTAAAAGCAGTTTCAATCAATTTAGGTTTGCTAACAATCGTGTTTAAGATTGACGGAGGAATGTTTAACTTCCGCACTATATCGACATGTTTTATATTTGGATTGTGATTACATCACGGATTTTCAGTTTTTCACTGTTGGTTATTTACCTATTACACTTTTTTTTTTCATTGTAAATGAAAAGTTAAAATACAATCTACGGTTGTTTGGTCATCACTCAACATTAGAAACTATCGTTAGCGTTTACCGCGTTTACCATGCCAAAGTAAAGCATTCTCTATCCCGCCCACAGAAATCGTGTCACACAAATATTTAAATGCATGTATGTGATTGGCTGCTGATATCCACCCCGTGACCAAGGATTGACCAAAGTAGCAAATGAGGACGTCAAACTATGAACGTGTTAAACGCCTATTCCCACTGTACCGATCAAGGATTGGCCAAAACAGCGAATGAGGACGTCAAACTTCAAACGTAGTAAGCGGGACCGGGAAAATGCACTAAGCAAAATTATTTATTATATTTGGTGATTTGGTACCGGGACTTTTATAATTCAACGTAATACAGGGAAAACGTGTTAATGAGGAACGTGCTAACGAGATTCCACTGTATATCAATGTATTGAATACAGGAATTTCAATTATTGGTCTGCCTTTTCCAGAATCATGATGGCATGGCATAGTTTCTATTGCTGTGTTAATAAGAGGTTATTCACACATATTCGCCTAAAGCTCATACAACAGTATAGACTAAGCTCATACTATGATTCAAAATGCTGAAAATGGCAACTGTTTCTGACTGCACAAGAGTTTGAAAGTGATAACTTGTATGCATTTGGTGCTAAGAAAATAATGATGATATGCAAATATTGCAATGTGCATACTAAATGAAAAGGATGTGAGGCATGCTTTAAACATTTCAAGGAAAGTGTTAAGTATATTGAAAACAAAAGGGGAACACAAGCCAAATAAGTTCCATTGAGTAAACATGTTAATCTTGCAAAGAAGAATTCATGTAATAACCATTCAGACATTTTTGGCTATTTGGATCATCTAAACCAATTAGATGATTTTCTCTTCACATGACTTTCTCTACTCTTGTACAAACTATTTTTACAAACGCTTATTCCCCATATACTTCATGTTAATCGAGATGTTAATCTTATTGCTAATTTTCTTGTAGATGCAAGGGGAATTGGTAGGCTTTAAGCCATAGTCAAATATTTTAAGAGATGGTTGCTATGTGAAGTATTCCATTCTCTTTGCATTACCAGGACAAAAAGAAGAAGAAGAAGAAGAAGAATAAGAAGAAGAAGAAGAAGAAGAAGAAGAAGAAGAAGAAGAAGAAGAAGAAGAAGAAGAAGAAGAAGAAGAAGAAGAAGAAGAAGAAGAAGAAGAAGAAGAAGAAGAAGAATGAATTCTCATTTGAGAAAAAGTATAAGTATTGGAAAATTTAACGGAATAACAAGCAATAAATAAAATAAATGAGTCAAAATGATATTAAAAGCCTTCATATACATCATGATGGCAAAAGAAGGACGATCGTTTCGAGGCTATCAAGGCCTCCATCATCAAATTAAAAAAAGACATGTGGCTGCAGACATTCAATTTCTGAATTTATGTTTGAAATACGATGTAACTCCAATTTTTGTAAGCAAGATAGTTAAAAACAATACACGCAGCCAAGCACAGAAAAGGGCGGAGAAACAAGTTATTATATGTGAAAGAAACAACCATTATAAAAAGTTAAATTTCTTAGATTTGCACATTTATCAATTGCACCTAATTATTCCAAAGCTACTGGGTCATATACTATGGACGGATTTTCTATCTTTCATGTACAGTAAACTATAAAAGGTCGTGCAAAAAAAGACTTTCATTTTACAGAAGAAATTATTTAAACTCAGGGAAATTAACATGAATTATACCAGGTACAATTACTCCTCAAGATTAAAAACTGACATAAATGTAGTAAACCAATCCAGTTATGCTCTCTCTGAGAAACAACTGCAACTGCTTAATTATGGTGGAAAAACTTGTATCAATTTTCCAAAAAACCCAGATGATTACATAGCTGATATACTTACAATTACTAATGGATTACCTGATTTTGATAAAACCTTAAATAAAAAGAAATGTGCTCCCAAAGTAAAAGAATTACAAACATGTAATAACAACAGCTCTCAATCAAAACTTGTTAAAGAACTCAACAAAAAAACCAGTGGTTTACATTAAAGTAGATAAAGGCAATAAAATAGTAATTTTAGACAATATCACAATAGAGTAATGAACCTGCTAAACTCAGATGATTACAAAACAATACAGAAAAATCCTCTTAATAAATGTGTAAAAGATGTGAACAAAGCTCTCTCTAACAGTAAGCTGATCCCAGTATCCAAGAAAAAATTTCTCAAGGTCAACACTGCCTAATTTATACTGATTACCAAAAATCCACAAAGCAAATAACAGCACGAGACCTATCATTAACAATATAGGTTCTCCTAACTATTTATTAGCAAAATGGCTTGTGAAAAAATTTAATTCCCGGTCAAAATTTGGGAGCCCAAGTATTAAAAACTCATTAGAGATTACTACAAAACTGAAAACTGTTTCACTATCTGAAGATGACACCTTAGTTTCCTTCGATGTATCTTCACTCTTTACTAATGTATCTACTGGAAAACTACATGAGTTAATAAGAAATTGGCTTTACACCTATGATACTGAAGATGAAATAAGTTACAGAAATGATCAATTTAACAGATGTCTGCATAAGTCAAAACTTTTTTACTTTTGACACAGAAATTTATCAACAGACACATGGTTTGGCTATGGGGAGTCCTCTATCACCTATATTAGCAGATTTATATACGAGTTCCTTGGAGACAAAAGTTACTAGTACTTATCCACACTTATTTAAGTTTTGGATCAGATATGTGGACGACATACTAGCTATTGTTGCTAAGTCACAAATTGACACAGCTTTGGATCTATTGAACAATCAAGATACCTCTATTAAGTTTACTATGGAAATAGAAGAAAACAGTTGTCTACCTTTCTTGGATATTAAAATTTTAAGAATTAATAATCAGTTAGAATATGGTGTGCATTGAAAATCTACTCACGACAATTATATTAAGAATAATTTTTGTGATCCTGTACAACATCAATATGCTGTTTTTCACAGCTTGATTCACAAGACTTGTGAACTAAACATTATCTAAATCTGAATATTGGAAAGAATTTCAACATATTCAACAGACAGCTTTAAGGAATGATTTTGATCCTAAAACGATTAATAATATGGTTAAACGTTACAAATATAAAAAACAATTACAAGAGATCAGCACTCTCAACAACATCAAAGAACCACCATCTTATCACCCTAAATTATTCAAGAAATTTGAAAATATTTTTAAGACCTATGGAATAAAGAATAGATTCAGAATCAATAATTTGTTAAAAAAGCCAAATGTCAATGTCAAAGATAAGAAAACTCTTTCTGGTATTTATAAAATAAAATGTGATCACTGTGACAGTTCTACATTGGAATAACAAAATGTAACCTCTTAATCCATCTTAAAGAACATCAAAAGAAATATTAAATTAAAACAAACTGATAAATCAGCTGTGTCCCACCATTTTTGGAATACACAACATGAAATTGGTCAAGACATTGAACTATTAAAACCCATACGTAACTCATCTATGTTGGATGCTTGGGAAAAAATATTCATTATTAAAAACAATTCACAAGTTTTAAACTTTGAAATTCTGCCATTGGATGAAGTCACCCGCCTTCTGGTTCAACCTAAGAAGAAAACAGACCAAGATGGAGCCCATCCTACTTCAAGTTTCACCACAGTACAAGAGATGTCAGTACAGCAGTCTTCTGGTTCACCTTCAGCAGTTATGAAAACTACCACCTGAGGTCCTTTCAGTCGTCCACATGGGTACATATATTTTGTGCTTTTGGAGTAAGATTCAGTCATCTCCGCAAATGATGAGGCCTTGATAGCCTCGAAACGATCGTCCATCTTTTACCATCATGATGTAAGTGAAGGCTTTTAATAACATTTTGACTCATTTATTTTATCAATTGACTCTTCACTGTTAATATTGTCCTATTTCAACATTGATAAACAAGCAATATCTCGAAAATGGTTCACTCAACAACAAAAATGTATATGACATAAATTGTGTATTTTAATGCAATCTACATTTTTTGTGTAGTAAAATTTTGTCTATCTCTTATGGTTTACCAGTTATGCAAAAGTCGTTCACAATGAAGAATGCTTTTGGAGACATTCCCAGAAAATTCAGGATATACATTTTATTTGTCATGAAAATAGCTTAAACATATGATATTTTAATCAAAATTGTTAAGAGCCATTTTTGAGAAAATTAAAATTTTCGAAAAATGTTCCATGTAAGGAGTATTCTGGGGTGGGGGGATTTTCTTGAAAACCTTTGTGTCGCATCTCTGGAAGATACTGAACCTAAATACCAAGTTTGGTGTTTATCCAACTGTTCGTTTCTGAGTTATGCTGTTCACAAACACACAGACGGACATGTTTCCAAAAATGCTTCTTTTTGGATTCAGGGGGCCTCAAAACATATATTTCCAGTGAAATCTCGGTATCAAATTTTTGGGTGGAATACAATACTTCCCCTACTTACTATACGTAGTAGAGAAAGTAAAAATTCAGGCTATAGGGAGAAATTGCAAATTGATGATATCATTCAACCCCAGGTTCAAAGTTATTTTACATGCCCACCCAACGTGTTTGCGGTATAAGTGACTGAAGCGCACACTACACTAGAAGACAGAATTTCTTACCAAAATACATTCTCCTGTGGTCCTCATCTGGTCATGGTGGAAGAGTTGAGTACCCAATAAACCAGAAAGTTTAATAGGAGGGTTGGACTTACAGGCTAACTACTAGAAGGCAAGAGGCAAGGGTAATCCAAGAGTGGAGTGCAACAGGTGGACACAACTTGGAAGCTGCAGAGAAGGCAACGTGCCTAGGAGAAGGATACCCTGACCACAAACCAACGGGTAGAAGTGATTGGAAGTCATAGTGAAGGTAATGTGCCTAGGAGGAGGAGACTGAATATAAACCTTGGTCCTCCAAGTTGGGGGTTATGCAAAAGGCTGGTACCTTTCCATGGAAAACTACTATTACTCACAAGCTCCAAATAAATGAAAGCCAGATTGATTTTCAAATGAAGCATCAGCAGTTTGGAGCCGGAAAGGTTGAAGCCTAAACTGTGAAGTAGACGAAGAAGATATATTCCAAACCATGATTTTTTTAAGTTCTATATTAAACTTTCAGAGTTTGATCAGTCCTTTATAAATCTGACAGTATCAGCAATTAAAAATGTTACAGCGTGTATGAAGTTTTTAAAGGAATGCTTGAAAAACACAATTAAATTGCTTCTCAGTGTATAAAAAGATTTTTATTCGTGTTAACAATGTGGATGCTAAATTTTTTTTTTTTTTTTTAATACTGTAATATATTTAGGGACAAAAGAACCAGATTATTTCCAAAGAATGTTTGTACTTTGAAGATGATACTGTAAAATAGACTAAAGTAAATTAGCTGCTGCCATGTTTGATGTAATGAAGAGAAGTTTCGATATTCTTCTGCAAATATACATAAATAATTTTTCACTTAGTGTCTTAAGTTCTGCTAATATTACAAACATCTTACTTTATTGAAGTACCATTGTTTACAAATACTATGTGAAATGAAAACAGCTTGTAAATTCAATACATTGTTGAATGTAGGATGTGCAAGCATATACTTGTTACTTTCATTTGCAAAATATAACAGAAATTACAACTTTTTATGCAACACAACACCAAAATTAACCCCTTTTTTTTTTACAAAGATTTTTATTCATTGTAAACTTATTATTCTTAAAAAGTATGATCTGCATGTTTTTATACTTACCAATAGGAGAGCCCAAAGCATAGAAAGTCTTAGGCTGGAATAAGAGTTGAGGATAAGTAATGAATGGTTGACCAGTGCCAGCATTTCCTACAACATAACTCACTCTTTGGTTCAGCTTATGCTGAGATGGCTTTACCTTCCCAACATTTTCTTCCACCTACACAAAATTCAAACAATTCTCAACTCAAATGAATTTTAAGGATATCATTGTTTAAGTGCACAATAACTTCAGTGACCTAAAAGTTTAGACTAGATATTTTTCTACTTGTTTGGTTAAATTGAGCTTATGATAATTTACACTTTTTAATATTGTTATTTAACATGTGTTTTGTAGGTATTCGGATATTTAAAAATTTAAATGATAATGCCTCAAAACATTATAAGGTGGTGGTGGAGTGGAGTTTAAGGGCCCGTCGACAACTAGGTCATTTGGGCCCCAAGTAAAACATGAAAAACAGTTAAAACTTAAAACGGTCGGGCTAAAACGCAGAAGAATAAGTTAAAAACAAAATAGCCATAAGACCATAAATGAGGTTAAAATAGAATAAAATCCAGGACTAAAACATGATGGTAAAAACATTATAAGAGTTAATTAATTATATGTAAGTGATACTGTTACCAACTGACTAGTTAATTACACTATTTCAACAGCAGTCATATACATAAAGTACATATTTTAACATTTCTTTTCCATTTTCATATAATAATACTTCTGTTAAGAAGCATGCAAAACCCGGGCTTCAGTATTTACACATTGGTAAACTTCTGTGAGCAAACAGAGCAACAACTAAGAACATAGTGACATATGTACATGTACACATTATAATTGTTTATGGTTTATCAGTATTCGGACATCAATGAATCTCCTTACTGGAAGCCAGCAATTTCCATTGTCATCTACCGTATTATTGCCATATGTAGTATCACTTTTATTCTGATGGTATCATGGCTTGTGAAGCCCAGGTAGGCAGATATAATTTTCCTCCAGTTAAATCTTTTCCCCAGGCAATTACTATGCATTTAGCTGGGAGTTACATAATATATAAATTTCATATGAAGTCGGAACCAAACACAGCAGCACATCTTTTACTTCTTAATACTCCTGTTTGTTTTCTTGCACTGAGAGCAGAAACAAAAGTAGCAATGGACACTGCCCATATTACATTTTATTTGTTTAGGCAATTAAGAGATAAGTAGCTTTGAGGCAACTACATTAGCACAATCTGTTGTCTACTACTGGAAGCTGAATAAGTTGAATTATTTGCTCAAGTTGCTTTCTGATGAATGAGTGAATTTATAAACTTTATAGTACATCCAACACTTTTTATACAAATATTTTACAGTCTCTTAGTAATACAGAAAAAGCATGCCACTACTTGCTAATATTTGACTCATACTCATGAGTAGCTGCGTAAACAAGTGGCCTGGACAGCTTCAACACTGTGGTCTCCCTGATGACCTTCAGAGGTTCTCTCTCTCTCTTTAAATGTACACATTTACACCTGAACAAGAGGAAACGAAATGTCCATCCTTGGAAGACTCCTTGACTGAAGAAAGCAGGTTAAAAGAGTTATACTGCCAGTAAATTCTATGCTTAGAACTGTGACCAGACTTAGTTAAAAAAAATTCAACACAAAGGACCTAGAGATGTATGGCCTTATTGCTGGCAGATTCACTCTTATAGATTTGAATAAAACCAATTACTTAAAATAAACATTATATAATTTGTGTACAATGTTTTCACTTACAGGTTCCTCCGAGCTCTCTCTAGAACATGTAGATGTTTCCAACTCTAATGGTTCCTCCTCTGCTACAGGCTTCTGATGATAAAGCAAGTCAAAGAGTATCAGTGAGCCCAGACTGTGACCTCCTAGAGACACTCCACCTTGGAAGTTGGGATTGCGTTGACAGAATAAGCTGTACAACCTGTTCAGTTCTTTACCCACTGTATCTATAATTGTCTGTGAAACAAAAACATTCATTCAAAATGCTAATTACAAAATGTGTTTATAACAAACACAAACTACAATTCATCCCATTAATTTAAAATTTGCTTTACTAAAATAGTGCAGCAAGAAAGCTAATGATTTCAAGCAACTGCATGACTGAAAAACAAACCATACTTTAAAGATATGCTTTATGGATGCAGTAATCATTAAACTGTTCTGTTCTCTATAAACCTGCATCATGATAATAAAGTATTAAAACAATTAATTGGCTGCTTTTATTAAAACAAAATTACAGAATAGTAGATTGTGCTCTAATCTAGAAGGGGAAACAAATGTAAAGGACAAAGCTTCCATATCAGATTAACAATTTATACTTATAGTTTGGAAAGCTCAAACAGATATGAAAAATTCATTGCAGCTAGGAGTTGAACCAAAGAATTTTTGTTTCTGTGCATATGCTTTACTGTTGAGCCAATGTTTCCAGAAGCTGTATTGAACTTCTGTCGTCTCATTAATACATCCACCAGGAATATGCCAGTTACTGAATTACTCCAAGATACTATGCCTTAAAGGTGACTTAGTTCAACTTTCCAACTTTAGCCTATACATAATATGAAAGAATAATTATCAGACATAAATTATGAATGTTAACATGAAGTAATAAATACAATGAAGTATTACGAAATTGTACAGTTTTTTCTTAACATGTACAAACATTTAACACAATTTAACAATTTTAATTCAACATAAGTGAAGCATGTGTTTAGTCGCCCTTGTAAGAGGTCTGTTCGCAAAATTCCGGAACATTCATAATTTTGCGCCAATGGAGTGTTGCAGCGAAATGCGGTGGCATCCCTGCACATGCCTATGTTTAATGTGTAACTGCCGGAAGTTTCATTATTCTGTGTCTGTTAGTTACTGTTCAGTGCTGTATTGAGTAGAACATTGTGTCGCAGAGTTTGCAATTTCAAGATGGCAGAGTTAGAGGAGCTACGCGTCTGCATTAAATTTTGCGTGAAACTCAAGAAAACCTTTACAGAGACACACTAAATGATGCAAGAAGTCTACGGTGATGAGTGCATAAACCATAGTCAGTGTTATGAATGGTTCATGTGGTTTAAAACTGGCTGGATGGAAGTTGAAGATGACCCTTGTTCAGGACGCTCTTCGACGTCTACCGATGACGCTCATGTCAGGAACTTCAATGAAATTGTGCGTGCCAATCAAAGATTGACTATCAGGACATGTTGCGACGTCCGCGACAAAATGTGAGAAGGAAACAGCCTGAAATGAGGTGAGACAATTCATGGCTCTTGCATCACGATAACGCACTCGCACATTCAACCCTGTTGGTGCGTGACTATTGCACAAAAAACGATATCACTGTGCTGCTTCATCCTCCGTACTCTCCAGACCTGGCCTTTGTGCACTTTTTTTTTACTTCCAAAGTTGAAAACCCTGTTGAAAGGACAAAGATTTGCAATGATAGACGAGATAAACGAAAATTTGCAGACAAGCTTCACACGATCCAGAAAGATATGTATCAAGACTGCTTCCGGAAGTGGAAGTGGAAATGGAAATGGCATTGGGAGTGGTGTAGCAATTGTGGAGGAGAGTATTTCGAAGGAGACCATACACAATAAGTAAAATCTAAACGTAGAAAAATGTTGTGGAGAGAGTTCCATAATTTTTTAAACAGACCTCGTACTTACATAGGAGTATCAAACCTTTTACACTGTACTAATACTAGTATATCTACCTATGCCCAAGATAACTTAGTCAAGAAGCACTAGCCTGGGGAAAGGAAGTCTGCTATGAAATACAATATTGGCCAATTAGCTATTTTAATATTTTATTACTGTGATGCATGCTTATCCAGAGGATCAGAACAACTTTTAAAACTATTTTATTTATTGGTGTGCTACCTTGGTCTTATTTAAAACAGAGAGAGAGAGAGAGACAAAGAATCTTATATTTACTGAATATTGTGTTTTATGACTCTTATATTGTTCCTACATTGTATGACTACTGTATATTACAAATTTCTTTGGTGAATGGGTAAATTGTTACAAATATAGTGGTGTAAGAATGTACTATAAAAATAATTTATTACACTGACTTCAAGTTCTATGAGTCAATATTGACCAACTGTGTGACTCACATTGTATGACTATTGTGCTTTATGCAAATTTTAATAAATGAATCATTTATTGTGCTTACGGAAAACTCATTGTTTTAACTATCACAAATATCACACTGAATGAATGTCAAGTTGTAAAATTGTTATATTGTTTGCTTACTGTGCTCTATGAAGATTTACTGAATGAACTCGGTGTTATACTAACAAATTTATTTGTGAGGGGTCCTGATTTCGATTCCCGGCTGGGGTGGGAATTTTTCTCTAGCCAAGATTATTCCCTATCTTCCCCAAGTAAAAATGAGAGAGAGAGAGAGAGAGAGTGTGTGCGTGCGTGCGTGTGTGTGTGTAATCTAATGAAAAAACCCAAAGTTTACCAGTAATCCAATGACTAGCAAATACGAGTTAACACCACTGCCTAAGCAATAATATGCTCCAAATGAAATGCCACTGATAAGAACATTGCAGTTAATTGAAACTTAAAACAATTACTTTTAATATAGTGATGTAAGAATTGTTCTGCTTGAATTATGTATTGCATCAAATGTAAATTTGTTTCAATTTTTGAAGATTTAGAAGCTTGTAACAGTGATGTGTCATAATTTAAAATAGAGAGTTGAGGGTTGTTACACTACATCACTATGATAATCTTACTTGAACGCGTTTCGGGAGACGGCTTGTTCCCATCGTCAGCATTTTCTCTCAACTAATATTTGCCGGTCATCGTCTGGGGGATGTGTGTGGTTTGTGGTGTTCTCTGGTGCTGGGCTGATGAACCTCCAAAGGCTGTTGGGTGGCGGCAGTTCAAAATTCATTAGGTGATTCCTGTGTTTGACAATATGTATTTTTTCCCAGATGTCCAATTCATTGCTGCTGTTGATCGGTTTTAAGAGTTTTATGTTTGGAGTGATATCATGGTTTGAAGACCAGAAATGATGTGCTACTGCTGATTTATCTTGCTGCTTTTGGTAAATGCATCTCATATGCTCTTTAAGTCTTATTTCAAGATTTCTTTTTGTTCTTCCTATATATACCAGGTTACATTCATTACAATCAATTTGATATATACCAGCTGATTTATTGTTGGGGATAGGATCTTTTGTTCTGTTGCATAGTAGTTTCTGTATGTTGTGGTTATTCTGTGGAGACAGGGTGATGTTGTATTTTTTGAAAATCCTTTGAAATTTATGATGTGTCCAAGGGTGATAAGTGAATTTTCTATATGTTTGTGGTTTTTGTTGTCTGAGTAACGTAGTCATTTGTTGGATGTATTTCTGTCTTTCAAACCTTTTTATCTTCTTATCTATTGTTTTTTTCCGGTATCCATTCATAGTGGCTATGTTGATAATGTGTTGGTATTCTTTCTGGTATTCCTCTTTCTCCATTGGTATATGTACTAACCTGTTTGTAATACTATTTAAAATTGCATGTTTGTGGCTTGTAGGATTGTAGCTATTATTTTTAATATAGTTTTCTGTGTGCGTTGGTTTTCTGTAAATGCCAAACGTTAGTTTGTTGTGTGCATTATTTCTGATGATGCTGATGTCTAGGTAAGGTAATTGGCCATTTTCTTCTTTTTCCATTGTGAATTTTATAGATCTTTTTTGTAAATTTAATAATTTCAAAGCATCTTCTGAAAGTTTTTTTGGAACAATAGCAAAAATATCATCTACATACCTATACCAGGTTTTGAATAGATGTTGGAAAGATTTAGTAATATGGGATTCAAAATAGCTCATATATAGTTCTGCTAAAAATGGTGAAAGGGGGTTTCCCATAGTTAGGCCTGAGGTTTGTTTAAAGATTTTGTGATGGAATGAAAAGAAATTCTGGTCCAGACATAATTTTGTTAGTTTCAGGTAATCTTCTGTTTGTGCTCTAGGTGTGCCATTGTTTAATATCCAATTTTCTAGGAGTGGTAATAATTCTTCTTTTGGTATGCTTGGGAAGAGTGCAGTAACATCAAATGTGAAGTAGTTTTAATGTTATGTGTTTGTGTATTTGTAGCCCCACGTTGTGGAACCATTTTGAAGTAGCAACATTGTGTGTTTACTTCACTTTAACTGCCCCACGTATGGGAGCCAATTTGAAATAGTATTTGTGTGTATTTGCGTATTTGTGTCCCCACGTGGTGGATAATGTTTCTCACGTAATGTTGTTTACCTCACTAGTGCAGCCGTCTCGTGTGACGTCATTCGTTGGTATGGCTCGTAGTTCCCTCTGACGTAGCAATCTATATGAATTAGTTTTAAGGTTATGTATATTGTCTTCCGGCCAGCTATTTAGGTAGGCATTTAACTCTTGCAGGGTGTGAAGCGGAAAAGGAATCTTTTATCAAAAAAATGTCTAGTGATGAAATGTGTTTTATAATGTTTTATTGTCGAACACGTGCACTAACACTTTCACAAATTTATCTTGATAATCGCCATACTGAAACTGTTTATCATAACTTCTCACTTTTAACTCACGTACTTCAATTTTTGTATATAAGTGACTTTGTAATATTTTAGATCTTTAATGATTTTCACTGCGTGTAATTTGACGAACTGAAGGACCGATAGGCGACATGTAGTCAAGTATTATACACAAATCTTTGATGAGCTGAGCGGGAGACGATGTGTAATGCTTCGTGAATCTTGCCGAACTGGGGGACGCTTGACTTCGAGCATGGCTATTTATAGGCTTGCCCCAAGATGCACCTAAAGATTATATATGAATTACCATTGGCTAATAAAACGCGCCAACATTAGCGTCTATTTTACTATCCAATGAAAACCACTAATACATATTACTTTTATAGAACATTCTGGAAGCTTTTTTTACTGAAAAGGCGCGCAACATTACGTAACTTCCTGATTCCCGGTAACGATAAACAACTCAAACCCTTGCTAAAGTATTGTGTTATTGTTAACAGTTTCAGTAGAGCCAAATATTATTATTTACCATTAATAATTACAATTATTAAACCTCTGAAATCAATGTTACATAAAAATACATATTCATATGTAAATAATTATTTACATTAAAGTAATTTATGATACAAATTACCGTCTCATATGCCCCACTAGAAATATAATTATAAATATTTATAACCTGTTTAGAAATTTTATAATTTTGTTTTTAGTCTCCTAAATCTTGTAACACACGCTATTCACTTTCACTTTACACTTCACACGTATTTAACACACGACATATGTTTTATCTCGCCACTACTTACTGGCTCTGATTTAATTAATTTAGATATTAATCTGATATCACAAAATTTTTTTTTATAGCAAATACTATACCCTAAACTATTTAATCACTGCTACCAAATTGTTTACTTTAAGCTGTTGACAAAAATTTATACATTTAAGATTTTTTTGTAATTATTATACATATGTACCAAAATATTCACCCTCAACACAAATATTTACATCTCTTAAATCTAGACAATGTTTCCCATGTTCTATTTACTACATAAGTATTTGTTTCAATTATTTTTAATTATATTTACCAATTTTTTTTTTTTTTGTTATTTTGTACTTTGCAAATATATTTACATCTCTTAAATCTTGACAATGTTTCACCTTTTCTGTTTGCTGCATAAGTATTTGTTTTGAATTATTTTTTTACCAATTTTTGTTATTGTGAATTTTATTTTAACAATACTCCTGGAATGGTATTTATGTACTTTACTTTAATATCATATTAAGTTTCAATCTTTACATTCTTAATTTTTAAATGTTGTTACAGTTACTAAAAATTTAATTTATTTATTTATTTATTTTTTTTTTTTTTAAACATTTCTCTCTTTTTTTTTTGTTTTTTATAATTTATTTCTTTTTTCAAATGTCATATATATTTAGTTAACCCTCTTACGTTCCAATACATTTCTCTGCGAGTCGTCTTTAACTATCCAGCATTTACTTTACATCTCATTGCTATTTACCCTCCTGGATCAAATTGTGTGTGGCTAAACATTACTCGTAGCCGTAACCTAACCTTCAAATTATCGTTCATGAATAACCTCTTGTATTCATATGACATTTCGTTCCCTGATAACATTTGAAAACAATATACAGTTTCTTGAACAATACATCTTTCAACAACTTTCATTTTCAATTCTTCTGATATCTCTTTACTTTGAGAATACTTTGACAAATCTGTACTAAGCTGTACTGGACTGGAGTTTTCATTTTGAACATATTGGTACAATTTATTTCTTTGCATTACTGTCTCATTCTGTATTTCTGATATTTCCCCTCTGAGATTAACTTGCGCCTCATTTACATCTACATTCCTAACCTCTTTTATCTCTCTTAGCTCACTTGTCATATTACTCACTTGACTTCTTAACTCTGTACATTCTACATTAACCTCACTTTCTTCGTTACTTATTTCCTTGCTCATGTCTAGCATTTTCTTTGAAATTTCTCCTATCTCACTTACTATTACTTCCTCATTTTCATCTTTCATTTTTGGCACACAACTATCTAGCTTCGTAACTTTCTTTTCACTTTCTTCACTGCTTTGATCTACTTTTTGCTCTAATATCTCATTACTCCTACCAATATCTTCAATTGATTTCCTATGATCTTTTTTTATATCTTCTCTCAATTCCTTAAAACTCTGATCTACTTTTTGTTCTACACTCTTAATAATATCTTCCCTGTTTTGATCTATTTTCTTACTAAGATCTTCCCTTAATTCCCTCTTATTCTTTTCCATATCTTCCCTCAATTCCCTATGCATATTTCTCATCATTTCCATCATTATCATACTAGTATCAAGATTAACATTTCCTGCTATCCTATTCTCACTTTCTACACTAACATTTTCATCTTCAAATCCCAAAAAATCTGGGCTATTCCCTGTACTTTGTATTGGATCACAGCTAACTGTTACACTATCTCCCTCCATAATTATTTCTTCTGTATTATTGGTAGCCATTGTTTTTATTATCCTACCACTTCTCAGTCTCATTTAATTACCTTTTTGATGCTGTCTGATGCTGCAGTTTTGATGTCCAGCGTTCTGCCCCATTCTCCTAGGTTTGTATGTCGCTTCTGCGTTGTGTTGTGATGAATCTACGTTGTCTCGATGTTTTTGTAGTTGATTTACCCTGTTGCATCGTAATCTCAGAATTACGATCGAAGTCAGTCGTCCCTGTCGTTTCTTGAATCTGGGTCTTGTAGATGATTTCACCTCTGCATTCCTGGTTATGTTGATCCTTTCCTAGTTAATTCTGCTACTTCCTGGTTATTCTTGTTCCTTTCCTAGTCATCTAGCTCCACGTTGATGCGCCAATTTGCGATAGCAAATTGTATATTTACTTCACTTTAACTGCCCCACGTATGGGAGCCAATTTGAAATAGTATTTGTGTGTATTTGCGTATTTGTGTCCCCACGTGGTGGATAATGTTTCTCACGTAATGTTGTTTACCTCACTAGTGCAGCCGTCTCGTGTGACGTCATTCGTTGGTATGGCTCGTAGTTCCCTCTGACGTAGCAATCTATATGAATTAGTTTTAAGGTTATGTATATTGTCTTCCGGCCAGCTATTTAGGTAGGCATTTAACTCTTGCAGGGTGTGAAGCGGAAAAGGAATCTTTTATCAAAAAAATTACTAGTGATGAAATGTGTTTTATAATGTTTTATTGTCGAACACGTGCACTAACACTTTCACAAATTTATCTTGATAATCGCCATACTGAAACTGTTTATCATAACTTCTCACTTTTAACTCACGTACTTCAATTTTTGTATATAAGTGACTTTGTAATATTTTAGATCTTTAATGATTTTCACTGCGTGTAATTTGACGAACTGAAGGACCGATAGGCGACATGTAGTCACGTATTATACACGAATCTTTGATGAGCTGAGCGGGAGACGATGTGTAATGCTTCGTGAATCTTGCCGAACTGGGGGACGCTTGACTTCGAGCATGGCTATTTATAGGCTTGCCCCAAGATGCACCTAAAGATTATATATGAATTACCATTGGCTAATAAAACGCGCCAACATTAGCGTCTATTTTACTATCCAATGAAAACCACTAATACATATTACTTTTATAGAACATTCTGGAAGCTTTTTTTACTGAAAAGGCGCGCAACATTACGTAACTTCCTGATTCCCGGTAACGATAAACAACTCAAACCCTTGCTAAAGTATTGTGTTATTGTTAACAGTTTCAGTAGAGCCAAATATTATTATTTACCATTAATAATTACAATTATTAAACCTCTGAAATCAATGTTACATAAAAATACATATTCATATGTAAATAATTATTTACATTAAAGTAATTTATGATACAAATTACCGTCTCAAATGATACCATCATGTCTGTGGGTGATATATTTATATTTGAAAGGTGAATTAACCTTTAGAATTAACCAGTCACCTTTCAAATATAAATATATCACCCACAGACATGATGGTATCATTTGATGTTACTGCACTCTTCCCAAGCATACCAAAAGAAGAATTATTACCACTCCTAGAAAATTGGATATTAAACAATGGCACACCTAGAGCACAAACAGAAGATTACCTGAAACTAACAAAATTATGTCTGGACCAGAATTTCTTTTCATTCCATCACAAAATCTTTAAACAAACCTCAGGCCTAACTATGGGAAACCCCCTTTCACCATTTTTAGCAGAACTATATATGAGCTATTTTGAATCCCATATTACTAAATCTTTCCCACATCTATTCAAAACCTGGTATAGGTATGTAGATGATATTTTTGCTATTGTTCCAAAAAAACTTTCAGAAGATGCTTTGAAATTATTAAATTTACAAAAAAGATCTATAAAATTCACAATGGAAAAAGAAGAAAATGGCCAATTACCTTACCTAGACATCAGGATCATCAGAAATAATGCACACAACAAACTAACGTTTGGCATTTACAGAAAACTATATTAAAAATAATAGCTACAATCCTACAAGCCACAAACATGCAATTTTAAATAGTATTACAAACAGGTTAGTACATATACCAATGGAGAAAGAGGAATACCAGAAAGAATACCAACACATTATCAACATTGCCACTATGAATGGATACCGGAAAAAAACAATAGATAAGAAGATAAAAAGGTTTGAAAGACAGAAATACATCCAACAAATGACTACGTTACTCAGACAACAAAAACCACAAACATATAGAAAATTCACTTATCACCCTTGGACACATCATAAATTTCAAAGGATTTTCAAAAAATACAACATCACCCTGTCTCCACAGAATAACCACAACATACAGAAACTACTATGCAACAGAACAAAAGATCCTATCCCCAACAATAAATCAGCTGGTATATATCAAATTGATTGTAATGAATGTAACCTGGTATATATAGGAAGAACAAAAAGAAATCTTGAAATAAGACTTAAAGAGCATATGAGATGCATTTACCAAAAGCAGCAAGATAAATCAGCAGTAGCACATCATTTCTGGTCTTCAAACCATGATATCACTCCAAACATAAAACTCTTAAAACCGATCAACAGCAGCAATGAATTGGACATCTGGGAAAAAATACATATTGTCAAACACAGGAATCACCTAATGAATTTTGAACTGCCGCCACCCAACAGCCTTTGGAGGTTCATCAGCCCAGCACCAGAGAACACCACAAACCACACACATCCCCCAGACGATGACCGGCAAATATTAGTTGAGAGAAAATGCTGACGATGGGAACAAGCCGTCTCCCGAAACGCGTTCAAGTAAGATTATCATAGTGATGTAGTGTAACAACCCTCAACTCTCTATTTTAAAGTAAATTTGTTTGTTTGAACTCATGTATACATATAGTGGAGCACTTATATAGCAGATTTTTGTATACACTGTTATTTTTATGCTATATATTACATTCCATATTACACTGTTATACTTCGGATTGAAAAAATACTAATTTTTGTGAAAACAGATTCCTAAATGGACTAAAGATATGATAAAATCAATTTGAAATGGAACTCTAAACAGAAACAGCAAATGCCTAAAGATCTGAGAAAACTGGCTAGGAACAGAAGGTGGCGTTAAAGACAAATTGCATTAATTTTAATTGAAACTGAACAAAAAGAAATTGCTAAATATAATTTTTACAAATGCTTTGAGGAATTAAGTGTTTATTTCTGTGCAACAGAGGATAACATTTGTGTTTTCTCCTGTACTCAACTTAAAAACTGATTGAGCCACAAACATTTAAAATTTCAATGTGAGTTTAAGACATTTTATCATTGACTCAGTAGAAATCTTCTGATGCTTAGCTCTTTTTTTGTTTCAATGCTTCAGTTATTTTCTGAAATTTAGCAACACATAATATTTTTGTTATGTATATTTTTTTCTTCTCTATTATTTCTTGCTTAAGGATGAAATGTTTCAAACACCAGAAAGGAAACAGCTATCTATTTTAATTTAATACATGAAAGAGATTACTTTAGGCATGTAAAATAATGAATCTATTTTTAAATATATGGGAGGAGAGCATGTTGTAATTTTTACTCATTAATGGCCCTAAATACCTTTTTCTTTAGTACTTGAAACATTTTATCTTCCAGCTTTTCTCTCCTACTAAATGGTTCAAATATGTTACAAATAATTAAGACCTATTTGCACCTTTAACTACTAATGACTGATATAGTGATTCTGCAGAAACTGTTTGCTTACTGAGAACAACTGAAATATTGGTCACAGCAATCTCTCTTAATGAATGAAGGCTCTCCATTTAATGTCCAATGCTGAGATGCATTTCATCTGACATCTGATGAATTTTGAAACTCCACTTAGTGATTTTGAACATTTCCTAAGAATGATACAAGAAGTCACTGCAATCACAAAACTATCAGCACATCTTTAGAAGGCAGGTGGATTACAACTGAGTATAATTGAAAATGATCCTGAAACATGTTGTTGTTGTTATTATTATTATTATTTGTATTATTATTAGTATTATCATTATTATTACTACTACTATTATTATTATTATTATTGTTGTTGTTGTTGTTGTTGTTTAATGCCCGCTTTTACTTCACAGGTTGTGACACTGGTGACACATGAAATGACAATTTGGAAAGAACTTTGCGATGGAAACTTTCAGGCCATTTGCCAATTATGAGGTCTGAGGAAAATCTGGAAAAACCGCCAGTCAGGGAGGGAAGGATTAGAACCACAGATCTCCCTTTCATGAGTTCATGCCTTAACAACCTCGTCTACCCATATCTGTATGTTTTGATTAACAACATAACCAAAGTGTGTTATTACCTCTGACTCAAGCTCTTATTAGATTAAACATTCCTATCTTCTGTGACCATGAGATTAAAATTACCTGGCAATAAACTGGACTGGTGTAAAACAAAACGTCCAACAGATTGTCGTTGGTAAAGTGTCGCAGTTTTGGGATACTCTTGAGTGTGATGGCCTTAAGTTTGCGATCAATGCCTGTGTCCTCACCATGGAGTGTAGCATGCCATGAGATTGGCAACACTTCAATGCGATTCACCAAACCCTGTTCCTGGGCTGTGTGAAAATGAGACTGGACAAGCTGCAACGCTAGACTTCTGAAGTCATGCACTGAAAATGGATACAATATATGTAACATATTCCTACAAACAAGCAAATGTAAGAACTATGTGATTTTAAAGCAAAAATTACTTGCATGTTAAATAATGTTTTGCTTTGCTGAGATGGAGTTTCACACCTGTTCTGCACAACAGGAACTGCTAATGTTACAATTTGCAAAGTCACTTAGATTTTACAGTACATGAGGGTCTCATCCAGAATTTAATATACTAATTAAAAAAAAAAAAGCTCCCACTTCTTTGCTTTTCATCTGCACAAATATAGGGCCTTTATTTGCCAAACAGGGTGATATTATTAATAGTAATATTATTACTAATTCAATGTTTTTTAAAAAAGTTTTTGGAATGATCAACAGATTGCAGTAACAATCAACAATACCAATCTATGCAGTATTGCACTAGCAGTACTATTGTGTGATACTATTTGTACAATACTACATACATTGGTTAAAAATCATAGTAGTATAGCTGTTTGTTACAATGAAAAAAAAGGCATATATGAAACATTGTGCAGTTATTAGGCACTTGATAAATAAGGATATGAATGCAACAGAAATTCATAGATATGACAAACACTCTAGGGACTCTATGCCATCATTTTCAGCATTTCCAAGTGGACCACAGACTTTAAACGTGGCTGTGCAAGTTGAAAGCTAACCCACACAGCAGACAATTAAAATCTGTCGACACCAGAAATTATGGATGGTGCATGACATAGTTCTGGAGAATTGCCTATAAAAGGTGTTCAAAACTCCTGAAACTTTGAGCACTTCAGGGAAAGTGTGTTTCACATTTTGATGGAAGAAATGAGCATAAAAGCCATCAAAAAGATGGATGCCCAGACTGTTGAATCAGGATCAAGAACAAGTCAGAATGCAAATCTTCAGATGAGTTTGGATCATTTTTAGATGGTTCCTGGCTACTTTATGAATCAATACATGACCAATGATGAAACTTGGTGCACTACTACACACCTGAAACTAAACAGCAATCTAAGCAATGGAAGCATCCAGATTCCTAATGCCAAATAAGACTATGTGTGTGATTGTCTGGGAAGATCAGAGTGTCAGTTTCCTGAGATACCAAGAGTATGATACTTACTGTTTATCTTCCAACTAGAACATTCACCACTGAAGCATATTGTACTAAGTTTTTGGACCAATTGAAGACAAAAATATAAAAGAGAGGGATGGATTTGTCAAAGAAGAAAGTCATCTTGCTTCAAGACAATGCTTGCCCTTACACAACTGTCATTACAATGGGAAATATCAGTGAACTGCAGTACAATTTGAATTCACTAGATACAGCAGGTTTAGCAAGTTTTACCCATGACAGTGACTCCAGAAATGTTACACAGTCTTCACAATGACTTCACACATTGTGTTTACAAGACCAGCAAATATGATGTAAGCTTTTCTGGCTAATGTGACCGAGAGTATTTCCTTATTTAATCTCCAAAAATGTATTTAAATATGTATAAATTATAACGTCAAACTGGAGAGAGATGCAAACAAAATGTTACTTGAAACAAAGAATCAGATTTGAAAACAAGTCATGATCAATATTCAAACTATGGTCTTCTGTGATGAGTTGCCATGGTTGCAGCATGGTCTTTGCCACATTACAAGTTGCCTCTGATTATAATTCTCTCATTGTTAAGATATACAGTGAGAATAGAAAAATCACCAACAATGCTTAGTATGTTGGGCGGGACATTAAAGTGAACATTTTTCAAGAGGGAACCCATGTCCAGAAATATATGGTTTGGACGTTGTGGGATGTCAAAGTTTCATCAGAATGTTGTTGGTTTCCTAATGTAGTTATGCAACTCTTTTGCTCTCAGTGTAAAGTAGATGGAGGAACTGTGCTTCAACTTTCCTGCAAACACAATACATCTGCCCATACTCCAAGGTTTGCATCCTAATAGGGTAGTTTCGTGTTGTGTACCAGTGCAATAACATTATTGACATCATTACAACATGTACCGTACACAAATATTGAAATGACTGATATGCTACTTGCATATGGCAGAGTTGATGGCAACGGCAGAGCTCCTGCACAGTTGTATGTGGAAAGATTTTCCAACAGACATACTCCGCAGCATACATTGTTCGCAGCAATTGTGAGAAGATTAAGAGAAACCTGAAAGTTGCAAGTAGGTACCAATTTTCCACCATTGTAGCATATACATACAGTAAAGTGTATGATTTGCTTTTTACATTTTTACTGCAAGTACAGTACTATTGTGTGGTATTGAGAAATTGTACTGTACATACGGTAGGCCTTCTGATTACCGATTAATTGTTCTGCATTTGTGTTCGTATCAGGTGACTAAAATGGATGTGGGCTGTCCACGCTCAGTTCAAATACCTGGCTTTGAGGAGGACATGTTGAAGCATTTTGAATACGATCCGCTCACCAGCATTCATCAAGTGGCACAAGCGTTGGGCACATGTCACCTAATATATGGAGTGTTGTTCATGAACAGCAGCTACATCCAATCCAGGTATTACTAGAAGAGGACTACCTATGACGAATACAGTTTGTGCAATGATATTTACAGTTCTGCACACTCCAGCCACGATTCCTGACTTTGGTATGTTCACCGATGAATGCATGTTCACTCACGATGGCATTGTGAACTTGCATAACATTCATATTTAGGCAGACGAAAATCCACGTGTGCAAGTGGTTAGAAGTAACCAATGCAGGTTCAGTGCGAACTTATGGGCTGGGATAATTGATGACCAGATCATTGGAGCATATCTACTGCCAACCAGACTAACAGGACAGACATACCTCACTTGTTCTTTGTACTCTGCTTGATGTAATGCCACTACAGGTTCATCAGATAATTGGTTGCAACACGACAGAGCTCCAGCTCACTTTGATCCAAATGTGCAGTACCACCTGGATGCCACATACCCCAATCAATGGATTAGTAGAGGTGGACCTGTGTCATGGTCACCAAGGTTACCTGATCTTACACCTCTTGACCATTTTCTGTGGGGTGCCATGAAGACTATGGAGTAACATAAGAAGAGCACCTTATCACATGAATCCATGCTACGACTGAAATACTGAGCACACATCCACTTATTTAACCATGTGCACCTGTCTGCACTGCCGATGTAACTCTGCATTCAAGTAGGAGGTCAACAGTTTGAACCCCTTTTGTAATTTACTGCACAGTTTGATGTTATAGTTGGGTTTCTTAACAAAACTGAAATGCACACCCATCAACATATCCAAACTGTTCACAAACTTTGACGTTCCACAGCGTCCAAACCATGTATTTCCAGACATGGGTTCCCACTTGAAAAATGTTCACTTTAATGTCCCACCCAACATACTAAGCATTCATGGAACTATGTAGGCTTTCACGGCCGGTGTCATTAAAATAAAAATGATTTTCCGGGCTTGTGGTCCATTGGAAATTCTTCCAGACGTTTCATCCAAAGCTGAGCTGGTCATCATCAGTGGTGTGGTCGAAGTATCCTTGTACTAGTCTCGGCGGCGACTGATGTAGGCCGTTTCAGTTTCACAGGCTTTATGTGCTTGCCCCGGATGGGCAGAGCTTGTTGCTGCTTCCTGATTGGCTCAGCGGTTGTGTGGACTGGACTATCCAGGGCAAGCATACACAGCCCATGAAACTGAAATGGCCCACATCAGTTGCTGCCGAGACTAGTGCAAGGATACTTCGACCACACCACTGATGATGTCCGATGCAGCTTCATATGAAACGTCCAGAAGAATTTCCAATGGACCACGATCCACAAGCCAGGAAGGTCATCTTTATACTAAGCATTGTCTGTGGTTTTTCCATAAACCTTGTACAAATCAGATGCGAGAGATTTATGATTGCATTTAGGAAGATGATCATGGTCGCTCAGCTAGTAAAAGTTGGCACAAAGGCTGAAAACTCATGGTTGAAATCCTGTCTTCTGAACAAGACAGCATTACATAGTGGTAATATTGAGTTAGATATTTAGTCACTTAGAAACACAAATAGTAAAAGCCATTCCCCACATATTAAAATTTTGGCTCATATATGTAGATGATAGTCTTTTGCAATCATTCCAGAAAAACCCAAGGAAGATGCTCTGGAATTAGTAAATATACAGGATGTTTGTATAAAATTCACAATGAAAACAGAAGAAAATAAAACCTTACCCTTTCTGGACCTCAAAATAATCAGAGACCTGGAGAAATTTACATCTGGAATCTACAGAAAATCAACACATGTGGATAATTACATTAAAAAGATGATCTCACACCAGTTTGCAGTTTTCAAAAGTCTAATCCACAGGTTAAACAATGTCCCTCTAAGCGGAGAAGAATATTCAAAAGAACGCCAATGTATACGGGACATTGCACAGATAAACAGCTTCAACCCAAGTTTAATATTAAGATGTTTAAACAGAGTGATAAACTCAAAGAAATAGTCCAAACAATTACTCTTGAGACAGTGGCACAAACTGGAAATTTCACATATCACCTTGGGAATTTAGAAAATTTCAGAAAATCTTCAATAAGTTTGGCATCCGATTAGCTCCTCAAAACAGATACAGCCTGAACAATCTGCTGAACAAATCACTCAAAAACACAGTCCAAGATGCATTTAAATCAGGAATCTAATACATCAACTGCAAAGATTGTGAGAATTCAACATAGGAAAAACCAAGAGAAATTTGAGCATCAGATTGAAAGAGCACCAGAGAAATACAAAACAGAAACGAATAGACAAATTTGCTGTGTCACACCACTTTTGGTCTGAGAATCACAACACTGGTCAAGCCATAAAATTGTTAAAACCAGTTTCCTCATCACTAGAACTATCTGGGAGAAAATATTCATTGTCAAGAACGCAGATATCATAAATTTTGAACTCCTGCCAGGAAAGGAGGAAGAGGGAAGCAGAAGGAACATGCATGAGTCACATAACTACTGATGAAACCAAGCAATGATTGATACACACGTAGGAGGAGAAGACAAGAAGGAAAAATAGGTGACGTCAGAAGCACATGTTGCATCCAACGGAGTCTCGGTCAAGGTCGTGACCATGAATCTAGATATCTACCAGTTGAAGCAGCTACATCAGGGAGAGGAAGTGATCATTGTGAATACAAATCAAACCAGTAACAGTGTTAATGCCAGTGTGGTGTCCCATCAAAGAGGCATCTTGATAATGGACAGAAATAAGCCATCAACATGGGAAAGCAGGGAGTTAAGGAATAGATCATATTTTAAAGACAGATTTAAGAGAGACAGGTTAGGCTTATAATAGGAAAAGGAGAAATCGAGGTTTAGGCTTTTGGAACTGCGAGGGGGTGAAAAACAAAATATATGCAGGTACTTTAATGCAGATATTGGTCAAATTGGATTACTTAGCAGTAGTTGAAACATGGCTAAAAGAAGGTCAATACATAAATGTTAAAGGTTTTGATTATATAAGAATTAAGGGGGAAACAACAACAAAGAAGAGAAGAGCATTGGGAGGGATAGGGTTATTTGTAAGGAAGGATTTAAGACACTGGACTAAAGATGGCTGGTCAAGGAGAAAAGAATTATTCCGGGTAAGAATAGAGGAGATTCAGACAGAAGAGAACAAATTGTCGCTAGAATAGTATAGAAACCTCCCACCCCCTCAAGGTTCCATAACCCGGAACTCTTAAATCAGCTAGAACAGTTAAAAGAAAACCAAGATAATGTAGAAATAATAATTGTAGGTGATTTCTAATAAAAATAGGAGAATATGACATTAATATTGCTAACATGTGGTGCAGTGATGAGAGAGAGAGAGAGAGGAAAGAAAAACCAAAGTGTAGTAAACATAAAATAGTGGACAGAGAAAGTGATAAATTCACAGAATTTTGTGAAGTGAATGTGCTTGAGATACTAAATGGGAAGTGTGGGGAAGATGAAGAAGGGGAATATACACACGTAGGCATTAATGGGCAGAGTGTTATTGACTATATGCTGTGGCCTAGTAATCTAATATATACAATATATAATTTTAAATTATCTAACTTTAGCTCAAGCAATGGCCATTTTCCGATAATAGTGGAAATCAAAGTGCAGATAGAGAGGGAAATACAGAGTGAATTAGGTAATAATAAAGAAACAGTTACAAGATATAAATGGAAAGAAGAATATGGGGAGAACTTTAGAAAAGCGGTTGAGTCAGAATACGGGAAGATTTGTGAATATGGGATAAAATATGTGATAGAATGTGGGGAAACAGAAACAACAGTTAATCTAGTAAATTATGTGATGCACAAAGCAGGCAAGGAAATTAAAATAATTAAGAGGAATAACAGAAAAGTAGAGGGACGGTGATGATGAGTGTAGAGCAGAAAAAAGGCAAGTCAAACAGCTGTTGATTAGATGGAGGGAGATAGGAGATTATGAAATGAAAGAGGAATATATTCAGGAGAGGAATTTCTACAATTTATTACTTGATCGCAAGAAAGCTCTGTGGAGAAAGACGCAGGAAAATAGGGTAATAAGTGTAATAAAGGAGGGCAACACAAGTAGGATATGGAAAACGTAAGATCAACATATAAGGAGTATACAGCCAAATCTAACATAAAAAATAGACGAATGGGAAGAGAAAGCTGGATGGGGAAGAAGGAACTTGAGCAATGATTGGTAATTTAGAAGTAAGTAACAATTTTGTACAAGTGTTGGAAATAAATAAATATGGAGGAAATAATAAGGCAGGTTAAAAAAAAATGCAGAAGAATAAAGCAATGGAAAAAGATGGTGTACCTAATGAATTTTTTAAAGAATGGCATATGGAAAAAAGCAAAATTAGGTTGTTGCTCAACTTGTTTGACGAAATTTTAAGAAAGAGATATATATATATCCGACAGATGGAAAAAAGCTACCATATAACCAATGTATAAAGGTAGAGGGAATGTGGACAAACTGAACAGCTATTAGGATATTGCCTTGTTATCTGATTTGGGGAAAATATTCACAGGTATTTTAGCAAGTACTGTGCTAAGATGGGCGGATGAACATATATTATCACGATTTTAAATGGGGTTCAGGAGTGGGAGAAGAACATTGGACAATGTCTTTATAATAAAAACATTAGTAGACAGTATATAAAAGAGAAAAGAGGGAAATTGTATATGACCTTTGTGGACCTAAAATAAGCTTAGGATATGAACTACATTTACTGTGGCATAAATTGTTATATAAAGAGATGAGCAATCAAATGGTTAATACATTAAGGGCATTGTATAAAAAGAACACCTTTCATATAAGAGTGGAGGAAGGGGAAGTAACAGGAGAAATTCTACAATGGAAAACCTCAAAGGTACAATTAAGTCTGGTATTATTTAATATATTTATAGACGATATATTATAAAAAATAGAGAGATACAATTAAGCACTCGCCAGTGATAAACACTGTACAGGTATTGGGGTTAATTTTTGATGATTTGGTCGTTGGATCATTTACGGTAATTGTATTAAAACAAGCACTTCAAAGGGTAGAAAAATATTGCAATGACTGGGGATTGACACTTAACCAAGAAAAAAACCAGATTGTGGTGTGGTGGTGTTTAAGAAAGGAGGTAAACTGAGTAAAAATGAGAAATGGGAAGGAAGGTAAAAAGAATATAAGGTGGTTAGAGAAAGTAATTACCTAGGAGTCAAAATAGATGGTGGCAGAAAATGGGGAAAAACAGAAAAAAGCAGCATTAGCTAAAGGAAAACGTGTGTTATCAATAATAAAAGGTTGCAAATATAGAGTACCTGAAATAGGATTCAAGTGGTTGGAAATGCTACATAACTCAGTGGTGGAGCCCAAAATCCTATACGGGGTAGAGACATGGGGACTTGATGATGGGTGGGAAGTAGTTGAAGTCCATAGGTTATTTTGTAAAGAAGCCCTAGGTTTACAAATATCAAGTGTCAAACAGGCGACACAATTAGAAATGGGCCGAGAAACAAGCAAGGATAAGATTATGCAGAAAGCATTGAAATATTTGTACATAATTCTGTACCTAGAAGAAAATAATGTAGTAAAATAGTTCAATTTTTGAAGATTTAGAAGCTTGTAACAGTGATGTGTCATAATTTAAAATAGAGAGTTGAGGGTTGTTACACTACATCACTATGATAATAAAGTAAGATTATCATAGTGATGTAGTGTAACAACCCTCAACTCTCTATTTTAAAATATAGTAAAATAGTGTCTAGAATTACATGAAAAAGTTTAAAAAATAGAGGGTGGGTGTATTGTTTGAAGAACATCCTAGAAACAAACGATCTAGGAGAGTGAAAATGAACAAGGAGTAGGAAAACTCATTTACACTCTTCACTTAAGTAAAATTACCTGTACATGTTTTGAGTCCTTTGTTCTCATTGTCAGCTGCTGACCTACTGGCTGGTGGTTGTTTGATCGTCCTGTATCTGCCTGTGTTGACCATCTGTGGTGGTATCTGGTGAGGGTTTGATATATTGCTGAGTTTGTCTTCTGCTGGATGTCGAAATTCATTGCAATATTCTTGTTCTTCCAAATGTAGATTTTCTCCCAAGTGGATAGTTCCATAGGTTTTGAGACTTCTTTTAACAGTTTGACATCCCGGGCTATGGCTTTTCTCCCAAAAATGATTCGCAACAACAGATTTTTCAATTTGTTTTTGGTGAATGTTCCTGAAGTGTTCGTTTCTGTGCGTTTCAATATTTCTTTTGGTTTTCCCAATGTATCTCATGTTGCAATCTAGGCATTGTATGGCATATATTCCGGATTTTTGTTCTGGAGGGACTTGATCTTTCAATTTTGAACTTGGGAAGTTTTTAATGCTGTGTTTGTTATATGGTGCAAGTTTTACATGGAATTCTCTAAAGATGTTTTCAAATTTGTGATAAAAATGGTTAACATCTCCATGAATTACAGAGTACAGAACAGAATTTGACCACATACTAAACACAGCAGTCACCAATGGTTTCAGAAAATCCACTATAATAAAGAAAATAAATAAATTCAAAAGAAAGAAGATGATTACAGAAGTCTCCACTCTCAAACCAATCAAAATGTGATACAGTTTCTGCAAATTTACATACCACCCACATTTTTATCACAAATTTGAAAACATCTTTAGAGAATTCCATGTAAAACTTGCATCATATAACAAACACAGCATTAAAAATCTCCTAAGTTCAAAATTGAAAGATCAAGTCCCTCCAGAACAAAAATCCAGAATATAGGCCATAGAATCCCTAGATTGCAACATGAAATACATTGGGAAAACCAAAAGAAATACTAAAACGCACAGAAAAGAATACTTCAGGAACATTCACCAAAAACAAACTGAAAAATCTGCTGTTGTGAATCATTTTTGGGAGAAAAACCATGAAATAGATCTGGATGTCAAACTGTTAAAAGAAGTCTCAAAACTTATGGAACTATCTGCTTGGGAGAAAAGCTACATTTGGAAGAACAACAATATTGCAAATGAATTTCGACATCCCAGCAGAAGACAAACTCGGCAAGTACATCAAACCCTCACCAGATACCACCACAGTTGGTCAACACAGGCAGATACAGGATGATCAAACAACCACCAGCCAGTAGGTCATCAGCTGACGATGAGAGCAAAGGACTCTCGAAACATGTCCAGGTAATTTTACTCAAGTGAAGAGTATAAATGAGTTTTCCTACTCCTTGTTCATTTTCATTTGAAATACTTCACTATCAACCACTTCTACATTAATACTTATAATGATCTAGGAGAGATTTGGGGGAAAAGAGAGAATAATGAATTAAAATTTTGGAGATAAGTAAGAAAGAGGCTAGAGGATATGGAAATTCAAAAAATGTTTAGTGAAATATCAGAAGTCTTCTTTAATAGATTATAAAATATTAAAGTCAACATGGCCAAGGGAGGAATATGTAGAAAAAACAGGTAAGGAGTAAGAGAAAGTATAGCATGGATAAGATAAGTAGTGTGGAGGTTAAAAGGAATAAGGATGGGAATAACTCAAAATCAATGTCCTTTACATGGAGAGTAGGAGGATCTAGTGCATATACTGTTTAAATGTAGGGCCACTGACAAGTGGAGGGAGAAACAGATAAGTGACAAATGGGCAAACGTTGACCCAAACATTGCAGTGAAGGAAATATTTATGAAGGACTATGAGAAGGGTGGAGTGTTTATGAATAGACTGAGAAGTAAATGGTTATGGACAGTGCAAAGAAAAAATTAGGCCATAACATAATTAATAATTAAAAGTAAGAATAAAGATGTAAATGTTATAAGTTCTCACAAGTGGGAGAGCCAAATGAGCCTGGGCTGAACGCCAATCCCACTTGTGTCTTGTATTCAGCTAAACACAACAAATATCAAATAACTGCTGATGATAGGATGAATACCCTCAAAAACGTTCTAGTTTTAAAAACTTAGTAATTGGAGGTTTGTGTAAGATAGCGCGACTCATTCCAAATTCAACAAGGTACATAATATCAAGGATTAAAATCTTGTTCCAGCCAAAGTGATTCTAATGCTTTTTTCTTGCTGAAAAGGTGAATGATAGACATACAGTTTCTATGACCACTACGCCCATGTGGCAGTAAAAAATTAACAAAACAACAATGAACAACACAGAAAGAAACTGAACCAAAACAAAAGTATGGTAAAGATGTAAACCCCAGGGCCTCTTCCTAGCATAAGTGAATGATTTACAACAAATGCCAGAAAAAGATATCTAAAAATACTATCTTATGATCTTAGTTAACACAACAATAAATTAATTTTATAAATTTCCTCATCATAACACAAATCTGATACTTCCTTTCAATTGTTGTGCTATGCATGGTTTGTGAAAAAAAGAACTAATTTAGCTGTAAAACTTATTTTAGTTTGTGATTAAGCTAGAAGCTGAGGTCAAAAAGTACCTTTAGGGCTTATGGATACAGCTTTCTCTTAAGGTAACCTTAGAAGTCTCGCTGATGTATGTAGAATAACAAAGCAGAGGTTAAAGGGTGTTGTAAAACTTGCTTATTTTCAGTACTTGAATACAAAAATGACTGAACAACATGTTTTATTATAAATACTATAAACTATTTATGATGAATTTCATTGTTTTATTGTCAGTTGTTAAAAGTGAATGTAATTAGATTTCTTTTCTTTGACTTTAAAATTAATAAAATGGATCTATTGCATTTATAACTTACCAACTTCTTCTACAGATCTAAACTTCAGATCACAAACAGAACCAATTCCATGAACCAGAAAAAGTACGTGATCAATCTTGGCAGGTTCACCTTCATCAATATCAAACTCATCCACACCACGCTTCACAACACGAGGCCTTACTTGTGTTTGCTGTAAAACAAGAAAATAAAAGTACTTAGATCACGTCAGTTATTTAAAAGTTCACAAGGACACAACTTCATACACATTATTATTTTGTGCAACAATATGTATTCAAAACAATGTATTTTATATACTTAGTATCTCTGATACCAACCTCAAACATTTCTGACTACAATTATTGCCACTTTAATGGATACATCTAAGGAAAATGAAACAAAGGTCTACTGTTAAAATTATGAAATATGAAAATACTTCCTGTTTCAGCTCCTGTATGGAGGTATTCTAACTAATACAAATAACAAAAATAAAATGTAATAGAACATGAGATACTAAGAAAATAAAATCTACTGACACATTATAAAGCCTGAGCTTTCTGTCACTCAAATGTTTGATTTAATTCCCTTTTGCTTTCTTAGCTATCTTTCTTTTTGTTCTTGATTTAATCTCAAATTATAATGGGAGGAATCTTAAATTAATGCTTCAGATAAAATTTAAAGTGTTTCACTACATGCAACACTTAGTCTAAAAACACATTACAATTTGAATACAGAAAAGGTACACAATCTAAAATTTGTTCTAACAAACCATAAAGTTTTGTTATTTCTCAAAGAACCATAGTATCTAGAACTATGCAAATGGACTTTAAAATATTAGGCAAGGAACTTTTTGTGGTAGTAACTCTGAGCTGACAAATAATTTATTTAACTATGATCCATGCACTACTGCTACACTCACAGTAAAACAGATTTTAGAAAATTATACACAGAGGCTGAAATGGAATAAGGAAATACAAAATATAAAAAGCGTTTTTCACAAGTATTCCCACAGAAAAAATACCTACACTACTCAGAAAATGGTTGAATCAGACTACAATAGACTCCACAGAAACAGATGACATCATTAACCTTACAGAATTATGCACTACGCACAACTTCTTCACATTTAATAATAAATTCTATAAACAATCAAAAGGATTAGCAATGGGAAGCCCACTGTCCCCCATTCTGGCAGAATTATATATGAGCCACCTTGAAGTCCACGTATTGAAAGCCTTCCCTCACATATACAAATTTTGGCGGAGATATATTGATGACATTTTTTCCATCAAACCCCAGAAATTAAAAGATGCTTTGAAACTGTTGAACCTGCAGGATAACAGCATTAAATTCACAAATGAAATTGAAGAGAGCAACACTTACCCTTCCTGGACCTCATTATAACTAAAGATCAAAATGGTTTTAAACTCGGTATACATAGGAAACCTACACATGTGGACAATTATATAAATAAAAATGGTTGCAACCCAACTTCACACCAACTAGCCCCCTTTAGAAGTTTGATCCACTGGTTACATAGCATCCCCTTGAACAATGAAGAATTTTTAAAAGAACAATATATAGAAAAAATAGCAGTAACTAATGGATTCAAGTTCAGATCTCATAAGGAACATGATAAACAAAAAGAAGAAACTTAAGCCAATTTCACAAACTACCACCCTAACATCTCTCTCAAACACAAACTGGAAATACAAGAAATTCACATACCACCCTTGGGTCTTTAGAAAATTTGAACGAATCTTCAATAAATTTAACATAAGACTAGCTCCACAAAACAAATTCAGCCTGAAGAACTTGCTAAACACACCTCTCAAAAATATCATCCCAAACACATTAAAATCCGGAATTTACCAGATTAATTGTGATAAATGTGAGAAATACTACATAGGAAAAACAAAAAGAAACTTGGAAACCAGACTTAAGGAACATAAAACTAAAACAAATAGAGAAATCCGCTGTATTACACCATTTTTGGACAGAAAACCACAAAATTGGTCAAAGTATAAAATTGTTAAAACCCCTCACCACACCATTAGAATTGAACATCTGGGAAAAAATACACATCATCAAAAATGTCATGTGTTACTCTCACATGACTTTCTCTACTCTTGTACAAACTATTTTTACAAACGCTTATTCTCCATATGCTTCATGTTAATCGAGATATCGAGATGTTAACTTTATTGCTAATTTTCTTGTAGATGCAAGGGGAATTGGGAGCTATAGTCAAATATTTTAAGAGCTGGTTGCTATGTGGAGTATTCCATTCTCTTTGCATTACCAGGACAAACGAACAAAAAAAAAAAAAGAATAACGAATTTGAGAAAAAGTATAAGTATTGGAAAATTTAAGGGAATAACAAGCAATATCTCGAAAATGGCTCACTCAACAAACAAAAATGTATATAACATAAATTGTGTATTTTAACGCGATCTACATTTTTTGTGTAGTAAAATTTTGTCTATCTTTTATGGTTTACCAGTTATGCAAAAGTCGTTCACAATGAAGAATACTTTTGGAGACATTCCCAGAAAATTCGAGATATACATTTCATTTTAATGATATTTTAATCAAAATCGTTAGCCGTTTTTGAGGAAATTAAAATTTTCGAAAAATGTTCCATGTAAAGGGTAATCTGAGGTGGGAGGATTTTCTTGAAAACCTTTGTGTCACATCTCTGGAAGATACTGAACCTAAATACCAAGTTTGGTGTTTATCCAACTGTTCGTTTCCGAATTATGTTGTTCACAGACACACACACACAGACATGTTTCTAAAAATGCTTTTTTTTGGATTCAGGGGGTCTCAAAACATTTATTTCCGGTGAAATCTTGGTATTGAATTTTTGGGTGGAATACAATACTTCTCCTACTTACTATACGTAGTAGAGAAAGTAAAAATGGCAACGTCATTAATTTTGAAATCCTGCCAGTGAACAATGTGCTAAAACTTTGTGCTCCCAACACCAGATGGTGACAGGTTCAGAATCTGCAGGAAGAGGAAGAAGAGCATATGGGAGAAAGAGACCTTTAGCCACCCAGTCGCTGACAATGAGGACGAATGCCCTCGAAAACGTTTGTTTTATATAACATTTAATTACTGAAGGTGAGTGTCAAAAAGTGAGACTCAATCTACCATCATGAAGAATATTTCACGGTTAATGGTGCTTCTGTTTTTAATCTTTAACAAAACATAAAGTTTTAAATATAGTGGAAGTAGTCAAGATATGAAGATCCAGATGAGCTGGACATGTTCAAAGAATGGATCTCTCACAAGATATTAAATGAAATATGGTTCAATACCAAAACATTGGGTAAACCATGTAGAAGATGGGCAGAAGCAGTTAGAAAACTTGCCATACAGATATTGGATATGAGCAACTGAGGAGAGGGGAAAATGGAGTAGGAAACTGAGGGAGGACAAAGATAAAAAATGGCCTATACACCTTGATAGAACTAGTATGCACTAATGTCACTAATCACCGTTTGCTGCGATGGACAACCATTCTCTCCAGCAGCTACCTAGAAAGATGATATTCTACAGCATATATCTTTTATGCTGCAGAGCAAATTTTTATGCATTTAGCTAATGCCATTCACTCAGGTGAAGCAAATGAGTATCTACTTCAGTAATAGAAGTACAAAAATAAATTGCACATAAGTAAATCAATTCCAAAGTTTTAATAAAACAACTAAAAGCATTCATTCATTCATTATCTGTTTACCCTCCTCTTATGTAGGACTTACACCCCCAGGACTTACAGGCGGGCGCCTGGGGTCAGAGGCCCGTCGAGGAGCAGACACTCTTGGATCAGACAGAACATCCAGGATGGGTGATCAGCCCGATGCCTGGTATGGGATGAAGGAAGTAGATGAAACGAAATGATGGCGAAATGGATGAAAGGAAAGGTGATGATGGAGCAGTTGGTGGAATGAATGGCGGGGGAAACCGGAGAACCCGGAGAAAACCCGCCCAGATGCCGCTTCGTCCACCACAAATCGCACATGCAGGTCCCTGGGATTGAACCCAGGCCGCTTCGGTGGGAGGCGAGCAGTCTAACCACTCGGCCACGGCGCCGCCCAACTAAAAGCAACAATTTGAAAACAGATGTTTTAAACGGTGCAGTGAGGGATAGTTACTCCACTTCCAGGATGAACAGATAACTGAGATAGGAGTAGGTGTAAGAGGAAGGGCTTAAGGGTTACATTTTCTAATACTGAGTGAGATGGATCTATAGTAACACATGAGGCTGGCATTCAGGAAGGTCCCGGGTACAAATCCTGTTATCTGACTTGGGTAATACAAAAGCTAAAAAATAATATGCATACAAATAAAAAGGAAACAATGGGAAAAGCTACATCACAACATGACTAGGATTACTACACTACCTTATACCACTATAGGGTTAATTTATGTTTGATAATTGTTCTTTTACACTGGCCTTGGATACGCCAAGGTTGGAAACATTTCATAGCACAATTTTTCTGAAAGAAATGTTTAGTTGACCCATTATACATGTGAACAGACCACTTTAGCAGACACAGAAGGTACTTTTTTGACACTCTCTTAAAGCTGCTCACTCGACAATGGAAGATATGTGTTAACAAATGCAGTGCAGACAGGAAAAGGCGTAACTTTTCAGGTCATAAGCAAACATAAAGAGGATTTAGGAAGTTCCTTCATTTTGTTAAGATTTTAAATTTTATTAACAGCTCATTTAAAACATTGGTTTACTGATTTTTATAGCAGGCATCCCTTGCTTTTATTCTTTATTTTGCTGTAGTAAATGCATGTGATATGTTGAAACATGTGCATGGCTAATTGTATCAGTATCTTTATGTACTAACACTGTGAATATACAATAGTTATAATGGCATCATACTTTTTTAAAGAAATCTCTAAGAAGTATTTTTTTCATATGGCCACTTCAACAAAAAGCTAAAATAATTATGCAGCTAGACCAACATCTAGTTCTGGAAATATAGTTCTGAAATCAAATTGTTTACAAGACTTTTCAGTCTAGCCAATTTGATTGATGCAACTGTGTAGCAAGTTTGCTGTAACACAGAGGAGAAAAATGGAATTAACGTTGGAAATAGTTAGTGGTATTTTAATTATGTAATATAAAATTATTCTGCACAGAACAGCAAGTGGCTGCAGTAGTCATGGTGGTGATAGTTTTAATTGCGTAAATAACGTTCCTTAATGGGTTTCTGTTACTGTTCATACATACAACCCATATTTCATTGACAACGCTTCAGAAAGTGTTCAAGTGGGGCAGAATTATGAGTGTGGCTTTGTATCCCCTTCATTCTCTCTAAACACCTGCAGCTTTTATTTCTATGGTATGTTAGAAGACATACACACACAAAAACCCAAATAACTGACATCTGATGCCAGTTACAGTTAGCTTCCATTCTGTTACAAGAATGAAAGTATATGATGTAGTAGCATTTTGCAAAGAAGTCAAAAATAGATTGAGAATGAAGGGATTTTCTTTACTTGCAAGGACTAGTTTATGTCATTGCTGACTCCTGATAAAATTGTATAAAACTAAGAACATTTAGGAGCACATATTGTACTAATCTGACAGCATGCTATTAAGTTCTTTACTAAATTATGTGAATTATTATAATACACAATTAAACTCTGAGAGGGTTTTACCATTCAGTAGAACATACAGTTACAATAAAACTCACTTTAATCCCTTCCTTGGCACCAGAAGCACTCAAAGCTAAAACAGCACTGGTACGAAGCAAGGACTAAATAGACAATCAAGTATGATATTGATGTATTAATAACTGCTAAAATATTTTAAGTGTCCACATAATATCTAAGTATTAAATATCCAAGTATCAAATATTACATACTAAAAATGTATAACACATTTCTAAAAAAAGATGAAAATCCAAAATTTAACATATCTGGCATGTGTAAAATAAATCATTTGTTGTAAGCATTCTGATCTAATTTATACTGGAAAAATTAAATCTGACTAGAAATCCAAGTCAAAGAGCATTTATGAGTAGTGATATAAAATTAAATAATAAATCAGCTACAGTGGATCCTTTATCATCATTAATCATTAAATAAAACCATAAACTAAAGTATTACAATATTTACTGAAACTACAAAATTAATAATCTGACAGAAAACAGTTACTATTTAGTATTTTGAAATACTGGTCATTGATTCCACTAATAAATCTGTTTTCTTCCAGTAGGCACAGTAAATATTAACTTACTGCAAGATTAGTTTTGTAAAGGACTTTATAGGCAATTATTATAAAAAATAATTTTGGCGGCCCCTGGGGACCACCGTGGTCCCACACAAGAAATTTAATTGTGGGACCAGTGGCCCAAGGTAATTTTTAGTAAATGTATGGATTCACTAAGTAGATTTGATTTCTTTTTCACTCAGAGCGCCTCTGTTGCCTTGAATGATATAATGTCCATATTGTTAGGTTGGCAGTCTTTATCTGTAATGTTGTCCTCGTGGTGTAATGGTTACCATGCTAGCCTCTAATTCCCTAGGTTGCGGGTTCAAACCCGGCAGAGAGCGATGGATTATTTTGGATGCAAAAATCCTTAGCATGGCTTCCTTCGAAAGGGAAGTAAAGCCAATGGTCCTGTGTCATAGATTTACGGCATGTAAAAGAACCTCAAGCCAGATAAAAAGGCCTCTGAGCAAAATTTTCGGTCTTTCATGCTCAATATAGAATGTGACACTAAGGACCTAGCAGTTAAAGAGCATCCATAAATAAAACTCAATTTCATTTTTTTATCTGTAATGTAGAAAGCACGTTTTTGTGATGTCTACCATTATTGAATAGGATTTTTGTCTTCACACTTGCATCACAGATTTCAAAGAAAATAAAAAGTAATAGAAGCGTTGTTCTCAAATGAAACTCTGAGTGATCCCTCTCAGCAGCAGATGCCAATTTCTAGGAAAAGGAAATGTCTAAATATGCATACCCTCAAGAAACACAATGGACCAGCTTATAAGGTATGAAAGTATTGTAAAAGATGCCACAAAAAGTAACTCACAGAAAGTTTATCAAAAAATGAAGTCAAGAAAGTAACCACCTACTGTAAAGAATGTGACAGAAAACCACATTTTTGCTTTCCATGCTTTGCTAATTTTCATAATTAAAAGTTAAAAACAAAACATTTCTGATACTACATATTTTGTATACTTTAAATGTTAGAACTAAACGCATTCTTTGACAGTAATTCTAATTAAGCTTTTGCTTGCTGGCATTATTGTGTTCTATTGCCTGGATGTATATAAACACAGTTAATGAAAAATTCTTTGTTCACGGACTGACATTTTTTATGCTGAAATGTAGACCTCCGTAATACATCAGCTCCAAACCAGTGGTAGTAATATTTAGATAAGGACCACAGAGACCTATTTTATAGGTAAAACTGAATGTTTCAGTGGACCGCTGGCTTGTAGAAATATTATTGGTCCAGAAATGTAGCAGTCATATGGACCGCCATGGCCCGACATAGGGTGGGCTTCAGGGACTATTTTTAATAAATATGCACTTTTATCTAATTAAAGGGACCAGGAAGTTAATGGCTTATCTGGACAAGCTCACAACCACTAAGCATATTTCTGGGTATACCTTATCAGCTAACAGCACCTATCACTCTGAAAAGCCTTATCTTCATAAGTGTTTAATTAAGATGGAGGAGGGGGTTTTAAAATATTGGGGGAAAAACAGTAAAAATGTTCACTACTTTTTTTCTCAGATACTACTTGAAGCTAAATGAAGGGACTTCTGCTATAGATTAAGGCATTCATTTTATACCTCTGAACTACAGGAGCACAGTTGCTAATGATGTTTAAAAATGTTTTTCTTTTTAAAGAAAATCAATTGAAATGTTCATTTACAAATTTAAGACAAAACACTTAAATATGTTAAAATCTATCAAACTCTGACACATAACCCTAATTCAACACACTCAACACATTATCTTAGATAATTATGAAGATTTTTGGCTTTGTACCGTTTATAACTATTGAGTAAAAAGTATGTATGTTTGGAAAAATGTAGTTTTGAGATAACCTCAATTAAAGTATAGCTTAAGAAGTAAGACCCACTGTAATGACTGCATCCTTTCTTCTCTGCTGATTGCCTAGTCTATGCCTACAGGTTGGAAATAATAAAATTTACCTTCAAAATTGCCTTAAGAATATAACAACTAAAGACTAGTTTACATGACACTAGGTTTCACAAGTAAGTTTTGCAATTATCTTTTATCGGTGTGCATACATTAAAGTTAGTGGCAGCACTTAGTTATGACACTAGTCAATTTCAGGTACTTCTTTTAGTGAAGCGAAACTAGTTCTTATGCTTGATTTTGAGGTTATGTTGTGCTTGCAGTTTGCAAAATGAAGTAGGGGAGTGAATAAATGATTAAATGCCTGTATTTATATGCAATGCAGAAGCGCTTGTGGGACTTTAATGATATAAACTCCAATAATAAAGTAAAATGTGCTGTTGTGCCGAGTTAATTTTAAAAGAACTTGGATGAAATGACAATAGAAGAACTTAAAATGCGAATTAATTTCATAAGAAGTACCTGCACAAATGAAATACGGAAGATCAAAAAGATATGAAGTCTGGAAGTGGCACTGAACTCTGAAACACATTTTGAAACTATGGTTTTTGGGACATGGTACAAAAACTGTGACGAATATGAGTCGTCACTTGCAAGTTATTTCAATGTAATTTATAATTTCAGCTCTGGTGATAATGTTTCACTCATTATAGTATCTTGCTTCTTTATTTCATTTGTTACTTTCCCAAAACTGTTCCAAAGTCATTCTCAAATTATTGTATAATCGCTCTCAATATGCCATTAGCCAATGACAGGTAGAGTATGCCAGTCAGTTGGCCAATCAAAGCTGTACTACACTGATATTAACTGATAGTGCACTTGTTTTTAATTTGTAGTGAATGCAGGGAGCGAGATCATGTAGTATTTGATTCCTTTTGACAAACATGCATCACAATCTACACTCCAGTAACTAACAAACATGGTTGGCGTTATACTAGTTAAGTTCATTATAAGTCTTTTGTTTGATTATCCAGCCGAGTAGCACTTTTAAATTACAATTTAATTTCAGTTTAAACTCATGCATCTTTTCATAACATAATTATTTCAAGACCTTTAGTCTCGAAATACTTATCATGAAAAGAAGCATTTGTTAACCTCCATTAAATTATTGTAAAACTATTAGCACTAGTGCTAGTACTGCTGATAACTTAATGGACACTCTAAAACAATTTCCAAGATAGTTGCAGGGCACCCTAAAATGACCTCTAAATCCAAGATCTAGTCCATATTCATCTCTTTCACTTTCTCTCATCCATGAAACCACAGTATACAAGAGTGTCACCATGTAAACATCTTGTGCAAATAGTTCTCCAAAAATAATTTTACGAAACTAGTTGCAAAACCTAGTGTTGTCAAGTAAACTAGGCTTATTTCAAAAAAAAGGGATAAGGCGGATTAAACTTAAACAGACATACATTCTATTTAAATGCATTTCTCAAAATGTTAAAAGTTTCAAATCTGATATATACCCCATATATTCTGAATCAAGATGACTATTTTCAACAAAAACAGAAAAAGTTGAATTTAATCATTTTACACTTATTGGTTCCCTTAAGCTATAAAAACTGTTAAGTGGTATTTGGGCGAAGAAATAATTTGGTTATGCTTTCAAAAACAAAAAAGATAATGTTTAAAAGTACATAGTGCATTAATTCTAATGAGCATAGAGTTGACTATACCAACATTTTACTGCAGGAATGTTTTCATAGGATGCTGCCTACACCATCAAGCATCTAATGATGTTGGTAACAGCCTACAAAAACACTCTTGTACTAACATGTGGTGAGTGAAGCCTATTGAGTATTAGTATACTCCACATTCATTGGAGTTGATTTAAATTTGGTTTCACTGTCTGGGTTCCTTTAAATATAAATTCTGAAATTATGCAATACAACAATGGTATTTATTTTTTTTAATATTTACCGGTGCATTACTCCATGCATCTGCAGAAGTAGCCTGAAGAAAATGTACCATCACACCAGGACCATGGAATACCACTGCTTCTCCGTTAGGAAGTTCCACACGGCGATGCCACGAGTTGGTTGTAGTGGCTATTTTGAATTCCTCTTCAAGTCTTGTAGAAATGTTCTCCTCATATGGCACATAACGTGTGTCAGAAGGACCCTTAAAAAACCAGGAACAACGACGAACCTCTGTGGGGTTCTCCTGCCAGTACACAGCCATTCTCTGACGACGAAGGATATTTACATCATATCGGCCTCCATCAGTTGCAACTACTGTTTCAGGTGATATGTCAGCTGTAAACATTCAAATAATGAATAAGGGTCTGTTAACAACAAATGAAATATATCAGACAGAATGTATGGCTGCATTATTTATCAGTTACCCATTTCAAGACAAAAGGTACTAACCAAAGTGAGTAACTTTCAAATGCTATGTCACATTTTTATGAATCTGTAATGACAGAAAATTACAAGTTAACAAACTGACAAGGTATGATGGAAAATATGCATAACAGCAGTAACATTTACAACAGTCAGATGTTCAGGTAGAACGTTATAAGCTGAAGTACATTCATTGTAAATGCAACTGTTGCAATCTTGTCTTCCTTAGGATTGGGCTTCAGAAGATTCACTACATGTTAAATTAATGTTTGAAAATGATAGGATTGCATGCTGAAGGAATAGAAGACAAACTAACAAATATAAAATTGGAAGTTGTCAAGGAGATGGATTATTTGGGGGTGAGGTTGAGCAGTAATGGTGAATGGGGGGCGCATAGCAGGAAGGTTGTGGCTAAAGGAAAGGCAGCAATGACAGGAGTAAGGATGTGCAAATATAAATTGGAAATGCCAACTAAGTGGCTAGAAAGAATGTATGAAACATTGGTGGAAACAAGAATGTTATATGCAGTAGAAATTTGGGGAAGATCTGAATTAAGCAGGAAAATAGACCAGAGCTATGGAATGTTCTGTAAAGAGCTATTGGGTCTAACAAGATCAGCACCAGGGGAAGTAGCATTAGTGGAATTAGGAAGAACAAGAAGAAAGGGAGTGATACTGGAAAGGATATTAAAATTTTGGTTTAGGTGCTTGAGAAAAGATAAAGAGGAAATTTTAAAGATATGCATGGAACAACAAAAGAGTATGAAAAATAAAAATAGCTGGGGGACAGGGGTAGAAAAAATTATGGAGAAGATAGGAATGGGAGATATTTGGAGAATAGGAGAAAGAAATAGCGATGGTTTTTGGATAGCAGTAAGAAACAGAGTGGAGGATATAGAAAGACAAGAGATTTGGGGAAGCTTAGAAAATAAAAAGTCACTAGGGTTCTATAGATTAGTAAAAAGGAAATGGGGAAGAGAAGGGTATGTAGATTATTGTGATAGAGCAGGAAAAGAAGCGTTTGCATGGACGAGAACAGGAGCAATGTATTTGAGAGGGTTAAGAGGGAAAAAAAATGGAATTTGTGAATTATGCGACGATAGCGAAAGCACAGAACATTATATTCAGAATGCAAAGAATTAGCAGAATGGAGACAAGAAGTATGGGAAGAGAAATGGGAAAAAATGGATAGGAAAATAGTAGCAATAAAAATGCTAACGAGAAAAGAAGAAAAGCAAATTAAGAATATGGGGGAGTTCTTAAAGAAAGTAAAAGAGAAATGGAGTAGAAAAGTAAGAGAGATAAGAAAGGTAGAAAGGCAAATATGGATAAAAGGTAGTAAGGAATGTTTAGAGGAGCCAGAAGGCCAGGGTGCCAGGCAAAAAGAGCAGCATAGCTGGTAAGGAAATTGGGACATAGGTTAAGTTAGTTTATAAGTGGAACATTGTAAAAAGAAGTATGTAGGAAAAAGTACAATAAATTATCTATCTATCTAACTAACAAATATGTGTATCTATCAAAATGTTACTTTCAAAAGAAAAATATATAACAACGACAATAATGATGATAAAGTGGAGGAGGAGGTGAGAATAAAGATTATATCAAATGGTTACAGTTACATTTAAGTTTACTATACAGATCTAAATATTTAAATGGAAAAGAGTTTATGAGATAACATAACTTTACTTAATGATTGCTTAGATCTGCTGTGACTTGAATCATATACAGACTTGACTGCAGAGGACAATGCTGTCAATGTTTTAGAAGTGCACACTTGTGGAGAGATAGTGCTGAGTTTGCTGAATAATTGGTATATTCATCATTCACTTTAAAAGTGGCAGCTTTGAAAGCCAACTTATTCTTCATAATAGTGCTGCACTACTATCAACAAGCCAGATGTGCCAGTGAGGCATGTATTACTGCTTATAATTGGGGAGCTCCCACTCCTACACTCCAGACATGAACCCTCCACTTCAAGGACAGCATTTTACAACATTGACTTTAAATACAAACACATCTATGAGCTAAACCTGAAAGAGAAATTATGTATGAAGTTAATATAATAAAATTAGACTGAAAGAACACAATGCAAGTAAACAAAATAAAAAATATTTTAACATAACAGTTAATGGAAAACACAGTAAAGTAGTTTATATTATTTAAATAAAATTCTAGTGGCAACACACACTAACTTCACTCTTTCAAGATAATTACCTTGAACGCGTTTCGAACATACCTTGTCTTCATCATCAGCCAAGAGCCACTAACGAGTCTGTTGGTTCTAGTGTAGAGGTCGCTGTTGGGTTTCCTGACGTTGACGTCATTTTCGGCTTGATGTTTTTAAAGATGAGATCCTTTTCCAGAGGGAAATTGAAATTCATTAGATGGCTTTTGTTTTTTTGTATGAGGAGTTCTTCCCATATTGTCAATTCTATTGGATTTTGGATCAACTTGATTAGATTTCATTAGGGATGTTGTGGTTTGAATTCCAGAAATGATATGCGATGGCCGATTTTTCAATTGCTTTGTGTCTTATATTTCTAAAATTTTCTTTCAGTCTCACCCCTATGTTCCTTTTTGTTTTGCCTATATATTTAAGTTCGCAATCACTACAATTTATCTGCTAAATGCCTGGCATTTTAGTTCTAGGAATTTTATCATTTGTGTTTGTTCTTAATATGTTATTTAAACTATGTTTATTGATGATATAATTTCTGGAATTCAAACCACAACATCCATAATGAAATAAATCTAATCAAATCGATCCAAAATCCAATAGAATTGACGATATGGGAAAAACTCCTCATACAAAAAGTCAAAAGCCATCTAATGAATTTCAATTTCCCTCCGGAAAAGGATCTCCATCTTTAAATACATCAAGCCGAAAATGACGTCAACATCAGGAAGCCCAACGGCGACCTCTACACTAGAACCAACAGACTCGTTAGTGGCTCTTAGCTGATGATGAAGACAAGGTGTCTTCGAAACGCGGTCAAGGTAATTATCTTGAAAGAGTGAAGTTAGAGTGTGTTGCCACTAGAATTTTATTTAAATAAAATAAATAATATTTAATGTCGATAGACTGGTTATATTATGCTGTTTTACCAGTTGCTCTGGCTTCATTCATTTTTTGCACCAATTCTCATTTTGAAGCTTCTGTCCAATAAAAAAATCTTTGTCCAAAAATTCGTCACTTCCTTTCAGATTTTTTGTTCTCATAGTACTTCAAAACCACATTGTGAAATAGCAAACTTAGCAATTATCATTCTATTTTCCCTCTGTCTCTCAACTCTAGATGTATCCACTATCTCCCATCCATGAAACTCATTTCCAATTTCTTATACTTCCTGAGGTGGCCAAACTCCTCTTTCTTTTACACCCCTAAATATCAAGTTCAATGTTCGATTTCTTTCCTCCAAACCATCCACTCGTAAATCTATTTGCTTCTTCATCCCTGATTTCATTCGTAATTTCCCTCATAATGACGCTCATTTTGATTCCCAGACAATCTTCCTTACCATCTATGTAGTCTTCTATATATCTCTAGATTAATTTGCTTCTCTGCCGGTTCTGGGTTCAGCTCATTGTCTTCAATCATCAGCAGAGATAGAATAATATATGCCTTAATAAGTACATTCTTGATATCCTCTTTCCTTTCCAGTTTTCTCCTGCACCTAAAGCTGCCAACTGTGGCCCTACACACTTGTGATTCCATTGACATTGTCTCTTGTGTCAATTTTCTAACAGACACATCTTTCCTCTAGCCCTGCTAACTTAGCAATCTGCAAACTGGCTATAGTTTTTTATACTGTCAAATTTCATAATAAAGAACAGCAAGAATTACTTTCATCACCTTATCAGTCTGCTTACAAATGAAACCTATCTGCTGATGTAGGTTTTGTGTATGCATGGAAATACAGCTATACATTCAAAACTGATTATTACCATAGCATTACTTATCTACATAAATCACTGAACATACACTACATGATCAAAAGTATCCGGACACCTGGCTGAAAATGACGTACAAGTTCGTGGCACCCTCCATCGGTAATGCTGGAAGTCAATATGGTGTTGACCCACCCTTAGCCTTGATGACAGTGTTTACTCTCGCAGGCATACTTTCAATCAGGTGCTGGAAGGTTTCTTGGAGAATGGTAGCCCATTCTTCACGGAGTGCAGAACTGAGGAGAGGTATCGATGTAGGTTGGTGAGGCCTGGCATGAAGTCGGCATTCCAAAACATCCCAAAGGTGTTCTATAGGATTCAAGTCAGGACTCTGTGTAGCCCAGTCCATTACAGGGATGTTATTGTCGTGTAACCACTCTGCCACAGCCCGTGCAGTATGAACAGGTGCTCGATCGTGTTGAAAGATGCAATTGCCATCCCCGAATTGCTCTTCAACAGTGGGAAGCAAGAAGGTGCTTAAAATATCAATGTAGGTCTGCGCTGTGATCGTGCCACGCAAAACAACAAGGGGTGCAAGCCCCCTCCAGGAAAAACACGACCACACCATGACATACCTCCTCCGAATTTCACTGTTGGCACTACACAGGCTGGCAGATGATGTTTACCGGCCATTCACCATACCCACACCCTGCCATCGGATCGCCACATTGTGTACCGTGATTCGTCACTCCACACAATGTTTTGCCATTGTTCAATCGTGTAATGTTGACGCTCCTTACACCAAGCGAGGCGCTGTTTGGCATTTTCCTGCGTGATGTATGGATTATGAGCAGCCGCTCGACCATGGAATTCAACGTTTCTCACCTCACGCCTAACTGTCATAGTACTTGGAGTGGATCCTGATGCAGTTTGGAATTCCTGTGTGATGGTCTGGATAGATGTCTGCCTATTACTCTTTATGACCCTCTTCAAATGTCGGCCAGCTGTCTCTGTCAGTCAGCAGACGAGGTCGGCCTGTACACTTTTGTACTGTACAGGTCCCTTCATGTTTCCACTTCACTATCACATCAGAAACAGTGGACTTAGGGATGTTTAGGAGTGTGGAAATCTCGCGTACAGACTTCTGACACAAGTGACACCCAATCACCTAACCATGTTTGAAGTCCACGAGTTCCATTCTACTGTTTCACGATGTCTAATGACTACTGAAGTCGCAGATAATAAGTACCAGGCAGTAGGTGACAGCACAATGCACCTAAGATGAAAAACGTATGTTTGTGGGGGTGTCCGTATACTTTTGATCACATAGTGTATTTCATGTAAACCCAGTATATTTTATTTATTTAAAATTACCAATAATTTGATTCAGCTTACATAAAATACTGCATACACAAATTTGAAATTTTAGCTATGAACTCGAACATTTCATAAGGAAACATTTATGAGATTACCACTGCATAACAAATTTAAGCATTCCCCACCCATAATTATCACAAATATCAATAAACGTCTGACACTATTCAAAGTATATATACTCTGCTATTATCACATAGCTTCTTTTAAAACTTAAAAGTACATAAGCTGGATGCCAACTATTTAAACTTTTTTTTTATAAAAATCAACAAATATGCAAAAGTTATGTGGCATCTTATTTCCGTATGAGAATCAAAACATTTCTGTGACTTAGTGTTACTAAAGTGCCACTATCATTCTTGCATGCCAGTCACCAAATATTTTACATGGGTCCTCCCGCCAACTGTAACCACTGCACCATAATACAGGGTAGCAACTTAAGTATCTGTTGATTTATGATATGAAAAGAACATTTTCACCTGGTTTCTGAAAATAAATTCTATTTATGTAATTGCATTTCCAATTGTAAGCTGAGTCAGCTTATATGAATTGTCATATATATCAACTGCACATTAAAAATAAAAACATTAAGCAGATACTCACTGGAGGTAAAGGCTTCCTCCAGAGCAAGGGAATCTGACATACTGAATGGCTGCCATATCACTTTGCTTTCTACCTCCTTCTTGTAAAACCAATGATGATACACCTGTCTATACATATGCGTAGGTTGGCCCTGAAAATCAAATAGAGATCACAATTTAAAAGCTGCTGTATCTCTAATGCAAAATGACCCGTTTAAGTTTAACAAACTGAGGTGGAATCAAACATTTTTGCAGCCATTCCCTATTAATTTATAATCGAATCTTTACAGTTTATCAATTATTTATTTAAGGCTAAATCTCAGAAGCCAACAGAATCATTTAACCATATTCAGGAGGCTGATACTTAACTGATTTCATTGGTATTTAATAAACTGACTATGAAAACAACTAATTCCTTTCTTAATTCAATTTGTTGCATGTTTAACTGCAGGCACCACAAAACCCCACATTTCTTTTTGTTTATTCCGATAAGAATGATAGCATCAAGTTACTGTTATTAGTGGCAGTTAATTGCTTAGTTGCATGCAAGACAAACTGTCATGCTATTATATAATTTATAAGGAAGACACTGGCTACAAAAGTCCAGAGCTGCTTATGTTTAAAATACAAACTGTTCACCACAAAAACAGTGGTGGTGTGAGATTTTAATGAAATGGAGAAAGTAAAATGAAAAACCCGTCTAAGAGAATGATTCAGTTCAGACTTCTGGATTGATGATAACAAGACTGGGGGTGTATAATAGACCTGCAAGGTCACAGTGCAGAGCAGTGTTGTTTCCTATATCATACTTATAGTGAAGCAAATCATTATGTAAGTTTTAACATTAAACACCACTTTTGTAGTCCATATTAAAAGCCACAACTCAAATGATGTTACAAGGATGTTGATGCCACAACCTGTGTTTTACCAAGACAATGCAACATAAGCCTGCATACTAGTGCTTGTGCATGTTATTCTGTTCCACTTTGCTTTGATCCCTTCATATCTCCTTTTCCATTTTGTTTAATTAAAACCAATTCTGTTTCAGTCTTCATTTAAATTGAAATCAGCTTAATAGTTTTACTTTACTTCCTTTTAAAACACAGGATTTAAGACATACTGTTAACGATGTTTAGTGATTTTATGAATTTTGTCTCATTTTCTTCTCTGGCATTCTGATTGAAGGATAAAGATTGGTCAAATGTCTTGGCTTTTCTGTAGTTTCTTAAAATCAAAAGCTTTTTCCAAGTGGACAGTTTTGATGGATTATGGAATTCCTAAAATTTATGATTTCTTTTGAATTCTTTTGGGAAAACACAGTCAGGTTTTTTAACATATTGCATACTCAAAATTTAATTTTTAATAACTCTAGTCTCAATTTTACCTAAAGGTTTACTGGAACATGTTTTGGAGACTGTTGTCTCCATTGAGTCTAGACTGATGATGCAGACAATGTCTCTGAAACACACCTGTAAAGTTTTTATATATATATATATGTAGAAGTGAAGCTCAAGTTATAAAAATTCATTTTGAGTATTTAATGTTATGACTTCTTATGTAGACTATGGTTGTAATAACAGAAATGCTCCCTAAAAGTTGATTTTTCTGTTCATTTAAACCAGGTGTTCCTAACATGATCATTTTTACTTTCTCTACTACGTATAGTAAGTAGGGGAAGTATTGTATTCCACCCAAAAATTCAATACCGAGATTTCACCAGAAATATATGTTTTAAGACCCCCTGAATCCAAAAAAAGTATTTTTGGAAACATGTCCGTGTGTGTGTCTGAGTGTCTGTCTGTGAACAGCATAACTCAGAAACGAAACAGTCGGATAAACACCAAACTTGGTATTTAGGTTCAGTATCTTCCAGAGATGCGACACGAAGGTTTACAAGAAAATCCCCCCACCCCAAATTACTCTTTACATGGATCATTTTTGGAAAATTTTAATTTTCTCAAAAATTGCTCTAACGATTTTGATTAAAGTATCATATGTTTAAGATATTTTCATGACAAATAAAATGTATATCTTCAATTTTCTGGGAATGTCCCCAAAAGTATTCTTCATTGTGAACGACTTTTGCATAACTGGTAAACCATAAGATATAGACAAAATTTTAGTACACAAAAAAATGTAGATTGCATTAAAATACACAATTTATGTCATAGACATTTTTTTTGTTGAGTGAACCATTTTCGAGATATTGCTTGTTGTTCCCTTAAATTTTTCAATACTTATTTTCTCAAATGGGAATTCGTTATTCATTATTTTGTCTTGGATATGCAAAGAGTATTAATCTGTGGCAACCAGCTATTAAGAGATATGTGTATGCTTAAAGGCTACTGTATTTCTATATTGCCCTTGCAAATACAAAACAAGGGGAACATAGTACACCTTAAGCGATAGTGAAGTATTTTTAGAACTGGTTGCTATGTGTAAAATGTAATTCTCTTTGCATGTCAAAATATCGTTTCTGCAAATGTTTATCTTGATTAATATGAAATTGATGGAGCATAAGAGTTTGTAAAAATAGTTGGTACAAGAGTAGAGAAAGTCATGTGAGTGTAACACATCAGATTTTTTTTTGAGTGTTCAGGCTTCTCTTTTTTTTTTTCTTATATTTTTAGTTTGTTACAACAAGGAAAGTATTAGATGCTTCATACTGAAACCTCCTTGAAATTATATGAGAGAAGCTATGTGGAATATGAAACCCTCATATATACATACATTAAAAAAAGATTTAACCACTAGTTTTAAATGGAAGCCAGGATCTGGAAATGTGTGATGCAGATGAACATTCCTGCTTGAAGTAGAATGGAACTGTTCCTCCTACATGAAACCAGCCCCCTCTCTTGTCAACGCAACTTTCATGCAGGTAATAAGGGCCATCCAGTGTAATCCATTAATACAAGCGTTGCATCTCTACAATTTAATGAATGAGTTGGTGCTTGATTTTGCAACTTTGCACTTAAAACTGGCTACCAATGTTTTAAGTGGTGACTCTTAATGACAAATCAGTTCTCTAGCTGAAATTTTAAAGGTAAGCTTTGACAAAGTGTTTGATATCATCCTTGTGGGTGTGGAAAAATATGTGCAGAAAATGGTAGAATAGGAAGGCAATGTCAAAACAAGCATTTTGAGGAAAGGAACAAAGGGTCTCAGAAGCTTTTTTGCTGTGCTACATGTGTCAACATTAAGTCTGTCATGTTATAATCTCCAATTGTGAAACCTGTTTGTAGCATGTTATGTAAACAAAATGCACTCCTGTACAGTACTAATCACTGTTGCTTGGCGTGTTTGATGTTCAATAGTGCATCTGTGTTCAAAGCCTACTGGATGGTATAGTAATACCAAATATTTGTCTTATTCAGTACAAAGAATTCAGTTTAGTACATGCATGTAATGGTTAGTTTCTCATTGTGTACCAGTACTTATTAGTTGAGACAGTACATCATGTGAGTTACATTTAATTTTGACTGGTAAATGAAGAGGCTTCATGAAGTCAGATTTCAATTTTCTTCATGCAGCCCTCCTGTTGTTATACTGCATCTACTTTTGATCTCAAAATGCTTACTGTCTTTCTACTATACAGTTTTCTGCACATTGCTTTTCTTCACCCTGTATGGTATATTTGAAAAGAATCCCAGTCTGTGATTGAGAACATACAGGAAAAATAAAAATCTGGAAGCCTTTGAGTGGAAGAAGGATATTTCTGGAGTATTAATTTAAAATAAGTGAAATAAAGTAAGAAGCCCTAAGTAACTCAATAGAACTATTTCGTTGGTGAAAGATTTGCATTTTAAAAACCAAAGATAGAAGTGAATTTTTAAATTTGACTAACCAACTGACTTCAGCATAAAGTCACTCCTTTGCCAGATATTGACTTGATGAGGAAACAACCACATAACCATCATAGTTTTTTTAAATAGTCATAAATCCTACTTTTAAAGGTAAGTGAATAAATAATATATTTTTCTTTAAATGCAGAATGTATATATGTACCGATCCTTCAGTATAATAGCTTTTATACATGCATTACTTAGCAATACCTGTAGAATTATCATTAAATCCTGATGATGTTTTCTGAGTTTGTGAAAGCTGGTTTCTAGGAAATAGAACACAAAAGAGTTACCAGGTTAGTATATGAGGTTGCAGTGCTCTGATTACTGCCATCAGCAGCAGCTACAGGGGATTGGTACTGCGTAGGGGCAGGACTTGGCAACTGCAATGGAGTCAGTGTAGCTGCTGCTGTTTGTGTTGTTGCCATGCTGCCAGTTGTGCTCTGTACAAGTGGTGGTGCCACTGCTGCAGGAGTGGGAGAGTAGCTCTCAATAGTAGATGGTGCATAGGATGTTATCACTGGAGTAGACAAGGACAATCCTGGAGGTTGAGCATATAGAAGCTTCTTCTGGCTGCCAAGACGGTAAGTATTGGTGGAACCAGCTGTTTAAAACACAATGAAAAAAAGGTGAAGATACTACCACTTATAAGAGTTGTCTGTGCCGAGAACATTAAAACATAAAGCAGATATTCTAAGCAATTGAAAATAGCACTCTGAAGAACTAAAATTCTAATACTGCAGGCTGTGATGAATCAATGCTGTTCCTGAAGGTAATCAATTGTGCAGAAGGTGAATCAAACTGAACTGCTTATTTAACAAATGACTTAAGTTAAAATGTTTTGATTAAATGAGTTTCATACATGATGCAGATTTCTAAGCTTAGACACTTCTTAAACATAAAATATCAGTTATCAAATAATATAATAAGGTTTACTTAACATGTATATTTCTGCTTAATTTATGAAAGAATATTAATCAGTTGTTCTATGACCATGAATCCATTTAATCAATAAGCTGACTTAGACCCTTTCATAACTAAGTAATTCAATCAGACTTTCCCATACCACCATTTCAACAATAACATCACCGTAGAAGCTAATTTTCTAAAGGTATAATCAGCTAGAAGAAAAAAATTAAATGCCAAAGCAATATGCACCCCAAGGCTGTATCTGGTCTTCTTGCACTATCAATTTCTTTCCACTTGCTTTTATTAAATTCTTGAATTTAATGGGTTTTCTTTTGGAAATCTTACATAATCATTCATGACAGAGATTCTTCCCTCTCCCCCATGTTTTTCTTCAATTATCCTACCGCTTCAATAGAAACATAAGTTAAAAACTGTAGAAATAAAGGAATCATTAAGGAAAAATTATCACTAGATTTAAAAAATGCTTGAAATTGATCCACTTGCCAGCTTTCTATATATAAAACGGTTTCCCTGGGAATGTGCCTAAAATGTGCTTTATACAGAAGATGTTTATTTACAAAAAATCAGAAGCTGTAATTAACAAGACCATGACATCCATATTACCAGTGCTAACAATGTAAGCTGTATTAGCAACAATTTACAAAGGTCAGTGTTGCCATTTATGGCTAGTCATTTTCTTGTTTAGTCTGGCTTTATTTTATTGTATGCATGGATGAAATAAGGATAGTTTCATGTGTTAACCATGCTGCCCATTTCGATGGCTACTACAAATCTATAGTTTCATGCAAACGAACAGAGCTGTGTTGTTGAAAGTATTTTGAGATAAAAGTTCACAGTTGTTTGCAGGAAAGAAAGACAGTTTAAGGAAAAACTGACCACTTCCAAGTTTAACAAATTCCATAACAAAGGTATATGGGGTTATAGCAAAAATTATAAACACTTTATGAAATAATCCTTGGCTCTGCAGCTGTGCAAACTCTTCTGGTGGCCCTCTGTTTTCAGATGAAAAATAAAATGTATACAAAATAAACAATGCAGAACAACACAAAACATTCTGGAATTTTTTTCAGTCACCATGTGAATTTTACTTTCTCTACCACGTGTAGTAAGTAGGGGAATTATTGCATTCCAACCAAAAAAATGCAATACCGAGATTTCACAAAATACATGTTTTGAGGTGCACTGAATCCAAATAAAGCATTTTTAGCAACATGTATATTTAGGTTCAGTATCTTCCAAATATGGCACACAAAGATTTTCATCCCAGAATAGCCCTTACATGGAATATTTTAAAAAAATTTTGATTTTCTAAAAAATGGCTCTAACAATTTTGACTAAAATAGATATAAAAGATATTTACATGACAAATAAATTCTTTCATTTAAATATCTTTGAATTTTCTGTGAATAGCCTGTGAAATCCACTTCATTTGGAAGAAATGTTGTATAATCTTGTATAACTGGTAAACGTTAAGTGACAGATGAAAACGTACTACACAAAAAAGTAGATCACTTTAAAATGCACAATTTATTTAAATTAAGTTTTTTAAGCCGTTAAGTTTTAAGCCGTTTCTGAGATATCATTATTAAAGGTTTGAATGGTTCATTTCTTGGTCATTCACTTTAAGTCCTTTCAACATTCAGGCGTTTCTCACGATTGAATGGAAACTGTATGGAATTTTAAGGCCGGCATATAGCTCCCAGTTCTTAAACATTTGACTATCGCTGTTCTATTTGTATCTATTACGAAATGTGTAATATACTATTTTTGCAAAGGTTTATTTGGATTAAAATATAGTAGATAGAAAAATAAGCTTTAGTAAGAAAGACAGAGGCTAGAGAAAAATCACATGAATGTATCACATCAGATTTTTTGATTCATCATTGTCAAATTAAATATAATCAAACATTTGTAAAAGCTCTCTCCTCAAACCATGCTCCTGGTAATTATGTATTGCCTGAATCATTCTTCAAGACCAGAAATATTTTTAACAGTGTGTTAAATAAGTTGACTGTGCATCACACATTCAAACGAGGAATTTTCTTAGTTATTGAATCACCTTCTAGACTGCTCTTGAAGGTGTTAGTTACAGTAAATGCTGTAGGTATGTCATTTCCCCCACATCATTAAGACAAAATGTGCTGACTAATAATTACATTATCATTCAGATTGGCTTGTGGAAAGTCCAAATAAATTTTGGTCACCTTGTATTTCTGGCTTATGTAACAAAATATGTACAATTCTTCCTTTGTTTTTACTATGAGTTTCTATCTCCCTCAGAGTTCTACATTTTGGGAATCAGAGAATTGAGGGCAGGTGTCAGAAATCAGATAAGAAAACCAGCTGTCCAGGAATAGGAAATATCAAGCCTTAGAGCTGCTTCTCTCTTGATCTATATGTTAGCATTTCAAAACATACAGATTATTCATTATATTTAATGTACAACCTAAGTTGCATTTATTGGAATGCAGAGATTACTAAATCAGCTGGAGCATTTAAAATTGGCTACTAACCACTGGCCTAAGATTGCACCCATACAAATTAAAATGACTGTTTTCAAAGAAAAAATATTTGACTGTTGTACAAGGAGAAAAAAAGGACCATTGCAAGAAGCTTATACTATCAGAATTTAGTAAGATTTAAAGTATAATTACATTTGGTTTGCTTCTTGATAAGCAACCCATTAATAATAACTAATACAGTTATTTTATTTGTTAGTACAAAACAAAATTTAAGAATGACAATGCAAAAAGCAAGTATCATGCACGTTTATGATTTACATGCTTTTAACATGTATATTTAACATCATGCCACATAAAATTCATAGTTCTAAGGCTTTCCATTTATCTAGTTTTGCAAAAATCAAAGCCAAATTTCTGTAACATATGATGCAGAAAATTCAGATAGTCTTTCATTGAAAAACAAATTTTCATTTCTTTCTTAATTATTGTTTCATTTGCATACCCTCTATGGTCATGTTGGTGGCTTAACTGATGGAGTTATAAATTGTTGACCTGCAAGTCTTTTTAATTGGTTTTTATTCATTTTTAGATAAAAAAAAAACACATTCATTTCCACATGCATGCTTCCAGACTCTGCGAATGGTAGGAAATGATTCCAGTTAAGTAAAAATTCTCTACCATAATCAAAATTGGAATCTCTGAGTTGAGAAGCCAAAAAGGTGGCCCAGGGGTTTGTTTTTCTTTTTATTCCAACTACAGTTCTTGTGAAAAGCTATCAGCTGAATAGGATTGCTTCCTAACTTACAGTACATTTCAGAAAAGAAAAACGATTTAAATGTTTAATACTTTTTCCACCTAACATTTTATGTTAACCATAACCTAAATGTTTGACTAGAAACAATTTCAAATTAGACAGTACACACTTGTATGCTTGCATGACATGAAAAAAATGTATTTCTGTCCCATGTGCGATTAAAGCACAAAAGTATGTCAGAATGTATGTCCAACATTCATCTTCCTTTGCAAACGAATTGCCTCAGAGAGAGGTTTACCTGCCTTGTAGCATGTATGAGGTATGAATTATTTTCAGATAATGGTTATAACTGTCACATTTACAGTACATTAACAGTTACATGTAATGGTTACCAGTAACGATTACATTGTTTTCATGGTTATCACTTATCACATTCACACACATATATTACATTTACATTAATAGTTACCAGCAACAATTAGCTGTAACTATGTTTCAGTATGAACAGTGTGGATACAGACTTAGTTTGTTATGTGATTCAATCTAAAAAGAGTTTCTCTAGTTGCATAAACACTTTGATTACTAAGGTGTAATCACATCGCAAAGTGCACTTGCTACTACACTCCTGCACAGGAATGCTAAATATAACATCACGTGATGTAGACATAGTAAAATATATCACTAATGCAAGATCAACAGGACTGATATTAAGCAAACAATAACTTGAAATGTTCCTATTGAACATTAGATAAAACATGGTAATGAGATTTTGAAAGGCGATGTTACTACAGAAACATTAACGCCCAAAGCACATTATGTCTAGTATCATAAAAGATGGGTTATATATATGCAGCAAAGGAGATAATTTTCTCACCAGATGGTATATTGTATCCACAATACCACTCAGATCTCTTGCAGAGGAGATTTATTCTGCGTAATGAGTTGAGGTAATTAGTTCCCAACAAATGATTCAGTAATGATAATATCCAGACTCGATAACTGTCTCTGTTACTTTAGTAACTATAGTAACCATTAACAGGACAACTAGTTACTGTCTTTGTTATTGGATAAGGATATAAACTAAGAAAGACCGAAAAGTGGTATTAGGAGGGAACGGAGCTGGAAGTAGTGAGGACAACTGACTATCTATGAGTGACGCTCAATAGTCCGGGGATTGGGGAGAACAGAAGGAAAAAGTACTAGCAAAAGGGAAACAAGCAATACAGGTAATCAGAGCATGTATGAACAAAATACCAGAAATGCAAATTACATGGCTAGAAAGGATATATAGCACAGTGGTGGAAGCAAGGATGTTATATGCAGCAGAGATATGGTGGCTGGAAAAAAGGATGGGAAAATGTAGATGCTATACATTGGAATTTTTGGAAAATAAGCCTGGGATTACCAAGCAGCTCACTGAATGTAGTAGCACAAGCAGAAGTACGGAGGGTGGGAGCTAAAGGCAAAATGGCAGAAAGGGCAATCAAATACTGGTTCAGAATAAACGTACTGGAGGAAAATGAGATACTAAAGCTATGCTTGGTTGTACAGGAGAAAATAGGGAAAAAAGAAACTTGGATGCACAATACACAGACAACATTGGAAGAAATAGGAATGGGTAGAAAGAAACAACAAAAGTAAGGGTTTCTGGAAAGAAATTCGAACATGAGTGGGGGATATGGAAAAGCAAGAAATTATGAGTAGTTTAAAGGAAAAAGGTCATTAATAGATTATAGATATTTAAAAACGGAATGGGAAAAAGAAAGATACATCGAAGTATGCAACAAAGAGGCCAGAATGGGGTATGCATGGGCGAGGACTAGTGTACTGAATTTAAGTGGTCCAACAGAGAGAAGAAGGGGAGTGAGATGTACTAAATGTAATGGATTACATGAACAATTGGCATTATATCCTGGAATGCGAGGACACGGATAAAGGAAGAGAGAATTTAATACTAGAGAAATGGAAAAATTTACCAATAGAGCTAAAAGTTAGGAAGATTTTTAATACAAGATCAAATAAATATATGGAAAAAGCAGGAAAATATTTAGGAAAAATTAGGTTAAAGTGGTTAAAAGAGATGTGAAGCAAATTGGAGAAAATATGGAAAAAGGGTAACAAGACAAAAAAGTAAATAGTGGAAAATTATACTTGCCCATTATATATACAACAGAATGTTAAATATAAGGGGAAGAGAAATAATAAGCAACTCCATTGTATTGTAAACATTGTATAATTGCATGTAAGTACAAAGTAGACGATAAATCATTCATTCATTGTTATTGGGTAACTACTTTGCATTTGTTACTTCTGTAATAGGTAACTAGTTACTGTCTATCTTCATTACTTTTGTAACTGTTACATTAAGGTAACCATTACAATGTAACCATTATGTTATTTTCTACTTATCCTTAATGTGTATATTAATGGTAACTTTCATTTAAACATGAGAAAAAGAGCAAACAAAGTATGGAAAGCAATAAATAACATAGACAATGTTTTTTACATGCTTGCTAATAGTACTAGGAAATAATATTATAATATTTAGTTCTGAATAGTGAAGACTCTGGTTCTGCAAATTATTGCAACACAATATACATCAAACACGATGTTCTTTTCTCTAGCTGCTGCCATGGAAAGAAGTTTGGGAAAATCACTGACTGCCATTAAATATTTTTGAGGACAGAATAACTGACTGACCTGCTTGCTCTTCAGATCTAAATCCATGTGATTATTATCCATGGGGAACACTTAAAGATAAAGTTTATGCAAAAAATCCTCATACATTCAATGAATTATAACACACTTTTTGGTCTGCATTTTCCAATTATTAGTTGCAGAAATTTATCAAGTGTTTAATAATGTATGATAAGGTGCCAGACTTGTATAGATGCAGAACATTTTAATAAAAGGTAAGCATAACTCTAATTATTGTTTTGTATCATTATCTAGGAGTGAATCAGTGCTTCAGTCCACTGCTACTGTATGAACAGATACATACAGCAATATCATGGGAGCGGCAGGCTTCCAGTTGCATAATTCAAGATAAACCCAGTGTGCGGCAATATGTTACCTTGAGAAAACCACAACTAAGAATAGGTTTAAAACTCTCCCAAGATTCTATCAAGAAATTTAACATCACATCAGAAAAGAGGCATCAACTATAATGTCTACATAGCAAAAACAGCATATGGTAAACATACCTTGTCCACGTGGTTTGTGAGCTACAGTTTAAAGTATGCCATACACTTTAATATGAGACTTTTGTGTATTGCTACTAGCATAGGAAATCACTTTCCGATTGAGTATCATAAATCTTGTACATTGATTTACAAAAATATCCAAATTATTTTAATTTATTTTTTGAAAAAAAAAACTAAAAAGATTAATTTTTTCCTTTTCAAATCCTCTTAAACAAAGAATATTAAGATGTTTCAACACCTCTGAAAAAAATACGAGGTACGTCCAGAAAGTAAGTTCCGCTTGGTAATAAAATTAAATTGTGTACAGATACAGAAAAATTATTGCACAAAATTCTACAACTCTTAAACTACTTTTCCACATAACTGCCGAAATTTTGCAGGCATTTCTCATAGTGTGGCACAAGTTTTTGTATACCTTCTTCATAGAAGTTTGCCGCCTGTGTCTTCAACCAGTTGGAAACATTTTCTTTCAGCTCTTCGTCATTGTTGAAGTGTTGACCGCCAAGGAAAGACTTGAGATGTAAGAACAGATGAAAGTCGCTAGGAGCGAGGTCAGGGCTGTACGGAGGATGGTCAAACACGTCCCAGCCAAATCCCTGTAGGAGGTTTTGCGTCACATTTGCAATGTGTGGTCGTGCGTTGTCGTGAAGAAAAACACCAATCCTCGGCGCTTGTTCTGTATTGCGCGGCGCAATTTCCTAAGTGTCTCGCAACAAACATCTGCTTTGATTGTTTGACCACGCGGTAAGAAATCAATGAGTAAGGTGCCTTTCCAGTCCCAGAACACTGTGCACATCATTTTTCGAGGTGTCAAGATTTGTTTCGGCTTAACCTTTGCTGGGGATGAAGTGTGCCTCCATTCCATTGATTGCCGCTTACTTTCAGGGGTGTCGTAAGAAACCCAAGTTTCATCTCCTGTGACTATCTGTGTCAAATTCTTCGCCGCCTTCATGTTAACGGGTCAAAAACTGAAGTGCACTACCCATCCGGTTTGTTTTGTGTTGCTCAGTAAGAATCTTTGGTACCCAACGAGAGCAAAGTTTACAAAATTTCAGTTTTTCGGTAACAATTTCATGAATTAGTGATCGTGAGATTTGGGGAAATTCCATAGCGACAGCACTAATTGTAAACTTGCGGTTTTCCTGGATCTTGTCATCAATCGCGTGAACCAGTTCTTCTGTAACCAAAGATGGACGCCCACTTCGTTCTTCATCGTGCACTTCACTACGTCCTTCATTGAACTGTCGGACCCATCTTCTCACCATTGAATCACCCATCGCATTTTGTCCGTAAATTTCGCAAATTTGCCGATAAATTTCAATTGGTTTCACTTTCCTAGCATTCAGAAAACGAATCACAGATCTGATTTCACAAGCGGCGGGATTTTCAATCAACACCGACATTGTAAACAAGCACAACAAAGCGTACGTGGCTGACAGCAATCTCAAAATGGCGCACGTTTCTTCTCCTTGATACAGAGCATCTACCGCGCATGTGCGGAACTGTGATCGCAGCGCTGGAGCGGAGAGAAATTGAAACGGAACTTACTTTCTGGACGTACCTCGTAAAATGTATCTCTAAATGATTTGATTCATTTTTAAGATAATATACTCACCAATGGGTGCAACCGTAGCAATGGGAGGAGTGACAAGAGGTCCAGTGCTGGGATTTTGAAACCCTGGCTTGAGTATTGGCTGAAAATGATGGCTGGAGCCTAATGGAGGTGATGTTATGTCTTTCTTGCCATACACAGGAGAAGGGGAAAAAGACTGGAAAACAGAGGAACCAAAAGGAGGAGATGGAGCAGAAGGACTAGCAAAGGATTCTGTTGACGTTGAAGATGAGAGTGATAAAACAGGAGTTGTATTAGTGGTGGTGTCTAAAGCAGCAAAATTACTGGATGTCCCTGGTGCAGTGATTGTTGAAGTTGCTGCAAGCTGTTGTTGGAAATTCCACTGTCCTGAAGGGCTGGGGCTGGAGAATATTGAGGGAACATTTGAAGGAGATACTACTGGTGCTACTTGAAGCACTGGAGTGGAAGATGGAGGCACGTGGTTTGTAGGTAAGTGGCTTTGATTTGCTGGTGGTAAAGATGATGCAGAAACTCCCGAAAGAAATGAGGAAGGTGTGTAACTTGATGGAGGATGGTTAGAAATCTGCTCAAATGGACTGTGGCTGACTGCTGCAGAATGCTGCTGTTGTTGCGAGCTGAAGAAACTGAATGGCCTTGAGGGAGCACTCCACAATGCTGATGAGGAGACACTAGCAGATGTAGTAGGTGGCAATGAAGGAAGGCCAATAACAGAAGGTAAAGTTGAGCTTGGGGTGTCCTGTCCAAGGAAGCTATCTACTTCACCAACATCTGAAACAAACATGTGTGTACTTTAAACATAATACATTAAAAGGTTATCATATACTTTCACAGTTGTCATATGACAGAAAAAGATCATAAATAAAAGTTAGAATCAGACTGAAAAATGTATTGCCACTGATGGGATTTGAACCACAGCTCTTGGTCTTTCTGTGCCACTGCTCTTACCATAGCTACCATGAAAACATGCCAGAATTACTAAATCTCCCAACTGATTCACATTTTTCTTGGTAAACCACAAGCTGCTCTCAAATTCATTTCGAGGCAACATACCCCAAATCCCAACTATGGTATTGAAGTTTTAAGTCTGACTCTACCTTTCCAACTTTAACCTGCACACGGCATGTGTGGAAGAACAATCAATTATCAAGCTCATAAATATACACATAATGTTATATCAAGTGCATTCACAACATTCTGTCTCTTGTGTTCTACTATTTGGTTGACATTTTAGGAAATAATCCTAAAAATCACACATTTTTAGCAAGCTCCCCACATAAACTATTCTTAATTTTTCTACCGATTTCAAATAAATTACATCCATAAATATTCGCTTAGCATTTGCTAAAATTCTTTATTTAACACCTTCACTTGTTCCCTCATCCTTTGCATAATACTCGCATAACCATAACATTACATACAACATGTGCAGTTTGCATTTTGCTTGGAGTTTACTGTTATGCTGTATGATAGTGCATTTACTGAATCCTGAGATTCCCCATGATTTTATTTTCTTGTACTATTGTTTTAATTTATGCAGATATTTTAAGGTATGGCCAAACAAGTCTGGTATTTCTGGTGCATGCTGATGGACTTGAGATGGTTTGAGAAGTCTCAACTCTTGGTAATAAATTTAAAATAAAAATTCTGGTATGATACATTCCCATGACCTTCTCTACCCTCTATCGTGTATTAGTGGGTATACAGACTATTCTTACTAAAGCTTTACTTTTTTTTCTATCTACTATATTGTAATCCAAATAAACTTTTGCGGAAATAGCTGTAGTACACATTTCATCATAAATATAAAGAAAACAGTCAAACGTTTAAGATCTGGGCACTATATGCTGGCCTTAAAATTCCGCACTCTTTCCATGCAGTCATGAGAAACAACAGAATGTTGATAGGACTTTTAAGAGAATGACCAAGAAATGGACAATTTGGACCGTTAATAACAAACATCTCAGAAATGCCTTATGCCACAAAAAAACTTTCTAAAATAAATTGTATGTTTTAAAGAGATCTACACCTTTTTTTTTCAGTAGAATATTTTTATCTATCACTTAATGTTTACCAGTTATACAAAATTATACAAAAAAGTTTTTCCAAATGAAGTGGATTTCACAGACTATTCCCAGAAAATTCAAGATATACATTTTATTTGTCATGCAAACATCTTTAATATGTTGCATTTTATCGAAATTGTTAGCCATTTTTTAGAAAATAAAATTTTTTGAAAAATGTTCCATGTAAAGGGTAATTAGGGGTGAAGGAATTTTCTTAAAAATCATGTTGCATCTTTGGAAGGTACTGAATCTATATATCAAGTTTGGCATTTATCCAACTTTTCGTTTTTTGAGTTATGCTGTTCACAGACACACACACGGACCTTTATCTAGAAATGCTTTTTTTGGATTCAGGGGCCTCAAAACATGTATTTCTGATGAAATCTCAGTATCAAATTTTGGGGTGGAATGCAATACCTTCTCTATCTACTATGTATGAGGTAGAAAAAGTAAAAATATAGACATGTACTTCATCTAAGCTGCAGATAATTAAAAATCTGTTTAACCCATTTGAGGCTCATTACAGTAGATTAAAATTTTAACTGGAGGGGAACCAAAACCAGTCTCTCACATGAAAATTGCAACATACACCATACAGCAACTGTTTTGAATGGGAGTCTATAAACAAATTAACAAGATTTCTGCCACCACTCTGGATTCCATTATGTTTGCATTCTGTTTCTAACGGTTATAAAAATTAAATAATAAAAAAGTGTATTTATTTACTCCTGTCCATTTGTACTCAATTGCATACAATGCTTCATTGCAGTATTTCTTTCAGCTAGCAAAGTTTCAAAGCCTTAGTCTTTGTTCTTGAATTTTCTGAGAATAGTCTGTGAAGTCCTCTTTAATCTTAGTGAGCTTTAGTAAACTGTATATATCCGGAAAACTATAAGAGATAGTGAAAAATTATAGAACTTTACTAGCTAATTCCTGCTGTTGAGTTTAATTTTCTAGTGTCTCAATCTATGCTTTGAAATCTTATGTCTGTTCTTTTGTTTCTCATCAACCCAAACAAAGAGAACGCAATATCAAGGCCAGCACAAAATGAGTTGTGTTTTACCCTTTTGACTTGTTATCCTAGCATCCTATGTAACAACAACAAAGTATGTACTAAATCTATTTCAGGAAACAATTATTATTATTAAGGAAATAGCCAAACCAGCTTTTTATTAATAATTTGCAGAATAAGTATTAAAATAAGTTATAGTGGATAAAGCAAAGTGATTGTAATGCATCAAATTTTTACTTTCTCTGCCACTATTTTATTTCACCCAAAAATTAGACACCAAGATTTCACCAGTAATACATGTTTTGAAGCCCCCTGAATAAAAACAATAAATACATAAATAAATAAATAAAAACAAGGCACTTTTAGAAAAAGGTACACGAGTGCATGTGTGCCTGTGAACAGCAGAACTCAAAAATGTAACATCAGATAAATACCAAACCTGGCACTTAAGTTCAGTATTTTCCAAAGATACGACACAAAGACTTTTAAGAAAATCCCCCATCCTGAATGACCCTTTAAAAAGAAAATATTTTGATTTTTTTCCTCAAAAATTGCTCTATTGATTTGGAGTGAAATAGCATATATTTAAGATATTTACATGATAAAGTGTATATCTTGAATTTTTGGGAATTGCCTGTATATCCGCTTCATTTGGAAGGAATAATCTTGCATAACAGGTGAATCATAAGGGATGACAAAAACTTACTACACAAAAAAAAAATTGTCTATCTCCTTAAAAAAAACAATGTATTTCAAATAACTTTTTTGTGGCATCAGCCATTTCCGAGATATCCATTCATATTGGTTTGAATTTTTCAATATTCTGCAGTTTTTTAAAGTGCTGTCAATTCAGTTGTTTCTCACAATGTCACAGGAATTTCAAAGTCAGCTTATAGCAAGCCGCTTTTAAAATTCTGAATATGATTTGGTTTCCTCTATCCCTCGTACCTAGACTGAAATGTGTAATGAGACTATTTCTGCAAATGCTTATCTCAGTTAACATGGAGATAGAAACATAAGCTCTCATAAGAACAGTTTACAGAATAAAAATAAACAATAGTGGGTAGTTAAAGTCATGTGAATGTAGCACTTCAGATTTTTTCAGCAGGCATCAAATTAACTGCTCCTCAACGTTTGTCATTATACTGTTTCAAAGAATGTCATATGTTGAAATGTTTAAATGTAAGAAAACTTATCGACTGATAAGTACAACTCTTACCCTTAAGGCTACGTCCTTTGAGTACTTGTATAAATTAAATCCATTTAAAGTATAATTTTTCTTTTCTATGAATACAATATTATGAACTATTTCAAGTATTAGTAAAAATAGTTTTTAAAATATTTTGCTACTAAAGCACAAAAAGTTTTTTGTAAACAATCTCAGATTATTAATTTAGGAGAGTTCTTATTTAGAGTTAAGAAGAAATGAGTCTAGCCAGTAAATTAAATTGGAGTATGTAGCACAAACTAGTTTGTTAAATATAATCATAGTCTGGTAACAGCAATGTACGGGCTATCAACATAATTGTAGAAATTAGATTTATTTATTATTTTGTATGGCCTAGAATAGAACCTCCAGGCCACATAAACACTGTAAAGAGCTTAATACAAATAAATAAATAATTAGTATATGCAACAGAGGACATGCAGAGTTGTCCTATGTTTGTGTTTGTGGTCTGGCAACCCTAATCATGATTATGCATGCAATTCAAATCAGAACATGTAAGTTCACCATAAAATAAACACTGGATACTAGAGCATCTAATCACAGGTGGACTACTACATCATCATCATCATCACTATTATTTCACCAAATTAACTATTAAACTTACATAAGAGTGTGACGTGATATCTATATTGGGTGCAGTGCCAAGTGGACTGTATTTACGCACTAAATGTATTTTCTTGGAAATGTCATCTTTATTACTTTTCCTAACATGTACACCCTAAGACAAAAAATAATGAGCAGACTCTTGAAGTGCATGTTTGGGAAGTCCAACTCATTTCCATGGCTGGTTCACAATGGTGTCTTAGGACTCATTCTTTAGCTTCATTCTACTGTGAGCTTTCATATTGAGGTACAGTTACTGGATATGAGCTGATAGACGAACGGTTATAAGCAGGTATGTAGCGATGAAGGCTACCGAGGTTCATAACCTTAGCTTTATTTTTTTTGCAAAAAAATGCAATGTTATTGCTGTTATATAATATAATTTTCTATTGCTAAGGCTTATTTGATTTCAAGGCATTTATGCTCACACATAAACACTGAAACACACTCCTTTTCGTTTCAAACTAAATATGGAATGAGTAAATATTATATTCCTACATGAAAAAAAAAACAAATAAAAATAGACATTAACTTAATAATGAGTGTGTAAACCCTCTGCTTCTATTAGTGCCCTCCCTCTATGGGGCATGGATGATATTAAATGCCTAATCAAATTTCATGAGGATATTTCCTCCCAAGCATCTTGTATTTGATCCCACAAAGCCTCTTTTGTCTTGCGTTGTTGTCTTAGAGGCCAATTTAACTTCAAAACTTCTTTCACCTCTGCCCATACATTTTCAATAGGGTCCAAATCTGGTGAGCAAGGAGGCCATTCAATCACTGTAATATCTTGCCTTTGCAAGAACCAGTTTGAAACCTGCTGGCTTGTGTGGATAGGGTGATTATCCTGCTGGAATTCAGTTATTCCATCAGGATATCTAGTCCTTACAGTAGGAACCATGATATTCTCGAGGATGCCTTTATACTGGTGCCTGTTTAATGTGCCATCAAGCTGTCGCAACACACCTAAACCATCTCATGACACCCAACACAACACAGAGATGCGACCTTGGCAATCCATTTGTGCCGCATATTTTGTGTTGTAACATTTTCCCCTGGGGCAGTAGGCAATTACTTTCTCCCCATTTTTAGATGAAAATGTCACCTCGTCTGTGAATATAACTCTATCCCGTTATGGCTGACATTTTCTTCTGCAAATACGAGGTGACATGATCTGTGATCATGTGTAAGATGCTGCTTCTTAGCTGCCAATCGAGCAAAGAGCCCTGTTGTAATCAAACGATGCAATCCTGTGCAGCTCGACCAAGGGAATTTAGAATTACTTCTAATTGTAGACGCATGCTAGAAGGAATTGCTGTCTGTCTCTTCTAGAAGTAGTGTTCTGCTGAGGAGTGGACAAATGTTTTCGAACCGAACCAGGTTGACAACGAATAATCCCTTCCCTGGATAACTACACCACCTTGTTGCTATAGATATAGGAACTTCAAGCACTCTTGCAGCCTGACACAGGCTATCCAGCAACGTTCACTAACGTAAGGAGAGATCTACTTGTAGTTTCATCTTTGTGTGTGAGCTCAGTCATAGCAAAAGCCAGTATGATTGCTAAAATATCATGCAGAACTTCAAGAATATGAGGTACGCACGCCATGATCATGCCAGCGCCATTCATAACTGAAGAATGAGACAGAGTTTGCACATCCAATATTAAGTCAATTAAATATTTGCTTAGTTTTTCATTTTAGAATAATTACTAATATGACATGTATTTTGAAAATCAAAAGAGCTATTTGTTTATGTTTTTATGCAGAATGTCTTAAAGTTAATAGATATATTATGCATGGAAAACATTTGTTGCCATATATTTAACAAATTAAAATTTAAACAATAATAATAATAATAATAAACATACACCAAGAATTCAAACCCAGATTGTTCCAATTACGAGACACATGGGTTTCACCACTCGGCTAGCATGCTTAAAACCAAACTGAAAGGAATCTTCCTACTTATCGCATAGCTTTGAAAAGAACGCAGGATGGTATTAAATCGTGTATTGTGAACGCAGCGTCAGCAAATGCTTCCGATGTTTTCCGAATCGAACTCCCTCTATGGCTGTTGCTAATTTATTATCTTAAGACTGTACCTAGTAGGTACAGAAGGTATTGCATTTCACCAAAAAATTCTATATCGAGATTTCACCGGAAATACGTTTTGAGGCATCCTGAATAATTTTTTTTTGGAAAAGGTCCACGGCCGTGTGTGTGAACAGCATAACTCAAAAGCGAAAAGTCGCATACATAACTAACTTGATATTTAAGTTCAAATAGAACTTCCAAAAATGCGACACGATGATTTTCAAGAAAATCCCCTCACCCCCAACTACCCTATGCATGGAACATTTTTCGAAATTTTTGATGTTCTCAAAAATGGCTCTGACGATTTTGATTGAAATACTATATATTAAAGATATTTACATGACAAATAAAATGCATATCTTGAATTTTAAGGAAGTAGCCTGTGTAGTCCTCATCATTTGGAAGGAATTTTGTATAATCTTGTATAACTGATAAACGTTCAGCGATAGACTAAAACGTACTTCACAAACAATGTAGATCTTAAAACGCACAATTTACTTCAAATAACCTTTATCGTGGCATAGGCCACTTCCGAGATATCCGTTATTAATTGTTCGATTCCTTTCAATATTTTGATATTCGTTAAAAGTCCTGTGAAATTTCAGTTGCTTCTCGCGATGTCAAGGAAATAGTGTGGAATTTTAAGGCCAGGATATAGCGTCCAGTTCTTAAACACTTGACTATCGCTGTTCTCTTTGTATCCTAACGAAATGTGTAATATAGCTACTTCTGCAAAGGTTTATTTCGACTAAAATGAAGTATGTAGATAGAAAAATAAACTTCCGTAAGGATAATTTCTATAGCCACTAATAAACGATAGAGGATAGGGAAAGTCATGCGAATGTATCACATCAGGGAATTTTTTTTCTCCACATGATTATACCACTAATTAATACATTTTATTGTTGCAAGGCTTCATTTGTTTTGCTTGAGTCCTGGAAATAGCTCACATAAGACAATGCCTTACTTTGGAACAAGCAAAAGACCGAATTAAATTACTCTCAGCAAGTTTCCATGGACATGTACTTGTTGTCAAAGATTTCTATATAGCAAATTTTGTCAAAGGGTGTGTCCACTTCTTCCGGCAGTAATTCTTAATACCGCTTACTTCATCAACAATATCCCCATTTAAAATATGGGGCATTTACAGGAAGCATTGTAAAATACATAATATACAAACACTTTTTATGGACCTTAAAAATGAAGTGACAATTGAAATATGTGTCCCGTAAAATACGGAATGGAGGTCACGTTAGTTACGTCATGTTCATGGAGCATAGTAGTTGGTTTCCTAAATGGACAGCGGTGTATTGGCTTTTAAGGCACGACGTCATGCTTCTTGACATCACTTCCTACCGATGGACTTTGAACCTGACCAGATTACGTGTCATTTGCCGTCAGGATGTACCAAGAAGAGGTCGCTCATATTTGGGGATATTCCGTTATCTGATGTTAAATGAAACCGATGTTTCTGCTCTAGAAAGTGCGACGTGTAAGGTTGCTTGCGTAAGTTACCGACTGCACCCATTCAAAGGCTTCCCCGACAAGCGACGGTGAAATACCTACCTCAAACCTGCAAAAAGCTAAGCGCTATATCAAATACTTTCTCGGCATTTGCGCAATTCATTTAAAGCATACGAATAAAGCCATGTTTTAATGAAGACGACAATATTTTCATACTATTCATCATACCACACATTTATCTGTTGTGGAAAACGGTGTAATTCTTCGTTACTATTCGTGTTTACATTCATGCTACTATGCAATTTTGCCCAAGGCCAATGTTATTTCCTCTTTTTTTTACTGAAATGACGTGTAGTTCAAATTTAATTTTCAACTTTCCAAACCCCCGTCACTCAATCGTATTCAGAAATGGAAGGAGATAGAATTATTATATTCCTTTTACGCTGCAAGGACAGAAAAAATTTAAATTGAATTTTATTTATGAACGCTTTTTAACTGCTATGATTCTTAGCGTCTCATTCTATATTGCGAGCGAAAGATCGGACATTTTGCTTCAAGGCCTCTTTATCGGACTTGAGGTTCGTTTACATGGCGTAAATCCATACACTGGACCACTGGCTTTACTTCCCTCCCAAAGGTAGCCATGCTAAGGATTTTTACACCCGAAAAAAATCCACTGCCCTCCGCCGGGTTTGAACCCGCGACCTCGGGAACTGGAGGCTAGCATGATACCCGTAGACCATGGAGGACGACACTGCAAGGCCAAGATTCCGTCGTCACATGCATAATGTTACCAAAGCAAGCCGAAATTCCTCCACTTTTTAAAATTAATTTTTGAGGAAGCGAGATGAGTGGACCGAGCGAGATGACTCAGGCGGTAGAGTCTATGGTTCGCATTCGGAAAGCCGTGGGATCAAATTCCGTGAACAGGTCAATCTGACCTGAATTTTTCTCGTGGTTTCCCTCAACTACCGCTGTAAATATCCAATCCCATGTTCCAAGTTACAGTCACTAATTGACAGAAATAGAAATAAAATAAATGTTACAAAATGGTCACTATATAACTAAGGCCTATATCAAGAAGTAACCCAAGTAAATGGTACAGAAGGCGAATAACCACAGAGCAGCAACCCCAGAATCACAAAAGTCAACCAGTATATTATACTGGTACATGCTGAACCATGACTACAGGTTCGCAATGTTACCAACATGTTAAAGCGAAAAGAAAAATCATATGACTTTCTCTACCCTCTATCGTTTATTAGCAGATATACAAGCAATTCTTACTAAAGCTTATTTTTCTATATATTTCATTTTAATTGAGATAAACCTTTGCAGAAACAGCTACATTATACGTTTCGTTATATATAAAAAGGGAACAGCAATGTTTAAGAACTGGACGCTATTTGTTGGTCTTAAAATTTCATACTGATTCCATGCAATCGTGAGAAGCAACTGAATGTCGTCGGGACTTAATGACAAAGTATTCAACTATTCGAACCATTAATAATCGATATCTCGGAAATGGGTATGCCATAAAAAAGTTATTTGAAGTAAATTGCGTGTTTTAAAGAGATCTACATTTTTTGTGCAGTACGTTTTCGTCTATCGCTTAAAGTATACCAATTAATAATACAAGATTATACAAAATTCCTTACGAATGAAGACTCGCAGGCTTTTCCTTGAAAACTCAAGATATACAGTTTGTCACGTAAAAATCTTTAATATATGATATTTTAATCAAAATCCTTAGAGCCACGTTTTAGAAAATAAAAAATCTGATGTGTTACACTCACATGACTTTCTCTACTCTTGCACAAACTATTTTTACAAACTCTTATTCTCCATCTATTTCATATTAATCGAGATAAACATGTGCGGAAACGATCTTTTGACGTGCAAAGACAATTACATTTTACGCATAGCGACCAGTTCTAAAAATATTTGACTATCGCTTAAGGCCTACTATGTTTCCCTTGTTTTGTATTTGCAAGGGCAATATAGAAATACAGTAGCCTTTAAGTATAGACATATCTCTTAATAGCTTGTTGCTATGTGCAGCACCATTCTCTTTGCCACAGATTAATACTCTTTGCATATACAAGACAAAAAATAAATAACGAACTCCCATTTGAGAAAACTATTGAAAAATTTAAGGGAATAACAAGCAATATCTCGAAAATGGTTCACTCAACATAAAAAATGATGATGACATAAATTGTGTATTTTAACGCGATCTACATTTTTTGTGTGGTAAAATTTTGTCTATCTCTTTTGGTTTACTAGTTATGCAAAAGTCGTTCACAATGAAGAATACTTTTGAAGAGATTCCCGGAAAATTCCAGATATACATGTTATTTGTCATGAAAATATCTTAAACATATGATATTTTAATCAAAATCGTTAGCCATTTTTGAGAAAATTAAAATTTCGAAAAATGTTCCATGTAAAGGGTACTCTGGGGTGGGGGGGATTTTCTTGAAAACCTTCGTGTCGCATCTCTGGAAGATACTGAACCTAAATACCAAGATTGGTGTTTATCCGACTGTTCGTTTCTGAGTTATGCTGTTCACAGACACAAACACAGGTATACAGACACACACACGGACATGTTTCCAAAAATTCTTTTTTTGGATTCAGGGGGTCTCAAAACATATATATCCGGTGAAATCTCGGTATTAATTTTTGGGGTGGAATACAATACTTCCTGTACTTAACTATATATGCTGACGTGCATAAAATGTGGCCCATAATAAAACAATATATGTTTATGCTGGTACTGACAAAATATAGTCCCGCCTCCTAACCGCTTGACCACCACTGTTTTGCGAGCATAATTCTAGCCACTAGATTGGCAGAGGGGAAGGGTAACCTTAGAACTTAAACCTTATATTTTCACGCTACACTACAGTTTCCTTAATGCCGTTTAGTAGCAGCAGCAACTTTAACCTTCGTCTCCATGTCGCTGATGAAAGCTCTCATATGTGTAAATGTCTAAGCTATCATTCATTTTAACCACATGCAAATAATTCTTCGACCCTTCCTCTAGCAGGCCGAATTATTTGTAATTGGTTTGCCTTTCCTTGTGGACTAGTGGTACCGTGCTAGCCTCTAGTTCCCAAGGTCGCGGGTTCAAACCCGGCGGAGGGCGATGGATTTTTTCGGGCGTAAAAATCCTTAGCATCGCTTCCTTCGGAAGGGAAGTAAAGCCGGTGGTCCCGTGTCGTAATTTATGGCACGTAAAAGAGCCTCAAGCCTGATAAAGAGGCCTCTGAGCAAAATTACCGGTCTTTCACGCCCAATGTAGAATGGGACGCTAAGAACCATAGTAGTTAAAGAGCGTCCATAAATAAAAAAAATAATAAAAATAAAAAAAAAACTTTCCTTGTGTACCAAACGTAATGCAACCCTTTCAAAGAGGTGGTATCCGAATCACCCCTTCATTTCATATAGATTATAAACATCGTTCATTGGTTAGATTGTACATCCCTGTATTGTTTTTCAGGCCAGTCACATAGGGAATAGATACTGGCTGAGTAGAGTCAAAAGTTGCTACCTGAAGGTGTGAACCTTACGGAGTGAAACACTATGGCGATCTAGGGGAATGAGCCACTTTTTATGCACGACAGTGTATGTGGTAGAAAGATGAGACACTCAACTGTTTAAAAAAACAGGTGATAATTATACTGGATGGAAGAGGATATACATGCAGAGATTGCTGAAACACTGTAGTACAATTTTATTGTTTGTGCTCTTATTTCAATAGAAAAAAAATTTCTGCACACTAATCGTGGCACGTGGTGTCAGCAAGGCAAATCTTATTGAAGTATAGGGTCTTTCAACAAGAGTGTCCTATCTTTGAACTTAAATAAAACACGTTCTATGAATGATAGAGGTTTATTTCTTTTTTTATTTTGGAACATAATTAATGTCATTACGTGTGGAAGAGTGCGTCAGTTAAGTGACCGCCGCGACTTCGTTGGGTTGCGCGTATACGGTTGACCCAATTTTCAATGACAGAAGAACGTAAATTAGTTCCAACTTCACGAATAACACGCGTGATGTTACTCATAAGATCATTTACTGTTTCTGGCTTGTTGACATAAACTCGAGATTTAGCATAACCCCACAAGAAGTAATCCAACGGCGTTAAATCACATGACCTCGGGAGCCAGTTAACATCACCACCACGGGAAATGATGAAACCTCTGAACTTCTCCTTCGAAAGATCGATTGTTTCGAGAGCAGTAAAACATGTGGTACCATCTTGCTGGAACCAGATGTTTCTGAGATCCATACCATCCAATTGAGGCCAAAATAGTCCCTTATAAGAGCCCGGTATCTTTCTCCATTGACAGAGCTTCTCCATCTTCATCTTAGAAAAAAATATGGACCAACGATTCCACCATAGCAAAATCTACACCACACAGTAACCTTTTGGGGATGAAGTGGTCGTTCTTGAATCTGCATTGGATTGTGATTGCTCCAATATTGGCAATTTTGTTCGTTAACACAACCATCCATCCAAAAGTGGGTTTCGTCGCTGAAGATGATTTTTCGACAAAAATCCGGGTCAGCTTCCAATTGCTCCATAGCCCAGTCAGCGAATACACGGCACAACCTATGGTCGTTGGGCTTTAGTTCTTGAGTTAACACCGTTTTGTAAGCGTGAAATTTCAAGTCCAGATGCAGAATTGGCCAAGTTGTGGTCGGCGAAAACCCCAATTCTTGCGCTCAACGAGCAATTGATTTGTTTCTGTTCTCGCGTACACTCTCGCGAAAGGCGCCTATGTTTTCGTTGGAGCGCTTACATCGATTACGTGGAGGCGTTCTTTGATCGCTGACAGAACCACTTATTTCAAATTTATCGATCAAACGCCGAATCTTACTCTCGCAGGGACGATTATACACACCGTAAACTTCACGCAATACACGGAAGGTTTGGCGAACAGATGATCCATTTTCATAATAAATTTTCACAGTTTCTACGGGTTGCTGAATGCTGTAACGTTCCATGGCTATTTGTCAATAACAACTTTAACCACATGAAAAGAAAATGACTGCTGTACTCAATAACAACAGCAGCTATCACATGTTAAAGATAGGACACTCTTGTTGAAAGACCATTTACATATGTATATGACAGAGCAGTGCTACGCTACATCTTTTGCTACCGTAACTTTCTTTGTTAATTGCCTAGCTTCCTTTCTGCTGTGTATGAATAGTAATTTTCCTGAGAGTTAATAGGATGTAACCACGTATTGATCTCTTGTGCTGTCATGAGCTAGCACTCGGTTCAGACATTGTTTCACTGCGGAGGGAGACTAATGCTTTTCGTCGCGTCCTTGTGGTTTTCTTTTATTATAAGTTCATATTAAAAATAATAAATAGGATAGTTTTTGAACTCTTCTATTAAATGATCAATTTTTGTTTACTGTAAATTTATAAATTGTGAAATATAACACCCATTTCATTGAATGATTAGGTTAACACATGATTTGTTTTTTATCTGGCAATTAAAACCTACTGTATCTAATTAGTTTCTACTTCAAGTGCATTTATAAGTAAATATTAAAGCAATTGTTTTCGGACCTTTGTTCAAACTTAATGCAAGTGTTCCGGCTTTAGTTTCTTTCAACTCGTGCACAAAGAACACGAGGAAACTGTCTTAATATCTAAATACCACTATCAAAAGTAAATATAATTTCTATAATGTCGACATTGCTGCTTTCGAAATCTAACTGCAGCTTCTGTTATGAGACAAATGTGTCCTCCCCCTCCAACGGTGAAATCTCACTCATTTGCAACGTGATGCGCGCGGTTGCCAGACGTCCCTTTCCAAAGCGTTATTCTAAATGTCTACGAAAGATAGCAGTAAGTGTAAATTGCTCAAACTTTGTCACTGTAGCCACCAAGATTTCTCCCTGGTTTAAAGAATGACATCTACACCCTCTCCACTCGGTATGCTACCTATGAATTGAATTGAGTTTTATTTATGGACGCTCTTTAACTACTATGGTCCTTAGCGTCCCATTCTATATTGGGCGTGAAAGATAGGAAATTTTGCTCAGAGGCCTCTTTATCAGGCTTGAGGTTCTTTTAAGTGCCGTAAATCTACGACACGGGACCAACGGCTTTACTTTCCTTCCGAAGGAAGCCCTCCGCCGGGTTTGAACCCGCGACCTTGGGAACTAGAGGCTAGCACGGTACCACTAGTCCACGGACCTATGGTATTGGTCCCTGCAAGAGCTCATGAGACACAAAGAATCACTGAACACTTCAACGTGTGTTATTTACAATGTGGAAAACTTCACACAAACAACATAAATATTTCGGAAATTATAAATGCCATAAAGTATTATACACTGCACACATGTAGGAGTTTTCTGCTTTTGGGGGAGGGGCTGACGTTAAATTTTTGTCTCTTGAGGTTTCGAACTACACAAAATTCAAAGAGAATGAAGAGAATATAAAAGGCTATTTAAAGAATATTCAAGACATACGTTTTATTCACTACTCAAACGATAAGATGTTTTAAACATGATCGTTAGAGAGTTTCGAGAAAAAAAAGGTAAACCTTTTTTCTATGAAAAAGTTGTACAGAGAGGACAAATTTTCTGAAAATCTTTGTCTTTTATTCATAACAGATGCCTGGCATAAGTATGCAATTTGGTATGTCTGCTTTTTATTTTTGAGTTACGCTACTTCCACAGACAAGCAAACGCATGGGTATTTTTTGGTACGAAAACGCCTTTGAGTGGCTCAGGGGACCTTATAAAGTATACTTCGTTGAACTCCGGATATCGAATTTTAGGATCCAATGCATACTTCCTCTTCCTTAACTAGAAAGTACAAGGTAGAAATGCGGTGAAACAACAAAAGAATACAGAGATAAAATACAGCAGAAGGAATCAGTAAAGCGCACCAAAATTTTCACAAAATAGTTAACATATTCATTGGTACTTTAAAGCTATGAGTAGTTCGAAACTGTCATGCTTGGCTGAGAGCTTGTTCCAGTGACATATCCATCCTTGGAATTGCCACACATCCTGACAATCACATTTATGACGAATCCCATAGCAGGTTTCCACGCCAGTCTCGCCACAGTGTAGTAGATACCCGCTGGCATCAAGTGGAGATAATAAAAAGAAAGAAAGAACTCTGTGGTTAAATTTACGTTGTTACAAAGTTGTGGCAATTCCGTTGCTAATTTCATAACGGTTTCCATATTGTACTTACCTGTTTGTTACTATGCTTATTTAAATATTTCTTCAACGAAGGGGACTGTCATCAGCACATTTTTGCTTTTCATTCGTAAAATCTCTGCAATTTGAAAGTTATCTGATCAAGCGTATACAGTGAAAGCTGGTGATTTTTAATGTTCTAGTCGACAAACACTACATGACGGTACCGCATGTTTACTCTCAAGCCTACTGCGACAGTACATTCCCTTTCAAAATAAAAATGTCCCCTAAAGAAAACATCTTTATATATCATTTCAATACTGTGCCATGTCATGAATAACGCGTTCAGCAGCAATCTCTCCAGGGTAGATGCCATTTTTCATTCACTTTATATCAGACTTATATTTGAAGTTAGCGAATACTAAATAAAACAAATATTAATGATTAGCGTATTCTTATTATTCTTGTGACTTAAATCTCATTATTGTACAAAAAAATTTAACTACATTGCTCGATATTGTTCAAGTCGATTTTTATATTTCAGATGACGTTTTTATTAATTTGATTTAACTCAACCTTTGTTTAAAGGCAAAAGCTATGGAAAATTATTTTCTTTTTTAACTTAAATTGCCCCCTATACATCTTAGAAACGTAATTTTGGAAAGCCTCTGATACTCGCAATAATACGCTACAAATCCCTAGAGTTAGAAGACAAAAGAATGTACTTCCGACCTCTTCAAACCTTTCCCTCTATCACCCAAAAATCTTTCACATTTTAAAAACATCATCCAGCATAAAAGAGTGTCTCTTAAGAATTAAAGAGTTATTCCGACGGTGAAATAATTTTAAGAAAATGAAATAGGTTAAATGTTAAAACCTGACTGCTTTCATTTGGCCCCGTAATTAGTAAATAATGTAAAAGCTTAAAAATTGCGGGTTAACAAAAAAAGAACCCCCTGATATCAATATTCAACAAAACGGGAAAAGTTGATGTAATTAAAGAATCCTATCCATGTAATCATTCCATTTGGATATGGCATATAACCTTTAATTACGTACCAACGGGAAATATATAACCTTTTCAGCCGAAAATTATAAATATCGACTAAGCAAGTAATGGACAGCCATTTACTTAAGGATCGTTTAACAGTTTAGGGATCCAGAAACTTAGTCCGCTCTCTACTCACGTCTTCAGCATATTAGATTATAAAATGTCAAAGACGTAAATATTACACACATATCGTAACACTACAAGAATATTTGAATACCACATTTCAAACGTTAACCGTTTGCCTTGTCTGGTTATAGTGGCCACCTGCATGCATTGCTTGAAATAGGGCACAGCCGGCTTTGGCTTTTATTTTTACGCGTACCCTTCTGCAACTTCTTCATGCTCTATTACCCAGGCCTCGTTAACAGTTTTTACCCTTTAAGTAATTTAGGAAGTGAAATTAAAAGCTGTAATAATGTCCCGTTTAATGTTACATACCTACACAAATTCTAACACTATCCTTAGGTCTGGTCGTCTAAACGGTAAGCAAGCAAACGTTTTGTACTCTTTTACAACTATTACTTTCTCTACTTCGTCTAGTAAGTAGGGGAAGTATTGTATTCCACCCAAAAATTCGATACCGAGATTTCACCGGAAATACATGTTTTGAGACACCCTGAATCCAAAAAAAGCATTTTTGGAAACATGCCCGTGTGTGTGTCTGTCTGTGAACAGCATAACTCAGAAACGAACAATCGGATAAACCCAAACTTGGTATTTAGGTTCAGTATCTTCCAAGGATGCGACACGAAGGTTTTCAAGAAAATCCCCCACACCAGATTACCCTTTACATGGAAGATTTTTCGAAAATTTTAATTTTCTCAAAAATGACTAACGATTTTGATTAAAATATCATATGTTTAAGATATTTTCATGACAAATAAAATGTATATCTTGAATTTCCTGGGAATGTCTCCAAAAGTATTCTTCATTGTGAACGACTTTTGCATAACTGGTAAACCATAAGAGATAGACAAAATTTTTCTACACAAAAATGTAGATCGCGTTAAAATACACAATTTATGTCATGTACATTTTTTTTTGTTGAGTGAATCATTTTCGAGATATTGCTTGTTATTCCCTTAAATTTTTCAATACTTATTTTCTCAAATGGGAATTCGTTATTCATTTTTTTGTCTTGGATATGCAAAGAGTATTAATCTGTGGGAAAGGGAATGGTGCTGCACCTAGCAACCAGCTATTAAGAGATATGTATGTGCTTAAAGGCTACTGTATTTCCAAATTGCCCTTGTAAATATATATTCCCCTTACATCTACAAGAAAATTAGCAATAAGATAGAGTCTGCAAATGTTTATCTCGATTAACATGAAGTAGATGGAGAATAAGCGTTTGTAAAAATAGTTTGTACAAGAGTAAAGAAAAGTCATGTGAGTGTAACACATCAGATTATTTTTTGTAATGAAAACAAATTTTCGGGTCAGCAAAGCTTGCTCGTAGCAGCTAATTTAACGTGACGTGATGTGATTTATAATGAACCTTTACTCAAACACATTGTATTAAATGGAGCTATTTAGGGTTAACTTGACGTTGGTTAACTTATCGCGACGAACAATGCCCAATTTTTCCTTCCCATTAGTTTAAGTTGAATGTAACACGAGTAATTTGAATCAATAGGTGTGAACCAATAATAAAAATAACTACCAATTGTAATCATTCCCACTACGTTAAGTGTATCCTAATTGGCTAAGCCAAGCTCATCGTAATCCCAGCTTAATTGTCCAACAACATACTACGTGCATGAATAAAAGAGAAGCGAAATTTAGCAATGAACTGTGCCCTGGTTCATGCTCTAAAACGTCTAACAGTACATTGCTAAAGTGCTGTTTTGAAGAACTGAGAATGTAAAGTGGCTGGAAAAGATTTTCTCCCGTGAGAAAGAAGACAGAATGTCAGCAAATGAAGTGTGCTAAGAATGCTTCAATTAATGACTCGACCTGAATGTAGCATGACTCATTGTCTTGTTTCCTGCGGGAGAATAGCAGCATGACACCCACATATTGCAAAACACATAACATTCGTCGCAATCAACTCTGACATCATTTATTATTATTTTACTGCCTCTACTTTTCCCTAGTTCCGAGGCTCTCCTATTTTCCATCATCAAATGCTCTTCTTTTGGGTTCAGTGGAACTCAACACTCATATTTACGGCGAAATATATCGAGTTTTTGTTTGGAATGCGATACCTCTCTCTACATAAGTGGTAGAGAAAGTAAAAAAATATCTGATGTGTTACACTCACATGACTTTCTCTACTCTTGTACAAACTATTTTTACAAACGCTTACTCTCCATCTACTTCATGTTAATCGAGATAAACATTTGCAGACTCTATCTTATTGAATTTTCTTGTAGATTTAAGGGGAAAATATATTTACAAGGGCAATATAGAAATACAGTAGCCTTTAAGCACATACATATCTCTTAATATTGGTTGCTAGGTGCAGCACCATTCCCTTTGCCACAGATTAATACTCTTTGCATATACAAGACAAAAAAATGAATAACGAATTCCCATTTGAGAAAATAAGTATTGAAAAATTTAAGGGAATAACAAGCAATATCTCGAAAATGGTTCACTCAACAAAAAAAATGTATCTGACATAAATTGTGTATTTTAACGCGATCTACATTTTTTGTGTAGTAAAATTTTGTCTATCTCTTATGGTTTACCAGTTATGCAAAAGTCGTTCACAATGAAGAATACTTTAGGAGACATTCCCAGAAAATTCAAGATATACATTTTATTTGTCATAAAAATATCTTAAACATATAATATTTTAATCAAAATCGTTAGAGCCATTTTTGAGAAAATTAAAATTTTCGAAAAATGTTCCATGTAAAGGGTAATCTGGGGTAGGGGGATTTCTTGAAAACCTTCGTGTCGCATCTCTGGAAGATACTGAACCTAAATACCAAGTTTGGTGTTTATCCGACTGTTCGTTTCTGAGTTATGCTGTTCACAGACAGACACACGGACATGTTGCCAAAAATGCTTTTTTTTTTTTTGGGATTCAGAGGGTCTCAAAACATATATTTCCGGTGAAACCTCGGTATCGAATTTTTGGGTGGAATACAATACTTCCCCTACTTACTATACGTAGTAGAGAAAGTAATAAAAATCGGCCATAAAATTCACTTTAGCTCCTTATCGGTAGCAGAGCTGTCTGTACCTGCAGGAAAAATACACTATTGCTTTTCGTGTGCTTAAGGAACCATTTGATAGGGAATGAAACTTTCTGGGTAATGCTCCGAAATTAATGCCATTTAAAATCTCAACTTCAGTGTGCCATTGTGCTGAATCTTCTAAGCAGCTTTTTGTTACTTGATTTTAACAGGCATGAGGTACAGTTTTACCATTTTCAATTAACGTAACAATCCAATTTTTGTCATGTTTTTCACCAATATAATAAAACTCTGCATTTTATTTTGAAAAAAGTTTCATTTCTAATATAATTTTTATGTTGCAAACTATAATTTTTACATAATTTCTCACTAAATGTTTTTCTTTTCTCTCTCTCCCCCTCCCTCCCTCTAAGGAAATGATAAAAAGTCTAGCGCACAATTTTGACCACATAATCAAGCTGCATAAAACATTACAAATTTCAGGCCGATCCATCCATATTTAAATTCCGGTTTTGGTATATATATCACATTCTCAGTCGTTGGCTCATAAAAGAATTCTCCTCCACCATAGTAACGCATCTTTTTTTTTCTCTTCTTTCTTTCTTTTCTTTTTTGGCGGCATGCTATTCGATGATTAAATTTTTTTTGATTTATGAAACCCTTGTTGGCCTTTTCCCTTATCATTTCTGCATCTTTCAGAGCGCTGAGCTTTAATCGCCGCTGGTGCTTGCTTATTCTGCTAGCTGAGGCTTAAATTTTGGACTCTGCACCAGCTCTCTAACACACTGCCCTTAATTTACACATGGAATAACTTCTACCATATGTGGCAAATTCCTCCCCTGAGTAAAGGTCTCATATCACATTGTGAAAGCCCTCGTTCGCATTCTACATTTTTATTCTTGTACATCTCAAAGTCTCTCTTGAGCAAACTCTCTGGTACACACGTTAAAACACAGCTAACATATTCATAAAAAACCTCCCTACACTAGCTTGAAGCCACAGCCTCGACTCCTGCTACAGCCAAAAGTAGTCGTGACACACCCACTTTTTCATTACAAGGATTTAAGTAAATAAAACTTCTGCTGATTTCTAAAACGATTAGGAAAATATTATTTTCAGGCTGCAATACAAGTATGTCAAACATAATACTTCTACAATTCGTTCTTTTTAAGTTTCTGAAGAATCTTTTTTTTTTGTTTGTTTATTAGGATGTATTTATAACATTTATAATGTATAGTCTCACAGTAACAAAACTCTTTCGAAATTAACCAATGAAATAGACTATTGTTGGAAATGCATTTGGAATTATTTGGTGTTCGAGGTTAGCTCAAAAATCCAGTTTTGGCCTAACGGAAATCCAGGTACTCTACTGTTACCGTCGTCGTCATGCCTTTAAATGTCTTCTGTTCATTTTCTATCCTATCAGGTTTTTATACTCTCTTCTTCCTCCTATTCCAAAGAAATCCATTCTAATTTCTTCTTTGGCAGCCCACTTTCATCCCAAGTGTCTTGAGCTTGAGTAAACCTAAAAATGTAAATAAATATCAATGTGTCTTCCTCGGGGCTTTCTTCTTGAACATTCCCTTTATCCTATTTCTACTATTTTAACCACTGTTTCGGGTAATCTACCAGTTTCTCTATCCTCTCTACGATTAAAATACGAATTTAGACGTTCAGTTTCAAAATGTTGAAGACTTTAATGTTTTATTTCCAGTGCTGATATAGTATCAAACATTTACAAATGTTTAATGTGGCGACGTATCATTTAGATAACATCGGTGAAACTTTGGTGCATATTAAGGATAAATATAGCAAAGATAGGTATTCAAGCTAAGCAATAGGGAACATCACGAAGCTTAAAGCAAGCATAATTAATATCAGCTTGATCAAATCTCACTCATGTTCATGATTCTGTTTCACCAATCTAAAACACAACTTGCTTAGTTAAACGCTTGTATGCATTTATAAACACATCCTTTGTTCATGTTATATATCCAATTATTTTTCAACAGACGAAAATAGGTCATGTTGGATTGGTGTAATCCCGAATGAGTCAGAAAGTGGATTCTCCAAATACGTCAACCTCCATATGGCAATAATAGTATCTACTTCCGGACAAACACCTAAATGCTCTGTTTACATCAGCCTCATTTTCTACCCCACCTTCAAAATACTCTCCCTCCTCTTATTCTTCGTTTACTTTTATTTTTTCCATTCCCCCCAATAACTCTCTTTTTCACGTATTCCTATTAAAACAACATTATCACAGTGTCTAATTTCTGCTGTTTTCCCTTGATTACTTATTTTATTTTAGTCTTCTCCTGACTTCCTCTGTTTTTCGTTTTCATCCATTCTTCCGCTTTCTTCTTGTTAAAATTATATTTACAATGAAGACAACATTTTATACTATTTATCTCTAATACATTTGTCTATTTTCGCATTTACAAAGGACGCACTAAAGATGTGTTTTGCCAAACACATCAACACTCCGATAAATGTATAAGAGGAGTGCACTGGATCACACAGAGCGGTTAAATAGAAAGGAAGAAAAAGTAAAAGAAAATCTTGGAAGTAATCATCTCCCTTAAGTGTGATACTTCTCGTGTCATTGCTGTCATGCCAGCAAAGCTTTCTTTCCGAAGTTTCCAAAAGCTACAAATTTCAATAAGACTAAAAATAACTTTGCAGGTTATGTATATACGTTTCAAGGATGTATTTAATTCATCGTTGTTCTTGAAAACACAAGAAACATACAATTCCAATTGTGTTGCAAGGTATTGCCTATCTTTTTATTCTGGATTTTGGGAACTTTCAATGAAGTCTCGATATAGACTTTTTGGGTCGAGTGCAATACCTTCTCTACCTTACGTACCCAAGCAAGAGAGAAAGAAAAACCCATGTTTTGTCTGCAGATATTGTTTGCAACTTACTCGAGCTTTTCTTTCCTAAATTTGATAGAGGTATCTGATATAATCTCTCTTTGCAATATTTGTCGAACTTCATAGAATCCTTGAGAATATATTTCCTCCACCTTTTCTGATACACACATCTTGTGGTCTACCACTTTCTACTTTCTTCCCTGAGCAGGTAGCAGAAAGCATCTTTATTGCCTGGAGTTCTATTCTAGTAATACAGGGAGAGCCAAAAAACTACGAACCGGCGGCGCGATGTTTTTCCTGTCCGCGTCCTCGGCGCTCGTTGCCGTCTACCGCTATCATAGCAAGGCGCGGATGAAATCATACAACATTTTTAAAACTACTTTTAAAGGCTTTACTTAACAACTTTATGAAATGAGATGCTGAAACTGGCCACAATTTTTTTTCGAGTCAAAAGTTGACGCCCGTGCATATGTGAATACAATTTTGCCCCCCCTTTTTTTTTTAGAGAATTAACAGCCAAGGAGCGTGATTTTGCCTTTTTTCAACAAGACTCTGCAACAGCTTATACTGGCTAATATTTCGATGAGAACAATTGAAAGTGCGTTTTAGGACAGAATTCTTAGTGGAGATTTCTGGCCCCCTCGGTCCCCCCGACCTAACCCCGTGCGATTTCTATCTCTGGTGTACAAGACAAACCCACACATCCTGGAAGAATTAAAACAAAATATTCGCCAGGAAATTGCCAGCATTTCTCAGCATGAACTACGGCGAGTGATGGATAGTTTCCTAAAGAGGTGCCAAAAGTGTATGGACAACGACGGTGGTCAGTTTCAGCATCTCCTTTCATAAAGTTGGTAAGTAAAGCCTTTAAAAGTAGTTTTAAAAATGTTGTATAGTTTCATCCGCGGCTTTCTATGATAGCGGCAGACTGCAACAAGCGCCGAGGACGCGGGCAGGAAAAATACCGCGCAGACTGTTAGTAGTTTTTTGGCTCTCTCTCTCTGTAGTAATGTATACTCAAAATAGTGTATTTATACAGGTGTTAAAGCGACAGATTTCCTTATGTTTAGAACCATGTCATAGACGAGCAGTGTGCCCACCACTAGTACCTACTTTATATAACATTTTAGTGTTTCAATTCGTTCACAAACGATTTCCTTTGGTACCTGTGTCTGCCAAACATATCCACGAATTCAGACTGTCTCTGCAGTGCCATCTGCTATATTTTTTCCTAATGTTATACAAGAAAACATTTATGGACAGCTATATATGCAATGGCAGCTTTTGAAAACTGGAGAAATACTGATAAAACTTAAGGACTTCATGGATGTTAGAGTAAAGTTTGTGAAATGAAAAATGCTGCAGAAGTACAGCTAATGTATCTCTAATCAACAAAATTAGCTGAAGCTGCGCTGTGGCTCCCTCATATATCGGCAAGAACTGAAATATGTTCAGCAGTGACGATGAATAAAAATAAAACAGGAAATCACCTCTCCAAGTTCCTTTGATTGATCGGATTTCATATGACTGAAGAAAAACTGAAACATTCATCCGCTACAGATTTTGCTAGTTCTGAAAAATTAATGTAGTAAAACCTGTCAAAGATAATGAATAAAGGCTTTTATCAATGTTCTTTTGAATGCCTCTAAGCAAATGCCACACTACACTAAATATCTGAAGTTGCACGTTATAATGGACGTTAAGATTGAGCTTAACATTTGAAATGAACCTACCTGTAAAGTTCTGTTATAGCAACTTTAGCCACAACTTAACTCTTAGATGGGCCTAGCGTAGCCAGTTTCTTTTATTTTCAATCCGTTTAAATAAAACAAAATATAGTACGTTTATTTAGATCTAATACCTTTTCTCTGCACAGGTTTGTATGAAATACTCTTGTTTGCTGCATAATTTCGATGTGAGTACGGAAAGGACAAATTGGTTATACGCCTTCTTTCACGTTGTGCATAAATTACGTTGTTATAAGTAAAATAACTGATCGTCGCTTAAAACAGCAACACCACATGCCATAAAAACCTTCATGTGACGCCATTGTAATTTCACCTTAACCTGAACAATTCAAAAGCATTTAGCAACAACCCTAGTTTAATTCACTCTGGTTCAGGTTGACATTACTGAAACGACGACTTGCTGTACCGTCGATCTAAAATTTAGCTTCCGCTTTAGGTAGGGTATAAAATTACATTTGAAGAAGTGTCTCGTTTCCCCAGTTTAGAGAGGCTTATTTCAGCTTCATCCTATAAACCATTAGAAGTAATTCAATGCATCGATGTGCATCGACAACTAATTTTCATTGCAGTTTCTATAGAACCTTCACAAGGTTCAGAAATGGGTGGATTAAAGCCTGTGAAGAAATTATGTGCTCCACATCCCACGGAGAACATCATCTGGCTGGCCCCGTAGCTCAGTCGGTATAGCACCTGCCTACTGTGCGAGGGGTCCCGAGTTCGATTCCCGGCTGGGGAGTGAGAATTTCTCTCTAGTCAAGATTATTCCCTATCCTCCCCAGAATCTGGAAATGTGATTGTGTACAAAACCTAAAGAAATGTAGAAATCCAACGACAAGCGCACGAGTTAACACCACGCCAATAAGCAATATGTTCCAAAAGTAAACAGGCGCCGATACGACCATTGTAGTTAAAAGCAGGGTATAAATGAACAAAAAATGTTCTTATACTTAATACTTTTCATTTCCACAATCTTTATTATTTCTTTGCTATCTTCAAGTTTTATCAAAATGGGGAAATTCCTGCCATATTTCATGCATAAATTAACTTCATGTTTATATGTAGATGATGGGATGACACTAATCTACAAATTTAATGTTTTTCTCAAGAAAAGAGTGGCATGTTTACAAACTGTAAAACTGTTTGAAGGAACATGGTTTTAAGACCTACAATCCGTAACGGCTCAAGAACGACCTGCCTCCTCACATGCGCTCTCATGCACCCACCTTCCCTTATCTCCAGCGAATTCCCATTCTCTCTCATTCTTCCGTTTCCTGCACCATATGGGAGCACTATTCCTGTGTTCTGTGACGGAATGGTGATATTCGACACATTACTAAGAATGTCTCAACTACGTCACACACCTATAAAGTAAGACACATGTCACGGGCGCCTCCAGTCTGACTCTGGACGTTATCAAAGTGCATCCACAATTTGGTGTAGTGCTGTCGTTATTCTAAGGTAACACTCCCATCTCTGCTTCTTTAATATCTATAAAACTATAGCATGCATTTTTTTATTATTTAGTTTTATAGGTTTGTTTTCACTTTTTTTAAAGAAATTCTTCCCCCTAAAACAATATTTACTCGCATCATTTTTTGTAATTATTTACAGATTTGTCAATTTTCTTTTTATTTTAACGTTCATAGCTTTTAGAATAAACTCAGGAGAATTCAGCATAACATTTTTTAAGTTACGTTTAAATAAAGCTTCTGTATTGTTTTGGCTTCTATGACAACCGTAAGGAACATGGTTATTCAAGCTACGAATACTTTTGCATGTTAAATCCTAAAATCATTTTATTTCTCCATAAAGCCTATCATATGCATGAGCGCACTGGGAAATTTACTTTAAACTGATTAGTACAGTAATTCTCAAATTACGGCTTGTAAGCCACAAACACGCAAGGATTTTCTTACAACCAAAAATTGAAACTATGTTAAATTGTGTCTAACAAAATTTAACACTATTCTCTGAAGAAAGACACACAACATTCATGTGGTATTGTTAAAAAAATTTTTTTTCAAAAGCGGGGCCTTCATTTCACTTAATTTTGATTTTTTGCAACTCTATTGTCAGTTTGACACCGCATCCTTTCAAACAACCACTGCAACGCGCATTTTGTTTATGAAAATTATTTTAAAAAACGATCGAGCTCACATAAATATTTGAGTCAGTGAACACCCTCTTAAAAGGGCCTGAGAATCTCTGGATTGAGAGATGAACTCTGCAACTTTTGTTCCACTTACTGAAAGCTAGCAAACGTTTGAAGAAGGAATTCTGGGTCAGGAAATAGGTTTAAGTAGACCAAAATTCTTCGAAAAATTATAAGCAACACTTCTGGATAATAAATAAATGTGAGGGACTCAGACCTCTGTCTCATTTGCGTGAATTTGCTTTTTAGTGTAATTATACACATTTCCATACGAGCCTAACGTGGACAGTTGAATTATTCGCGGCATTAAGAGCTTTGGATTGACAACTGCGAACATACTGACTTGGAGAGGAAAAAATTAGGAAACATAAGCCAATTATTTATTTTCGAGGACAATAGAGGTAAGCTTAAGAGAATCCAGGGCAATTTTTCGGTCTTACTGATATTTTACTTTTAATTATCTGTAATACAACGCGCAGCTGAAAATATTTCATTAAGTTTCTAAGAAACAGCTGTATGTCACACTTCATACCTACATTTAATTACGTGCACCAGTAGTATTTTTAACCTGGATTCACCGTTGTCATATGCAATTCATAAGACCGGAGTTTGTGTTATCTAAAAGCAATTTTAACATTTGGTTACCACAACGTATAAACTTTTAAAACTGCGTATATTTTCTGGTTCATCTCTTTCACACATAAACAAGCAATCGTAAAACTGTATCCCTTCAAAGGATTGCTCGTCAGTGTGTAAACGACATGCAAACGTATTGAGAAAACACACACACAACAAAATCTTAATTTGTTGGTTTGGGAACTGTTTTCTACAAGAGGTAACGTCCAACCAGAAACCTTTGTTTTCAGATGCATCTATAGTACTGTACACCTGCTCATTAAACTACATACCATTCATATTTAAGTATGTCTGAAGTTCAGAGGTTCGATCTCAATTTGTTTCTTATTTATGGCAATTCAATGTGTTAACTTCAAGATGTTTTTCTTACCTATTCGTAATCATGAGGTCTAGTTTGAGTTTATAAGTGACGCTGTAACAGTCATTGGCTTAGCTTTACACTTGTGGCGAAAACGAGACACGCCAGGCATTTGGACTCGCAAGTGCCGCTCCCTCCCAAATCGGATGTCCATTTTTTTTCACGTGTTGCGTGTTGCATTTACATTGACTCGTGGAAGGAAGATATTTTCGTCACACCTGGTTTAGGGTGTACAGTAGTATATTATGAGGGACAGTGAAACGAAAAAGCCCAGCCGCCACTAGTATTTATTACCTCAGAAGTAATCTGTAAACTTGCTAACCATTTAGCTCACTGACATACGACGACCGAGTTCATTGTGTTGGACAACCTCTTAGACAATAATTACATTTCTACTCGCATTTCATTAACAATTCATGAATTTCATGAGCAGAAGTTTCAATTTGATCTGCATGAACTCTAATTCTCAGTCCTTCTAGTGGCATAAAGCAGGTTAGCCATGAAACAGCTCATATTCCGGAAGCCCCATCATCATTTCCGCATGAGTAAGTAAGGCTGACGAAGTCAGGATTTTCCCACTTAAGTTTATAGTAACCGACTGCAATAAATGTAGAACATCATAATTATTATCATTAAGACAAATGGATTCAAACATCCTAACCTTCAAATTAATGAAAAAACTGGAGGGGTCCCCCCCCGAAGAGATACTGAAGTGAACGTTTTACTTTCTCTACAACGAGCCTACAAGGCAGAGGAAGTATTCTGTTCCATTCAAAATTTTCATGTCAAGATTTCACCGGAATTACGTGTTTTGAAGTTAAAATATAATTTTTAGAGAAAAAAAAGTTCTATTTGCCTGTGAATAGCGTGACTCTAAAACGAAATATCGGATAAATACCGAAATTGGTATTTAATTTCAGTGTATTCAAAGGTGCGACACGAAGATTTACTACCCTTTTCAGTAAAATTTTTCGAAATGTTTGCTTTTCTCAAAATGGCTCTACAGATTTGATTAATGTGCCGTATGTTTAAGATATTTACATGACCAAATGTATATCTTGAATTTTCTGGGAATAACCTCTGAAGCCCTCTTCATTCGGAATGAATTTTGTATAACTGATAAACCTTAAAGAGATAGACAAAAACGTACTACACAAACAATTAGAACTCTTAAAAACACACCATTTACTTCCTTTTTGGTGGCATCAGCCATTTCCGAGATATACGTTATAATCGGTTTGAATGTTTCAATAGTTTGCTAATGTTTAAAGGTGTTGTCGATATTCAGTTGTTTCTCGCAGTCATTGAAAAAGTATGAAGTTTCAAAGCTAGCATATAGAACGCGCTTTTAAATATATGATTATCGATTCGGTTTCTTCCATACCTCTTTTATAACGAAATGGAAAAAAAATTAAAGAAAAAGTATTAACATATAGAGACAGAAAAATAAGTTTTCGTAAGAATGGTTTGTGGAAGTTACATTTAATAAACGATAGTGGGTAGAGAAAGTCATGCAATGTAATACATAGGATATATATTAACCTTGATATCCGCGGGATCTTTGTAGTTTGCCGAGCACAGCAACCATCATTCCCCACTTGCGCACCTGTAATTATTCGTAATCTTGCAAGCAAAGAGATAATTGCGATGCTGAGTTCCATCATTCATTCGTTGCGGGTAAAAACAGTTTTTGTTTACACTGGTATCCTTTGCTTGAATGAACTGGTGTATACGCAGGAATTACTCTTATGAATTATTCATAATAAAATGGACGGCACACTTCACACAGAGCATTGTGAATAGGAATATATCCCTGGGATGTCAGAAATATATTAACAACATTTTGTTTCTGAAGTTCATGCCACAAGGTGATATCGGCGGCTTTCACTTCTGGGAAAATAGCTCATCAATATGTACGTTTACTGGTTTGCAATCTGTTTTAATCGTATTAATATTCGTTTCTTATTAAATGTTGAATCTCTGTCCCTCTCAAACATTACAGTTTCACACTCTCAGAACAGGTAATAATCCTGGCTGAAGAAAAATTGCCATCCGCTGGCCGGGAATGAAACCCATGACTACTGGAATTAGAGTTTAGCAAGCTAACCATCAGATCTCCGAGGCAGACTTTGCACTTTTTATTCTCATTTGAAATAACCATGTTCGGAAGTCACGTCCAGAATGAACAGAACAAAACTGTCCCTGCCACCGTATACGTTAGAATTCGGTGTCTTATCCTCGATTCCTCATGCATTAATTGTAACTGAACGACAAACCCTTTAATTGATCAACTGACGCAACTTTTCACTGTGAAACAAAACATACGAGGACGGATTAATAAGTCCGTGACTTTTTAAAGAAAATAACAATTTTTTCCAAAAAATCAATTTTATTTTTCAACATGGTCTCCTTTCAATTCAATACACGTTGGCCAATGGTTCTTTGATTTTTTAACCCTTCCAAAAACTCTGATTTTTCGAAGTCTGCAAAATATGAGGTTGTTTCTGTCATGATGTTTTTACTGGACGTAATTTCTTCCCCGCGATCCAATTTTTCAGGTTTGCGAAGAGGAACAAGTCGCTCGGAGCCAAATCTGGAGAATACGGTGGGTAAGGTAGCAGTTCGTAGGCCAATTTCACAAATTTTGCGATGGCAATGGCTGACTTGTGTGCGGGTGCGTTAACCTGGTGAAAGAGAACCTTTTTCTTCACCAAATGGGGTCGTTTCTGTAACAATTCCTTGTGAAACTGATCCAGCATTGCGGCATAATATGAAACCTATGATCGTTTTACCCTTTTCCAGGTAAAGGATGTCTATCAGCCCTTGTGAATCCCAAAAGACAGCTGCCATGATTTTCCTGCCGATGAAATAGTTTCGCTTTCTTTGGAGCAGGTTCGCAGATAGAAATCCACTGCTTTGATTGTTGTTTGGTTTCAGGTTGACAATAATGGTTCAAGTTTCATCAACCGTGATACAACGGCGCAAATCTCATTTGGGTTGCGCTGGAACATGTTCAAACATATTTGTGAAATGATCACACAATTCCGCTTGTTCTCAACCGTGAGCAGCCGCGGCACCATCTTGCTGACAGCTTTCTCATACACAAAAATTCGTGCAGAATGTTATACACCCGTTCACTCGAGATGTTTATGGTCTTGGCTATCTCCCGGATTTTCACTCGGCGGTCTTCCAAAACAATATCGTGAACTTGGTTCATCATTTCTTCTGTTGCGACCTCAAACGGCCGTCCTTTGCGCACTGCATCTCTTGTACTCGAACGGCCACATCGAAATTCTGTGAACCATGCCATGTGGTGGAGCAGAGTCCCCATAATACTTATTCAGCTTTTCTTCCGTTTCCTTCACCGTCTTACCACGCAAAAGGTAGTACTTTATCAGAACACGAAATTCACTTTTCTCCATTTTCTACGAAGCAATACACATCTGCTTATTTAGACGCTCTCAACGATGTATTAAGAAACAAATGACGACGAATTTCTGGATTATACCCAGAATAGATGCAAGACTTGGGTGCAAACAAGAAACCTGTAATTAGAACGCTATCTCAAGTCAAAGTCATGGACTTATCAATCCGCCCTCGTAGAAATTATATGCCAATTAGATTATGCAGCCTGATGTTACTGTAAGACCCCCAAATAAAACGTGTTCTGATTGTGTATCGAACACGCGCGGTTGTAAAAAGCAAGGCGTAACAAACGAATTCACATTTTATCATCAACTTTATCCAAGTGCAGAAACACTGTTCTTCTTCTACCCAAAGCAAGAAAATGAAATTCGCCAGACAATTGCTAACCACAGAGATAATAATTTCGAACTATTCTGCCAAAACCACGAAAAAGCAGAAGATGCAGACCTACAATAACACAATCCAATATGGATAAATTATGTAAATATTAAGCAAGTGGGAAATAGGAGGATATTAAAGACTGGCGAAGAATAGTTTGATAGCGTGTTCTTAAGTTCTTTACTTAACCGGTGGAGATAAAGCTTCCTTGCTTCAAAAAACTGAAAATGTGTATTTAACTCTTGCTCTGTCAATGGGATATACAGTAAATTCTCAACTGAACGGACTGAAGGCCACAGAGCGTCGTTAAGCCGAAACTCCGTTTAATCACGAATACTGAGATAGCACTGGAAACAAAACACCCTTTAATAACGACTTCATAATTAACTATCGAAACTGCCAATATTTCCGCAATCATTAATCGTTTTCTTCAGAATATGTTCATGTATTCTTTTACCAATACAGTTTCGGAGCATCTGAAACAGCTTCTTCTGTTTCTTCTTGATCAATCTTCTGATCGTCCCAAAGAACACCATCAAGAATCTCTTCTGAACTCAAAATTAAGCATTATCGAAGCGCCATTTTTCAATGTACCAGAAGTCGCAGTTTGTAAACAACGCACTATATCCTGTATATTCTTCACAGCAACATAAAGACAAAGATAAAAAAGTGCTCTTTGGATACTCCTGTTGTACTAGGTAATGCCGAGACTACGACAAACTTTACTTAACGTGACGGGACGTAATGTGAAGTTAAGAAATGCTGCTAAACTAAAAATCTAATTAGGATACACTTAATGTAACGGGAATGATTCTTGATTGGTAGTTCTTTTTATTATTTCATTGCAACTGCTTCACGCCGATTGGTTCTAATTACCATGTGACATAAAATTTAACTACCGGTTAGGAAAAGTTAATCACATGAATCAACCCTAAATGACTCCATTTTATACGTGTGTTAGGTGGCATTCACAATGAAAATTGAGCATTAGCATTACGAGTTTAAACATAAACTTAGCGCGGTATGTTGTGGTTCACATCGATAAATGCAAGCATAAGCAGTAGCCAATTGCAAAAGCGTTAAGAGCTGAGCTAACAAGCCGGCCTGCTAAGTGACCACCGACAAAAGAGGTTATGTACATGTAAAAAAATGAACAAGAGCTAGCTATCTGGTTAAAGATCGTTAAATTCACAAAAAAGCATCACCAACAATCACAATGTGTTTTGTTGCGATCTTTATAGATCTTCCAGTGATTCCTGGTCCGTGATCTTACACAAAGTCAGTCAGCGGGTCAACACATGACCACGGAAAATCTATTGAGATAGCAAATAATGTGATGAGAACCGCTCTGATTCACTAGTTTCTCATGTTTGACGCAAACATAAACCAGAAAGCTTGGAGCTTGCAAACTTGTTAAGTTTACTTTTAATTTTATGTTTATCTGTATGTTTGCGTGATTCATTGTGAATGGATCCAATACAATACATGTAATTTAGTTTTTAACTTTACATTATGCGTACCCTCAGTTTTCATTTCGAGTAGGACCTTCGACTTTCAGTTACGTCGCGTTAAGTCACGTTATGTTAAGTTCATAATAATCCCGGCATAAAGCAGAATGCATGTATCAAGCAAACAACCGGTTTGCATGTGCTACGAACTACATCAGGTATGATGTTCCGCTATGTAAAATTTATACCTAAAGTTATACAAGAAGACACAAGAAATGAAGGGAACACAAAAGTACACACATGAAAGAAAAGCAAAGAGTACTGAAAGAGAAGAAAATTAAACTTCAACAAAGTACAGAACTATTAGAAAAATTGCAATAATGTATTTTATTTAATTGCAAGGTTATCATTGCGTACATCATTACAACATCGACGCTTACTTGGAAATCTATTAAGGAAAACATTACTGCTGCAGGTAATTTCATCTTTAGTTTCTCAATATGGTCTGATTCGCCGTGAGAACAAACACACAATATAAACGTGTGTGAGCAGAATGCTCAGTGTTTAGTATTTTCTTCTTCTTCTTCTTCTTCTTCTTTTTGTCTTCTCCTACAGTATTCGTTATCAGGAAATAGTACTTTCAGCGTGTACATCACGCTTTTTTCTGTTATGTAGTAGTGACTGCAGAATTCCTTTTCTACAATTCTATGCTAAACTACCAATGACATTTGAGCGAAACAGTTGAAGCTGCTATTTCTTTTACAGTTTACGATGAATTATCCAAGGGTTAAGATCCCTTGGTCGACACTGGCCTTTCTCCTATGTGTTACGGTTCACATACCGGCACAAGAAATGCCGCGGATATTGTCGCCGACGAACGAAAATACTGACGTATCTGTGGGGCAAGAAGTGGTCCAGGTGCTACGCGGCATTCTCCAGGACAGGTATCTACGTGAACCCATCGGTATTGTCGTGGACAACGCTCAACCGTTTCTCCAGCGAACCCAGGCCATATGGGATGTGACACTGCACAACTTCACCGCTATCAAACCTATGTTCATCCTGTCCTACAACGATACAGGTAAGCACCCTTATACTCCTACTTTCTAATTCGTATCTTTGAACAGGAATTTTAAATCACATCGTATACACTGAATTTGAATTTAATGTGCAGTTTCAGGCAAATCTTTTGACTGAAATAAGAAATTGTGTGTGTGTGTGTGTGTGTGTGTGTGTGTGTGTGTGTCTTTTTGTTTGCTTGTTTGTTTGTTTTTTCGTCGCCGCCAAGAAAACATATTCTGCCCTTGTCACGCCATAAAGCAGACAAAAGATCCAGTCTGTTCTACACACCGCACTCAAACTCAGATGGCAGGAATTTTATGTTTGCTGTATAGCATTGCCAACCTGATGCATTAAATAGAATACTTCACTTCATCAGACAAAAATGTTGCTATACATTTTAGTACATGGCCCACTGCAATATTTACAACACAACAGAGTACCTGAAACATCCATTTATATTTTTATACCAACCGGTATACGTTTTCTACTTTTGGTGTGGAAAACAAAATTAACGGAAAACTGGTGCAATTATAAGAGGCATATTTTGGTTTAAAAATACCATTAACTCTCAAGAATAAAAATAAGCATTACACCATTGCCAGCATAAAATCGCAAAACATATCGCCGTTGTGTCATGATTGCACTAACATAAGTTTTAGGTATTAATGCAGAACATTATTAGTATTAGCGAAAACAATATTTCAATGTTTCCTTTTGTGTCGTAATACACATGAAACCTATTTTATGCTTTTAGTATGACGATAAACGCTTTCTAAATTAAAAGTGAGAAGTAATCTTAGAGTCACGATCTCAAGTAACGGCCCGAAAAATGGAGAACACAATTTCGATGATTCAAGCTCAATTTCTAGGGATAGGGAGAGAGGGAGGGAGGGAGAGAGAGAGAGAGAGTTGCATAATCTTATCCAGAAAATATTATACATTTTGTTTCGTACAGCGTATAATTATCAATTTAAATTTTCTAAATGTTTAATTTATACTCTTACTGTTAACCTATCTTTACTTTCTCCACTGTATTAGTACGTAGGGTAGAAGAGGTGCATTCTGTCCCAAATTCCATAGCAAGATTTCATCGAAACTACCGTTTTTGGCTCCTCTGAATAAAACAATAAAAAAGATGGTGGGTGCTTTTGACAGTGGGTCTGTCAGTCTATCTGTGAACAGTAGAATTCAAAAACGAAAAACCGAATGCATAACAAACTTTACTTTAATTATACCATTTTTATGGATGAAAGATTTTCATTCCAAACTATTGTTTTGCATGGAACACATTTCATTGTTGTTTTTCTCTCAAATATGTTTCTAATGATTTTATTAAAATATCATGTTTGGGATAAAAACGCAATTGATGACATGTCTATTTTAAGTTTTTTGTGTACTTATATAGTCCCTGAAGTCCTCTTCATTCTTATTGGAATTTATGTAACTGTTAGACAACTTTCTACAGAGAAAATGCAGATTACTAATAGGTGTAAATCTTATTTGACACGTCTATACCTGAACATGTGAGATTTTGATCAAAATCTTTAGTCAGTTTAAGAAAGTACCTAAATAAGAAAATTTCGAAATCTTCGCTTTTTATTTCCGAAAGGTGCTGGAATTAAATATACACATACGCACAAGGCCTTTAGTTTAGTCCTGGGAGAAGATTTAAAACGTGTATTTCCAGAAAAGTCTCAATATCGAATTTTTGTTTATTACTTGCTCTGCCCACCAAAGGTAATAAATAGAGAAAGTAAAAAACACTTCCTCTCCTTACAAGCAGGTGAGAAGGGGAGACGGCCCCTGACCTGAAACTCTCTTCGACGTGCTAAATTTAACAAATACTTTCAGGCTCTCCCACCTCAAGGTCTCCCGAGCCCATAATAAATTACTTCTGTAAATACACAAAAATATTTTACTTTTTCCGTATCCGTCTTATTTTGGCTAAATTTATGCGACTGGCAAATTTGTTTACGTTATACTGACATGCGGTAACCTCGTGCTAAAAACAAAATTGCAACCTAAACGTTCCCTTCATATGCATTCACTAAAACTGTTGCACTGAAGCACATTCTGTAACTGAGAATACAAACAAACTTTTTAGGGGACTAATGAGCGAATACTGAAACTTTTAAACAATTTGTCCGATCTGCATTTATTTTATATATATATATATATATATATATATATATATATATATATATATATATATATATATAAATGTGATATGCTCACCAAATTTCAAAACTGCAGTGCATATACTTCTTTTGTTTTTGGTGTTTCAGAAATAGTTCAAATTACAATGCTTCTTGAACTGCAGTTTTAATTTTTGAGTTCATATTTGATAACAGCAACCTCCTACATGCAATGTTAACTGAAAGAGTTTGGGCGATAACGTAATGTGAAAGCTTTTAGAACAAAATTGCTTTTAATGTGATGACTGCTATTTTCATTAGGAACTACAAATAAATTTAAGACTATTTTTAAAATGACTTAACTGTATATCACGTCTTTTAATTGGCGACCCGCAGGCCATATCCGGCCCGAAGAGAGACTTTTTCCTGGCCCTGCATACAAATGTTTGAACTGAGAGAAAAGTCAGTCTGAATAATTGAAACGAAATTGCGTAATAACCACTATGTATGACCATTAATTCACCAATCGACAGGACCAACCAGATAGAGAACGTTAAAATCGCATAAAAAGACACTAATTTAAGAAACAGTGCAAATGTTCACCGAAAACTAAATGATCCCTATTTCGTAAATTTATTCCTCAGATTCCAGATAGCTCAAAAGTAAATAATACTAATAACGAAGTGAGGAAGCGTGGGAAAGTTTTGCACTCATGCTTTGCGTCTGCTATAAGCCACCTGGACGCAATACTTTAAAATTAGGAGTACATGAGGAACTCAACTCTGAGCCTGTAACTGCATTTTGTTTCTGTTGGATCCTTTTCTCCTAAATAAATGGCACGTGAATTATTTATATTCTATGGTGTTTAGGGAACATCTAGAAAGCGAATCCTCATGAAATTTCTACTTATCTTTTCATGTGCTTAAAACATGAACTGTTCATAATCCCCATTTGAAATACATAGGGCGAAGTACTTTAAAGAAAATGATTGGACCGCTGGTGACTGGTTGTTTACTTTGGTATAGGAAAATAAGTACGCCACCCTTGTAGGGAAGAAGGAATCTGCAAATCTTGGCACCCCATCAAATAAGCCCAGATATTAGAGGAACTGCTTTTCTGCATACTTTTGCTTTATCGACAAACGACGACCACCTGTTAGCGGCCATGACGTAGGTAATGAAACCCTTCATCTGTATCTCCAAACCTTGAACACTGCCCAAAGGAATGTTTACCCTAGAGGCTGGGGCTCTGGGCATATTTGGTCAACACCCACTTTAACAACACAGGTATCTCACATCTGTGCCAGCATATGCTGCTTTCGAACTAAAAAATCCTGGAGAAATCGTTTTATCAGGAAGTTACAAAAATATAATTGCTCAACTTCTTGCTTCGCCATCCACGTAACGCGTGTGTAAATATTCATAACTCCGTATACATCTACGTAAAAGACTGGATCCTTTTAATTTATATTATTCAGGTTCATTTTCTTACATCGAGCAGCAGTCTAAGTGGCATCATCTATTTTCAATAGCTTCTCGATTATTAAAACAAGCACTACGTTAAATTTCCGATTGCCAAACAGCACATTATCTACAATGGCTCTTATCTTATAAGGATAAAGTATAATATCCATGATGCCAAGACCAAAAGCAGGAAAAATGGTGGGACGCCTTTGCTCAGAAATAATATTTTACACATTATAAAAGAGGTACACCCTACGACAAAAACAAAATGAGCAGACTCGAAGGGCATATTTGTGGCAGTCCAAATCGTTTCCGCGGCCGGTTCACAACGGTGTCACAGGATGCGTGCCTTTACTTTCGTTCTATTGTCACCTTTCATTTACAGTCTCAATTAGCGAATATGAGCTGACAAGCGAAGCGGTTATAAGCAGGTAGGTACGTAGCAATGAAACCTACCGAGGTTGAAGCATATATACATAGTTTTTTGTTGATACGGAAAACGCAATGTTTATTACGTGTATTATAATTTTCAATGGCTATGGCTTATTTGATTTCAGGGCATTTATGCTCACACATAAAAACTGAAACATTCTGTTTTTCGTTTTCAAACTAAATAAATATTATATTCCTAAATGAAAAAGCAAACCAAAATAGAAATTAACTTAATATTGGATGGATTGTAAACTCTTTCTATTACTGCATTCACTCTACGGGGTATGGATAATATCAAATACCTAGCTCAAATTTTCAAGCATCCTGTATTTGATCCCACAAAACCAGCTTCGTCTGGTGTTGTCTTGCACGCCAATTTAACTCCTGTGTGTACAGGATGGTTATCTTGCTGGAATTCAATCATGCCATTGGGATATCTAGTCTTTTCAGAAGGAACCATGATGTTTTCAATGATGTTATACTGCTGGCGACCAACACGACACAGATACGCGACCTCGGTGATCCATTTGTGGCACGTGTTTTGCGTCGTAATGTTTTCCTCTAGGATGGTAGACAATTACCTTCCCCCCATTTGTAGATGAAAATGTCACCTCGTCTGTGAAAATAACCCCATTTCAGTTATGGTTGGCATTTTCTTATGCAAATGCGAGGCGACATGATTTGTGATCGTCTGTAAAACGCTACTTCTTAGCTACCAATCGAGGAAAGAGCACTTGCTAGAAGGGATTACTGTCTGTCGCTTCTAGAAGTGCAGTGTCCTGCTGAGCAATGGACAAACGTTTTGGACCCGAACCTGGTCGACGACGAACAATACCTTCCCTGGACAACCGCATCCACATCGTAGCCGTATTCGTAGACTTCAAGAGTTCTTCTAGCCTGGGATACTGAGTGTCCAGCAACGTTCACTAACGTAAGGAGTGATCTCCTTGTAGCTTCGTCTTTATGTGTACGTTCAGCCTTAGCAAAAGTCAGTATGATTGCTAATATATCATGCAGAAGGGAAGTAAAGCCGGTGGTCCCGTGTCTTAGATTTATGGCATATAAAAGAATCTAAAACCTTATAAAGAAGTCTCTAAGCAAACTTTCCGGCCTTTCAAGCCCAATATAGAACGGGACGCTAAGGACTATAGTAGTTAAAGATCGTCAAAAAATGAACTAATTTAAATTTTAAGATTTCCAAGGTTATGAGGTGCGCACGCATGATCACGCCAGCTCCATTCCTAACTGAAGAATGAAACAGAGAGGTTGCACATCCAATATTAAGTCAATTAAATGTTTGGTTTAGCTTTTTACTTTGGAATTCATACTAATATGACATTTATTTTGAAAACGAAAACAGTAATTTGTTTTAGATATCTTATGCATTGCCATATATTTAACAAATTAAATTTAAAAAAATGTTCACCAAGGATTCGATCCCAGTTTGTTCTAATCATGAGACATGCGTTTCACCACTCGGCTACTGTGCACACAATCAAAGGCATCCTCCTACTTATCGCATAGCTTTGAAATGAAGGTAGGGTGGTATAAATCGTGTATTGTGAACGCAGCGTCAGCGAATGCTTCCAATGTTTTCCGACTCGAACTTCCTCTCTGGCTGTTGTTCATTTATTTTGTCTTAGGTTGTACATAACTAATAGAGATGGGATAGAGGTAGATATACTTCCTCGTTCCACGGTCCACATGCTGTAAAAACGAGTGGAGAATCATTCAGTGAATGAGTCCTCATAGTGGTATTTAGGCAGTATAAATACGACGTAACCTGTCCGACAATTATGTAAAATTATATATGTTCGAATTACATCTTAAACCGCAAACAATACTAAAAGATCATCCTAAACAGTAAGTGAATAATTTTATTGATACTTACAGAATATACCGCTCTAATACAAGCTTCACATTTTCAACCATTCCATTGTGGCGCAATCGTAAGCAACATACGTGGATTTTCTTGCTCAAGACAAGCAAATCCACTTCAATTATGTGCGCTAATTATATTGCTTTTAAATGACGCACATTTGTCTTAATTGCGTCGAACATATAAGTGCAAGTGGGAATCCCTAGGAGTAGAAGCCAGCTTTCAGCGGTTGTTTACAACGGTGAGAGACAGCAACAGTTTGTGTGTTATCGAATCCGTTGACTGAGCATTTAGCGAAGCGATGAAAGAAGGGTCAATTGGTCCTCGTTTTAGTCGTCAATTATATAAAACTTATATTTCTTTATTTTCAGGGGTTGAGCAGTTGCTAGAAGTCAAAACACCAGAGGAGGTTCACAACAGTCTTCGTCAAGTACGCTCTCCCAGAGAACGTTCTATCAAGGATGGAGGAGCAGCATTCTATGCCCTGCTTAAGGCTGCCGAGAGGATGTCCTACGATAGTGCCGTCATACTCTTCACCGGTAGGGAAGCCATGGACGAGGATCTCGCTCAGCTGGCCTCTCAATCACTGGTCGTCAAAAGAGCCAAGGTATGATCATTTTACTTTGCTCTTTCTCTTTTGACAGTTACGTAGTTTTTTTTATCTATTTCTTTTTCTTCTTCTTTCAGACAGTGTCTGGGCAACTGTACTAGCGTCACTTCCTATTTGTAGTTTTTTGTCTTATGCTCTAACACCGAAACGTGAATTTCTGTTTACATCTACTTCTAGACTAAGGGAAAATCCCAATCCATAAAGTATACACAATGAACGAAAACCAAATGCGCGCTCTAACATTTTCACCATACTTGGCCAAAACATGTATATTTTATGGACAAAGGACAAAAAAAGTGTATTTCATCCCCTTCTCTAATGACGCAATCTACGTCCCTTTATTCTTTATATTAATCATTCTCTTACACTCCATCGCTTTGGCACAAACGTTATGAAATAGGCATTAAAACGTAATAAAAAAATCGACTTCAACCCCAGCGGATTTTCTGCACGAATATTCTGCAGATACACGACCATTTCACGCAGCACGATTTTCTCACTCCCTTTCCTTTGTTCAAACAAAGCGCTTCACTGCATCAAGCTTATGGAGAAGCAGTATCGATCTGCGAGACTTGAAGGCTTGCGTTCCTATTACCTTTAGTGTTTCTACGCTCTTTATCTCTTCAGACTGTTTGCCAGCAAGATATCGCCTCAAGCCCATTTTTTTAGGCTTTCTGTAATGCCTTTCTCTTTTGAGGATGTTGCTACAAGGTTTTCTTGATCTGCTGAGCAACTGTGTTGTTTTCCTCTTTCCAATAACACATTTTCTGTTGTTGCTAAGATGACTAAAAAATTACATGAGATGGTTTTTATCATCAGCAGCAAACACATTTTTACTTTCTCTACTACGTATAGTAAGTAGGGGAAGTATTGCATTCCACCCAAAAATTCGATACCGAGATTTCACCGGAAATACACGTTTTGAGACCTCCTGAATCCAAAAAAAGCATTTTTGGAAACATGTCCGTGTGTGTGTCTGTGTGTGTGTCTGTGTGTGTGTCTGTGTGTGTGTCTGTGAACAGCATAACTCAAAAACGAACAGTCGGATAAACACCAAACTTGGTATTTAGGTTCAGTATCTTCCAGAGATGCGACACGAAGGTTTTCAAGAAAATCCCCCCACCCCAGACTACCCTTTACATAGAACATTTTTCGAAAATTTTAATTTTCTCAAAAATGGCTCTAACGATTTTGATTAAAATATCATATGTTTAAGATATTTTCATGACAAATGAAATGTATATCTCGAATTTTCTGGGAATGTCCCCAAAAGTGTTCTTCATTGTGAACGACTTTTGCATAACTGGTAAACCATAAGAGAGAGACAAAATTTTACTACACAAAAAATGTAGATCGCGTTAAAATATACAATATATGTCATATACATTTTTTTTTTTTGAGTGAACGGTTTTCGAGATATTGCTTGTTATTCCCTTAAATTTTCCAATACTTATACTTTTTCTCATATTCGTTATTCATTTTTTTTATGTCCTGGATGTGCAAAGAGAATGGAATGCGCCACATAGCAACCAGCACTTAAAATATTTGACTATCGCTTAAAAGCTACCATATTCCCCTTGCATCTACAAGAAAATTACCAATAAGATTGACATCTCGATATCTCGATTAACATGAAGCATATGGAGAATAAGCGTTTGTAAAAATAGTTTGTACAAGAGTAGAGAAAGTCATGTGAGTGTAACACATCAGATTTTTTATACTCTACTGGTGATCTGGTTGCAACCGAGCTGCTTTAAAACCTCGTCAAACGGGAAGACGTAGATGAAAGCAGGCTTTGGCTTCTGGCTTGAGATTTCCATGTTGTTTTTTACTTTTGCAAATACTGGATTCCATATAAGAGTAATTTAAACAAAACTGAATATAGAGTGATAACACAGTAATACTCCAATTACTATATGCTATGGTGCCTTGGTCTTCATACAAATGCTGATGATAAAGACAATCTCATGCCATTTTTCATAACAGTACACACTCTCTGGCACTACATCACAACTGCTCTCTGTTTGTTGCACTTAAACTTTTCATTTCAAACTAATCTTCAAACTCTACTAGTCCCTACTTCTTTCCTATTACCCTTTTTCACCATCTTTCTTTAGTTTATCCTTATACTTTTAACTTGCCCGTTTTTCATTTCCACTGTATACTTACACAGCATATTTTCACGAATTTCTTTCAGTTCCAGGCGTATTTCCAGCTGCACACTTATTCCCAAGTACATTTTTTTCGTTGCTTTATGTCCCTTAATAAAAAAAAATAGGAGGGACATTTTAAAATAAGTTAACTCTCTTCCCCAAGTATAAAATGTAAGTCAACATTATTATCGTTATTATTATTATTATTATCATCATCATTATTATTATTGTTGTTAGATGTCATCATAATTATTATAATTAATAAATTCCGCTTTCTTTACCCGGACAGAACATAGCGGAAGGTAAATGCTTCTAGAAATGAACATCAAATAAGCGGGTCCATATAGCTTGGATTTATGCACCATCTGCTCTCGCAGGATAAGTGAAAACCTTGGAAAAGGAAATATTTTTAAATAACTCATCCTAAATGAGGTAAATTCGGGCCTCCGGTTTATGAGGCAAATACGTTATCCCTGCACGACAAAGCTAAGCAAATTATCAGTCGAATTATGTGATTTCGCAAGTAAAGTGTAGCTGAGATTTCGTTAAGACACACCACAGTTGATATCAACTGTGAAATCCAGCGAGCGGGATGACTCGGGATAGCCCTATGGCTCGCATTTGTGAGTTCCCGTTGAAAACCTAGTACCGAAACCTGTTCTCTCTCCTTCTCCCCTCCTCTCTTTCTCTCTGATTCCTGAGTCGCCAGGTAAATACTGGATTAAACGTGGTAAGTTTACGATTCAAGTTCAACCCGGAGAATTAATTCGTAAAAATAAAATACATAGTAAAGGAAGATACTACAGAGCTAAGCGCATCTGCCAGCAGGTTACTTAAGTAGGTGGCACAGGAAGGTGACTACCCAGCTAAGGCCAAATGTCTGGTATTACACTGAGTATAATATGTAATAAAACCCGCTGAAGAGATAAATTGCACGTCTCAAAAGGTGCAACGTCTAGCTAAATCAGTAGACTAAAATAGATGCCATGAGAAAGTCACGTTTCTATAGATTACCCAAGCAAGTGGTAAAGGAATATACTGACTCATGCATAGCATAGAACTTAGATAAAAACGATCGCGGTAATACCTGGCAATTAAAGCGGCGTTAAACAGAATAAAAATCTGAAATCCATGTATGCATGTTGCAGCTGTACGTCGTGTGGTGCGGATCAGTGGAACAAATCGCCACAGGACCACAGCCTTTCTACACCGAACTTGCCGAGGGTACTGGAGGAGGGCTGTATGTTGGCGGTGGTGCCTACTGGGATGCAGACAAGCAATCCATCCCTTCATTTGAGGTAAGTTCATCCTACATCCAGCGTACATTTTAGCTATTTTAGAGAACCAATTTCTATTTCAATATACGCAGAATCTGCAGGAGTTAAACGGTTAAATTACAGCAAGTAGGTAAACCATGCTTAAAAAATCATGTTTCAGCGGATTTGGTATTGCCAAGCACTACATATTCGTTGCCTCCAGCAGATAGTCTTCAGCGACAAAGAAGATAAAACAAATGCTTGATTCTGTCTCTCTTTCCTCAAGTATTACTCACCTTCTTCCAACTCTTTCTAGGCTTCTTTAAGAATATTGGTAACTGACAACTATTACTTTCTCTATTACGTATAGTAGAGGAAATATTGCATTCCAACCAAAACTTCGACACCGAGATTTCAACGGAAATACGTGTTTTGAGGCGCCCTGAATCCAAATAAAGAATTTTTGGAAACACGTCCGTGTGTGTCTGTGAACAGTATAACTCAAAAAGAAAGGTCGGATAATGCCAAACTTGGTATTTAGGTTTAGCTTCCAAAGATGCCACACAAAGATTTTCAAAAAATCCCCCCAACCTAGACTACCCTTAACAAGGAAGATTTTTCGAAAATTTTGATTATCTAAATAATGGCTCTAACGATTTTGATTAAAACACCATATATAAAATATATTTGCATGACAAAATGTATATCTTGAATTTTCTGGGAATAGCCTAGGAAGTCCTCTTCATTCGAAAGGAATTCTGTATAACCTTGTATAACTGGTAAACGTTAAGCGATAGGCGAAAACGTAAAAACTGATGTGTTACACTCACATTACTTTCTCTAGTCTTGTACAAACTATTTTTACAAACGCTTATTCTCCATATGCTTCATGTTAATCGAGATGTTAATCTTATTGCTAATTTTCTTGTAGATGCAAGGGGAATTGGTAGGCTTTAAACGATAGTCAAATATTTTAAGAGCTGGTTGGTATTCCATTCTCTTCACATTACCAGGACAAAAAAAATGAATAACGAATTCCCATTTGAGAAAAAGTATAAGTATTGGAAAATTTAAGGGAATGTCTCGAAAATGGTTCACTCAACAAAAAAATGTATATGACATAAACTGTGTATTTTAACGCGATCTACATTTTTTGTGTAGTAAAATTTTGTCTATCTCTTATGGTTTACCAGTTATGCAAAAGTCGTTCACTATGAAGAATGCTTTTGGAGACATTCCCACAAAATTCAAGATATACATTTTATTTGTCATGAAAGTAGCTTAAATATATGATATTTTAATCAAAATCGATAGCCATTTTTGAGAAAATCAAAATTTACGAAAAATGTTCCATGTAAAGGGTAATCTGGGGTGGGGGGAAAAAGTTTTCTTGAAAACTTTCGTGTCGCATCTCTGGAAGATGCTGAACCTAAATACCAAGTTTGGTGTTTATCCGACTGTTCGTTTCTGAGTTATGCTGTTCACACACACACACACACACACACACACACACACACACAGACGTTTCCAAAAATGCTTTTTTTGGATTCAGGGGGCCTCAAAACATATATTTCCGGTGAAATCTCGGTATCGAACTTTTGGAATACAATACTTCCCCTACTTACTATAAGTAGTACAGAAAGTAAAAAATGTAGAGCTCTAAAACACCCAATTTATTTCAAATACGTTTTTTTTTTTGTTGTATATGTCGTTTCTGAAATATCCGTTATTAAGGTTCGAATTGTTCATTTGGTAGTCATTTTCTTAATCCTTTGAATATTCAGTTGTTTCTCGCGATTGCATGGAAACAGTATGGAATTTTAAGGCCAGCACATAGCGCCTAGTTTTTAAACATTTGACTATCAAATTAAATTAAATTGAGTTTTATTTATGGACGCTCTTTAACTCTGTGGTACTTAGCGTCCCATTCTATATTGGGGTGAAAGACTGGTAATTTTGCTCAGAGGCCTCTATATCAGGCTTGAGGTTCTTTTACGTGACGTACATCTACGACATGGGACCACCGGCTTCCGAAGGAAGCCATGATAAGGATTTTTACGCCCGAAAAAATCCATCGCCCTCTGCCGGGTTTGAACCCGCGACCTCGAGAACTAGAGGCTAGCATGGTAACCGTTACACCACGGAGGACGAGCATATTTGACTATTGCTGTTCCCTTTGTATCTATAACGAAATGTGCAATGTAGTTATTTTTACAAAGGTTTATTTGGATTAAAATGTAGTGGATAGAAATATATGCTTGGAAAAGAATAATCTGTATAACCACTAAGAAACGATAGAGGGTAGAAAAAGTCGTGTGAATGCATCACATCAGATTTTTTCCTTAATGATTAGCTTCAATTCTACAAGGAATTCTCTCCAATTCAGTGCGTAATGAAAGTTTTTATCATACACACATAACTACCTCCCTTTTTGTATCTTTGGCATGTTCTCTGGTGGTTTGATGAATTCAATTTCCGTCGAATGGATATAATATTCATTTCTGCCTCTGCGTTCATGTTTTGCTCCTAGATATGAATGCCGTCAAAATATTACCCTGTAAATTTTGGTAACATTATTTCGTGCACTTAAGATTTTATTCTCAAAGCATTCGGTCAGAGGCGGCGCCGTGCTCGAGTGGTTAGACCGCCTCACACCAAGGCGGCTAGGGTTCGCTCCCAGGGACTCGCATGTGGGATTTGTGGTGGACAAAACGGAGTGTATGTGGGTTTTCTCCGGGATCTCCGGTTTCACCCAGCATCGTTCCACCGGTGCTCCATCTTCACTTTTCCTGCGTTTATCTCTCGCTCTCATCCCGGGTGTGGGACTGATCCCCCATCCTGGCTGTCACTCTGTGATCCATAGACCCTGAGCTCCCCGTCAGGCATCGGTCTGCAAGTCCTATGAAGGGGAGGGTAAAGAGATCGCCTTGCTTTTTGCATTTGGTCTGTTTTTTTTTAAATAATCGTTAATATTTACACCTGTAGATGAACACGACATTCTTAATTTTTAAGTTCTGTCATCTAAGTATTTACTTGTATCTTACTGATAGTTTTACTATAAAATTTAGTTTTGTACATAAAAGCTTCGCGAGAAACTTTCATGTATGGTACCGATAAGATTTAAGTATTATTATTAATTATTATTATTATTATTATTATTATTATTATTATTATTATTATTATTATTCAGTTACCTAGTTAAAACGTTTATTTATGCAACAAATATGATATTGCTATCCACTTTAAACCGATTTTTGCTGATACAGAAAATATTTTTCTTTCGTAAAGCCTTTGTGCCTAACTGCGCCTAAAATTGAATCTTCAAATTGTTGACTGCGTCTCTGTTTATGTTACCGTTTCTTTCTTTCTTTCCTAATCTATTTTGTAACTTGAAATTTGTCCTTTTTACAGGACAATTTGGTATTGAGGATGACTAAGAGGGGTAAATCCGAGATTCAATTCCCAGTTGATTCAAGCATCACATCCATTACAGTTACAATTAAAGGATATATCAACAATGCCATGGTACAAAGTGCTTCAGGTATGTAATCTTTCTTGAACACTACCACTAACATTCTACAGAGAAGCTTGTAGATCCATTCCCTGGAAGTCCTACTAATAAGGCTACATTCAATGAATTAGTTGTGTGTTTTGCTTTTTTTTACTAAAAGTTTACAACACTAAAATCGGAACGTGTGCGTGTGTGTGTGTGTGTGTGTGTGTGTGTGTGTGTGTGTGTGTGTGTGTACACTAGTGACTAATCGCAACTTTAGCTGCAAATATGACTAATTAATTGCTGAAAGCAGAAGCGTGTTTATAAAGCATGTTCATATACTAAATTAACAGTACTTAAAACACAATATTGTGAGTAAATTTCCACTCTGCAGTAGTTTTCATTTTGAATATGCTGCCGCCTATAAAGGACTTGCATCTCTTTCACTAATATTTTATACGATCTTCTTATTCTGGATCTTGCTGTTGAAGAGTCCCTTAGCACTACACCACGCCGCCGTGGACGTTCTCTTAAACGATGACTCATTAAACACAAAACATATACACCAAATTAGCTGCTAGCTTTGGTTGCACATGTCAATTTTTGTTGCCGCTTTTGTGAACGTTGCTCTCCGCTACACTGAACTCTCTTCCTGCCTTTAGTTACCATTTTTCGGCATAAAGAATCACTTTGCGCTTGAAAATAACGCCATAAGATGTTCTGTTTGCCCTCCATTTCCTGACTACCTACTACTAATTCCAACGATAAATGTAACGAATTAGAGAATGATAATGCATTGCGACGTAACTTAGGTATGACAAATTTGGATGCAGTCACCGGCGAGCGGTCTCGCAAACCGCGTCTGAGCGAACCACATGCCATTCCCATTACTGCCCTCTGCCCTTGGTGTCCTGTCCGGACGCAGCAGGAGCCTACTGCGGCCCTGCAATAAGCCGCAATTGGACTGTATTTAAACCGATTACAGACCTTACATTTTTTGAATTTGAAATAACAGTAAAGAAATCACTTAAGTTCGCTTTGACTGCAAGAAATGACTTGGAGGGATTCACATCCTTGAAAGCCACTCCATTGCGAGTGCATTGATGTTTTCGTATTCCGTTGCAAGCGGTTATCAGGTGCGAAGTATTACACCACAAAATTAACTGCTAGCTCAAAGGTCAAAAGTTATCAGGCCTTGCCAGCCTTGTCTTCAAATCCACCAAACGCTCGAATGGAAGATATCGTCCAATATAATCTCTGGATTGAAGATATAAGACACCTGGCGCTGCTGCATCAACCTTCGATGTGCAATCAATATTTTGGGTCATTCGTCTAGGTCGCGGAAGTATCGATCCCCATATGCTGAATGCAGAAAATGGGGCCAGTGCATCGTAATAATTACAACAGTATTGACGTGGCAAGCGCTTAACAGGCGCGGCTTAATCTTCCTGCTCATCCAGCATCTATGCAGAAACGCTTTAGGCCAATTTGAAGTACTCATGTTTTGCACTCTAATTTTAACTTTCTCTACTGTTTACCTAAAGTAGAGAAAGTATTGCATTCCACCCAAAAATTCTATACCGAGATATCACTGAAAGTACATGTTTTGAGGTCCCCTGAATACAAGGAACAGCATTTTTTTAGAAAAAGGTCTAATTGCGCGCGCGCGCGCGTATGCGTCCATGAACAGATAACTCAAAATCGAAAAGTTCGTTAATACCAAACTTGGTATTTAAGTTCAGCGTCTTCCAAGGATGCGAAAAGAAGATTTTTAACAAAATCCTCCCACCCCAAACTACAGTTTACATGGAGAAATTTAAATTATTTTATTTTCTCAAAAATGGCTCTGATGATTTTGATTAAAATGCCATACGTTTAAGATATTTGCACGACAAAATGTGTATCTTGAATTTTCTAGGAATAAGCTTTAGCCTTCATTCTGATTGAATTTTTACTTTCTCTACTGCGTAGTATAGGGGAAGTATTGCATTCCAACCAAAAATTCAATAGAAGATTTCACCCGAACTACATGTTTTAAGGTGCCCTGAATCCAAATAAAGCACTTCTGGAAACATGTTTGTGTGTGTGTGTGTGTGTGTGTGTGTGTGTGTGTGTGTGTGTTCCACACCCCAGACTACCCTTTACATGGAACAGTTTTCGAAAATTCTGATTTTCTCAAAAATAGCTCTAACGATTTTGATTAAAATATCGTATGGCAAATCAAATGTATATCTTGAATGTTCTGGGAATGTCCCCAAAAGTTCTCTTCATTCTGAATGACTTTTGCCTAACTGATAAACCGTAAGAGATACACAAAAGTTTACTACACAAAAATGTAGACCTCGTTAAAACACACAATTTATATCGCATACCTTTTTTTAACCATTTTCCGAGATATTCCTTGTTATTTGCTTGAATTTTCCAATACTTAATATACTTTTTCTCAAATGGGAATTCGTCATTCGTTTTTTATGTCCTGGTTATGCAAAGAGAATGAAATGCTCCACAGAGCGACCACCTCTTAAAAGATTTGACTATCGCTTAAAGCCTACCACATTCCCCTTGTACCTACAAGAAAATTAGCAATAAGATAGTTTCTGCAAATGTTTATCTCGATTAACATGAAGTAGAATGGAGACGAAGCGTTTGTATAAGTAGTTTGTACAAGAGTAGAGAAAGTCATGCGAGTACAACACATCAGATTTTTGTAATTTGTAAACTGTAAGAAATAGACAAAAAGTTACTACGCCAAAGATGTGGGTAGATGTCATATAATCACATGTTCTTTTTTTGCGGGGGTGACGTTAACCATTTAGGAGAATCTCTTTATTATAGATATGAACTGTCAAGTACTGTTTCAACTGCAATTCTTGGCCATGCAAAGAGAACTTAATTTCAAAGCCATCACAAAGTGACCGCTCTTAAAGGATTTGACTATCGCTTAAGCCTACTGTATTCCACTAATCCTCTTGTATCTACAAGGAAATATGAATAAAAATGTTTATCTCGATTAGCATGAAGTAGGTATAAGAATAAGCTTTTTTAAGAATTGTTTGTTGAAGAATGGATAGAGAAAGTCATGCGAACGCAACATATCACATTTTTTTATATATCATTAGGGTTCAGTTCATCATTTATGAAGCTCCTAACACTATTATCATGGTCCATAAGCATATCCACAATACAATCACCGAACGATTAGCAAAAACAGCGCACTGGCATTTGCAGAGATAAAAGATTTAATGAAAAGGAAACTAACACAGAATCCATTCGTTCAAAACTAATACTTAGAAATCTTCTATGGGAAGCATAGGAAGATGACGGTTGATTTTGACAATTATCTCAGTGACGATGCTCAAGGACAAGACGTAAATTATGATTCATTAATAATGTGTCATTTCCGTGACTTACGTCATAGTTTGGTCTCGCTTCTCCTTGCTGTTCAGCCATGATATGGCGTCGCAAAATGAGCTTTTTTCTTGTATTTCACACTATGCTAATAGACGGATATTTACACACTTTTTTTCGATTACAGTGTTATGAAATTGGTAATTTAATCTTAAGACAAACGATCCTTTTTCCTCCCTTTCAGAAACATTTCGACACAAAGCTCTATTGCGTCAGTAGGCTAAAAACTTCAAATCAGCTGACGTACTCGCGGGCATACTGCCAACATGTGCTTGACCATGAGGATGACGCGGACACAAAGTTGTGAGTCCGTCTCGGTGTAAATAAATCTTAATCTTAATCTTAATCACTTATTAGCTGTTTTCCTTGCAGTCATTTATCGAAATGCGATTTTTTTTCATCGAAACATCACAATCGGAAAATCACGCAACCAGATTTGAGTTCATTGCCTAGTCAATGGAAAATGCTTGGCTCATGTACAACAGGGATCATTTCATTATAAACAGCGCGTTAGTGTGTTATTGAGTGTTACAAAACTATTCTAGTAATTGCTATTCTCTTCTAGTTACTGGGTCCTTAAAGTCATTTCCTCTTTAAATTATGGATCGTTATATGTGCGGGCATTTAACAAGCCATAACTATCTTCTTTAAACAGAAACTGCAAAACAATTATTATTAAGCAAGCATAGATGACTCCAACAGCTCTTAAAAATGTACATGATGAAAACAACTGTCAGCAATGTTATAATTTACGATTTGTTTATAACAGCAATCAGTTCATTGTAACAATACAATCTCTCTGAAACAGCATAACATCATAACTCAAAAATGAAAAGTTGGTTAAATACCAACCAACCCTGGTATTTAAGTTCAGCATCTCCCAAAGATACGACACGAAGAGTTTCTACCACCACGAACTACCCTTTACATAGAAAATTGTTCGAAAATGTTGATTTTCTCAAAAATTCCTCTCACGATTTTGATTAAAGTACCGTATGTTTAAGATATTTTATAACAAATGAAATGCATATCTTGAATTTTCAGGGAATAGCCTCCCAAGTCCTCTTCATTCTGAATGATTTTTGCATAATTGGTAAACCGTAAAAGATTGACAAAATCTTACTAAACCAAAAATGATCTCGTTAAAGCACACAATTTATGTCACACATATACACCTTTTTACTTTCTCTACTGCGTATAATAAGTAGGGGAAGTATTGTATTCCACCCAAAAATTCGATACCGAAATTTCACCGGAAATATATGTTTTGAGACCCCTGAATAAAAAAAGCATTTTTGGAAACATGTCCGTGTGTGTGTGTGTGTGTGTGTGTGTGTGTGTGTGTGTGTGTGTGTGTGAACAGCATAACTCAGAAACGAAAAGTCGGATAAACACACCAAACTTGGTATTTAGGTTCAGTATCTTCCAGAGATGCGACACGAAGGTTTTCAAGAAAATCCCCCCACCCCAGATTACCCTTTACATGGAACATTTTTCTAAAATTTTAATTTTCTCAAAAATGGCTCTAACGATTTTGATTAAAATATCATATGTTTAAGATATTTTCATGACAAATGAAATGTAGATCTCGAATTTTCTGGGAATGTCGCCAAAAACATTCTTCATTGTGAACGACTTTTGCATAACTGGTAAACCATAAGATATAGACAAAATTTTACTACACAAAAAATGTAGATGCCGTTATGTCATATACATTTTTTTTGTTCAGTGAACCATTTTCGAGATATTGCTTGTTATTCCCTTAAACTTTTCAATACTTTTTCTCAAATGGGAATTCGTTATTAATTTTTTTACTTTCTCTACTACGTATAGTAAGTAGGGGAAGTATTGTATTCCACCCAAAATTTCGATACCGAGATTTCACCGGAAATACATGTTTTGAGACTCACTGAATCCAAAAAAAGCATTTTTGGAAACATGTCCGTGTGTGTGTGTGTGTCTGTGTGTCTGTGAACAGCATAACTCAAAAACGAAGAGTCGGATAAACACCAAACTTGGTATTTAGGTTCAGTATCTTTCAGAGATGCGACACGAAGGTTTTCAAGAAAATCCCCCCACCCCAGACTACCCTTTACATGGAACATTTTTCGAAAATTTTAATTTTCTCAAAAACGGCTCTAACGATTTTGATTAAAATATCATAAGTTTAAGATATTGTCATGACAAATAAAATGTATATCTCGAATTTTCTGGGAATGTCTCCAAAAGTATTCTTCGTTATGAACGACTTTTTCATAACTGGTAAACCATAAGAGATAGACAAAATTTTACTACACGAAAAATGTAGATCGCGTTAAAATACACAATTTATGTCATATACATTTCTTTTGTTGAGTGAACCGTTTGTGAGATATTGCTTGTTATTCCCTTAAATTTTCCAATACTTATACTTTTTCTCAAATTCGTTATTCTTTTTTTATGTCCTGGACATGCAAAGAGAATGGAATGCGCCACATAGCAACCAGCGTTAAAATATTTGACTATCGCTTAAAACCTACCATATTCCCCTGGCATCTACAAGAAAAGTATCAATAAGATTGACATCTCGATATCTCCATTAACATGAAGCATATGGAGAATAAGCGTTTGTAAAAATAGTTTGTACAAGAGTAGAGAAAGTCATGTGAGTGTAACACATCAGATTTTTTTTGTTCTGGACATACAAAGAGAATGGATTGCGCCGCATAGCAACCAACTCTTAAAAGATTTGACTATCGCTTAAATATTACCATATTCCCCTTGCATCTACAAGAAAATTAGCAATAAGATTAACATCTCGATTAACATGAAGCATATGCAGAATAAGCGTTCGTAAAAATAGTTTGGACAAGAGTAGAGAAAGTCATGTGAGTGTAACACATCAGAAAATTTTTTTAACCATTAGCGAGATATTCCTTGTTATTGGTGAATTTTCAAATACTTACACTTTTCTCAAATGGGAAATGGTTAGGTTTTTTTCCACCCTTCTCCTCGCGGTCTGCAGAGAGTTTGAAATTTCAAAGGCATCACACAGCGAGAGGTTCTATAAAAATCGTACTACCGCTTTACCTACTGTATCGTACAATGAAATGTGAATTTGAACTTTATCTAGATTAACAAGTACTAGTTAGAACAAAGCTACGGTAACAATAGTTCGTAGAAGAGTAAATAGAGAAAGTCATGTGAATGTAACACATCATGCATTAAACCGTTACTTTCCTTAACATTATAATATACCCTAGTGAATATGGAAGTTGTTCAGGCATCCGTCCAGCGTCATTTTACAGATTAAGTTCAATTGTTAGCTTGATAGCTGAAATATGCGTGCTCATGTACACATATCGAGAAAACTTTAATCCAAAAACAAAAATCAAGGAAATTGAGCCGGGTTAAGTCATAATATAGATAGGTAATTTATTCGCGGTGCTAATGAATGCTACGCTTAATAGGTGCTCAGAATAAGCATATAAAAGATCCTCGTCGCTAGTTTTGGTAATGAATAATGATGTGCTTTCACGCATTGCAATGAACCAAAATCTCAAAGTTTGCAACATCCGCTTACCAGTAAAAACACCTAGTCAAATTACACTATTTTCACCTGCATTTTTCATCGGATAGCTTACTGATCTGTGTGTGTGTGTATTACAGAGAGAGCAGCAGCATAGTTTAATAATAAAAAAAAAACCTTGTTGTTTAAGTCCCGCATTTTCCAAGGATGCGACAATAAGATTTTCACGCAATTCTCCCTACCCCAAGTTACCGTTTAAATGCAATATTTTTCCTTACTTTTTATTTTGTCAAAAATGGCTCTAAAGATTTTTATCATACATTGAATTTTCTGTGAAAAATCTGTAAGGTCTCCTTCGTTTTACTAGATTTTATATCATTTAGGGAGCACTAAGAAATATTTAGAGAAAAACTTACTTCAGGAAAAATGTAGAGCTCAATAAAGTATACAAATATGCTTTTTCATAGCATTAACAGTTTTCGAAATATTTCATAGCATGTCTCAAATGTAGGTGCGTCGTCTGATGGAAGATGCTGAAAAGTCTCCAACTCTTCCTTCTTTCTTTTCCTTTGCAAGAGCTTGTTACTAAACTTTTGAAATTATTTGTAAACAAAAGTTTATCGTGAATAACATATCCTGGCTAGTTCTCTGCTGAATTAACCTTTTAGCAATTCTAATGCCCAATAATAAAACTGTAACACTGAAGTATGAACCCAAATAAATAGCATGACATATAGCTATAACCGGGTATGAACTTGAGCTGTTGCATTTTTAAAACGTATACACAGAATATCAACCATTAGAACTAAAGTACACAAAAATAATAACAAACATATTTTTCTGACAGAGTAATTATCCGTAACGTTAACATATGCAATCTTCTATAACAAAACTAATAATGACTATTTCATTTTACACATGGTTAACCTTCAATTGCACTTACCAGTCTCCGTTCGTAAATGAAGTGCATATCGACACGTAGCTAAGTATACATTCGAAGTGTCGCGATTAGGCAACACGTGCTCTTTTCAGAAGGACGTATGAACGAGCGCCTTTGCTGAATCGTGACTCGCGAGACAGTGCGCACTTTGCCAAAATTTTCTTTCAGCTTCCATATGGCGGATGGACGTAACCGGAAATGCAAACTTTTATTTAAAAAGCCTCTTTTGTTATTTTTACTTATTATGAGTACATGTTGAAAGATGCGTTTTTTAAATTATGCAAATACCTTAACAGTATGATATAATATTTGTAGCAGAACTCACATTTCTGCTCTCTCCATATATCTTTACCTCTTTGGATTTTTACCAATTTTGGTGAGACTTACTTCAGTTTTTAGTTGATGTAGCAATCAAGATATATGCAATCCTTGCATTTTTGTTGATTGATGTTAGTAACTCAACTGTTTAACATATTATAATGAAATATACATTCTCTCCCCCTTTTATACTTTCCAGACTCGGGGAAGGTCAGGGAATATCCTAATTGAAGAAATGTATCTACTCCTCCAGTCGCGAATCGAACCCGGGATCTCTGGGATGAGAAGACAGGATATTGAACATTCATTAGTATGTTTTAAATAACCGATGTTTCTCCATGATGATCTTGAAATATGAACATAAGTTACAAAATCATGCTTACAAACTCACAAAGTAACAAGTAGGAATACAATAAAAATAGCATTTTCAATGGCCAAGTTCCAGCGAGATAAAGCTGCTATTGACAGGAAAATCATGCAAAAAGCAAAATCTAACTATTCGTCTTTCGAGGTTTGCTTCAGCAGCAAAGCATTAACTGTACATGCAAACTACGGAGATTAATATTTTTAAAAAACTAAACATTAAGCCTAATTGATAAAAATTGACACACAGAAAACTGAGGTGAGATAAAATGGATGGAACCCGTCTTCAGCTTAGCGACATTCAGTGACAACTCTAGCTTCAGTAAGAATGTTCGGCTGACGCATCATTCCAAAAGCAGTAAAAATGTTCTTCCTCCCAGTTAGTTGTGAGCCACATGTTTTCGCTTTCCTAACTACGTGGCAATCAAGATGGGGATTCTTAATTTTCAGAAGATTCCTGTATCCTTCCAGTTCTTCAAATTCAGCTTAAAAGTTTACTTGTTAATCTATAATATACAGACCTAATGCAAAGAAACAAGATTTTCACGGGATAACGACATCCGTTGCATCTTGTATTTGACAAAGCATTCGTCAATTCTGGTAAATGTCAAGAGTAGAGAGGACAACGACTTTAGGTAGAGTTGACTCGCTCCATCACGGCAAGAATTTATCTACTGACCACTGTATTTTTGGATCAGGTGAAGATACTGTACTGCCCTTCATGGCGTGAACTTAAGCCTCCCCAGGCTAAGGAACATTCAAAACTGACAGGTGTTTGCTGACATAAGCAGAAGCCGATGTAAAATCAACAACAGGCTATGAAAAAGAACCTGCATACAGGTTTGCAAACAAATTACACATCTCTTCGCCTTAGATGTTTAGTTAGGTAACGGTTGAAAATAATTTCCCCCAAAATAGCAGATTCCATCGCATATTCTCCTAAACCAAACAAGCTCCATTCCCTTTTATGCAATAATTTGTTTTTACCTAGGAAATGTATTTTATGCAAAAGTGCTGCCTAGACGTAACTACCGTGATAATAAAAATATTTTTTGATACACGTTATCCCTATATTCTGGCTTGTAATTTCTATGACACTGGTTAACTTAGATATGCAGCCAACTGTAACCTGTACGCATGGACACACGTCATTTTCTGGCTCTATATTTCTTGTAAGATGCCAATACTCTTTTGTATGTTCAGTTTTCGGAATATTTTATTTTAAGTATTTCTACTGTAATTGCAATTGTTATTTTTCGAATAAGATTTATACACTGACGCATTACCAAATATACAATACGCGTGATACCACCTTGCAGGACGTAGAATACAATTGGACAGTCAGCAGGTAAGGAGAGACACTACGAGTTCAAACAATCAGGAATCCCGTTTTCGCCACCCCTGCTCTAAGAGTTTACTATTCGTCATTGTCTCGACAAGGGTCTGGTTCATATCTGTTACTTTAGTTAAACGCACGGTGTATTTGATTGTCATAATTCGTTACCTGACTCCAGTGTCACTTCTATCAGAATTCCACGCAGAAAAATTTACAGCAAAACCGGTGTTTGTGTAAGTTGTTAAAAGGGCTCTAAGATCAGGAAATTTAAATATTATTAATTGCTATATTGAAGACAAAAAATGCAATTCTATGACTAACAATTGCATTTATTCCCCTTATCTTAATTATCATAAGCAGCAGACAAACTACTCTAGTCGACAAAGAGGCATTTCATAAACAATTTATTGTATGTAGGCAAAAAGAAAACAATGGCGAAAGGCAAAAACACAAGGCATGTATGCTTGAGTTAGCATCCATCTGATCTTCATATTCTCTCTCTGCATAAGAAAATATGAGCAAAGCAGCAGCACTCTCGAAGCGACTGTTTTTAAAAACAAAACCTTGTAAATGCATTATCAGCTGTGCTGTTGCTGAAGCTAACTGGGGGAGATCCTGGTCTAAAGGTGGTGTACTCACCTCCAGACTCGAATATGGCTGGTTTGATGGAATTCCCCGGAATATGAAAGTTCAATATGCCCTCCTCTGCCAGAGAAGTTATGGGCTGATGTTCCTGAGCGGTGTGATTGAGTGGCATGTCAAATGTTTGACTAAGTATTACAATATTCCCCCAAAAGTCACTAGGGTTAGCAACAAACACAGTTTCTCTGATATTACAGCTAACACACGCTTTTATATTTACCGTTTGCTGTTTTCTGTCGCCTCAGGGCATGCCATTGATCTCGCGCAAGAGGGCGTCGGCGAGAATGTAGAGGTGCTGGCGCGACGGTACAACCTGGTCTCGGCACGGTTCGATACTACTGACGTCGCGACGCAGGGAACGTGGAAGCTTGACGTGGTTGGCGCACGCTCAGATGTACCCTACAACATTACCGTGAGGGCTGCCAGTACTCTATCGCTTTCAGCCGCCATAGTCTCCAATGAAACTACAGCAACACGTCGAGGTATGTATATTCATTCCTGTATCTTTCATCTAGTTGTCAATACTTAATGCCTAAATGCACCTTCCCTTCTGTTCTTCCAGTATACTGTTTTCTTCTGACCTCTCTTATTTTGTTCTTCTCTTTTTTCTTCTTCAGTTCCGAATTCCCCACCCTCCATTCGTACCTTCGTCCCTCGTTCCTCTCTTTCGTCCTGTCAAATTCATGCCTTCTTTCTTTCCCCTTTAGTTAGTTCTATGTTTCTTTTTACTAATAAATTTCTCTTACTCTTCTTTCTTTCAGCTTCTTCGTTTCCCTCTTCTTTTAATATTCTTCCTCTACCACTCTGTGATTTTTATTGACCTGCTTTTATAACGTGTAAATTTTTCTTTCTTAACTTTCATCCAAACGGATAAAATTTGCTAAACGTTTACTGAGGTAGATAATAGAGGATGTAAGCTATGTATCAGCTGAAATTTATAGGTTTGTCTTATAATGGATACCAAAATTCCTTGATATGTAAACTCTTGATTTACAAAACATTACGGTTGGCCCAGTGATCAGTTGATTAACTGATCGCTAATTTTCTGTGCTCAAGCTTGCAAGCTCGATTCCGGCCCGAGTCAATTATATTTTATATGAGCTCCTGAAAGACAAAATTCCGAAAAACTTATGACACTAGCATTTGCTAGAACGTTAAATAAACTTTAAAACCTGCAGTATAAACATATATATTTTAGAAAGTAATTCAAGCAACTTAACCTGGTATTACAATACCCACCCATACTTAAATGCGTTACTGTAATTAAGCCCCCTGCAACTCCCTCTTCATCGTCTTTTTAGTAAGTCTCCTCGCTACTATCTAAGCAGCAAACATTTTTTCCGTCTAAAGAAATATAGACCTATGCTTTATCACTTTCTCTACCATGTACATAGTAGGCAGAGAAGGTATTGCATTCCACCCAAAATTTCGTAACCGAGATTTCACGGGAAGTACATGTTTTGAGGCCCGTTAATAAATAAAAAAAAAAGCCTTTTTAAAAAAGGTCCGTGTGTGTGACTGTAAGCAGCATAAATTAAAAATGAACAGTCGGATAAATACCACACTTGGTATTTACGTTCAGTACCTTTCAAAAATGCGACACGAAAATTTTCAAGAAAATCCCCCAACCCCAACTACCCTTTACAGGGAACATTTTTTTTAAAAATGGCTCTAACGATTTTGCTTAAAATATCATATATTAAAAATATTTACCTGACAAATAAAATGTACTACTTGAATTTTCTGGGAATAACCTGTGAAGTCCTCTTCATTCGGGAGGAATTTTGCATGATCTTGTATAACTGGTAAAACATTAAGCGATAGAAGAAAACGTATCATACAAAAAAAATGTATATCTCTTTAAAAACACAAAATTTATTTACAATAACTTTCTCTGTGGCATAAACAGTTTCTCGCATATCTTTATTAAATATTGGAATTGTTCAATGCTTGTCATTCTTTTAAAATCTCATCGATTTTCAGTTATTTCTCGCATTGCATGGAAACATTGTGGAATTTAAGACCGGCATAGAGCGTCCAGTTCTTAAATATTCGACTATCGCTGTTCTCTTGTATCTATGATGAAATGTGTAATGTAGCTATTTTTGCAAAGGTTTATTTACATCAAAATGTAGTAGATAGAAAAATAAACTTTAGTAAAAAATAGTTTGTATATCACTAATAACGATAGAGAGTAGAGAAAGTCGTGTGAATGTATCACCATTTTTTTTCTTTTATTTCACATGAGTTTTCTGTTGATATATATTTTACATCTGTATGCAAGACTTTAATTTTAAGATTAGGAATGCACTGAACCTCTTCTGTTTCAGTTTGAAAAATTTCTTCAGGGACCAGAATAAGGTTTTGGATCAATTATTATTATTATTATTATTATTATTATTATTATTATTATTTTATTTTTATCTTCGTAAATCAGCCTTTAATAACGTATAAATAACACAAAATTATTAGCACAAAAATATTCTTTTTATTTCTAAATAAACCTTTCCGCCCATCACCTCTTAACTAGCTACGAAGTCTTTCTTAGCTTTGAAACTTATTTTCCATAAGTGTGCTTTTGGCTATGAAGATAACTACTTCCCTGGTTCTAGTAAAACACAAACCCAAACGTTTCAAGACTAGTTTACAGAGATTTTTAAATAAAGAGATTCCATATTTCTTAATCTGGCTAAGTATTAAACGTTTCAGAAAGAAATGTGTATTGAACAAATGTAGAACATGTTAATTGAACTTTAATTAGGCCCTGAAAAATGTCCATTGAATTACAGCAATTTAACATTTGCAATCCACTTAAATAATTTCTCTTGTTTTTTTGGCTGCCTCTGTGGGTGCGCGGCCAGCGTTCGGATTTCTCAACATAGAGGTCCCGCGTTTGGTTTCCAGTTGAGACGTGGAATTGTTCTTTTATAGAACCACTTTCTACCCTCCGCAGTCTGAAATCTTGAACATGAGAATCTCTCATGGTAAAAATTAACAAAACCAACCCCTAAACCCTACGGTTTTTGACATCGGTTGTTTCCCAAATCAAAGACCCCCAATATGAGCATAGAAGTTGAAGAATTTATACAAATTAAACAATTTTTTTTAAAAAATCCCAACATTCTGCACATTATCTTTCTCTTAGTCTCTTCAAGTTATATCCGTTTCAATTTCCGCGTCTTCGCACTTTAATTCATAATAAATACATATAATCGCTACTGCTGCTTACTAAGTTCGTCAACATGTCTTAAAAAGTGATTTTATCACCATGTAAATTTTCCTCCTGAAAACAGTTATTATTTAACAGATTAATGTATATTCAGAAACGTACGATAACATTTTCAAATTATGTTAACTCTCTCCCTCTCTCTCTCTCTCTTACAAGATAGTAAAATAATATTTTTAAATTCCGAAAATTCTTCTAACTTTACTTCCATAAATGCTCGTAATGTAAGCACACAGTAACAGAAAAGAATCTGATTCAATTTCACTTGCGTATTTTCATACAGTTCTTAAACAGTTCTATCACTTAACATGCCACATGCAAGCTAAGATATCGTTGCCCTTGTTTTCCAAATGTTCATTGTCCATTCTAATGAAAACGTAAAATAAACATGCAACCTCATGACATAAACATGCACAGCTGAGTTGCAGTTTTCCTGCTATTACTTTATTCCCACGACAATACAACAAGATTACGTTACAAAATTGCTAATGAAATGTTCGAGGTTACGTTATTGTTCAAAAGGCCAAACATAATCCAGAAATATAGTTATATTGCTTCTCTATTGCGTAATAATGAACTAATTGGAATAACCAGATTAAAATTGCCTTCTGCGGTGGAAATTTCTAGTCGTTTGTATGCAATAGCTCCTCCTTTCCTTCACGGTAGTGCTTTCGTTTTACTACGTCTTTCCGATAATAATGATCAGACATACGAATTTCCAAGCATTAACGCCAGGACGAAAGGAGATTACGTGAACTGTAACAGGAATTTACGTAAAGATGTCACGAATAACAAACTAACACCCCATCACTCGTTCAGTCTGTTGGCATGTGCAGACACTCACGAAACCGTATTTTACTGCCCGTCAGCGAGCCTTGGCTGCGGTCGTTTATGTGCTGTGTTGATGATGGTTTGAATGCAGCTAACTGAAGCCAACTGCATAAGAATTCCTACGCCTGACAAGACGCGATTGCCGCACAACTGCGGGCAATAAAAAGCGCAAAGGGAAGTAAAATGCACTTGAATGTTGTGAACGCAAAGTGCATGGAAACTTGACGCTTTGCACCTATCAACAAAACCGTAACCATGGTTTCTTCATTTATAGTCACCTTCCCGTTTAGTCATTTTTTTAAAAAAATTTGTGCATTTTCATACCTAATTGTGTATTTTTATGGATTGTGTTCATCGATAAGTTCATAATGTTTCATACCTATAATCCATTCAACATATTAGTCTGTGGTTATGCACTCACCGGAAATATATCGCAGTACTGTATGTTACAAATAAAATTAAAACGCTAAGTATTCCCGGAAATTACGAGATTATTAATGTAATTATTATAGCTTGCGTTTCAATCACTGTAAGATGATGATTCCAACACAATAACAAGAATCTGGCAGCTTAATAGCTATGATTTACAGTCAAGTTTTGACACTGAGGTTTGGAAGAGCTTAGATTAGAAAAATAATTATCTACAATATTTAAATTTGAGTAAAGCTTACCTATAGCACTCTACTTTCTCTTCCACTTATACTCTCCGAGAAACAGAAGGAGAGAGAGGCCAACATAGCAAAAATAAAAAAAAAAAAAAAAAAAAATCGTGTGCATTACTTTTCGTGTGACTCTATCACTATCGTTGATTTCTATATCTTCTACAAATTATTCTTACAAAAGCTTATTACTTTCTCTACTACGTACCTATAGCAAGTAGGGGAAGTATTGCATTCCACCCAAAAATTCGACACGGAGATTTCATCGGAAACACATGTTTTGAGGCACCCTGAATCCAAATAAAGCATTTTAAAAGAAGGCCTGTGTGTGTGTGTGTGTGTGTGTGTGTGTGTGTGTGTGTCTGTGTCTGTGAACAGCATAACCCAAAAAACGAAAAGTCTGATAAATACCAAACCTGGTATTTAGGTTTAGTATCTTCCAAGATGCGACACAAGATTTTCCAGAAAATCCTCTCACTCTCAACAACCCTTTACATCGAACAGTTTTCGAAAATTTTGATTTTCTAAAAAATGGCTCTAACGATTTTGATTAAAACACCATAAGATCTCTTTAAAACATACAATTTACTTAAAATAAGTTTTTGTGGCATAAGTCGTGTCTGAGATATATGTTATTAAAGGTTCGAATTGTTCAATACTTGACACTCCTTTAAAGCTCCTTCGATTTTCAGTTGTTTCTCGCGATTGTATGGAAACAATATGGAATTTTAGGGCCAGGATATAGCGTCCAGTTCTTAAATATTTGACTATGGCCGTTATCTTGGTATTTATAACGAAATATGTAATATATCTGATTTTGCAAAGGTCTATTTGGATTAAAATCTAGTAAATAGAAAAATAAGCTTTAGTAAGAATAGTTTATATATCCACTAATGAAGTTAGAGGATACGGAAAGTCATGTGAATGTATCACAGATTTTTTTTCTATCTACTTCTTGTTAACAGAGATAAACGTTTGCAGATAAAATTTCATTGTACATTTCGTTGTAGGTATACAGGGAATACAGAACGCGATACAGAGATTTTAAGAAAAGTCTCCTTCTCCAAACTACCCTTTATATGAAAAAAAAAATCGTTATGTTTTTATTTCTCAAAAATGGCTTTAACGATCGTGATTAAAATAGCATATGCTTAAGATATTTGCATGAGAAATAAAATGTATTCCCCATTCATATAAAAATGTACGAATTTTCTGTGAAATGCTTGTGAAAAGCTCTTCGTTCTGAATGAGTGATTGTGTATGATTGATAAACTGTAAGAGTTAAGACAAAAATGTACTACACAAAAAACGTAGATCTCGTTAAAAAAAAATTATGTCAAAAAAGATTTTTTGTGGCGTTAACCATTTCCGAGATATTCTTTATTGTTTGAGCTGTCAAATGCTTCGTCCTTTTTTTTTAAACTGCAAAGTAGCAATTTTTCTTTCTTTCTCCTCCTCCTGGTCATGCAAAGACATATTCAAAGCCAACACATATCAATGCAGATAGAAGAATAAGATTTTATAAGAATAATTTGCTGAAGAGAGGGTAGAGAAAGTCGTGTGAATGTAAGGCATGATAAGAATTTTTTGTTTTCCTTCCTATCTAGATGAATTACCTGTCCTGGATTTTTAATCCCAATAAACACATAATTATGTGAACCAAGTTCTCTGTGGCTAACAGAAAAGAACTTCCCTCATAAGCACCAATCTGAGCCATTACACCCCGGAGAAACAAGGAATAGCGACTTACCGGCTTGATGGTCCGAACATTACGACAGCCGAGAATTAACTATTGCTGGATACGTATCAGAATTTGAATGGGAGGGAAGACTTTGATCCGAGATCACGAAACAAAACATCCATGGCCGTGAAAAAGTAAGATCATTACGTCAGGACACGCTAGAGTTGGGAACACCTAAAAGCCTACTTTGCATATTTACGTACACCCTTGCGCACTTAACCGCGATATCCCTGTACCTCTTGTGCTCAAAACAGCGAAACATCACAACTCCGTTCTCTATCTATATCTGAAACGTAATAATTTATGGCGCTGCATTTAAGTTACACATCATACATAAAGATACAAAATTAATAATTGCAACGTTGCGCCTTGACTATCGTCCAAATCAACAGAATGAAATACACCAGGAAAAATTCGATACTGTGTAGCTTTACTAGGAGCTGAAATTGTTTAATTTGTGTTGATAAAGGGTGAACAGATTACAAAGTAACGGATTTTAAACGTTCCACAGTAAATGTCCAAATTAGAAGAATAAAAAAAGTTAGGACTAACACGATACTGTGTAACACCCTGAATGTTTTAAGCCCACTTATGCAATCGCAACTCCATTAAGATTCGAAATAAGTGTTTAAATGAAAGAATAGATGGTGCAATTTAATATAACACAAACCCCAACAGATGCAGTAATCTGGTATTTAGTTTTGGTATCTTCCAAGGATGCGACACGAAGATTTTCAAGAAAATCCTCCCACTCCCAACTACCCTTTACATGGAACATTTTCCGAAAATTTTGATTTTCTAAAAAAATGGCTCTAACATTTTGATTAAAATACCGTATATAAAAGATATTTACATGACAAATAAAATGTATATCTTGAATTTTCTGGGAATAGCCCAGGAAGTCTTCATTCGGAAAGAATTTTGTATAATCTTGTATAACTTTTAAGCTTTAAGGGATAGACGAAAAGTACCCTACAAAAGATTTCTTAAAAACATAATTTACGCTGTCCGAGCTTTTACGTATGACAGGCATGGCAAGTCGAAGATATCCTCTTTTAACTTCGATGTAAAATGCCGAATTTTTTTTTAAATACAATGGGTCTGTCTGTGTGCATTGAACAGATCTTATTAGTTTGAACGTATCGTCAATGGACCTTAACTTATGTTTCATTTTGAATATTAGATAAAAAAATTACAAGTTAAAATCCAAATCGCCGGTTTCTTCAAAAACAAGCGAATACAATATGGCTGTTGGGCAAACCTCCGCAGGGACATGAATGAAAGCAACCAAATAATTATATTGCCGAAGAGTACGACACGTATCTCTAATAAATTATACAGCACAAAAATGCATTGGACCACTAAGCAGATAAATTATCCTTATCATAAACCCAACCAAATAATTCCCTAACCCCAAAGTCCCAGGAAGTCTTAAGATCAATCGTTTACTGACCGCAAGATGAAGGAATAAATAATATTCCGTAATCATTCGTCCATATTGGACACAGCAAACCGGGTCATTAATACTTGCTTTCTTGAAACGAATTCCTTACATACCTTAGCTCTCCAGTTCTTTCTCAAACATCTAATTAGTCCCAGATATTTCTACTTATGTACATTGCACCATATTCACAGAGGACAATGTGGAGGGGGAACCTGAGCAACATCTGCAGCTGAGGATCGTGGCTAACGTTAGCAGCATTCAAAGTGTTGTGCTGGTGGACGAGCATGGCGAGGAACTCAGGAAGCTGGACAACAGGAAAGACGGCGATGAGGATCCTGTGTTCACACTCTCAACACAAGATCTGCCCAAAGAACCTTACTATCTACAGCTTACAGGAGAGGATCTCAAAGGTAAGATCTTTGATTTGGCCATAGGAAATCGCAACAAGCTTACCACATTTATCAAAGTGGAAATCTTCGGTGAAAATATTCATAATGTAGTTTTCTTTCTCCGAGTGTTTTCTCCTCCTAAATTCCATTCTACCATTGCAGCCGCACTTTTGTTACAAAATACACACTTAATTTGCTTTTCTCTGTTGCAATATTCTTTTCTGTTCCATATGAAATGAAAATATAGAAGCAAGCAAACAGATTGGGAAATACTACACTTATGCAGTAGTTATTTCATAACCTCCTCTTTCTGCTATGTTAGTCAGGTACGGAGAAAAAAGACACATTCACTGCCACACTTCTTCCTGACTAATGTACTCATACCTTGGGCTGTCGTGTGTACCTATTTGCTAATGTAGTTTAGGGGTTTTATTTCAAGTGGATTCTTCATACATAACTTTTACGCTTGTATGGAAGGACGTGGGTTGTAAGGAGATTCTTTCAATCCCAGTCGTTAAAAATTCCAATTCGCAAGAAAATATGCTTAGAAACCAAAACTCTCGAGAGCAACGGACGTTTTCTGTAAAATTCCCTCTCCCAAAATCACTGAGGGGCCTTTCATAGGTCATAGTAACGTCCTACGGCTCTGTTTGAACGGCTACAAAGTTACTGAAATTAAAATCACATAAAAGTGTTGTGGTTGAAGAACTTAAACCAGGAACAGATCTTGTGATGGATTTTGAGTAACGTGTATATGGAGACTTCGATCTAAACTCACATTGTTTATGGATGAAGCGTGGTTTCACATACATGTGTACATGCAACACAACCAATACTAGAGTATTGAAAAACCTAAATTCTTCATGAACACCTACACGATCAGAAACAATAGTATGGTGTGCTTTTTGGGGGAAAGGAGCGACAACAAAAGTTCCTATCTTTTGAGGCAATAATTAAAATGTATAGATACATGAATTTACTTTTACGTTCTCTCTCTCTCTCTCTCTCTCTCTCTCTCGTTTGTGTGCTTACAATTAACCGAGGAAGAACTAGTTCTCACACGTCAGATGAACTAAACCATGAAATGTACAGAAAGCAGAGGAAAGTTTCAGCATTTCTTTGCATGACTTGAGCGAGTGATGGGTTTCTTTGAGAACTTCCCGATTACCGTTCATCAGCGCCATTGGCCTAACCTGCCACGGACGGGCAAACTGAGCGCGCGATTCCAATGCGTATTGTCCACACAATATTCAGGATTGCTGCTTAATTTGTTACCTATTGCCGTAAAATAAAGAAAATTCTGCGCCTATACTTCTTGGCCACAAGGCAGTGATTTTAGAAACTTTATGAACACAAAATTAAAATGAAACGTACTCTGTAGAAATGTGTGAACTTCTTTGGGGAAAACGTAGTTACTTAGTCATTCAGTTCGTCAACTAATGATCCGCTAAATCTCATATCCTTATCCAATAGTGCATTCCGTGTTTGATTCGACTGTCTTAACGTTGCTCTATCCTTGATGATGCTCATGCGGCCTTCCCTAAAATGGCTACTTCCATCATGTTAACCGAGGGCCAAAGACTTGTTTTTTATAAAGGAAATGCGCAGATAGTGATATTATGAGCCACGCCATTCCTTTGGAGTTTCTTATTCCATAACACTATATGGTTACATTTAATTAGGTGCAAGTTTGTCTTTTAACTCCTCAGGCCACACTGTGAAACTCTAATGTGTTTATTCGCGTTGACTTGTTCAGTTATGATCTCTGGAATGATGCATGTATTAATGATTTGGATCTCTAGTAGTTTTGTCGTTCCCTGGAAAAGCACCATTGTTAAATGAAACATTTTATAATGTTTTTAGGCAGCAAGTTCTCCAGGGTGACAAGTGTGAAACGAGAGGTGATATCGGCGAACGAGGCCAACAGTGCGTTTTCCGTGGAGCTGGATGCTCAGTCCTACCTCAACCCACAACCTGGAGAAGTTGCTCAGATAATTTTCAACGTTACCAATCTGAACACCAATCCCGAGTGGCCTTACGTCACGTGTCAAGTGGAACAAGGATCCGAGGCAGTTCTTCAACTAAACGTTCAGCCTCCAGCGTAAGTAGATTACAAGCATTTTATAATGCCACCTGATTTTACGAGGGTGATTTCAGAAGATGGGTAGCGTTAATTGCTACATTTTCACTTTTCAATTCTCTGACATAAACTTCGTTCAAAATAATTTCCTTCGAGTTTAACAATAGCTGCTGAACATTGTATAACTATTGGATGAGACATTCTGGGATATACCGCGTCAGGGCTTCACTTAAGAAATTTAACGTTGAAAAATTCTGAAACCGAAGGGATTTTTCAGATTAGGGAAAAGGTCATAATCAGTTGAATTCACATCCTAATTGTAAACTAGGTGAGAATGTATTCCCAATTGCAATCAGTCAATACATACCGTACTGGGTTGCCGACGTGTCATCTTTTATTATTGTGGGAGAATACTATATTCCAATAGCCGTGATGGGTTGTGGCAAATTTCGGGTGTAATTTCCTATGCAAAAATGCTAAGTTATAATGTGCAGTGATTTATACGCCAACACAAAAACCTTCACTAGCAATAAACCTTGATACATGCCATTTCCCGAGTTTTGATTGTTGCCAAACATACTTTGAGTGGTGTGTCGTCCTCCGTGGTGTAATGGTTACCATGTTCTAATTCCCGAGGTCGCGGGTTCAAACCTTCTACTTCAGAAGGGAAGTAAAGCCGGCGGTCCCGTGTCGTAGATTTAGGGCACTAAAAGAGGCCTTTGAGCAAAATTACCGGGCTTTCACGCCCAATATAGAATGCGACGCTAAGGACTATAGTAATTAAAGAGCGTCCATAACTAAAACTCAGTTTAATTTAATTTGAGTAGCGTTTTCAGGTTTGAAGTCATGGATCCATGTTTCATCTTAAGCAACGATGCGTCGTAAGAATTGATCTCTTTCTTGCTGAAACGTGAGAGCTTCATGCAGTTTCCTTTCTCCCCCATCAGATAGCTATGTAGAACTGAAGTTGCTCCGTAAAATTGTAGCGCATCAATGGCTTAGTTGTACCACATTCACGGGATTTCGCTTCTTCAATCGTACTCTATCTTCAACACTGACAATTACTACTCTGAAGTAAAGTGATGATCTTCATATCCCGGGGCATTGCTTGTCTTCTATAAACACGACAGAAATGGTGCAACGGTCCACTGCAGTTACCACTCTAACAGAATCAACAAAAATGTGTGTTGGAGTATACCCAAGTTATAGTTTTAATGCAAAGATCTTTGATCTATGACATTAAAGTGATCACTGATTTTCAAAGAAGTTTTCAAGCAGTGAGTTACAACTACACAGACCTGTTTAGAATGACACACACTAATATATCAATAGATAACTACGCATCGCCATGGAAACGGGAGCATATAATAATAATGTACATTATTTCTGGGATCGCCTTCGTAAATATTAAGTGTCCTAGAAAAATGTTATTGCCCTTGGAAATAAGTGTGCTCTAAGCAAACAAATGTAATTTTACCAACTTTGAATAAAAGATTAGTGTTATCTGTTGATCCTTTCGATGTTCTCTGCACGCGGAGGACGTTTCACTCCTCAAGGAGCACGTTATCCCTTTAAGTTTCCCCAAATTATTGTAGTGACCACTGGCAGAATTCAGTGTTAATTCTTCAAGCTCAAAAAAAGTACTTCTTCCATTTATTCTTTATTATAATCAATAATAGAATTATCAGCTCATTGAATTGTCTCCAGCAATGCTACAGCTGTAGGGGGAGTTATCTTTCATAATTGCTTAAAAAACCCATAGATATATTAATGCTCCAACAGTCTTGAGACATTATCTTCTCTCTTCAAAAATGCACTAACACAATTTTTTTCTTCCATTCTTCTTCAAAGCTCTTCAATATCAAAACCATTCTAGTTTCTAAAAAGTGTTGAGTTAACGCATACAAGTCAGCAACCCTAATAGCAACAAATTGGACAATTATAGCTAAGGCTTGCCATTTCTGAATCTCCGTACAGAATTCTACTGGCCCTTAGGGAAATATTAAAAAATCATATTACACATACCTACTGTTAGGCAAAACAACATCTAAGGCAATTATAAAGAATGTAACAACTCTTAATTTATATAGGGAAGTTTAAAATCAAGAGTTGCATTTGCTACACCAGTATTCGACAAATGAAACATAATAATTTAAATAAATAAGAGGTTTTGTTGTAATAAGTTAGACCCACACTCAACAGAAGGAAATTAAATTAAAAGCTTGCAATGAGAAAATAATATAGGTATAAAATAGTTTTGTCTTAACCACACACAGCGACCAACTAAATATAACTGCAAAAGAGATTCTCCAATCTGATAAAAAAAGGAGACTGGTAGTTCCATACAATGAGCATTCTGAGGAACTGATACTTAAAAAGCAGTAAGTTTTCATTGAATAGCAAAAATAATAGCTCTGGCTGGTTAATACCTAATACCTAATGCATTCTTACATATGACTGGTCTATATAGGATGATGTAATTGTGAGTGGAATATCAATACTAAGTTACTGTGTACAGGTGCAGCTAGAAGTTTTTGTTTTGCTTACTAAGAGACACGTTTATTAAATGTTTTTGTATATGCACTCACATTCAGTAATGTTGACTGGTAATTGTTCACAGTGGATACATTCCTGGGAGAGCATCCGTCCCGGTGAGAGTGATAGTTCAAATCAAACCCAATACTGCACTTGGGACGGTGATTACCATCTCCCTTACAGTTCGACCACGCTGGATGTCCTTTCCTGTGACAACTCGTGCAACTTATATCTACATTGGTGTACCAAAGGTATGTACATTAGCAAGTAGTATTAAGAGAAAATCTTTGCGAATAGACAGCTGATTGAATTCTGTCTATACTGCAAGAAGGAATTTTAACCATGCATTGGATTTATGTTACAAGTCAAAGCATTACCCATCAAATGTCCTTAGTAATGAGTTTGCTGAACATTTTCAGGTAACAGACACAGAACGACCAACTGTAAAACATCACTTTAAGGAAAACTGCAAAAACGTTCCTCAGGAAAGCTGTTCTTCTTCGAGGTGGAAGGTTGAAGTCAGTGTAAAGGATACACACTCAGGCAAGTACATACACTCCCTTTAAAGATTAAAATCAAACAAACTTTTATTTAATACAATGATGCCAATGATTTGATTCTCATTAAAAATGTTACCCTTGGGCATCTTACATCTCAACACCCAAAGTTTCTGATTTATACGGTACATATCAAAGAATCCCATGAAAATTTAATTTTTACTCCTCCTGTTTTATAACTAGCTATTCATGCAGTATGGATTAATCAAGCTTGCAGTGATATGCTAAGGTGATGACAGCATTTATGAATAATTACAGTAGCAGCTGAGCCATTTTTAATTTTGGATTCTCTAAGGTTGGTTGGTAAAACCAATAATCTATCAGTTGTAGTAACCTTTGTAAATTCTCAATAATTTGAATAATAACACAGTAAGAAACTATAGTGTGTCAACATCTCCTAAACGTAATCAAAAAAACTCACTTTTAGCTTAATGATTAGATATTCAGACAGTAAATAGTGACACTTTAAAGGCATTTGAGTGTACTCAGTTTTGTTGTATTTAGTTCCAGGCAAATTTTGACTGTTTTACTAAATGCTATGCAGAGATTCTTATACAAATAAAGGAATACAAAAGGAGTACCTCAAAAATTCAAAAGCATTTACTGCTTTTCAATATACCATTCACTTGTCATCATAGAGTGCATTTATAGTTAATATTTTTAATACTATTGTTACATAGCTTAAAATTGCTTCTTTTCCAAATATTAGTTAGATACTTATTAACAGCTGTATAATCCTCCAGATTGTGGCATAAGTGAATATTCAGCAAATCTGCAATACAGAATGCACTAATTTACACCAGTAGCATAACAAAAATTATACATGAGTAGCAAACAACACTTTATGGAATCCTAACATTATGAATCTAATAAATTTATACATAACTTTTGAATTGGCATGTCAGTCAGTTACTTAATAATTAACATCAATATGAAGGGAAAAACTGAAAGCATCCAATCAATCTGAAATTGTTGTTTTACTTCTAGTCTGTAGCATGTTTTCACTAGTTTTCAATGATTAAAGAACAAACTGTTTGTAGAAGAGAGAACTATAGATAATAATCTATATCAACAGGTGCAATGAAACTTACAGCAATCATAATGTGGCGAATCAAGAAGAATTAAATTTTGATTTTAGGCTTTAATAGGGCAGTTCATTTAGTTATCGACACATGATATCATCATATCCATTCCTAAACCAAATAAGGAGGAATCAAAAGGGCATTTTTACAGAACAGTAGAATGGGTTCAAGTATGAATGCATTTGTTTAATGATCTGTTTATAATTCTAGCATTGCATAAATTATTTAATAAGTACACATATTCTGGAGACTAAAGCATTGCTTTCCTACAGGACTTCTCAGTGTGACATCCAACCCACGTGGGGTGCAGTACATAACCCCATTCATTGCAGGAACTAAGGAAGAAGTACGTCTCTATTATACCGCTACATGCTGTGCTCCAATTATTGACATAATTGCTACAGACATGCAGAAGAATGATATAGTTCATCACCTTGACGTAAATGAGGGTAAGTGTGTATTTTGTTTAAAAATTCTTAAATATAAATGAAAGCAGAAAATCTTTCCCTAGTAGTTGGAATAATGATGTACTTGGATCATTTAATAATTGATGTTTAGTTAAATTTCTGGAAATCTCAAATTTAAACATAAGTACATACCACTGTCTATGTAAAACATGAACACTGACATATACATTGCTACCTTGCAACAAGCCAACTAGTTTTATATAAAAAATGTTCATTATAACTTGAGTGGGGAATTATATAAAATTGCACCAAGGTGCTAGCACTATAAAAACATAAGGATTTTTGTGTTAAAACTCTCATATGTCATTAAAATCCTTGTATTATTTTACATTTTGCAACATTTATAATTTTTTGCTTTTAAAAAATACATTTTATTTTCACATTCTGTAAGACCTTTTTCTCCCTACTTTAATATTTCCACCAGCAATGAACCAGGCTTCCCAGATATTGCATTGAGATTGTTTTCCAGAAAAACAGCAGCACATCTGTATGTATGGAAAGAAATGGCTTAAGTCCCAGGAACATTTACAAAAACAGTTTCTATCAAATTTGCTTTACTACTAGAAACAACCCTGTCATATTCTACTCTATACCAAGTCAGTAAGGTACTTGAAGATAAGGGTATGAAATATGCAAATATTAAACTACCATATGCAGCATGGTACACATGTGCTCACATTACATCATGTGTTGTACTTGAAGCTAGTGTTACATCCAACCAAACTAACCAGCGATTTATTTTGTTTTCTCAACATTTCTTTTGATTTATTGTGCTCCATTTGGTACTGTTATTACATATGGAGAAACTTTATCTCAAAAGTGTTTTCTTTTTTTCAAAATAAAAATGTAAATCTGCTCTAAGCAGTGTAGGGACATTATTTTTCATTAAAATATGTAAACCGCTAGACAAAAGAAAATTTAGCACATTCTCAAAATGTAACCTTGGCTCCATGGGCGATTTACACTGGCATCTCTAAAGCTTAAGCCTTTAGTTTTATTCATCATCAGTCACATGGACTACTAATGATCAAATAAGTACTATAACTGAGCGGTTTATAAGCAGATACCTAACAATGCAAAATCCCAACTACTCACAGGTTTTTTTTTTCTTTGTTTTCTTTTTTTTTCCAGGTAAATACAATGTTATTATGCACATAGTTATATTATTTCTAACTGCAAGGGCTTACCAGCTTATAAGGCATTTAAGCTCATAAATAAAAAATGCAGCACTCTTTAATTGTTTTCAAAATAAAACATAAAATGAATCAATATTGAGCATGGACTTTCATGGCAATTGTTCATTTCTGCTAATGTCATGCCAATTTTATTTAAAAATCCTATTTCAGGACCACTCAGAAGAGATCTGTAATGGTTCTGAAATGTATGATTTTAAATAAGATTGATGTAGCACTAATCAAAAGTAATTTTAATAATGAAATTACTGGATCTTCTTAAATGAAAAATCAAATATAAAACATTACTTAACTTAATATAAGGTGGGTAAATCCTTCACTCCCATATTGCCTCATTTTTGGGGGAATTCATTTTTAAAATTAAGATAATTTGTTTTTGTATTTCAGCATGAATGCCTTATAATTCAGATATCATGTCCATTAAAAATGTATAGAACTCCCATACCTATATTAAATATTAATCTTACTTGCAAAAAAAAAGTTGTGTGTGTCTATATATATACATAAAGGGTTTAAACTGAGGTAGTTCTATTGCTGGATACATGCTGGATACCACACAGCCATCAGAGCAAATGACCAGAATACTCTTTATCACCTATTATGTAAATGAATGCTGGGTTGCATTATATTGTGTACACTGTGAACATAGTGTCAGTGAATGCTTTCTGAATCAGGCTCACTTTCTAGTTGTTGCTCAATTTTCTGTCTTAGGTTGTACCTCACATTCTGGAATACTTTTAACATTTTGCCGTCTCTAGAGCCAAGGTGTGCCTTTCTGCTTTATTTTCATTTTTCTTTGGCTGGTGCATCAAAAACAAATAAAAACCTTTTTTTTTTAAAAAGATGTAAAAAAAACTCAAGTAAAAACCTCTTTCAGAGTAAATTATTTTCTTTCAAATGTGCTATAGAAAAACAATTTAAAGACTGCTCTAAAGACTTCTTGCTTGAAATGCTTTTGCAAACAATGTCTATGTACTGAAGTGCAGAATAAACCTTGCATCTATAAGGTTCTATTGCTATTATCAATTCCATACCCACTACTTTGAGGGAAATCTTAGATAAGTGCAACTAGAAAATAAACTTTCTAATATGGCAATAAAGGTGCTCATAAACTATTAATACAAAAACATTCAGCAATAATAAAAAAGGCATATATTTCCTATTCCCTTATGTTTTCTGAAAATAGCTATGATTTATGATTAAAAATTTCTTTGCTTTTTTCTTTATATTTAACGCTGTTAATAAATTCTGAAATAACAAGAAATTAAAGAGTTTATGCAACACCTAAAAATCTGTCTATACAAGAGCTTCAACAAAGCTCACAAACAGTAGTAGTTGTCAAAATGTAATTTCCTAATGTCTTCATTTTATCACTCAATTATAAACATGCAATAACCTTGTATGAAACTCAATTTCTGCTTTCTTTTTCCAGATGGACAGCTTTCAGAATCAGAGATTGGACTCATCGTTCTTGGTATAGCACTTCTCATCATTCTCTTAGTGGCAATTGTTCTTGGAATTTACATTGCAAGACGAAAAAGATCCCATAATCTACCACGTGACAACTCATGAAGTTAAACAGCATTTTATTTGTAATTTAAATTTGTTTTTGTTGCCATATTAGAAGCATAAAATTATTTGTAACTTAATTTATAACAATAAATATATTTTTGTCTTAACAGCCTGTTGTAACTGATCTAATATTCCAATGGACCTGTTAAACGTACATAAAATCAAAATGCTTAACTTCTATCACAAGTAAGCTAACCTTTATATATAAAGAGGCAGATGAACAATTTGTTTTGGTTCTTAAATAATCCTCTAAAAAGGTTAAGGGGCATAAAATTTAATTTAGAAAAATCTACAGTGCTTATTCTATTGCTTTAATTTTTAATTTCAACTAGTAGTTTCTGAGGAAAGATTCCTAAGTTAAACATACAAATTTATCACATAACTAAAATATTCCTTGCACATTTGTTTTTATTGCAGATACTCTTTTCAACTGAGAGTTTATGCTAAGATATTCTTGATAAGTTCAAGCTTAAAATATTTTCATATATTAACATGTGTTAACAAGGTTTAACTTTAAAACTAAATTTTTAAAGCAATTGGATTGTTTCAAATATCTGAGAATATAGTTGTTACAATACAGGATTTTTCTATAATAAGTATAAAGACTTAACACATAATTTAAAGCTGCTTACTAACCTTAACAGACCCTAGAATAAAACTGAATATGGAACCCACTTTCCTACAGTCCAAGGTACATTCATCTTAAAGAAGAAGTGTTTTTTACAGCTCTTCATTAAAAAATCTCAATTCTTACCTATCTTCCCTTAAGCAAGTGTTAGAGACAGAAATTATGAACAAAGCAATCAACTGCCTAAAGCTGTCCTACTTAGCCTTCAGTAGTAGCCTTCAGTTCAGTAGTATTTTTTCAGTAGTATTTCGGTGTAACTACCCCTCTTACAGTCATCCTTCGTGGTATAGTGGTACTGTGCTAGCCTCTAGTTCCCAAGGTCACAGGTTCAAACCCGGCGGAGGGTGATGGATTTTTTTGGGGCGTAAAAATCCTTAGCATGGCTTTCTTCGGAAGGGAAGTAAAGCCAGTGGTCCCCTGCCGTAGGTTTATGGCACGTAAAAGAACCTCAAGCCTGATAAAGAGGCCTCTGAGCAAAATTACCAGTATTTCACGCCCAACATAGAATGGGATGCTAAGGACCATAGTAGTTAAAGAGCATCCATAAATAAAACGCAATTTAATTTAATTTACCACTCTTACAGATTTCTAACATACAAATGAAAAGCATTATTTCACGTGAGGATTTGGACAAAGCGGTAGAAGTTATCTGTCCAAAATCAAGGTGGGAAGACCAAATAGAAAAGGCAGCACCTATGACGGAAAACAGTAGAATAATTTAAAAAAAAAATATGATATTTATACATTTCTAATTATTCATACAAAACCTTTCATGGAATTAACACTTAACCATAATTAAAATCTGAATCTCATATTTTTGTTATGTATGAAAGTGAATTGGTGAAGGAAGGAAAGAATGCAAGGAAACATCTTCAAAAATTGGAAGTAGTTACCATATAATGCCATTCTTATGATTTTGCATTTTTAATGAACAGGTTAGCAATTTTCTCCACAACAAACAGATAGCAGTTCTATTACTGTCTTACAAACCACCTATGGAAGAGAGATTGCTTGGTTTTACTCTTACATCACTATTAATATTTGCTACATCAGGATTCAAAATCTCTAGGTTTCTTAGAACATGAGAAAAACCTAAGTGAGATGTTCACAAATGTTAAAAAGCAGAAAACATTTATAAAAGATCCAAATTCTGGTCACCCTAAACCCAAGGGACTACAACATTTTGATGTACAAGGCTGTTAATGTTTGGCCCAGTGGCACTAGTTATACTGTGTTAAGCATTCAAGAAAAAGTTACCTCATATTACATATCAGGTAAGCCTCTGTAAATATTAACACAAAATGGTGGGTTAACACATATTGTTACAATTTGGTGTTCAATGAATGTAACTACAAAAGCTTTATATGGTACATAAACTCACACCACTTTCTCTACCCATTATCATTTCAGAGATCAGTATATAGTATACAGTGCTTCTTTCATACAAGTTGACCAGTTGTGCAATGGATCTGACAAATGCATAAAATATCTTCACAACCGAAAACACTAATGTTGTAATGATTCAGCTTATTACAGTTACAATAACATTACAATAAAAACAATTATGTGATGTTAGAAATGATCTCTCCAGCATCCCCACAACTCTGGCACCTTTTTTGGGTTATTTACTTTCAGTGCATCAGTTCAGGTTTTGAAATAGCTAATTTCTCTCCTGATATTTTCTCGCAGTTCTCCTAATGTGTAGGAGTTTGACTTATAGACTTTAACTTTGATGTTTAATAAAGATCACATGGACCATTTGGGCTGTACTTCAATCTAATTACCCTATCTTCAAATATTTACTAAATGAAATTTAATGACTCTTCAGCTGTAAACATGATGGCAGAGTCTCACTGGAAATATCTAGACAGACGTTCGATATTAGTCTGTTGGCATTCTTATAATATTATGCATTTACAGTATCCACCTAATTAACTCACCCTATTATCCTGAATGATTTTCATCAATTTCCTGTAATTTCCCTTCAGCAAGCTTTTACCACTTTACCCTTCACTTCTTATTGAGAATTGAACCAGTTTTCTTAAAATTGTTTGTGAATTTTTTGTGCAGCTTCTTTGCTTGGAGAATGCATACTTGGGAATTTGCTAAACATGCACTTTTAATTCCCTGCAAGTTGATATAATATGAATCATACAAACATAAATCCTTTGATGTAATGTGTATTTATCTTGCGGCATTATTGTAACTCAAAATCAAAAACATTTGTAAGGAGCAAACACTAAAAATCACTTCGAATTAAATACAAGCTTCTGTGGGATTGAGGAATGAACCAAGGTCATGAGGTCTACTGCAGAGCTGCACTGGCACACCAAATAGCCAACTCCTACATGAGAGAAGCACTGCAATATAAAATAATGTAAAAAGTGACTCCTTAGCCACTTTACTTTAATTGTAATAAAACTGTTTAGTTGCAAATAATTTAAAATTAGGCTACAGAGACTTAAAATTTATTCCTCCATGGTTACAAATGTCATGCAGAAAGGGCAGTCAACAGGAAACACATCAAATCAGCTGCCAAAAGGATGGACTTTTGCTACTACAGAAGCATCAAGACCGTATAAGTTATGAACTGCTGCCATAAACTCTAGGGACAAGCAAATGGACATTTCTCACATTTGTAGGTTACATTGGTGCCGAGCTGGAACTCCGCCTTTGAAATTCAAACATACAACAATGAATATTTCAAAGATGATTAATGTTACAACAAAAGTAATTTCACAAATCATATTTTTCAATAAGATTTACATTTTCCTACACTTTGTAAGTTTTTGTCTGTTTCTTTTAGTGTCCCAGGCAATTTACACAAGATTCTCCAAGCATGCTATATCAATGTCTCAAACATATATTTTAATAAAAATCCTTAAAAGCCATTTTAAAGGGAACAAAAATGAGATTTTTCTAAAAACTTTCAGCTGGCATCCATAATGGTGTCTGACTCAAATTATTAAATTTGGTACTTTGGGGGGGGGGGAGTTATACTTCAGACTTCATAAAAATTTATTTTAATACCTTGATATCAAGTTTTTGGATGGAATACAATATACTACTTTCCACATATACATAGGTGGTAGAAACACAGATATACGTTTCTGAGGTAGCTATTTTTAAAATCGTGGAGGCTGAAGCTTTCTTAATTTGACGATATCCTACAACACTAGACATTAATATTTACTTAACACTTGTTATACTATGACCATCAATACATATTAGAATGCACTCAAACTTGAGAAAATTTAAACCTTATAATGGAAATTCCATTAATGACATGAAAAAAAAAGTATATGTATATATATAATTTATCATAACCTATGTATTTTAACAAGCTCTAAATTTACGTTTTCATCAATCTCGTATGATTTCTCAGTTATACTAAATTATATAAAATTCAATCAAAATGAAAAGTGTTCACAGGTTATTTACTGACAATTTGAGATATACATTTTAGTTTTCATATCAGTGGCTCAAACACATGATATTTTAATTAAAATTATTCTAGAGCTAGAAAATAAAAAGAATAGCAAAAATATTTTCATGTACAGAGTTCTTTGGGGAGTCAGAGAAGAAATTTTGTGAAAATAATCATGTCGCATTCTTTAAAGATGGGCTTCTTAGCATTCATCTAATCTTTTGACTTCAGTTATTCTATTCTCTCCCCCACCCCTCACTCCTCACGTCATGCACATTTTCCAAAAAGGCCTATTTTTGTGCAGGGGACCTAAAAATGTCTATTTCTTGAAAGATCAACATCAAATTTTTAGGTGTAATACAGTACTTCCTCTACTTATCATAGTAAGTGGTAAAGCAAATAAAAAGTGCATACTATGTTTCTTTCTAAACTGAGCAAATTTTATCTCAGTATCATACATGATAAATGCTAAACTTTATTAACCCTTGTTTTGCTGTTATTTGCCTAATCATCCTAAACTAATATGTAATCTTGCATCATTCAAACCATTTTTCACCCTTAAACTCATAAGTCAACTTCTTAACCACGAGAGACTTCTTAGTAGTGCAGAATGCCAGCTTTTCAGTAATAACAATCCAATAGTGTGGTATGAAATGGCTGTATTTTATTGAACAATATGACCACCAGCCAGCTGTTTTATAACAGAAATATATTTTGCTGCTCTGACTATTATCACTGACAGAACAAACGTGCATTCCATATCAATGATTTAAATAATGGGGAGTTTAAAAATTGAACTCTATTAGAGCAAGTGCATTTTTCTTTCTACTAGAGTCAATTCTACACAGCTTGAACTGCATAGAAATTACTGTTGGAACCAAAAATCCAGTCCATTCTAACAAATTACAGTAATTTTGTAAGGGAATATAATATTATCATTATCATTATTATTATGGTGATTATTATTGTGATTATTAGTATTATTGTTATTGTTGTTGCTGCTGCTCATTGTAAACCACTATTCAAAACATTTGGAATTCTACCATTAGTCTGTGAGTATATTTTAGCTGTACTTTTAACCGTGGTTGACCACCCAGAAGTGTTCATAAAAAATTCAGACATACACAGCAAACAAACCAGAAATGGGCAGGACTTACACAGGCCAAGTAATAACCTACAAGTATTCCAAAAAGGGGCTTACTACAAGGCTATAGTATTATTTAATTCACTTCCATCATATATTAAGGAACTGAAAAAAGCATTAAAAAGATATCACATCACTCACACCTTCTATACAGAGGAAGATTTCTTTCATTCAAAAAAATAACTGACTATAAAATGTTATCAAATTTTATAACTACATTAAGTATAAATAATATTGTTTTAAAAAATGTTAGCTCTAATGTACTCTACATAAGAACTACAATTTATTTACATACAAGTACACAATGTAATTATGTATTTATGACGTAATCAACATCCTAGAGAAGACTAGCTTTCTTTAAGCTGGTCTAGCTCACTATAGGGTCTATAGATTGAGATCTTATGTTATGTTATGGCTGTTATAACGGATATCACTCCTGAAAGAACAATCATAATTATGTATGCCGACAATATTGTGCCACTCTAATAAAATAATTCGATTATGGCGAATACGCTAAATCTACTTTCATCGCGTTTTAAGGCCATGTAACCCATTTTTCATGGGGTTCGTAAACGGAAGTTTGGCCAACTCCAAGATTGTGAGGTTAGAAAAGCGGTGACAGTAAACAATCTCCAACTTTAGGTTATATGGAAATATTTGAGAACGTTTACTAGGTTATTCTCAGCCTTAAGACATTTAAAACAACAGTCAGGAGATCAGCAGTGGTACTCAGTTACACTTGACTAGCTACACTCATGACTGGGCGAATGTTAGTTCAATATGTTTACTTACCTTCAGACAAAACCGATGGGCTGTTGTGTGTGACAGGCAGCAAAACAGCATTTTTGGTCAAGTTTTCCAGCACAAAGTCGTTGCTTGCTGCTGAGAGAAGTGGATTATTAACAACTATTCTTGACGTGTCGCGTTTACCTCTATTAGCCATGTTAAATATCTACATTTGCCCAATAGCCCATGTGTCCATTGCCCATGGAGAAATAATGTTCACAATATTTGGTTGCACTAGTTTCTCCATGTAACTCAACATGTGTTTGGATTTGGCGGATCCTATAAATAGCATAAAACAGTGTATAATTTAAATCGGAAGAAAAAACAAAAGTCATGTTGCTTCCTAAATGAAGGATATACCCTGTAAAATGCAGTGGCAAGATTATTTCTACACCCCGCCGCACCGTTATCGCTGATGCTGCGTAAACTAAATAAAATCTACGTCGGACGTCATAAGTATTCTGTGGACCTACATACACACCGCGCGCTGGAGGAAGCAAGGTATTCACTACTACCACTGCCTCCAAGAGTTTTGCCGCCCCGTGCGAATTGCAAGTGTCGCTCCCCTGTTTTCAGGCATAGGTAACCTATATTGTATCCAGAAAAATATTAAGGGGAAGAGGGTTTTACGTATAGGGATTCATTTTTTTAAACAAATTATACCAAATCAAATTATAATGTGAATTAATCCTGAGTTGAAATACTTAAATAAATCGATTTTATATTCACACATTAAGGTACAGCAACTGGAATTAAAATTAGGATAGGATGTTTTGCGTATTCTAAGCGGCAAATGTGTAGTGACATGAGCATTAATGACCAGTGTGAAGTATTTGATAATGACTGCTACATTCATAGCGAATTCATATTCTTTATGTTCTAAACTGGGAGGTATTGCACTCATTTGGAAACCGTTCAGCGAAAATATGCCCCCTATATATTAACATGGTTGTATCCAAGCCACCTAAAATACGTCAGGTGAGGCCACAGACCGACAGTGCGTAGCACACTGTATTGTAGTGACCTCGTACTTTTCCGATGCGCAACTGGCGGCTTATGAACGCGCTCTAGGTTATTTTTATCAGCTGTAGGGCGCTAATGACCTAGCTGTTGAGCGCCCTTAAACAAAACAAAAAATATAGCAGCTGAGCTTCAGTCACTGCTTTGTCTTCGTGCTATAAAGAGTTGTGCATCTCGAACGTGAAAATTTAATCAAGATACCTGCGATGTGTGTGATTTGCTCGAACGTGTTAATGTTCTGTTATTAGTCCACTGCAATGCCTGCCGACCAATTCACGCTTCAACAACGAATTTTTGTGTACGATAGATTACATACTAAAACCGAATCATGTAGACAGGTGTGTAAACAATTTCAGGAGAAATTTCCTGGTACTCCATTTCCAGGTAGAGAAACTGTTGAAGTATGGTTAATAAGTTTAGTACAACGGGATCGTTAAACGCTAAACTTAAGAAGCTAAAACGAGATGTTCTAAGGGAGGAAAAATTGACGAAATCGGTGCATCTATTTGTGGAGAACCCTAAAAAATAAAGTTTATATGAACAGTGTGGCAGTATTTTATATCACAACAATGTAAATGCCAGAGTGATTGTAGTGTAAATAAGCATTATTGTATGACATTGATTTGAGATGTTTGTTAATTATAAGCATTGTTAGGAAATAAGTTTACACGGCCTCACTGAACTGACAATAAGAGCGGGCAACAATGAGCGAGGGGGTGAGTTGTTTATCAATTATAAGAGACAAGCAAATGACGTCAGATTAGCGTGCTTTTCTGTAGAAATGGAGGGAATATTTTCCCTAGAGCATATGTGTTCGTAATTGTGATTGGATATAAAAATAGACGCTAATGTTGGCGCGTTTTATTAACCAATAGCAGCTCTGTTATAATGTTTAGGCATATTAGGGTGAGGGAGTATAAATTCCGTGCCAGAGGCGGGTAACACGCCACCATTCTTCGAGAGGCAGCGAGAGGGAGAGGACACTGCAGCAGCGAGAGAAGAAGCGGAGAGAACAACAGCGAGCGGCGAGCGGCCGTCATACGGCCAGCCAGCAGTTCCAGCGCCTCTCCAGTGCCAGCGGTCTAACAGCTTAGCAGGGTAGAAAGGCACGATCGTAGCCAACAGTCTAACGACTGGTACCAAGGCGCCTTCGGGCAGATCCTCTGTCTTTCGGGCTTTTTAGCGCCCTCTATCTGTTCTTTTTCTTCTACTATCTCTATTTTCCTCTATTCTATCTAGTGTTAAGGTCCCGACTAGGTTCTCTAGAGATAAGTTAGGCGCTGCTTGCTGTTGACACATAATCTGAGAGTGGTCTAATTAAGAGTGTCACAGCAGCAGATTCACTAGGCTTTAACTCTCCTTCTTTTTCTTATCTTCTTTAGTCAGGCTACATCTAAGCAAACCTTTACATACACACTAGGAATGGCTAAGGGCAGCAAGGCTACGACGACTACGAAACCGACGCTGTCACCAACACAGACGATGATGACTAGGAACAAGGCTTCCCAACCCAAGACTTCCAACTCCTCAAATCCTACCAAACCCAAAACTCCAAACCCTACACCTTCACCCGTGACTCCCACTAGCCCTAAACCTAAGTCAACCCCAACTTCACCTGCTCCTGCCAACCCTTCCTCTCCCAAACCCAGCACCTCCAAAGACACAAGACAAGACGCTAGCAATACACAAACCCCTACCGAAATAGATCAGGAAAGGAGGACAAATATTGCGCCTGTATATGTTAGTAGGTGCCAGGCCGCGAAAATCCGCCAAATAATCACAGACTTTGACTTGACAGGCCCAACTAAATATGAATACACGGTACACACAGCGCGCAACTCCGGTGATTTTTGCTTCAAGACGTTCTGCCTGAGTGACTACAAGAGACTTGTAGATTACCTCAAGGCACAAAGCGTACAGCATTATCTGATCGCCCAAGTAACTGAAAGAACCGCTCGTTTTGTCATAAAAGGGCTGTACGCCGAATTCACCGGGGACGAGATTAGGAAAGACCTGGAAAAATGCGGTTTTAATGCCATTAGGGCAGTCCAAATGCGAAAGCGCAACAGGCATAGGACCCCCCTGCCAATGTTCCTTGTGGAAATGCAGGACACCCATGAATCTAGGAAAATTTTAAGCCTCCGCTTCTTGGCACACTTCAGAGTTACTGTAGAGGAGTATAGGGCCGCCGCAGAGCTGAAACAATGCGCACGTTGCCAAGGGTTTTGGCACGTGATACGAGAATGTAGGTCCCCAAAACCCATCTGCGCCAAGTGTACAGGTTCCCACTTCTCAGGAACATGCAGCGTTCCTCCTAAGGAACGTAAATGCGTTTTATGTGGCGCTCAGGGCCATGGTGCAACTTGGCGCGGTTGCACCGCATACAACGCAGCATGTGCAAAGACCATGTCACGCCAAAAGCAACCTCCTAGGGATCCCCAGTTAGGAAGAACGCAAAGTAGCTACGCTGAGGTTGCTAAAACGGAGTGGTGCACGAGAAACAGTAAAGGCCGGTCGCGTCCAGTCCCAGTAGAGGCACCCTCCGTGGTTGGGAACCCTCGGCTCACTACCGAGGAGGACCCAATCAGTGATGAGCGACACCCCCGACCAACACAACAAGCTTCACCTTCGACTGCAGGACACTCAAAGGCACAGGCGGTAGGGCCTCACCCTACCGCACCAGAGTCGCTCCCCCCACGGGAACTAGATCAAGGAAAAGTGAACATGGCACTGGTTAAACTAGTTACAACACTAGGCATACCAAAGAGAAATGCTAATTGGAAGAGAGTAGAGCTTCTCCTCTCCCAGCTCTGCGAGATCTTTAGTCAACCGGGATCCGACATCATTCAGGTAGCACACTTCCTTTCAGACTTTGTACAAGTTATCCGTATGCCTTAGTCATGGGTAGTACAACCACAGCAAAAGTAATTTACTGGAATTGCAACGGCATCCGCAAAAAGATTAAAGAACCAGCCGATTTCCTTCAAACAGAGTCAATACATATAGCATTACTGACCGAAACACATATCAACCAAACCGACCGCTTTTCTGTTCCCGGATATAGAGTTTATAGAAACGATCGCGACCGTCGAGGAGGAGGAACCGCGATAGCCATACAATCAAACATTGAACATTATCAAATTAACTCTCCAGTGTTAACTCGCGCTGAAACCACAGCCATAAAGCTCAAACTTCACAATACAGAAATCATTTTAGCATCAGTCTACAACCCTCCGGGGGACATAGATACCAATGACGTAGACAGAATTTTGAACTTAGGACCAAAAGTAATCGCAGCAGGAGATTACAATTGTAAGCATTATCTTTGGAATTGCACAAACACGAACCCGCAAGGCACCAAATTACTAAACTACATTAATAGTACAAATTACTTAGTTGCAGGCCCCGATGAGCCAACACACATATCCCACGTACCGAATCATACGCCGGACATACTCGATATCGTGATTTTAAATAATATACCCTTTAACATAGATCTACAAGTAAAACACGAACTCACTTCGGATCACTTACCGGTTTTGATGACAGTCAACGCAACAGTCGCATTCAAACAGGCCTCTTTAAGGCACAATTACAATCAGGTAAACTGGGAATCTTTCATAAGCACAGTAGATTATTATCTCCCAAATATTGAAATAAACTCCGCTAGAGAGCAGGACTTGGCAATTAGTAAACTAGAAACAGCTATTAAAATAGCCACCACGGCCTGCGTTCCACTGACACAACAGCGCACAACAAATGCGAGATATCCAATAGATATAAAGATACTTCAACAAGCGCAAAACAAAGCGAGACGTAAATGGCAAAGAACTAGAAATATCATACACCGAAACGAATATTACCAAGCGAGAACGTTAGCAAATGAATGCGCCAGAACTTACATACAAAACCAATGGAACAATACGCTTGAAAATCTAAACCCACAACAAAATGAAGTTTGGCGAATAGCGAAATGCTTAACGCGAACACGTACAAATATACCTCCTCTACAAATTAACAACACCGTAGCCGAAACGCCCCAGGCCAAGGCAGAAGCCTTTGCGGTCACACTAGAGAACGTGTTTTCTCCCAACCCAACAGTTGGACAAAATGAATTCGAATTAGAAATTGAAAACGAAGCCAATACCATAGGCCAAACACGGATACACAATAAAATGCGAAAAACAAACCCTGGTGAAATAGGTTGGATAATCAAACACCTGCCCACAAGAAAAGCGCCAGGACCAGATAAGATACCAAATAAGGTGATAAAGAATCTACCAAATAGAGCGATTAAACTATTAGCGAACATATTCAATTTCACTCTGGATCACGGCAGATTTCCGCCTTCTTGGAAAGAAGCCAAAATCCTGCTATTCCCGAAAGCAAATAAAAATTTAACTTTACCCGTCAACTATAGGCCAATTAGCCTGCTGAACACCATAAGCAAAGTACTCGAAAAAGTAATACTAAAACGAATAAATAAGCACATACACAAGCACAGTATTCTAAGACCAGAGCAGTTTGGCTTTAGAGCACAACACTCTACGACACTACAACTACTACGAATGACGGAGGAAATCACTAGAGGATATAACACGAACAAATCAACAGGCGCCCTCTATCTAGACATTGAACGCGCTTTCGATAAAGTTTGGCACGCCGGACTTCTCAGAAAACTTAAACAGTACGATTTTCCAGACTCTGCAATGGCCCTCATTAGGGATTACCTCTATGATCGACGCTTTCACACCGTCGTTGAGGAAGCAGTCTCTAGCACCAAACGAATAAAAGCAGGGGTCCCACAAGGAAGTCTCTTGGGACCGATATTATTCAATCTCTATATAAATGACATGCCCGAACTAGTAAGAACGGACAAATATATGTATGCGGATGACACCGCCATCGTAACACAGTCCACTCAGCCGCGAATCATACACTTACGCCTGCAAAATGCACTAAATACACTTGAACCCTGGTTCTCCAAGTGGAGAATTAAAGTAAATGCCAGAAAAACACAGGCAATAATATTCACAAAAAGATTACAACACAGGAAAGATAGAAACAATCTTCAGCCGCTAAACTACCGAGGCGATAGAATCGAATGGACTGACCAAGTGACCTACTTAGGTCTAACTATGGATCAGGGCTTAACATGGAATAAGCATATTACTAAAATCAGATCGAAGGCCAATGGTCAACTAAATAGACTTTTTCCTATACTTAACACAAACAGCCAACTCAAATTGAACATGGGACTAACCCTATACAAAACGTTAATTAGGCCCATCCTTGTTTATGCAGCTCCAGTTTGGGGATACGCTGCAAAAACGCACATAAATAAGCTACAAACGCTCCAGAATCGGATAATCCGAATAATAACTAAACAACCGATGTTTGCACCGGCCTATCTCTTACATCAAGAGTTAAGACTCCACACAATTGAAGAATTCATAAAAACCCAAAGTTTCAACCTATACAAACGCAAAGAAAACAACAAAAACCTTCTAATACAAGATTTAGGTGCATACGAAACCAGCCAAAACAAACACAAAAGACCGCTGTCACTATTTGACAGAACCTTCGGCCTGGGGGAACCCCAAATTGACATACAAGAATATCTAGAAAACCTTGTAATACTACCATAAAACTACCCATGACTAGGCTACACAACGTGACCAGTAGTAGCCCTCGAAGTCCTTGCTCTCTAAGCCAAGGCGGCCCTGGGGGACGAGGGCCCCCCCGCAAGTGGCACCGGCTCGCACCTGCATCTGTAGGCAGGCAGCCCGCTGTGTGTGCACTCTATGTGACCAGGCTTGATCAAAGGACACGCAATTTGGAAAACACAAAGTAACGATGCCAAGATGGCAGGAAATTATAAATGATTAACTAACTTATTTCCATTATATTCAAAGAAAATTATGTACAATAGACGACGCCATACGGCGGAGCACGTAAATTCCTAAAATTAATAAATCACTTCTTGCAAAGACGAAGCCGCAAGGCTGAAACGAAGCACTATCAAATATTTTACGACTCTTATTAAACTGCATTATGTATAAAGTAAACACACTTTTAACTTATATGTATATCTATGTATCTCTAAGGTTATGCATGTCTAGTTTAGTTTGTTCCAGAGACGCAGCCTCCGGCTCAAGCTGACCGACTCGCGTACAGGTGCCACCTGTAACGCACGACCCACAAACGAATTGAAGACGCAGCGCCCAGGCGTGGTCAAGAAAAGAAGCTCCCAGAATGTCCCAAATTAACACCCTCAATCCGCCAGGGCGTTATCAGGGTCTCGGCCATGGTAACGTCCTGACTCCTTAACATCACCTGGTCTAGGCCCTAGTGGCCGGCCAACACATCCCGCTCCTTGAATCCGCAGGTGCAATAGAGGTACTGCTACACAATACCTGAATCCACACCGGTGGAGGAGTTTTTAGTGGGTATGCCATATTGGAGATTCCCACACTCTCAGCCCTAACTCCCATTAGGACTGGGGTAAGTGATTAAATCATTTTCTCCTCCACTCGAAAAAAAAAAAAAGGTAACACGCAGTTTGACAGAATAATTCAAAAGGCAAACGTCGCTCAGTTCATCAGAATCATTCACGCGTTAAACGTCGCGCAGTTCTACAAAATCTCTCGCGTCGTAAAGTTAGTTAAAAGATGTGAAATACGCGAATGAATAATGTGCAGCAAATAAGTATAGTTACATTCTAAAATATAACAGTTTCAGTCGGGCGTGTATCAAGAGTAAATATGTGAAATCAATAAAATGTGACGGCAATAAAAGTGTAAAAACAAATTCTTTTAACAGTGTTATCTTTCAGTAAAAACTCCTTTCCATTTACACACCCTGTTTAAGAGATATGCTCGACTGAGAAATAATAGCTAGCCGCAGGACAATGAACCCAAAATGCAAACTAGTAATACAATAACAGGCGCTCAGCAAAAAGATAACACGAAAGATACCGGGACAATTTCATATGAATCCTTTAAGAGGCTATTCATGAACGATTTTGGAAGGTTACGATACAGCTACGAGCAAAGTTTAGCTATAGACAATTTGATCCAGGAAAGGGAATAGAAATGATCCGCAGATGAACACCACGTATAAAAGGTTAGTACTCATTATAGTGCATGTTACTATCACTCGTAAGTAACACGGGAGTTATGGAACAAAAAACTCCCAGTGTAATGGGCAGTGTACGGAGAACACATACGCACGATCCGTTGTCTCACCATAAAACGAGCGTCCTTTGCGGGTGTCTGTGTGTGTGTGTGTGTGTGTGTGTGTGTGTGTGTGTGTGTGGGCGCGCGCGCGCGTGCGTGTGTGTGTGTGATTAAAAACACAACACGCAAAATGAAAACATGGTCGGCTGCACTGATTAATAATCATATCCCTTCAATTTTCTGGTGTCTTTTCATTTACTGCTGCCCTTATGAGATGTTCCATCCGCCAAAGTAGATATTTAGCTACATCTTGCGACATAGTCCTTTATTCTGCCCAGACTATTCTATGGGATTGAAGTGGCAATGGTATGGGGCAATCTAATGGTTTGATGACCATGTTCTTTAGCTAGTTCATCCACAACATATCTGGGTTGGACTTATTTTAATTTATGAGTATCAGAAGTTTAAAAAGATCCCCTTTTTTCATTGTAAAGTTAGATGCTACAATATGGCCAGTGAGTCACCCTACTGTTTGTACTTTAGTGTTATGTTGGTGTGCGCTTATCTATTTGGATCGTGTGATATTGAGCGTTGTCCATAACAATAACATGGGAAGTCAAACAATCTGTAGAAATGGTCATGATTAAACATTCATGGCAATCCTTTTATCTCGAATTGAGCAGTAGGTGGCCATAAAAAAAGATACTTCAGAATGGGCAATGATAAAGTACTGCGAGTTATTTCTCGGAGCTTTCAATTCTGTCATCAGTCCAGCCGAGGTCGCGGGTTCAAATCTGGGGGATGGCGATGGGTTTTTTCGGGTATACAAATCCTTAGCATGACTTCCTTCGGAAGGGAAGTAAAGCCGGTGGTCTCGTGTCGCATATTTACGCACGTAAAAGAGCCTCAAGCCTCATAAAGAGTCCTCTGAGAAAAATGTCCGGTCTTTCATTCTCAATTTAGAATGGGACGCTAAGAACGCATTGGTTAAAGAGCGTCCGTAAATAAAAACATCTTTTGGGGTAGTCCAGTCCTTTGATATAGTATGGCTGGCGTTTAACCATAATTCAGCCAATCATACTATTTCCCTCAAATTCTTATTTAACTTACATTCTCTGGAGTTAAAAACAATATTTACCTAATAGCAAATTAGGTTAACAATACAAGAAGTAATGAATGCACAAACTAGCGGGAGTTCCAGGATACCATTAGGGCAATTACTGACCTGAGAGATTCATATTAAGGTACCAATGTAAGCAAATAAACCAAAAATAGTCGCTTGAAACACTTTTGTTTACAAACTTGATGCTTATTGTTGAACACCTAGCGCGGTTGGGGTGTTTTGGCTATTAACCAATGAGGATGGCATCCAAAGTGACTAACTCTGGCGCGTAGCTTGCCACCAATTTCATAACAAAAATCTCAGAAAGTCGCTAGAATTTAAGCATGATTTGTAAAGCATGATATATTTTCATATATCTTGTTCATGTTTTAAAATTTGCCACCCCTAAAACCTGTCGTCCTGGGTAGTGGCACGGCTCGATCCTCCCTTAAACCGGCCCTGACTGTCACACGTGCGTTATTACGCTTTAATAAATTGTTCTAGGTAGCATTGCAAGAGAAATGTTGGGATTGTGTAACGTGCCAGACCAATACTTCAAATTTATTTTCAAATTACAAAATAATTCCCTGTCTTCCACCTTTAAAGAGATGTTCAATCGAAGCCAATGTGCTGAGAAAAGTCCCAAATCTGACCGGTAACAGGAATTCGTATTCACAAAAATCTCATGTAAGAGGTTTCGTTATTTTAATATAATTGTATCTCTGACGTTACAATTCTATTGATAAATTTGCCTTGTAATATTTTCTTCATAGAATATACCATTACTGTAGTTACCTTGCCATAATTTGAAAATGCAGTCTTTGTAACAGCTTTAATAAGACATGGTCGAAATAAAGTCTTTTCGTCACGATAAATAACTACAGCTTTTATAAATCACTCGTACTCTGACATTGTGAATGTTCAACTCCATTTCAGATACAATTCCTAACATACCAAACTTTGTACAGAATAAACTTTACTTTACAATCTTCGTTCTCACTTGAGAAACAAATTCTGCTTTTACAATATTAAAGACACAGGCGCACGCGCACGCACACCCACACCCACTTACACAATCCAGTCATAACTTCTGTCCTCTATGTCTGTAGCTCTACAACTTAAAATGAAACGATTTAATGATATTGTTGCAAGTTACCATGGCAGCAGAGTTATTATTCTAAACACATTTGCTTTGTGCAGTTTCCTACATCAACCAATAGATATGGAATAGGGTGTAAATGGAAACAGAATTGCCGTGATTGCTCTTTATAAGTGTGGTAAGAAACCTACTGCCATTTTCAAGTTTTTAAAAAACTGAAAACTTCATTAAAATTTGTTTACCGAACTATCAATACATTCGTTGAATCCTCTATTGAAGACTTACCAAGATCTGGAAGACCACGTACCATAAGGACCTAGGAGTAGTCAAAGCAATAAGAGAACGAATACATCGAAACCCACCCCGGAAGCAAAAAATAATGGCCCGAGAGTTAAATGTATCCACCAAATCCATGTCTCGGATTATCAAAGAAGATCTTTATATGAGAACTTATCGAGGTCAGTGGGACATTTGTAAACCTCGAACCTAAAGAAGATCAGGTACGAAAGATCAAAGAGGCTCTTACAGTGGCATGCTCAGAATGGTCATGAAAATATGGTCATAGATGAGAAATTTTTCACAGTGGAGCAGGAGTGCAATAAGCAAAATGATAAAACATATGCACGTAGCTCAGAGGAAGCTAAAATATTAGTCCCCCGTGCACACAGAGGGCATCACCCAGCATCAGTGATGGTTTAGTGGGGCGTGTTGCATCAAGGAATAACATCTCTCCATTTCTGCAAACAAGGAATATATAGAGGATTCAGACGGTACCAAGAGGACATCCTAGAGAGTTGTGAGACCCTTGAACACCACACACTTCAATGGAAGCCATTGTGTGTTTCAGCAAGGCTCAGCCCCAGTTCATAAGGCTAGAACTCAATAATGGCTCAGGGACAAGGTTCCAGAATTAATTGCAGCAGAAGACTAGCCCTCTGGCAACCCGCACCTAAACCCACTGGATTATAGCCTTTGGGGATATCTTGGAGAGTAGGGCCTATACTAAACCTCACTCCAGTTTGGAATTGTAAAGCGGGATCTCGTAAAGGCAGCGCAGGAAATTCCTCTAGATGTCATCCATGCTGCAGTAGTAGACTGGCCTAACAGATTAAGTTCCCGTGTAAAGGCCAGAAGTGATCATATATATACACATACATACATACATACATACATACATACATACATACATACATACATACATACATACATACATACATACATACATACATACACTGGTGTGCAAAACCTAAGGACGAGATGGGTAAAGTAGCATAACAAATGAACTACTTGATGGAAGTAGATGAAGGCGCGGGAGCATCTCTCACACGTACACAGAAAGCTGGATGTCACGTGGCGTGAGTGTAGCGAGCCTATAGTGCCAAATGGGTCTGGTCCCGCAACACGGGGCACGGGGCAGTTGACGAAACAGGACAAGACGGTGTGTGGCAATTAGCGAACTGTTACGGTGCACTGTAGTGGTGTTCTTCATTGTAGCATGGCCCGTAGACACCATTTGGATGACTTCGCACAGGGAAGAATCATCGGGAAACTGGAAGAAGGGCAAAGTATGACGAGTGTTGCTCAGGAGTTTGGAATTGCTCACACCACTGTTTCACTGCATGGGGAACCTTCCAAACCGCAGGCACTGTCCCAAGGAGAGGTGGTGGTTGAAACGGCAACTCTAGGCCGGGCCCGAGAACAGTAATTCTAGATAATTTATTAATTAACTTTTATTGATGTTAAATCGTACTATGTAAATATCTTTTTCTCAATACTGCTTGTATATTTTAAGAAGGGTGATTTAACATTATGTATCTATCTAGGTTACTAATATTAGTAGAGTTATAAATGGTTTAATGTAAATAATTTAAGCGCTATGTTAAAATACTGTCCACGGTGGAATGTTTTAGCTACAGGAATAGTGCTTTCGAAGGCAGAAAACCTAGTTTTATTACCTCTCTTCGGTCGCAGTGCTATTATTCCTACAGCGAGGGTGTAGAGCCTTTGTCCCATTATTTGATAATTCGCCGTGACCAAGTGAGTGAGAAGGACAATCTAACGGTACATGTAGGAAAAGCCGCGATTTATATTAAAATTGGACCAATGAAATCCCTGGAAGTTTATTCGAAATAGTTAGACGCGTCGAGTCGCGCTAAAAATGTACCAATAGGAAAGGAAGCAGCCTCAGGAGCCTGAGACTATAAATGGATCTGTTTGGGGAAAATTCGGGACAGTTTATGTCATGTGTGGTCAGGGAGAGATGCTGCAGGATGTGTGAGATATCGCGCCAAAAAGGGAATCAAGTCAAATTGGTCATGTCAGCTTAGTATTGCATTTTATTCGAGAGTTTTCGTAATGTGTGGTCAGGGAGAGATGCTGCAGGATGTGTGAGATATCGCGCCAAAACAGGGAATGAAAAATAGTTTTAGCAACACACCTAAGATCCGCTACTCTGAAAGCGACAATAAGAATAGTTATATTTCGTGCATATCCACGCCATAGTTTAACAGCAGTGGACAGTATTTTACAGCGGCAATACCAGTTTTGTATACTACGAGTGTTAATTAAATAAAAAGAAACGGCAGTGTCATCTTTTCATAAACAAAGCAAGTCTATGTCTTCCTATATCACCACCCGAGATCTACGTTTTCCTTTACCGAGGATAAGTCCATGCTCCCATATAATTTAAGGAAAATTACTGCAGCTAGCCGAGGATAAATTGAAGAACCAACACGCTGAGAACTTCTGGAAGCAACGGGAGAAGCATCAAGGTAAGCTACAGCAACGGATGAGGAGGTGATCGCCGCAAACTGGCGCCCAACGTGGGGCTCGAAGGGAAGACCACAAACGGAGGACTAGAAAACAACGAACAGACGAAGAATCTTCAGAGGAAAGGGGCACAGCAGAACAAAATTACAACGCGAACTTCTAGTCTACCTACGTGGGACAACAAAACGGCTGAGAACATCGCTTCTAGAACTTCACCAGGATTTGAACCCGGAACGCATCAGTTAACATTAAAAAAAAATACAGGTTAGAACATTTATTCAAAAACAAACAAAGAAGCATGCAGAGTAGTGATTCAGTTTTGTGAACACATGTTATTGAGAGGGGTAAAGTCATTACTAGAGAGGTAGAACTTGCTAACGGAACCATGAGTAGGTCAAGGGAAGATTTGAAAGAACTGGATGGGGAGGCTATTGTCAGCATAACAACAGATGGAGAAAATATGGGTGCAGCAGAAGTAGAAGTTAGACTAGAAAGGCAATCACCGATTGAGCAGGTCATTGACGCAGGTCAAAACCAGCTGCTAATATTGCTTCAACATTTGAGCGCAAAGATAGATGAGCAGACTAAGGAGTCAAAAAGAAATTTGAGTGAACAAAGTAAGGATTTAAGAAATTTGAGTGAACAATATAAAAAGTTAGAGAGCATAGTAGATGAGCATAGTAAGAACTTAGAAAGCATAGTAGAGGAGCGGGGTAAAAAGTTAGAAAGCAGAGTAAATGAGCAGAGGAAGGACTTAAGTCAACAAGATAAGAATTTAGAAGGTAAATCAAATGAGCATAATATGGACTTAGAAAGAATCGTAAGTAAGCAAAGTAAGAACTTAGAAAGAATCATAGATGAACAAGATAAGAATTTCGAAGGGAAATTAAAGGGGAAGAGTAAGGACTTAGAAAGAATCGTAAGTAAGCAGAGTAAAGACTTAGAAAGAATCGTAAGGGAACAAGATAAGAATTTAGAAGGGGAAGTAAGGAAGCAGAGTAAAGAAGTAGAAAAAATCGTAAGTGAACAAGATAAGAATTTAGAAGGGGAATCAAATGAGAATAATGAATACTTAGAAAGAATCGTAAGTAAGCAGAATAAGGACCTAGAAAGAATCGTAAGTGAACAAGATAAGAATCTAGAAGGGGAAGCAGATGAGCATAATAAGGACTTAGAAAGAATCATAAGTAAGCAGAATAAGGACTTAGAAAGAATCGTAAGTCAACCAGATAAGAATCTAGAAGGGAAATCAAATGAGCATACTAAGGACTTAGAAAGAATCGCAAATGAGCAGAGTAAAGACTTAGAAAGAATCGTAAGTGAACAAGATAAGAATGTAGAAGGGAAATCAAATGAGCATAATATGGACTTAGAAAGAATCGTAAGTAAGCAAAGTAAGGATTTAGAAAGAAAACTGAGTGAACAGAAAAAGGATTTCGAAGGGAAATTAAGTAAGCAGAGTAAGGACTCAGAAAGAAACTTAGGTGAACAAAATAAGAGTTTAGAGGGGAAATTAGTTGAGCTGATGAAGGGGAAGTTGATAGAAACACTTGAAGGGAAACTACTACAGATACTAGAAACTAAAGATCCGAAAACACTAACGGGAGAAGTTACCATAAAGAAAGCTTTTGAAAGAATGTTAAAAAGGGCGCAGAAAAGAAAGCAGGAATTTAAAACAAGGAAGCGAAAGAAAGGGTTGATCGAACTTGGAGAATTAGTATGGATAAAAAAAAAAATCCAGCATTCAAAAAAAAAAAAAAAAAAAGAAAGACAGAATATCATTGATCCTGATTCTACAGTGCCTGGAAAAGAGAGCTTTCACATGTGAATTAATGAATTATCTTAAGCAGTTGTGCAGAACATTTTTTTGCATTACTAAAGAGACGTGAGTATTAAATGATCATTAGTGATAGTGAAGAAGAACAAGAAACACCTTTGCCATTAATATGTTTCAGTTTCTTTCTGCTTGAATAAGTTTGTCTTAAGGTTGAAACAGCTTTTATTGTCAGAATATTTATTATCTTTTTTTTGATATTTAGCAATATTTGTAAATTATTAATTGGTTGGTATGCTAGCAATATGCTGACAGTTTTCTTTAAACATATAAATTAGTTTTATTAATTATAAAAAAAAAGAGGTATCATAGAATGGAAAATTTATTTAAAGGCCCATACCGGGTGATTAACATTTTTGGCTCGGATACATTTGAGTTACAAGAAATAAAGAATTCCAAGATCGTAGGGAGATACCATAAACAGTTGCTCAAACCGTACAGATGTTTAGAGAATGAGAAGGGTGAAGAACGTAATGAAAAGAATCAGGTTAGTTTTACTCGAAATGAGGTAGCAACCCTATGAACAAATAGTAAAGGTAATACACCCGATAAATAAGGATGTAAAGAAATAAATAAAGGCATAATAATTATGTACCAATATATATGTAAATAGACTTAATTTTAGAACTTAATTTGGGTATTAGAGTATTTGTTTGCGTTACAAGTTATTCGTGTGCGCGAAATGTATTGTGTAAGAATGTCTCTCGGAAACCTGTTTTTGAATGGTGAGAGGGGATCAACCATAACAAATGTAGAGTGAATGACCCAAATATAAACACCACTGGTGTGGCAGAACCCTTGTAAAAGGAACAGGTATAGCGAAGGGTCTCTGTCAACAAAACAAACCTACAAAGGCCATAATCAGAGGAATTATTCTGGAAAAGAAAATTGTATCAAGTGCTGAAAAATTTATTCTTTTCCAGAACAGGGCAATTTGAAACGGCAACTCTAGGCCGGGCCCGAGAACAGTAATTCTAGATAATTTATTAATTAACTTTTATTGATGTTAAATCGTACTATGTAAATATCTTTTTCTCAATACTGCTTGTATATTTTAAGAAGGGTGATTTAACATTATGTATCTATCTAGGTTACTAATATTAGTAGAGTTATAAATGGTTTAATGTAAATAATTTAAGCGCTATGTTAAAATACTGTCCACGGTGGAATGTTTTAGCTACAGGAATAGTGCTTTCGAAGGCAGAAAACCTAGTTTTATTACCTCTCTTCGGTCGCAGTGCTATTATTCCTACAGCGAGGGTGTAGAGCCTTTGTCCCATTATTTGATAATTCGCCGTGACCAAGTGAGTGAGAAGGACAATCTAACGGTACATGTAGGAAAAGCCGCGATTTATATTAAAATTGGACCAATGAAATCCCTGGAAGTTTATTCGAAATAGTTAGACGCGTCGAGTCGCGCTAAAAATGTACCAATAGGAAAGGAAGCAGCCTCAGGAGCCTGAGACTATAAATGGATCTGTTTGGGGAAAATTCGGGACAGTTTATGTCATGTGTGGTCAGGGAGAGATGCTGCAGGATGTGTGAGATATCGCGCCAAAAAGGGAATCAAGTCAAATTTGTCATGTCAGCTTAGTATTGCATTTTATTCGAGAGTTTTCGTAATGTGTGGTCAGGGAGAGATGCTGCAGGATGTGTGAGATATCGCGCCAAAACAGGGAATGAAAAATAGTTTTAGCAACACACCTAAGATCCGCTACTCTGAAAGCGACAATAAGAATAGTTATATTTCGTGCATATCCACGCCATAGTTTAACAGCAGTGGACAGTATTTTACAGCGGCAATACCAGTTTTGTATACTACGAGTGTTAATTAAATAAAAAGAAACGGCAGTGTCATCTTTTCATAAACAAAGCAAGTCTATGTCTTCCTATATCACCACCCGAGATCTACGTTTTCCTTTACCGAGGATAAGTCCATGCTCCCATATAATTTAAGGAAAATTACTGCAGCTAGCCGAGGATAAATTGAAGAACCAACACGCTGAGAACTTCTGGAAGCAACGGGAGAAGCATCAAGGTAAGCTACAGCAACGGATGAGGAGGTGATCGCCGCATGGTCGACCACGCTAAACTACAGCAGCAGATGACCGCTACATTGTGCAACACGCAAGAAGGGATCCACGCCAAAAAGCGGGTGCAATTGCAACCACACTTAACAGGACAGCTAGGCATGTAATCTCGCGATACACAGTGGCAGAGGTGGTCTCTTTGCCCGGCGGTCAGTACGTTGTGTTCCATTGACATCCGCACATCAGTGGCACCGTTTGCGATGGTCCCAAGAGCATCAAAATTGGACCAACAAAGAATGGAATCGCGTGCTCTTCTCGGATGAGCGCAGATTCAGTCTATGTAGTGATTCTCGACGTACCCTCATCTGACGGGAGGTGGTAACACGTAATGAACCCAGGAAAATCCTTGAACATGATCGTTTTGGTGGCCCGGGAGTTATGGTTTGGAGAGGCATAATGTTGCATGGGCGCACCGACCCCAAATCTTTGAACACGGTACGCTCACTGGTCAACGTTATTGTGATACTGTACTCCTTCCCCATGTGCGTCTTTTCAGGGGTGCAGTTGGCCCTGACTTAATTTTTATGTATGACAATGCGCGAACGCATCGAACAGCGCAGGTGGAGGATCTCTTCGAATGAGGGGATATTCGGCGAATGGACTGGCCTGCCCGTTCCTCCGTTTTAAATCCCATCGAACACGTGTGGGATGCTTTGGGGAGACGCATTGCAGCACATCCACATGCACCAACGACCATCCAACAGTTGTCAACAGCGCTGGTGGAGGAATGGAACGCCCTAACACAAGAACTGCTTACCAACCTTGTGGCCAGCATGAGAACATGATGCAGAGTATGCAATGCTGTCCGTGGTGATCATACACCCTTTTAAGCACCGTATATCTATTTCTGTAAATCTAGAGAGCCATTATATGTGGTATTGACTTTAGTGTAGCTTATGGTCTATGAATAAGGGTCATTTATGTTCGTCTCATTGCATATTTCGTTTAGTTGCCTACTGTAGCATACCGTAGCAGTTCCCTCTATGTATGATTCAAGTTTCATCGAGCTATGCTAGTTGGCAGTGTCACAGCATGCGAAGATTACTTTCGTCCTTAGGTTTTGCAAACCAGTGTGTGTGTGTGTGTGTGTGTATATATATATATATATATATATATATATATATATATATATATTATATCTCTTTGTGTCGTTTATTTTAAGACATATTGCTTCTTAATCACAGGACAGAACTTATGACTGGTCTGTGCATTTACTAAAATTGTTCGCTTGTTCTGTCTGTATTTCCCTCTCTGCACTCGCGGACAGGTAGTACCTGAGTTTCTAAATTTAATCACAAAAAGTATTTGTAATATAATTTTTGACAAAGCCGAATTTTACCGCACTGTTTGCCTGTCTTTCTGCGTGCTTGCCCTGTTCCGTACGCTCGACGTCTCAAAGCTCTCTCCCTCGTGCAAAAGGGCCAGCTCCCGGGAGGCGGGTAGCTCCCTGTTTCGCCGCATGATTGGCCGGAGCATCGGCCATTAACGCTGATGCAACCAGTTCCACCTATCCTGCTACACGCATAGTAACTGTAGAAGACAAGATGCCTGGAAGATTTGTTTTCCGGCAACAAACTTGTAGCGGAGAAATCGAATTGGCACAGTTGTCATGATGATTTTGGTAATAGTGCTACTGACTCCCCTAAGTATTACGCAAAAATCGTGATATTGTAAAAGAAAAATGCCACTGTGTGGTACATGTGGTTGTAATGTGAACAGGTGAACACATTTTCATAATTTTCCAATTGGAGACAAATCTCCAAAAAGATACAGGGTAAGGGTAGAATTTTGCAAAAGAAAGAATTGTTCGCCTGGTCAAGAAAGGAAAGAGAACTTGAGTTCATTGAAAGTACACCTGTGTGCTTGGCAGGAGATGGTCAGTATGGTTCCCAGGACATTCAATAAAATATTTAGTAACTTCTGTCATAGGTTTAAATTCCCGCAAAATTATTTATTTTTAACTTGTTCAAAGGGATATGGTGAAAGCCGATTTGGAAAAGACTGCTTGTGACAACATGATTAGGCTTGCAAAACAAGAAATGGGTAGAATTAAAGTTTTTCTTTCTGATAGACATAAAAACCCAAGTTATCTGTTAAAAATTAATTAACTAGAAGTTCAATACAAACAAATTTGAGGCATGGCATTTGTCTAAAACTGTTTTGAAAAAAAGTTAAAACTGTAGAAAAATACCCAGATCTGACGGCATGGAAAGCCAGTATTGAATAACCATCTTTGATTGGCTGCACAAAACAATAATGAGAACGGTGTCGTTTTAATTGAAAAATACGCGTCTATTTTTGATGAAATAAAACTAATACAAATGGCTAGAAAATGGTGAATGGAAACCTTGTGAGCATTTTGAATTATTGGAGGAATAATAAATTATTATTGAATTATTGTTGAAATAAACAATTGACCCTAAATGTAGGTTCCCGTTTTAAAACATTAAATTGATCCTAAAATGACCATCATAACGACTAATGGCATTTACTTTCCCCGATAGTATCAAGCAACTTTTATTAAAGACATTTCTTTCTACAACGGTTAGTTTTGGAGATATGGTAGAGTCTCAACTTGAGCGATACACCCTGTGTACATACTGGCAGTTTAGAAAGTTATGACAGTCTTCGCTTCGAATATGCTCCAAACAGCCTTGTATCAAAAGTCAGTCAATTCATTGACTCTTGGAATAACGAAAGGTAAAAACGAGGAATCTAGTGAAGAATGGAAATTGCTGATAATGTGTAAAATATTATATATATATATATATATATATATATGTGTGTGTGTGTGTGTGTGTGTGTGGATGCATTAACGGACGCAGCAATAATAATTGATGTGTTACTACCAAAGAATATTAGTGAAGTTTGAAGCCTACATATACTCCTCTGGGTTATGAAATGCATCTCTAATATTAAGGACTACACAATATGGTATAACGACTCTTCTTCTGTGTCCAATGACAGTCCATGAATTAATCCATGCTGTAAACTGTTTGTAGTAGCAACATCATCAGGTCTTGTAAGTATTGGTTTTAAGTCTGCCGTTTGCTTTTAACACTAAATTACGCCCAAAATGCTCAAAGTATTACGATCTACAATTAATATGTAAAAATTAGGCTGCTCTGTTATATATAATAAGGTCACCCTTCACCAATTCTGTGTTTTTATAATCCGAGCAACACACACTTTCCCCATATTATTCATAGGTACTTATACCACTGGATGAAACGAGCAAATTTATCGGATTCAGGCCGCCTCGGAATTGCTGTCAGAACGGTATAATTCTTCGAAATCGCATTTTCGCCCCCCCTTTGTTTTCGTTCAAACTAAAAAGTTCGGATGCCAGGTTCACACATTTTCAAAGCGTATGCCGAACTGGTGCCTTTCACCTAGTATTAAATGAGTTATGAGAAGTGATTAGTTAGTTTTTAGGTCTTCTCTCTGTGTATAGAGATAACTTACACATTCCTCTGGTTAAAATCACATGGGTGCCTTGTTTGTCATTTAAAGTACCTCGTAATGCTGCATATCTGCTTATAGGCTTTATCTCGTTTCCTAGGATGGAGTGATCTGATGACGTCACTCTGTATTGAGGAAGACGCTGTAACGCGATAACCACTGGCTTTAGGATGATGGGACTGCCGGTGTTGCCAATTATTTCTTATGACAAACTAATGTGACGTATGAAATATTTATTTTTGTGTGTTGTTCCCCTTTAAAGGTTTGCATTTAGAATGACAAAGGAAGGAGCCGCTCCAATGCGAATTTTTTGTTGCGAAGACCTTGCCTAGAGGAGAGCGGCCACTGCGCAGAGTTAAAAGAGAAATAGCATATCACAGCTCTACGCGTTATTTCGACTGTGTCGAAGGATGACCCAAATAGCTCAGATTTGAGGAGAGAGCAGCTGGTGGATGTAGACGTGAGGCGACTCTTGTGCCCCGGATAGTCCTCGTGTCCTCCCCTTTCAAGACTTCCTTGACTACACGACTTATGTTCTCCCAACGGCCGAAATTTTGAATTGAACATAACAAGTTAGTCTTATTAAGAAACTATTTAAGCTTTTTAAGTAATATCTTGACTGTCTCACCGGAAATTTAATAAGTAATCTGCCTTTGTTGCCATGCAATTATGCAGCCAGGCTACTGGTGGACTGGAGTATACCTAGAGATAGTAGCAGCAATAAACAGATAGATATTTAACAGGGTATACAAGTAGTGCTTACCAGTGACGGCTACTGTATAAAAGCACAAGAATACATGTACCCCCTAACTTTTATCACCTTGCAAATTTATTGGTTATTTTTTATTTGAATGCTATTAAACGTAAGGTATATGCCGTAATGTAAAATCTACGTTTAAATCCACCGCGCTACTCTAAACTCGATGAAATGTGGCAATAGGGTGGGTAGCATATCTTGACTTGTGCACATTTTAAGGAGAGTTTGCGTATGCGCGACTGGTATGATGTAATTAGAGTCCTCAAATACATATAGATCGTACACAATTTTGAAGGCGTGCATGAAGTTTCTCCCACACTGTGTTTCCATACTATCACTACATTTTTACGTTAATGCACTAGAGGGTAGCACACTGCCGCAGAGAGTGCTTTTAATAGAATAATATAGTACCTTGCACGAGCGCGGAAGCTTCTCCTGCTTATTTCAGACCATCCATACTCTCAACTGCAATTTCATTTACACATTACTTTATCCTTGCCTTAAAACGCTGTACTTAATTATGCACACAACATCCATAAAACAACCCTTTTCTTCGGCAGACAACTTATGTATGATTATTATTATTATTATTGTTGTTGTTGTTGGGAGCGGCTGCGATTGTATTGTAATTTCATAAATTGTATCAATGCAATAATCATAACTACGTATTATGCATAACTACCTCGTATTATGCAGCATATGTTACTTCACATTTTCAGACTATATGACTAAAATTTTGTGAACACCAAAATGTATACTCAGAACCGCTACTGGTGCTTACATTCCGCAGCATGTTCCCTCGTCTAGTCTGTCCCATCTCGCATAACATTTAGCGTGAAAAACCTTGTAGGTCTGTGGTAATTGTTGGAGCCTGGTACCCGTTACTATATTTATTTAGAGCAAGTCAGCAAGTTCCAATAAGTCTTACACTTATGGAAAGATTGAACAGATCTACTCGTATTGCATGAGCATTTTTCATATTCAGTTCTACGTGACAAATATATCAAGCTTATTCCGAATGTAATAGCCTCAGCAATTTCATTCACTTTAACTCTTGGGTTATCAAAAACAAGTTGAGCAGGGCCGCATTCATTAGAATGGCGGTGTGAATTAGATCTGAACATATCACACAGAGCAGCAATACAATCGGTTTAAACAATAACAGAGCAATATAAATGATGTGGAAGAAGGAACTATACACTTGGGGAGTCATCGCGCAAGAGGACAACATTTAAAAGAGCTTCTGTGTCCATTAGGATTCGTTGAGAGTCGAGGGTCCTCCCGAAGGTATGGGAAGACCTCAGGCCCCTGGTCCTCTCGAGAAATCCTGGAAGTCGTGAAGTTAAGGAAGTCTTGAAGGGGGAGGACGCGTGGGGACTATCCGGGGCACAGGAGTCACCTCACGTCTACGTCCACCAGTTGCTCTCTCCTCAAATCTGAGCTATTCGGGTCATCCTTCGACACAGTCGAATTAACGCGGAGAGCTGTGATGTTATTTCTCTTTTAACCCTACGCAGTGGCCGCTCTCCTCTAGGCAAGGTCTTGGCAACAAAAAATTTGCATTGGAGCGGCTCCTTCCTTACAGATATTCAGATATCCTTGAAGCCTCTTAAAGTTTATTTGGTTATTGTAGTTCCAGAGCTGAATGAGAACGCCCTGGATAGTCTTTTAATGATACTGGCGATCACCCGCTCCTGGAATTAGGGTAGAACACACCAATACCCCTATTGCTAGCATCGATCTCCATCATGATGGTGTCACCAGAATTTGGGAACCCCAAAACCAGTATCTCCATGCAGCCCCGTTTTAATAATGTTACACACATGGGCCCAACAATTTTTCCGCCGACCGTCCGGCAACGCCACTAAGAAACAACGCAGGCAGCATGCAGTCTTGCCAGCTGCACCATGCACGTAAGATCTCAATCCGTCTACCTATAATTCCTACTACTCTTTTTAGCGCATGTGAAAATTTATTTTCAACACCGCGCGGCTTCATCTGAGGTGTTAGTCTCCCTGGTATCAGTTGAGGCGTGGGTTCACATTCTTCCACATACCTATTGCGGTGGTAGTTTATCACTTTCCAGTTGGTAACTAGTCTGGATGTTGCTTAAATTGGACAACTGCTACAAGTACCATTTAAACAAAAGTTTACTCGAAGCAGGAAACTGGAAAGCTGCGTTGCCACGTTATAGAGTATCTGTCAACTCTTTAGCAGGGCGCTGAATAGAAAATTACAGTTCCATTAAAACGAGTACATTCTGGCCTGACAGCTACAACATTCTCCGTCAGCTGAACTGTGTGCCGCGCAAATAGAGGACAGCTACAAACACTTTACAAAACGTTAAATAGTGTCGTTATACATAAATAATAGCCATACATTTTCTCGTAACTGAACTACGTGTATGGCAACTAAGGAACGCTTCAAAACAGCTTTATGGCGAGGGAATGTGAAAGGTGAGTGCAAAAGCGAACTGCTTGGCGTAAGCGCTCGTCTGCATTCAGCGACAGTTGATATGTATATATCCTTCCGCGTGTAAGCGGAAAGAAGATGGCGAAGCGGGGGTAAGGAAAGGAGGCATTTTGTTCGGTTTACGTTAATGCTGCAGATTTGGGATTGCAACACAGATGTTGCTTAATGTGCAGGACTTGGAGATTATATGCTTAATAAACATTTGTTCTTTTTGTAATACGCTGCTTTGTAGATAATAAATAATATATTACTGGAGGCAATAATAATACATTTTCGCTTTTACTTTTATTCCGATTCTGGCAGCGGCACGATCCTTCCAGGCCAGATTCGGAACCATCTCCTGAATCATTCTCGGCTGTATTAATGACCAGACGGTCCACTAAACTGTCTGTTAAACCGCCCAGTTCCGCCACCTTTGTTTCGTAAATATTTACGTCACACAACAATATTCTATGACAATAATCACTATTTTTCCTTTTTTTTATTCTGTTCATAAAATCAAAGCCGATCTGCTTTAATATTAAATAAAAGCAAGTCCTTTTGACACAACTTAAATCACTACCGTCACTGTCCATACGGTAACTGAATGGCACTAACTTATTGGTATGCGAAAACGGACCCGTTCTTACCTGAAAATGACAAAGCAACGCCTGTCCTGCCTGGAGAGAGAGGCTGGGAAGTAAGGCACGTGCATAATACAGTGGAAGGACATCTTCCCTTTCCCGCAACGGCTGTGGTATTTCTCAGAAACAAAAGATATTTGGAATATTTGGACCACTAAATAAAGTCTTTATGGAATAGCTTTAACCAATCAGCTATATGCAACCATTTTATAGGTATATAAATAACATTAAATAACCCCCCCCAAAAAGCTTAAACCGAGCTAAGTTTTGGAAACTAGTTCTGGAAGAGGAAGAATACGACACGTACTACAACATGTGCTACGTAAAAGAACACGTGCATTTGTTTACATTGCAACTCAACTCTCGCTGAACAAGGTATAGCTGTCAGACCCACATGCTATAGCATTTAGTAGGTCTGTATTGGTTGGAATTAGGGTCATAACGTAAAATGCAGCTTGTTCAGGGCATAAAGAAGCTAATTTTATTGCTATAATGTTCCCATATTTTGCATTTAAAACATGGAATATGCATAATGTTTGTAATACATTTAACATCTCAGTCACTCCTAATTTATGCAGCATGAATATAAATATTCAGCATAAATATATAGGAAATAATAAACGTTCATAATCTGAGTAGAGATCGACATATCTTAAATTATGAATTACAATGCAGAAGTGGCTGTCTTTTTTGGGGGGCGGGGGTAAATAAGATAAATAAGGTACCATCACTGTGCCTTGTTTTACCACAGAATAATAAGGACTTCACTATGATGGGGTTCAGAGGAATGCAATAAGTAAACAGTAGTGGAAGCATCACTTGAAAGCTGCAGCATTTGTTTCCTTGTTGTAACCCCTGTGTTTTTTAGAGCGAAACATAAGGAAAGATTTGGGGATAAAACCGTTAGAAGTGCCAGCATTAAGAACAATGACTATCGGCCCATGACCTCACAACAACAAATAATAAGTAACAACAATAAAGATATTATAATGAATACTAGTGAATGTTGGAAAAGCAATTGGAAAATACATGTATACAATCTAGGTAACACAGCAACATGCTACCACTCAAAAGTTTAGCTTAGAGAAAGGAGGGTGGGGCCATACTGGATAGAGCAACAATGGAGGAGAGGTTGTCATAGAAATGTACTCCTCCAGCAACTGTCAAAAGTTATATTATGTTGTTTAAATGGCATTACAGTAACTCACTGGTTTGCCATGCTGTTACTGTTGAGAGATCTAGGTCAAGTAAGCAATGCCAACGTGTCCTGCCCATGTGGCAGGTTTACTTATAGTAGTGTCACCTAGATCCTTTGTGACAAATAAAATAAAATCTGCATTATGCCATGCTGGTACCTTGTTTCCTACACCAGGACGTGTGTTCCAAATTTGTGATTTATTTAACACTTCTTTCATTTTATACATTATTATTGTACAGAGTTTTACTTATAATCTAGTACCTAAATAAAAAGGAATGAGATAAAATGAATAAAATAAAAATAAAGAAGTCAAATCCAAATATAGTAATTATAGTTGAAATTTAAATAAAAAATATATTCAACTACTGTTACTGGAAGCCAGCAACATAAAATAACTGGTATACAGCTATTCCCAATTTCTGCTAAATAATTAGTAAATTGAATAAGATAAATGTAACAAAATATTCCATACTAATTTAAATTACATACTAACTGTTGGCATCCAGTGGTAAAGAAATTGGTAATCCAGTACCAAACTACACTTAGTATATGTATTAATTTTCAACTAATCATAGATAATTTTTTTTATATCTTCATTTCAAAATTCTAACTCCTATACATATTTTATTTATACTTTCGAATAATAATAACTTTGTTTATAATTTCACATCGAAATTCAAGATTCTAACTGCTATTTTTTATTTATCCTTTCTGTAACTACTTCAATACACTTTCCCCAAAATGTATACTTGAATCATTCACTTTTCTTAATATACTTTAAATAAATTACAATCCTTAATAATTTTATTTAACTTGTCACTCTCTCTTGATTAAACTTATCTTTCCTTATGCTTTTTATCATACACTTCACTTAACATTCACGTAATTTCTTTATAGTTTTTCACTTCACTTAACACAATAATCATATATTTATCACTCTTCTATGAAACTATTACTTCACTTTCTCTTTAAAACATAATAGTTCACTTCATTTACTTACCACTACATTCATTTTATCTCCACTCACCACCATTTTTTGCTCCACTTTCCCTCACTGCCATCTTCTTCTTCTCGCTCAAAACCACAACTCTAACTTCCCTAACTCCTCCATTTATCACCTCCCACTTCTCTCTGCTATTAGCTCCTCCCTTTGATCATCCTCCTCTCTGCTATAGATTCTATCTCCTCCTCCATCCTCCTCTTCACTTTTCTTCTTCTCCAATTCTCCTTCATTTCCAACCATTGCCTCCATTTCTGTCCCCATTTTTCTATCTGGAATTATCCAGAACTACTTCCTTTGGTTAGTTTAAATTATTATTTTCCTGTCTTTCATCACTATATACTGCTATTTCTAAAGTATGATTATCCGTATCAGATGTTTGTATCAGTGTCTCTGCTGCACATATGACTTGAATTCTCTCCGAACTTCTCATTTCTTTTAATTGCAGGTACTAATGTTACGATTTCATCTTGTTCAATATCTTGTCCCCAAGCTATTTTGCTAATTTTTTTATGTCAATTAGTATTTATAAATTGTTATTCTTAAAATGTATGCTATCTGGTATACACTTAAAAATTGCCTTTCTGGTATTCTTTCGTTATAATAATGTATACATTAAAACAATGCATGTTTTGGGGTTCCTTGCTGATTGCAATAATTACATGTCAATCTGTTTTATTAATTTTCCTCCAATGGGTTTTATAGGGGCCCTATCCAATGAAATGATGTATTTATCCCACTGTTGGTTGGATATGTTTTAATTTTAATTGTTCTGAAATACTGTTAAATAAATAAAAAGTTCTCCTTCCTGTATCAATACTTTCCCATTCTTGCTGCCAATTTGACTTTAAATTATATTTTATTTTTGTTATGGTTTTATATATTTTCCCAATTATACCCTTGACCTTATCTAATTCACCTTTCTTCAACCAAAAAATTTTATTGATAAATTTATTGATCAGATTCCTGTGGAAACTAACAATACCATTGTAGGTGTAGTGTTAAACTTAGTAACATTTTTGGTTGTATTATTCTTAGTAAGGTTTTAATTTGTACATCATTTATTCAAAATGACCATCCTCTTGCTCCAATGTCACAATAGCTGCAAAAATGGGATTTTGAAATTTGATTGAATGATTGTGGCTAATTTCATCATTATAGTTTCAGATGTATTTTGAATGTGTTCAGTATGTTTTCTGAAATTAAATTTTTCGTCTAAGAATATTCCCAAATATTTTACTTCTTTCTGTCTTCTAATGTTCTGATTATCAAATTTAATCATTGGTCTCTTTTCAATTTTCCCTTTAAAATTATGTAGCATGACTTTGTGAGGGATATTTGTAATTTTGATGTTACACCATGTGTTTAATTTAGAGGTTAATTTATTTGAACGTCTTCCTAATTCTCTTCTATTATCTCCCTCTACTATACACAACACATCGTCAGCATTGGCTATGGTGTTTTTTATATGTCATTATTCAGTTTGTTCTAATAACGTCTTCAATACAATATCCCAAAACAAACGATCCTAAGATCGAATCCTAAGAACATCCTTTATTCCTTTAATATGTTCTTTCCTATCAGTACAGTAATTTTTTAATATGGCATATAAACATTTAAGATAATTACGTTGATATTGTAATGAAAAGAAGCTAGAAACAGTGATGTGTATTGAATTTATTTAAAGGTGAGTCGGAATTGTTACACTAACATCACTTAAGTTTACTCACTTAACATGTTTCGGGAAACCGTTGTTCCCATCCTCAGAAGGTTAATTCGACTGGCCCGTGTTGTTGGTGTTTCCGTTTTTTGGACTGGATCCTGTGGTGGCATCTTGTGGTGGAGAAATGTACTTCCAGAGAGGATTTGGTGGCGGCAAATCAAAATTCATTAGATGTGTGTTGTGTTTTAGAATGGTGATCTTCTCCCATGCATCTAATTCGGCTGCAAATTTGGCTGGTTTGACTAATGTAATATTGGGTTTGATGTTGTGATTAGTGGTCCAAAAATGGTGTGAAACTGCAGATTTGTCCATTTGTTTGTATTTAATACATCTCATGTGCTCCTTTAGCCTAGTTTCTAGGTTTCTTTTTGTCTTACCTATGTATACTTTATTGCAATCTGAACAATTGATTTTATATATTCCAGCTTTTTTGTCTTGTGGAATGGGGTCTTTTAACTTGTTACAAAGTAATTTCTCTATGTTAAATTTGTTCTCTGGAGCTAGGCTGATGTTATGTTTCATGAAAATCTTCTTAAATTTGTGAAAAGTTCCTGGGTGGTATGTGAATTTCTTGAACTTTAGCTCTTTATCTTGCTGGCTGAGATTTGTTGTGTTTCTGATGTGCATCTGTCGTTTGAATTTTGCAATTTTTTTGTCAATGTTAAGTGAGTAAACTTAAGTGATGTTAGTGTAACAATTCCGACTCACCTTTAAATAAATTTAAGATAATTCTTTTGTCTTAACCTCTCAAAACGATGTCACCACATATTATTCAAAGGCACAAGAAATGTCCACTATGTTCCAATAATATATGTACTTAGCTTTTGAGGATTTAACCGTACATATCAGTTGATTTATGGCATCCTCGGTTGAAAAGCTCTTTCTAAAGCCAAATTGTTTTTCATTTAAACATAACATAATTCTATATTCTCTTACATATTAGTTGTTCAAATATTTTTCCCAAGGTATTTAACAATATTTAACAACATATTGATCTATATGATTTAAGTTCTTTAGGATCTTTATTTAAGCTTTTCTTCAAAATGGTAACTTTCGCCTCCTTCCAACAGAGTGGAAAGTGACTTTGCCATATGCAGTTAAGCAATTTAAATAAGAACAGCAAGATTTTGTCTTCTAAATGCATAACTTCATTGGTAATGTCATATGGACCAGCTGCCTTCTTCTTCTTTAAGTTTCTTATGACAAGTTTAATTTCAGTAATGTCAAAAGGATAAATTACTCTTGAATCATAAAAAGGAATGTTGATGTTAATTTTCTTTAAAGTGTGTATTTCTTCATCTGTTGAATAGTCATCGTTGGAGGTAATTTATTTTACAGAAGAGTTACGGAATCTTCCCAATTTTGTGTCAATTACCATCTCCTTTATTTAACATTTTTAAAATTTCTGGTTTCTTTACCTTTTCCATAATTATTTCATGGAGCATCCCCCATATATTTGTGTCAAAAGCATTTTCTACAAAATGTTGCCATGAATTTTTTTCAAGGTTGCAACCAAGGTCTGTCTCTCTAGTGATTTGCAATTTAAAGTCATATATTTTCTGAAGGTTCAGTATGGCCACTGTCCTTGAGCCATCTTTTATAATTTTTTATTCATTAACTACAGCACTAGTTGGTATAATTTTGTTTCATGTTCTTCACCAAATTTCTCAGTGTATTCATTCTATCTTGTTTCTTTTTCCTTCCCTCTTCTTGACTGTTGCCTATTTTCATCTTGTCTTATTTCTTCTCATAAATTTATACTATTTTTCGGTTGTTTTCTTCCTTTCTATAGTAAGTCTAAAAAGACAATTTCTACTTCTTTTTCTTCTTCAGATGTTATTTATTGTGTTGTGATGGTGTTATAATCAACCTAATTTTTGTTTTATTTCCAACTCCCATTCTGTGCTCTATTTTATTTATTCTTAGTTTCAGTGGTGTTTGGGTTTAACTTCCAATTTATCTTTTTCTTTATGAATGACATTTTTATTAATTTACTTTTATTATTACCCCTGTAGTCATTTAATATTTCCTCCTTTGTTTGTACCTATATCCTTATAGTTTTTTATCTGCCCTAACCTTGATTTGTGTAAAATTACTGTCTGTAAATTCATCCTTATACAACAGAGAGTATTTCATTCTTTAAAATTATTTCTTTGTTTTTCTTTTATAGATTTACTGTTCATAATTATCATGCGATATGTTCTGAAGTAAACAGTGCAAGCCTAATGGTTTCAGTTTTACAGTAATAGTTTTCGAACTCATGGAGAGCATAAGCTGAATCTCATTAGATGATCTGTACAGAATTTCTAAAGATTGTTTTTATGCTTCTAATTTGGCAATAACTCTTTTTGCTGAAATAGATTTTGTGGGTTACATATAAAAAGCCATTACTCAAACGTTTGTGGCGATTACTCTAGGACATAACGTTAAGCATAGATGGGCTATGTGAGTACCTATGTATGCAATAGGATGTTTTTCTTGGTAGCTACATGCAAGAGTCCTCTCTGTCTTCCAGTCTTTGATTTAACAGTAAGCATTTGATGCAGATCATAATAGTAATTTTGATATTCTTCTTCATACTATTCCTGTTTGACTAATTCTTTCATTTTCTATTTTGAAACGCTATAGCTCTCATAAATTATAGTATTTATAGCATATTTCTTAAATATATCAGAAACTGTCATCTGTTGCATTTTCCTTACTCAAGCAAAAGGGTACATTAACAATGCATATAGAACAGAATGCCAATGTGTGTTAATTTGCTGCACTCTCATTTTACTTTGACTTTCAATGAAATAATTACATTTTTTCATTATCATTGGCCATTTTCCAACTTAGGTGTGAGGTTATTCTAATCCATTATGCCTTTGAAGACAGCACAGTCTGTGAAATAAGTAGATGCATACAGAAATTCTTTAGTTCAACAACAATGCCAATACTTTGAACTTGGAGCTATAGTTCTTTTCCTCTGGAGGTATTGTGCTTTTGCTCATATAAGAAACAAGGTGAAACTGGCCTTCATCAGATGATTTCTGCAATATCAAGGTTTTACATTGAGCCCTACTTGAAACAATAGGAATGTCCGTCCCTTATGATGGATTATATAATATGTTCAAAACTGGATCTCTTGGCAAGTATGCTTTCCAAAGTCTAAGCAAATTCTTGGTCTTTAGGGTACTAGAATGCTTTATCCTTTTTCAGTAAGTTCAAACAAGTATTCTAGAATAAACTTTTTAAAACATCCAGCCAAATAAAGGAATGACTTCACTTGCTTTGAAGTTATACATTCTGGGGACCTTGGCTTCTTTGGCAATGGATAAAGTCATTCATTTATCCACTTCCATACTGTAATTTGTTTTTGCAGTATTTAGTGCAATTGTGATACAGTGTAATGACTAATCATCATTCCTAAACAGAAATTATCAACAAATTCATTAAAATACACATACACTGTGTACCCCAAAGGCTGAATACTGCAATTAATGAATATGAACTTCTGTGAATTGCACAGATGAAGTGCTGCTTTACAGAACTGAAATTGACTGGAATGGGAAACAAATTCAGAGTGTTTTCTACCTTGAGATTTCACAGACATAAACCCATTTCTTATATCAAGTTAACTGAACAATTGCTTCTGCACTTTGTGACCTATCAAGTCTTAATTAGCAGAATGGATAGCAAACCCAAGAAAGAGCTTAATGATTTCACATCAGTCACACACATAAGACACTGCCCATAAATCATAACTGAATTGTCACACTCGGAAAAACTTAGTATGAAGTGGTTCAATGATACCTTCTTCTAGTTTAGAGTTTGCCAAACTATGGCCTGGGGGCTAAATCCAGCCCGCAAGCTGCTTTTGTTTGGCCTGCCTACAAACTTCAAAAAGTATAAATAAAAAGAAATGGTGCACTTGTATTAGATTAATTCAGAAATTTCGAACGATTAAATTAAAATTAAGCTCTCTGACTTTTAATCGATATACAGTGTAGTACTTATTAATGGGCAAATACTAGCCAGTTAATTTGGTTGAGTTTTACAACTGTTTGCTGAATAACATGGTTCATTTGAAAGACTTTGCACGAGGACTAATATCAGATTCACATCAACATATATTTGTGAAAAGACTTTTTAAAAAATGAAATACCGTATTTACGCAAATCTAATGCGCACCCCATATTTGAAACTTAAAATGATGAAAAAAAGGGTTTGTATCGAATGTAAAGCGCATCAATGACAGAAAATAAGTAATAGGTATTTTATTCGAAATTTATTTAATACAAGGTGACGCATTGTTAAAGAAGAAAATTAGTGAACATGAAATAAGGAAAGTACACGTTCAAAATGAATTTATAAATACAATACCGTAAATTACAAGCATGAATCACCATTATTCACTGATGCTTTTATCATTGGAATCCTCGGAAGTGTCCACATCAGAAACAGGTTCATTTCCTCTCTCCCTGTCATCCTAAGCATTTGAAATGCAGCATTTCTTGAATGACTAGCTTTCGTAGCAAATAATGCCAATATCTGCTTTTGCCACAAGCTAATGTTGCTCTCTCAAACTCCCTTCCTACCCTTTCTATTACCATTTTTTTCAGCATACCTTATACTTTAAAGAAGCATCATAAGACGTTCTTCTCTGCTTGCCTTCCATATTGTAACTAAAAACGCTCAATAATAGGCCAATGATAAATGAGTGGCTAGCTTGTCGCAAGTTTCCGGATGCATGTTAAATTCAGCAATCCACTGTGATGTAATAAACAAAAAAATTGAAAGGAGTTACTGGTGTTCCATGGAAGAGATTCGCATAAATACGGCCATCAAATCAAAATATGGATCTGCTATGACTAATGAACGTACGAGTCTGTTTTGATGATAAGCAGCACAAAATTAGAACCACAAATGTCTGCAATTCTAGAAAGGTCAGTTTCATTCTTCTCATTAATAGTAACTTCTATCAATGTAAAAAAAACTTCATATAGGTACATTTTTTTGGTCACAACACTATGAATGAAAAACTAATGATTCGTTGAGTTTTAATTACACCAGTTATTAATAAGTGTAGACTTTGGTTCAAGAAAATACTGTGTTTGAAAACCAATGTGATCTGTGCACTTCGTGCCTGAGAGTTTATGGTTCCTATTTTAAACATGTGTGGCTTTGACTAAATTCATTCTGACGGTTAATGTGGCTTCCATTACGAAAAGTTTAGCAACCTTTGTTCTAGACATTTGCTGATCTACAGTTCCACTTTCAGCATGTGATGATCATCATGGTCGAAAATGCACTTTACATCTCCAGGATAATGATATTTAAATAAGCTTATATGCAAGCAGATTTTTGGCATGTAAAAGAATTCCTGTGAAAAGAAATAACAACATAATGGTAACAGTGATATGTCTTTGCCAGTATTATTATAGGTTATACAATGGAGGGGAACTCCTCACACGCTGCAACCTGCATAGACCTATTGTGGCTAACAGCCCCAGAAGGAAGGGATGAGTGAAGCAATCATAGGTTGAAGGCAGACAGGCTACAGAGATTTGTAGAAGTCCCTAACATTTCCCAGTTTGAAGACTCAAACTGGAGCTGCCCAGCGAGGGTGATAACACTGGGCAGCCCTCTGGTGTCCACAGGGAATACTCTTTCCCTGGAGCAAGCATCTGTGCCATCTTTCTGACACTGCCTCACACTGGAAAATCTAGCAGCTCACCTGAAACATGAACAGGAAATGGAATGAAAGGGAAATGAGGGAAAGGAAATCATGGTAGAAGAAAAAGCATGCCAGCATTTGCTTTGTTGAGCAGGGAAGCCATGAAAAACCCGTCAGAGTGGGTATTCAATGAGAATTGAAGCCAGGACCTCGTGAATGTGAGCCTCACACATCACCATAAAGCCATCTGCTTGGTCCTCCAGTTCCTTTCCACCAAAAAAGATTCTTATACTTCTTTTATTGCACCTATTAGCTGTGCCACATTTCTCAGATCTTTTGCTTACAAATCCAAGATGTGATATTAAAATTGTGGATAATAAATAATTACAATATTTTTAAATTGTATGAGAGTAAAATTCATTAAATGAAGGTCTTGTAACAGAAAAAACAAGCCAACTGTACCTATTAATAAATGAGTTCCTCTATTTTTTAATGTTTCTTTTCATGAATACCTAAAAACTAAATTACGCTGTCAATTCCATGACAATGCAGGGATCTGCATACTACATGTACAGGAAGAGGCACGTTATTATCTATACTATAATAATTATTTATGCAATCGACGTTCTCAACTGGTCAATATTTACTAATAAGAGCTCTGCTGTAAATACATCATCTGTAAACCTGAAAGATTAATATTACAAGTTTCAAACCTTTTCAGTGCAATTTTGTGGTGAAACAAATAACATTAATTTATTTTTAGCAATGTTTACAGTACTAGTAGATTTTGCTTAAATCATTTCGTCTAACTTATGGATAGCAGTGTACCATAGTTGGGAACTATTCATTCTTCTTCTGTTTCATGGGACCTTAGGCCAGTTTTCACATCAAGAGACTGAACTTTACACACTTTTCAGTAGGCAGCTGGCTTTCATCTCCTCATCCTTCTACATTGGTAATTTTAGTCAGTCCCATAGGAGTCTGTTGATGACACTTTATGTATGTTCAGGGCAATTATACTTGATATTTTGTATTCCTTCTATATATTGTAATTGTTCATTTTTTTCTTTGTTGTGCTTCTTTATCCAGTAGTATGTAGGTTACTGAGAAACACTGGATCTTAATTTTAACTACTTTTCTTTTGTTTGTCTAGTAAGTGTCCAATATTTTTTACCATACGAGTATATCAGGGTGAGTACTGCTCTACTCATTGTGCAGTTAAAATATTCCCATGATTGAGTGGTTTTACTCTGTGGTGTGGTACATTCTGTACTGCCTTTACTGGGAAATGTAGACAGGGGAGTGAGAAAAATACTAGCCCCACATGTATGAGTGCCATGCTAGCCATGATAAGAGTGCGTTCGGTGGGAAGAGGAACTAAACAGTTACAGAACAAGCAAGGGGGCATCAGGATGACAGTCGGGTAAAGAAAACATTCGCAGTTCTGAGTTACATTTACTAGCAAGGTTGAGGCCTGCAAATGTACTGTTTTCATTATGCAACTGTACATTCCCCTATCACCTTGCCCCTCACTTCTCTCTGATCCCTAGCCTTGATGACGTTATGAATTGTCAACAAAAACAGTGGACTCCTCTTCCAAGCGCACTCATATCACAGCCACCTAGTAGTTGATTGAAACACATCTACTAAGGATTAAGCTTCACAGACCAATAAGACTTGCGCATACATGTCTCTTACACCTGATGTTTACGAGTACAATTGCTCTTGCAAGATGCAGGTTTTAGTAATCATAATGCTACTCTTAAACCAGAATGGAGTATCACTGATAGAAACTTTCAAGTCACAGTTTGTACAGATTACAAATATTCCAAGTTGTATGGATGATAATAGGATAATGTGATTTTAGAAAGTATGGTTTTTATAAAAAGAAGCATTATGCGAATTAATTTTATTTAGTAGTTTCATTTGAAATCATATACAAGTTTAATACAATATAGCAAATTTTTTTTTCTTTCTTTTTTCACTCTTTCTTTTCAATCAAGGTTATGTACATTTTGCAGAATTCAACGTTCATATACAATATACATAAAACTGATGCAGAATAGTTTCAAACTTTTGCTGTACAGTGTTTATATTATTAACACACAAATACCTGGATCCCAACTGATATTACTATTACAATCAAAAGAAACAAAAGAAAAACAAAAGACAACAGATAAAGGAATGTTCATCTGCTGGGACCCAGCCACATGCACCCAAAAATAAGCTAGAGGAAATCAGAAGCAGATGCAATCATATTTTCATTCCATATTTCAACAACTGGGCAACAGATCCAATATTCTCTCTGAATAAGGATTTCTTTATATTCTTGCCCAAATACTAAAGAAAAAAAGCTCTGGAAGACATTTTTAATAAATATGCATAATTCTCCACTTCCAAAGGAGAGCTTTTGTTGTGAAATACCTCTCTGTATCTGCAGTATTTGTTACATCATCTGGATACTCTATACATGAAAAAACTTTTCATAGACTCTTATGCTATGTACAAACTTCCTTCAGCGTCGCACAAAGATTTTTTGGAAAATCCCAAAATATATGTTAAAAATAAATACTGATTGTAAAGGCTGTATTTTATGTTGTGCACAACCTCTACAAAACGTCATACGTTGCTGTTATCCATAACTGACACTTTTGCAATAATTTTGTTGAACAAATTCAAATGCAGATCAGTAACAGCTTTGAAAGTGCTATGTATGTTTCTAACTTAGAAAATATTCAGAAAAAATCTAACTCTAATACTCATCACTCAGTAGTGCTTTTACTGCTTACATTATCAATTTTAATAATTGTTAAACACAAAGAATTTGTCAAAGTTGTTAAAATACCTTTACTCCTGATATCTCTTATGAAGAATTGATAGTTTATTTCTCTACTGTTAAGTAATCTTAAAAGCAACCAACAGTTTTCACCTGTAAAATACCATTTTGAAAATTTTATGCAGACTACCTGCAAATCCCATAGTTCCGCATAATTTTAAACTGGAAATTAATAACTCTGTACTCCTCAAGTGTGAATCTACCTAGCAGAACCTCATTCAAAAACTTTTGCATTATCAGGGTATTCTTTGTATGCTATTAAAAGATAAAGGCCTATTAAGTCCACACTATGTGCAATGGACAGATCACATACTTTTTTCAGCACCCCATGCACAGACTTGACTGTTTTTATTGGATTTGTTTGAACTTTATAGTCTTGTTGGCTCAGTCTCCCCATTACTCTAAAATATGTGGGTCCACTTGTTGGAACCATCATTAGCGCATATCACAATGGTCTCTCTGTAGAATCCGTCACTGATTTGGCAATACTTCGAGCATCTAATACAATTACAGTAGAATCCCACTTAACCAATCTAATGGGGGCAGAGCCATTTCGGCAACACATTTTGGTTACTGTTCCATATATGGTGACAAGCCAGACTCATTATACACATGGCACACATATGTACATGGTTATTTTATTGCTTGAGAGTGATAAATACAGATAAGGAACAAATATATACACTTTACATAACATACTTTTAACACATTTATGTTGATTGCCACTTTGTTCCTTATAAACGAGTAACACAAAACCCATCATATGCATCCCACCTGAGGCATTATGAGAACATTGCTTATGTTGTCCTTCTGCTACCAACCTTTGCAATCTAAACATAGTGGAAGGTATGGTGTGCTTCCAACATGAAAGCAGATCATTTGCTACTAATTTAGGGCCCTAAGCCACAAAGTGTAGTCAAGGGATGTTTTTTATAACTAGAGTGAAGTAGTTGCACCCAAGAACAACAGGGCATAACCGTAAGATCTGTAATGCTAAACTTTTGTTTCGCAGCATTTTCATATGTTGGTAACATTCATTTAAGAGATTTTTTGCCCATTCTGTTGGCAACCTAGCACTACCTTCCACCACAAAATGTTGCCAGTTTCTGCTATATAACTGGAGTCACTAAAAGTGGATGGTGGGTGGACCAAATGATTTCATTGGGACAGCATCTCCTGCTTAAATACTTCATTCATTCATGATTATTGCAGATATTTATCTTTCTCAATTTTACAAGTATTTTGGCTGTGTTTCCTTTGTGACTTATACTAAACAAACTCATTTTTTCGGATAATTGATGGTAATGATTTTAAGTAGCAAAAGGAAGAAAATAATTGTATTTCATATTCATGTAATAATATTTAAAAAAAGAAAAAGATTATTATATACAGTGTTAAAATATGCATTACAGTATTTACAAAGCCTATTTCATAAAATCAGTATTTTTCTAAACTTTTTTCTCACAACTCTTGCAAGCAGCTATATCATGCCAACGTTTGATAAGCATTATATCTGTTGGTGCTGATTCACTGCTTTGTTTTACAAACTGTAAGGCAACCTAAAAAACGAAAGGCTTTAAAGCATTTATAGTGCCACAATTCAATGTTTCCCGTTAAGATTTGAATACAAATTTCTAATCTTACCTTAAATGCTTTGAATCCCCCATTCCATTGAATTCTGTCATTAATGGTTTCAGTTTCTGTTTAACACTTATCATCACACACTTTTGCTGACATCTTATACACAAATAAACCACACTCGGCAACACTAAAATAAAAGTGGGCCTCTGCACTGAATGTGTGTGCAAGCAGTTAACAATTGTTATAATGTTACAATATTTCTTGGAATGTAGGGTAATGTGAGGATTAACTGTACACAATAGTGAGTAACCTGTATTGGAATTCAGGGTTGGATCAAAAGAACAATGACAATTGTCGCCGTAACTTTGCCATCAGGAATTTAAGCATCTCTTATTTTTTTCACTCATTCTTTCTTACTTTCCTTTTTCTTTCGTTCTTACCTCCTCTGTCATTTCAGTTAAGCAGGATTTTACTGCTTGTGGGTATGTATGACTTAATATAAAGAATATTTCGTCCCAATTTGGAAATCGCCTTGAGATTGTCTTCTTATAAGATACAACAGCAAACTGAATATTGCCATTAATGTGCACCAAAATGGGACCCAAGTATGCCATTGCTAAAATGTGCTAGGCATAGTGGCAACTCCTTGTCATTAGGCTGGCATCTTCAGTGACATACTTTAAAAATTGTAGATTTCTCAATACATACAAAGGAGTAAAATATCTTAAGACTCTGTTTGTATTTGCATTCTTTAAAATTCTCTATAATAATTTTAGTCAACACTAGTGTGCATCTTGGACCTGGCAACCTCCAATGTAAATAAAAGGGGTAGAGAGAATTCTAAGAGTCCCCAAAACCAAAAAGTATGTCACACATTGGACACACTAAACATGTGTTTAGGAATCCCTACTTCATAGAACTGTCTGAGCATTGTTATTCTTCAAAAGCTACTGCAATATCTGCTGATAAAAATGTTCAACTTTTCCCCCTCCATGTAACACTGAATTCAATCTTAAAAAAGTGTTAAGCTTTACGTAATAATTTCATAAAACCAAACTGAAAGGCTGACAAAAATAAAATTTTACATTCTCATTATGTTTGTACTTAGACCTATTGGGTGTTTTGTCAGAGATTTTCATATTATTCCTTAACGTCTAAAACAAAATATGTTCATATTATGTTAGGTTTACAAGAGGAATTAAAACCCAGCACAAGTAGAGGGAATATACGCATTAGTATATAATTCCATGTAAGGACGTTAACCCTTTGGCAGTGTATCTAAATGGATAAAGGAACAAAATACGGCAAACTGTTTTCCATGAAAATATTTTCTCTGCATTCTTAAAAGATGCATGACACATGGTTATTATTAATTGCAGAAGTGTTGCAGTGAAATTAAACAAGGGCCTTTGTCATTAAAATGAAATACAATATTTATTCAACTTTATGATTGAAAGCAAAATAGTTGCAAGAATAGTTTGCAAAAGTTATACACAAATAAACAATATTAGGTAGAAAGAGTCATGTGAATGTAACAAATCAAATTCATTTTAATTAGTTATCACACAGGTTTTCTCAGTCATCTCACTCATTTGGTAACTGACATTTACTTTTCCATTTCTCTAATCAATAGCAGAGAATTACCTACGAGTATACATTTTTCTTTGTAAGAGTTTAGGATGGAAAACTGATCAGTAAGACAACATGGCTGCTGTATTCGAGATACGAGGAATAAATAACCAAAATGGATGACAACATATGCAATTAATTTACTTAACCGACCGTTTTGTTCATTCTTCCATCAGCTGCAAAATTTATTTGTATTAATATCCAAGCAACTCATTTTAAGCGTTTGCTTGTTAATATTTTATTGCATACCTAAAGCTGCTTGAAGGCATACTGAAAACTTACTTTACAGGCAACAATAATGAAATAAGTTTTTTTGAATTTTTTTCTTTTTTTAAGACAAATTAGAAGTATGCACATAAATCATTAATCACATTCTTATAGTTGAATTATTAAGATGATGTATTCAGAAACATTTCTGTATCATCCCAAAGAACAGTGTTTTTAAGAGCCAAGCAATTAGTTATTCCATAATTATGCTGTCTAGCCATAAGTTCTGTTACAAATTTTTGATAGGTACTGTAGCAGGTGTTTGGGGGGGGGGGATCAAATAACGTGCCTGTGGTAAACTCTACTTATACTTTGTTGAGTTCAACCGCAACTAAATGAACTAATTAGTTAAAGGTTTAGTCATCGATTGGGGAGATAATGAAAATCGCATTGCAGTGATAGCCCTCCATAGGGTTGGAAAATTGCCACTTGAGATTTTTGAAACACTTAAAATGCTGAAAATCATGTTGTTTGTGTACAGCACCTATTCAGCGCTTTAATGAAACTAGTACAATAGCTGACTGACCTAGATCAGGATGTCCACTCTCTGTAAGGACCAGAACAGTGGTGAAAGTAGTTGCAGCTCGTATGAGGAGAAATCCAGTGGGGAAGCAAAAATTGATGGCTCATGAGATCAATGTCCAGATTGCTCAGACAAGACCTTGGGCTGAAGGCTTATTGCCAGGATACTGCACATTTTGTAACTCAAAACTTAAGCAGCAGAGAGAGTTGAAATGCAAATGCCTACTTGAGTGTTACACTTACAACAGGCACAGAAAAATCCTTTTTACGGATGACAAAATGTTCACAATTGAACAGAGCTACAACTTCCAGAATGAGCAAGTGTATGCCAGAACTTCTGAAGAAGCTTGTGAGTGAGTCCCAAAGATCCAGAGGAGCCACCATCCATATGAGCAGTGGTAGGGAGTAAGCTATGATGGTGTCACTGGGGTGCATTTCTGCCAAAGGGGATTAAAGACAATAGCCAGAGTATAACCCTCCTCCTTGAGGCTGCCGTGAAAGGCTTGAACACCACTTTGCTCGAGAATGGGCACCGAACTTTCCAGTAAAATTTTGCACCAGCCCATAAGGAAAGATACACTCAATCTTGGCTTCAGGAAAATGTTTCAGATTTTATTACTATTCAAGACTGGCCCTCTAGCAGCCCTGATCTCAACCCCTTGGATTATAAGCTGTGGTCATTGCTTGAGGGTACTGCTTACAAGAAAAGGCACCCCAAATTGAGTGTCTAAATAACCGTTGAAGTCAGCAGCGGCAGATTTCCCCATGGAGACAGTGCATGCTGCTATTGATGAATGGCCCAATACTTAGGTCCTGTACGAGGGCAAATAGGGATAATTTTGAATAATAATATGTGTATTTAATACAGATTATACATAAATGTCATGTGCCATAGTCAAATTAAAAAAACAACATAAAACACTGTTACCACTATAAAAAAAAACTCTGGCTAAAACTTATGGCTAGACTAGATATATCGTTTGAAACATGAATACAATGACCTCACAGCTACAAACAAAATTACAAGAGCTGAAAGTAGAGCGCTAAATACTTTATATCTCTATTTTTGTAAGTTGGGGTTTGACATAAGCACTGCGTTGGAAAAACAAGTGAGCATGCGAGCCTGTTCCTATGGCAACAGCTGCTTTGTTGACAGATTTACAGATGCCACATTACCACATGGTCATTTATTGCTTATTTTCAATCCTCCTTGGCTTCAGCTTGCATTGTTGTCTCTTGTTTTTCCTGTTTTCAGTTATTTTCCATCTGTATTATTGGTTATTTATTAGAATTTTATTTGTTGTGTTATTTAAGTAGCTGTGAAAATTATTTCTTGTAGAGAATGTCCGAGGCTTGATCCTATACATGAACCTTGCTGATTCTAAGCAAGACCATCTCCTTTGATTGGCAAATTCAGATACTTCTTAATTATGAATGTTAAATGTTCATTGCCCAAACTCTGTCTTGTAATGGTAAGCTACTTGTATCCTTCATGCATGCATCATTCAACATCAAACCACACATGTGCTATTCTGAATGAGTGCATTTTCCTCTATATGTAGGATTGCCAACATACTATAAAATACAATATAACAGGGATTAGAATCTTCTTGTGTATGAAGTAATTTATCTATTTTCACTTACTAGCCAATATAAAGTCTTGTCAATAGATTGATTCAAGTAATATGCTCACTGAATTCAAAATGTTTTACAGCCAATGAATAATGTTGTGATGTTGGTGGTAGCTATCCATTTTTGTGAACACACAAAACAATATGGCAGCATGTAGCAGAAATATGCCTAATTGATTTGATTTTGTACATTTCTCTTACCCACTAATTTATTTACCTAACATTCAGTTTATGGGTAAGATGAGAAACTAAAGGTGAAGCACAATTATGCCCATGTTTTCATACCTTAATCTGAACCTTCATTATATAAATATAATTTAAAACTATTCATGTATGCTTCTCTGTGTGGGTTGTTTCATAATCATCACATCCAGATGTATGCACATGTCAGGTGAACACATGTTGCTCAAATTGGCAAAATTGCACTGTAGTTCAGAGTTTGGCCGCTAACCTGTCGGACATCAACTTACAAAAATAGAGGTATAAAGAGCTGCATAGCTTGGAAAGTATGGTTTTTTTTTTTTTTTTTTTTTTTTTTTTTTTTTTTTTTTTTGGTGTGGAGGGGGCACTTCTAAACTTCAGATGACTGAGGAGTTAAATATGATGAAATATCATGAATACATCAAATTTAATTTTCATCGCATCATCTACTATCAGAAAATTATTTAATTTTACCATGTTGCCATTTTAAATGTTATCAGTCATATTCCAACACTATGCACAGGAATTTAAATCTCAATCACTATGATCCTCTGTTTCCATATAAATTTCCTTTTAAATTCTATTTGATGGCTATACATTTTCATCGCGACTAAGAAGTGTTTCCGATATTGAAATCTCTCATACTTTACAAATATCGGCAAAATAATATTAGGTTATTCAATTCTCATGCTGGTAAGCTATGCAAAAATTTATGTAATGCTCTTGTGTGCATACTGCTGCTGATGTAATCATTTTAATTATTGTTTTTATGAATATCAGCTTTATGCTGTATGTTTCATGTTTGCATGTTTTTTTCATATGCTAAACCTTAGAACTCTCATTTGCCATTTTCTCACTAAGTATTTTTTTGATATACTTGTTTCCATTCAAATTTTTAACACAATTTTCCTCAAAATGAATGCAGGTTTGGTTAATGGACTCATTCATTATCACAACGTTCTTGTGGATTTTCCTACATATTTTTAGTTACATCATTTTTTAAACGTAATAAAGGTTTTAAAAAATGTTGAGTGAAAAATGAGCAGTCACCACATTTAAACAATTCTCTTTTCAAAGCTTTTACCATTCTAAATCCCAGACTTATTTCAATGAACATACATATGTAGAATGCATCTACAAAATATTAATAAAAACTACATTGTTAGGAGCATTTTAACCATAAAATTAGAGCCTTATAAACAATTTAATGCCTTAATAATGTAAAGTTAACTATGTTACATACTTCATTCACTTTAAAAAATAGAAACTGTTCCAGGAACCATTGTTTCCACTGATAGGAAACGCTACATTTTCACTGCAAAATAAAATAAAATTTTCATAAACATTCAGAGAACTTATAATTAGAGACCCATAAATTTTGCAATTTGCAAAATGCTAAAAATGCATGACTATATATACATATATATAATGTATTGTTATTACTGTAAAAGTTGGTTTTGGGTTTTTCAACCTGTGAACTACTCACAAATTTCTTAAAATATTCAACTATAAGTGAATTTTCACATTTCCCAACAAATTTTAACAAAATTTAGGTACATTATTCTTTCGACAATGTGGGCAAAATCCTGCACTTTTGAAGATTAAAGAAGAAGAAGAAAATATGTGGAAGATGATTGGCTAAATTTCAATGGATAATTTTTTTTTTCAACAGTGTTTGGAAAACATGAAAAGCTTAGTGGTTGGCTGCTTGTGTAATTAACTTCAAGCAACAATGTGGGGCTGGGTGAAAGGCAGGTTACACATAAATCCAGCTATTGGTCTAGGCATAGTCAACCACAGAACAAGAAGTATCCATACTCCACAAGCTTTGTGTGATTGTGTGCACTGTCCCATTTTCTTAAAATTAACAATGCCACCAAAAATAAAATCCACTGTGCGAGCATAACAGTTCACTAGTGACGGTAGGTAAGTTGATTCTGCAACAATAGAGTTTCATGGGATACTAGTGATTCAGTTAGAAAAAACACTGCATCCAGAGCCCACGTGGAAGCCACAAAAGCAAAAAAAGGCAAACAACATATTGCTATATATGAAGCCGAGTGCTAAGCAAGCAGTGTAAGAGAGTGGATGTGTGTTGAGGAAGCTCCTGAAGTGAAAGAAAAGAAGGGCTTAAGTAACTATGGGTATCAGTATCGAAGAGTACAGAGGAAGAATTGGAACCTTTAATAAGTTAAAATGGAATGATTTTAAAATAAACAACGGTACAGAAGAGATGGTAAACATGATTCTTCTCATATGTATAATAGGCATGCTACTGGTAATTGGTGGAGTCGAAATTAATCCTGGGCCAAATGGGAATCAAAACATTATGGACGAAATTTTGGCTAGTATAAAAGATATTGATGAGAAAGTAGGAAACAAACTTAATGGAGTAGAAAAGGAACTAATAGATATCAAGAGAGAGATCAAAAATGAAATGCAAGATATAAGAAATGAGGTACAGAAACCCAAAAGAAGAGTAGAGCTGTTGGAAGAGAGACACTGCAGATTCAATCTAGTTATAACAGGATTGAAAGAAAGGAATGGAGTATGGCCTGTTGAAGAGGTCAGAGAAATTATAGAAGGAAAGCTTGGAATGGTGCTTCAGGGCTGGGAGATTAAGGAAGCATTCAGAGTGGGGAGATCAAGAGGAGCCAGAATGATAGTTGCAAGATTTACGTCAGTGTAGTTTGTTTATGAAGTGTTAAAGAAAACAAAGCAACTAAAAGGAACAAATATTTTTATAAACAGAGATTTATTGGTAGAACAATGGGCCTGGAAGAAAGATTTAATACAACAAATGAAGCTGGCAAGAATGGAAGGGAAACGGGCCGTCATAAAGAACTTATGGTTGTGGGTCGACAGGCGCACGGTGGCTGGATGCGAAAGAGACACAAGGAGCAGCAGATTGCAGGAGCAGGAAATGACATCAAGGAGGGAGGAAGTTCAATCGCCACGTGATATGGTTGCAGGCAGGGTAGAGGCGTGGTTTCAGAGTGGCGAATTGGTGGAAGAAGAAAGCATCATGTTACACCCAATGGGAGTTTACGGGTTTTGCACAGAAACAAAGCAGGACCGTCAAGGGAGCCAACAGGAATAGGTTTATGGAGTAGGAAAGTGTGCCTGTGCTTTGTGAGAAGTATGGGAATACAGCAGCAGTAATAATGGGAGAGTTAATAGCATAGGGAGGGAGAGTAACAATAGAATGAATAACAGGGAGGGAGAGTAACAATAGAATGAATAGAAGGGAACAAATTAGACAAAATAAAGGCAAGTGTATTGATAAGCAAGTGATAGATTTATATGAAATCGTGAAGTGAAGTGAATGATTTAGATATAAAAGACAGTAAACATGGAGAAGGCTAGGGGGGAGAGTTGCATTTCTTAATATGAACGAGCAAGTGTCGTTATGGCTGATCAGCACAGGGTACACAATAAGTATTCTCTAAATTTGCATCTAATAGTTCCTATTTCCTGCTAATAGCGGAGATTCAAAGACGATCGCAGGAAGTAAGGGAAGGAGATGGGAATGAGAGAAGAACACTAAGCAGTATAGTGACTTTAAATGAAAAACTGTTAGCGATATGAAGCTAACTCAACACACATATTTTGTAAATGCAGAAGCTTGGGTATGATCGGCAATAGGAGCCAGGGTCGATGCTGATCATGACCAAATGTATTGTATTAGCTCAACACTCAATAAAGATATATCATATATGAAGCTGTTGATGGAGCTAAAGAAGCAAAGGTATGTATATTATTCAGCTTCTTTATTGAAGCCATTTCTACATGTTGTGTTTTTTGTTTTGAAAGTTACTTTCTGATTACTTGCATAATAGAAGACCGGTTTACATGGGAAATGAAATCAATTTGAATCTGATTTGCATTTAAGTTGATTTGATATCTGACCTATGCGGATTGTATTCAATATGTATTGAATCCCCATGTAAATGTGGTAATAACTGCAGTGATGTTTGAATGCTGGGGACTGCTAAATCCACCAAGTGGTGAGAAGCCGGAACAATGGTACTAGTCAAGTTACAATCTATTTTCATGATATGGTGACTGGTGGCATGCAGAAGAAAATTAATGTTTCGACTATGGAGAAAATCTGCATTGTTGTACACTATTGGCAACTGGTACCATTGTTCCTGTTTCTCACCAATCCCCTAGCATCGGAAACTGAGAATGAGGTTATTTAGCGGCTGGCGGATTTAGTGATTCCTGGCATTCAAGCATTACTATAACTGCAGTCATGGTAATGTTATTTAAATATGTACTGAAATATCATAAAATCTGAACATTAAAGGATATTATATTTTAATTATTTATATACATTATTTGTAGTTTTTAGTAGCTTATTAAAACTTTTTTTTTTTTTTTTTTTTTTTAAATTTCAGGTTACCAAATTGGATTTTATTACCGGCACAGCTGAAATGTTTGTGACTACAAACATTCCTCTTCAAAAAGCAGACCATCCTGCATTTAGAAGTTGGATGCATTACCATGTTGTGGGAGGAGGTGAACTAACATGCAGTGATAACTTTAGGAGGCAGTATTTATTGCAGCTGACACATAAAAGAAAAGTCACCGCTGTTGCTGCTTTAAGGAACAAAAATGTTGCTATTGAGTGACAAAACAACGGACAAGAAAGGCAGAGCAGTGTTTCTTGTTCTCTTAACTGTGGAACCAACAGACCACCAGGAGCAGTATGTCTCAGCTGTAACATCCCTGGAGGTTGTTAATGGACGAAATTGTGTTGTTGATCTAATGTGCAGGATTTTGATCCATCAATTTTTCCCTTACTAGCCAATATAAATTGTGTATCTTCCCATCTGGTACAGCTTTCCTCAATTGTGGGCATTCTAGTAGGTGTTATCCATTTAAAATCTTGCCAGCATTGCAAATCTTACATGCTTTGTCATTCATAAAACCAAAGCTATGTAAATATGGACAAAATTGTGCTAGAGTGAGCTCTGAGGCTCTGCAGGATGTGGAAGCTGGGTACAATAAGGTGGTGGCATTTGTCAGTCACTTGGCAAGTAGATGTACATCCTTCCAGGGTCTCCAGATTCTTCTGTCTGATCAGGTTGTTCAGGTACAATGTTGGGCACACAAAATTAATTTGTTGGCTGAAATTCTTCCATGCAATCTCATGGTAGTAAATAGCATAATTGTGTCAGTCAAATAAATGTTTCTGAATGCAAGAAAGAGGTGACATGTATTCAAACAATGCCTTGACGAAAGAAGTTCAGCAGCTTGAGACAGTATTTTATATCACAACACTGTGAATGCCAGAGTGATTGTAGTGTAAATTAACATTATTGTATAACTATGATTTGAGATGTTTGTTAATTATAAGCATTGTTAGGAAATAAGTTTACACGGCCTCACTGAAACTGACAATAGGAGCGGGTAACAATGAAACGAGGGGGTGAGTTGTTTATCAATTAGAAGAGGCAAACAAATGACGTCAGAGTAGCGTGCCTTTCTTTAGAAATGGAGGGAATATTTTCCCTAGAGCATATGTGTTCGTAAATTTGATTGGATAAAAAAATAGACGCTAATGTTGGCGCATTTTATTAACCAATAGCAGCTCTGTTATAATGTTTAGGCATATCGGGGTGAGGGAGTATAAATTCTGAAGCCAGAGACAGGTATCACACAGTTTAACAGAAGCATTCACAAGTTACACGTCACGCAGTTCAACAGAATCATTCACGAGTTACACGTCGCGCAGTTCAACAGAAGCGTTCACGAAGTACACGTTATGCAATTCTACAGAATCTCTCGCGTCGTAAAGTTAGTTACAAAATGTGAAATACGCGAATTAATAATGCGCGGCAAATAAGTGATTATAGTTACATTCGAAAATATAACAGTTTCAGTCGGGAGTGTATCAAGAGTAATTATGTGAAATTGATATAGTGTGACGGCAATAAAAGTGTAAAAACAAATTCTTTTATCAGTGTTATCTTTTAGTAACAACTCCTTTCCGTTTACACACCCTGTTCAAGAGATTTGCTCGACTGAGTAATAATAGCTAGCCAGAGGACAAAGAACCCGAAATTCAAAATAGTAAAACAATAACAGGCGCTCAACAAATAAGATAACACGAACAAAACCGCGACAAGCTGGCATCTTCCCCATTCCTGTTCCAACGTATTGGAACTCTTGTTTAACAGAGTTGAATGGCTGACACAGAATTGGGACATTTTCTTTAATTTCCTACATTCAGGAAGGGCAGATGAATTCAATTTCAACTCTAGCTGCAAATTCCTGAGCCGTCTTGAGGAGGAGGATCTACATGTGTTACATGTTCATTGCTTGTTTGTGAAGTCACTTAGTACACTACTGAAACTATTGCTCATTTAATTGGAGACTAGTAAGCAGCTTCAGGCAGGGGAACTATATGCATGACTTCATGAAGAGAAGAGGGAGAAGACTTATTTCAAGTGACTGCCAGAGATGTTTTTAGTAATGAAGTGATGAAAAAAATTGTGTTCAAGAGGAAGGAATATAGAATCTCTGAAGAACATTGCTATTCAGATGTGTCTGAAGTTGGACAGATTAATTTCTTGTTATCTAGACAGAACAATTTTGAAGTCTATTTCAGAGTTAATTCTGCAGGCAGAATGTTCTTTTTCAGCACATAGATAAGCTCAAGTCCCTAATGTCCAAAGTGCCCTTTTTTAAAAAAAAAAAGTTTCAGCAGATGAAGCTATGCATTGATATCTCAAGGAACTCTTGCAGGAAATTGCTAACCTGAGTGTCCTTGAAGCTCTGATATCTATGCAGATTACACACAAAACAGTAGCATTATAAGACTTTGGATACCAATTTCCAATGTCGATTGTGAGTGATTTTTTTTTTGTGTGTGTTCTTACAGATCAACGAACTTGAGCATGACAAATCTGGAAATACTCTCCTCCTATAACTATAAAACTGCTATTCAGAAGTGAGCAGATATTAATTTTATAAATTCATATTGAAATAATTAGAGATTTTGTAACCGACATTTTAAGGAAATTATAGATTTTAACACGAAATACATCAGAAAAACATTACAAATGTTTCTGTGGAGACCTTGCATCTCAGCACTAATCACAAACTTTAAAATACATAACTAGATTATCTCATATGTAGTGAAAAAACTATTCCTGATTTGAAAAACTTGAGGAAAGTAAACATATATAATAAATAAACCAAAATGTAAATGTTCTAACTTACAATTAATATAATAAATGAATAGCTGCCAAAAATCATTACTCTTAAAACTGTGGTTTTTTCCCCCTCCTGTTACCCAAGAATTTTATGGGTCCCTACTAATAATTATAGTAGTTATTGGTTAATATGTAAAAATGAATGTATGAGGAGCAATTTTCTGAATGGGCAATATAGTGAATAAATTTATTCAAGAACAGTCTCAATTTTTTTTAAAGTAAAGAGCATGAATTAATTAACCTGTTCACCAGTATTGCATTATATAATATCTTCACTGTTAGTTAGCTTCAAAATAAACAGTAAGTAATAATGAACTATTTAATGACATTTTTAACTTGAAGTTAGTGACAGTGAAGTGGAAGAATCAAATTGACTTAATTCTCATTAATCAAGCCTGTTTGTTATCTGAAAGAACTATTTGTTCTACAGTTTTGAAATGTAACTTTTTAGACACACAACCATATTTAATATTTTAAAAATTTGGATCAGCTGTTTAAAAGTATCAAAATTCACTCATTAGTACAGGAGAACCCCAATTAACCATTATAATAGAGGGAGGTGAAGTTGGTTAACCGAAAATGACATATCCATCTTATTTAATATAAATGGTAGGTTTAGTAAGCAATTACACAAAAAACTCGCTAAACACACGAGTCCTATGTTACATATCTTGTATATTTAAAAAAATTGCAATAAAAGTGATGTCAGCGGGGCAGTGTGTAGTAGGGGACAACAGAATTTTGTTCCATAAATCAATACATGTGTGCATGTTTTTTGCTTGCATTCGTTTCAGTCAGTTTTGTAGGTACATTGCTAGGCCACAACAGTGCATTATAATCACTACTATAACCTTTTTGTGATCTAAAACTTAAGTAATACATAGCTGAAGGCATCAGAACAACCTCTTGGCTTCATAACATTATTATTGTTTGTATGGGAAGTGATGTAATATAGACTTTTGTTACATTATTTTTCAAGCGCACTTTGCTTCAGAACTATTAGAATACTGAAGCTATCTACTGATATACAACATGCTCAAAATACCTGCAAAAACATATCCAGGACACATCATAGGTATTTATTTCGTGAATAACTCAACTTTCGCAAAATGTAGCATATGCATTAAACAAAGAGAGAGAGAGAGAGAGAGAGAGAGAGAGAGAGAGAGAGAGAGAGAGAGAGAGAGAGAGAAAAAGATGCCAGTTAATTGATGGATAATCGAGGTTCTACTGTATTTATATCAGGTTGAGTATGAAGTTGACTATATCATCTTAAGCTTGGCTTCATTTTATCAGATTTCAATTACAAACTAGCATTCAAAACCTTTACAAATACAGAATAATGGTATGAAGCAGAAAGACTTAATATATTTTCAAATTACTGTTTAACACTCTTATAGAGCTTATTCATCCAATATGAATACACTCAAGACAATATGAGTGCTATCTTTGGTTTGGAAATTATGCCACACATTTGAACATGGATCCAATGCCTACCAACCAGAGCACTAAATAAAATCACTTGTTTGCAGTTCCAACATGGCCATGCACACAGAAGTTTCCATTAACAGAGAGAACAAAACACTGATATAGCATAAAAATTTTTAAATATTAATTCAACATTACTTGTGATGCTTTCCTCAGTACAATTTTTCTTTTTTACTTTACATATTTACTATATCTTTTTATTTATAGATTTACATATTATCTCAACTGAAATACAGTGTCAAGGACGTGAATTCAATTCCTGTATTTGTGAGCCAATAATGACAAATTGCATGAGTATATCACAACTGAATGAACTGCAGTAACCAATCATTTTCATAATGAGTATAAAACACTTATTTTCATAAATATCTATACAATTATGGAACTCACCTTGAACTATTTTTGTTTTCATCATCCTAAAATGCAATGTTAAGTGTTTCAATAGTCATCATAAAAAATAAATCCAGGATAGTATCCAATCAAGCAGGGAACTTGGATCTACATACATTTACTAAAGCATAGCCACCCCTCCCGTCTAAAGTAATGTGAATATAAACAGAAGGATGGCAATCATGGATTGCATTTAGACATTAAGGAGTTGAGACACTCCCTTTTCTCCTGTCACTATACAGATGTCCAAGCCACAGAGTTTACCCTCACAATAAAGGCTGACCATTTGGTGGGTAGGCCATTGATGGAGGTCCCGGTGGTGGCTGTTGTGGACCTGGAGGACCAGGCGGATGTGGGAATGGTGGTGGCTGTGTACCTGATGGACCGAAGCTTGGCATTCCACTAGAACATCAATACACTTATATAGCAACAACGAATTTACAGCATGGGGAAAAAGGGTTCATAATAATCCATTACGATAACAAACAACTATTAATAATTATGAACAGAACTTAAGCTTAATATAAACTAAAATAATTTAAAACTTGACTTAATGCTGTTTAAGTACAAGTAATATGTTGTTTTAATATATCAGGGTACCCAGCAGAAATGTGAACCAGGCTTTTCTTAGCCAAAATACTGTATTTCCCTGATCACAATTTTGTATTTGCGCAATTTTTAACAGCCTCCTCCACCCCCTCTGTAATGCCTGGCACCCCATATTACGGAGCTTAAAGTTCTTTCTGTACACTTTACAGTATGCTTCAAATTGATTGCCCATTACATCAAGCCATTCTAGAAAATCTGGATTAAGTGATGAATCCAGTCACTGATGGTTAAATCTTTTTTTGGGGGGGGAGGGCACCAAACTCTTATGATGGAGTAAATCAATTCAAAAGTGCAGTCACAAAAAGGTGAACAACTTTATCTCTATAACACGTGTGAAAGCATTTATATACATATCAGTTCCTCTACATTTAATTTGCAACTCATCACTTCAAGGGTTGGAAGGGGATTTTGTAATGTTGTAATCCTTAATATATAGTTTATCATCATTATGAATTACCTGACATGTGATAACTTTGAACCAATTTCCCTGGCTTTCCCTGACATGCCAATTTTTTAAATACTACCCTGACCATTTTGCAATTCCCTAACTTTCCAGGTCACTGGGAACCCTGTAAAGACGAGGGTCATTTCAGAAGTCATGGCAACTATATCTTCTGAATATGCAGTTAGTTCAATATATACATTTGAAAACATGTTGTACACAGTAGGGATGCACCACCAGATTGTGTCCGAGTGCATTGGAGGCCAGTATACAGCACATGCAAAAGTAACTATCCTAGAGGCTGTGTTCCAAGATGGATGTAAGTAAAATTGAACAGTGGTCATATGTAAAAATTCAGTGTCATGCCGAGCTACGAGAAGCATCGAGTGATAGGGCGTTGCCTTATCAAAACTGTTGCACGTTGGCTGCATCATTTCTAATGTAGATGCGTAGCAACTGTTGACCTGCTGCGCAGTGGATGTCCAGAGTCTACTCTCACAGAGGTGCATGTGGCTGTTATCGAACACTGTTTAACAGATGAAAGGCATTGGATTGTAGCGGAATTATCTGCACATAATGATGTCTGTAATGACAGTGTTCTGCATTTTACGAGATGTGCAAAGTGGGTGGTGCCACATGAGCTAGATGAGGTGTAAAAATGGATTCTATATGAGACATGCTGTGTCCATCTAGAGTGATTTCAACATGAGGGAAATGACATGCTGAATCAAGTAATTGCATCTTATGAAACCTGGGCATGAGTGTATGAACTGAAAACTAAAGAGTCAATCGAATGAATGGCATCGTTGTGGTTCACCACAAAGATACATGTTTCGAAAGAATCTATCACCCAAGGTGGTCATGATCATTTTGACATGACAGCCAAGATATTCTAGTGTGTCATCCTATTCATGAGGGCCACACTATCAATGTATTACAGATCATTTCTGCTCCACAATCTGCATCATACCTTGTGCAGGAAACATCCAGCATTTCTACAATGCCATAATCCTCTATGATAATGCAACAAGCCACACTTCAGGGATGTCCAGAACCTTTTGCAGCAATGGGGGAGGGGGTGGGAGAGCTTGCAACACCCTCCATACTCCCCTGATCTCATTCCGAAATTGAAGAAGCCGCTGTTTGGGCAGCAGTTTGCAAACAGAGAGGGCATCTTAAAAATGTTTTGACAAGAGGTGGTGCACATAGATGCATCACACACAGCTGATAGTATTCGGTGCCTTCCACACATTGTCAAATATGTGTGGATGCCTTGGGAGATCACTTTGAAGGATGTTAGCTCTAAGTAATATCAAAGTACTTTTTTGTGCATATATAAGTAAAACAATGATTTCTAAGCATCTTTCAATGTCTCTTATCCATAGCCTCCTGTATCCATATCCCAATTTTGCACCAACATTGCAAAGGACATTCCAGTAACTTTCCATCATGTATATTGAATTTCAGTTCCTGTAGGTGTATTGCCTGATTAAAAAAATAGTTGCCATGAATTATGAAATGACCCTCATATAATATATATATATATATATATATAAAACTTGTGATCAATAAATATGGTGAATGACTGATTTAATGGTTTATTTGCAAGACAAAAGATACATTTATGCAAGTATAAGCTTATTGTCCTTCAAAATAATCATCTCCCATGGTTATCACTTCTGACAATGCATGCAGAGGTCTTGCATACTTTGGCAAAGGCAGCCTGAGGGATGCGGTTGGGTTTACAGTTCACATTGCATTGGATATTGACAATGTCCGAAGACTGTTGTGTTTTAAGTGCTTCTTCAAGCGAGGAAAAAGGAAATAGTTGGCAGGGGCCAGATCTGGTGAATAATGCTGCACAGTAATGGCAGTATGGGGGGGTGGGGGAGTGCATTATCATGCAGCAGGCACCAGGATTTTCAGTATACTGGGGACGCACATGTCTGATCCTCTTCAGGTGGCGGTCAAAATGTTCACGTAGGTGGTCCCATTTAATATTGTGCCTTCTGGTACATATTCCTTGTGAATTATCCCTACAGCATCAATAAAACGTAATGATCATTGTCTTGATCCGTGACTTCTCACATCTAACCATTTTGGACTTTGGTGGCCCTTTGCCACGCCGTTTCATGCTTTGGCTCTTGGATTTTGGGTCGTACTTCAGGTATGATTCATCGCTCATAATAATCCATTCAGGAAAGGTGGGATCACTATCCACCATGTCTCAGTCTCCGCACTCTCCATCCCGCCTTGTTTCTGATCAGTAGTCATGTCATGAGGCATTAACTGCATACACAGTTTAAGCTTACCCAACTTTTCGGTTACTATTGAGTAGGCACTTCCATATGACACTCCTGTGGCCTCTGCCAACATTCGAACCTTCAGTCGATCTTTGAACAAGAGTTGGTGAATTTTTTCAATGGTTTCATCAGTGCAAGATGTCATGGGCCTACCTGGTCATTGCATATCTTTCACATTGTCCCGACCTTCACAGAAGCGCTTGTGACACTCGTACACACACTTTCTCGATAAAGCACTGTTTCCATAAACACTTGGCGCAGCATGTCATGACATTCTTTTGATGTTTTCTTAAGTTTGAAGCAGAATTTCACATTCATAAATCATTGCACTACACCTTACTTCTACAATGCATACACACAAACTGCACGCCTGAACAAGCACACGGCTTCACAAGTGATAATGGACGACCTCGGGTCTCCCTGAACTGAGCATCAACCAGTGGGCCAAACCACAACACATGTCAGCAATTCATTCACCGTATTTATTGATCACAGATTGTATAAAGATTGTACTCCATAAGAATAGATCATTAAGAGTTCATTATGAAACTATTTTAAGAGACGCTCCTAACCTGTGAAATTGTTCTTATTCACACCCCATCCGTGTGTGTTAATAAAAATGGAAAGGTGAATCAAACGTAAAAATTCAGTGTTGTGACCAAGACTCAAATCACAGACCTTTGTGATGATGCTCTTTCCGATATTACTACAGTGGCTGTAAACAACAACCTGTTTCTTATATTGTCCAGTAAGTCTTCAAGGTAAACTCATAATTGAGTATTATAACCTCAAAAGCAACTTGTTATTGCACCTGTTTTTACTTTCTCTACTACGTATAGTAAGTAGGGGAAGTATTGTATTCCACCCAAAAATTCGATACCGAGATTTCACCGGAAATACATGTTTTGAGATCCCCTGAATCCAAAAAAAGCATTTTTGTAAACATGTCCGTGTGTGTGTCTGTCTGTGAACAGCATAATTTAGAAACGAACAGTCGGATAAACACCAAACTTGGTATTTAGGTTCAGTATCTTCCAGAGATGCGACACGAAGGTTTTCAAGAAAATCCCCCCACCCTAGAGTACCCTTTACATGGAACATTTTTCGAAAATTTTAACTTTCTCAAAAATGGCTCTAACGATTTTGATTAAAATATCATATGTTTAAGATAATTTCATGACAAATAAAATGTATATCTTGAATTTTCTGGGAATGCCTGTAAAAGTATTCTTCATTGTGAACAAATTTTGGTAAACTGGTAAACCATAAGAGATAGACAAAATTTTACTACACAAAAGATGTAGATCGCATTAAAATACACAGTTTATGTCATATACATTTTTGTTGTTGAGTGAACCATTTTCAAGATATTGCTTGTTATTCCCTTAAATGTTTCAATACTTATTTTCTCAAATGGGAATTGGTTATTCATTTTTTTGTCTTGGATATGCAAAGAGTATTAATCTGTGGAAAAGGGAATAGTGCTGCACCTAGCAACCAGCTATTAAGAGATATGTATATGCTTAAAGGCTACTGTATTTCTATATTGCCCTTGTAAATATATTTTCCCCTTACATCTACAAGAAAATTAGCAATAAGCTAGAATCTGCAAATGTTTATCTCGATTAACATGAAGTATATGGAGAATAAGCATTTCTAAAAATAGTTTGTACAAGAGTAGAGAAAGTCATGAGAGTGTAACACATCAGATTTTTATTACTATACTATTAGCTATATGCTAGTGTTACCTTGTATATAAAATTTGTACAAGCTGTTTTTATTTCAATGAATATGGAAAAGTTAATTAGAACTGCATTTTTAAAGCACGGTTATGAAATGTTAGCCCCATCTTTTTTGTCATTGCTAAACTCATCCAAATGATGATAATAGTTCAATTTTTTTTTATATTCTATGCCTTGGAGCAAGACAACTGTAAGCACAGTTTTGGACCAATTTCAGATAAAGTTCATTTCTAAATGCTACCTTCAATTCAAAGCATATGTAAAGGAGGAATGTACTATAAAATTATATTACATAATTACTTTTTTTCCAATACTCAAGGGACATTTACACTTACCTCCCACTGATGCTGTAATGTGAGTATACTGGGACAATGTACACATTAGGAAACTACAGCCGGAACTGACTAATGTCAGTGCTGTTTACTATAAAATGGAACTACTGCATAAAGTTTTGCTTGTTACCCAGCATACATTATTGTAGGTATGAAAAAACAAGGGTCACTCGGAAAGTTTTGAGGATGGACCACAATGAGTTGTGACATGCTAGTGCAGATATTCATAGCTTTAGATTGAAGTTTAGATAGCAATATGTGCAAACCTGAAGATGCTCCAAGAGTAGTGTCAGCACTTCCATGTATGTATATGTGGGTGTTGTTATACTAGATGCTAGGATGGATTCAAGCAAAGACATTTTGGCACCAAGATTTTCTACAACTTTAAAGCGAGTTTAGAGGAGAGAGAATGTCTTGAAAGATTGCATCTTGCGTTTGGGGAACTTTGAACTTTTCAATCCACCATTTACTGATGGTCTGCAGGTGTTAGAAATGGAAAGATTTCCCTTGAATATGAATTTCAAACAGGACAGCCCGTTGCAGTGACACTGGATGAAACGGGTGAAATGTGATGAAAACACAATGTATATTGTGGGGAGTTAATCATGTACTACCTGTCTGACGAAAGAGTGCAGTTTTCAGGTGAGGTCACCAGTGTGCCAAGGTTTACATAGGGGAGATAAAGCCTGAACAAGAGTTCAGTACATGCTACGCATCAGGAATGCATGGGCTTCCTCTGCCTCCCATCTGCACTTATTCCTCAGACAGGCAGTACATACCAGATTCAAGAAGTCCTCAATATTAGGTCAGCAGCAGTGAAAACAATTCTCAAAGAAAACTTCACATCAGGAAGCTCTGAATGGTGGGGGATTCAGTTGCTGAAACAACCATCTAACTGATGAGCATAAAAATGCAATGTGCATTGGTACTAGAAAATGTCTATGCAACAGTTCATTAATTTGGGCATTCCCAGGAGAGGATCCCCCAACAGAAATAAGATAAGCAAGAAGTATAGATATAAAGATGATTTGTTCTTTCTTCTCAGCTAGTGCTGATATTACATCAATTCCATTTTAGAGACACTGACAAAGTCTTCAATGCACTGAGAACACAGTGTCTTAACACCAATCTGCATGGAATTCTATTGCACTACAGCAACGCTTCTGCACACTGTAGTGGAAACAACCATCTCTGCAGGAGTGAAATGTTTGCCCCATTCTCCCTTTGGCTCCACAAGACTCTTTTCCACTTCCAAAATAAGAGAAAAAATTTATAGTAATGATTTGAAGCATTTAAAGCTTGTGGTAATCTATGAATAGTTGCACTCCATCCAAAGAAACTTGATGTTTAGCATTTACGAGATGCTTTTATTGGATAAGATGTAGTTTAAAATGTGACTGAGAATAATTTGAAAATATTTAATGATCATATATCATGTTTTAAAATTTACTCCATTTATCCTCAAAACTTCCAAAGTGTACCTCAAAACAGAGGCCATAGGTTTTTATTGAATTCATACCTTAAAAATAACTTATTGCACAATTATTTGACCAGGTTTACCTGTTAGGATATGGAATGGTAGGACCAGCATTGGGTGGTGGCTGCATTCTTTGATCTTCTGGTCGTATCACTGGACCAGGACCTTGCATGGGGACACCCACACCTGGAGGAGGCGGTCCTGGTGGTAGAGGTCCCATTTGATGGAAATGCGGAGGAAGAGTCATGGAAGAGGGACCCGCACTCGGCATCACATATGACTCAGGACCTTGCGGTGGCATGGAATATTGCTGAGGTACACCATAAGTTGAGCCACCAGGAACACCATTATATAGCTGCATACAAGAACAGTAAAAAGAAAAGGAGGGAAAAGAAAGAATGAAAGAAAAAAAATACATTACTGATAACTTATGCAAACTGAATGGATATCTACATGTGAAAAACATTTTCATTTTAAACTCATATTTTTCAATAACTATTGCTTGTGAGTCCTTCATTTACTATTCACAGCATTGAATGAACAAATGTATTATTTTGCTTTTTGATATACAGAATTAGCTGAAAGTCTCACTTCACCTGAGTATTAATTTCACTTGTTTGAGAATTTGTAAGGAGGAGTAAATAACATAAGTAAACACGTCACATCAATTTTAAACAGTTTCCAGTTTTACCAAATGACCCTGAATCTATTACTTTAAATGCAACTCTCTCTCTCCCCTTTATATACATATATAAAGGTTACTAGGATTACAGAAGCAGTATAAAATTAACTCTTTTTTGCTAGATATTCAAGTACAAAGAAACCTTATTAACATGTTCCTCATTAGTATGTTTTATTGCGTATCATGTAATTTTTAAGCTCGATTCTTCTCGTATTAATTTAATGTAAAAATGCCTCATTTGTCATGTATGAAATGTTACTACTTTTGCTTTGTTAAAGTGAATTTTCCCAAACCCTGAAAGAATATTTTGTCCACCCCTTGTGGAATGTGGACCTTATCAAAGATGTCACACTTTGTTTTTGGCCATGGAGCGGTTGAAAGTTGCAGCGTGACCTTGAACAGTCGAATATCTGCCTCTACTTGCTGGTTGAAAAGAATGCAAGTTGACCACTGCAAAGTGTGAGAAGCATTACGTATTGAGTTGACTGTAATGTACATATTTACATTTGTTACCAAAGAAGCCGTAAAAAATTGTATTGTGTCGTATTGCAGCAATAGAGAACAACAATGCTGTAAAATCATTAACTAATGATGACAAAATTACAATACTTCAAGAAGTAGACAAAAATCCTCACCTTAAACGAGTGAACATGATGCAAAAATTAAAACTCGCTCTGGCTTTAAACAAGATTAAAGCAACTGGAGCAAAGTAGAAAACGTGTACAAGGACAACAGGAATGGAAAGAGGAAATGTGTGCATGAAGAAAAGTTTCCACAGCTGAAAACAGTGTTCCTGAAATGGTGTAACCAAGTGTGTGCAGGAAATATTACAGTGGATGGAACTATAATTTGTGAGAAAGCCAACATCTTGCAAACCAGATGGGAGTAGCAGACTTTGTGGTGTCAAATGGATGGATCAAGTATTTTAAGAACGGCATGTTTACAAGTGCGTAAAGGGAGAAGCAGCAGCTGTTGATAATGAGGTGGTTGAAACTTGGGCTAATGAGAAATTACCATTACTGTTGGAAGAGTAAAGTCTGATGATGTATTCAACACAGAAGAAAGGGGACTTTATTTCAGCCTTCTATCTGACAAGACATTTGCATACAAAGGAGAAATTTACCATGACAGCAAATTAAGCAAGGAGAGATTAACTGTCATGCTTTGTTGCAATGACAGTGGAACACAGAAGTTGCCTCTACTTGTCATCACTAAAGTGAATGAGCCTCAATGTTTAAAGAATGTGAAGAGTTGGCCATGCCAGTATGAAGCCAACTCTAATACTTGGATGACCTGTGCAATATTTGAAGAAATTTTTGCAAGCTCTTGATGCAAAAATGGGGGCTAAAAGCTGTAAAACCTTATTGTTCTAGACCAATGTGCTGCACACACAGTGAATGTTCCTACAAGAAATGTGAAGGTTGTTTTCCTTCTTGCAAACTGTACGAGTCATCTTCAACCTCTCGACCAGGACATCATTCATTGTATAAAGTAGTAGTACAGGGAAATTGTTGGTGCAAAAGTGGTTGGCCAACATCAGTGGTACGGGGAACAACGTAGTCTGCCTCCACATGGTGTTCCCTGGATAACGCTAAATGGACTACAACACAGGCATGCTTCCCAAGCCAAAAAAGTTAACAAAAAATAACATCTCACCAAATGCAAAGGCCTTAAATGTGATAACTTACAGACTTTATATTGGGAAACCAGAGGGAAAATGATGCAGATCAATTAATCCCCAGTGCCATTGGTGAACAACATCAGTGGTATGCTAATAAGATTACTATTCTTGCTGCAATGCACTTTTTAAAATGTTCTTGGGACTCTGTAAACAAACCAAATTGGCACTTACTTCCACAAGGCAGGATTTCGTGTGGGAAATGAAACTCCAAATATTGAGAAAGAAAATGATGGAGACACTGATGAACTTGAGAACTTCAACAGCTATGTTCAGTGTGACAACAATGTTGCAATTTGCCAGAATGCGGTAATTGAGAGCATATGAAGGAAAAGGCAGGAGAAGCAGCCTGCTGCTGATTATGGAGAGGAAGAAGTGGTATCAGTATCAAACTTTATGAAGGTATTGGACACTGGAGGAGCTTTATTTCAAGCTTTGTAGTGGATGAAAATGTAATGAACACACTGTCAAAACTAAGACTCAACTTTATATGACCTTGGATATAAAAGTCAAAAGCAAACGACTGTGGATATTTTAAACACCTGTAAAGTGTGCAGTTAGTGATAAATTGTGTTTCTTTTGTTCTTACTGAACTGTGTGTGTAGTTGCTGTCGTGTCAATAACATGGAAATCTGTTACTCAATTTGTTACATGTAAATAAATGTGTACTTAAAAGAGATTGAAATGTTTGTTTGTGCTAACTAGAATACAGATAGGCCTGACATGGTTTGCAGCTAAGAAACTACAGAGCTACAAAATGGTTACAGATACTACAAAATTCATATCCTAAAAAGAAGTTTTGGTAATTAATGTTTGTTGCCAAGGTCATTAGGGACAGGTTGGTAAATTAAAATCAATGCTGTGTTTGAGATGGCATGGCAGAATTTTTTTTTATGCACAGGCAAGTGTAACCTCAAAACAACTTCAATAAGCAAAAACTGGTTCTGTAATTCTCATAAGTCGTTTTAAATTGAATATTCAATAGTATGTTTTCTCATCTAACAAGTTTTATACTCTTCTCCCCTGAACAAGAATTAGATAAATAATTTGTGAAAGTTGACTTTCCAATTCACGTCATTCATTACTACGCTCATTGGTTTCTTCTGGTTGTCAGTAGCGATGCATTCAAATCTACATCCCAAAAACATGGTATGTATTTTTGCAGACCAGTGAAGATGGAGCATCATGAAGGAAGGTTGTAGAGATAAGCTCTGGCCTATCATAGCACCACTGTATATATTAGCACAGTACACTTGTGCTGTAATCTTAAGTTAGTGAGAAGTCTTACATTACTATCATAAAAAAATTACAACATAATGCAATAGAAGTTAACACTTTGTCATGTCAATGATGAAAATCTGTAACACTTTGAATCAAACCCCCAAAAAAAGACATCCATTGCTGTAAAGTCGTAAACAGATCCTGTAAATTTTACAAACAAACTGTAAAAGTTGGCAAGTATACATGTACATATTTCACTCTGACCCAGCAGGACTATGAGACAACGTTAATATACCTAGCTTTTAAAACACCAAAAGAAAGGGGAAAAAAAAAGCTAACTACAAAGCAAGAAGATTGCCACATGTGCTACGAGTTTATGCCTAATGGTGGGTCCACACTGAATGTTTTCATTAACATTGCTCATCAACACTGGGGTTCACAAAATATTCCATATGTGACAAGTGTGATGTAAAGGACGAGATGACCTCACACTTAATATTTTAATGTGAAGTATTGGAAGTAAATAGATACAATTAATTTGAGACTTTAGACCCAAAGGAGTCTAAAAATCTAATTCATAGGGTGGCGTGCATCATGTTGGAGTAAATTGCTTCGGAAGTAAAGTTTACTAAAGAAGTCCCCACTATGGAAGTAGGTTACTACGGGAGCAATTTACTCCAAAAGTAACGTTGGAGAGCTCATTACTCCTGAGGGTATTGTTTTGTTTGTGCGATTTACTTGATGCAATCATGAATAAGGTTATGTGCGATAGCAAAAGGGGAGAAACGTCAGTGAAAGAGAGAAATGTTTGTTGGTAGAAATAAAGAAAAACCATTTAAACAATGTGAGTGTAAAAAACTTGCGATAACCTGCATTACGTTGGTCTTCAAAGCCAGTGATACCGCCAACACTCGCAACGTGCGTTCCTAATTACTTTTTATTTTAGGTTTATTAGTTTTTTATGTTTTGATTTAAAGGAGGTAAGGTTAGGTTGTTTTTTTATGTAAGCTTAGGTTCCTGATTCACGGGAGGTTACTTTTATTAACATTTTCAATGAAGACCCAAGTAATGCAAAAAAGCCAAAACCTGTTATAAAGATGCTGGAAGAGAAATGCCGCAAAGTCGTGATTGACGAGTTTAATAATTCGAGCAACGGGAAATATACTGAAGAGCAGCTTAAAATTCTGGAAACAATGTTTCTAATCTTCATTTTGCATCGCAGATCACTTGCATGTTAATAGAGAAATACCCTTTCTGGTTTCTGAAAGTTCACCATATTCATGGATGGGCACAAAATAGTAACATGCGTGCAATCAATTCCACACATAATGTGTGGGAAATCTGTGAAGGTGAAGAAGAATTGCCTTTTATTTTCTTAACACTCGTGTATATTTATGTGTGTAGGTACTTTGCTGTTAACCTCAAAAGTGCTCTAACAATGCAGTGAAATTCACGGCCAACAGATGCGTGGTGAACGTTTATTTATAACATTGCCTGTAATACCGGGATTACGATGAACTTTACTTAACGTGACATGAAAATGCTGGTAAACTAAAGGTATAATTGGCATGCACTTAACGTAATGGGAATGACTCTTGATTTATAGTTGTTTTATTACTTCGAGCTAGTACCGATTGGTTGTAATTACCATGTGAAATCAAACTTGACGTAACGGGAAGGAAATTTTGATGCCAAACTTTTAAGTTACATCGCGTTAAGTAAATTCTAAATATCTTCATTTAATACAGTGTAAGACTGTCACATTACGTTAAATTCATCGTAATGCTGGCTCAAGCATCTGAAATATTCTGGTACGAAACAGTCATAGGATGCATAACAATAATTGCAATTTGTGTCTTGAGTTTTGTTGAAATGTTCTCCATGCAGATTCAATAGGCGCATATAAGGTTCCTTCCTAATACCGAAATGTTAATTGAAGTTCCTCTCTCTCTGTATATCTAAGTATCATATGGTTCTCGCATAGCACTATCGCATTTCCATTGTTTTTTTTTTCTTGTCGCGTTTATCAATGTAACCTAAGTAATTGCTGTTTTCTTCGAGATCAATGTAATTTAAGTAATCCATGAGCGCACCAAAAATATCTTCCTCCAAATACGATACGGTATTCTGGTTCAATTGACAGGTTAGTTACTCCATCCAGGTCGCAAGAGTAAATTCTAACCTATATTTGTGCTCTATTTAATTCTGTAATAACATACTACATGATGGTGCTCTCCAACATTTACTTCTGCGGTAATTTAAGCTGGGAGTATCTGAAAGGAGTAAAATTCTTCGGAAGTAGTTTACTCTCGCATGGAAGTCGCTGAAGTGTTGACTTGAACAGTAGTTTACTACGAAAGTAGAGCTTACTCCAGGTTGGTGCGCGCCACCCATAGACTCCTTAAACTCATTGAAATATAAGGTGGTTATTATTAGAGAAATAGGAAGAAAACCATACACTGAACTTGAGGTTTCAGTGCAGGCAGGATGGGAGAGGCACCTACTATTTGTCTCCCTGATAAAATCTAATGCAATCAAACATTTTGGTTATGTTGATTAACAACATTGGTTCACTTACTCTGAATTTACCTTCACATCACAGGCATCACAGGCAATTTTGCCATTTAGGAGTGGTGCTAGAAATTAAGACTTTATTGTTTCTCTTAGCAATTTTCTAGTAATAATAATAATAATAAAAAAAAAATTTAAGTGCATGGAGATGAAAAGATGAAGTCTGGAGCTAGTTCAAAATGGAAATCCTTGTATCTTGATGATAAAATCTTGCAGAAAGCCCTTAGAGGAAAAGCAAAAGAAGAGTAGGGAAGCAGTCTGGTGCCTAAGATTCTTATTTCAATTTTAACTGTAATTCCGTTGTGGACATAATTTTTTTTAACTGTGTTTAAAGCCTGTTCTTACTACAAACTGCACATAAGTGATGTACACTGATGATTAATGAAATGAAAGCTCCATAAGCACAATGTTAAAGTAAACCCGTTAATAATGAACTTTGCTTTAATGAAAAGTCCACTTTTAAGGGACATGCTGAATATTAAGGCAGTATATCTTGGCCTTCGCAAGGATATATTGATTTGTTGTATGTGCCGCTAAGAGTTTATCCAATGATTGATTCAGTAAAAATGCAGGAATTAGTAGACGATTGGCATTCTTTAGAAGCAAAAGGCATGGCGTCACTTTCAGTGTGTTGTATTGAGTTACAGCTTGTGTGTTCCAGTAGTAATTAAAGAGTATACAATGGATGCTAAGTGAAAGAAGTTAACTCTTCAAGAAAAGTTGACCATTACTATGGGTGTGGAAGTAAATCCACAAATTTTGATGTTGGACATGGCAAACAAATACAAAATAGCTCGTAATTCATTGTTGACAAATTAGAAAATATATTAATGAAGTCGTTCGAGGGAAAAAAAGTGAAAACATTCTGCTTGATGGAAGTATTTTACAGATAAAACCGTTGAAAATCACAACGATAGGCTTGAAGAATTTCAATGCATCAAATGTATGGTTTGATTGCTTTAAAAAGCAACATAACTTTTCCTTCAAAACTATGTGCAGTGAAAGTGGCAGTGTAAATAAAGAAACTGTTGAATTTTGGAAAAATGAAACATTGCATCATCTTCTTGAGGGCTATGACCCTAAAGATGTTTTTAATGCAGATAAAACGGGTGTATTTTTATATCTGCTCCCAAATAAAACATACACAGTTTGAGGGGAAAAGTGCTATGGGGGCACAGCAAGGAATGATTTGCTGCTCTGTTATGCACCAACAGTGATGGCAGTGAAAAACCTTCTCCTTTAATTATTAGGAAATTCAAAACTCCAAGGTGCTTCAAAAACATCCATATGCTCCGTGCAAGTATGACTTGAGTGCCTGGATGACTTCAGAGATTTTTAAGATCTTTAAGATGCCAGAATGGGATCATTGGGAAAAAAGATACTACTGTTCATAGACAAATGTCCTGCTCATCCTTCTGATGTATATTTTCTGCGTAACATAAAAGTAGTTTTCTTTCCACCTAACTGTACCAGCTGTCTGCAGCCTCTAGATGCTGGTATAATTTCCTCAGCAAAGGTGAAGTTCTGTAAAGCAGTTGTGCAGAAAGCTCTCTCTTTCCTTGGAAGAGATGGGAAATGAAACTCAATTAATTAAAGGCCATGCACATGTTTGTAGGTGCATGGCAACTGGTCACTCCAGAAGCTGTTTTCATCATTTGAGGTTCAGTTCTACAGCCAATGTTTTGAAGATGACATTGATATCAAGGAAGATTGGAAGATGATACCAAGGGAAGATGATGGAGTAACATTTGAAGAATATGCAACTTGTGACCTCAGCATTACAGATGGATATTACAGAGCTTGTAACCAGAGAGAAAGCACCAAAATACAAATATTAAAACTAAAAAAATGAATCGATTTAAAGTTACATCTCCCATTACAGAAGAACAAGAAGGTGAAGAGCCACTTTTGCAGTGACAGTGGAGGAGTTGGATGTGGTCAGACGATATTTCTTTAAAACTAATATGTATACAGTGTTATAATCTGTTATAATATGAGGTAATTCAATAGCAAGTGGTTTTGTTGTGCAAATGAAAGACAAACATCTCAGAGCATTTATACAATTGGTTGAGAGAAATGATCCATATTCATGTGTCCGTCTATTCCTTCTCGTTTCGTACTGATCATTATTCTTTCTTATAATATACCTACCATAAATTTCCCATAAACTTCCTTCTAAGGGCAGCCCCTGTTTAAAGAACAAATATGAAATCCCCTGAAAGTTGTTAAAAGGGGTTCTACTGTAATATATTTGTGTTTGCTTCACTGTTAATAACTTCATTTATACATATTCTTAACTGTTCATCAACTTTATCAACACTCGCTAACTTATTAGAAGTGGTTAAAAACAATGAAAATTTATCAACATCGTTTGTCTTGTTCATTAACATTGTTTATCAACTTTAGTGTGGACTACCCATTATTCTAAGAACTGACACCCAATCAAAAATAACATTACAGCAATCACAATTAAAAGTAGTCCATAATATTCAAAATTTTCTTATTTGCAGAAACATTACTGGCAGGGTGATTTAACATGCTTTTTTGTATGTGGAGCTTCAGTGACTTTGCTGAACTATAGTCTCCAACAGGTGTCTGGCTTAAATGCCTTAACTTGCTTACGTTACGAACACTTTAAGGATGACCTATTATAATGAAATTTAATTAGTTTATTCTGAATTGTGCTCACATGTGGTGGTGGTGGGTAGCCATAGTTCATGCCCTTAGGAAGAGTATGATAACTCTGGGAAAGAGAAGGCTCTCGCATTAGCGTGTGGTATAGATTCAATGCCTCCACCAGATCTGAGCTAAGTTGTGTCAACTGTGCATGTTTGCGGTCCACTCTTTCCAGTTCTTGATCTATCAGTGGTCCCATTGCATTTACTTGTTCTGCAATAAATCCAATGCAAAACAGTACTTTATCAGCTTAACTTTTATTGTATCCTAATACAATTTATAAATACATAGAAAACACCATCTAAATGTATGCTGGCATCTCCAGCCTTAAGATACAAGTAGTACAACAGCACCTGGTTTTATTTATAAACTTTACTGTCTTGAGTCAATATGCAAGATGGAGAAAAATTATCCAAAGTTGATTCTGTTATGCCTATAATACTACTCCCCATTTGCTTTCTGTTTACATTTTTAAATGAATTAAGTGAAGGAAATACTGGCCAATGTTAATTAAGAATTCCAAAATGATATCTAGATGGTCTGAAGTTTTTACTGTATATTGTGATATTTTGTTGGAAGACTGGTTCCTTTACATACATGGTCTTAAAGCATTAATTCCTTAATCAACTATTTTTATTGGTAGAATATTAAAATTTCATATGTAGCATTTTTTTAAGCTTATCAGAGTAATTTTTTAATTTAATTGTATACAAACATGGCCATTTTTGATAAATTTAGTATGTCAACTTAAATAAAATCCGCAGAATACCAGTTATTGATTCAATTCTAGTCAAGACTAGTAGGAATGCAATGGACAGATGTCCCCTAAGCAACATATACTCACAACAAGCGTGAAATGACTTAAGTCCAAAATACAATTGTTTAGAAATGACAAACAGAAAGGAAAAATTCTGACTTTTGTAATTCAGACAACTTTCCCTCACACCCTTTTACAAACTATTCTTACAAAAGCTTATTCGTGTATCTGCTTCTTCTTAATTGTCCTGTTTTAAACAAGTGGAGCAAAAGCGTTCTTAGTTGACAGTTTTTGAAGTGTTAAGGATTTTGCTTTCTCTTCCTGTTCTGGTTACCATTCTTGAGTTACTGCAGAATAATCATAGAAATTGTTAATTTCCAAGAATCAAATTGAAGGTTTAGTATTCCTGCTTCCCCATTCCCCATTCTCAAATTATTGTGCTTGAGGTACTTCCTTTCAACTCCATTCACATTCTGTTTCTCATTTACACTCCTGTTCCCAGTCAATTATGCATTAGGTTTAAGACTACACTTATATAGCTGCCTTCACACTGAATCTACTAGATTTCAGAAAACTGTTTCATAAATTTTAATGTTCAAGTTCATCACACTGAATCTGAGCATAGAAGTAGTGTTTTTATGTGGATTTAAATATCACAGGTAACAAATATCTGTTATTTCAACTTATTACTCTGATACCATCCCACCCCTCATGTTATTTTTGTATATAACTAATTCTGTCTTACATTTATCTTTATTTTGTTACTTAAGTCCAAGTGTTGGTATATTGTACCTGTGCAATTAGTTTAATAACTGTGTTATTTAATTCATTTATGTAATTTCATGCTTTGATTTTCAATTTGTTCTGGATGTGTACAATTTATGCAATAATACATGCTAATAATAGATACTTATTGGCTCTTGATTGCATTGGTGGTAGCCATTTTGGAATGTAGCCAATCAAGAAGTGTGTGTCCCCTCTTGACTTTACCCATTGCATCAGGATGCCACTTACTTGGCTTGCAATCTTCACTATGGAAGCATGTACCTAAGCTTTGCTAAAAATGATGCTATGTGTAAATCCTTGTTTAGGCACATACAAAACTGAGCATTAATTGTTACAAATATAATATTGGAAAAATAAGATGTCATTGAGTATATTGTGCCCAAGGTATATTTGATTTGTGCAGAATAGCTAGAAAGAATAATCTGAAACTGCATAACAAACACAAGTTTTGTGATTGTAGTTAGAAGTTTCCTGCCAACATAACCACAAGCAATTACCAAGCCTGCAAACCCAGTGGAGTTCTCAGTAAGAGGAAAGGAGTTTACAGTTCGGAAGTGTCACCAAGCCTCAAGCAATGCCATCACATTGCTAGGCGTTACCTTTGCTTAAACAGGAAACGTACCCATTTACCAGTAAGGAAACCTTTACACATTAATCTGTCAACTGTCCCACTTTAAGATCTCAAACTCCATCACTGAGAGGACTTTGCCCTAGAGGTAACAAGAGGGTAGCACCCTAAGCAGATTGACTTTCAAGGTTGAGCAACTAGATGCTGCTCTGAGAGGTGACTGAGAATTCAGACTCGTCAAGAGTGAGTTGTCGGGGGAATTCTCTCCATCATTAAACACACATCCTATAAAGTAGGCACCCAAAAGTAAACCACCACAACTGCTGTTATAACAACCTCACCAATGTATCCCACCACAACATTCAAGGGTTTGCAAATATTATGAGAAAAACTAAATACTTAGTTGAATTATAACTAGGAGTATCTGCCTCTGTGGTGTAGGGGTAGCGTGTGTGCCTCATATTCAAGAGGTCCCAAATTCGAATCTCAGGGCGAGCTACTTGGATAAGGTTTTTCTGGGTTTTTCTCTTATCCCGAAAGATGAATGTAGTACTTCTAAGCTCTATGGACCCTGAGCTCATTTGAGCATCACTTCACCTATTTCGTCGTCAGATATTAGCTAACCCGTTAAAGAAAGTTAGACTAAAATCAAACAAAAAGGAGACACCCACTAATGATGTCTCTTGCTGTTGTAGGCAAAATTATCTGGACAACATAATTCCAGCAGACCACAGCTCTCAGGCTGGAAGGTACCTTACTCCTAGTTATAACTCTGACTGGCATAGAAGTTTAAGCCTACATATTACTCGATTAAATATTATTTTAACACATTTTTTATCAATATATAGATAGCACTAACTTTTTACCTTGCAATGTCAGTTTTGTATTAATGACTCTGTTCTTTCACAAATGCAATGTGTATGGAAAGGTTGATAGGAGAATAAGATTTGGAAGACTGGGTTATTACCAAGATTCAAATTGCAGATACCAATGTTCTCATCAAAGTAGCTGCTACTGCCACCTTACTAAACCAAACTGCAAATCTCATTTGATTTTACACACTTCTAGAGACCTTTCAAATACTGAAAGAGAGAACTTTTAACTACTATGCATATTTTTACTCCTGGACTTTAGTTTTAACCCCTAAAATTTAGGGTTAATTTTGTTAAATTCTTTAATCAACCTGTGTGCAAGGTAAAGTTCTATTAGCATGGAGAGTTGAAGGCCTAAATTTTTTAAATCTAGTTTGTGAAAGTTTGCTTTTGATTTAAAAAGGTGCCAAATAATATTTTTATATTATATTTTTGCCATAATGTAAGCATGATACAGTAAAACCCCTTTTTTACGTCCCCTGTCATTTATGTCATTTATCCTATATCAGCAATATATAACATTTCTGCCATTTACAACTTTTGGACGGTTGTATTTCCCACCTTTTATGCATTTTTCATGTTGGCAGCATTGATTTTCGCTGAATTGCTTTCACTTAGCTCCATTTTCTGCTAAGTTGCCAGTGCTCAGATGCGGCATCAGTTGCTATTTTATGATAGTTCGCATGGTATTTATGGGAAAGCCTGCGATTTACTGTATTGTATCGTAATTATTTGTATGCACAGCGTATAGTTGCGATTTGCAGCAACACCAGTGTTTTTGTGTTGCGGTATCATAGAGGTGAAGAAAGCTAACAGAAAATGTATTTCTTTGCAAGAGAAATCTGAAGTTCCGAGTTATGTTGATTCACAAGACTACATCACCATTGATGCCGATGTAATAACATCAGTGGTGCCAACATTAGAAGACACTGTTTCCAGCCACCTTGAAGAAGAAGAAGACTGACTGACCAGAAACCCAAAATACACACCAGCAAAGAAGCCATGGATGCATTAGCAGTTTTGAGGCAGTACATTGCGAGTGCCTCCGGAGAGGATGGGGCATTTGATGCTCCATATGCTGTGGAGAGGCAGTTGGAACAAATGCATAAGAAACAAAAACAATTACCAATTTCAGACTTTTTCAAATAGATAATGTTAGTGTATATAGGTACGTATTTATTTTCATGTTCTTAAATATTGCAATATATAGCATTACTTGAAAAGCGTAAAAAGGAGGTTATACTGTATATGCAAATATTGTTAAAGAGCAAATTGTATTACTTGTCTACTATGCAGGACAGTCCCTTTCTACACTTGGACATTCTAATACAACAAATAAACAAATTGTAAAAAAGTTCGAAGACTGGAATAATATTTTGAATAAAAGCTATCTTGGGTTTTCAGTACTTTCTCTTGTAGAAGAGGTTCAGTGCTAAAAAGCTTAAGAACCACTATTATAAGTTGTTTAACATGCTGCAGGCTGCAATCTAATATAATGTAAATGATCAACTCATTTGTTTTGTATGTATAGTAGCTCCACTAGCACCCTCCCATTTCCCTAGTTCCCCCCAGAAAATACCTGCACAGAACATACCATTAAACAGCAGAATTCAAGACTTTATTAACAACATAAGGTTTCTTTCGAATACTTTAGTAAATCTTTATGTAATTTGCCATTTTTTTTCACCCAAGACTTCCTGTAACTGCTAAAAGTATAAAACAAAAGCTACATCTTCTAAAAGATTGGAACATACTTAATACAAAGAGAGATGACTTACCTTCTAAATTTAGCATTTCCTCCGTGTCTGAGTGTTCTCCTGTTGTATCAGCATCATGCAGCAGGTCTAGTAACCTAAAAAAGGGCATCAAAACTTATTTAGTAAAAATGCCCTTTTCCATTTCCTTCAGATAACATTCAAATATTTATTAGAAGTATTACTTGAAGTACCAACTTGCATATAAATAAACAAGAAGCATTGTACACAGTCACTGCAAAACTGAATATAGGGCAAATGTTCCCAGAAAGTAGTCTTAATAAATAGAAGTGGAGAAAAAGTATTTAAAACAGTCGTCACCTTGTTCCAACCTAGTTACCAACTTGTAGTTTAGAATCAAAGTTATGGTAATTTGTTTACAAAGAAAGCTTACCTGTCAATCTTTTCTTCATTTATTTCTACTTCCTGTGGTTCTTCTTCAGCCTTCACCTGGACTGCTTCATTAAAATGTACTGACTTTTTTGGCTGTTCTATTTCTGTTAAATGAATATCAAGGTTAGTTTAGATTGCAACATATGTAATATTAAATGAGGTCTTTTCAAGAACATTATTGTTTACATTGTGTTGTTGACATTAATTAAAATTCATGTAAATTTTGATCCAAGAACTGCTAAATATATAACTGGAAAAAATAATGATCTTTCTTTATTAAACACTTTTTCTGGCATTAATGCTAGACTGAATAGTGATAAAAAAAAAAAAAAAAAAAATTATGATGTGATACATTCACATGAATTTTTTTCTACCTCTATCGTTTATTAGTGGGCATACAATCTTATCTTACTAAAATTTATTTTTATGTCTACTTTGTTTTAATCAAAATTTTTTTTTCAGAAATAGCTACATTACACATTTTATAATACATACAAAGGGAATGCTGATAGTCAAATGTTTCAGAACTGGATGCCATACGCTAGCCTTAAAATTCCATACTGTTTCAATGGAATCAAAACAACCGACTGTTGACAGGACTTTAAAAGAATGCACAAAACAATTTGAACCATTAATAACAGATATCTCAGAAATGGTGGATGCCACAAAAACTGAAATAAATTGTGTGCTTTAAAGAGACATATATTTCTTGTGTAGTATGTTTTCACTATCGCTTAACATTTACCAGTTATACAAGATTATACAAAATTCCTTCTGAATGAAGAGGACTTCAAAGGCTATTCCCAGAAAATTTAAGATACTATGTTGTCATGTAAATATCTTTAATATATGACATTTTAATCGAAATCATTAGACCATTTTCTAGAAAATCAAAAATTTTGAAAAATATTCTATGTAACGGGGAGTTTGGGGTAAGAGATTTTCTTGAAAATCTTCATGTTGCATCTTTGAAAGATACTGAACTTAAATACCAACTTTGGTATTGATCCGACTTTTCATTTTTCAGTTATGCGCACGCGCACACGCACACAGACAGACACAGACATGTGGACCTTTTTCTAAAAATGTTTTTATATTCAGGGGTCTCAAAACATGCATTTCTGGTGAAATCTCAGTATCAAATTTTTGGATGGAGTGCAATACCCTCTCTACCTGTACATAGTAGAGAAAGTAAAAAATAGCTAGTGACATGGATAGCAATGAAATTGAATCCAACTGCATGCTTCCCTTTCCCTTATTTGAAGTCTGGAGTGAAATCAGTGATATCTAGTTTCTGACTTCATAGGGATTTAAAGCTGACTTCTCAAACAACTAGAGATACAATACACAGAGTCTTTCTTTTAAGGAAATTTAATGTTTTATGTAGTGATAAAATTCAAGTATATATTTGCTTATAAGGTAATATAAAATTACTCTAGCCCTTTTTACTTAGTTACGGAAAACTTTTGGAACAACCATTATGACAAAGAAAACTGGAAACACAAGCTTAATTCATGAAATTAACTGTATTGGAGAGAGTCTGTTTTCAGAAACGAGAATCAATGATCTTTTATTTCTCTCCATCAGATACTCTTTCTTCAGATTCATCCAGGACAGGAAATGCTGCCAACAGAAGCCAGTATGTTGAAGCAATCAGTCTCTATCTAAGGATGACACTAGTTTGAGTAAATTGCTATAATCCTGCTGGCCTTAGAAAGGAATCTGATGTAAACAAAAACAGTGCATGAAATACTTGTCTGCAAATTGTATTCCTTCTCCCTGAGTGGAGCATGCGCACTATCTGAAGACATGTACTTCTGACCTGAACCACCTGGCCAGCATAAATGCACATCAAGCTGTTTTTATTTCTGAACAATCGCATTGTCTCTTTTCATTAACACTCCTACTTCGTTTGACAACAGACAATTATTTTACATTTGTTGTGCTGTAACCTATGACCAAAACATACTTTGAAATAATTTGGTATTGGTGCATTGTAATATTGAAGAACAACGTACTTTTAATTAACACATTTCCTGCAGATCCAGTAAGAGTTATACAGTATTTAAAATATTGAAATAGTAATATAAACAGTATGGAATGATAGAACTGGAATAATGATAAGATTTGAAATGTAGCTTATTAATCAGAATATGAAAGTGGTCATTCCCATCCATTTCTTCCTCCTCCTCCTCATCACATTTCGAGTCAAGCACAGTTTTTTCGCGTTTCCTTTTCTTTGAAGATAACAGTTTTCCAGTTTTGTGCTTTTCCACGTGAATGGAGTTGACAGTTTTTACAGAAACACCAGTAAACTTGGACTTTTAAATTAATAATGTCTTTAATGGCTAAATCCGGATACTTCTCACCAAACTTTAAGAACACGTTCAATACAGTAGTTTTTTTGCCACTTTTCAAAATTTTCCCTTTGGGATGTTTTAAATATACATTTTGATTACTCATAATATTATTAACCTTCACCACCGTTAATCACACTGTAATAAATCATTTGAAAACAAACGAGCGCCACTAAATGCAACAAGGTTGACCAACTGTATTTTAGTAATAGAAAATGGTGCATATGCGTATCTCCATCCATTAAGTTTTATTAATTACATACATGTAAATTACAAGGACAAACTTATTTCTACCATATTTTACTGCATGTTCTTATTGCCTAACTGCAATAAAAATGACTAATTTTGATTTGGAGTGATAAAAAGCATTTAGTGTACTTACTTAGTTGTTCCGGTTCCACTGATAGATCTGCTGTAACAAAGTTTGCTGGGAACAAGCCTTCTCCATGGTAGTTGTAACCCTTCCACCAATTGGGATCCGAGTCATCCAGCACGTGTACTGTAACATTCCCAATTCATCTTATGCCAATAAAAATAAAACATTAATAAAGGAAACACATCTCAAGGCCTTTAAATGGATAATAATTTTCATCTGCACTTTTGTAAAACTATTTAATTTTAAGTATAAGTTTGATTTGTCCTTTCCAACAATAATAATAAAAAAAAATGAACTTTTAATTTATGCTATTAACAAAAGGAAAAAGGCTTTCATTGGAGGAATCAGAAATAATAATGGCTCTATGTTTATAGTCGGCACCAATTAAGAAAAGAACTGACAGTTACTAACCACGTGGCAGAAAGCTTTAAATGAATGGGAGGGGATGGATACGTCATAGCGGTTGTCATAGCAATGATTAGGAGGACCAATTATAACTAAGAAGTTTCCATAGCAACGATAGATGCAAAAACCTTGTTGCCGATATTGTAACATGTAATTAGCACGACGTGCCTGACAAGCAACCGTTGCATAACATGAATTGCATGTCTTATCTTCTATAAACAATGCTTCCTTTAGCCACAGCTTGCAATGTATTTGCATCAGTTTAGAGATTGCCTGTGTACTGACAAGTTATTTTACATATCCTATTTGTAAGGTTATTTGCTTTGTGTTTATGTGTGTTTGAGTCCATGTATATGTGCGCATGTTGTGAGCATTGATGCGGTATTTACTTACAAATGTTTGTTTACATCAGTGTTGAAGCCATCTTGTGACGTCATTCATTTGTTCGGTTCCTAGCTCCATCTAGTGTTAGCAATTTGTGGTAGTATTAGTGTTTGAAAGAATTTTAAGTTTTGTTTACTGTCCTCCGGCTAGCTATTATTTCAGTCGAACATATCTCTTGATCAGGGTTGTGTAAACGGAAAGGAATCTTTTATCCAAAAATTACACTGATGAAGAAATTTGTTTTACACATTTATTGTCGAACACGTTAACTATCACATTTATACATTGATCTTAACACTCGCCAAACTGAAACTGTTATAACTACTTCTTACTGATTACTTTTAATTTGCGTACTTCAACTTTTTGTATAATTAACCTTATAATACTTTAGATTTTTGTAACTTGTGAATCTATAGCCGACGTATCTCATACAAATATTTTGACGAACTGAAGACGACGTGTAGTGCACAAAGAATTTTGATGAACTGAGCAACTGAAGGCGACGTGTAATGTATTGAGATTTTCGATGAACTGCGCATGAAGCTACCTCTAACCTACCCTATTTATACTCCTGCATCCAGATACGCCTAAAGATTATAACTGAGCTGCAATTGGCTAATAAAACGCGCCAACATTAGCGTCTATTTTAATATCCAATGAAAATTATGAATACATATGCTTTAGGGAGAAAATATTCCAGAAGGTTCTAAACGGAAAAACGCGCCAACATTACGTAACTTCCTCGTTTCCAATAATGATAAACAGCTCACCCCCCTCTCTGCATTATTGCACTATTATTGACAGTTTCAGTAAGGCCGTATAAACTTATTTCCCAATAATAATTACAATTAATAAACATCTGAAATCAATGTCACATAAAAATGCATATTCATATTACAATCATTATTTACATTTAAGTAATTTGTGATACAAATTACTGCATCATATGCCCCACTAGAAACATAATTATAAATATTTACAACTTGTTTGGAAATTTTATAATTGGGTTTTTAGTCTCCTAAATCTTGGAACACACGCTATCACTTTCACTTAATACTTCACACGTATTTAACACATGACATGTTTTTCCTCTATCTTGCCACTACTTACTGGCTCTGGTTTAATGTGTTTAGACATTAATCTGACATTACAAGGTTTATAGCAAATACTATACCCTGAAGTATTTAATTACTGTTACCAAATTATTTACTTTCTTAAGTTGTTGACAAAAATTTGTGCATTTAAGAATTTTTGTAATTACTATACATATTTACTAAAAATATTCACCCTTTACATAAATATATTTACATCTCTTAAATCTAGGCACTGTTTCACATTTTTCTGTGTGCTACATAAGTATTTGTTTTTTTTTTTTAATTATTTTTACCCCATTTTTGTTGTTTTGTACTTTATTTTCACAATACTCTTGGAATTATATTTACGTACTTTTACTTTAATATCCTATTAAGTTTCAATCTTTACATTCTTAATTTCAAATACTGTTACAGTTACTAAAAAATTTAATTTTTTTTTTTTTAAACTTTTCTCTTTTTTTTTTTTTTGTAATTTATTTCTCTTTTCAAATGACATATAAATAATTAACCCTCTTACATTCCAATACATTTCTCTGCAAGTCATCTTTAACTATCCAGCATTTACTTTATATCTCATTGCTATTTACCCTCCTGGATCAAATTGTGTGTGGCTATACATTACTCGTAGCCGTATCCTAACCTTCAAATTTTTGTTCATGAATAACCTCTTGTATTCATTTGAAATTTCATCACATGATAACATTTGAAAACAATCTAAAGTTTCCTGAACAATACATCTTTTAACAACTTTCATTTTCAATTCTTCTGCTATCCTTTTAACTTGAAAATACTCTGACAACTCTGTACTAAACTGTACTGGACTGGAGTTTTCATTCTGAACATCTTGGTAAAATTTATTTCTTTGCACTACCGTCTCCTTCTGTATTTCTGATATCTCCCCTCTGAAATTAACTTGCGCCTGATTCACATCTACATTCATAACCTCTTTCATCTCTCTTATCTCACTTGAAATGATACTCATTCTACTACCTGACTCGGTACATTCTACATCAACATGTTCACTTTTAGTATTAACCTCACTTTCTTTGTTACCTATTTCCCTGCTCATATCTGACATTTTCTTTGAAACTTCACCTATTTCATTTGCTATCATTTCCTGATTTTCATTTCTCATTCTCATCATACTACTATCTAGCTCCATGAATTTCTTTTCAATCTCTTCCCTATTTTGATCTAATTTATGCTCTAATTTCTCATTACTCTTACCAATTTCTTCTCTTAATTCTTTCTTATTCTGATCTAGTTTTTGTTCTACACTCTTAATAATATCTTCCCTCAATTCCCTATTATTCTTTTCCATATCCTGAGTTAGTTTTTCTAATTTCTCATTATTCTTTTGCATATCTTCCCTGTTTTGATCTATTTTCTTACTAAGATCTTCCCTCATTTCCCTATTATTCTTTTCCATATTCTCATTCAAATTTTTCAGCATTTCCATAATCATACTAGTATCAAGATTAACATTTCCTGCTATTCTATTCTGACTTCCTGCACTAACATTTCCACCCTCAAATCCTAAAAAGTTTGAGCTATTTTCTGTAACCTGTATTGAATTACAGCTAACTGTTACATTATCTCCCTCCATAATTATTTCTTCTGTATTATTAGTAGCCATTGTTTTCTTTATCCTACCACTCCTTAAGTACATTTGAAGGTTACAATTTTGTTTTCTAAAAAAAAAATTACGATACTCTGACCTTTGTGAAGCTGTCTGTTGCTGTTACATTGATGTCCAGCTTCCTGCCCCTCTCCCCTAGATTTGTATGTCGCTTCTGCGTTGTGTTTGATGAATCTGCGTTGTTTTGTTGTCCTGTAGTTTGAATTTCCCTGTTGCCTTGTAATCTCGGAATTACGATGTCCAATCATCCGCATAGTCTGTCGTCCCTATTGTTTCTGGAATCTGCGTCTTGTAGATCATTTCACTGCTGCATTCGTTCCACGTCCTGGTTCCTTTCCTGGTCACTCTGCCCCTTTCCTGGTCATCGTGTTCCTTTCCTGGTCACTCTGCCCCTTTCCTGGTCATCGTGTTCCTTTCCTGGTTACTCTGCCCCACGTTCTGGGTGCCAATTTGTAACGGTATTAATGTTATATTATTTAACATTATTGTAGCCCCACGTTGTGGAGCCAATTTGATGCGGTATTTACTTACAAATGTTTGTTTACATCAGTGTTGAAGCCATCTTGTGACGTCATTCATTTGTTCGGTTCGTAGCTCCATCTAGTGTTAGCAATTTGTGGTAGTATTAGTGTTTGAAAGAATTTTAAGTTTTGTTTACTGTCCTCCGGCTAGCTATTATTTCAGTCGAACATATCTCTTGATCAGGGTTGTGTAAACGGAAAGGAATCTTTTATCCAAAAATTACACTGATGAAGAAATTTGTTTTACACATTTATTGTCGAACACGTTAACTATCACATTTATACATTGATCTTAACACTCGCCAAACTGAAACTGTTATAACTACTTCTTACTGATCACTTTTAATTTGCGTACTTCAACTTTTTGTATAATTAACCTTATAATACTTTAGATTTTTGTAACTTGTGAATCTATAGCCGACGTATCTCATACAAATATTTTGACGAACTGAAGACGACATGTAGTGCACAAAGAATTTTGATGAACTGAGCAACTGAAGGCGACGTGTAATGTATTGAGATTTTCGATGAACTGCGCATGAAGCTACCTCTAACCTACCCTATTTATACTCCTGCATCCAGATACGCCTAAAGATTATAACTGAGCTGCAATTGGCTAATAAAACGCGCCAACATTAGCGTCTATTTTAATATCCAATGAAAATTATGAATACATATGCTTTAGGGAGAAAATATTCCAGAAGGTTCTAAACGGAAAAACGCGCCAACATTACGTAACTTCCTCGTTTCCAATAATGATAAACAGCTCACCCCCCTCTCTGCATTATTGCGCTATTATTGACAGTTTCAGTAAGGCCGTATAAACTTATTTCCCAATAATAATTACAATTAATAAACATCTGAAATCAATGTCACATAAAAATGCATATTCATATTACAATCATTATTTACATTTAAGTAATTTGTGATACAAATTACTGCATCAGCATTTGCAATTGAGTTAACACATTTAATGGATAATTAACAATATCCAAAAATAATGACAAAGACAGTGAGCCAAACAAAACACTGAGCGTACTCGATAACCAAATAAAACTTTATTTGGTAAAGGTATCCCAATTAAAGGACAAACATGGGAAATAATATGCACTGTGAGAGAATCAGCAGTATTTTCCCATTAGAATAAGTATCAATATTTCACAGGTATGTCTCTTTTGTTAACGCAGATCTTTATAGTGATATATTCTTGCATGTTCTATCCTTTGCATGTAGATTCATTATTTTATAATTGCTTCATATACGAATATAAACAATACCCACCCTACAATGCAGGCGCAATCCAATCGCCTTCACACACATAATTCTAATGTGCTCTACATGTTGTTGCGGTAAGCGACAATGTTGCTGTTCTCTCTGCAAAATGTCAATCCCTTTCTTCTTTGGCAGCGAGTATAGAAAATGTTTACACTATCAACGCTGACATTGTCTAACCTGCATTATGTTGGCTGAATAGGAAGAAGGTTAAAAAAATATCATTGGTCAGTTACAAACAAATGATATCCCAATGCACAAAATTTAATTTCCACTTTGTTACTGATATGCACTGCCGTTCTCATTTCCATTTCTGTTCTTGGTTTATTGTGAATTAGCCTTTAAGGAAATTTTAATGAAATTAGAATCATCTGAATCAGAGGAAAATTCTGTATGAAGTATTGTTACTCTGATTGCAAACAAACTGTCTCTGCTAGGTGTTCTTGGTTTAGTGAACAACAATTTGTGAATTTATATTTTCTTTTAAGAAGATAATTGTTGGCTGTTTTTGGTTATCTTGTTTTTCAGTTCTTGGCATTCCATGGATATCAACAATTTTTATCATTTCACTTTTTCAGAATGATAATCTTGGAAAAGGAATTTGTTCTCTCAAATGCGGCTTTATAAGCACCTAAAAGTATTTTATTCTGATTATTGTAAGGTGTTTGATTGACCAATTAAATAGCTAAGTGTTTGGAGAAAAACTGTGGAGGAAGTGGATGTGAAAAATGTAACAACATTTTTTTTAAAACTTTTCTTTTTAGGAGATTAAATGATGACATTTAACAACTGGGAAGAATTTGAATTGATTAGTTATCATTATGCACCACCTACACTAATAATTAGGAACATGTTTTGGAGATCAGTCATTTCCATTTTCAACCTATGTTCGAATGCCGATTTGTTGTTGATGCAGGTGAGTTTAGCCCTCTTGTGGTAGTTCAAGGAATTAACTTAAAAAATCTTTTGTGGAATTTCAAAATTGAAAACTCTGTCTTTGCTTTTCCAAATGCAGATATGCACTCAAGTGGTAGTTTGTGCCTATAACATCAATGTTCTTTTCAGCCTTTATATGGATTTAATATGAAAAAGACATCCTAATCATGGGGAAACTTTGGTTAACCTTGGTAACACAATGTGTTGCAGGATATTGAATATCTACACTAATTAACATTTAATAAAACTTATGAAGTGCAACACATTAACATTTTGCATGCTGGCCAAATTGACTTAATATGTCAATCGAAAGTGTTGCACTTGACACCTTTAACATGTTGGGTGTTTTCAATTTTCAATGGAAAACTTGTAAGTCAATTCAGCCCTCATATGTGATCAGGCAAGCTTTGGAAATTTCCGGACTGTAACCATGGCAATAATGTAGTTCTGAATCCTGCATGCTATAGTTCCGTTGTTCATTCGTACTGTTCTGTGCTCATATCTTTGATTTGGCTTGCACTATGTGGCATTATGGAATGGACTAAAGAAAAGACACTTTCATTAAGCAATGATATTATATTCAGGCCATCATTGTGGGACTTTTCTGCAAAGAGAACCGGGGAAAAGATAAAGGGGAGGGACAATTACACAGAACTATGTGCAATTTATTGCTGTTCCAGAGGCAATATAAAAAAAAAAAGATAGCCTAACTCTGCTCACAATACAATAGAGAACTACAAAAATGCAAAAAAAGTCTCAAGTCTGGCAGCTGGAATGGCTGTTCTCAAATGTATGTCCTGTTTTGATTATAGGTTCTATCTTGCTCAAAATTTACTTTCATGAATTCTCAAGAAATTATTGTAGCCAAACCTGACCTCAATTTTAAGCTCATTCAAAATATTTTCACTCCTGTGCCAATTAACCATGTTGGGTCTCATCCTCATTTTTGTTCTTCTCTTTTTCATTACATACCAAGCACAGACACAAACAGCAATAGTCAAATCCTCATTTGGAGCCCATTTTGCATTTAGTTGAGAGATTTTGTTGTTCCAAGAAGTCAACTGGTGGGAATGGAATGTTAAAAGTTCACAGTTAAAACACGTTGAATGAAATGTTTGTTAATTGCTGAATGTTAACTATTGATATTTGAATGGTATGGACTCACCTTAAGAGTTGCATTCCTATGTAAAAATACTTTAAAAATCTGATGTCACATAAGCATGACTTTCTTTACGCCCTATTGTTTGTTGGTGGGTATGTAAACCATTCTTATGAAAGCTTATTTTTCTATCTATTTATTATAGTCAAGATAAAACCTTTGCAGAAATAGCTACATTACACATTTTAGTATAGATACAAAGGAAATAGTGTTAGTCAAATGTTAAGAACTGGATGCTATAGCTGACCTTAAAATTATATAGTGTTTCCATTCAATCATGGGAAACACTGAAAAGAATGACACAAAGTATTGAACAATTTGAACAATTAATAACGGATATGTGGAAAATGGCTCATGCCACAAAAAAAGTTATTTGAAGTAAATTGTATGTTTTAAAGAGATCTACATTTTTGTCTGTCACTTAATGTTTACTAGTAACACAAGATTACACAAAATTCCTATCGAATGAAGAGGAATACGCAGGCTATTCCCATAAAATTCAAGATATACATACATTTTATTTGTCATGTAAATATCTTTAATATATGGTGTTTTAATAAAAATCGTTAAGGCATTTTTGAGAAATAAATTTTGAAAAATGTTCCATGTAAAGGGTATTTGGAGGTGGGTTGACGTTCTTGAAAATCTTTGTGAAGGATCTTTGGAAGATACTGAACTTAACTATTAAGTTTTGTATTTATCCTACTTTTCCTTGAGTTATGCTGTTCATAGACACAGACAAAAAACTTTTTCTAAATTTTTGTTTTGTTTCAGGGGGCCTCAAAACATGTAATTCCAGTGAAATCATGACATCAAATTTTTGGGCGGAATGCAATAACTTCTTTACCTACTGTGTTTATGGTAGAGAAAGTAAAAATCACTTAATTTAATAATTTTGTGATGTATTTCAGATGCTTAAAACATAACTTCAGTTCTGACATGTCATCTACTAATAGCACACACAGGACCTACCATTGGTATATTGCAATATTAGAGAGATTCTAATGCAGCTTACAGTGTGTACAAACATGAATATTTTCAGGTGTGGCTGTACACACCAGCTTGCATTTACTTCAACAGCCATTACTTACTTGTAGGTAGAGGAACATTTCGCCATTACTTTCTATGGAAGGTGCTTCTTTCGAAAATAAAATAGGAACATCAGTTTTCTTCAATTTCATAGGATTTTTGGTAAAGAAGAAAATTCAAGTCAGTTTTATGGAAATGTTTTTAACTTACATCTATTATGAATGCGTAAACAATTCCGCCAAATTTTTTCTGCCATGCTTTGAATGCTGGCAGTAAGTATTTCTATTTGGAAATATGTGAAGATACACCCCTTCTCCACCTTTTGACTTAAATGTTCCTTTGGACAACGAAAAATTACCATGCTAAGTGATTCCTTTAGTTTACTGTGGCTTAAAAATGTTAGCTAAGGAATTCAAAGAAACCACATCAGTTACAACTGTGCAAAATTCATTCATGTTTACAACAGTTCTAAAGCACTACAACTGCAAGTTTAGTGACACTGATGTTACAAATATCTGCTTGGAGTCAATAACTTGAGAACCAGCCTTGCATTGACAGGCATTACGTGGAGGGAAAAAAAAGTGAAGTTCTGCTTATACTGAAAAATCTGTTTGATTACATGCAACATAACTTTAAAAACAGGACTTTAAGGGACAGATTAAGAAGAGTAATGCTATCTCATTCTGAATGTTCTTTCAGTTTGAATAAAAAAATATCACTATGTTTATGTGCATGAAATAAGCAGCTACATATATTAACAAGGGTCCAAAAGAAAGAAAAAATACACATTAATGCTTAATAGATATTAACCGAATGCCCACTTTAGCTCCTACACATTTTTATTGTGATATTAAATGCTATTCTGAAGATACTTGCTTGTGAAAAAAGAAGTAGTAGTATTCATAACAAAGACAATACATATCAGTTATGAATTACTTACTAATTTCTCCAGCATTAAATGTGAGCTCATTATCTTCCGCTGCTTCAAAATCATAGAGAGCTCGAACCTTTCTTGCCTCAGAAGACCCAGATGGACCTGCTAGATTTGCAGATGGATACAGACTTCCTTGAGTTTTTGGAGAATGCTGCGTTTCCTTTAAGGATAGTTCAATGGCTGAAAAAAGTACATTGGTTCTTAATAACTGTGCAAGTTTATGATCACATATATTATAGTTATGTATCATAAGTTTGGTCAATAGATAAGCACTCACTGATTGTAAGAATTGTTGTTTTGTAAGAACTGTTGCAGTTATGGCTTGGTGAAGAACAAGAGCTAGATCCAAGCCATAACTTAAGTTTGTAGCTTGGCACAAACAAATAAATAGTTAAGTTTAGAACAAAAGGTGGATACTACACAGTTGCAGATAAACATGGACTGTATATTTATTTACACAGAAGGTCCCAATGGGCATATTGGTCTAGATAGGCACTGCCCTTCACTAGTCAGGCGTTAAGTAAAATACAGAGAATAAACACAAACAAAAAGCATATGAAGTGGCAATTTCATAACAATTCAAAGGGGAGGGGGAAGCAATACAGAAAAAATAATACTGAAAATATGGTTTTGGTATTAATTATTACATGCTTAAAGACAACAATGCCATACATTTTACATCATACTTAGTAAATGCTTCATTTTTTTTTAACTATGTATGGAACAAATTTTTGAAGAGAGGACTTAAAAGAAAAGTTCCAGATTAAAAGCACAAAAACTAAGTTAAAGTAAAATTGCAAACATTGAGAACATTTTGTTGGATCAGCATTGGCAAATCAAGACCAAGCACATATGTAAAACTAGAACAAATTTTAATCTTACAATTTACAGAACTGGTACTCAGGTACAGTGTCAAGATACTATATGAGTGTAATTTAAATCATAGCCATCTAAAGTCTTTAATGCTATGGGAATCTTAGCAATTAACATTACCATTCATTATCCTTCTCACATGATGGCCTGGTATGTAACTTTCCTCTCACACCTGTTTAATCTGTTATCACAATGATAACATATCTCCCTCAGTTTGGGAAACCTTCATATTTTACAACTAAATGTGTTTTTCAGGCTTTATCATATGACACTTATTAGTCATGATTAGTGTTACAATTTTTTCAATTTTACAAATGCCTTGAACAAGAACATATATAGAGGTGCCAGCCTTTTACTTTTCTGCAATCAATAAATTATATGTTGTGAAAGATTTCCCTGTCCCTTAACATACTACTAAATTGTAAGACAAAGTAATTCCCACCTAGAGATCAAACTTGCAATCTGAATTCACAACATTCATCCCTAGCATTCCCTGTGTTAAAATGAAAAGGAATTTACACAATGCAATGTTGCCATTTCTAGACCAAAATTGATAAGGAAGGTAGACATGGTCAAATTTGGAATTTACAGAAAGGCCAAAGGCAATTGTTTTTATCCCAACCAATGCAAACATGTCATAATTAACATTTTAACACAAAGACTGGTGAATGTGTTTTTAAACAGCATGGAACACAATAGGGAATGCAATTAAATCATTATAACAGCAAAGATTTGGTGAGCAAAGGGATCAGTAACACTCAATAAATAAAAACTCTTTAAAGGAATTACCACTTTCAGTACAGAGAAACAAACCATGATATACAAAAAATTCACATATTATCCAAGAGCTACACAGGAATTTGAGGAACTGTCATACACAATATAAAGTTGTCCAACCCTCCTCCCCAAAAAAGCAGATTCTCTCTAGGAAGCTTGATAAACTTAAACAAAACAGACAATCCTACACAGGAGAAAAGCTTAAATATACGCTTAGAAACACTTAAGCATAAACAAATTGACAAATAAGTTGCTCAGTTTTGGAAAATGAACAACATAAACGGGGAAATTAAACTTTTAAAAGCACCAAGGAATGTTCAAGAGTTAGGCATAAGGGAGAAGATTTTCATATAGTAGCATAAGATTTGGTAATGAATTTTGAAATTCCTGAAGGAGTGAACTCACAACAAAAATGCTGCCATGGGAACTGTGTCCCACCACAAGAAATCTAGATGTCTGAACCAGATGTCAACAACTATTAATGCAGGCAAGAGCCTGCAAAACATATCCTGCATAAAAGTGTGGTGAGAGAAACCATATGAGTGTTCAATTGACTCCATCTTCAATTAACCTCCTTTATTGTTGCAATTCTTAAAATCATCCTGAAAAACACCATTATCAAGTTATTAATTATAGAAATCATGTCAATTCCATTCCCATGTGGCTACAAAGCGAATGGAAGGCGTTAAAGCCTGACCACAAATGCATCTGTAAACAATTAGTAGGGTCTTCCCACTCCTTAACCATAGCTGGTAGTCTTTGTCACCCTATGCCATCAAAGTCAAGCATTGTTGCAATGTCATTTCTGTTTCTTCATGATTTCAGTGTGTTTCAGCAGCTGTGAACTGAATTTCTGTCTTATAGTTCAACTTATACATCTGTAGCTCCATGGACGTTATATCGTTTTTTACTTAGTGTAGTTTTGTAACTTTAGTAATGTGTAATAGTTATTAGCATTTATTACTTGCATAGTTTAATTAAGATAGGGAGGCCTTGGGAAATGAACCAAGTTGCTGTCAAAATCTTAGCAACATAAAACCTCTAATTAAGCACATGGAAATTGCTTTAAGTAAATAGAAGCTGTGATACTAGCTAATAAATCTTATATACCTTATACAACAATACAATTGCTTCTTTGTTTTTATTTAATCATTTGACCGTATTCAAGGTTTGCCTAATGACGCAAAATACTTAAAATATCAATTACATAAAAATAATATGGTAATGGAAAGCAAACATCATAGTGAAATAACAGAAATAATAATAATAATAATAACAACAACAACAACAACAGCTTTATATTACTCAGAACAATGCTGTGAAGCAAGTTTGTTCCATTTCAAAACTATGAACACCGCTGCTATCTCCCAAGAGTGACAAAAATTCCTTTTATCTTACTTTTGACATATTTACTGCTTTTTTTAACATCTTCTGGAACTTGATTTTACCGCATTCTCTGGTTGCCAGACAAACAAAATAAAGAATGTTTTCACGATAGCTCTGCGCACAAACTATTACAGTAAGTAAAACTACAAACATGTAAACTTGTATTTATAACGACTATCAGGATAAATTCATATTAATGTATTTTAATACTTTTAAATATTTAATAATAATCATCCAACACTGTATACTTCATTCACAACACATTTCTAAGTTTCCCTTGGATATGTTAATATGCATTTCCACTCTTGTAGTGTAATACATTAGTTTTTAACTCTTCCTCTGTTGTGTTCTAATGCATTTGTAACATATGTAATTATTATGCAATATAGTTACTTGCTTCAGTTGTATATAAAGTAAGCAAGACAAACTGCATGATTGCATTTCATACATGTGGAAATCAGCTGCAAGGTTTCGCTTTCAAATGCTATTTTAAACTGTGGCAACCATGCACATCTAGGGCTTTACTGCACATGCCTTCAAGCCTTCAAGATATTTATAGAGGGTGTTTAGGGGAGGTAGGAAACAAGTGTTTGGCTACCGGCAGACACCTGGGGATGTTCAGAATGTGACCAAGTTTACGTGGTAAAACTAATTTTAATTTGGAAAGCAGCATAAGGCAGCATTTTAGAAATATTAAATACAAACAAACTGATATATCAGTTGTAGCAGATCATTTTTGGTCATTTAATAATGAAATAAAACCATAAGTTAAATTATTAAAGCATTTACATGGACATATAGATTTAATGATTTGGGAGAACGTATTTACTTTAATTAGAGATCACATAATGATTTTGAAATACTGCCAACTGGTTCTGTCAACATGCTTTACTTCCAGTAAATGGCACTACCAACAAATAATTCATTACTTAGCGGTTGTGAACTTAACAACACAATTAAATGAGTAAACAAGGAAACAAAAGGTGATGAATCAAGTGACTATAAAATATGTTCTTTCAAATTTCATTTTAAATAAGATTAGTGAAGCATTGTAACTAAATATACAAGTGATTTATTATTTGGGTATTCGCTTCACAGTTACTAGCTGAAATGTTTACTTATTATTACAAAATGAAGTGGTTAACATATAGCATCCAAGCCATTATTCCTCATGAATGCTACCAATACTATTGAATTCTCACCTTTTGCTATATCATCTTCTTCCTGCTGACTAGATACTACATTGGGATCACGATTAACTGCTGTTGTTCTCACCTGTAATATCATAGACACAAAATTTCAGTCTCTCTCTGTGGAGAAAGATTCAAATGTCTCCTATAATAACACTTAAGAACAGAATCATATGAATAATTCACAAAAAGAATAAACTCACTGCACTTTATACGCTAGAGCTAGAAATCAGGAAATTATGAATAATTTTTTACTGAAAAAGTAGTGTTATTTTGAATATTGTTTATAAAACAATTATGACCTATATATACAACTTATCACTCAAATGAAAACCCTGTTGCTGTAGCCCCATTATGCTTCTATAGATTGGTTCTTTTGTCTGCTAAAACATTATTATAAACAGAAAACAATTTCTCTGGCTTCACATTACATCATAGACACAAAGCTGACGTTTTATATTTTTACTGAGAAATTCAGTTACAAAAAAATTAACATTACAGATTTAATATATGTTATTTTTATTATAGAAATGTCTCAATTAGAATGGCATTTATTATTCATGAGATACTAAATGCAAATTATCTCTTCCAATTTCTTAGACACTACAAATTACAATTCCAAGCTAAATTCAAGTATTGTCAGGAAAAAATCTAATTTTATTGCTCAAGCCACTTCTTTTTACTTTCTCTACTATGTATAATAGGTAGGGGAAGTATTGTATTCCACCCAAAAATTTGATGTCAAGATTTCACCGGAAATATACATTTTGAGGCCCCTTGAACACAAAAAAAGCATTTTTGGAATAAGGTCCATGTGTGTGTCTGTCTGTGAACAGCATAACTAAAAAACAAAAAGTCGAATAAATACAAATTTGTATTTAGATTCAATATCTTCCAAGGATGTGACAAAGATTTTCAACAAAATTTCCCCATTCCCAACTACCCTTTACATGGAACAATTTTGGAAATTTTTGATTTTCTAAAAAATGGCTTTTAACGATTTTGATTAAAATACCATACATCAAAGATATTTACATGACAAATAAAATATATATCTTGAATTTTCTGGGAATAGCCTATGAAGTCCTCTTCATTCAGAAGGGATTTTGTATTATCTTGCATAATTGGTATGTTAAGTAATAGACACAAACGTACCACACAAAAATTGTAGATCTCATTAAAACACAATTTATTTAAAATAAGTTTTTTTTGTGGCATTAGCCATTTCTGGATATCTGTTATTAAAGGTTTGAATTGTTCATATCTTGGCCATTCTCTCATAGTTCTTTCAACAGTCAGTTTTTCTTGTGATTGCATGGAAAGATTATAGGATTTTAAGGCCAGCATATAACATTTGACGATCACTATTCCCTTTGTATCTATAACAAAATGTGTAATGTAGCTATTTCTGCAAAGGTTTATTTGGATTAAAATGTAGTAGATATAAAAGTACACTTTAGTATGACTAGTTTGTCTACCCACAAATAAATGATAGAAGGTAGAGAATGTCGTGTGAATGTATCACATCAGATTTTTCCTATGTGCATTTCTCCTGCCTCTCAGAAATATGGTATTCCAAGTTTCTTTACAGCATTTGTTTTTACTGAATAAAGCAAGAAAATCTGAACCTTGACACGAAGTGATGAATAGATGGACAAATGAACCAATTTACACTGATCTGTGAGATAAGTGTTCTGTAACAATTGAAATAGCTCATTCCTGATCTGTGAGTCACTTTTACTTCAAGTCCTTTACAAACAAACATGGTGTCAGAAGGGCAGAGGAGAGAGCCAAATAGAGGAGATAAAAAGAGTTTATAACAGCTTCTGCCATCATCTGTTCACATGCTGATAGTTTTGCCATTCTGCAGAAACTATTTCTTAAAGATGTTGAACTGCTGTTTTTTTGAGCTCAAGACATAATTTATCAAATGAAAGAAAGCAAAAAAGAAAAGAAAAAGGAGAGGTTATTTTGTTCTTTAGTAAGTGCCATAGCACATGTGGTTATACTGAAGAAGTTGTAATAAAGAAATAAATGGAAAATTATTAAAAGACTGCTTAGCTTCAGAAAGAAAGAAAGAAAAAAAGAAAGAATTGAAAATCACATATGAAATTCAGAATTTGTGTAAAGCTGTTTTATTGAATATCTATATTTAAATATACAACAGCAACTCTAAATCACTCAAGAAATTTTAGGATTTGTATTCTTTCATGTGTATTGTTTAGGGAGGATTAATGATGCTTTGCATCCATATATTTACTATATATATATTTTTTTTACATCTACTCTTCTGGTCAAAAGTTTCTAGACACCCAGTGAAAGTAATGCAACTCAGTGTTTAGTTTGAATTGTTATTTATTCCACATAAGTACAAGTAACCCAAAATCACTGTTTAGAATGCAGCATTAGTTAAAAAAGTGAGTATAGTAATACGTTTTGAAAATTTACAAAACAGGTTTCACATTGGGTGCTTCTACTTGCACCATCATCATCCAGGCATGTTGTACCACTGATTATTTAACCTGGGCCCACCCCATCCTAATCCACAGGAGAGAGACAGAAATCAAATTGAGTTTTATTTATGGATGCTCTAACTACTATGGTTCTTAGCGTCCCATTCCATATTGGGCGTGTAAGACCGGTAATTTTGCTCAGAGGCCTCTTTATCAGGCTTGAGGTTCTTTTACATGCCGTAAATCTATGACACGGGACCCCGGCTTTACTTTCCTTCCGAAGGAAGCCATGCTATGGATTTTAACACCTGAAAAAATCCATCGCCCTCCGTCGGGTATGAACCCGCAACCTTGGGAACTAGAGGCTAGCATGGTACCACTAGTCCACGGAGGACGACTGGGAAGAGAGAGAGAGAGCGCACCAGCAAGTCTAGCCACACTCCACAACAGCATATTTCCAGCCATGATAAGCTATCGTAACGGCAGAGAGCAGTTCGACTGTACCTCACAACTTGCAGTTTTCAGCCAGTATATATATGGCTAAGGAGCAAAATCAGTCCACGAGAGTTGTCAGTTATAATCAAATTAAAAATCTGATGCTACTTTTAAAGAGAAACATCTATGTTAGCATACAATAATGTAATTAAAAATTGTGATGTGAGAAAATCAGGTGCTAAAGTTACAGAAAAACAAAAAATCAACGAAACGGTGTTAAAACTTACAGAACAAAAACACAACGACATAACGACAGCACCTTTAACAAATTACAAAGTATTAAAAAAATTCAAACCAATAATAACTTGTATCATAGAAACAGCTCATCCAGAAAGAAAGGCTTAACTTCATTTATTTCTTAGAATATATGCATTGGAACTAAATGAAAACGAAATGAAAGTAATGATTATCAAAACTTTAATAACACAACAAAACATGTCAAAAGTTTTGCTGTTTTATGTTTACATTCTATTAGTTTCTTTAAATTACCTCTTCATTACACTTACTACCCTGAGTGTCCAGAAACTTTCAGTCAGCAGTGTACATCTATATTAGATGTTCTAAATTTTTAAGTTGGGTTTTAAAAAAAATATAAATTTAATTGCAAAAGATCTGTACCATAAAATCCTGTGTTATATATATATATATATATATATATATATATATATATATATATATATATATATATAATGTGATTAAGCTGAATTTTCTACATTGAAATCAGTCAATTCAATCAAATTGGTGTATGATATTATGATTAAATTTCAATGCTTTCTTTCTGAAGAATGTTTAACTCTCTGCAGCCAGAAGCTGTGTTATTAATACCATCAATGCATCTTGCATAACCTGAGGTTATCTGTGTAAGAGGGGGGTCAGCAAAATACTCCTTATAGCTGGTCATAACTTGTCTTTGTAGTCATAAAATCAAAGAGAAATGAACCCAGTACAATACAAAATTCATTATATGGCATACCTCATAGTTCAATATTAGGACCATTGTTATTCATCCTGTATACACAGGATATTAATGAAACACTACCTGGAAATGCCAGTATTATACAGTTCGCAGATGACACTACAATTACAGTTAATAGTAAGAATTTATTTTCACTGAGCTCAACTATTAACAATACAGTTAAATCAGTTGTAGAATATTTTGGAGATCTAAATCTATATATAAACCCAACAAAACGTGAAATAATAAATGTTGGCTTTAAAAATATCAATTCCTTAACTTGGGTCACTATTACTCCTATGGCGGTCAATAACATAAGGACTAGACGTAGATAGAACATTTAGCTATGATACACATTTAGAAAGATTGATTAGTAAAAACTTATTTATTCTTAAATACTTCAGAAAGTTTGTTCCCGATAATACTGCCAGGATGATATATTTTGCTCTTTTTCAGCCACAAATCACATATGCCATAGAATATAGAAAATAAAAAGAAATTTTTACCTTGTAAAAGGAGATGTTAGATACTAGGTCATATTGCACATAATGACTCCTACAGGAATACTTTCACACAGTTAAAGATCCTAACATTACCTAGTCTTTAAATATACAAAACCATTTGAATTGAATTTGAATTTATTGTACGATTTGTTTTACAATTCTTATATAATATGTATCTCATACCTCAGCATCTTATGTACAATTTGTCTGTGCTTATTCTTCCTACTGAACACTCAGATTGCTTGACTCCCAGGCCTTACCGCTCACTGAGCGGCCCTTCTTTCTTTGCCTGTCTTACTTTTCTACACCATTTTTCCTTTACCTTCCTTAAAAATTCTCCCATGCCCTTGATTTTCTTTTCTTCTTTCCCTGTCGACATCTTTATAGCTATTTTTCTATCCATATTTTCCCATTTCTTTTCCAACACTCCTTCCCTCCAGCTCCTTATTTCCTTACATCCGTCATGCAGTGCTCTGTACTTTCTCTTCCTCCACACAGTTCGCATATTCTTCTTTTGCTGCCTCTCATCCCTCTTAAATACACTGATTCCATTCTCATACATGCTAAACCTTCCCTTTCTTGTCTATTACAGCAACCAACATATCCCTCTCTTCCCCATCCCTTCTTTATCATTTTATAAAAACTTAATGATTTTTTATCTTCAAGGCTTCCCCATATCTCTCATCATTCTATATCTTCCTACTACTTTCCAAAAACCGTTTGTATTTCTTTTCTTTAGTCCCCATAATCCCTCACTCCAATTAACACCATTATTTTTTCTGTTACTTTCCACCAACTGTTTTTGCTTATTAGAACCTTTTGCTGAGTCATGCACATCTTTAAGGTTTTACCTTCCTCTATTGTCATAGATCTAAACCAAAATTTTAAAATTCTTTCTACTATTATACCTTTCCTCCTAGTTCTACTAATGCAGCCTCACCTGGTGCTGCTCTTGGTAGTCCAATTTTCTTACTTAATTCCCCCCCCCCCCATATTTCCACCTCATAGAGCATTTTTTATTCTACCAATGCCTCGCACATTCTCTCCAACCATTCTGTCAACATTTCTAATTTATATTTGCATATTCTTATTCCTGTTATAGCTGCCTTCCCGTTAGCTAACATTTAGCTAACATCTTTCTGCCATGTACTCCCTATTCCCTGCTATTATTTAGCCTTACTCCTAAATACATATTCTTTTGACTACCTCCAGTTCTTGACCACCTAGAAACCATTTTTCTTCTTTCCTCAGTTTAGTTTCTTTTTTAAAAACTACCCAAAGTGATAGTTTTTTTTTTGAGATCACTGGATTTATTTATATTTACCTTAATTCCCCATTTTTCACGAAATTCATGAATTTCATTTATTGCTTTTTGTAACCCTATTATAGATATAGCATCTACCATAAGGTCATCTGCACATATTAAACCTGAAATCTCCTTATATCTTATTACTGGACAATGCTGATTTCTTATTTTTACTCTTTCTAATATATCATCTATGATTAGGTTAAATAATATTGGACTCAGCTTATATCCCTGTCTTAATCCTAGATTTTTGTTGAATCGTCTTTGTGATGCTGCTGTTTTCACTGTATACCAAACTTTACATCTTTATATATTTTAATTTCTCTTATAAACTTATCGCTTACTCTCTTTTCCCTTAGTTTATATTTCAGAGCTACTCTATTTATTTTATCAAAAGCCTTTTCAAAGTTAGCAAAAAACATGTATACCCTTCCTCTTTTTCTACTCAAATATTTATCTATTATAGTCTTTATTATAAATATGTTATCTACAGTCTGTCTTCCTTTCCAAAACCTGCCTGGAATTCTGTTTTTCAGTTTCTACCCATTCCCTTAGTCTGTCTGCCAAAATTCCTGTATACACCTTGGCTAATAAAGGTAGTAGACTTATTCCTCTATAGTTCTATTTACTCCTGCCTTCCCTTTATAAATGTGTATCATCATACTTTTTTTCCAGCTCTCCAGTATGCCAATTTTTAATTTTATTGTGTTTAATAATTCTGTCATTAATTCTAATCTTTTTTGAGTTTCATCATGTTTTCTCCAAAATTCTCGTGGTACTCCATCTATTCCTACCGCTTTCCCTTTCTTTATATTTCTTAGTTGTAAATATACCTCCTGGGTTGATATTTTTCTGCCTAATTTTTTTATTTGCTATCAGCTCTTGTCCAAACATTCTATCCTCTAACCATATCTCTATCCCTTCCCCAATCAGATTTTTAAAATATTCTACCCATTCAGCTGGTGTGATTTCGGTTTTTCCTCTCCTTTCCTGTTCACCCTTCTTACTATTTCCTATATATTTTTACTATCATTCTTTTCAATTGCTCCATTTAGTTTATTTTCCACATTTTCTTGCAATACATCCGCATTTGTAAATCATCAAATTTTGCCTGTCTTCTTCCTTTTCCAATTCCCTCCATTTAACAAGTTCTTTGAAAACTTAATTTTTTTTGCATTTTTGCACTCATCATACCATCCTTTTTTGTCTGTACCTTTCCCTGTTTTATCTCCATATCTGTCCCTGCACTTTTTACTATTAGTTTCATTAACTCTAATGCTTTTTCTGTTTCTCCTTCATATAGGTTAATCTTTATTCCATATTCTATAATTTGGCTTATCTTTGAATTTCAATCTTTTGTGAATTTTCCTTCTAGTTTCTCCTTCCATTTATAGGTTTTTAATCTCATCTTTGTTACTCCTTTATCTCCTTTAGTTCCATTGTTAACAGGAAATGGCTGTTATTTACTATCTAGTTTCTGATTTTAAATTTCCTAATTTTCTCTTCTGATTCCTCACTACATAACATATAGTCTATTACACTTTGCCTATTTGCACTTGCCAATGTAAATTCTCCTTCTTTGCCCTCTCCTATTGTCCCATTACATATTAACAGATTGTTTATTTCACCGAGTTCTAGTTCTAATAACTTTTTTCCTTCCTTATTTATTACACTATCCCTGCTTTTCCTTTCACTTACTTTGTTTTTTTCTCCTTCCCCTATCATAGCACTTCCTAGAGATCTACAGTTTTCCCTCCCTATTCTTGCATTAAAGTCTCCCAATATAATAAACTCTTATGTCTGGCCACTTATTTCTGATTTCTTTCATGTCCTCAACTAAAATTTTATACAGGTTATTCTCATAAAAGATTGATGTTTCTGGGATATACTACACCGACTCCGATATTTACATTTACCCTATTTGTTTTATTAACATCCACAGAATCTTGTTTACTATCACTTCTGTTTCAACACTTATGCCCACGTCTTATCTAACAAATATACTAATTCCTTTTTTTTTTTTTTTTATTTAAAATAGAGAGTTGAGGGTTGTTACACTACATCACTATGATAAACAACCCTCAACTCTCTATTTTAAATTATGACACATCACTGTTACAAGCTTCTAAATCTTCAAAAATTGATACTAATTCCTCCTTAAGCTCTTCCTTTCTCGTGTCTTTTGTTTATAAATTTGTAATCCTTTAGCTCTATTTCTTCTCTTTCTCCCAACCATGTCTCTACCACCCCTACAATGTCCATATATCTCATTACATTTTGGATTTCCCCATTGTATATTTTACACTTCATGGCTTTGACGTTCCAGAACATCAAATTTATTCCCTTTCCCTATTTGTTCTTGGTTTATCCTGATATTTATGTTTCTCCATCGTCTTTCTAAATCATCTAGTAATTCTGGGTACTGGATCGTCACTTTCCTCCCTCTGTTGCATTACCCTCCCTTCCTTCAACCCTTATTATTTGTAACCCCTCCTCCTTGCAATTTCCTCCACTTGACTAACACTTTCCACTCTTAATAACTCCCCACTTATCACTTCCATCACTCCCTCCTCCATACACACATTTCTTAGTGCACTGGTCATCTTCTGCCTTCTTGCATCGCTTCCCCCTTTGTCGCTGCCACCAATGTTAGCTCCTCCTCCCCCTCCTGCACTGCTGGTTCTTCCTATCTGTTTGCTTCTGTACTCCTTCCCTGACTAATTCCTGCGCCTGCCGAATCTGAAATTTAATCCAATTTTTCCCCTCCTTTCCCCAAGCTATCAACTCAGCTGTTTGCTGAGTTCTTTGACTTGAATGTGCTCTCGGCATTCTGTTGAAATTCGCACATTCTTTCTCATTCATTCCTCTGTATGCACATACTCCATTCTTTGCCTTCCACAAATAATTTTAATCCTTTCAAAAATGCCTTCTTCCCATCAGCTCTTGCTTCTTTCATCCTAGATATTAGTTCCTTTTTCAGAATTTGTTCCTCTCTCATGTACTCTTGCTCTATGAAAATTCTTGTATCTTAGTCTACTGGTGTTCCTTAAAATTTCCCTTTCTTCCCCACTGTCATTATTTTTATAACACTGGGGTTAAGTTTTCTTCCTCTTATTCAGAACATATCCTCTATCTCCCAACCAAACATTTTTATACCTAGTCCTTCTTCCATAATCTCGTATACTATTTCTTCTAAGCTTCTGTTTTCCTCTGTCCTGCAATCCATTACCTGCTGTTCTTTTCTCTTTGCGTCTTCATAACCTTCTCGAGTCACTTTGTATTTTTATCCATTTTTTCACCTAATTCTTTTCCAAGTGCTTTAGAGATTCCATTAGCTGGTCCATTTCCACAAGCCCTGAATTCTTCTCCACTCCATCAATTACTAGCAGCATCAAGATTACTGCCACCACTCATACTTGAAAAGCTATCATTATCTTTACCATTTTCATGACTTTTCTTCTTCCGAAGCTGCCTATCCGCACTCTATATGCTTCCATGTCTATACCCATTGTCGCCTCAGCTCTTGCTCCGCACAACCTTCACCTACCGCTGTCAGAACCATACCCTATACAAAACCATACTGTATAGTTGAACCTCAGTTATACTTTATTCACTTCTATGTTTTTCACAGATATACATTAAATTGTTTAGTCACCAAACTTTGTCCATTAATATTTAGCTCAATTATACACTTTCTGGTTATATGTTTTCTCATTAATACATCACATTTTTCTGGTGTTCATGTATGAAATATGTTAATTTACTTACTCATTTATATGTTATGTTTATGCTAGATTAAAATATATTGCGTATGGTTTCTGTATACTGTATTCTTGCTGTCGCAGCACAGAACACTATAGTCCATTCAGCCTTAGAACAGGACTTGATGTAAACAAAACATTTTGTATCCCTCCGCATTAGCCTCAAGTTCGTATCAAATAGTAGAGTAGTAGTAGTAATAGTAATAATAATAACAACAATAATAATATAAAAGAATGCACTACGGTTAAAACTAATTAAGAAAGGAGTGAGCAAATCATTTATAAAGAATATAAAGCATTTATATGCAAATAATTCAGGCCTTAGACAAGGGTGCAAGCTTAGTCCAGTGCTATTTAACCTATTTATAGATGATATTATAGAAGAGATAAAAAAAATTGAATAAGCATTCACCAGTTATTAATAAGAAATACCAGGATTGTTTGCAGATGATCTAGTGGCAAGTTCCATCTCAATTGTGGAGCTAAGTAAAGCTATTGAAGCAATTGGCAAATACTGTAAAGATTGGGAGTTGAAAATAAACAAAACTAAATCGAAAATCACGATTTTTAAGAAAGAATATAGACTAAGAAAAACCGTAAAGTGGCATTAGGAAGGAACGGAGCTGTAAGTAGTAAGGACAATCAACTTCTATTACTGCAAAGCTTAAATGATTATATTATCTCTGTGTTTAATGTATATAATTGACTTGGCATGGCTGTGTGGAAAAATCAAATCAGTAAAGCAAATTGATGATTCTTTTTAAACTAGTTTAAAGCACCGATTCTTTTTAAACTAGTTTAAAGCACCAATATTCTGATTTCTATCTTTTTGGTTTTTGTTTGTCAAGTCTGAATTACAGTACTGGCATGCATATAAGCAATCTAAAGAATGAATTATGTTTAACATTTATGAGCTTGTTTCATTTATAATACATAATAGTATGAATATCAATTTATAAAAAGTTTGTTCCATAAAAATATTCACTTTTACAGTTCCTCATTTATGCATTATTTTAGCCATTTACCTTTGAAAATATATAACTGAGTTATACGGCATTCAGTAAAATTCAAAAGACCAGACTAACTCTGACAACCACAACACAAGGAATAAGAATGATTTTTCCATTCCGGGCCACAACTTTGCCTCTGAAAAGATTAATACTTTTATGCGGGATATAACTCTACAATGCTCTACACAAAGAAATTAAATCTATAATGATTATAGTAAATTTAAAAATGCTTTGGAATGATTCTTAAGTGATTGGGCCTGTTATAGCATTGAGGAGTGACAAAGATTTATTGCAATACAGACCCTCGTTATTGTACATAATTTAAACTGGCGTGATTCAATTGTGTATCCACCATACTGAATCGCAATATTCTGAAACTGAACCAAGGTACTGTGAGCTGTTCCAACTGCCTCTACTTCATCATGTACTTGGAATATGTTTCATGTCTAAATGCTGAGATCCTAAGTTTATCATGTGCACTGACTTACCCTGCCTGTCGCACATATCAGAAAATGCTGCTCTTTAATGAAGTCCTTCAGCACTGTATTCACTTCATCAAAATGAAAGCAATTTGAAAGTTAAATTAATATGTTTTTAATTTTACAGCTGATTAGTCTTGTAAGCATGCATCACATACTTAATCATTTCTATCAACAGAGGATCATAACTGTTATCTTAAAGGAAAACAAAACAAAATCAAAAAAGCTGCAATCTAATGCAGTTCAAGTCATCACAATCACATTCTAATTTCCATTCACTATTTCAACAACAATTATACAAGATAATATAGTCCAATCATAAATTAATATAAACAAGGATACAAGAATTTCCTAACAGGGGAAGCATTTCACTCATCAAATTGTTAAAGACAAAATATGCAAGTGGCAGGATATACAGGGTATGTCAGCTGCTGTTGCATAAGGAGCAAAGCAAGTTAAACCGTAGTCTTGCATCAAGCTTTGGGATTTGATTGAGACATTTATGTCTCGCAATATCCAAGCATATATGCAGCACAACAAGCAGGCTTTACTTGCCTTCTCCCTTGTTCTGTGCTTGCTTACTTGAAATTGCATGACTGTAGTGCAGGGCTACAACTGCCATGCCGTGCTCAGTGCCACGCTCCTGCTACTCATGACTGGAGGCGTGACAGTTGCTATTAGACCACTCACTTGCTTGTACCTTCTGAAAATGACTATGTGTTGCACCAGTGTTTAACTCGGAGTGCGAAGAAAACTCTGCTTTTATGTCAGACGATGGAAATGTGCATTGTCAAGTTTGTGAAACCATAATTAGATACACATTACATTGTAGTATAAAATTACATTTTGCCACAATGCACAGAGAAGAATACAGGGAAGAAAACTAATGGAATTTCCCATAGTGAAAAATGCTAATGTGGCACTCTGAAGTTAACCGACCATTTGTTGTGTACACAAGTTACAGAATTTCTCCTCACGTTGCTTAGCTATCTAACCCTTTTTCAGAAGGTGAATTTGTAAAAGACTGCTTAGTAATGGCTGCTGAAGTGCATGATCCCAAATTAGTAAATCTCTTGGTTTTGTAGTTGTATTAGTGAGGAACATTTGATTTCAATATTATGTTTGTGTGTTTCTAAGATTGAGCCTAACCTGGATGAAATTATAAATAACAAGAGATGTCAAGTTTTAGAAGCAACCTTTACTCGAATAAGAGCCTTAAGCAAATCATTACTAGCATATTTTCCTTCCGTAGACTACATTTTGGAATCTGAAATAGTTACAACAACTTGGCTCTTAATCCTGAATTTGGCTTTAATACTCAGTACCAGCTATAGGAAAAGAGTAGCTACTTTTCTTTAGCTCAGGTGCACTTGAAAACATTTCATACCTTAACCACATCCACATGAGATGAAAAGTCTACTCCTTCCTGCTTTAGCTTATTGTATAAGGAAGGTATAAGATTAAGCTGTGAGTCATTCTTAAAATCTCCTTCTGCCCATTTCTTGAGAAGCTGGCGCAGTTTCTCTGCCACTCTAGGCTGGCTCTTATTGAGTAACTTGCGGAATTCCGTCTCAAAATCTCTAGATGCCACTTCCAAATGGAATGTCTTTCCACAATTGCTTACACATGCATCTAAAAGCTAAAACAAAAGAAATATCACAGTAAAAACCAAGTCCTATCTAACATTTTCAAAAACTGGAAAATAATAATATAAAAAGTCTCAAGAATGCTATTCGAAACCTCTTGTCGATAGAAAATCAAATGCATTTATGCCTACATCATTTTCACATTAACACAATTCAAATCTATCAAAATAATATGCTCAAAGCATTATTGACACTCCTTGGAACATTACATACAGATGATCTGCACACAGACTTAAGGATTGGTCTTGTCAGTGAAATTGTAAATATTCAAAAGCATCCTAAGGAATCTCTTCCATTAAAATTCTATGATTATTCACATTCTGAAGGGCATCTGAATATACTGAGGTAACTAAATGGATGAAAGCTGCATGACCAGACATCCCAACTTCAAACTGAAAGTGAGGTGTTAGCAGTTCTTGGATAAACTACTGAGCTACACTCCAGCAATGTGTATTAGATATTCAAAGAGGAAATACTACAAAATTTCTTCTCAGTTGTAACAGCACAATGATTTTACTGGGTTGAAGTTCCACACTACCAGGATTTGTGCATGGATTCTTAGACTTTCACCCACCCTCATAATTCTCCTCTGCCCCCTTCTCTCTCTCTCCCCCCCCCACAACGGAGCATATCTTTCATTTCTTTTCACACTACTAATTGTTTAAAAATATACAGTAAGAATGCAACCAATTTGAAACCAAAACTAAGTGGTTTGTTAAGTCTTTCTGACATTCTTTAACTAATGCTGCAAATAGTGATGGGGCGATACCACTATTTCTTGACGTTGACAAAATTGTTTAGTACCGACACTTGATATTCAATACCTACGCACTTTATAAAAAACTGTAATGCAATAGCTTATTCCCGAATTATGTTCTTATTAGTAATTTTCTGTGTATAAATGCATGTAACCAATTTTGTATTGTATGTTGATTTCAAAGTTTTCCTATTTGACTTTCTCCAATTGGCAGCAATTTTTTTATCTTAAAAATGCTGTAGGTTATATATTCAATATTATTAGTCAAGGCTAAAGATAATGATGATAATAACAGTATGATGATAATAATAATAATTTATAATTATAATCATTTCTTTACTTCCCTTTTTATATTACTATATTATGTGCAAAAAGCTTTCTTTTAAATGATTTTCTATCCATATATGAAAATTAGTCGTATAGTATACCTGTAAGCTAAGCTAGTGACCCAAGTTTAACTGCATAAACACAAACTAATAGATGGAAGAAAAGGTCAAATATTTTTATGGGCTGTATTATCTCATGTCTTTTAAATTCTGATTTGTTTCTGCAGGATTCACAGATTTTGTTCATTGGAGTTGATAAATGTAATGGCTGAGAGTTGAGTCACTATGCCACGCTATTGCAAAACATGATTTCAATTTCATTCACAACTTAGTTGACGCTGCATGTTACACGAATACCACTACTTCTTCCTCCATTGGTTTTCATGCATGTGACATTCCATAAATAAGAGTTTATGGAATGTTACATTGATTCACTCACAGGAAATGCAGTTCAAGGTGTATAAAAAAACTATAGTCGAGTATTGGGACACCTGTGAGGCAATAATGTTAAGTCTCGATTCCTTTCATTCCTTATCTAGCATAAAATTAAATGCAACAAATTTCAATAATGCGAAACTTAAAAATTTAAAAATATTGAAAAAGTATTGAAGGTTTGTCTCGAAGCATCAGAACATACTTTGATACCACCGAGTATCAAGGGTGTCAAGGTCCCATCCCTAGTTACAAGTATGGCTTGGAAGAGAGAGTATGTTGACAGGATTCCGGGAATTATTTACATACTAGTTGGAAGGTATGGATAGACAGAATCTATGGGCTATGGTGTAGAAAAAAAGTTCTCTAAAATTTTAAAAGAATTTTAGAAGTAATGATGGGAAAGTGATGTATATCTAAAGATATAATAGGGCTCAAAGAGAAAGTATGGCATGATTTAAACTGGGAGTTTGGAGATTAAAAGGTTACAGAGAAGGGACAGAAGAAGGAAGAGATAAAAAAGATGCAATCCATATTTTATTAGAATACAAAGGCGGAGATACCTGGAGGAAAGAGTTTATTCAAAATAAATGGATGAAAATGGCACATGTAGTAGTAATTAAAAAATACGTAAATTAAACTATCTCATATTGTGGCATGTGCACAGATTATATTAATGGTAATACGCCCTCTGGTTACCCGAGTCGAAGGTTGGCAGTTTATCTGAGGAGGGGCGATTAAGGGGAAACAGTCTCATTGGTGGGGATATGGCGTTAGTGACGCCAAGCTTAGCGTGGGTTTTCTGAGCATTCTGGGACTAGTGTTCGCGAGAGTTAGACGGATAACTGTCTACGACATGGCGTCCTCGCCCGGCAGACACATGGGGTAAGAGAACATTTTATAATAAATCCAGCTATCCATTTCTTTGCCGTTTTAATTATGGTAGCATAGAATCCTTGCCTCTCCCTTCAGCCAGGAATTATGTTAGTGTAAGAATATTTTTGAGATAACTTTAGCTACGTCCCTTGTCGATACCTCGAGTTTTAAAGTTCTTTGTTTGTTCAACGATCCCTCTCGTAAGCGAGTTGCCCTCCTCTGAAGTTAAATAATAATTAAATATTGAGGTACACGACAATATTACTTTATGAAAACTCTTATTTAAATTTAAGGAGAAATGGATCTGATCTGTAAACTGAACTGAAATACTAGCATAAATTAGTTTGTTAATTATAAATGTAATCAATTTGGTAACAGCAATGTATGAGCTAATAGTTATTATAGACGTTCCCACTCTTAAAAAAATAAAAGATGATTATATTTTTAAAAAATTCACTTATCATCCTTGGGCAAATAAAAAATTCACAAAAGATTTGTAGGTTTCTCTAAAAAAGATAAAATTTCTAAAAATAAAAGGTCTAGCATTTATGAATTGAAGTGTTTAGACTGTGATTCGGTTTATATTGGAAAAAATTAAACGCCATTTGGAAATCAGAGTGAAGGAACATTTTAGGAATATTAAATACAAGCACATTGATAAATCAGCTATAGCAAATCATTTTTGGTCGTTTAATCATTGATAAATCCAGAAGTTAAATTGCTGAAACATTTAAATGGGCACGTAGCTTTAATGGTGTGGGAGAAAATATTTAGTTTAAAAAATAAAGATTGCATAATGAATTTTGAAATACTGCCAATTGATTCTATCAACAAATTTGTTTTACTTCCAGTAGATGGCAATACCATAGCTAACAATCCCTCACCTGCAAAATGATTTTAAAGTTCACTTTCCACCCTTGGACTACTACAAATTCCACAACATCTGCCTAGCTCCACAAAACAAATTTAGTCTAGAGAAATTACTCTGCAACAAATCAAAGGGCCAAACACTACATAGGTAAAACAAAAAGAAATTTAGAGACTAGATTAAAAGAACATATGAGATACATCAAATACAAACAGATGGACAAATCTACGGTTACACATCACTTTTGGATGACAAATCACATCACACCAAATATTACACTACTAAAACCAGCAAAATACACATCAGAGCTGCATACTTGGGAGAAGTTATTAATCACAAAACAAACACTGTGTAATGAATTTTGAATTGCCACCACCAAAACCACTATGGAAATTCATCATGCACCATCAGATGCCACCACACACAGACTCACCGGACAACACTTCCAAGGATGGGAACAATTAGCTCTCAAAGCCAGTCAAGATGAAAAAATATAAGTGACGTTAAGTGTTTCAACTCCGACTCAAATTTTCTAAATAATTTGAAATTCACATCACTGTTACTAGCTTATCCATATTTTATAATAATAATTACAAAACTTAATGCTTTGGAGCATGTTTCCAACTGAGAGAAATTCTTTGTCTTAGAGTCAGAAGCCAATACATGACCAATTAAAGCATCCAAAATTGTATCAATGTGAGGCTAAATTTTGTTTTATTACTTAGAAGTCCTTTGTAAACAATGGAGATGGTACAGTAATTCTCCAACAAGCATGCATTATGCAGAGTACAGATTCTTAAGTAGCATAATTTAAGGTAGTCATGAAGAGCTTAAAGATTCCCCACATCCAGAAAGATTCATAATAAAAGACTTATCAATGTGAATACAACTGAAAAGTGCAAGAAGACATAAAATAACACAGACTGCTAAAATTACACATGTGTCTTATGCAGAGAAAGATCAAGAAGTAATCAACTTGAAAGGATGGGGTGGATCTAGCAGGCCCACTCAACACATCAAACAAATGTGCATTGAGATATAACCCCACTGAACTTGTCATTACAGAAATATAATCACTTTTCAGGAAATATGAATACAAAACACTTTGCAGTCATTAGCTCTCTTGCTCTCCAGTATTTTCCATATATTTTAAGTTTGGTTGAAAAAGCTGGATATTTTTTAAGGTGGTTTTGATCCATCCCTTCTTGTAGAGGACACAAGGGACAAAGTGGGGAAGAAGTAATTCCAATTCTGTGCAGGTTTGAAAGACAATCATGACTGTGATTAATCTAAAAGACGAAAAGGCACTTTTCCTTGGATACTCAGCAATTTTAAATAAACTTGTGTTGAGATACTATCATTTTTTATTTCAGTCAATGATTCATCTCCCTCCCAGAGGAAGGCAAAGGAGTTTTTTGGGCGGAAAATCCTTGGCATGGTTTCCTTTGGAAGGGAAGCAAAGCTGCTGGTCCTGTGTCATAGATTTACAGCACATTAAAGAACCTCAAGCCTGATAAAGGGGCCTCTGAGCAAACTTTCTGGTCTTTCACACCCAATATAGAATGGGATGCTAAGAACCACAGCAGTTAAAGAGCATAAACAAAACCTCAATATCATTTTCCCTCCTGATGTGTGTAATGTTGAAGTTCGTAAATGTACTATGCCCACTGCAGGGCCATATATGCGGAAACAGTGAAGATACACAAAAAAAAAAAAAAAAAAAAAAAAAATTGTAGGAAGATTTGGATGAATAAGAACTTCCAAAAGAAGTGACATGAGAATTAATATCATGATCAAAGGAAAGATATGAAAGAGTATAAAGAATTCTGTTCATGGAAAGCAATAAACTATTTGAAACAAGTTAACAAGGATGTTATTATGAAACTTGTGTGCCTTTTGTGAAAACTACAGCACTGCTTTTATGACTGCAAATTACGGAAATAGATATAGGATGAAAGCTAGACTAGGACGGAAGCTTGTACATTAAATGCACATGGTCTTCAGAGCCAGCTTGCAATGCAAGTCTAATGAAAAGAACTGATGCCATCTGATATAGAAAGGGGAATTCAGCTTGCTTATGTATTATATCTGCGATTAGACCGATAGAAACGAACTGAAGGATTATAATTTGGAGAATCATTACAACCAAATACTGTAAAGTATCTTTAGATTTTTTTTGTAATGCCAAATGTGTTGAATTTTAGCAAAAAAGTTTATTGATCTAATGCATGCCCTCTAATACCAAATGTGTTGAATTTGAGCAAAAAAGTTTATTGATCCAATGCATGCCCTCTTTAAGTTCAAAATAATGGTGCTGTTCATAAGTATACATCAAATGTGTGAATGCTCCAACATATTTAGTGTGCAATATTAACCTCAAACTGCAAATTGGAAATCTATAAAATAATATTGTTGGAATTATATTTTTTATTGATGAGCAGCCTTCCAAGGATGATACCAATACAATGAAGCCTGAATATGTAAATGTATGAAATACTATCCTTTGTTTGCAAATGGATGTCTCTAAATGGTTGTATAAAGCTGCTACTCTGAACTAACCTCAGCAAGGAAATAATCTCTAAATCAAAAGACAAAAGTGGCATTTTCTAGCCTCACAAATTTTCCAACAAGCTACTGCCAGGGTATACCCATGACCTTGAGACAACTATGGCATCAACTGATCTCACAGATTTGTAATGGTTGCTTGCTTCTGTTTAAAAAAGTAAAAGAATAATGTTCCTTTTTTCCTGCTGTCAGTAGTGCATTCTCTGGCAGAATGACAAGGAAACATGAAACCATTTTAACAGATTCTGGCTATGTATATGGAGTTATCTGCCTTGTTGAATGACCAATTAATTAAAACTGACATAACTGACACTGTTGCCTTCCAGGAAACATGAATTTGAGACTTTGCCACAAAAGCATTTGTAAAGAAATGGGTTCTTTAGTATTCTGCATTCATTCTCTCAAGCAAGTAGTATATACTTAATTTGGGCATCATCTGTGTAACTGATTTTATAAACGAAGTTTCAATTCTATTAATTGTAATTATTATCCATTAAAACTTACTGTTATAGCTTGGATCACCACATGAGGATCCTGATTATTCAGACGTTTTACGATGGACCGTAAACAATCCTTTGCATGGGTTGATGATCCTCCTGCCCTGTCGCAGATATCCATAATAAGGGCCCATTCTTCAGCTGTGTTCTTCTCATCTGTTGCTTTCTCTGCACATTCAACAAAAATGTTGTCTCTAAAAGTATTAGTGCCATACAGTGAATTTTTATAGTCACAAATTAGATACGCTACAAATGGAAGAGGTATATTTAAGAAGTTTATTAGTATTAATAGAAGTTACTAGCTATGGCTGATTTAGTTTCAAGTTCCACATAGGAATACATACAAAAACTTACAGAATATAAAATAAAATTAACAGTTACTGTTTGTAATATAAACTAGCAAGCATTTTATAGTTTCCCTTTAATAAAGTTGCTGAATAATTTAATGACCCAAAAAGCTGCAATAGTGCCATTATTTGAGCTGGCATGTTTAGGAACTACTCTCTTAACATCTTCATGTCTTACTTAATTTTCTTTACCTATTATTTAAAACAATTTTCCTTCTTACATATTCACTTTCCCTTGATATTTTTTCCTGGTTTTAAGTCTGATGTTTGTTCCTTGCTACCAATAAAGTTAACCATAAATACCAACTTAAAATGAGTTTTATGAATGTCTATATTTGCAGTTATGCAATATTAAGAAAGAAATGGAATTAATGAAATCAATGCTAAGTTCTGACTCTATTGTACCTTTATTCTTCACTTTTCAGAATAAAAGACAATTCTGGAAAAACTAGCACAGTCAACCCAGGCCTCCAAAAAAGCATGTCACAACAATACACAATATGGGCATGTATTCTCATATGATTGAGGGGAACAATGTCAGACTGACATCTGAGATGTAAGCTCTTTTGGACGAAAACATTGAAAATGTATAACAGGCCTGATTCAATAGAAAAACAACGTATATGCCTAACAGATTACCAAAAATGAGCTTAGTTGATTTAACAGAGCAACATTTAAAGTGCTTGCAATGACCATAAGTCATTCTATGTTTATCTTCCTTTCCTTGCATTTATTAACACATTTATGCAGCACTTTTGAAGAGAGCTATAATATGTTATATTTGTTTATTTATTCTTTAGAGATGTCAGCAAGCAGTATAAATATTCAACCTCTACACTTGAATAAAACAAAATCATAAACTTGCATCACGAAAACAGCTGGTTTCGTGCTGGACTGTACCCAGGTGGCCCAGCTGTCTTATTTTTAGGGCTTGGAGTTTTATGTTTTAACGCTTTTTACTTTCTCTACTGCTAAAATACAGGCAGTATTGCATTCCACCCAAGAATTTGATCAAGATTTCACTGGAAACACACATTTTGAAGCTAAAAACAGCACATTTTTATAAAAAGGTGTGTGTGTGTGTGAAAAGCATAACTCAAAAATAGTATGTCAGATGAATACCAAAGTTGATAAAGTTCAGTATCTTTCAAGGAGTGACATAAAGCTACCCCACCCCAAACTATCCTTTACATGGAAAATGTTTTATTTTCTATTTTCTCAAAAATGGCTGCTCTAATGATTTTGAATAAAGTATCATATATTTAAGATATTTGGATAACTAATAAAACGTATATCTTGAATTTTCTGTGAATGGCCTGTGAAGTGCCCTTTACTTTGACTGAATTTAGCAAAGATAAACAAAAGCTTAGTACAAGGAAAATGTAGAGTTCATTAAAATACACGATTTGTGCCAAACCTTTTTGCAGTGTTAAGTTGCTTTCAAAATATCTAATGGCTTGAAAGTTATTCTTGCTTTATTTGCCCCTTTCTTTGCTTTCCAGTGCAAGAGCTTGCTCCACAAATAAAACATTTGAATACGGTTTCCACAAGTTTTAACTAAGCAAGTCATGCTTAATGTGAACTCATTTCTAAGCAAAAATATATTGTGGGGTAAGGTGACATGGATAAAAGAATAACCTTTTATATGAATTGCATAATATACAGGGTGGACCATTTAAGTTGAGACTGTACAATATCTTCAAAACTAGGCATTGTAGAAAGAAATGTCTTGAATAAAAGTTGCTTGATATTATGGGGGAAAGTAAATGCCATTAGTCATGTTTTATTTGGAGGACGTTATCATGGTTATTTTAGTGTCAATTTATTTTGGTCCTAATTTTAAGTTCCCATTTAAAAAAATTAAATCGTTGGTAGAGGTGGTCATGTGAATGTATCGCATCAATTTTATTCTCTGGCACGTTAATAAAAGTTTAAACATATTTTTGTGTTTCATGTCTGGTAGGTTAAAGTGTAAATCTCATTGAACTTCAAGTTGGCCAAAATGTTCTTTTTTCAAAATCAATTAAACAAAACTTTATTTATTTACTTTTAGATTCAATGTGTCATTCATGACATTTTTAATGATCAATGGTAAATATGGTCAGCATAATGACCACCACTCCAGTAAAAAACGATATTATATTCAATAAGCACAGAAATTCTGTTTAACAATAATTTAGGGATTGCCTCTGTAGTCTGGTGAATGCATATTAGCCTGTAAATGCAGAGATCTTAGGTTCTACTCCCAGCTGGAGGTGGGAATTTTTCTTTAGCCAGGATCAATCCCAATCCTTCCTAGATTCTGGAAGCATGAAAGAGAGTATGAATGTAGTGTGAATTTAAAGGAAAATTCAACGTAATACAATTTAAACGAAAGAACATCATTGCCAATGAGCAACTGTTCCAACAACAAAGCTGCCAATATGACCTAAGATGTTAACGGCAGCAAATTAATGCAACAAACAAACTAAAATAAACAGTTTAGGCAAAATTTATGTATATATTACTTCATTAAAAATGACAATACAGAGGTGGAATTAATTTGTCATTTATTTGCTAATGGTGAAAACACAATTCCATGATACATAAATTTGGTTACTTTTTCATGGCTTTCATGCCCATGTGCAATATTTCATTAATTTAAATAAACACCTCATTTACTAGTTATGAATAAGATTGCACATTACTATTACTAACTTCTTGGGATGTAATTTTCTATAAAAAATCTGATGTGTTACACTCACATGACTTTCTCTACTCTTGTACAATCTATTTTTACAAACGTCTATTCTCCATATGCTTCATATTAATCGAGATATCGAGATGTCAATCTTATTTGTAATTTTCTTGTAGATGCAAGGGGAATATGGTAGCTTTTAAGCGATAGTCAAATATTTTATCATTGGTTGCTATGTGGCGCATTCCATTCTCTTTGCATGTCCAGGACATAAAAAAATGAATAACGAATTTGAGAAAAAGTATAAGTATTGGAAAATTTAAGGAAATAACAAGCAATATCTCGAAAACGGTTCACTCAACAAAAAAAATGTATATGATATAAGTTGTGTATTTTAACGCGATCTACATTTTTTGTGTAGTAAAATTTTGTCTATCTCTTATGGTTTACCAGTTATGCAAAAGTCGTTCATAATGAAGAATACTTTTGGAGACATTCCCAGAAATTTCGAGATATACATTTCATTTCTCATGACATTATCTTAAACATATGATATTTTGATAAAAATCGTTAGAGCCATTTTTGAGAAAATTAAAATTTTCGAAAAATGTTCCATGTAAAGGGTAGTCTGGGGTGGGGGGATTTTCTTGAAAATCTTCGTGTCGCATCTCTGGAAGATACTGAACGTAAATACCAAGTTTGGTGTTTATCCGACTGTTAGTTTTTGAGTTATGCTGTTCACAGACACACGCGCACACACACACACACACACACACACACACAGACACACACACGGACATGTTTCCAAAAATGCTTTTTTTTGGATTCAGGAGGTCTCAAAACGTGTATTTCCGATGAAATCTCGGTATCGAATTTTTGGGTGGAATGCAATACTTCCCCTACTTACTATACGTAGTAGAGAAAGTAAAAAGGGGGGGGGGAGAGAAGACAGAAATACCAAAAACTAGTAGAAAAGCAAATTTCACTGTTGTTCTTTTCCAACTATTGTGCAAGAAACAATTTTGTAATAAAGCTTCTGATATTACATTCACATGACTTTCTCTGCCTTCTATCACTTACAAACTATTCTTACTAAAGCTTATTTTTCTATCTACTTCATTTTAATCCAAATAAACCTTTGCAGGAATAACTACATTACACATTTTGTTATAGACATAAAAGGAATAGCAATAGTCAAATGTTTAACAACTGGATGCAAAATGGAAATGGAGCTTTATTTATGGACGCTCTTTAACTGCTGTGGTCCTTAGCGTCCCATTCTATATTGGGCGTGAAAGATAAGTAATTTTGCTCAGAGGCCTCTTTATCAGGCTTGAGGTTCTTTTACGTACCATAAATCTACGACATGGGACCACCGGCTTTACTTCCCTTCCAAAGGAAGCCATGCTAAGGATTTTTACACCCAAAAAAATTCCATCGCCCTCTGCTGGGTTTGAACCTGTGACCTCAGGAACTAGAGGTTAGCATGATAACCACTAAGAACTGGATGCTGCCTTAAATTACATACTGTTTTCATGCAATCATGAAAAACAACTGAATGTTCAAAGGACATTAAAGAATGACCAAGTAATGGACAATTTTAACCATTAATAACAGATATCTCGGAAATGGCTGATGCCTCATAAAATGTTATTTGGAATAAATTGTATGCTTTAAAGAGTCTACATTTCTTATGTAGTACATTTTTGTTTATCACTTAATGTTTACTAGTTAAACAAGATTATACAAAATTCCTTCTGAATGAAGAGGACTTCACAGGCTATTCCCAAAAAATTCAAGATATACGTTATATTTGTCATGTAAATATCTTTAATATATGGCATATTAATCAAAATCGTTAGAGCAATTTTTTAGAAAATAAACAATTTTGAAAAATGTTCCATGTAACAGGTAGTTTGGGATGGGGGGAGGGATTTTCTTGAAAACCTTCATGTCACATCTTTGGAAGATAGAGAACTTAAATACTAAGTTTGGCATTGATCCAACTTTTTGTTTTTGAGTTATGCTGTTCACAGACATATGGACCTTTTTCTAAAAGTTTTTTTTTTTATTCAGGGTGAAATCTTGGGTTGAATTTTTGGTGGAATGCAATACCCTCTCTATCGACTATGTACATGGTAGAGAAAGTAAAATATAGCAGCAGTATGTTTAATGTTGTAAAATGGCTTAAATGAGGATGTGCTCTCACAAGACAGAATAGTTGGAATATAATTGTTATGATAAGAATCACTGTAAATTTTTACTTCTCTTTGTATCATGAATTATAGAAGTTTAAAATTATGCTTTAAAAATCTTAAACTACAGGCCCTGGTCTACATTTTCCTCAGCAATTTTGGAATGTGAAGCTTTTGGCTTAGATGTTAGATATATGGTTTCTGTGCTTCACACTGCAGTCATAGATAACAAGACAAGGACCTGCTGTTTTAAGTTCTAAATATATTGTAGATCATAATGCACCTATGCATGCTTTCAATGTAGAACAATATATTAGGTAATGTTTACCCTTAAAACTGCGTTAAATAGTCAGATAAAGTTTTTTGCTTTCTCCAAAGTGCACTTTACAGCAGCCATGTTGCCTATTTCAAATTCTACCCAAATTTCCACAAAATATTTCTGGATTACATTTTGGCTTATAAAAATTACATACAATTTGCATCATCTAGACGGAGATTTGTGTTCAATTCAGCAATGCATATCCATAAAAAAAATTGATTCATCAGGCAGGCTTGATGAGAAAATGAAGATTCAACTTGTACACATTGCCCTAACAAAATGCTAATGCATGTGCAGAGTAGCATTAATAGGAAGCCGTATTTCTAAGCAGACAATGTAGAATTCCTCTGTCTCCTGAAAGCTGCTATATCCAAATATTTTTAAAGGTGCATGTTAAAAATTCAGAACCTTATCTAACACCAATTCCAAAAATTCAGTTTTACTTACAGAATGCACTATTACTCTAACACCAAATTAATGGCATTTAGCAGGCAGGGAATTAAAATAGCTGGTATGAAATACAAAATCTGTGCAACAAATAAGAGGATATTAGCAGGGAATAAACTGTAAAGCATGCTTTGAAGGCATACCATATTCCAGCACACAATGGAATACTGGTTTTGCAAGAATGCATGTGTGTCATGTGATTTGCAGATTCTGAGTGCTCAGGGTGTGAGAAAATATTTAGCCTCTTAAACCTAAAATTACTTTGCAAGCTGCAAGAATTCTCCGCCTAACTTATCCATAAAATGATATGCGTTTTGCTGATGATTTGGTTGTGGGATCATTTACAGTAGTTGGATTAAAACAAGCACTTCAAGGGGTAGAAAAATATTGCTACAATTGGGAATTGAGACTTAACCAAGAAAAAAACCCAGATTATGGTGTTTAAGAAAGAAGGGAAATTGAGCAAAAATGAGAAATGGGAAGGTAGGGAAAAAGAATATACGGTGGTTAGGGAAAGTAATTACCTAGAAGTCAAAATGGATGGGGGCCAGAAAATGGGAAAAACAGAAAAAAGAAGCACTAGCTAAAGGAAAACGTGCATTAGCAATAATAAAAAGTTGCAAATACAGAGTACCTGAAATATAATTCAAGTGATTGGAACGGTTATAACATAGTGGTGGAGCCCAAAATCCTGTACAAAGTAGAGACATGGGGACTTGATGAAGGATGGGAAGTAGTTGATGAAGTCCGTAGGTTATTTTGTAAAGAACCACTAGGCTTACCAATATCAAGTGTCAAACAGGTGCACAGATAGAAATGGGCTGAGAATCAAGCAAGGGTAAGATTATGGAGAGAGTATTGGTACAGAATAGTACACCTAGAAGAAAACAATATAGTAAGACAGTGTCTAGAATTTCAAGAAAACAATTTAAAAAAATAGAGGGTGGGTGTATTGTTTGAAGAACATTCTAGAATCCAATGGTAGGCCAGATTTGGTGGAAAAGGGAGAAAAATGAATTAAATTTTTAGAGTGTCATTCTCCATGGTGTACTGGTTACCATGCTAGCCTCTAGTTCCCGAGATTGTGGGTTCAAAACCAGCAGAAGGCAATGTTTTTTTTTTTTTTTTTTGTGCATAGCATGGCTTCCTTCAGAATGGAAGTAAAGCCAGTTGTCCCTTGTCGTAAATTTACGACTTGTAAAAAACCCTCAAGCCTGATAAAGAGGCCTCTGGGAAAAATTACTCGTCTTTCACGCCCAATATAGAATGGGACGCTAAGGACCACAGCAGTTAGAACATGCCCATAAATAAAACTCAATTTTTTTATTTTTTGGACAGAAGAAAGAAAGAGGCTAGAGGATATGGAAATAAAAAAAAATGTTTAGTGAATATCAGAAGTCTTCTTTAATACAGTATAAAATATTAGTCAACATGGGGAAGGGAGGAATATGTAGAAAAAAAAATCTGATGTGTTACACTCACATGACTTTCTCTACTCTTGAACAATCTAATTTTACAAACGCCTATTCTCCATATGCTTCATGTTAATCGAGATATCGAGATGTTAATCTTATTGATAATTTTCTTGTAGATGCAAGGGGAATATGGTAGCTTTTAAGCGATAGTCAAATATTTTAACGCTGGTTGTTATGTGGCGCATTCCATTCTCTTTGCATGTCCAGGACATAAAAAAATGAATAACGAATTCCCATTTGAGAAAAAGTATTGGAAAATTTAAGGAAATAACAAGCAATATCTCGAAAACGGTTCACTCAACAAAAGAAATGGATATGACATAAGTTGTGTATTTTAACGCGATCTACATTTTTTGTGCAGTAAAATTTTGTCTATCTCTTATGGTTTACCAGTTATGCAAAAGTCGTTCACAATGAAGAATACTTTTGGAGACATTCCCAGAAAATTCAAGATATACATTTTATTTGTCGTGAAAATATCTTAAACATATGATATTTTCATCAAAATCGTTAGAGCCATTTTTGAGAAAATTAAAATTTTCGAAAAATGTTCCATGTAAAGGGTAGTCTGGGGTGGGGGGATTTTCTTGAAAACCTTCGTGTCGCATCGCTGGAAGATACTGAACCTAAATACCAAGTTTGGTGTTTATCCGACTGTTCGTTTTTGAGTTATGCTGTTCACAGACACACACACACACACAGACACACACACGGACATGTTTCCAAAAATGCTTTTTTTGGATTCAGAAGGTCTCAAAACATGTATTTCCGGTGAAATCTCGGTATCGAATTTTTGGGTGGAATGCAATACTTCCCCTACTTACTATACGTAGTAGAGAAAGTAAAAACAGGTCAAGGAAGCAAGAGAAAGTATAGTATGGGTAAGATCAAGGAGTGTGGAGGTTTAAAGGAATGAGGATGGGAATAACACAAAATCAATGCCCTTTATATGGAAAACAAGAGGATCTAGTACATATACTGTTTAAATGTAGGGCCACTAACAAGTGGAGGGAGGAACAGATAGGTGACAAATGGTTAAAGGTTTACCCAAACACTGCAGTGAAGTAAATATTTATAAAGGATTATGAGAAGGTTGGAGTGTTTATGAACAAAGTGAGAAGCAAATGGTTATGGGCAAAGAAAAGAAACAATTAGATCATAATATAGCTATTAATTAGAAGTAAGAATAAAGTTGTAAATGTTATAAGTTCTCACGAGTGGAAGAGATAAATGAGCCTGGGCTGAACGTCAATCCCACTTTATGTCTTGCATACAGCTAAACACAATAAAAAAAAATACATTACATTACATAAAATGATAATAATTTGAGGAGGACTTTCTCTAAAACAAAACCACATGGAAGGGACAACTAGCAGGCCCTGGGTGAAATATGCATCCAGAATATCGAGTAATAATTATTTTCAAGAGATAGTTTATACAGAAAAAATAACAAATCCAAGCACAAAAATGTTGTCAGTGTCAATGCATGGGTTTGATAACATTGTGCAACACTGTCATATTCCAAAACAATTTTCTAGAAGTCAAGCTAAAGTCCAACTCACAAAGATAATGAAAATCAAATACAGCTTGTAAATAATAAACAAAGTGAATCACTGCTTATCAGTTACCTATGCACAGCACGCCAATAAGTATTATTTGTTGAACAGCAATATTATCCCTTGTTTCCATTCTCCAAAAACACAGGTACTACTTGGGGCATATATCTCTAGTGTTGTTTACCTGCGGCCAACACAGCAACTATCCCTGTTGTGTATAGCAAGTAAAGGCTACTTGAAATTAAACTTGATAACATCACGGCACCAAACCAGCACTATTGCTAAATGTCTCAAGTTGTGATTAAACCATAGGATTGTACTCTTTCACCTCATTTTCATTGCCTGAATAGCATATTAGGAAATTGTATACGCAGTAATCGTCCTGTGCTGTTGTGCACTGGGCTGGAGTGTGGAATCACTTGGGTTCGATCCCACCCATGGGAGGTGCAGATTTTAGGTCCCAGGTATAGGACTGTACCCACTCAGTATTGTGAGGAAAGTGAGAAGCTGCAATAAGCAGCGGTCCTTGCCTCGTGAGCCACTTTCCGGCTGGGGGATGCATGATGCTGGCCACATCACCTCCCTGCATCAGTTGGATGGTCACCCACCTCTACTTGCACACATGGGTGTGCAACCGGTAGTTGGGTTGGCAGGCCCGGGTTTTTTGCGGGCTGTAGCACCACAGGATTTATTTATATGCAGTAATCACTAAGTCTATTACCTGAACCAAGTTTCATTAATGACAAACATTTAGTACCTATTACTATTACTATTATTATTATTATTATTATTATTATAATAATATTGTTATTCAATCAATGTACTTATACTGGGTGCAGAAATTTGTAGATTAGCAAACTAAACATTTTGAGGATAGGAACATGGGATTACAGAAGCCTTTTTACTGCACTATATGCGTCAACATTAAATGCATCATGTTACAATTTCCGATTGTGCAACCTGTTTTTGGAGTGTCACAATGAACTTTTGTATTGTTCCTAGGTGTGTGTGATGTGAAGCCTACTGGATGATACAATAATACTGAACCCTCATCTTGCCCAGCACAAAAAGTACACTATAACATACGCATAGGGCTAGTTTCTCATTGTATAATACTCATTAGTTGAGACAGTACGTACAAGGTCCCTTAAATTTAATTTTGACTGACAAATGAAGATATTTCATAAAATCAGATTTCAATTGTGTTCATGCAGTGCTCCAGTTATTATACTGCATCTGCGATTCCATGCTCTTAACCTAAAAATGCTTAGTTTGGTACTGCTTTTCTCTTCTACCATTTTCTGTACATTGCTTTTCCTCACCTGTATATCTAATATCATTTGTTCACTTTAGTTTGAATACTAATGAATACAAACTAATGAAAAGTCAATTGAGCATCAACGGCAATACCTAATTTTGATAAGGACAGCTTATAGGTCCAGTAACAGCTGGCAGGAAGGAAGGAAGGAAGGAAGAAAGAAAGGAAGAAAGAAAGAAAGAAAGAAAGAAAGAAAGGAGGGGGAAAATCTGGTTGGTTAACATGTTGCTCTCATTTTGCATCAAGATGTAAACACTCAATGTTCTTAGTTGATTAGTATTTTAAACCGAATATACTTGAAGCAATTAAGTACACCAAATCAAAATGTTAATTGTGTACTAAAACTGCAATGCATGGCTTCCAGTTTTGATTTTGCTATTAACTGCAGCACTTGACAGTTTTTTTTGTTTGTTTTTGTTTTAGACTTTACAAGAGTTCTGTAGTATGACATGAAACATCTCTCTGTCATAAGCTTTCTAATAAAAAGTGTGATTTACACAGGTGTGCAAAAGATGAAAACAATCAGCTAACTATAGTGAGGGAGAAGTTACGGCCATAATTCTGTATGTGGGTAGTGAGCACTTTCGCTATCAACATGTAACACATACATTTGCATCATGTTAACGTTGCTGTCATTGCCATTCTGCTGCCAACATTGTAACATTGACGGCCCTAAGCTGCAAGGCGTTGCCAAGGGATTGAAGACACTCAGCCTCAAAGTGTAGCCAAGAGATCTTTTTTTTAGAAGGAGAGGAGTGGAGCAACAACAGGACAACTTTAGCTACATTTTCCTTGCTTTGCAAAATTCTGTTAGCCATTTTTTTTCATCATGTTTGCAATATCTTCTGATAAGATTTCTGCAAAAGCTAAGCGGTCGCCAAGAAGGGTCCAATATTTTCGATAAAGCAAAAACTCCTACACAATTTAAGAACCCAGGATACTACACAATCAACTCTGCTTATTAAAAAGCCCTGATTCCGTAAGTTTCTTAAAATCTCATGCCTCCTAACCGCATATGGAATAATGTCCGAAGTTACCTTATGATTAACATTCACTCCTTTTAATCAGCTGTTGTAGGACTTGTCATCTAGCTGTCCTGGGAATTAGTCTTCCTGAAATGATTGGTGGTCCATGAGCTAGCAAGCCCTTAAGTAGCTAAGAGGAACATTTGTAATCATAGGGTTATTTCTCTTTTACTATTCCAAATGCAGTTGCTCCTGCTTACAGCAGTCAAATCTGTGCTCCATGTAACTGATCCCATGTCAGTTTGACTGTGATGTCACAGTTGCCATGGCAATTTCTGCTGACTTAGCATACTAAATGTATACACTGAAATTTAAAAACCAAAGCTATTGCTAGGGTATACACAGCAGCAAGATCATACCCAGCCAGGAGAGGAGGAAAAGGAAAGAAAAAGTAACATGCTTCAATCATCAAACTGCTAATGATGAGGATGAATGTCCTCAAAAACATTCCAGTTTTAAAAAACTTAGGTGAAGGTTTGTGTATAGATAAAGTGATTCATTTCAAATTAAACATGAAGAAAACTTCACTGCTTATAGTGCTTCTGTTTTTAATAGCAGTTTGGAAAGTTAAGAAACAACTTGCTGACAGACCTCAGGGTATTCATCGCACTTTCATCAGATTCCAGCATACCTCTTGATATCAACATTTTCCCTGATTAACCAATTGGATCACAGTTGATGACCATAATGAGTGAAAACCTCCAACTGTGATTTTAATATGTTAATAGGCCTACAACTCCAATCAATATCTAATTTTTGTAAACTATGTTATTATAAAATGTTCTCTTTTGCATTTGATAACTGGAAACAGTAACTTAATAGGATTTATAAGAGAGAGAGAGGGGGAGGAAATAAACAGAAGCACAAATAAATTTTACACTGTGTTCTGTCCCTCAAAATCTTTAAAAGACCATCTTTTATGGCACTATATCTCAGATTCTTCACCTATGATGTGTTCACTCCATTAACATTCCTTAAAAGGCTTTGCTACTTTGATGATTATTATATAATGAAGCATGCCACATTTTTTGAAATTTCAATATCCACAAAGTACTTCTTTAACTTCCCCTTATGCCACCGGCATTGGAGGGTCCTTGGTAAAAGTTCACTGCACTTGCCTATGAGCTGCCAACTCCCTTACGCTTTTAGATACCTTCCTCCTTAATTCAGCAATACAATCTTTATATGTAGTTCTAGGGCATCGTCAAGTTCTTATGCCTTTCTCAGGCCTCCAGGAACTGGCGAGGTTTCCAATTTTCTTGCTTGCGGGTTATGTGACCAAACCACCTGGACTAAGCATTTCTCTAATGGGGATTGGTTAACTTCTTCTCTTGTCCCCTGGTTTCAGATCTGGTCAAATCAAATTTTTCTCGCAATCAAACAAATTACGCTGTGCAATAAAATGCTGATTGGTATTTGTGAAATGCAAAGTTTATTTACTGCCATAATCGGGACTATTCTGTAACTTTTTTGTTAAGAGACTGTTACTTTTACAGGTATGGCTGACAAGTCCTGAACAATTTTGGCACTATTTGGTATTCTGTAACGGTTTGTTATGACAAAGGTTGTAGTCTTCCGTGTTGTTATGCACCTGAAACAACTAATGGCATACTTGTTTGCTTTGGAAGCATTTTTTGTTTTCACATCATTTGCGGCACATTGGGGTTCCTGTGTTACTTGTTTTGATTGTTACTCTGGAATGTTCTTCTGTGAGATGTATGTGTAATGGAACAAAACAAAGTATTAAAACTATACCATAGCTATATAAAAATATATGCAATACTTGAGAAGCAAATATGTAATGAACATTGGGAAACTGACCCCAAAAATGGATGCAAAAGAACTGGAAACCAAATGGAAGGACCTCATCAGAATTTCAACACCTGCAGCAGTGGGATGTAAAAGAATTTAAAACATGGGAACGTGTAAGGTTCATGTATTTTATGGATTTATTTGTATTCACATTTATAAATAAAGCTGGTGCAACGTTGTTAAATCACTTATTTCTAAAATATTTCTAAAATAATAAGATGTGAAAATGCTTGGCCATATGGCAGCATGATCATATTATTTTTATTTATTTATTTATTTGTGCTAGCAATCTTCCTTAGAATATGGCTATACATCAGCCCAAGCTGTTATCTTGCCATATTCTACCCATATTACACTCTTATTATAACATAAAAAATGATGATAATAATACAAATAGTAGTAAAAATAATAGTAATGATACCAAAATAATAATCTTATAGTAATAATATATAAAATAATAAAATAATAATAATAATAATAATAATAATAATAATAATAATAATAATAATAATAATAATAATAATAATAATAATAATAATAATATAATTATATAACTTAACATCACTTGATGAAATTAATTTACATCTCTTTTTATTGTCCATAACCATTTCTTTTTAACTTTGGACAAGTATTCTCCTACCTTTTTACTATCCTTGTTAAAAATCTTGCTTAAAGCTACTTTCCTGTCCCATTTTAACCATTTCCCATTTATAGCTACCTTTCTCCAATGCTGTGTACCTTTACAGTCAAAAACGATATGTGATCATATTATACATTGTGAAATAAAAGCTAGGCAAAATGAAGACTATAAAAGATCTGCAAAAGCATTAGTATGTACAATTTATTTCTAAAATAATAGATGCAAAAATGTTTGAGCATGTGGTAACAATCACATTGCAAAAAATAAAACGTGGACATATTATACGACACACGACTTACAAACTACGAAAGCATTACTGCTTAAATAAACATGTTTTACATTTGGTATTCTTCATGAAATGTTTGGAAAGTTAAAGCATCTCTTCTTAAAAATTATTTATAGTTGTGAATAACATGTGTGCTCATTTCATACTAAATGAAAAAAGTTTATTTGCTTTTAGCAGTAGCAGTCTTGATATCGTTAACCATAATTTTCTCCCTTTCAACAAGATGTTGCTTTTATGACATTACAGAATACCAAATAGTGCATAGCTACTGTTGGAGCTTTTACAGAATACTCTGAAGGTATGTTTTGGGTTATACATGCATTATAACCAGCTGCTAACATTCACTAATTTTTGTTTTGTTTTGGAAACTCTATGCACAAAACTTACTTTTTGACAGTGTTGACAAATGTGTATTTTTTATTAATCAAATTTAAATATGGGTTGAGGAAAATTTCCTATTGGAGGAATGTATCAGATGTAATGCTACATCTAAGACCAGCTGAACATCTGGAAATTTGGTTTCTCAACTGTAATTTCCTCTCAGGCTTTATATGATTCTAAAACCAAAATAGCTAATACCTGCAGTGCACCTATATTTGCAGCAATATTGCAGCACGAGACATTTACTTAATGCAATCTGAGTTTGGACTACATGTTGTTGATAATTATTTATTTGTAGAACTAAAAAGCACTCTAAAATTATGCATAAATTGGGAAATTAATCAATACTTAGAGAAAAGGGTAAATTGCTCTTACGGGGTCCCGACAGTGATGGAAGTGATGTCTTATATGTCCTACAGATGTCACTCTGTGTCATTCTCTATCCCTACAGATGTCACTCTGTGTTGTTCTCTAGCTCTAACGCAATGCTGGCAACATAGAATAACTAATGCCGCCAAAGCTGGTAAGATACTCAGCCTCAAGGCATAGTCGAGGAATTGAGGGCCCTCAGCCTCAAAACGTAGCCGAGGGATGTTTTTTAGAAGGAGAGGAGGCTGCAACTGCGAAGCACCGGCAGAGTGTAGCCAAGGGATCTGCATGTCTAAAACTCGAATGATTCACGTTTGCAGAAATTCCTTATTTTGCGGATTTCACTTCTTATTTAGGTTGGCACTTCCCATTCAGCATCTGTTTTAGTGGGAAGATGGATACGTTTGTTGTGTTTATATCGCAATTTTCCTATAAAAGTAAAACACCTAAAAGGGGTGGGCAGGTGGGCACCAGGTATTGGTGAGATCACATCTACTTATTTCCTCACTCTTAAGGTAATTTATTCCATTCCTTCTTGCTTTTTTCAGCGTTTTCAACGGGGACCCCATAAGAGCAAAATAGCCAGAGAAAATTGTTAAAGCATGCTATCTTACATCACAATCTCTATGCATTATTGGTTAAGTAATCAAAAAAGAAGGTTTTACATATTTAATAATTTATATGTATTTACACCATAAACTATTTTAAAGCAAGCTGCAATTAAAATATTCAATTAAAAACTGTGATTCTAACACTAAAAGAAATCTTAAAATATGTAATTATAATTAATCATAAAATAAATACAATAATTCAAGATATATTTGTTCAAAATTCTTTGCAATTGTTGAAAGATGCACATGGACCCATACTGATTCATTGTAAGTTTCATTGCAGCAGAGTAAGATTCATGCTAATCATGTACATTTGCATCTTCGGCTGGTTTTGCAATCTTTTGGCTCCTTTGGTACTGTTGGATACTATATGGTTGTACATACCAATGGCAGGTAAAGGTGAAAGGGAGAATGCTATTTGTACCTCCACATCACACAGCACATTGCAGAAATAAAACAAATATGCTACTAATAACCCTGGTATGTTAGTTCATTCTTCTTTTACTAAACTTGGAACACTTCTAACTACTACAACAAAATACAGTTTTTCATGTAGTCAAACTTGTGTCATGTAACACAAACTGAATGAATTAAGGCTTGTTCTAGGCCTGAATCCTGCTGCTGAAGTGTTTAGTTGTAATTACAAACTCTGAAGCCATTCTCAAAATTAAAATACCTGATCAATACAAGATAGTATAAAATGATCTATGGAAAAAGGAAAGAGAAGGTGATATCAACAGTCAGAATGGTATTCATCTCTACATTTTCCCATTTTTTCAATCTCACCTTGTTATTTACAACATCCCCCATTGAAAATTCCCACTTGCCACAATGGTGCATGAAATGCTAGTACAGCCTACAACCTACTCTGCTACAGCAAAACTTTACCAGCATCTGAAATGTTATATAAGTTAGTCTTATATAGAATAAATGATATTTAAAGTTGTTTCTGAATTTATTTCACTTTGTGTTAATTTTATTTCCTTAAAATTATTTTTTGCATTAAATCCTTCAGCGTTATCCTATCCTCACATAACCAATGCATTCTGTAAGAAGAAAAAATATGCACTTAAAAGTAAATGCATATGTATAGTGCCATGCCCAATTGCTGTAGCTTTATTTGATTAACAGAAACACTTTAAAAAGGTGACTTACTATATAATTCTAATGTTTATAAATATAACAAAAACAGCTGACTGAAGCCTTGCAAAATAATCTGGCATTCCTGATACTCCACTGATTGACAAGACACCTTTGCTAGAGCATTGTGATTCAAACTTCAGCAATAAAGTTCTATGACTATGCATGAGGAATGTCTAATAACAAATCAGAGCCTATTTAAACTTTATTTTCTTCAACTATTTAACACTTGAACGTATTTCTTCAATAATATGTACTGTCAGTCATTCTGACTTAAGACAATAAGGCTAACAAGATTAACTATACTGCAAACCTTATTCATTTGCGATTTATTAAACATGCCGTTAAACTGCTATGATACAATACAATACATTTTAATTGATGTTAAAGCAAAAATTATAAAACTGCACTCATTAGACAGCACTAATTTGATCAAACTGAGCTGTTTAAAAGCCAACCAAACTCACCAACATCAGCATCGAAAGGCGATGACGATGAAAACCATCCCATTTCCGGTAGATATGCAGTAAGGATAAGTTAAAATATTTAATTTAATAATATAATATTCACATAAAATACGCGGGTGACTATTAATCACCTTGAAATTGCGAAAAGTGAATGACTAATAACATCCTACTAAATCTCCATACGTGCCATTTTTTCTCGGCTAACTGCGACATCTATGATTTCACAAGAGCACTAAACCCAGAAAATGTCAGATTTGCAGGTCAACCAACTGAGCAACGAGACGACGCATTTTATGTTTTATCAACTTTCATGGTCACATTCCACTAAAAGGTCAACAACACTGCACATTGCATTTCAGCACATTATAAAGAGCAATGCAATATAAAATTTGGGGTGCCATCTAATTGTACGTTTGCACATTTTCATGGGCTTTGTAGCCACTCCTTATTCCACTGGAGAGAGGTTTCAGACCCCATCTGGATGAACACGAAATTACCACCTCTACAGAATTTTAGGGTGAAACAAGTGAGCAGCCCCCAGAGTTTATCTACATTTACCTTGAGTGAAGTGGTTTTCCACCGCCTCCTTGGTCTTAATATTGTTAGCGTTTACGAGAACCCTACTTCACTTCGCACAGGGAGATTGACAGTTACTTTATCAGAGAGCTCTCCAACGTGTTATAGCAGTTACAGAATATTCATCAGTTGAAAAGCTAATTAATGGCTAAACAGTTTCTCCTTGTTAAAATACAGCCCCCGAGCGCACCGTCGGATCTTGCTGACTGCATGGCATTTCCCAGAAAAAAAATAAATTGAGTTTTATTTATGGACACTTAGCCCTTAGCGCCCCATTCCATATTGGGCGTGAAAGACGGGACATTTTACTCAGGCTTGAGGTCCTTTCCCATCGCCCTCCGCCGGGTCTGAACCCTCAACCATGGAGGACGACTGGCATTTTCCAGCATTATTTCCTTCTCTTTGGGGTTCTGCGTGAACCGAGATATAAAATGCAGTGGTCGTGGACCAGAAATGGGCTCTCTTCAAGATATTTGGCAGTTAATAATGATACCTGATAAGCAAAAGATTCTGTTAAAAGGGAGGGGAGGGTTGGCTTTTCTATATGCCTGGCAGTTGACATAGTTTTAAATATTATGAAGCACTAACGAAATGAGGGGGGGGAATAAAAATATTTCATCATATGCAAATAATTCTGCATGGGGTATAAATTCAAAACTACTATTTTTGCATTAATTCACCAACAATTTTCTCTGGTACTTGCCCCACATACTAAGATTTTCAACTTAGTAAGATAAACCATGTCTAAAATTTATTAATAATTTCTCTCATCTGCAGATAGATCAATAATTATTCTCCGTTTTTGTTCATTGATTTGTTTGCTGCTGCCTGTAACTATCCATCCACTTTCCTGCATGCCCGTATCCAGAAAAACATTTCAGGGAGGGTTTTTCACAAGTAGATCTAAACTTAACAGTACCCCACATAATTACCATGTACCTACTCCATAGTATATAGACGTTATATGGATAAGAAAATTGCTTGGAGACATTATATAAAGAAAAACTCACCAGAATGAAGATATTCCACCTTACAGCACAAAACATGGGGACTACTTAAAAAACTGCAATGTATGGTCACCTTACCTACGTAAGGAGACGATATTAAGTTTCCCTTTTTCTTGTAAATGTGCTACTAGCAATAGACCTACTGTTATCTAACATTTTCCCATATTGGTTTGCTATGAATTTAAATAACTAAAACTGTTAGAAGTTTCAGGGGGGGTTTGAACCCTAAAACCCCCCACTAAATACAGCCCTGCTTTCCTGTTATGCTTTAGTTCATAATACCCAATTTCCCCTTGTCATGTGCAGCACAACATGCATAGCAAGTAATTCACAGCTTCCCATGTGCAATCTTTTTACTACTGCTTTCCCCCCCCCCCTTTCTTCTGTTATTAATTCTCTGCATAAGTAAAGTTCACTGTGCTGTAATAATGCAGCTGTATCTCTGTTAGATTATTTTTCTTCTTCTTTTCAATAAGAATAGTTTATTCCCTTACTACTTCTGGTTTTTGTTATTTCATGTTTCCTAGAAAATTGGCTTCCATCTTTAATGGAGGTATGACTATCCACATTAAGAATGATATATAGTATGGAGTAAACAAATAACAAGAGATTCTATTTTCTGCTCCCGAGTGTTAGATGTTGGGTTCAAGAACTCATCATGACCTAATATAATCACATTGTAAACCTGTATTGTTTTAAAGGAGATAAACTCCAAAAACCATTTGAAAAAGCTGGGAGAGAGTAGTATTACATAACTATCAAAATGATTATCTTTAGCAGCCAACATGAAATCCTTCAAGTATTATAAAAATCCAGGCCTCTAGCAAACTACATTAGGATTAATTTATAAAATAATGGAAGCTTTCTCTGCATTGATTATAGACAATATTGGCATTGATAGGCCAAGTGTGGCCAAAATGATGACATAAAATGTAATGTGACAAAAAGTTTGGAAGTCTCCAAATATATTACTTGGTTAATTGCCCTATGAAATGATAATCAACAGTGTTAATTTATATCCATTAGAGATTATTATTATTATTATTATTTTTTTTAAGGTTATGCTAGCTATGACTAAGCAACAAATCGAAAGTTGAATACAGTTTAATAGTTCATTTCCACAGCAAGCATCTTGAGCACCTGAATCGTACATTTTAGAGTAATGAACTAGCATTGTACCATGATAGCTGGGAATAGAACCACTTACCAGCCCAGGATAATGCCATTTCTTCTACCGTGATAACATTCCCAAATGTGTTTAGTGAACCTTTCTCATATGATTCATGTATATCTAGTGAGAATAAGATTTGTGCTCTGGTATTGAGGTTTTCAAATGTGATTCCACTTTCTCCTCATAAACTGCACATGATCAGTGTAAAAAAAACAATTAACAGACATTTGATATCACTGCAGAGCAACTTTTATATTCATGCAAAATGACATTCTACCGTAACACAAAATAATTATATGAAACTGTGTATTAAAAAGTATATTTCAAAAACAATAGATTGGCTGCAGAAAACCTCCTGACTATGCCTCAATGTTGCTGGATTTGAATCTATTGGACACACAAATAACTCTGCATCTCTGTGAACAGTCAGGCAAATACCAAATTTGGTATTTAAGTTTAGTATCTTCCAAAGATGTAACACAAAGATTTTCAAGAAAATTCTTTATATGGAAACATGTTCAATACTTTTGCTTTTTCTCAAAAAACGGCTCTAACAACTTTGAATAAAATACCATATATTTAAGACATTTACATGACAAATACAATGCATATCTTGAATTTTCTGGGAATAGCCTGTGAAGTTCTTCATTTAGAACAAATGTTGTATAACAGGTAAACCATGAGATAGGCAAAATTGTGCTGCACAAAAAATGTAGATCTCTTTAAAACATACAATTCATTTCCAATGATTTTTTGTGGTATCAGCCATTTCCAAGATATCCATTATTAGTGTTTGAATTTTTCAATATTTTGACACTTTTTTAAAAAAATCATCACTATTCAGTTGTATCACACAATGTATGGGAGAGAGTATGCAATTTAAAGGCCAGCATGCAGCAATTCAGTCTCAAACATCTGACTATGGTTCAGTTTCCTGTATCCACCTCCTTGTACCTACAATGAAATGTGTAGTGGAAAAAAAAAAGGAAATAAAACGAAACTGCTAAGGTTCATCTTGATTAATATGGAGTAGACAGAAAAATAAGCTTTTGTAGGAATAGCTTGTAGAAGCTCAAAACTTAATCACGATAAGAGAAAAAAGTGTAACAAAACTTATAAATAACAGTGATATTCAATCCAACAATAATGTTATAACAATTGAAGATGTATATTCACATGACTTTCTCTACCCTCTATCTTTATTAGTGGATATACAAACTATTCTTACTAAAGCTTATTTTTCTATCTACTACATTTAATCCAAATAAATCTTTGCAAAAATAGCTACACTTTGTTATAAATACAAAGAAAATGGCAATAGTCAAATGTTGAAGAACTGGACACTATATGCCGTCTTAAAATTCATTCTGTTTCCATGCAATCACAAGGAAAATCGATGGAAATTTAAAAGAATGACAAGTATTGAACAATTCTATAACAGATATCTCAGAAATGGCTTAATATAAACTTATTTTTAAGTAAATTGTGTATGTTTAGGGATCTACATTTTGTGTGGTACATTTTCGTCTATCGCTTAATGTTTACCAGTTATACAAAATTCCTTCCGAATGAAAAGGACTTCCTAGGCTATTCCTAGAAAATCCAAGATAAAAATTTCAGGGTACCTCAAAACATGTATTTCAGCGAAATCACGACATCGAATTTTAAAGTGAAATGCAATACTTACCCTACTTACTATACATAGTAGAGAGGTTTCCATAAGGATGGTTTGTAGACACTAATATACATAAAACTAAATGGTAATGGACAGAGAAAATCATGTGAACATAGCATATCAGATTTTCCTCTTTCACATCATTGTTACTTGCATTTATGCCAACAAGGTTTTATTCGCTAAAGATACTGAGGAGACAACTTAAACACCCCTGCTTGCTTTGCTTACCAGTGTGTCATTTGGAACAAGATTGCAGGCATATGCCTGCATCCTTGCTACATGCTAATTGTTGTGGACTTCTGTAATGTATATTGTAGATCTCTGGTAGTCTTTTAATGAACTTGTAGAGGTTGTCTGCTTTGGAAGTGTCAAAATTCATTAGTTGTAGTCCCTATTTCTTGATGCAGATTTTCTCCCAAATGTCTTTAGGCTTTTGAGCAGCTACTAGTAACCTGAATATGGCTTTGATGTTATAACTCTCTCTGTCTCTCTAGAAATGCTGCCATATAAAATTTCTTTATTTGTTTGCATTTGGCTATAATTATTTTTCACTTTCCAATTCATATTTTACTGCAGTTGGAACAATGCCTTTGGTAGATCCTGGATTTTTTTTTTTATTATACTGTATATTTCATATGTGGCCCAGCAATAGAGTTTCTTTAAATATCTTTTGGATTTTATGAAGAGTTCCTGCACTCTATCTCAATTTTTTGGGGAAGAGGGGGGTGTTAGGGAGATTAATTATGCACACTTTCTTACCTACCATTCCTCTACTGAATCCATTTACTTCTGCAGTTTTATTCTTTGTTACATGTTTAATTGTTTTTGCATCATGTTGTAGAATGCTGCTTCTGGGTTGAAGTTGTGTGCCTTTGTGTAAGTGTTGGTGTAGGTGGTTTTTTGTGGATGCCAAGTTCAATCTTTCCTTTATCTTTAACCATTTTGGGAATACAAGTGTATCACTCATTTCTGTTTAAATTATGAATTGGATAGCTGGATCTTGTAGGTTTAAGAGAGATGTGTCATTTATTGTTTACAGCTGATGAATGCAAAAATATCAATGGACTAACACCAAACTTTGAGAAGGTTAGAAAAGGTTATAGAATGTGCATTTTGAAGCAGTTTATGAATAAATAGCTAGGAATAGAAATAAAAAGACTTTCAATGGCTAAATCTGCCTTCTATTATGTATAGGTATTCAGAAATAAAGACCTGTGTTATCTACATACTAATGTTTTCTTTACAAACATTAACTGACTGCAACCATTTCTACAGGTATGCAAGTAATTTTTTTCTTGTGTGCTAGGGAACAAATGCCTGTCAAATGAAACCAGTGTCAGAAACCAGATGTAGTGAATTATCGAGATCCGAATAAGTTACTGTTTGTAACTGCTTTAATAGCCAATTTATCAGGTAACACAATGTGATATGCGTAGTGATTGGTCTTATGCTTCTTTTGACATAGTTAATTTTAGGCAATATTACTAACACTCGTGTACTGTTCAACTTCAGGTACTGATGTTAAGATTTCAGCATTATTTTGTATAGGATTTTACTCCAGAACAATATCAACCTGGGTATTATCGATCCTTTAGCATGTGGTTTGAAGCCTGCATGTAGTGTTTGTGCATTTACTGAACCTGAGACTTGGCATGCAAGATTTTGGTTATGCATTACATAACATACTACATGTACTAATTTTGTTCTGTCACTTTGATTGTTGCTATTCCACTGGAAATATTGCCAATCACAAAAAACTAGAAAAACTAATGGCTGACAAACCTTCAGTAACATAATTTATATACACATTTAGGCATATGTAATATATATTTTTTTCTTTTGGTATATTATATTAGATACTTAGTATTTCTTCTTTGCATATTACATATAAAACATTTAATTCAGTTGATGAACCAACACTGTGCAACACTGTGACATGCTTCCAAACTTTTTGATGCTATGGTATTAATTCTCCTAATTTGCTTTCATAGAAGAGGGAGTAGAAGAACCAGCCAGGTGAACCTACTTCAGATTAGTAGGAGGGGCTGTCGTAATCATGTTAAAAACCCTAAGACATAGTGCTCTAATTACAAATAAGAGGAAAACAAGCATGATTGAGCCTTGGAAAAGTGTATCAGAAGCACATTTCTAAGAATCGACACACAGAGATGAACCTGTTCTTTTGACAGAAGATGAGCTTGGTACTGGTACCAGTATTTCAAGAGCAGAAGTAAAAAGAAGCAAAGAAAAAATTCCCATAAATCCAATGATCAGAATGATAGTGATGAATCACATGTATTCTGTCCAGGATTCCTCTGATGAATGGTGTGAAAATGGTGCAATTGATTCTTAGAAATAATGCAGGGCCCTAAGAGGGGTGATAACTGTTTAGTTTCCTACAATGAAATCTGTGAAATGTTATGTAGGGATTGCAGAAAAGATAGAAGGGTTAATAATCTTGTTTTGCAAGAAATTGTGGAGAGCAAATATACAAGTAGCTGGCAGCAGAGGATGTGAGCCTATGACCAAATAGAACAAGTCTTAGGTGCTCCCTTTCCTAAGCAAAGAATGCCTTACTTTAAACTTGTTGTTGACTTCCAGTATATTGTCTCAGTTGAAAACGAAGACACCCAAGATTTCTTTGCTTAAATTGAACTGCATATTTCACTTTTTGTTTCAGCATATTTTCAGTTAAAAAGATTTTTCTAATGGATATCTTAAGATGTTTTGCGACTGGGAGATAAAATGTTATTTAAAATCTTATTTATGGCTTTGTTTGTCATGTAAGCTACTGTTCTTAGACCTAATACATTTTTTTCACTTTCACTAAAAGTAATAAAAAGAAAAGCAAAAGCACAGTCTTAAAACTCCTATGCAGCAAAAAACATTGTCACTATTTCAGAGTGGTTGGCACAGTCTCCAGAGTCAGAAGAATTCAGTTAAAGCTGTTTCTAATATGGAGGTTGGCTCAAGACCAAATCACAAGTTGAGTCGACCAGTCAGTCACTTTTTATTTTCTTACATAGTAAGTTTCACATTTAAGAGATAATTAATTACAGGGTAGTAATCAGCATGAAACACTTACTAAAACAGTGTAGTAGTTGTTTACAAGAAACATTTTTTGAAGAAATTAGAAGTAAAAATATTGTAAAAAGTAGTTCAACTCTAGCCGGGTTGATAGTATTCTCTCCCTGTATAATATGTATCAATATTTTGTCAGCAAAATTCAAAGTATTAAATTATATGCTCGTAAACTATTTAATTTTCTTCATATGAGGAAAATATAATCCATTTTTTGTCTTCATGAATTTTTTCATTACAATTGTGCTTCACTACCTATTAGTCCTTTCACATAATGGGACCAGAAGTAACAGAGAAAAATATTTCTGAGGATCTACTTGGAGTTGAATTTTAGTGCAATAATAACAACTTAAACACACTTTTGGGTTATTTTTACAACAGAAAAAAAAGACATATGAAGGCAATACATTTCTACTTGAGTGATGGCAGAGTGGCTTGTACTTATTCCTTTTAAACAAAGATAAACAATTCATCACTACCAAGTCAAAAAGTAGCACTGATGGCATTGTTGTTGAATAAGTGAAGACTTAAAACTATAGTATGTTCAGTTATGGCAACAATACATAAAATAAATATATTAGCAGAAAATTTCCATTTAATAGCTGCTCATTAAGGTTGAAATATAAAAATTATGCAACTACCATCTTAATTGTGTGATTTTGCACTTTTGTTTGCCTATCAGGAATTACTCATTTGTCATTAACTGCCAGAATGCATTTACCTTCATGCACACTTCGAAAACTTTCACTGGATTTGACAGGAAAGAAATTTTTGCCATCATATTGTCGGCAACCATTGTATAAATCCTAAAACATTTATTTTTAAATATTTCGAAAACCTCTATTCCTTCTTTGGCTCAGGGGTACCCTCATACATAGGTATTTTTCCTTTTCTTTTAGTTTAATATTGCTTAATTGGATAGTTATATCAGATGATGAAAGATGGTTTGAAATTAAAGTTCTAATGATTTCAGTGATCTAGGTGCTAAAGCTATCTGATATTCACTGTAAGGAATGGGGAAAAACTTCAAATAAAAGCTAAGCCAGGAACTTCATATAACTGGGATTTAAGCTCAGGACTACAGCATAAGAGGCATGAATATTACAAAAGACACAACATTTTGGATAAAGAATATTAGTTTGTATTTTTGAATACCTGAAATGTTTAATTACAGGTTCATGTCATAAAGAGGGAGATTAGCAATGAAATCTATTTGTACAAGTTTATTTAGTTTCTTTGTTTGTTTGATTCATTCCTGGCTCTAGGGTGTGGTTTTACGTTGGCTCTGTCCAAGCCTTCACCTCTTGAGTACTTCATATGAAGTATCACCAGCACAACATGGTGCGGAGTCCACAGTAAAAGTTACTAGTCTTTCTTATTCCATTGCCATCTTCATTATCACCCTACCAATGGAGGTAATGGACATCACCACTGGGTGCCATCAGCTAATTAATGGTCCAGCCATAGCTCAATAGAACAAGGTTTCTCCATAAGTCATTGTCCATATGTAGTGTACTGAAACAACAATTTTTATTTTCTACATCCTTGTAGAATGAAGTATTGCAATTTAACCAAAAATACACATTTTGAGGCTCTAGGGGGGGGGGGGGTAAATTTAGAGAAAACTGCAGTGTATTTGAGAACAGCAGATAAATATCAAAGCTTGTATTTAAGTCTGCTGTTTTCTATGAATCCCACCTCTATACCATATAACCTTTTGACCTTTTGCATGGAAAACTATTTTTAATAAAGTATAAGCTTGAGAAACCGGCACAATAAGTAAACTGGTTTATCTTTAATATTATATAAATAGCTAGTGGAGTTCTCATTCATATAAATGAATTACACTAAAACGAACAAATAAAAATTTAGCATTAGTCATTACCAAAATATTTGCTTGTATACTTGAATTTTCACACATTTTAAGTTTGGTGTATTTTAATTCATGAAGTGTCAATTCTTTTATTTCTAATAGCTTATTGGCTGGCATATAGTAGCCTCTTGCAAACTACTATAGAAATACATAACTGAAACCTCTATGGATTAGTGCAAAATGGCTGGAAAAATGCAGCTTTATATATCCTGTGAAATGAAATAGAGAGAGTCATTTGATTGTCACACACCAGCTTTTAAAGCATTTCTGAACATAATTGCTTGATTGCACCTTTTGCTCTGCAAGATGAAAGAGGAGAGATCTCTGATTATGGTTTTAAACAATGTAAAAGCTAATGGTGATATTAAATAAGGTTTCAAAATAACTCAACTGTTTATAACACTTTTATTTAATGAATAAAAAAAGGTCAGATAATTACTAAGTAAGTGACATTTCATATTAACAGTTTCAAACTTACATTAATGGTGGTGATGTATCCTCATGTACATTATTTAAGCATTGGCTATTCCTTTGCCAAAATTTTAACAAGCAAAAATAATTAAAAAAATGCACAACTTGGAGTGTCTTTTTAAAGCTTATGGATTTTACTGCAGTTGGCTTCAGTTTAGATGAACAGCATGATGTTTATGTTTTTCTCAGTAGGGAACACGTTTTTTGGAGAGGTACTTAGAGCAGGCATATAATCACAATACAGGCCATGCTACATTTGTAAGGTAAGGTATTTTCCAATGCTGCATCCCTAACGTAAAACACAAGTACTTGGAGGAGTACAAGTATCTTAATGTCAAAGTGCGCTTCAACTATGACTGACTTTTAGCTTTTCTATGGGGAGGTATTGCATTACATGCAGCTATTTTCAGGAGAAGTAGCAGTTCAGTTCAAGAAAAATATTTATCCTTCATTAATGTGATTATAATGGACTAAATGGAAACAGCCAATCCTGAACTTTCAGTAAGTTTCTTAAACGCTGGAAAAGCATTTGCAACTAACTGCAAAAGGGTTGCAGCTAAACTCATTATAAGCTATAAGTTTATAAAACAAAATATGACAATTTAAAATAAAGAGAGTTGAAGGTTGTTACACTACATCACTAAAATGTTCTTACTTGAACACGTTTTGGGAGACGGTTTACCTTCAACTCTCTTTATTTCAAATTATGACACATCACTGTTACTAGCTTCTAAATCTTCAAAATTAATTAAAATATGACAAGTTATTGGTGATTTCCTCTGCGTTATCATATTTAAGATATGTACCAATATTCAAAGAAAATGAACTATAATGAATCTAAATATGAGAGATAATCAATTGAAACCATGTGTTTTTTAACCTATAAAACAATGCTCCAATTTTCAGTTTGAATTTTGTTGTAATATGTGTTCAGTTACAGGTAACTATGAGTGTTACCTATGTATTAATAAAAAAAGTGAATGCCTTGTGATACCATTAAATATCACTGACTGTATTATCAATGCAGTCACTCAGTTAATTTACTTTAATTTCTGAGTAAGCTTTTGGGTCTAAATCAAAGAAAGTCTCAACCTGCAAGAAATCCAAATCCTTAGATTCATCATCTGCCATAATGGCAACCATGCACAATCAATGATCCACCATATTATACTAATACTCAGTTTGCATACTCAAAATCCTCACAGATAGCCAAACTCAACCGTGTATTTTTATGAAGCAAGCACACTTATTATGTGCTGTACAAAACAAGGATGACTTTGAGATAGAGCCAATCCTATATGCAAAATATGGTAGTTCGGGAGCAGTAGCATCTTCTATGAGCTCGAATTTAATTTTTCACTTGGTATTTATAATATTTGAAAATGAATGTCCAAGAACCACACTTCTGTGCCTGGCTATTCAGTTATGAAGGGAGGAAGATATATGAGGTTGGTGACAGATCTAGACAAAAAGGAGTAACCCAAGATAGATAATATTATGCATCCTCATGTTAATAATTTTGTTTTTTCATTGGGTCTGTTCACAAAAGAAGAAAGTAGCAGTTTGATATACAGCAAGGCAAGCCTTTTAATTCATCTGCTACATTCGCCTTTTCCTTCAATTTGTGGGCAATATCATCTATTAATAATAAGCACAAAGCTGTTTAGATTTAGGGTACTCTTAGCATAATGTATTAAACTAAATGTGCTCCTTGAGAAGCCCAAATAAACAAAGAATGTACAGGTGGCACTAAAGGCAAGATTATTCAAATTATAAGTGAAGAGTATAAAGTACATATGTTTTTCATAAACAGCTTTCTTGAAATGAAGAAAAAAGTGCTATAAAATAATTTTTCCATCAACTTCTTAGGAGAAGACTTCCAAGACGACCAAGGAAACATGCTTTGAAGCCAGAAGAAGCATTCTTGCCTAGCCTTCAAAATGCAGAAGAAAAAGTGAAAAATAATTTCTTGGATGCACTTGCTTTCATATATTATTATTATTATTATTATTATTATTATTATTTTATGAAAGAAAGTACACTGTGTTTCAACACAAAGTGAATAGTGCTGTGATATGTTCCTCCTCTCTCTCGCTTATCAGCTGGTAATGTAATGCTCCTGCTGGTTGTGTATTCGCTTCACTGATAGTCCTCGTTTTGTACAGCTAACACACAGTTTTAACTATAGGATCTATTAGGGAATTTTTTTTAAACAAACATCTTTCTCTTTGTGTTTGCAAATATTTATCAAAAGGCTATTTTGGACCATGGTGACACAGCATTATAGTGCAGAAAATTCATAAATAAGGCAGGTGCATTTTTGTTTTTACAAAAATGCTGATGTACTACTCTTAAATACTAAAAATTGACCATGATAATATTTAAATATCCCTGAAAAACTATGAACTCATTGTTTTAAAAATCATATCAAATTATGCAAGCGTTTCAGAAGTTAAGCCTATATTTTAAATGTGTCAAATATGTCTAAAAATAAGTAAAAAGAACACATTAAATATGGCCCCAATTTATATATTTTTAAGCTAAGCAGGTTTTCCTCTGTAATATGATTACTATCATACCTATGCATCTTTACTTAAACATTTTATACATAAGCCCTATTTATTGAAAAGGGGGCGGGATACCAGAGAGAGAAGTATACATACTACGGAGATTCACTGGCTGTTGCAGGTTGTTTACGTTTTTGCATGCTCTTTACTTTTAGTGTGTGTAGATAAAATATAGCAACAGTAGCTTTTTGGAGATAAAGTCAAAATGAAAAAATTTCACCACTATTATTAAAGCAAATAATCACTTACAGCGGTAACAGCTGAATAAAATTGGTTACATTGGAGCCTTTAATCATCCAATTTACTGATCAAAGTGACACTGATATGTCTAGCACTTGGATTTTTGAAATTTTTTAACTATTGCAATGTATTACAGTAGTTTAAAAATGCTGTTCTTGCATAAGTACTAACCCAACATTCCAAATATAAGCCTCTTTGAAAGCAATTTATTACCACTACTCTTTTCTGCTCTTCATTATTTTTTTTTGGTAAGAGCGGATGATAGGGTTAGTGGTCAATATTGAATTTTAAATTACTGGCTACAGCTATTAAAATATTTTCTAAAAACAACCTTCTTATAATTGCTCATGTTAAATTGATGATTCAGATATGAGTAGAATAATTTATTTCTCTTTACTTTATTACAAAAGAAATCTTTTTTTGAATTATGTTGGAATTTTTATATTAGTTATTTTAAGGTACATACATTAATTTGCTGTGATCATGCAGAAAAGCTTGTTTCAGGATTTTGGAATCTTTCTTTAAAGAACTGATCTGCTACTTTTCCTTCAGCATGTACAAAATCTTTGCTGTGTAGATTCTCTTGTTAATGAATAACATAATTTCTACCAGCTAAAGACATTACAGTGTACACAGGGTTTTATGCCAAGTTATCGTTTCACTTTGTAAGTCCTCAGTTTCTGATACTTTCAGGATGCCTAAATGCTACAAATGTATACACTTTGATCACAAGTTGTTTGACAAATGCTGTTTCAAGTATTGATTGCAAACCCTTGAGTTATTCCCAAGATTGAACATTTATTTACACAGGGTTAAAAAACCTTATAAAAACCATAGGTCACAATTTTTAAATCATATTACTTCTAAAACAAATTCCATACAATGAGCAAGGCTATGAAAGTAGCCTTATCTTTGGATGCTACAACCATTATTCCTTCTCCACTAAAGGTTTAGTGGCTTAAATAAATAAATTACTAAAACCATTCTATTAAGCATAATAAATTAGTTGTGTTCATTAATGACCTTTGTTCAGATATTGTCATGGTTTAACACTTATAGAAAATGTTTGAATGGCAGTTGTTTTACTTATTTCTCAAAGAAATGATTGTATAAACAAAGTGACAGAAGTGGGAAGATGAGTTCTATGGTCTTTCTAGGTACAATACAGTCTTCATGGTAATTTAACTTCAAAATACCAAATAAAAAGTACAATATGGTACACAATTGAAATTCTGATTCTGCTAATGTTCTTCTTAGGACATAAACCAAGTCAAAAATAAAATGCTCTTAGTTAATTCTCAGAAAGTAAGTTTACTAAATGAAATCTGAAGTTTATTCAGAAAGAATAGGAGAAGAGGAGTGGAGAAGGTAACATTACTTTCTTTGAAAGTGAAATGCTTAACATGGTGTAACTACAGAAGTTAGACTTGATGCAGGTCAACAAACAATTGTTTCATTCCTTTCATCAATTTTATATACATTAATTTTTATAATGGGAATTTACACATTCAAATCAGACAGACATATAGTTTGAAGTAGCAGATGTAATTTATTCACTGAGGTCTCAACTCAGAAGTGGATCCTACTGAACAAAGATGATGCACCTGTTAGCACAACCCAATATAAAAGCAAGTAGCACTTTTTCTTTTCTTTAGAAGGACAAGTTCTGAGTGAAATTAAAATTTACAATAAACATTGGAAATACATATACATTATATGCAAAAATGAGATTTAAGCATCAAAACATGTTTAAGTACACATTCAGTTAATACTTTTAAGTTTTCAGGTTTAGATGTACTTTTTTCCCTCATATATCACAGGAAAATGTAGGACTTTTATAGAGATTACTTTAAGCAGGGTGGAGATATTTCCTCAGTACAGTTTCTATTCAGGTAAAATTTGCAAAATTTGTCTGGAAGTTTCAACAGTAACCACCATACTTTCTTAAATTGCCCCACTAGGCTTTCATTTGTTTGGATTAATGAAGAAATCCCTAAGTTGTTAACATTTCCATTTGGATAGAGTCAGGCTGGTTGTGTGCAGATATTTTTACATCTAAGAAATGGAATTTTAAGACCAAAATTCATTTTAAATGGTAACACTGGTTTAAATATACCTGGAGAGGCTTTGAATCTTATTTAAGTAATTATTATAAGAGGTTAGCTTCATTATGCGTAATTTTATAATATTTTTTTCCTTCCCATTCCAATACTTTAAACATTTTAAAAGAAATTTCAGTGCATTACTTTTTGATCCATTCTCATAACAGTGTGCGTCATGAAGAATAATTCAAAATGTGACAAAATAGCCACTTCAAGAGCATACTGGATGCAACTGCTGTTTGTAAATTTTATGTCCTACTAATGAACAACTCAGGAAATAAACTTGCCCATTATTACTGCATCTTCTGTAACTATTTCACTGTCCTGAAGATACTGCTTCTGGAAGGGGAAAACAAAGCACTTATGCAGCCTTGGTTATATTATAGTTATAGCACATGTAGAAATAAGGGAAATTCGGTTGCCACAGTATTATGTTGTATGCCTTTTTGTATTCTTAAGTGTTATTTGCATCATAATATTACTTTGATTGTCTGTTTGGACCTTGGTTATCTTTTACTGAAACAATTTATAGGTAGGCCTAGAATTGTCTGCTGTTTCATAAATTTTTTAATATTGTACTAAGTTTATTTGTGGGAAAGCAGCTTTTCAGTGTAAAAATATAATTTGAATATGAAAAAAATTAATAAAGTAGCACATTCTGCGCTGATTTGTTGATATTTTTCACTATTTCACAATTGCTATATGATATAAATTATTTGCATAACATTTCCTGTGAAAATATTTCCAAATTTTATTTGCTTCCTAGAGACAATTTTTTATGCCATTCTTATATTCTGCCCAAATGAAGTTACAACTTTTAATTTTCAGAATCTATTACTATTAGCCTAACTTACTGTATAACCATTGAACATTCTATGCATTGTGAAAAATCAGTCATGTTAAGTGTTATATGCAAGCAATGTGTACTGGTTTTTTGGGATAACTTTAGGCACAGAATGTGATAATTAAAACTTATGATCTGTACAACTAACATTTTTTAATATTTGGACACTCTCAACGATAAAGGAAATGAGTCATATTTATCCATTTTACAGCAAGAAAACCAAAATACTTATAGCATACACATAGTTACAGTAGACACATTCCAAGTTTGAAGTTTTGTACCCCAACTCCAGAGGCAATCTACTTAACTTACAGGGGCATGCATTTTAGCTTAAAAATCATTTTATACAGTACTTATATTTCCTTATGCTGAAGCAGTGACACCCTTTTATCCTGAGGATTAATGTTCTGCATCCATGACAATTTAAATGTACCTCTTAAAATTTATGGACCTGTACCCCAAATGGGAATTTATACTGTAATCAGTAAAGGGTTACTGCGAATGTATTCTGCTGCACGTCCTTCAAATTGAGCAGAATACTTTGCACTTTCCACACTGGCCTCTTAAGTCTCTATTCTCCCTGTACAATGGACAGTTTTACCAATTATTATTTTTTTCTAATAAAAATAGAAATGTTGTATTATAGGAAATTGCTAAGCTGCAACAACTCAGTACTGTACTATACATTGGTGCAATTGCTTTTGAGTTTTATATACCTGAATTTATGAAATTTTGGAAGGAAAAAAAAATCAACTTTTTAATTTAACTTTATTTATCCCTCAAAACATTTGAATTTATTAGAATGTTCATTTAACTAAGGAACACTGAACACCATCACACAAAGTATTGCATACGTTTTCAGAATGTAGTAAGCGTTTCTGTATTTTTTATATGATGTTTGAAGCAGCCCAGCTGTTCTCAGATGTAGTTGCAAACTGAATATCTTTCTTAATGTCATCTAAAATATGAGCAACTGATTATTATTATATAAAAGAAACTCTTGTGAAATGTTCATACTTAAACAAAAAGATGAATATATCCATTTAGTTGCATCAAAATTATAAATGATGAAAACATGCAATGACTATTTTATGTTCCTGAAGACAAAAAATCCTATACTTTATGTATATTAACATTCTACGGCTAAAAAAAACAACATAGGAATCATCAACACTAGTAAACCCTGAGCTTCTGTCAAGCATTTTCATAACCTCGTTGTAGCATCTATATGGGAAGAGATTCATTCAGTCATTCATTATCTGTTTACCCTCCTCTTATGTAGGACTTACACCCCCCAGGACTTACAGGCGGGTGCCTGGGGTCAGAGGCCTGTCGAGGAGCAGACACTCATGGATCAGACAGAATATCCAGGATGGGTGATCAGTCCGATGCCTGGTATGGGATGAAGGAAGTAGATGAAGCGAAATGTTGGTGAAATGGATGAAAGGAAAGGTGATGATGGAGCAGTTGGTGGAATGAATGGCGGGGGAAACCGGAGAACCCGGAGAAAACCCGCCCAGACGCCGCTTCATCCACCACAAATCCCACATGCAGGTCCCTGGGATTGAACCCGGTCCGCCTCGGTGGGAGGCGAGCGGTCTAACCACTCGGCCACGGCGCCGCCCTATATGGGAAGAGAACTAGCTAAATAACTAATGGAAAAGATAATTGCTTTGCATTATGAAAGCCTATAATTGTGATAACACATGGAATATAGACTTGGTTTATAGCACAATACTGATGAGAACTGATATAGGCTTAGTATAAAAAGAATACTGATCACCATAGTGCGGATACAAGAAATCCATCACAGAGAAGGGTTATAATTTTTTGGGTCTTATAGGTAGCAACTATTACTTTCTTCTCATTTCTTGCTTTACTTATGTATGCTTTCCATACTTATTTATATGGATAGCACTCATCCATCCTCAACCAAGGGAAGCAATTAAATGCAGTGAAATAACATGTTATAGGACTGCCTCTGGTCTGGTGGTTAGCATGCTATCCTCCAAATCCAAGAGGTCCTGGGTTCGATTTCTGGGATTTCCCCATCCTCTCTACAGTCTGGAGAAATGAATGAAAGTGCGAATGTGTGTGTGTAAATTTAATGCAATAACCAAAAGTTATAACAACCCAAATTAACACCACTGTAAGCAAGTGAACATCATTGATGATGAGAAATTGTTCCAAAGGCAAAAAGCCGCTGATATGACCTTAGTGTTAAAGGCGGCATATTAATAAACCATTAGAAAAGAAAAAAAAGTCATGAATATATGATGCACAATAGAACTTTATGAGCAAACGTTATCTGAGTTGATTTGTGACATAATACTTCACTTACACTTACTACAATTTGGATATGTTGAAAGCCCTCGCTTATGCTTGGTCACAATCTCTCAACTTAGTGAAGGACAAGAGCAGTATGTCAGCTTTTGACACTGCAAATTGATGAGAATATTGCATTCATCCCTGAGAGGAAACCCACATACTACAATAAAGTGCACAGTCTTCTTCACTTGACGAGACTATTGCCACACTTGGATTTGCATCCCAAGCAACAAACATAGAAAATAAATCCTTAAAAAATGAAATATTAATTCATGTAGCTCTGCTTAAGTGATATGCTCACCAAATAGCAAAACCAAACATTCCAATATATCAAATAAACTGAATCTAAACCTGAAGAAACAAAAAGACAAATTGTCTATTTCAAACACTAATCTAGAAAAAACTAATAGGCTCCAATCTGAGCAATTTGGATGCATTAGATAAGTTAAAAAAAAAGTTCTTAACTTCTTAGGAGGCGGACTTATAGAGCACATACAACAAAGCCTTGCTTCTGTTTATCTACTTCATAAATTAAGTTCAATAGAAGAGGAATATAAAATCAAAAACAGGAAAGACTAGAAGGGTTTTCTGTTATTTTTCTTGTTTCATTTATATGCTGCTTTTAACATCTAAGGTCATATCAGCAGCTTTGCCTTCTCATCGGCAATGATGTTCACTCGTTTACTATGGGTTTTATCTTTGGGTTTGTTTACTTAGGGATTTCACCTTCAACATTAATGTTACATACACATTTACACTTTCACTCATTACTTCCAGACTCTAGGGAGGATGGGGAATAATCCTGATAAGGAAAAATTACCATCCTCCAGCCAGGAATCAAACCCAAGACCTCTAGATTTGGAAGCTAGTATGCTAACCACCAGAACACAGTGGCAGTCATTAGATATGTTACCTAGATCGTAGCAGATTTTCAGTATAATGAAGAGCTAAGAAGAGAAAATAAAAATCTATTGATGAACTGGAAGCAACTAAAAGGCAAATCATTTTGTGCTTTGTGAAAGATAAATACCTAAAACAGAAGCTGGAAAAGGAAAATGGAGGTACTCAGAAGCATTCTGAAAAATGAAAAGAACTGAAAAAAAATGAAAAGAATAATGCACAGCTGAAAAATGTCTTTGTTTTGGAAAAGTAGACGAAAGATCTGAAACAAAAGCTGCATACTTTAGAAAATGCAAATCTTGCTTTTAAAATTATTCAACAACTTCAAGAAAAAAGTAACATGAGAACCACAGAATGGAGGTTTTGAGCAAAAACTCAATTCTGTGATTCTGGCAGAAGCTTGGAAACATAATGAAATTGCAAACAGAGACCAAAAAGATACAGTTAGTTGAAAGGGTGCAAATGTTTGAAGAAGGGACTGGAAGCACAAAAGTCAACTCAGATGAAAGTGAGGGTTTTTGAAATATGTCCGAATTTTAGTAAGTGCAGTATTGTGTCACAAATACACTCAAATATTACTAAGTTATTAGAGGCTTCAATCATTAGAAGTTCTTTCAATTTCAAATTAATCATGCCACAAGTCTAACAATTGTAGTTACACCTTTAACTAAAGCAATGGATATAGTGAGGCAGCCCATTGCTTTATCATGTCCTTAAACAAAGAATTTTATATAAAAGAGGACTATCAACTGAAATCATATGCTACATCAGTACAAGGTTTCAGGCAGCTTTTGCACTCATTACAATACAATAAAATCAAAAGTACAAGCACCTATGTCCATAACTTTGGATAAGTTTACAATAATGTTTGAAAGAGCTTTTGCACATACATGGATATCTAAAGTGAGTAATGCTCTGTTGCTGTTAAATCTATTATTATTGCCAAAAGTAGTCATATTATTCTTATGATCAAAGAAAACACCTGTAATGTTCTGCTAACACAAAATACTTCTGCCACATTTCGGACTGGTGTGAAGTTATAACTATTAGTAAAACATTTATATATAGTAATTACGAGCTGTTTAGTTATCTCAATATTAGTGTAAGTCAATGCTTTTTCTTTTTTTTCTCTCAGACGTTCTAGGTAATCACATTGTTAATAATATCCTTCAACATATTTATATGCATTCTTTCATTCATTTTCTTACAAAACAAACTGTTGCTTAGATTTTTGCACTTCCCAAACAAATAAATGTACTATGAATGAGCTGGCATTAAACCACTTTCTGTGGATGAAAGTATGAGAAGGAATGGTAAGCAGTCTAGCTAGGACACTGAATGTGGGTTACTTTCGATGAGACTATATGTTGTTACATTCTGTTCACAAGCTGAACCCACAAAAAGTAATAATGGTAGCTTTCACTCCACCACATACACTATTTGCATATAATAGCATACTTAGTCCTTTAGCCTTTATATATAAATATATCTATTCTTTCTCACAATGAAAAAGTGGCCAGCAATAACATTTATGAATCATAAGACTGAGGCATATACAAAGGTTTCAACATCATCTTGCATTCTTCATTTTTTGGTTGACAGCAAAGAAAAGCCTGATGACTCATGGCTTACATTAAAGCACCATAGAATCTGTTAAATAAGATGAACTCTTTTGACAATACATTTAGGTGATAATTATTGTTAACTTATTTTTCTCTTTCGCTTTCTCTTCTTTTTAAGCAGGGGGAAAAAAAAAGAAAGAAAAAAAAAAAAAAAAAAAAGAAAAAAAATGGTTAAAGCTGGAATGCGTCCAGATATTCACAGCAAAATTGTTTGTTAATATGCCACTTGAAAAAAAATAATAGACCCACATGTGTTTTCACTTTACACTGCTCTATTATGGCTGATCATGCACTCAGGCATTCACACAAAAACATACGCTCACTCAATTGTTACATTAATGGAAAAAAAAAATTGCATCACAAATCTGCAGTTCAGGGAAATGAATAAAAAAAACACTGATAACAATGACTAAATAACAAGCGCCATATCTTTCTTATTGGGTAATGCCACCTTCTTTCCTTGCCACAGGCTGTTGTGGATAGTGAAGGCATCGATGGTTACTGTCAGGTGTTTCGTGTGGACTTGCGAAAAGCACTTACCGCCTGAGTTGTATCTAAATGGGAGAAAAAAAAAAAGAAGGAAGAAACAAAAACAAATGTAATAAGCTAACAGTTCAGTTTCAAATTTTAGCACAACATGCAGAAAAAACAAACCCTAATGTAATTTACAGGGCTACCACAAAAGAAATCAACATTTTTAATTAATTATAAAACAATATCTACATATGATATGCACATGCATCTTTTTGCTGTCATAGTGATGAACTGTTGCAGTTTTGTTAGCACAGAATATTGGTACTACTACGTGGGAACAAAAGTGAAGGTGGCTGTTAAAACTGCATCATGTAGGAATGCTTATGGATCCTGCATGAACCATGAACGTTTATGATTTTCCTGTTGAAGGAGAAACAGCAACAGCAGCCAGACCTCATCTAATGTTAATCAAATGGTTGAGGTCATAAAACATACCACAGATTCATCACGTAACAGACAAGAACCATGCTTTTATCAGTGGTCACCAATTAGACCCTTCTCACACCTTGTGACTTCTTTCTCTGGATATTTGTGAAAGACAAGGTTTATTTACTTTCCCCCACTTCCTAATGATTTAGATGAGTTAAAGCAATTTATCAGAAGAGCTGCAGAAAATGTTAAGGCAAATATGTTACACTGTGTTTGGGATAAACTACCACCATATTTAATATTTGTGAGTTACCAAAGTGAATTTCAAGATTTTGTTATATTGTGTGCAGAAAATTGTAGAGTAGAAAGGCAGTACCAGAATAAGCAGTTTTAGGATAGCAACAAAATTTCAGATAAGCTTTTTTACTGTGCTACATTAGCTAACATTAAATCTGCAGGTTAGTGTCTCCAATTGCAAAATCTATTAGTGACATGTCATGTGAGTTACATTTCATTTTGAATGGCGAATGAAGATGTTTCATAAAGTCAGATTTCAATTATGCTCATGCAGTGCTGTTGTTATACTGCATCTGCAACCCCATATTCCTAACCTCAAAATGCTTAGTTTGGTACTGCATTTCTATTCTACAATTTTCTGCACATTATTTTTCTACAACCTGCATAAAGCAGTGAAAGCAAATTATCATTAAAAGTTTTGGACTTATAACAAATTGAAAGTACCAAGCGGGATGGCTCTGTGGCCTGCATTCGGGAGATCCGGGGTTCAAATCCCTTGGGCTGACCAATCTGACTGAGGTTTTTTCGTGGTTTCCCTCAGCCGCTAAGGTAAATACCAGATTGGATATTTAATACCACGATCCAAAGTTCCACCTTAAGTTTAAAACAATAGTAAAAATGAAAAAAAGGTGTGAATGCTATGCCATCTATCCACAGACAATGAAAGCAGGTAGACTGGACGGCACCCTAACACCATCTGCATGGCACTAAGCAGATGGTCCGACTGCTATGCGCTAGGGTCTCTCTGGACACATGACGAAGCAAGATGGCATGGTAACAGGAATGAGACCTAGAAGGCTAAATATCCGCCTTTCTATATGAAAGCAGCAGTTAGACTGGACATTGCCCTAATGCCATCTGCCTGCATGGCACAAAGCAGAAGATCGGTTGCTATGTGCTAGGGTCTCTGTAGACACGACGAAGCGGGTGGTTACAGGGATGAGACCTAGAAGGCTGTCTGCCACACCTCGATCTAAGAGTTATCCACTAACATATCCGTCGCAATATGATCCTGTAGTTAAAGTCACGTAAAATAAATAATGCAATTAAAAAAAAAGTTTTGAAAGTGTATATCTATTTTGTGGTAGCCCTGTATAATCTTTACAAAACTTGTAGTACAAGTATCAAAACACCATTAAAATGAATAATTTAATGAAATTTTTACACAAAATACTGCACATTAATAATTACTATGAACAAGCTAATATGTATGCCACAGCACACTTTACTGCTTGTCTACTAATTATACCACCAGTAATTATCCAACCAAAGTATTAATAATGCCACTGATAATGGAAATCATTTTATCACAGAGCAGTCAACCAAAAAGAACGAGATTATACAGTGCTTAATTTCATTATGAACAAATCATAAAGCATACTGTGGGTTTAATGGGGTGTAATGTATTCTACTAACAATTCCTAGCAGAAAAAAAGGTCTTAATGCACATGTTAATAGAATTAAATTACAAGTAAAGTTAGGGTTGCCATATGCTCCGGATTTTGTGGACTGTCCATGATTTTATGTTAAAATTAAAATGTCCAGGCCGAAAAGACAGAATCCGCGAGTTTTACTATATTTGAACCCCAACAAACTTAATGCTTTTGGGGGAGGCCAAGGATAATGGTTTTGAGAATTTGTTGTCACTAAGAAATGAGTTGCCTTCATTCATAATTGAATTACTAGTGAGCAGCATTCAGAGTTGCTAAAAATTGTGGGATATTATTTCTCCATTTCTGATCATAAACCAATGTACAGAGTTTTTCTCTCATGAGTACTCAATGGACAGAAGAAAGGAATGGGTCAACAGCAAAATCAGTTAATGCAATGCTGCAAATACAGTACAATGTGAAAAATATAAGTTGTAGTGAGTTTCATAAACTTATTGTGAACAATAGCAAGTTCCTTTCTTCTGCTCCAGTTCCTGAGAAATAAATTGCTATAAAAAACTTAAATGTTGATACTGAAATCATTTAATATATATTTGATAATACCTATATGCTTACTTAAGATAAAATACAACAAAGCAGTGCTTCCAAAACTCGATTATTAATTAAATGCACATTTCTCCTACATTAGGTCTCCTAATTCCTTAAAATTTAATTTCCTTAAATTGATTAAACTAATGGTAAAAAAAAAAAGTCCTGGTTTTGGATTATCAGATTATGGTAACCCTAAGTAAAGTACAAGTACAGGATGAAAATAAATGTATAAAAGGGCAAAAATTATGGTTACTGGGAGAAAAGTAAAGAAGACACATCCATGAATTGAAGGTAGTGGAACAAAGGCATGGCTTTAGACACAAGTAGTAACATGAGCTGTTGTAAAAAAGAAAAACAGAAGATAGCAATGGCAAAAGCAGCTTTCAAAACAAGAAACATCTTTTGTGGACCTTGAATAAAAAACCAAAAGACTAGTGAAGTGCTTGGAGGATTGTGGCACTACACGTTATGGAAACCTGAATGTTGCAATGGAGTGAGCAAACATGATTAGGAGTATCTGGAATGCGGATATGGAGGGGAATTGAGTGCGTAACACTAAGTAAATAAACTACTTTAATGGGCAAAAGAACAGTGCTGAAAATGAATAGCAAGACAGAAGACATTGATAGAGTATTGCAAAAGAAAAAAAGGCTTACTATGAGACGCACTGAGAAGAATGGAGATTTGAAAAATGTTTTAGGGCACAAGCCGATATTAGATGATGTATGCTAACTGTTTCATACGTAAAAGTCGAAGAGGAAATCAGAATAGGGGGAAGCTGATTCTCTATCTTATGCTTTTTTCCTATCAATTGATGCAATTTTGTTTGCATAAATCACACGTGTTTTATTTTGCATGCCCCCCCCCTTCCAACTCAAATGTTGCATGTTAAGATTCTTGGTTGTTTCTCGATAGTATTCTTTAACTTCCGATTCTTTCTTCGTGGAGAAAATAAATATATGCCTAAGTACTAGATATACAGCACTTTTCTCTCAAAAATAAAGAAAAATTATAAGAAGAGGAAATACTTTTTTGCCATTTTATTACCAGTCTCCATTAAGACCAAAACAAATGCTAGCAGTTACAATTATTGTAAAACTTTCAAGAGAGCCAGAGAAGTATACACTTTTAAATTTTATTTTAATTTTAAAATATGAATGAGTCAAAGTACACACTTAAAGCTTCACTATGTCAAATTGTAAGATCTTGGAATGTTTTTGGAGACAGTTGACTCCAACCTCTCCATGGTGGCAACTAAAGGTTTTTATCTGTTTCTCCATTTTCCTCAGCCTGAGCTGTCTAATGGTCAACTTAATAATGTTGCTGACTGGCAACATCTTGAAATTTTTAAAAATGAGTATCTTTTCCGATGTGATGAGTCTAGTGTGGTCATCAAAGATTTTAATAATTTAATTTATTTTCCAATATTATCATTGTGTATCAAAAATGGTATTCTACTTCTGAATTATCATTTGTTTAAATTTAATGTTTTTATACTCTTTAAATCTGACATTCAACTTCCTCTTAATCATTCCTATAAGATCAGTCACAATCATTACATTTAATTTAATAAGTGCCAGAATTCATTTTGTGTGGCATGATGTTCTTAAATGATTTATTAATTTCCTCAAACTGAATTTATTTTGTGGAGCCAATCTCATATTGTAGCCTTTGAAAATCTTCTCAAATTTCTTAAAAGCCCAAAGGAGTTATGTAAATTTCTTATATTTCCAATTTCTATCCTCTATGTTTTTTAAAGTAGTAATATGTGTTAACCTATTGTTTCTTATTATGTTTAATAATTTTGGCTAAGGAAGCACGGGTTGAAACCTTTTAAATTTGCTATCATAGTAATTGCTGAAATTCATTAATATAATCTTCTTTTTCTTCTTCTTCAAATGGATATAGTGAAGTTGATGAATTAAACTTATAAATACTTCATATTGGTGTGACATGGGTTACAAGTATTATTTTCTTTTTTTATACGATTGTCTGGGGTGTAGATTTTCTATAAATTCCAAATAATTTTCAATTGTTTCTGAAGATTTTGTAAGCCTAAAAACGGTAAGTAACCATTTTATTTTATTTCAATCATAAATTTAATACGTTTATCTTGTAAGTTCAGGCAATTCCTAAGGATCTTCTTTTAATTTGTGGGAAACTATGGCAAAAATATCAACATATCTAAACTATAGTTTAAACATGCGAAGATAGGCTTCAATTATATACATTTCCACATTGCTCATATAAAGATCAACTAATATAGGTGACAGTGAGTACCCATAGCCAAACCTTGTGCTTGTTTGTAAAATTTGTTGTTAAATGTGACAAAGTTCTGGTGTATGCAAAAAGTTGTCAGCTGTGGGATTTATATTATTTCTGTAGTACTCATACCAATTGATTTTAGCCACTTGTTTAACAAAGTTGGAATTTTATCTATAGGAATACTTGAATTGTGCTTTAACATCAAAGGACACCAATATCACTTTTTTGCTTTTTAAAATGTTTAATGTTTTCCACTAGGTTTTGGGCATTTTTAATTTCTAGACTCTCATATTTAGTGAAATGAATTAAAATTCTTCACCAGCCATCTAGCTATATAATAAGTTGGTGAGTTAATCTCATTGATGACTGGTCTCATATTGTTGTCTTGTTTATGTATTTCTGGTAAACAATACATTCTGAGTAGCATAGGTTTATGAGATTTCAACAGCTTTAATTCTTCTTTGGGTATTATATTACTTAATTTGAGAACTTACAGGAAGAAGAGATTAAAACCTTTAGTCACCACCAAGCTGAGGATGGAGATAAATATCTCTGAAAATGCTCCAAGATTTTACAACTTGATGTTTTAAGTATATAGATCAACTCATCAATACGAGGGTTAGTCAGAAAGAAATGCCCCCAAATTTTTTTATCCTTAAATAGTTTAAGTGAAAAATTTGAATATGATGTTATTTCTCAAACCTCCTTCTTCAATCCAACAGATGGCAGCACTGCATCCTGTTATAAAATGACTGACATCAACGTACATATAAGGCAGTGTTCCGTGATAGAATTCTTTAATGCAGGAGGTGAAACACGATTCGTATTCATGAAAGGCTGAAAAATGTTTATGGGGATGCAACAACAGTAGGTATCAGCACTGTTAAATGATGGGTTTGTTACTAGAGAAGCAGAAGGGTAAACACTGTTGGTTGATGAAAACAGGAGTGGCAGGCCAGCAACTGCAATGACTCCATGCAACATTCAGCAAGTTGATAGATCATTTGTGAAGACCGCAGGTAACAACAGATGAATTGTGTCTCATGGTTGCCATTGGTAAAGGCAGTGTGATGGAGATTGCTGAAAAACTGGGGTAGGTACTCTTTAAAAGTTTGTGCACGATGGATACCAAGAATGTTAACCAACCACAATAAAGAGACAAAAAAAAATATCCTCCAATCTCTTGCAGCGATTCAATGTGAAGGGAGAGATGTTGTTGGCAAAAATTGTGATTGTAGATGAGACTTGGGTTATTTTTTTGAACCTACATCATAGAGGCAGTTGATGGAATGTATCACACATCCTTGCCAAGGAAGAAAAAGTTCAACACTGTGTAATCAGCAGGGAAGTTATGGTGACAGTGTTTTGGGATGAGCAAGGTGTCATTCTGGTGAATTTTTGACTCAGGGGTGCAAAATAAATTCTGTCCAAAACATCAGCACCCTCAAAAAGCTTAAAGCATGCCTTTGACGAGTTTGCCCATAAAGCTATGGCAGATGTTCTTTTGCATGACAGTGCAAGACACACACCAGTCCTCACACTACTCAACAGATTGCGCAAATTGGTGAGAAGTCTTGTCCCATCCACCATATAGCCCTGGCCAAGCACCGTCAGATTTCCATCTGTTAAGGCCACTAAATGAAGCTCATTGAAGGATTCAGTTTGAAGATGAGGAAACCTTGAAAACATCCATGCGCCAATGGCCAAGGAGAAAGACTGTGATTTTTACTGCAATGGAATACATCCCCTTATTTCAAGGTGGATCAAAACAATGGAAAAAGATGGAGATTATATTAAAAAAATGGCAAATTAAGCCTGAATGTTGTGGCTATTATGCTAGGCAATTTGCATTTAATTTTGTACAAAAATTAAAAAGTGGCATTACTTTTGTATTTTAAAATTAAAATAAAATTAACTTCCAGTTAATTAATATAGTTAATGAGCTTCTGTTCTTAATATTTATAACATATACACTTACTTGAAGAACTTGTCAAACATTCGGTCATTGACCATTTTAGGACCTGTACCATAAAGTTTGCAAACTTCTTCTTGCTCAGGACAATAAGAGTAAAGTGCACGAAACTGGCAGCCTGCATCCCTAAAGAGAATGAGAAAATGCTTGCTCTCTGAGCGTGCTATCTCCTCCAGCACCCGTCGTTTGGCTTCCTTGTTCACAACACCAGGGAACACACAGTACTCGACCGCATTCAGCATTATGCCTCGGTTTGACTTCGTTGCTGGCTGCTTATACAACCGAGGACCTGGTTAAAAACAAAAAATTCACAAATTATTTTGGGAATGTTAATACACCAAGATAAAATTTGTTACACAACTTCACTACCTAGGTTCTTTTTTTTTAACCTGAACAAGTTTTAAAGAGTGTTCCCTTCATCATCAGCTAGTTTCATAATAAAATCTGTTTCAATTTATTAATCAACTGCTTTACTGTAACTTACAAAGTATGGAAATATAAATGGTAAAGTTGTACAATCCCTATGCTTATTCTCACGCTGAAATTTCCTTTAAACATACACATGTTTAGTGTCATTGGTATTACAATATACCATATGAAATTCAGCACCTACTTAACACACTATAATCACCAACAGAGTTACTGCTCTTCCCTAGGCAGCATATAAAACAATTCTGTGGTAGCAACACATACAATTAACTTGCAAAGTAGTTATTTGATACACGTATAATAAAATATGTAGTTTACTTCTACCATTTATAACCATTATCAAGTGTACTTAACCCTATGATTAGTTATATCCTACAGAATTTTGATCTTTTTAAACAGCTTTAAATTCTGTAAATGCTTTATATCTGTTGGTAATGGGTTTATAAATTATAATATGGCTTCAATAGTAATACCCTAAGTGGTTTTCATCTTGAGAATTAATTATGACGCATTATGTGGCATTTTCTACTGAGAGAAATATCAAGCTGCACGCTGCATCTACAACACCCATTAAATGTTAAAGTCCTGCTTTTTTCAAGCTTACTCTGAATGTAAACATTTCAAAATATTATAACATTACAATAAATATTATAATATTTGTGTTTGCTTCAATATCATTAGCTTCATTTTTACGTATTATTACTTCAAGAAATATTGCCTTGTGTTCATTCTGTATGATGGTTAAAGTTGTTCACACCATTACTAGCACATGGAGAATGGGAATAATGGACAAAATCACATAGCCATGAGTGAAATCACACATAAATAAAAGTACTAGAAGCATGTAACTGTATAGTATTAAGGAAGTTTAATTCAAATTGGTATAATGAGCAAGTTAAATTCCAACAGCCTTAAAGGACATTGCTGACTTGCTTCCCTCACTGCTGTGTTCAATGTTTACAACTATCATCAGCTTGGCTTATGTTGATTTTTTATACCAAAACCATCATATACACTTTTATTCCACAAGTCATTGACTAATCAGCAGTGATTGATGTGTATTTTGCTTATATTAGTTTAGTTAAGTAATACGAACATTAATTTTAATTCTGCAATAATAATGTATTATAACCTGTATTAATCAATAATCAATTTTGGTCCGAGTTAATTTTGCAATGCTGTTTGTTATACTTAAAGAGAATATGCTATTCTGTTGCCCTGAGGTTAATAAGTTTTAATGCATCCCTTCTATTCGAAAATAAAGGTAGGTGTGCGTGCGTGCGTGTAGGCAAATACAATTTCTAGTTCTTTGTCCTTTATCTCGAAATTAATCCATTTCCAAATAAAATATTCATGCTACATAATGTAGAAAAGCAAATAAGTGCAACAATTTTGCATACATTTCCAGTTGAATGAAAATACAAATTAAAGAAAAAACATGAAATGAAAGAAAGTGGAGAGAGGGTGGAATGGGTAGGGGGTAGGAAGAATTCTGCATTGTTGACACATGAGCTTCCAACTCCACTATCAGGTTATGTTAGTTGCATTACTGGGACTTGTTAGTATATAAATTCCACCACACTGGGCCAAAGCAGAGCTTGATGCAATCCCTTTTTGTTTTTTCAATGCATCAAAAATCTACAAAGGGTGATAAGAAACTAAGGTTACTAAGCCTGCAGTGAAACCTGTACATTTTATTTCATACAACCAATACAGCCAACTGATAGTACATACATTAAGTTATTTTTCGATATAAGTCTCCATATTGGTTTAGGCACTTGTCGCTTCATGGAATGAATTTGTATACTCCCTCCTGGTAAAAATCCTGCTCTTGCATGTTCAGTCACATTGTCGCGAAGTGTTTCACCTCCTCATCTGAAGCGAATTATTGGCCTCCTAATGCTCCTTCAAGTGAGGAAAAAGGTGAAAGTCGCTTGGAGCAAGGTCCAGACTGTAAGGAAGGTGGTCAATGATGTCCCAGCGAAACTGCTTCAACAGCATAGTGGTCTTCTGGCTGTATGAGGCCGCATTCTCATGAAGGAAGATGACGCCCTCGGTAAGAAGTCCTGGCTGTTTTCTTCTGGTTGCTTCGTGCAATTGTGGCAAGTTCTCACAGTATCGGTCAGCTGTCACTGTGTGACCTTTCCAAAAACTCCATGAATATGACAACTGTGCTGTCCCAAAATACTGTGGCCATCACCTTCCTGGCAAATGGCGTCACCTTAAACTTCTTTGTTTTTGGAAAGGAGGGGTGTTTCCATTCCATTGACAACCACTTACTACTGGGGGGTGTAGTGGTGGACCCATGTTTCAATGTTTCATCACCTGTGACAATGTGGTGAAGAAAACTGTTCCCTTCAATGGAGAGCAATTGCAAAAGTTGTAGACTTGCCCCCATGTGCTTCTCCTTGTGTTGGTTGGACAGATTTCGTGGAGCCCATTGGGAACAAACTTTCCAGTACTGCAGAATATCGCGAACAATATGACAACAAACGCTTCCAAACGACATTCCCAATTCTACTGTCATGCTGCAATGTGATCCTCCTGTTGTCCTGAATCAGCTCTTCCATGCAAGATGTGTTCAAACCTGTTGATGCCATGCTGAATCGGCCACTGCGATCCTTGTTGGTGATGTTTTCTCTACCAGCCACAAACTTTCGATACCATTCTGTGACATGCTGACGAGACATTACAGTCTCTCCGCAAACCTCTACCAGCTTCTGGTAAATTTAAGCCGTGGTTACATGTTTCGTACACAGAAATCGAATGATGGAGCAGAGTTCCTCGCAAGACCAGTTTTCCAAACAAGTTGCCACTAGTGCTGTAGGTGGTAGGTGGCTGAAACTCTGCACAGTTGCCAACTGCATATATTAGAACTACCACACACTACTAATTTCTCTATAATGGACGAAACTCCATGAATATCGGCCTTATAGCCTTAGTTTCTGATCACCTTCGTATTTATTGCAATAAGTTGCCCATGATATTTATGAAGAATATTCAACTCATAGTTGTGAAGTGTTCAGCAATGGAGCAATCCTACCATGTTGGAGTCTGATTGTACGAGGGCTGATCAACAAAGACTGAGACTGATTATTTTTCACAGATGTTTATTACTCCAATTCAATGTTTACATGATCTTTTTCAAAGTAGTCCCCTCCTACTTCAATGCACTTTTTATAACGTCTCTGCCAGTCCTTGAACACGTGCTGCAGACCATTCTTTGTCAGGTCCTTGAGAATCGCCTCACTTTTCTTGAGCACTGCTTCAGAGTTCTCAAATCAAATACCCCTAAGCTTTGCCTTTAGTGATGGGAATAAAGAAAAGTCACAGGGTGCAAGATCGGGGCTATAAGGTGGATGTGGTACACAGGTAATGTTGAATCGAGCCAAAAACTGCATGACTTGATTTGCGACGTGAGGCCGTGCATTGTCATGATGAAGTAGCCACCCAGTCCGAGAAAGCTCTCGTTGTTTCTTTGCAATGTGCTTCCTCAATGTAGCCAATACTGACGTGTAGTATGCTGCTGTAACAGTAGTGTGAGGGGGAAATGCATGCTGGTAAATCATTCCATTACAGTCAAAAAATGTGATCACCATCACTTTCAACTTTTGCCTTTTTTGGTGTTGGGGAACCTGGCGATTTCCACACTGTGCTGGCTTGTTTTCCTTCAGGATCATAATGATGCAGCCATGACTCATCACCGATGATAATCGATTTAAAAAATGCATCCCCTTCATCAGCAAAGAGACGCAGCTGGTATGTGAAATGCACGTAGGGTCTACAAAATAGAGCATTACTACCAACCTACCAATACAAGAGTGCTGCCGCCTACCAACATTATACATAAAAACCCACTCTTTTCAAATATTTATGTTACAGATACGAAACTATCACGGAAGCTACAGGAAAAAATCAGTCTCAGTCTTTGTTGATCAGCCCTTGTATTAAGGGTTCATTAATTTAGTCCTGTCATCCATTGTAGAGCTTTTTAAGAGAGAAAATTACAAACCTGTATACTCCATCATCGAGCTAGGAGTGGAACTTATATCACTTGAACCATCATCGAATACTCTGCGCTTTGTCATTAAGCCTGGAGGTAACGAACCTGGTCCTAGAAAACCACAGTAAAAATATTATAATCGAAATCATAACAATACAGTACATCACAAATTCAACCTGTAAATTAGAATTGCTACAGTAAATGCTTTCTGCATAACCAACTTAGCTAACACAATCCATAAAATGGGCTTGTTCTGAATATACTTAAATTTGAATAACTAATGCTTAAATTAAGTTTATATCAACTCTGCAGGCAAATTTACAAGGAGAAAACAAGAAGCAAAAGCTACATTAAACAAACAACATTCTTTGAAGCACAATACACTAGCTTTATGCTGCATCTGAACACTTGCAAAACATAAGCTTGCGGTATGCAGCAGGTGATACAAAGGAAACTTTAGTGCCACTTCTACACTACTTAGCTATGTGTTCAGCCTCAAGTACGCTGAATGACAGAAAATATAAGAAATCTAAATTATCTAGATAAGCAGTGACTACTAAGATAATTTCAAATGCTTTTCCCAGCAACTTAAAAAAAATAAAATAATAATAATAATAATAAAGGAACACAGAAACAATCCAACAAAAGTTAACAGTCTTTGACATGCTTTCAATCATACAAAATTAAACATGTTTTGATACTTATCTTGCAGTTAAGCAAAATAATTAATAGAGACCTATTTCATAATGTTAATATTGCAACAATATTAAATAAATGGTTAAGATTTTTATATAGTTATTTTTCTTCTATCCCCCCCCCCACTTCTTGCTAAATCAAATAATAGTTAAAGCAAACACTACTTACAAAAAGTATAAATCAAAACATGTTAATAACCCAAACAAAGAGTACCTGATGGTGAGGGAAGGTGTCGCATACTGCTCATGCCTGGTGAGGGGGCTCGCCTTGGGGGCGTGGCACGCCCCAGACCAGAGTCATTGTCTGCATATCGGTATACAATACTGTCCTGATCTGTGCTGGAACCTGTATCAGACAAACACAGCACACATGCCACTACACACTCCCATAACTTTTTTTGTTAACTGTAATGAAAGGAAGCATCTTCTACAAATCTTTCTTTTTCTACTAAAAATTGTTTTTTATAACAGTGATGAGTTGTTCTGGAAGCATAAAATCAATACCAATAAAAATCAGCTAATGCCAGAATATTTATGAAGCAATATAGTTTTGCAAATTTAATATAAAAATTAAGGATATAATCACAAGAGTTTATGCATCACCTACTTGGTTTTCTATGCACAATGTTTTAATTAACTCTTGTCCTTTATTTTTAAGAGTTTTTGATGTTAACACACTAAACTTTGTTGAGAAATTAAAAATCTGTAGTTATTGTCTGCCTGTAACCAGCAACACAAATAAATCACATCATCAAAAATGCTTGACCAATTGAGAGTGTGTTTCTGACTTGATGTTGCAGTTTTATTAGGAATATTTTGTAAGTAAAAGCAAACTGAAGGTAAAATGACGTGTCTTGGCTTTTGTCCACATAGGTCCTTGTTTCTTTTGCAACAAATTTTGTGACGTTCAAAGTAATGGGAAACACTAATTTCTTCATGCATTTGTTATGCCACTTTTTAGCATGATTCTGTCCATTTGCTAGCATGAAAAGAAAAAACTGCTGCTTTGGAGATTGCATTTTATGTATAGGAGTCATAAAGAAAATTTGATGATACATTTTAAATTTGGGTAGTTTACACTGAGAGCCTCCAAAAAAGTTTACAAGTTTTAGGTTAATGATTGCAGAATTCAATTTTATATTTCAAATTTTGTTAAAACTGGTAGAGAATTATGGGTACTTCAGATGGAGTGTCTGCATTTTATCATGCCTCAGAGTTTTTAATGTAGTGTTCCAAATAATCCACTTATACAAAGAACCCTTACTGGACTACACATTTTTATTTTGTTGTCCTTTTTTTGAATGAGGGAGACCCAACTATGGACTACATGGGAAAAAGACACTTTTGATGTTCTTTCACTGAAAAGGTCTAAATAAACTGAAAATTATGCGAATGATTTAGGTGCAGCCAAGGGCATCTGCAAAACATTTTCCGAGAGAGGGGCTTAAAGGTATGGTAGGTGATCATTAAAATGTTTCAATACTGGGGGGGGGGTGACGATAACAACTTGGTGCAAACCTTACAAGACTTTCTCTACCAATAACAAATTCACATACATCTGTTATTATTATACACTGCCGTTTGTGAAAATTGAAGGAAATGTATGAATTCAATGAATTTAAGGTTAGGTACATGACAAGTAAAAAATGATAAAACTTTTCACATCTATACTTGACCTTTGCTTCCTAATATTCAGTATTTGGTGTGGCCTTTATGCCCTGCAATTAGCTGCTATACGCCGTGGCACTGAATCAAAAGGTTCAGAATAAGTTCCAGAGGGATTTACCTCCACACAGTTTGTATTTGACCCCACAAATCTGTGACACTGGTTACTGGAGGACCGTGATGCACCAGGTGTTGACCAACCATATCCCAGACGTGTTCGATGGGCAACATGTCAGGCGAACGTGTAGGCCAGGGAAGCAATGGTACCCGTCGCTCTTCGAAGAAGGCTTGTACATTCCTCGCAATATGTGGCCGGGCATTGTCCTGTTGAAATGTGGCATGCGGAGATGCTGAAACAGGGGAGTACCTCAGGTTCTACAACCACCGTTAGGTATCGGTTGCTGTTCAAAGTGCCCTCAGTTCGTAGGAAGTGAGATCGGTTGTTGTAACCAATGGCGCCCCAAACCATCGCACCTGGTGTTTTTCCACTATGCCGCTCAACAATGCAGCCCTCCAGGTTGCACTCACCATGGTACCATTGGACACACATGCCGCTATTACTGTAGGACATGTTGAAGCGGGACTCATCTGAAAAGACTACATTTTGCCACTCAGCACCCCAGTGATGGTGTTCACATGCCCATTACAGTCGGAGGAGCATGTGGTATCTGGACAATGGAAGCCGACATAATGGCATGCATGCAACCAGTCCAACCTGCAGCAGACGGCAACGAACTGTTGATGCAGACAAGTTCACACCTGTTGCAGTGCTCCAACATCAAGCCTACACTGTGGATGAAGCTGTACGGTCCATTATGGTCATGTGGACAAGATGACAGTCATCCTGTGCTGTGGTCATGTTCCGTGGTCCAGTACTTGCTCTTCGCTGCGTATGACCTTCATCTATCTACTGCTTCCATACACGCATCACTGTCATAGCAGCATGCCCTGTACAAGCCGAAATGTCACGGTATGACAAACCCGCTTCCTGAAGACAGATCATTCTGCCCTGTTTGAACTCACTCACTCACATGCTGATATGACTCCCTTTGATGTCGACGAGGCATACTGGTACTCACTTTATTGTTTGCACCTTGTTTAACAGCTCTGCATTGGTTACACTGGGTGCAAAACTGACCTTGTCGCACAGACACGAGAGGGCTCTGTTTGGCCTACGTGTACCCCATCTATCTGCAAGCCTAATCACTTATTGCTTGCCCACTCTTCTACACTTCCACAAAGTTTGGAGTTATTTGGGAAATTCTATCTTGGTGTTGCAATTTTCACAAATGGCAATGTAGTATTGGTATAAAAAGAGATTCTTCTATTTGGGGTGGGCTCTTGGTGTGAAGAGACGATAGAGAATTGCAAAATTTAAGCAGTCCATCAAATGATATACTTGGGAAAATGTAGTATGCTTCATGGAATATTTCAAAACCGGCTAACACTACAAAACTATTTGACAAATTGTATTTTTTAATGAACTCTACTTTTTCCTGCAGTAGGGTTTTGCCTAGCTCTTATGATTTCTCAGTTTAACTATACAAAACTCAGGCTATTCACAGAAAATTCAAGATATAGATTTTATTAGTCATGCAAATAATGGTTTGTTATGTTGTGTGCTTTGTTGGAGTTATAAATTGAATACTATACTATACTAGTCAGAGAAATATCTTAAAACATATGGCATTTTAATCAAAATTGTTAAGAACTGTTTCAGTGTAAATAAAAATAATGAAAAATGTTACATGTAAAGGGTAATTTAGGTGGATCGATTTTCTTTAAAATCACAGAAAGACAGAACTCAAATCCAAGTTTGATATTTATTCATTTCCATTTCTGGAACACAGACAGACTGATAGATCTTTTTTAAAGAATGCTTACTTTGGAGTTCAGTGAACCTCAAAATGTGTATTCATGCTGAAATCTTGATACAGAATTTTTGGGTGAATAAAACAATTCCTGTACCTACTACAGGTAGTTCTTTACAGAAAGAAAGAAAAAAAATAAATAAAAGAAAAAAAGAGAGAAATTTTAAAAGAAATTTATCTTGGGTTCATAATGGAAATCAAAATCTACCTACTAAGCAACAAACACTGCTATCCTATTGACATGCACAATAATTGTACATTACTATGCATCAACAATGAGATGACTGTCTAATTATTAAAATAAGTGTTGCAGCCATAGTTGCCAACATCTCAATGCTCACACGTACCAGTGTCTGATGCAATTTTGAAAGAAAATAAGCTACATCCTGCCAATTATAAATTTACTTCATACATTTCACCTGTTGTCTGATGGTACCACTCAAGCTGTAATCTAATTTTTAAGACTGATTTAAAGAAAATATGGACTAGTTAGTTCCCATTTCCAAGAGACACAATTCTACTTTAAGATGTTAATTGATGCAAAAATTTGTAAAATGCATGTGGTGGAATTACAGAACCCAAGAATTTCTCAATTACATTTTGTGCATGCTCAATCTGGCAGATACAAAATGGTAATTAACTTCTTGTTAATAACATTAATTTCCTTTATATTTAGAAATATAGATATTGTTTTCTTTTAAATTTATTTTCTACATATGTGCTGATTAAACATCAGCATGCAACTTCAAATCTTCCATAACACACTTTCACTGGGATCACATAATTTCAAAAAATATCTCCCCTCTCCTACACTGACTAAATTTTGTGCTTCTTCCTGTCATTACAACAACAGATTTGCCTCACACTGCAAACAGCATAGCTCTACTAGACATACCATAAAGCATTTACAATAAGCCATTAATCTATCAAATAGCAAGGAAAGAAAAATATAAACCATATTATCTTATATATACATTCTGCTGGATTATAATGAAGATATCACCTGAAATTGCAGTCATACATGGTCTTAGTAAATTGGGTGCCTTCCGTACTTGTACAGCAGATGATTAAGAGCAGTATTGTTATGTTACAAACAAGAAATCATTAAATTATCTTATTTCTGAGGTGTATAAAATATATCTGTCATGTAAAATAGAGTCACAAACACTAGCTTTTATTTCCCTACCTCTCAAATGTAGATTCTTTATTTTTATAAATACTATCTGCTAGCAATAATGAAAAAAGGCTTAGATCACTGTCAGCAACCTATCTGTGTCAGGATTTCTAGTCTTTCTTACTGCCCAAACAAAACTAGTATTGCAGTTCTTAATCAGATAAAAATATATGAAAATTAACAGCACGATACTTACGGAGATGTGCTGCTGATGTTTAAGTAAATAACTACTGAGCTATCACACATTTATTTCATGATGGTCTGCATTAAAATGTTGGTAACCGTGTCAGTATTTGTTTATGAAATCTTGGTATCACAGTAAGCTTAGAGTTCAGGTAACAAAAATGACCAGATGTCTGAGTTTCTGATAACCATCTCAGTATAATGAAAACATTATTAAGAAACCAGAACAATAATTCATACATCTACCAGAGGAATAAGGTTCAGTAAATCTCAAAAGTTTTTATTTCAGGACTGCATCAGCTTGTTAGGTACAATCACTTTCAATTAATTATCAAAAATGCTCTACTATTTATAGACTAAGTGGCAACACATAGGAACTAATATCCAGCTGTCCTTACTAACAGATTCAATTTTCTGGCAATTTGTTGCTGCATTCAATGTCACTGATGGCAGATTAGTGTGTCTATAGGTTCCAAACTTTTGTAATACTGCAAAATTCTAATGTTACTTATATGAAGTTTGCTTACTTCAAATTTAAATACATGTCTAAGAGAAGGCATACATTTAATGATACACCAAAGAGCAATTTTTACTTTTATGAAATTAATACATCTCAATGATAAATTGAAATGTAAGATTTGTGATTTTACCACAGTATAATTGCAAATGGAAATTGCTCTGATGTTGATCATATTAAAAAAAGAAACAGAAGTACACTCTCAGTATTAGGTTTTGGCAATAAAATTAAGAAACAAGTCCAGAATACAGTAGTGGCACCACTCATTATGTGAAAACATACATAAATGAATGAATCATGCACCTCCATCCCACGCACAAATTTAAATTTACTTTACTCTATGCTTTAACCTATTCTGTTGTCCTAAATGTTTTCTATGCTAATTGTGATTTACTTTGGCCATAAATTTGCTAAAGAAAGAGGGAGGGAGGGAGGGAGGGAGGGAAGGTATTGTCAGGTGTGATAAGGCATCCCAGTTTTTCAGTTTTAGAACTGAACAGTGCTTAGTTTGTTTTTTTTTTGTAATTTTATTTATAGATGCTCTTTAACTACTATGGTCCTTAGCATCCCATTCTATACTGTGCATGAAAGACCAGGATCTTTTCTCAGAGGCCTCTTTATCAGGCTTGAGGTTCTTTTACGTGCCATAAATCTATGACACAGTACCACCGGCTTTACTTCCCTTCTGAAGGAAGCCTAGTTAAGGATTTTTTCCCCTGAAAAAATCCATCGCCCTCCACCGGGTTGGGTCGTCCTCCGTGGACTGGTGGTACCGTGCTAGCATCTAGTTCCCAAGGTCGCGGGTTCAAACCCGGCGGAGGGCGATGGATTTTTTCGGGCGTAAAAATCGTTAGCACGGCTTCCTTCGGAAGGGAAGTAAAGCCGGTGGTCCCGTGTCGTAGATTTACGGCACGTAAAAGAACCTCAAGCCTGATAAAGAGGCCTCTGAGCAAAATTACAGGTGTTTCACGCCCAATATAGAATGGGACGCTAAGAACCATAGTAGTTAAAGAGCGTCCATAAATAAAACTCAATTTTTTTTTTTTTTCCCACCGGGTTGAACCCGTGACCTCTAGCATGGTACCCCTACACCATAGATGCTGACCTGAACATTGCTGTACAGAGTCCATGAACTCAAGTAGAGAAGCAATAGTAGTACGACATCGTTAAACATTTCATTTTGGTGATACCATAACACTATGAAAATTAATTTTAGACAGCTTGGGTAAAGAACTTCCAAGGAAGCTACAATGCTGGGGTAGAGAAAAATGCACTCACAATGGGAAGACCAAAGTGACTGACAGGCTGGCAAAATGAAAGCAACTGTCAATTATGTTGAGGTATCAACACAGAACCTCTTTAGTTACAATAGCCTAACAGAAATTCAGATATTACTTGCTGCTGCAAACCTATGTAGCAGACAAACTATTCATCATATGTTGGGGTTTTTTCTTAAGCGAGAATTGCTTCAAACTGTCTTTATCAGATAACATAGTTAACAGCATCTAGGTCTTTCAGATGGTAAGTATTACTGCTTATCATTTCTGCAGAAGAGCATGTATTATTGCAAGTAATCACAATTTGAAGAAAGCATTGATTTTGGATCCTACCATAAGAATGGACAAAATGTTAATTGTGGACAAAGCAAAAATAAACCTTTATGTGAGCCCAGTGTAGCATATTTTAGTGAGACATACATCAATTCAGAAAATTGGTTTGTGGAAGGATTGCTATTTGGAAAACAAGGCAGTGTTATCAAATATAGTTGGAATATTTTAAAAGATCTAACATACCTCAGAAACACTGGAACAATTATTAAAGCTTCAACGTGCATTTTACATGCAAAATAATCTTGATTTTGCTTAACATTTGTTGGATGAAATTGCCAAAACCCTATAAGTTTCATAGTTTCCAAGTATACTGAGTGAGCAATGCTTGACGCAACTGCAGGACGGCCAACAATGCTGGCGGCTGGGAGTATGTTTCCCCTCCGCTGCACGAGGCTTCAGTGAGAGTTGAAATCTTGCGCAAGTAGCACATACAGCCAGCTTCTCATTACAGGAAATTTATGATGTATTTCAAGATAGAATTATCATTAACAACATATGGCCTCCTCGTTCCCCTGATTTAAGCTCCTGCAATTTTTATCTCTGTAGGGCTTTAAAAGAGAAAGTGCACAAAACAAATCCACACACATTAGATGTACATAAAACTAACATTTGCCAAGAAATGCTGCCATTTCTCAGAGGGAACTGCAGAGTGTAATGAGCAATTTCCTAAGCAGGTGTTAGAAATGCTTGAACAATGAAGGGAGGCTGCTCCAGCATTCTCCTTGCTTAATATACATGAGTAATTTACTTTTATTTTTTTTCAAGTGTTTATATTCTGTATGTTAGAAATAATTTGCGCAACAAACTGTACTATATTTACTGCAGACCTGCACCGCCGACACATCAGCCAGCCTCGCCAGCCATCTGCACGCTGCGAATCTGGTTAGGTGAAGGATTGTTCACCCCCTACATGTATTTCTGTATTATTGTATATTTATACACATGTTTTCCCTTATTCTTGTAAATTATTAGAGATTCATTTTTGTACTCTGAAAACTAGTATAAGTTATATTAGAATTCAATGTCCTTGTGGCACCTAAGTTTTTTGAAGGCTGATGTTAGCTCTTGGAATAAAAACTTCTGTTTGATATTCACTTGAATAAGGTCTAAAGAACTTAAATGTTCTTTATTCAACAACAATGAAACATGATATAAAGCTCAAGCCTTACCATCCAATGCACATTAATGAGCTGAGTAACCATTAGTCACCACCATACTGAGAAAAACATTCCAAGATTTTACAACTTGATGTAAGTGAGGATTTAAGTGTGAACATCGATTCATTCATGTTTAAAAAAAACTAAAATGAGTAACACTGTTTGATTACTGCTCACTGCAAGCTTACCAACCTGATTACCAAACACGTTACCAACAATTCAACATCAATCATACAATAAAGGGAGATACACCCAATCTGTATAAACTGCTTCTTTCTTTATGCAATTGAATGGATTTTTATTTTTGGTAACAAATGTAGTTTAAAACCATCAAAAGTTATTACATTTTAACCCTTCGAATCCTTTACTTTCATTTATATTATATAAATAAAAAACTTCCGAGAATAACACTGTGCAGGTGTGTGTGTATGTGTGTGCACTTTTTAATTTATATAACAAAAAGTTTTAAAAATTAATGAAAATATGAAAAGTGGCACCTTCAACCAAAGCAAGCAACTGTAAATATCAAATGAGAAAAATGAAATAAAAACAACAGCGGTATTAAAGGATTAAAAGTTATAGTGACCAGGGTGAAACCAGTAATTATTACATTTTGCCCTTCATATGTACGCCATGAGAAGTAGAAGCATTGTTGGTTTACCACAGCTGATATCTTTAAGTTTTAGGCTACAGATTTTGTGAAATACTATGTATTTCTTAGATTATTAAAATCATTACATAACATGACTGTTCAGATATGAGTTCATTAACATTTTTTATTTACGGTGCGTAGGGAATTGGTAAAATTTAGCTATGTGAAAATCCTCGCAGCCAATCTTTTAGAACATATACCTTGTGCATCAAATAATTGAGCATAAGAATATTGTAAGAGTATATCTTTCAGCAAATTCAACTGCAAATCAAACTTGTCATTTAACAGATGTGTATGTGTGAGTATGTATACAGAATGTAACAAAAATGTACGGCACAAATTGCAGGACACATTCCTCACACGTAGACAAACAAATTATGTTATATGAACATGGGTCTGGAAACATTTTGTTTCCATGCCACAACTCATTTTCTTCAACTCATTAATCATAGGAAACACACATGAATAGAATGTTAGAATCATGGGGAACATGCACTCTTGGTTATTACGTCTGGTTACGTTGTCATCGTAGGTGCACCACCAGTGTTTTGTTTTACATGTCCCTGTTGCCATGCGATTTATGTCATTGTGTTTACAGATAACGTCAACTGTTTCAGTGAGCAGTATGACCTTAAGCACATGGGTTACTATGTACTAGTAGAGTTGATTACAGACTCGGCTTGCGCAATGGCAGTGTATACAAATGCAGAGATGGCAGATGCCCATTTGATGTATGGATCAGCAGACAACAATGGCGCTTGTGCTCAACGTTTATACCGGGAGAGATTTCCAGGACGAAGCTGCCCCAACAGGAAAACATTTGAAGCCATAGATTGTCATCTTAGGGAACTGATACTTGCAACTGGTGGAGGCCTAGAAGGATAAGGACAGCGCAACGGGAGCGGCAATTCTTCAGGCAGTTGATGACGACCTTAGTGTCAGTACAAGACAGTAGCTGCAACAATGAATGTTGACCACATGACTGTCTGGCAAGTGTTACACGAGGTCCGGCTGTATCCATACCATTTACAGCATGTGCAGGCACTATCAGCAACTGATTTTCTTGCATGGGTACACTTCTGCGAATGGTTTATGCAACAAAGTGTCAACCTTAATTTTAGTGCAACGGTGCTGTTCACAGATGAGGCATTGTTTCAACAAGATCAGATGGTAAATTATCACAATTGGCATGTATGGGCTGATGTCAATCCTCACACAACTGTTGAAGCAAGTCATCAACAAAGATTTTCTGTCAATGTTTGGGTTGGCATTGTTGGTGACTGTTTGGTAGGGCCTCACCATCCAGGCTCAACAGACAAAGTTACCATAATTTCGTAAAGAATGTTCTACCTGATCTGTTAGCAGATGTGCGACAAAACATGTACTTCATTCACGATGGAGCACCTCCTCATTTTAGTGTTAATGTCTGTCAGCTTCTAAATAACAGATTCAGCGACAGATGGATAGGTAGAGGTGGACCAATTGCCTGGCCTCCACGCTCCCCGGACCTAAACCCACTGGACTTTTATTTGTGGGGGCATTTGAAAGCTCTTGTGTATTGAACCCCAGTACCAGATGTTCAGTCTCTCTGTGCCTGTATTATGGAAGGCTGCGAAACCATGCACAATACTCCAGGGATACATCAGCGCATTCGGGATTCACCGACGGCTGGTTATGCATGTATCAATGTTCACGGAGGACATATTGAACATCTCCTGTGAGAAAGAGTTGCATGTGGTATGCTGGTACGTTCTATTCTTGTGTGTTTCCTATGACTAATGAGTTGGAGAAAATGGGTTGTAACATGATAACGAAGCATTTCCAGACCCATGTTCATATAACATACTTTATTCGTCTACGTGCGAGGAATGTGTCCTGTATATATATTTTGTTTAAACAATTGTCAACGCTATTTTACATAGATATGTATATTAGGGTATATACTAGCTTTTAGTTATTATTTTGAATGTCCATATTATATAATTGTCCTGCACTGCGCACAATGGGTTAGAGTGCAGTACTCTGATCCCCAGCCAAAGAATGCACATGGGTTTGAGTCCACCCATAGGGGTGCAGAATTTTTGGCCATGTATATGAGCAGTGTCCAATCGGCTTCATGAGGAATATAAGAAACTACAGTGGATAGCAATCTATGAAGAAAACCAATATTCTGGAAGACACTTAGAGCTGACATCACCTCCCTGTATCAGTTGAATGACTGACTACATCTGTCATGTGCATTGGCCAACAGTCAGTAAGCAAGCCTTGGACCTTTATGGGCTGCTGTGCCATAAAATTACATACCCTAATTAATTTTGGCATTACATATTTACTACATGCTTTAAAGAGATTACTTTGGTTCTGTGTAGTTAAATTAGGGCTCAATATTTCTTGCTTCTACTATGTGTGCATTTGTATTTTATTTTATTACTGACAAAATTTTCATTGCTGCTGTCATTAATAAAAGATGTGAGAGTCTGATTTAATCAAAAGATCAGCAATAAAAACTGAAAGGTGTTGTATGAAGCGAGCTTTGAATGAATGAAAGGTAACATTTTATGCAGAAAACTATTCAAACTGTTTAATATGAAGGCTGCAAGAGAATTCTCTGTAGCACACAACAGCATTCGTTTATGTCAAACAAAAACGTTTAAGTCTATAATTGCAATTCCTTGATCTGTGCAGTAAAATTAAATTGTGCATCCATTTTGCAGCTGCAGATTACAATTGACAGAAAATTTATATTTTATTACCTTTTTTTTTTTTTAATGACAAGCCTTTTAAAACTGGGGTGTACGTAAGATATGAAGGCACAAATGTCACAAAGAATGATGCTTAAATGTAAGTATGGTGAGGCATGCCCTGGTGTAGTACAGCATGTGAGGATTAAACAAGCCATGTTTTCAAAATGTTTCGTAAACTGCAATTTTGGATCCATGTGCAGCCATTGTTCTAAGGCTTATACAGTTATACTTAAATGTAGCTGGTAAACAGCAAGTAATAGTTTAAATAGTTTAATATTTTTACTGTAAACAATCTTGCTGTTTCCAATTATGACATTTTATGTAAGAGATAAAGATTGGTTCTGTGTTTCGTTATTTTAGTACCATAAAGCTACTAACAGGCAACTAAATGCAATGAATGAAAAGCAAGCAGAAAGCAATCAGAATTAACAAAAGATAGAATGCCTTGCAAGAATCAGAGAGTAGTGAATAGTTTTTGACAACTGTTTAGATTATCATAATGCATGATATGCCCAAGCAATGTTACAAATGCAAGAATCCTTATTTCAACTCAAGATGATTTCCCAATGCCTAAATAAAATGGAACATGATTAACACACTGTATGTACAATGTCTATCATGATAGTACAACGTGATAAAATAAGAATATACCTTAACAGAACTGAGAACAGCAGTATAAGTCATACACATCACACTTAACCATTAATTTGCAGGATAATACGTTATGATTCATAGCAAATCGATAGCAATGGAAAGGTCTGCATAATTCATATCATTATAGTGCATATGGCAATTAACAATATGTAATCAGTCAGCCACAATACTCTAAAATTGAAACTTGCATATACTTTTTCTGGATAATTTTTGAGTCTAGCAATAAGACCAAGTTTGCAATCATCATTTATTCCTACTCACCCAAAATTAGTAATAATTATTAGTTTGCATCACAGTTACTAAATCCTCCTTTAGTAATTAATCATTTATTCCATTCAAAATATGTTCTCTTTTGTTTGTAGAGAACTATGTGAAAAACTACACACATGCCATATAACTAGCAATGCAAGTACCAAAATCATCATGCCAAATCCTACCTTAAACTTCCTTTGATAAAAGTCATGTGGTAAAAGAAGGCTCTATTCCACAAAGTTAGTTGCCAGTTTTTACTGCAAGGTTTCAAGATCAAAGCTCTAATTCCATGACAGAAAGAGAATATATGATGTAGACTCCTTGTTTGAAATGGGGCAGAGTGGAGCCATACTGTTTCACTACTCATTCTCCTCTCTTTCTTCAGCATGGACTTCAAACAAGCAGTTAGGATTTTTCCAATCCAGTAAGCCAGTTGTTATAATTAATGCTTCTCTACTGTTTAACAGAGTGATCTGGCTCTCAATTTTCGAACCTACCCATTAACGCTGGCAGCTAATTTTTATATGTTGCTTTTCTATGAAAAATTGCTTCTGTAATAGAAATTCTTCGTAGGTTTCAGCATGAGGTGTTTGATAGGCTTCTAATCCCTACATTAATATTAAAATGTGAATTAAAAAGTAGCAACACTTTCACATTTCCTTGTTACGCTATAAAATATATCAATTGGTAATGCATAGTAAAAACAAGATTGGTAATAGAATTTCCTATTAAAAACCCATGATTATTTAAGTGTATTCTACATCACATGCCTTTGTAAACTCAAGTGAAATATTAGTGCAATTTCTAATTGTATCTTTTTAAAAGAATAGGAGTTCATAAAATTATATTATGTTTAGCCATATGACTGTGTTCACCTCTATGGAATAATGTGCCAATTTGCAGTGAAAAACCAAGAGGCAAAACATTACAAAATAATTTACATGGCTGGAAAATGATGCCCTAAAATATTTAGAATTCTGAGCATTCTTTTAAAGTAATCATTACATGGCTCTTACAGCTAAATGTAACATATGAGAACCTTCAATGGCATTCAAGCAACCACAAGGAGAGTGGGAGAACCATGTTCAAACCCCAGCTGTGGCATTAAATTTGTCAGATGACTTAAAATAAAACCAACACCACCACCACCACCACATTGCACATCAAAATAATTGTTTTTGTTGCTGGTATTTCTATTAAATGGAAACTTGCATGAGTTCATGCTTTTTCATGGTTAAATCTAGTTTTGGAAATATACCTTAGTTTCAGTAATTTAAATATTATGTGATACAGTGCAGAATAATAAAACATTGATTTTCGAATAACTTTATCTAGATTACTTTTTTTTTTTTTGGAAGATTGGGGGTCCTTAAACATCAAAGACAGGAGTATGCATAACACAGAAAGCAGGATTAGAAAAGAGCAGAAGGCATAACTTGTCCTTCAATAAGTCCACACAAGGACAAAAACTTCTTTACATTATGTAAACAAGCTAGTGACAAATTACAAATTCTGTTTTTGTTTGCTTTTGAAATTTATAGATGCTCTTTAACTGCTATGGTCCTTAGCGTCATTTTATTGGATGTGAAAGACCGGAAATTTTGCTGAGAGGCCTCTTTATCAGGCTTGAGGTTCTTTTATCTGCTATAAATCTATGACATGGGACCATTGGCTTACTTCTCTTATGAAGGAAGCAATGCTAGGGATTTTTATGCCCGAAAAAATCCATCATGGTACCTCTAGACCACGGAGGACAACATAAATTCTGTGAATCACACATCTCACGGTAACAAGGGATGAGAAATGTCAGCTCTCTTCTTGCATAGTGCACAACTGTGCACCAGTACTCTACCCAATATAGGTTGATATTGATGACTTGCCATTTGGAAACCATTGCTCATCAGCAATAATGTGAACTTATTTACATATGGTTTTAGATTTTTAAACTTGAGTCATGTATTCACAGTCTCATTCATATTACAGACTCCATGATAATTCTAAGAAATGCCTTGATGCCTTCTCTAATCAAGAACTAAATTCAGGACTTCTGGGTACAGTATGTAACCATAAACACTAAACTGCAAATGTGGTCTAATATGAACTTGGATGCTGTGAATGTCTGAGATTTCAGCTATGAGCCAAGCACAGCTTTATTGAACCAGTAAATAATTAATTCTTTATTGCCAATCGTTAACATTCCATTAACACTGTGAACATAGCCAAAGGCCTAAAAAGAATATAGTAAAAGCCACAGCTACTAATGGGTTAGTACTTTAAGAAATAAACTTTTTAAATAAATCACTGACAATTACAATACTAAACTAACATTTTTACTAATTATTCAATTATATTCTTTCTTAATCTGAATAAATTTAATCCTATTAACTAAGGGGAAAAACATCTATAAATTTAAAAACATCTATAAATTTATCTATTACACAACTTATAACCCACAAAGAGCTATCAGCAATGTTGATGCTCAGATGATATGAAAGCACACAGTTGTTGAACCATTCATTTTTCATCTGACTGCCAATCAAGTTTTCATTTACTCAGCATAAAGTAAAACTTCAATTACATCATTTCTGCCGAGTGATGATGTTAAAAGTCATCTCTTCAGCCACAACCTTCTCCTGTTTTGTGCAGAGTTTAAGTATGTTCACTAACTGTTAATGAGATATCCGTCATCTGTGATTTAGTTTCACATATAGTCCATGAAACACTTACTTCAAATGAAAATGTAACTTACTGTTTATTCAGTAATGCTTTAGCTAGTGGGTGGTGGAGCCCTTCCACACAGGCAGAGGTTTAGCTAGTGGAAAGAGGTAGTGTTTACTTGGTCCGAGTCAAATGAGGGGTAAAGACGTGCGATAGTGAAAGACCGTTGCTTGTTTTCCACTATACATGCCATGTGTGGAATGATATCAGCATACTGTGTATCCCTCCCACCAGCTAAAGCTTTACCTGAGAGATAAGCCATCCCACACCACTAGCTAAAACGTCATTGAAGAGACAGTAACAATATTTCAACTTGAATGTTTACATTTATGAAATTATATTGAAGTTTTTATTTGCAAAATTAAAAGGCAATTATCTTTGTATTTAAAACTCTGAGTCAATAAAATTTTTATATATTCTCGTACTTAAATACATGAACCCAGTTCCTGAACTAAAACCCCCCACAAATAAAAAAATCCCTCGTCTGTAAGAAATATTGTCTTCAACACCTAACAAATATTTCAAATCCAAATAAATTTAAGGAAGAAGTAAACAAAGTTCTGCTAGAAAAGCAATTTTACTCAGTTGCTGAATATTATGACTACTGCCTAGGAAATAAGCAGCAATGTTTACAACTACATCCCTTGTTAATATATTTGTATTGTACATATGTTTATGTTATATTTTCTCTTATTACATCCTGTATTGTACATATGCTTATACTGTATTTTAACTTAACTTGTCCTATATCCTGTAGATGATCCATTGGCTACAATAAATAAATAAATAAATAAATAAATAAATAAATAAATAAATAAATAAGATTTCCCACCATGAACAGCTTTAGCAACACCCAACTTGCCATTAACTTACACTGCAGTTTTTTTTATTCACAGATATATACAGGATTTAGTTTAAGTCCCATATCACTTGAATAGCTTTTAAGATGAGTTTCTTTTATTATGGAAGTAAAATATAACACTAGATTTGATACTGCTTGCAGAATTCTATAAGATATCTAAATGGTCCTCTTAAAGAGCTTTACAAAAATAAAGGGTTCCTGAACAATCCAGCATAATGATCAATACTTTGTCATTGAAATAAAAGTTTATTCTTTAAAATATGATACTGACATATTTTAATACCTAACATTTTTGTCTATCTTCAATTATAATGTTGTATTAACAAAAGGTATGTTTTCAGATTGATTAGCAGGCCAACGTAAGTTGTTCTGAAGGTAGTAATTGTCTCCAGCTTGCAGGCCATGGTCCATTGGAATTTCAACTCCAATGGACCACGACCTACAAAACAAGAAGCCCAAAGTCTACATTTGACTCTGGCAGTGAAAGCCTTCACATTTCTGTCTCCAGCTTGTTGACTTCAGCTAGGTCATCATTTATATAATATTTTGAGGTGTTTAGATGGTACTGACATCTCAAATCCCACACAGTGCATACTTGAAGGAAGAAAGTCACCGAAGTCAAGATTACATCTGCAAAACCAAGACCCCAATGATTCTGTAATTATGCATAGCTTCAATGACTGGTTTTTCAGAGACATCTCTCCCCCTCCACCCCAAAGCCTCAAAAAGAGGACTGGAAATTCCATACGTGTGCAAGATCAAACAGATAACATTAGCACATTACAAGTGGCAAAAGGCATTGTAGTGATATAAGCCCCCCTGCCTGCCTGATTCCTGCCTTTCATTACACATGCTTGAATTTGAATCTTGGTTTGGTCAAGCTGTTTTTCAATACTTAAGCATTTTATGTCCATGAACTCCTTTGTGCATTGCTCTCACTAATTCATTCCCTCGCCATCTGAAAAGACTTAAATTTAAAGATAAACTGAAAAGGAGGTTAGGAGAAGAATATGATTTTATATCCACTTGTTTTTCTGAAAGGATACCATGATAGCACAAATGTCTGGTTATTTTACAACTTCAATGATAAAATAATACAGAGGCATAGTTCCCTCCATTTCCCACCCTTTTGCTTTTACCTCTGGGTGCATTAAAGAAGGTTTAAATAACACGTCACTATAATTACTGTGAACTATCAACCCACAAACTGAGCAATAATAATGGATTACATTTTAAGCATTTGTGTTTACCAAAAGTTGGATTACAATTTATAGCTACATGATCAAAGCCACTCTGTGGTCTTGAATTGTAGTCAGCTACTTTAATCCAGCAGAGATGAGGATGAAATTGAACATATCAAGGGAGACAAACCTATGGGGATCTAACCTAACAGGCCACAGTCCCTATGGGAACAGTCTTATAATTAATGGTGTTACAAAGTGTTTGGTTATTACTGAAGCTTTACAAATCATAATTTCTTCAGTTAAGACTTGCTTATAGCAAATTAATTTTTTAGTATTGGGGAAAAAAAAAAAAAAAGAAAAAAGAAAACAGCATTGATTTTCAACCATCACAATGAAACCCTAAAAAGTCATCAATCTTGTTGATAGTTCTTTGTGAAAGCAAATGCATTATCTGCTAGAGGAGCAAAATTCAGAATATTCAAGCTGCAAAAGAAACATTTTCAAATAATAATAATTATTATTACTGCTATTAAATCATATGCCTACATATTAAACACAGATTACTAAGCATGATTAGTGATTAGCTATGTACATATTTGGTTAGTATTAGGATTTTGATCCTTTCAAAACATTTCCTACACAAGTTCTCTTGTGCGTTCCAATCGACACAATCTCTTAGCACTGTAGATAAAAAACTCTTGATATATGATCAAGCAAATGACATGAGATTACAGTAAATACTTTTAAATACCATCTTCAAATGCCTTATCTCTCCAAAGTGACAACCACAATGTAACAAAGAAATAAAGGCATTCTGAGATTTTTTGCTCCACAATCTGAAATGGTAATACAGAACTAGTATTTCTGTTTTGCCCTTTCCTAGCTATTATCACTTAAGATGACAGAAGATCCACACTTATAATTAAAGTGCAAATATGTACATAGTGGTAACAAAACCTGAAGATCTTCCTGTTTACAGTGAACCTCATGTCCCTCCAACTGCAAAGCTTTTAAAGTGCAGCAAAAGATAAATTCTTTAATTTCACCATTAAAAAAAAAGAAAAACCTCAATGTGTGGAGTTCTAAGGTGAACAATTTTAAATGCAATATCTACTGACACAAACAATCTTTACCATCCTTTTAGTCAACTGCACACTGATATGAGGTTGGAATGGTTTCTTGTTCATATCTGATGTCTATTTTTTTTTTATTTTAAAATGTTGTTTCCAAAGCTCCCCATATGGTCTATAATTAAGAGTACCCTCATTCTCTATTAGTTGATCTGAGAAGATGAGGCACTGTTGCCACTCATGAACGCTCTATTGCTGCTACTTTAGCCATTGATAGGAATAGTCATTGCAGTTTTTCAGGCACTAGAAAGCTCGTGCTTTCTTCAGGTTGTTTGCTTCAACTGAGCTCAGTGTCATAGGAGATGGAAGGTATTTGTAAAAGGAATTCATTAGTTATAGTCTTTAGAGTGAGGGTATTTATTTCAAGGTTAAGCAATGACATGCGCTACAGTTCTCAAAGCTCAACATATTCTCTATTCCCTTTAAACATTTATTATCCTTGAAAAGAATGTTCAAAGACATTCATTGCAAAATTATATATAACTGGCTTACCCAACGTTGCAAAGTTAACTTTTTAATCTCAAATGACAAAATAAGTTCATTCATCTTAGCCCTTTCTTTATGAAATTATTGTACAATGATCTAGAGGATTTTTATGGTGAATCACCCCATTACCTTTTATGGTTGTAATTTTGTACAGACAGCACTGGCTATTCCTAATAATGGATGAAAAATCCCATGATGTGAAACATTGGCGGAATGTCTGACTTCCTTAAACTCATCCTGACAGTCTTCCAAATTATGGAAGTACCCTTTGGCAGAGGAACAACCATTGGTTGTAATTGCTGAATAATTTCTTAGATAATTACAGTAGGTGAAACTTTAAACCTTTGTACCTTCTTTTGTAGCATGAAAGCTACATCATTTTTACATAATGCAAAAACCCTCAATAAGTATAATGTAAATAGAGGAGAAGCTGGTGAATATGAAGATTCCAACTCCCAGGCCACCAAGTTAACCTCCCAGTGTCTGTGACCATCAAGAAAAATAATCTTCTCAGTTGTTAAATGTAAAATATCAGTTCACTGATTTTCTAATGTTAGCAATTCTCTTTTTTTATAAAATTATTTGATTACAAAAGTGCAAAGGAAATAAAGCAAAACTTTCTTATATGAGGTTTATTAAAATATTTTGGCATTGGTATCACATGCGTATTGTAGCCTTATAAGCAGATTTGATTCTCTTTTGTTTTGCTGCATCTTGGTGCACCACCCATTGTTTCTAATTCATAGAGACAGGATAGTGTGAGGATATTGAGTTCCTTAAAGGATTGTCTGCAGGATGTACTTCTGGTTAAATTTAGCATGCACTGAATTATTTTCTTTTGTTTCACAAAAAGTTAATTTATTTCCGCTGCTGAACCCCAAACTGGAATGCCATATGGAAGTGTGGATTGCACATACAAGAAATGTACCATTTTTAACCTTTGTAATTTAAATATATTCTTTAAAACATAAATTGCACAGTTACCGAGTTTTGTTTTCAACGTTTTGAATGTGTGGCTTCCAACTGAGTACATTATCTGTTGCAACTCCGAGAAATTTAGTTTCTGCAGTATAGTTTGCAGTATATTTCATTGTTAAAAATTATTTTTGATGCTGTTCTTGGATTATGTCTACTAACAGTTACGGTATACCACGGACTGTGGTGAGAGTATAACTCGCAGTATGTTCGATATATTAATTAATATATTATTTCTGAGGATTATCTTGCATTTCGGTTGTTACTATTAAATTGTTAATGATGTTATTATACTTCTTGCCATGGCAGCTGCTGTTTCGGTTTTTGGTAGAGCATGTGTAACTTATCAGGGTCTGGTATGGGAAGGAAAGTATGTGGTAACAACACTAACACAAGATTAAATCAATGGAAGAACACAATGCTTTAATGACACACACATTTTCTGCTATATTAAGAAGCTACACAGTTACTTTAGTAATAATTGTGTTAGTTGGAGCTGTAGCAATCACGTATTTTATAAGTGCTCGATTAATAATGGTAGTATTTATCACAAGTTCCTAAACTATACTTTGTTTCCCTTCTCCTAACTTCCACTTTCAAACTGATATAATTTCAACGTTCCCACTACCTTATGCTAGGCAATTAATAACTCCTGCTTCGGAGAGCTTACACTTATGTTCCGCAGAGCTTTGCACTTTATATGCAACTGCCTTTGGCTTGGGGACGCTATTTCTAACTTCCCTAAACTTACACACTCAAACATATTTTTCTTAAAACCATATTGGCTAAGTTCCTTCAGCTTACATGTGACCTCTCTTCAAAAATATTTGTTGTGCTAGCTTGTCGCATTTTCTCCTACACAGTGACTCAAGGTCTTGCTATTGTGACATCTCCCTACAAGTCGGTTTGCCTGGACTCTAATTCTAACAAAACGTGTTTGTCTGCTTTTAACAAGTGTCCCACAGCTCCAGCTAAACTCCTATACATACATAAAACTTATACTTTAACATCTATTTATATAACAAGTATTTTACTTATTAATATTATTTTACATTATAATTTACATTTTTATATACATGGTATATATGATCATAGTTACTGTCTCAGTGTGATATGCATACAGTGAGATTTTTGAGCATTTAGTTTAAGTTTGTTCATGGACAAATATTGCCTCATGTTTGACATTACATTATCAGTGCAATGCTGCAGGTCAGCAGTAGATGATTTTGGCAACATCAGCATACAGTATGGGTTCTGCATGAGGAATATTAGCAGATAGGTAATTTATATACACTAGAAAAAGCAGAGGACTGAGATTATAACTTCAGTTACTTATTCCACCTTTTTTAAACACAGGAGGGGGGGGGGGGATTTTCAAAAGGCATGTTACAGGGTATTTCTATACTGAGAGGATTCTCTCTCTCTCCTCTCTCTCTCTTCATTTTCCTTGTTTTCCAACATTTTGTTCTTTATAAAATGATCCTTATTTAACAGATTTTGTCCAAATGTCAATTTATAGAGAGTGTAGTACAAAGCACAAAAATTAAAATACCATATGTTTAGGTGTAATGAATTTTTTATCTATTTTAATGCATTCAAATAGTTTCATTTCTTTTAGAAACTGATACAAAGGGAAGCTTAATTTTTCTTTTCTTTCATTTTTTTCTGGGGGGGGATATTTAAGGGCTATTAAAACTCAGAATAACTATTATTTACATACATCTGAGAAACACTGATGCACATTTTCAGCGCAATCACATTAATTAATGCACTTTTTATATAGAGTGATTATTAAAGTTAAGTAAATATTAATAACTTTGGAACTAATAGGTCTACTTTGTTCAAAATTAGTGCGGTAGTTTCATTAAACATATTAACACTGATTAAATTTTCATGATTATAGTAAAAGTTTAAAACTATAGAGGTTGGAAATTTCAATCATAAATTCCCTTAACATGGCAATTGTGTAAAATCTTCCACTATTTGAACACACTTCCTTTTATAGTTAAAAGTTTAAGAATTCTAAGATTTTCTTTTAAACATACTCCATTAATCACTTAATATCATTATCATCATTATCTCATCTTGTCGTCCTTCGTGGTCTAGGGGTACCATATTAGCCTCTAGTTCCAGCGGTCGTGGGCTCAAACCTGGTGGAGGGCGATGGATTTTTTTCAGGCGTAAAAGTCCTTAACATGGCTTCCTTTGGAGGGGAAGTAAAGCTGGTGATCCTGTTTTGTAGATTTACAGAACGTAAAAGAACCTCAAGCCTGATAAAGAGGCCTCTGAGAAAAGTTTCCAGTCTTTCACCCCCCAATATAGAATGGGACGCTAAGAACCATAGTAGTTAAAGAGTGCCCATAAATAAAACTTGACGTATTTAATCTCTTCTCATCTCAATAAGAACTTATATACACTTTTATCGATAGTTTTTTCACATTTAGCTACTGTTAAAATAATTATTAAAATAGTATCTTTTGTGTAAAGTAGCCATGAATGAGTACCCACTGCATTCTAGTCATCCACATCACTAGACCACATTGTTTTGATGAACAAATATCATGCAAAGAAGAGTCTTGCAGAATACTAACAAGCGTAACCAATGTTCCTATTTAGGTTAGAATTTTCGCAGGCACTACAGGTAAAATGGACCTGTCATCTTTATGAAATGATACACCTGATATAGCAGTTAAAATTCACCCATCACCCTACTTCTTACTCATAGATTGCCACTGATCACTTCGTGAAACACACTCCTGTCTTTTTGTTATTCCAATAGACATTTCACTTTCATATTGACACTTGTTGTTTTGTGAAATAGGCTCTTAAGTCCAGATGTCTTTGGCTCATTTCGTTCACCATCTCACAAGACTTAGGCAGTTGATAGAACTAAAAACTTTTAAGAGAGACAGCAAAAATAAAACAAAGCTGTCTGCAAATCATTTATACACTGCACTGCATAAGCAGCAAGCTTTGACTTGCTAATCATTGAAACTTTTTTGACTGTAGAATGATTAGACAGCATATGTTTTGTAAAGGTAAATATAATTTTGTATTTTTACTTACCTACTATTTAAAAATATTGTCATAATTTAAGTATAACAGACAAATTGAAACACACAAAGCTTTAACAGTTGAAGGAACATTTGGTCATAACACAATGTTTTGTATCATTAAAAGCACTGACCCCTACAAACAACCATCTTCCTGTATCATTTGAAAATGGTAAAAAATTTCAATATACACATGTCTCTCATTTAGAAGATTTTAGATACTCAAACTTAGTTTACCTAGCAACATATATCTAAGTAGTTATGTAAAATAACTCATCAAATAAGCAGAGAACATTTATTTAACTTTGCAAATCCACGATAATCTCAAAGCTAAAGAAAATCTACATAAAATGATATGCCTCTCATCTCATTAACTTTGACATCCCAGAAACTTTCCAACCATATGCCAGAAAAGTATCAAGTATCCAATACAATGGATCTAAACAACACTAGTATTTGAAAACTGGCTATAGATGTAGCCAGTGGTTGCGGGTGTATTACTTATAATGTTTGTGTATTTGTGTTTACTTCACGCGTTGAAGCCATCTTGTGACGTGATTCATTTGTTAGGTTTGTTAGCTCCATCTGGTGTTAGCAATTTGCGGCAGTATTAGTTTTTTTGTTTGAAAAAAATGCTACTGTTATTTTATTTAATTTTGGTTCTTTGTCCTCCGGCTAGCTATTATCCTTTTGGTCAAGCACTTCTCTTTATACAGGTTGTGTAAACGGAAAGGAATTTTTTATCCAAAGATAACACTGATGAAGAAATTTGTTTTACACTTTTATTGTCGAACACGTTAACTATCACATTTACACATTGATCTGGACACTCGCCAAACTGAAACTGTTATAATAACTTCATTACTGATAATTCTTAATTCGCGTACTTCAACTTTTGTATAATTAAGTTTATAACACTTGAGATTTTTCATAACTCTGTTACGCGTAACCTGCAAATTGATATCCGAAGTGTGCCGTACAAATACTTTCGACGAACTGACAGGAATGTGACGTGTAGTATACAAAGAATTTTGATGAACTGAAGGCGATCTACCTCTGACTTGGCTTTTTATACTCCTACACCCAGATATGCCTAAAGATTATAACTGAGCTGCAATTGGCTAATAAAACGCGCCAACATTAGCGTCTATTTCTATATCCAATGAAAATTATGAATACATATGCTCTAGGGAAATATTCCAGAAGATTCTAAAAGAAAAACGCGCCAACATTACGTAACTTCCTCGTTTCCAATAATGATAAACAGCTCACCCCCTCGCTGCATTATTGTACGCTATTATTGTCAGTTTCAGTAAGGCAGTATAAACTTACTTCTCAAAAATAATTACAATCAATAAACATCTCAAATCAATGTCACATAAAAATGCATATTCATATTACAATCGTTATTTACATTTAAGTAATTTGTGATACAAATTACTGCATCATGGTCCACAAAACATTCTTATAACTTGCTTCGGTAAGTGGAGCAGAGAGTATTTATTTTCCAATGTGAATACTTTACTGTGCTTAGTTTTTGTTGTAATTGTAAAACAGCATATATTTTAAAGAATTTAACTGCAATTTATCTATTTTAATTTTTATTCTTTCACTTACTTTAAACATTGTGTTTAAAAAATCTTCTAAGCATTTCACAACCAAAAAACAAAAGCTTTAATGCTTATTATTTATTAACTTCATATCTAGGAGATTCTTTGTGTATTATATTACTAAAGATCAACCTAAATGGCAAAATAACAATGAAGTTTTCCTTCAGTCATGAAAATAAATAACAAATACCTGCAGCGGTGATACCAATCTTAAGATCCATTCAGTATATCAAATTTATTTTTAATTTAATTCTGGATAGCTACGCAAAAAATGTAATTTTTCGACTTAAAAAAAAATTGCTATGCTGTTCATATCAGTTATCTTCTTGTACCTTTTGAGAATTTTAAATACATATAATGGTAGAGTTTTGATTTAAAAGGTTATTAGCAAGAGATTTAGTGCTTCAGTATGAGTCAGAGCTTCTGCAATACAAAGCAAGTGTTTTCAGTCACAATATTTAACATAAGGTTAGGTCTGTGGTTACAAGAGCAGATGGTGCACAACCCGAATGGAATGAAACCATCACCGGTAGCAGTTGCAATTAACACCGGCGGTAAGCTTCTAGAAAAGAAACAAAACGCACATAACCATCCACCACAGATTAGCCAACATGCTAGGTCCATGACTGGACTCTTACCACATAGATTCATCAGCGAGTTTGATTTCCTTCCCCTAAAGTTTCCCTGATAAGTGGAATATTTCTGTCGACTTCTAATACGACCAGGTTCTGATGTGTCTGCAAATATTTAACTTACTTTAAGCAAATTATAAGTTAAATCTAAGCTTGCAAACTAAGTGAATAATTCCATATACAATCAAAAATTTACCTTATTCTCTTAGTGCTGCACTGAAAGATTCAGCGACAATAATCATTACAAACTAAGCCAATTTACTCCATACTACAATGACATTTATTGTTTACAAGCAAGTTGAAGTTAAACACCTACTGCATCTCTGAGGTTATTCACAGTCTTTAGGGCTGTATTACTGTACTACTAAGTTACAATTTACATACCTCGTGATGTTTTATATGATCCCCTCCGGCCCAACTGCGTAGCACTACGACATGGTGATGCCCCTCGACCATCATCTGGGGAATCTGGTTAACAAATACAGGATATTGTGACAAATCATTGCAAATAACCTGCCTAAAAATTTCAGCAGTTGTACATTGTGCATGTGAAGAGCAGTGGTCAATTATTTAAAACTTAAGCCAATGAAATATGAAATAAAAAATAAGCTTGTTTCAGGCTTCAATGCTGACTGAAAACTTAGACAAAACAATTTGGGGGAGGGCAGGAAGGTGGGAGGATGTAATTTGGTTCTCACAGTATTAAGGGTGCATTATTTACCTGCATGTCTGGCACAGTGGTTTGTACTAAACATCATTCAGTTTCTATTTGCCTGTGTCAGTCTTCTTTCAAAGCTAGTTCTACTTCGGTGTTGAGTGACACTTATAATTGAAGCCTTGCATTGCAATAATAGCAATTCCAAAATACACAAAGTACATTTTATTTCCTAACAGAAAATACAAAAAGAAACTATTTCTCCAATGTCCATTTGTAAGCTTTGTTTTGACCAATGTCTACCATTGATACTGATATCTTGAGGGATTTTTTTCTCGAGATGGCAAATTTTGTTTTTAAGGTGCAGTCCAGTGTCTAATCACATAAAAAAAGGGGGTGCTTTGAAAGCAGAAATGAAACTGCATTTTCTTTCTATAATATATGGATAAACCAGTAGATGTAACAGTGATGTGAATTTGAAACTTTAGAAAAATTGAGTTGGAGTTGAAATACTCATCACTTCTCTTGCATCGCCCAATCTGCAATACTGCCAACCTCACATTAATTATGAAGCACTCCTTGTAGATAATCGTACTTAAAAGAATGTTTTTAGACAGGACTGCTCCTTAAGTTGGGCTGTCTTTATGATGCAGCCATATCACCCTTGTGGAAATAAGGGTGAAAATGGTCGGAATAATGCACCAGGTTAGGCTTTACATCTGAAGCAACTAATTTGGCCAAGACATGGGCACTATGGGAGTTATGTCCTGATCAAGAAAAACTTCCCATGTGAGTTCCACTGCTGAGCACCAGGGATAGCCATAAGTACTGTTCAAAGCTTAATGAACTGCCAGCAAATGTGTTATACTATGATTCTTAAAATCTAATTCTGTTACCAAAAATAACACCTGATGTCTATATATTTTATAGAGAGCAATTCAAGCAGATGAAGCAACTTTAAACATACATATTAGTGAGTTTTTTATGTAATCAATGAAAACAGAATTGGCCGGCTGTTATGCTATAAAGATTGTTAGTTTTTGAAACAGAAAAGTATTTTTTCACAGTAGCTCCTTCACCAAAAGAAAATCTCACCTCTAAACAAAGAGGATCTGCGATCATCAGCCAAGCTATCCTGTGAACCACGGTATAAGTCTCGTCTCATAGGCGGACTGAAAACTGTGTCTAGGAGCAAACAAAACATGCATTCAACAACACAATGGCACCATACAAAAATAAAGCATACATCACTCTGCAACTAAAAAGGAGAATTAAGCTCAACTTCCTAATCAGATTTCTAATATATCTACTTAACAACACATATTTTTTTTTAAAAGAATAGCAGAGAAATAGAATTTATCAAAACATTTTAAATTATGAAGCCAATTATAACTCAAATAATATATAAACACTGATGTGCAATGGAAGTTTATCCTGTCATGCAAAATTAAGCACACCATAAAACATAAATGTGCAAAGAATGCATTATGCTATTTAATAATTATGACATGTTTTTTCTTTCTCCAACTTATTATGATGCACTATCTCTAGTGTAGAATTTATTAGCAACCATCTCAATTGTAAGTGCTATTTATTATTTATTTAATTTAAACTGTATGAAATGCTTGAAAAATGTATGCAATCACAGCTGTATACTATGATCAATATTATCTCACAGAAATGATTTTGGTATAAAAAATTAAATATTATCAAAATTAAGATAAAAACCTAGTTTTGGATAACTTTCTGGTAATGGATACTTTTTTCTTTCTCCAGTTATATTAGTTATTTTGCCAGCCAATTGATGTCAGTTATTGATCACTGTTTCTCATAAGAGTTTTTTGCTTTTCTCTAAGGTTGTGCTACTTTCTGAAACATTTTCTGAAGACGTGGTGTTGCACTGATGAGAATAGGTGGTGTGCAGATCGCTGTGAAAGGAAATATTTTTATCTCAGGTAAATATGCATGCATAATAATATATTTGGGGGTTCTTGTTAATTAAATATCTAGTTGTTGATTGTATTATAAGGAATGTGTTACTTTTCATTTACATATTATGCAGAAAAGCTGATAAATGCAATCTAGGATAGCCATGTAATCCCAATGTTAGCTGTGATTAAAAGCTTGCACAACAATTAAAATATTAATGAATTAATCCATTCACTTTATATTATTGTTTTGATAAATTTATAACTATTAATTATTTTACTCTACATGTCTTGCAAGTACACTAAAAACAATTTGCTAATGTTTTTAAATGCCATGAAGGATAACAGTCTCAAAATTCTTGCTGCTTCCAAGGAGTACCAAATTCCACTAATTAATTTTGAAGATTGAGAATCTAGTAACAGTGATGTGTCATAATTTAAAATAAAGAGAGCTGATGTAGTATAACAACCTTCAACTCTCTCCATTTTAAATTCCACTTTGTACTTTGTGCAGGTGAGTAAACGGACATATCTATAACAAAAGATTCAAATATGGACTTCGAACTGCATTTTCAAAAGAAACAAAACTGGAAATTAAGGAAACTATTCTGAGAATGCAAAGTAGAGGTTTTGTCTAACAAGAAAAGAAGTCATGGATTTAGCTGCAAGGACTGATGCTGCTTCTTGTGGAAAAAGTTATGGTAATGATTGTCATGGTAAAACATGGTTTTCTTGCCAAAAAGCCAAAGGCTATCAAAATCAGTCCATACCAAAAAAAAATTGTTTGTGATATTTGCAAACCTTCAAGTGAATGTTTTAACCAATACTGAGCACTTACAAGCATTTGAAAATATTGCTATAATTAATGGATGTTAGATATATCCTCTGAATACAATATTTATTCTTAGAAGAATCCATAAACAATGAAAATATTTAGATTTTTTCCAGTATCCATTATAGGGCCCTGGTGCCCAGTATTAGACAGTGATAGTCTTTCTTCACTGGGACAATAAAAATTAAAGTATGTATATATAACTTAAGTTGGAATGAGTTGGCAACTTTTTTGAACATCGTTTCTCTCCATTTACATCTATATATTATGTCTAGTTTCTGGGAACATCTTCCCCATCTTAACAAACAGACGTAAGTGGAAAGAAAAAAGCGTTTAAAAAAGTTGTCAACATAAGTCAGCGACTCTCCCTGTATACGACACTTCTTATAATTTATATGTAACATACAGATTGTTTTCTCTATTCTTGAACTGATACTGTAATCATCTTGAACAACAAATTAAACAACATTTAAATTGTTCACAATAACTGATTTTTATGACAGGTTATAAAACCTGTCCCCAAAACCAGGCTTTTATCTTATAACAAGCAAAGCATTTCAAAAAGCAAAAGTATAGTTTTTATTTCTATTTTATTTAATTTACACATTGCTGCTTCTACTTCTGCTAGTTTGATTTAGTGTTTGTTATTAATCAGGAAACTTGTGCATGCCTTTGTGGCCATTTTTCAGGATTTCTGATTCACAGTCAAAAGAAAGATCATCTAGTTCATATTTACCTAAATCTGAAAGTACAGTCTCTGCCTCTTGGGGTACAATAACAACCATTATTTGTATACAACCAAAAAATTAACAGTTTAAAGTATTATTCTGTAACACAGCAAATCCATTAAACAAGTACATTAATCACGAGTTTCTATGCAACTTTAGTACTGAAAGTACAGATAAATACCGGTGAGATTAGACGTGGAACCCTTTTTGCTTCGGCTGGGACTCAGTATTCCCTCTTGCTGCATGTCCACTCCCCCTCCACTGTCCACATGGATGGTTTTTGGTCTTGGCCTGGAGCCTGCAGATGTCTTGTTTCTCATCTTTGGTGCAGGTTTGGCTGCTGCAAGCTCCGCTTTGTCTGGTAGCAATTTACCCTGCAGAAATGAAGTTTTAAACTATTATCTACTTAGTCCTTTTTGGAACAAATGATTGCTTATCTGTGATCAAATGAAAGAAGCTATAATTTCTTAATTTTAGATTGGAACTGTAGCACTAGATATCACTGCCAAGAAAAGCTAACAGACAATATAATTCACTATCACTCCCTTTTCTCTCTCAATGACACAATAGCAGTAAACAGTCCTAGGCTTACTGTTCAATTGCTGCATCCTCTATCACTCAGAATGCTGAGACTCCACGGCCTCTTGCACATGATTTTCATAATGTCTCACTACTACTCGAACAGCTCTTCCAAGACCCTCACAAGGCTTCCATCCCATTCAGATCATCATAGCTGTCAGCAGTTTTTCACATTTTTGCATTTAATGTGCACCATATAGTGTATCACAAATGTGATACTTTTGCTTTCTTTTAATTAGTTACAAACAAGAGCAACCAAAGTTTTCTATTAGTACTAAACAGTGCCAAATCTGCCAAATTTGCAGAACATCTTGTGAAAGGGAGATCAGTTCATGATATGCACTCAGAACTTCAGTCACAAAACAAGCCAGCTTTCCCTGTTGAGTTACCTTTCTGCTGTGGCTACAGCATAAAACACTAAATATTTAACTTTAACACTGCAGCTAATTTTACTATTCTGACCTTGGCTACAAAAAAAAAGACATTTGGAAAATGCTAGGAAACATACTTCTCTCTCTGCTTCTTCAATTGCCTTCTTGAGCTTGTATTGCTCAAGAATAGCAGCTCTGCGCAGTCTTTCTTCCTCTTTTTTGCGCTCCCTTTCCTCCTGCTTTAACTTTTCCAGTTCACGCCGGCGCTGTGCTTCCTGCTCTTTAACGGCTTTCAATTCCTCCTGTTGCTGACGTCGCTGCAGTGAAAGAAGCATAATTCGCTCCTTTTTCTTTTCCATCTCATCTAGTGTACCCTGAAATGCATTCAATATTCTGCTAGAGGAATGCACAATAAAATGTTTTTTCAAGCATACTACCATAAAGAAATTGCCTAATAACAGCGCAATAATTGTCAATCAACCTGTCACACTTGGGTCCCAGCAGCTTAGACAGAATTAGTTGTTTAAAATGGAAGAATATGGAAAGAATATGTTTAGTCTTTTTTTGGGGGGGGGTTTCAGTTTAACCACACTGCTCTTTACCACTTAGGAAGTACTACATTTCATGCAAAAATTCAATATCAAGATTTAATGCGCGCACGCACGCGCACACGCGCACGCATGTGCACACGCACACACACACACACACACATTTTTTCCATAACTAGCCTTGAAGCCCTCTTCACCTTGATTGCATTTTCTGTAACTAGGAAACCATTAGGAAGACATTAGGAAAAAAACTTAACTTCAGGAAAAATGTAAAGCTATAGTGGGATTCATCTATTACTCCTGTAACAGTTGTTTTTCCTAGATTTATCATTTTGATTAACGAGTTCTAAAACAGTTTCTATTGTAATACTTGTTAATAAAATCCATATTCCTTATTCTTCAAAGTATAACTTTCCTGTATTCTTCATTCAGAAGTTTCAGTTCCCAAAAGTCATTCTTGAACAATCATTTTCATATTAGAATAATGCCAACACAGGTACCAGAGTCATTAAAACATGGACTCATGAATGGGAGATCCACAGTTCAAATCCCACCAGAACAGTCCTCCCCGACTGAAGCGTTCTTCAGGTTTTCCTCAGTCCTCATAACTGACAAATGCCAGAGAATTGCCCTGAACCTATAGTGGTTACATTTTACTGAAGGTTATTTAAGTACAACTTTGACATGTTCCCACCATTATAGGATAAGTCACTAGAACATAGTGTTAGGTTCCCTGTTACATGTATTCCAAAGGTTAGATTTGGGCTCCCAAATCCTAACCTCTATGGAGTCACTATTATCTATCTCAGTGTTTCATGTCAATTATAGACAGAGAAGTTTACAGGACCAATGAGTGGTGCGCTAGAATTTAGGTGTATTGAATGTATTTATTTGTAACTGTAAACTTATTGAAGATAAATAAATTCATAAAATGAAAGTATGACTGTGCCTAATAGAGCAATTCATTGATGCTCTCTGCCTTTGTTGTTTTAAGTGACATTAATTTGCATTTGGGAGATCTTGGGTTCAAATCCCACAAGGTGGCCAATCTGCTTGGAATCTTCTTATGATTTCAAGTAAATGTGGAACTAGATTGCAAGAATTTGTATTGGGCAAACTTCACTCTGAGACTTACCTCAAATGTGTTTTGGAGACATCTTGTCCCCATTGTCAGCAATCTTGATATCAAATTTTTGGTGGAATACAATACTACCTCTTTCCCATTATAGGTAGGTGATAGAGAAAGTAAAAATTAATTTTGAAGTACTATATTTAACATGAAAATATGTTTCAAAGCAAATGGTTAAGATGTAATGAGAACAGGAACGAACTTACAAAACTTTTGCACCATGATCATGGATTTCCTGTTTAAATATTCTAAAGTAATCATCTGCATAAATATGAATAATTTTCTGCTACTAAGTACTGTACCAAGAAACTGCCAAAAATTATATAAAATTTACAATTAAACTCCCTTATACATTATTCACTTCTATGTTTTTTGCAGTTATATGTTAAGTTTTTTTATGCACAGAACTTTGTTCCTTAATATTTTGCTCAATTATATGTTTTTTGGTCATACGTCATTTCATTAACGTCACATTTTTCAGGTCCCCATTATGAAATATATTAATTTACATACTCATTTATATACTATGCTTTTGATATGTTAACATACATTATACATGGTTTCTGCATACTGTAGACATTTTAATTTAGAAATAGAGGCAATTGAGACAGGTATTAAAAGGATAAAGTTTTGAAAGGGAGATATTGTTTGGAAATTAAAAAGTATTCAAATTCAAAATGGAGATTTTGTTTAAAAATATCAAACATTTTAAAGATTTGTTAATTTGAGATGAGTTAGTTATATATTGTGATTGTAACATTTCTTTATTTATTCTAAATGATGTTTGTATATATATTTCGGATAGTTAAAATGTTAGAATATTCAGAAAAGAGAGAAAAATATTAATTATTTTAAAAATTTGCATAACCTGCTATGAAATAACTCATAATTGAGAAAAAACTTATATCACTTGATTTAGGTATGTAGAGTAGCCAGACAACAATACTTACTGACATGTAACCATAGCAATGACAATTACTATATAAGCTTTTTCCAGAGAGTAGGGGATGTCTTGGTGTCAGTTGCGCACGATACTGCAGATACGCAACTTCGGAAGCAATATACTGGACAGGCATAATAAATTACAAGGGTGGTCTGAAAAGTTTCCGACCTAATAAAGATACAAGACATTTTTTCAGAATTTTGTTTTTTATTTTTCAAGATAGTCTCCTTGTAACTCTACACACTTCTCCCAGCGATGCTCCTATCTCTGTAACCCGTCCAAATGTACTCGGCATTTTTCTCTGCAAAATAATTGTTCACGAAGTGATTGCCTCTTCATTTGACCAAAATCTCTGTCCTCCGAGCGCAATTTTCAGATGAGGGAACAAAAAGAGTCGCTTGGGGCTAGATCTGGTGAGTAAGGTGGATGTTCAAGCAGTTCAAACCGTAATTCGTGGATTTTCGCCATTGCAACCGTGAGGTGTGAGACGTTGGTGTTGTCTTGGAGAAACAGGATTTTCATTTTCTGCAAATGTGGCCGTTTTTCCGCAAGTTCTGCCTTCAGCTTGTCAAGTAATGATGCATAGTATGCTCTTGTAATGGTTTTTCCTTTTTGAAGATAATCGATTAAAATACCTCCATGACTATCCCAAAAAGCAGTCGCCATCACTTTTCCCAGCCGAAAAAACAGTTTTTGCTTTTTTTTTGGAGCCGGTTCCCCCTTTGCAGTCCACTGTTTGGACGTATTTTTGTTTCGGGCGTATAATGGTGTATTCTAGTTTCATCTACAGTAATTAATCGGCACCAAACTCGGAATTATTGCGCCTAAACTTTGCCAACAGAGCGTTGGAAATGTTCATTCAAACACGTTTTTGATCAAACATGATCAAACGCGGCGCCCAACGCGCGGACAGCTTTCTCACGTCTAAATGTTGATTTAATATGTGACAAACACGTTCTTTTGACATGTTCATAGCCTCTGCTATCTCTCTCACTTTAATTCAGCAGTCGTCTAGCACCATTTGGTGAACTTTGGCGATGTTTTCGTCGGTAGTTGCAATTTTTGGACGTTCCGAACGTTCATCGTCTCCCAAGCTCTTACGGCCATGTTTAAATTCAGCTGCCCAAAGTTTCACTGTGGTAAATGATGGTGCAGAGTTTCCATACACAGAATCCAATTCATCTTTGATTTGCGTAGGCATATTGCCTTTCAAAAACAAATATTTAATGACAGCTCGATACTCGATTTTGTCCATTTTCATAAAAACACTCACATCACCTCACTCAAGCGACTGTTACATAACAACTGAGCATCCAAAATGGCTGAAACTTTGGCGAGAAACTGTCAACAGATGAACAACGAAATTCACTAGCTTTTATTTACGAGTGCTGCCATCTTCATGTTGAGGTCGGAAATTTTCAGACCACCCTCGTATAAAGGCTTAAAAATGAAGTCATCGAGTCAGTAAACAGTTAAAATTGTGGTTCAGTTATTCTGTTACGTTTTTCAGAATAAATTCAAGTTTTCTGGGAATCATAATCTTATTTCACAATACCTTCCCGTACTTTGACCTGAGATAAATATAGTGTGTTCTCACAGCTTGTGCGAAAACAAAATCTACGTTGCAGAAAGTGAGGCAATGGAGAAATAAAATCAGAACCCAACAAGAGAAACACTGCAGAGAAACGTCAACATTTCCAGGTCTCAGACTCCAGTGAGTACACTAGATTTAAAGATATTGCAGAAGCCAGCCACTAGACTCAACATGCCAACATAACAAAAAGATCATATTTTAAATAGATCCCAAATGCGGGACACCAGTATATTATTAAAATCCTGTATTAGTACTTTTCTTAAGTGAAACCTCAGTGTTCTAAAAGCACTAGTTTGTGAAAACAAACATGTCTAAAAGCATGGCTAATGAACTATATATGGTATCAACAACTCATTCTTGCTTGTTACAAGAGAAACTTTGCTTTCAGATTGAAAATGATAATACAGAAGAAGTGTATGAATATAACATTTTAGGAATGCATGTAGGCAGCAGATTGACATGGGCTAAACATTTTGACATCTTATGTAGCACAATTAGTAAATCAGTTTATTTATTAAGGTATTTTAAATCAATATTAGTAGAAAGGTATTTAGAACTAATATACTATGGAGTCATTAACCCACAAATGATATATGGAATTGAATTATGGGGTAGCGCAGCAAAAATACATGTAAACAGAGTATTTATCCTGCAAAAAAGATGTTTAAGAATAATATATAATCTCAAGCCAAGGGAATCATGTAGAGAAACATTTATTCAGAACCAAATGTTAACTTTATACTCATTATATGCATACCGTGTTATTCTCCTGGTTACTGATAAACTACTAACCAAAAATAATGATTTCCATTCTTACAATACTCAAATGAAAAATGACTATTATAAATCAATCCATGTTAAAAGAACATCAGATAAAAATACCAATGTAATGGGAATCAATTTATATAATAAATTACCAGCAAGATTTAAACTATTATCTGGTTCCACTTTTAAGCGCCATCTGAAAAAATTCCTTATTCAGATATGTTTGTATAATCTTGATGAATTGTAAATTATCCTAAGTAAATATGACACTTATTTTATACTATTATAATACTGACGAGGCTAAGATTCTGTAATGAAACTACAGCTAATAAAGAATTGAATTGAACACTGGACTTAATCTGTTCTTTTTATATTCTCTTCCATTATAATTTTTACCACCATTTGATTCTGCACAATCAGCTAAATGGATTTTAATGCTTGTAGTAAAGTATTTGCTTGTTTATATTTAAGACTGTTGTTCTCTGTATATCTATATCAACAGAAAAGCACACTTACCGGATCAGGGTTCACTAACTCGCTACCGATGACAAGACCTACACCTGGAGTAGACAAAGCCTCAGATTCACTGACACGGCGTTCTCTCTCTTCAGCTTGTTTCTCTATTTCTCTTGGTGGCGGAGGCTCAAGTCGTGAATGGACTGCAGGTCTGGGTTCTTCCTGTTCCATGGGTGGCTGACTTTCAAACTGTGACATTGGCCTTTCCTATTAAATATACTTTAATTAGATACCTTTAAAGCGCAAAAAATGTATTAATTTTTGCCTGTGTTAAATGTCTAACAACATAATTCTTGTAAAACAAGAGCAAGTATTTGGAAAAGGCTTCTTTTAAGATTTCATTGAAATTATACAGAACACTAAAATAAAATGTTTTGAATGTAATTCCTAATATGTCAGATATTTCTATTGATACATTTTTAAGGGCTACTATTATCTGCTATATGAGGTTACCATAAACTGATTTTTACTGTAAATCATCATTTTTAAAGACAACAAACTTATGATAGTAGAATATATTTTCTTTTTCTGATGAATCTCTTTGATTCAGAATTGGGCAGAACCACACTACTAGGTATGTATCATGGAGAGGCCCACCAGAACCAGGCCAAAGCACTGCACGCAGGCTAGTTGGGCCATTGTGCTTCCAATGTGACCACTGGGAGGGAGGGAGGGATGAGGGGAGAGACCTGAAGAATGGCCAAATCTGGATGCTGGTGGGTGCGAGCATGGACAGGGTCCCTAAGTTTCCAGATAGAATGCATCCAACACCACACGATCTCTGCCCACAAGCCACCAACCTCCAGGGTCCCCTGGAGTGGAGCCCCACACTGAGGAGAGACCTAACTGAGCGGTACCACAGCGACACCAGGGAAGAAGCCTTACAAAGTGCAAGGCACCACCCAAACACCGTCATCTGGTCCTACAACCTTGAAACAGATAACGAGGAAGATGATGGATACAGGAAATGAGAGGAAGGAGGGTCATGTAAGAAGATGAACCACCCAGCATTCGTCTGGCGATCCAAAGAAACCACGAAAAACCCATGGGCCAGAGTGGGCAGTCCCTGGGGGGTCTCCCAAATGTGGGCCACAAACATAACCACCCGAGTCATTCAGTTTGGTAACCACACTAGTAAGTTTCCCGAATGAATGTCTTCCTCTTATTTGCAACTTTTTTATGGTACCTTCAGCTTCCCTGTGAAGCGGAAAGAATTAGTATATATATAAAAAAAAATTACAGAACATATTTAACCTACCTGTTCATGTAAAAATCTGAAGAACGCATAATTGATTATATTTTATGTTATATTTATGTGTTCATTGTGATAAAAAAAAATTAAATTGAGTTTTATTCATGGACGCTCTTTAACTGCTGCGGTCCTTAGCATCCCATTCTTTATTAGGTATGAAAGATGGTAATTTTGCTCAGAGGCCTCTTTATCCTATTAGATAAAGATCTGAATGAGGTTGGTGTCTTGTGCATTTCTGAGCACTGGTTAAAGAGCAATGAAATCGATTACATACAGATACCAAATTATACATTAGCCAGCTCATATTGTAGATCTAACAAAAGTGGGGGTGGGGTATGCATATTTATTAAAACAGGTATCCGTTTCATAAATATAGGTACATGCCGGACATTATGTCGTGAAAGTGATTTTGAAGTTGCAGGTGTGGATTTGATCGAACTAGATATTACTGTGATTGTTTTATACCGTGCCCCAGATAGTAATGTTAGGATTTTTCAAAATAGCTTAGAGAGACTACTCAACATTCTCGTGAAAACCAAAAAAAAATTTACATTATGTGGTGATTTAAATATTGACTTTCTTAAAGACAGCAAAGAAAAGCAAGACCTCATACATCTGCTTAAAAGTTATAACATAATGCATGTCATAACATCCCCTACAAGAATAACTAGTCGCTCAAAAACTGCGGTAGATCAAATTATAATTAATGAAAATTGTACATATAAAGCACAGGTGATAAATACAGGATTTAGTGATCATGAGGCACAAATAATTCAAATTGAAACTAATAATACTAAGATGTTTAGATCAACACTCATAAAAAAAAGAATATTTAGCAATGATAATATTTTTTATATGAATTATCTCTTAAGCAAGGAAGATTGGCTTGATATGTATAATACAGCTGATACTAATGAGAAATTTAGATTGTTTGTAAATAGTTTTATGTTCTGCTTTAATACTGCATTTCCTCTCAAAACATCAAGAACCTCCAATGGGAAAGCTAAGAGAAATTGGTTAACTCCAGGTATAAGAAAGTCATGTGAACGTAGAAGATTACTATATGACTTAAGTAAGGGTAGTACAACGACAGATTTTGATAATTATTTTAAGAATTATAAACGCATACTAAATAAAGTTATAAGACAGGCTAAAATCAATAGTAATGACAATCATATTAAAAACTCTAAAAATAAGACCAAAGCTATGTGGCAAATAGTAAACCAAATGACTAATAAAACACGTCATATGCAAGGTAAAATAGAACTTGAGCATAATGATAGAAAGATCACTGATGCAACAGAAGTTGTTACATATTTTAATACCTACTTTACAGAAATAATTAAAGATTTGGTTCAAAATAGTAATGGACATCTTGGCAGTCTAATAAAGACTAATACTACCAATAATGTAAACTCTATATACCTTTATGAAGTTACGCCTGAGGAAATGCTAAACATAATAAATGGATTGAATAATACATATTCTGCAGGTATTGATGATGTACCAGATATAATTATAAAAAGATGTAGTGACCACATAATTGGTCCACTTGTCCATTTGTGTAATGTATCCATGACTAGTGGAATATTTCCAGACATGTTAAAAATATCTAAGGTTATACCCTTGCACAAAAAAGGGAAAAAGACTGAGGTAGCTAACTACCGTCCTATTTCCATACCCTCCGTATTTTCAAAGATATTGGAAAAAATAATGTATAGAAGACTTGTATCGTTTATTGGAAAAAATAATATAATTACTAATTCACAGCATGGATTCCGACAAGAAAAATCAACAGAGACTGCGATATATTCTTTCTTAAATAGTGTCATAACTGCTTTAGATAATAAAGATAAAGCAATTGGCATATTTCTAGATTTAACTAAAGCTTTCGATACTATTAACCATAAAATTTTGCTAACAAAATTATTTGACTTTGGTATAAGAGGATTAGCATATTCTTGGTTTGAATCTTACCTTACAAACCGTAAGCAAATAACAGAGATTACAGATTATAATGCTAACACTAATGCACTTTTGGCAGTTAGATCTAATGCACTTGATATAACTTATGGAGTACCACAAGGCTCTATACTTGGACCATTTTTATTTATCTTGTATATAAACGACTTAACAAATAACATACAAGCTCATAACATTGTTCTATTTGCAGATGATACTAATTTACTAATAACAGAAAAGAGTAATGAAATGTTAAATAATTCACTAAACCAGGCCAGTAAAGATCTGGTATATTGGTTAGATAATAACAACCTGGTTTTAAATACGGTCAAAACTGTTTGTCTTAAATTTCATATTACTGATAGTGCAAACAATAATTATAACATCCCTGAAGTAAAATTAAATAATAAATTAATCTCATATAAAAATGAGACAAACTTTTTGGGCTTGTGGATACAGAATAACTTGAAATGGAAAACTCGTATAAAACATTTAATAACCAAATTAAGCAGGAATATATATGCCTTAAGAATTTTAAGTCAAAATGTCAGTCTCCATGTGCTGTTAACAACTTATTATGCACATATACATTCAATAATTAAATATGGTATCATATTTTGGGAAAACTCACCAGAAACTAAGGATGTATTTATCAAACAAAAACAAGCCATACGAATTATATGTGGTGAAAAAATGTTATGCTCATGTAAACCACTATTCAGAAAGCTTGGCATACTTACTTTGGCATGTTCTTATATATTGGAAACAGTCTTATTTGTAAAAAGAAATAAATTTAATGTTCAAAATAATGACAATGTCCATAGTCATTACACTAGACATAATAAGGATATACACTTAACCTCTGTCAGAACTACAATATGTAAGAATGCAGTACTGCACTCCAGTATAAGGAATTATAATTCCCTACCTAATGCCATTGAAGATATAAATAATTATAATTTGTTTAAAACTAGAACAAAGGCTTTCTTGCAGGAACACTGCTTCTACACCGTAAAGGAATATTTACAGTTTAATAAATCCTTGTTTGCATAAGACATTGTACTAATCCGTTAAGTTATCTAGTAGTATGTCATTTAATTTATAAATATATCTATTGTATATCATAGTTGAACTCAAATTATATATAACTTTATTGTAATGTAAATATATAAATTTAACTATTGACATATCCTGTATCAATGTACTATGTACTGAATTGATGTTAAAGGATTAATAAATAAATAAATAAATATCTGGCTTGAGGTTCTTTTATGTGCTATAAATCTACGACACGGGACCACCGGATTTACTTCCCTTCTGAAGGAAGTCATGCTAAGGATTTTTCACGCCCAAAAAAAACCCTTCTCCCTCCGGTGGATTCTGAAATGTTTGCATATTTTAATATTATCATGATTATTAATTTACATTCACTGCAAAGCTGTGAATTGATTTTATGTTAACCTATATTTAAGAGTTGGATTTATGTCTAAGTAATAAGCATGGCAGACTGGTAAAATCAATATAAAAGAAAAAACCTAGGCAAAGGCAGTGTACAAGGCCATGGAATAAACAAATTTGTTTATTCAATGAAAAGATAAATGGTCAGAATAATGGCTGTTGTCATGGAGCTGAAAATAATTGTCTCTCAATCAATAGCAACCAAGAGTATCTCATTAGTACTCCAGATGGATGGTATTATTTTACCATTGCTGTGACATGCATTAAGGAGTTTTAAGAAAAGATAAATATGTAAATTGTGAAAGAGGAAAAAATAAATAAGAAAAGTTTAACTTGTGAAAAGTTGAATTTATTTTGTCGTTGATAGTATATCAAAGAATCAGAAAATCTTCCTGTTTACACACCCTGAGAACAAAGAAGAGAGATCTCACTGCTCATTACTTAAAACCATTAAGCATTTTTAAAAAGACTATTGGACAATGACCATAATTTATTCTTAATAATGTTGCAAAACTTCCACAAATGTCTTCTACAACATGGGCGTGTGAATCGAGAGAATGATTTTAAGAAAGAAAGGAAATGTATTTTTTTTTTTTTTTTTTAATAAACTAATCTTAACATATATCCAAATTTCCTTACCAGCTATGCTGCTCTTTTTGCCTGGCACCCTGGCCTTCTGGCTCCTCTAAACATTCCTTACTACCTTTTATCCATATTTGCCCCTCTTCTCCTTCCTCCATTTGCCTTTCTACCTTTCTTATCTCTCTTACTTTTCTATTCCATTTCTCTTTTACTTTCTTTAAGAACTCCCCCATATTCTTAATTTGCTTTTCTTCTTTTCTCGTTAGCAAGGAAATGTATATATAAAATCATCTACAAAGAAGAGGATCTGGAACGCGTCATGACATCACGACGTGAGAAAAGATGAATGTTCAGAATAATGGATGTTGCCATGGAGCTGAAAATCATTTTCTCTCAATCAATAGCAACCAGAGTATCTCATTAGTACTCAACTAGATGGTATTATTTTACCATTGCTGTGAAACGCATTAAGGAGTTTTAAGAAAAGATAAAGAAATGTGTAAATTATGAAAGGAAAAAATAAATAAGAAAAGTTTAACTTATGAAAAGTTCAATTTATTTCGTCATTGATAGTGCATCGAAGAACCAAAAAATCTTCCTGTTAGATGTTCTGAGAATAAAGAAGAGAGATCCCATTGCTCATCGCTTAAAACCAAGAAGCAATTTAAAAAAAAACCTATTTGACAACGACCATCATTTATTATTATTATTATTATTATTATTATTATTATTATTATTATTATTATTATTATTATTATTATTGAAAAACCGCCAAGCTGTGTTTATTGTTTTTAACTTCATATTTACACTTGCATAATTTTTAACTTCTTGGCAACTTGTATAGTTTCGGAGTGCCCACACTAAGATGGGGCACATCTGCAGAGTCATACATGTGGTTACATGGTAGAAGCTGCAAATTTTTTGTTTTCATGTTATGGGTTATGTGGTAAATGTTGTATGTTAAAAGCTGGTAATCATGTAGCATTACAGGAGGATAAGGGTGAAACTATTGGCTGCTAAGTTCCTGTAGCGTTGCACAAAATTGGACATTTTAATATGCAAGAAAGATCCAATTTTGTGCTTCAAGTATTATGTACGTAGACAAAAGAACATCACTCTTCTCATCTATTTTCCATATTTTCAAAAAATTAGTAGTCTTTTAGATAATATAATACATACACACACGAAACACTATATGGGAGAAAGTTACACATACACTCATTTTACAATAGAGTACAATGCTGATGTATCATTTATATGCATAAATACATATGTTTCTTAAGTACAGATTATTATACTCTTACCAATTCCTTTAAAGGAATGGTCTCCTATCCAAGAAAAATTGTGTTAAAATGTTCTAATAAGCAGCGGTACCAACCTTCTTAGGAGATGATCTTTTCACCCTGAGGGGTGGTTTAGGCCTTTTTGGGCCTGTATCACTATCAAATGAGATGTAGAAGCCTTTCTCCGCAGTACTGCTATCAGCACTAGGCTCCGTATGATCGTTAGGAACACTGTCAGACTCTTGCTGTTGGAATGAGTTACGAGAAAGGGAAGGACGAGTTGGCGATGGGATTCTGTAAGTACGGCTACCTGATGTTATTTGCAGACCTTTGATACCTTGCATCAAACCTTGGGTTTGTGCATCTTCACCACTTGGAGCACCTGTAACAAAATACTCATTTAATATATGGCATACAATCAAATTGTCAGCTGAAACTACTGCTGTGTTAAAAGCTCAAAGTGAATGTATATCGCTACATTTCACAATACTAAAAGTTTTCTTTTCCTTGAAGCAAATATTACCTGACTGTATTCTACAAAATGATGGGATATCTTTATTTGCTGCTGATCTTTTTACTTTCTCTACTACGTATAGTAAGTAGGGGAAGTATTGCATTCCACCCAAAAATTCGATACCGAGATTTCACCGGAAATACATGTTTTGAGACCTCTTGAATCCAAAAAAAGCATTTTTGGAAACATGTCCGTGTGTGTGTCTGTGTGTGTGTGTGTGTGTGTGTGTGTGTGTGTCTGTGAACAGCATAACTCAAAAACGAACAGTCGGATAAACACCAAACTTGGTATTTAGGTTCAGTATCTTCCAGAGATGCGACACGAAGGTTTTCAAGAAAATCCCCCCACTCCAGACTACCCTTTACATGGAACATTTTTCGAAAAGTTTAATTTTCTCAAAAATGGCTCTAACGATTTTGATGAAAATATCATATGTTTAAGATAATGTCATGAGAAATGAAATGTATATCTCGAATTTTCTGGGAATGTCTCCAAAAGTATTCTTCATTGTGAACGACTTTTGCATAACTGGTAAACCATAAGAGATAGACAAAATTTTACTGCACAAAAAATGTAGATCTCGTTAAAATACACAACTTATGTCATATACATTTCGTTTGTTGAGTGAACCGTTTTCGAGATATTGCTTGTTATTTGCTTAAATTTTCCAATACTTATACTTTTTCTCAAATTCGTTATTCATTTTTTTATGTCCTGGACATGCAAAGAGAATGGAATGCGCCACATAGCAACCAGCGTTAAAATATTTGACTATCGCTTAAAACCTACCATATTCTGCTTACATCTACAAGAAAATTAGCGATAAGATTGACATCTCGATATCTCGATTAACATGAAGCATATGGAGAATAAGCGTTTATAAAAATAGTTTGTACAAGAGTAGAGAAAGTCATGTGAGTGTAACACATCAGATTTTTTTCTGTGAAATTTCTGTATTTGTTTCATATCAGACACAGAATATAACTAGAGAAAATGGAGGACATTGTGTGTACATACAATTGTTAAAAGGATATTTGCAGCTTTTATCACTACGCTTAAAATCTGATGTGTTATATTCACATGACTTTCTCTAACCACTATTGTTTACTTTTATATAGCTTCTACAAACTATTATTACAAAGGATTATTGTTTTTAATCTACTTCATTTTACTCAAGATAAACCTTAGCAGAAACAGTTTCATTACACATTTATTCGTATTACATACAAGGTGCACAAGGGATAGAGGAAACTAAATTGAGTCACACGTTTATAAGTGGAGTGCTATATGCAGCTTTGAACTTCCATAGTCTTTTCATGATATTGCAAGAAACAACCAATGTGACAAGCACTTTAAACAAATGACAACGTAGTGAGAAATTCAAACCAATAATCATGGATTTTTCAGGAATGGCCAATTCCAATGAAAACAGTTGAAGTAAACTGTGTACATTAAAGAATTCTGCTTTTTTTTTTCTTTCTTCCTTTCTTTCTTTTCCTGGTTACTTCTGAGCAAGTGTAACTACTTTAATATAGACATTAGATTTTTATATTTTAGTGTTTGCATCATCTACACATAATCCCCAATAAGAATGGAGGACTATAATCATCTTTGGCAAGCGCATCCATTGAATCCAGCCAGGAAGAAACTACATTAGAAAGGATGGACCAAGAAAAATATGCTGGAGCAGTTTTTGTAAAAGAAACTTTGAGAAATCATATACAGCATGTGTGTGAAGCTACCAAAACACCCAAACTAGGTACTGAAAAGATTAAAACGTACTACATGGGGAGTTGCTTGGAAACACTAAATACAACTTCCAATGCTTGCATCAACCTCTACTAAAGCTTTGTGGAGAAATACTAGTAACATCATCCACATCCAATAAAGAAAACCTGGAATGCACTCAAAATCAAGCACGATTGTAACTGGAGCAGTAAAAACAGCCTCAATAGAAGCATTACAGACTGCAACCTTTAACAAACCAATCACTTTAGAACTTTAAGCACAAGCTATTTTGCAGAACGAAAAAATGATAAAATTTCCAAATTTCAATAAATGGAACAATAGTTCATATTTTAACATAACAACTCTTAACATAACACTATCTTGAAAGAGTGAAGTTAGAGTGTTGCCACTAGAATTTTATTAATATAATAGTTCATATGTTGTCAGTAACTATGAAGATGGTGACTGTCAGCGTAGTAACATGTGGGAAGCAGCAGAAGCTTTTAATGAAGAGAAAAACAAAATATTGTTTGGTGTGAGCTTTGTAAACAACAGCTTCAATGACTTAAGTGTAAATGAAGGCAACACTTGGGAATGCATGGATATTGAAATTCATGGCCAAGAAAATGTATGAGCATTGGAAACTGTTCCTACAGCGTGTGAAGCCAAAACCATAGCATCGTTGCAAGTGCTCAAACTTATTAAACAGAGATCTTTTAAATGCCCAAAAATAAATGCTCTCAAAGCTGAAAATGACGAGCTCAAAGGTCAATTAAATTGCGAATGCAAAAATATAAAGCATACTATTGGCACAAAGAAAGCCCAAAGAACAACGCTACACCATGTGCAAAGTTTTGCAAATGAAAATACATATGAAGTGTTACAGGAGAGTGAAGAGAAAGAAGAAGAAAAACACGGGAAAATTACTGAAAAAAGAGCAGAAAATTAGTTTATGAAGTACGCTTTTATCCAGGTATAAAGTTAACAGAGCTGAGACATAAAGTAGAAGATGTGAGCTGCACAGACTTAATTCCAGAGGTGCTACTGATACATGCAGGCACCAACAATATCCAGAGTGGTGCAGTGGCAGAGGAAATTATACAGAAATTATGAACTTGGTGAGAAACATCAGGACACAAACAAGATGTGGCAAAATAATCATCAGTGATGTACTCCATAGATATGATGTCACTGTCCGGTGACTTATACAGAATATATGATAGTGGATGACAACTTATGGCTGAACGATAAGAGACTTTGTCAAAGATGGAATACACCTAAACCTTTTTCACTATAAGCTGAAAGCAGAAGTAAACAGAACTACTGACAAGACAGCACCTCATTGGTTGGTGGGCAAACTACAACCTTTCCCCACTTAGCATGTCGTCTCTTTCTTTACAAAAACAGTTCGGTTCATATCGTAACATTTTGTGGTTATTCTCGTGCAGAGAAATTTAAAACACTAATTATTGTAACAGTTAAATTTATGAAACTAAATGTGTTTGTTCAGATTCACCTATAACTAAATAAACTGTTATAGCAGAGGGTTTAAGAGGCTATGCACAGGCGCTGCAGTTTGTTTCTGGTTTCCGGCTGAGAATCTTCTGCCACTGTGGAAAACAAATGCAGGAAATGGAAAGAAGACAATTATGTTAAATGCTTTTACAAATTCTGTGAAAAGTACCCACCTTTAATCGACAATGAATATGGTTGGCCATTGTTTAGCAATAATTGAACTTCTTTGTTAGTGATGCAGAATTGTTGCTTGGATAGCTTGGGTCGCGTTTGTTTTCTGTTGTGTTTTAACCTATAGTGCTAATCGTTATTTAACTTGTTGACTCCTAAAAGGTTAAAGCAAAGGTGGTATACTGATATTAGTCATTAAATGAATGATTTCTAAAGCCTGAAGTTAAGAACAATTTAATCAGTACCTTTAATCACAATGCAAAACTGTTCAGGTACAACTTTTATTTGTCTACTCTTAGTATTGTGTGTTATAAGTTTATGATGTAAGGCAAAATATAGGAACAAGACATACAGTGTTTAAAAGCTAATGATCCCCAAGTGGTGCAATATACTGTATTCGCATTCTGTCTGAAGCAATTTCCTCTCACGGGTACTTAGTTCCTGTCATCCTCCTCGTGATGCTGCCATGTGCTTGGCAGAGTGATACATTTAAGTTTTGTTTACTTCTCCTTTCAGCTTATAGTGAAAAAGGTATAAATTGGAGGGGATCTGCCAAATTTGGAGACTTGATGTATAGTGCTATCAGCTCCCTTCTTAGGGGAAACTGATGATGTGGTGGATGCTGATGTACTGTAAAGGAAACTTAGAAAATCAGGTGAATGAAACAGTAAAGCATTCGCGTTTCATGGTGATGGACTTACCTACATCAGGAAGTACTCTAGTTTAGACTGGCACCAAATAAACATAACAAGCAGTTGCAAATACTTAACCAATGTTCAAAGTCTGTGTAACAAACTAATTAGTTTAAAGACGTTATTAATAAATGAACTGAGAGGGTGTTGTGCTTAGCGGAACATTGGCTTAAAGAAGCTGAGATAATTTCTGTAAACATACCTAACTTTATTTTAGCTGCTAGTTACTGTAGGTTAAATAAGAAAGATGGTGATGCATGTATCTTTGGCAAATCTAGCGTAGGTTGTAATTCTGTGACACTTTTGAAAGAGGTTATGGTTGAAAAGCACATTGAAGCCTGCATGCTAGAAATTACACCCTTAAAAACTGTTATAATGTGCATTTATAGAAACCCTACCAGTGCAGTACATATAGGATGTAACAAAAATGTACGGCACAAATTGCAGCACTCATTCCTCACACGTAGATGAAGAAATTATGTTATATGAACATGGGTCTGGAAACACTTTGTTTCCATGTTACAACTCATTTTCTCCAACTCATTAATAATGGAAAACGCACACAAACAGAACATTAGAACCATAGGGAACATGCACTCTTGGTTACATTGTCATTATCATAGGTGCACTGCTAGTGTTTTGTTTTACATGTCCCTTTTGCCACGTGACTTACATCATTGCTTGTTTACAGATAACTCAACTGTTCCAGTGAGCAGTATGACCTTGGCAAGCACACGGGTTACTACGTACTAGTAGAGTTGATCACAGACTTGACCCATGCAATGGCAGTGTACACAAATGCAGAGATGGCAGATGCCCATTTGATATATGGATTAGCAGACGACAATGGCGCTTGTGCTCAACGTTTGTGCTGGGAGAGATTTCCAGGACGAAGGTGCCCCGACAGGAAAATGTTTGAAGCCATTGATTGTTAGGAAACATGGGGCATTTTAGCCTGATACTTGAAAATCTTTGTGTCACATCTTTGAAAGCTATTGAACCTAAACACCAAGTTTGCTATTTATCAACTTCTTTTTGAGCTATGCTGTTCACAGACAGACAACACACATGGACATGTTTCCAAAAATGCTTTATTTGGATTCAGGTTGCCTCAAACATGTCATTTCGGCAAAATCTCAATATCAAATTTTTGGGTGGAATGCAATACTTCCCCTACTTACTTAACGTATTAGAGAAAGTAAAAATTAACAGAAAAATGTTGGCTATAGATTTATTTCATATCTATATTACAAGGGAGCTCGGTGATAAATGTTGTGTATTCTTACCAATGAACGAGATGCTCTGAGGCTCCATATCATCAACAGGTGGTGTTGGTATTGGAGCATGCATTATGCCAGCTCTACTTTTATCCAACAATGGTTCACATGGCATTGGTTCAGCACCATGGTGCTGCAGTACACGCTGTTGTTGCTGCTTCATGTCTGCTGGCTCCATCATTTGACTAATCCTGCAACAATCACAACAATTAAGATTACTTTTCTCTATTTTGTATGCATTTTTTTAAGTTGAATGAACCTTTAGATTATTTCATTTTATGAACAGTTTCTTAATAAGAGGCTAGGAGATAGAACTACAGATTCCTCATGTAAACAAACACACACTGCATGATACGCAGGTTGAATATCTTTGCAAAGATACTTTATTACAAGACCCAGTATCTCTGCTTGAAATGCTTATCTGAGGGTCCTTAAATTTACTTAGAGGCAAAAAGGGATAAATTATTTTATGTTAACATGTGTCAAATAGTAGTGCCATTTTAGTGAAGCCTTTAATCTCCTTCTCTTAATCTTATATGGCATAAAAGACTCACTTTCTGCTTTTTAAGTTTATGCTTACATTTCTCAGTAGTTTTACTTGTTTTGATTGTAAATTAGCTTTTCCAATACATTTTCTTTTATTATATAGCATTTCATTCACCAGCGAATAAAGATAAATACATAAACTTAAAATACCTCAATTTTCTAAACATGTTTCTCCCTAAGATATGAGTGCAAGCATAAAAGAAAAGGAGAGGTTAGATCCAGATGTACATAGACACCTATCTAGAAAAGGTGTAGTTCCTTATTACATTAAAATGCATAATCAACCAGGAATTTCATTTATGCATCACATCAATGATTTTATATTTCAGCAGAACCTCACTTTTACATTCTTGATAGTTATGGTTTTAATGTTGTTTTAATGAACACAAGGATTAGAAATTTAAATATCAGAAAGGTTTTTTTCTAACCTTAAAAAGGAAAAGCTATAATTTTAAAAAATCTTACATGACTTTCTTTACCCTCTATCACATATTAGTGGTGCTAATACAAGTTATTCTAACAACATTTTATTAACATAAAAGAACATTTCCTATTTATTAATTTTAATCGAGATAAACCTTTCCGTAAATAGCTACATTACACATTTTGTTATAGATATAAACAGAACAGTGATAGTCAAATGTTTTAGAACTGACGTTATATACTGGCCTTAAAATTCCATACTCTTTCAATGACATCACGAGAAGCAACTGAAAATCGACAGGACTTTAAGAAGAATGGCTAAGTATTGAACAAATTGAATTATTAATAAGAGATATCTCTGAAATGGCTCATGCCACAAAAAGTTATTGGAAATAATTGTGGTTTTAAAGAGATTTACATTTTTTGTGTAGTAGGTTTTCATCTGTGGCTTAACGTTTACCAGTTATACAAGGTCATACAAAATTCCTTTTGAATGAAGAGGACTTTATGTGCTATTCCCAGAAAATTCAAGATATACAATTGTTACTTTCTCTACTACGTATAGTAAGTAGGGGAAGTATTGCATTCCACCCAAAAATTCGATACCGAGATTTCAACGGAAATACATGTTTAGAGACCCCCTGAATCCAAAAAAAGCATTTTTGGAAACATGTCCGTGTGTGTGTCTGTGTGTGTGTGTGTGTGTGTCTGTGTGTGTGTGTGTCTGTGAACAGCATAACTCAAAAACGAACAGTCGGATAAGCACCAAACTTGGTATTTAGGTTCAGTATCTTCCAGAGATGCGACACGAAGGTTTTCAAGAAAATCCCCCCACCCCAGACTACCCTTTACATGGAAGATTTTTCGAAAATTTTAATTTTCTCAAAAACGGCTCTAACGATTTTGATGAAAATATCATATGTTTAAGATAATGTCATGTGAAATGAAATGTATATCTCGAATTTTCTGGGAATGTCTCCAAAAGTATTCTTCACTGTGAACGACTTTTGCATAACTGGTAAACCATAAGAGATAGACAAAATGTTACTACACAAAAAATGTAGATCGCGTTAAAATACACAACTTATGTCATATACATTTTTGTTGTCGAGTGAACCATTTTCGAGATATTGCTTGTTATTTCCTAAATTTTCCAATACTTATACTTTTTCTCAAATTCGCTATTCATTTTTTTTTGTCCTGGACATGCAAAGAGAATGGAATGCGCCACATAGCAACCAGCGTTAAAATATTTGACCATCGCTTAAAAGCTACCATATTTCCCTTGCATCTACATGAATATTACCAATAAGATTGACATCTCGATATCTCGATTAACATGAAGCATATGGAGAATAAGCGTTTGTAAAATCAGATTGTACAAGAGTAGAGAAAGTCATATGAGTGTAACACATCAGATTTTTTTTTAAAATTTTTTATTCAAGGTGCCTCAAAACATGAGTTCCTGGTGAAATCTTGGTATCAAATTTTTGGGTAGAATGCAATATCATCTCTATGTACTATGTATGTGGTAGAATAAAAATGCATGTGTTAGCCTTTGTTAAATAATAAATTCACCAACATTTTTACACAGCAAGGCATAATAATTCTTAGTTTCTCAAAATACATTTAGCATAAACAACATATTAGAAATTATCAAAAAAAAAAAAAAAAAAAAAAAAAAAAAAAAAAAAAATTTATCAGAAGCTAATAAAAATGTGGATTATGATCAAATTTAGCATTAAAAAAATTTGGTATGGTAATTCACAGAGTTTCTCTACCCTCTAGTGCTTATTAGTGTTTATACAAATTATTCTTATAAAAGTTTATTTTTCCATCTACTTCATTTTAATTGAGATAAAACTTTCCGAAAATAGTTGCATTACACATTTTCTTACACGTACAAAGGAAATAGTGATAGTAAAATGTTGCTACGTTGGCCTTAAAATTCCATGCTCTTTGCACGACATCGCGAGAAACAACTGAAAATCCACAGGACTAAATTCAAGATATACATTTTCTCTGATATCTAAATATCTTTAATATATGTAATTTTAGTCAAAATCTTTAGAGCCATTTTTTTTAGAAAAACTCAAAATTTTGAAAAATATTCCATGTAAAGGGTAGTTTGGGGTGGAGAGCATTTTCTTGAAAATCTTCGTGTCGCATCTTTGGAAGGTACTGAACCTAAATACCAAGTTTTGTATTTATCCGACTTCATTTTTAAGTTATGCTGTTCACAGACATACACATGGATCTTTTTTTAAAAATGCTCTTTTGGATTAAGGGGACATCAGCAACATGTATTTCAGTAAAACCTTAGTATTGAATTTTTAGGTGGAATGCAATACCTTGTCTACCTACTATGTACGTGGTAGAGAAGGTAAAAATGCATTAGAAATTATATTAAAAAAAATTTCATGTCTTACATATACATAATTGTTTATTAATAGGTATCAAATTATTCTTATGAAAGTTTATTTTTCTATCTACTTCACTGAAATCCAGATAAACCTTAAAAAAAATAGCTACATTACATATTTTGCGATGCAAAGAGAATAGTGATGACCTTAAAATTCCATGCTAAAACTTTTTATTTTTAATTCAGGGGTTCTCAAAACATGTATTTCTGGTAAAATCTCGGTATGAAATTTTTGGATGGAATGCTGTACCTTCTCTACATACTATGTACATGGTAGGTAAAGTAATAAAATATCAGAAACTAAAAAAAAATGTGGATTATGATGAAATTTATGTTGGAAATACTAAATGTAATTTAAAAATTAAAGACAATTTTATAAATGTTAATACCAGCAAAGTGATAAAGCAGCTACAGCATATGATTTTTGGTCATCCGATCTTGATTTACTTGGTTTGAGGCAATCCAGAGAGTGCTGATTTTTCTGCCCATGTATGCCACTAAGCAAAGCGAGGAATTTTTGAGGAGACAGTGATTTGAGGGCCAGAGAAAACTTCCTGGTTGGGGAAGCATGGTACTGACTACATGTCTACACGTATCTGCTGGATAATTGGCCATCTTTGCTGTGCCCATATGGGCATGAGGCCAGAATTTAGGTTGGTTGTTCCAGGCTGTAGTACCACAGATTATTACATTGAAATCCTGATTTAACGTTTGTCCAATTTTCATTCTCATGCAATGGGACCCGATTACACATCTATAAAAACAACGCAAGTTTATTTTCAGTTTAACATTGTAACAGATTATATAAATGTATAGTTTATATGATTACAACATATATCATATTTGATTACTGAATGTTAATGATTTTTATACTGTTTCACATTAATATTTAATCAATTCATGTAAATACTATTAATTGTATGTATTGTGAATCCCATCATGTTAGGAGAACTACATTGGATTTAGGTTATGATTTACTCTAAGTTATCATGGCCATCATTAATGTGCAAGCTATACGCTATGGAATGCACATTTATTTTTTCTCTCCTTGGAGAATAAACAAGCAACAACTCGATTAGTCTGCACTGTAGCAACGTACCAAGATATTCCATACTTACAAAAAGTTTTCACCACTTCTCTCAAGGATTTCACCAAAACCAATATGCTGATGCACTTGAATTAAAAATCATGTCGGAGAGATGGGAATTAGTTACGACATAAATTGTAGTGGGTGGAAAGCCAATACATTAGCAAATATATTATTTGGATTTGTTCGTTGTACATTATTGGTATTAATATATATTCAATTATTTAACCAGTTATCAATAAATCATTTGAATGCATACTTTGTTAAAATTATTACTGCTCTCTTGCTATGACTTGCTTATTGCACATGCAATGCCTAACTACTCATCATTCTTAATTATTATATTACTTTCTCTACTAGGTATAGTAAGTAGGGGAAGTATTGCATTCCACCCAAAAATTTGATACCAAGATTTCACCGGAAATATATGTTTTGAGACCCCCTGAATCCAAAAAAAGCATTTTTGGAAACATGTCCGCGTGTGTGTCTGTCTGTGAACAGCATAACTCAGAAACGAAGTTGGATAAATACCAAACTTGGTATTTAGGTTCAGTATCTTTCATAGATGCGATACGAAGGTTTTCAAGAAAATCCTCCACCCCAGATTACCCTTTACATGGAACATTTTTCGAAAATTTTAATTTTCTCAAAAATGGCTCTTAACGATTTTGATTAAAATATCATATGTTTAAGATATTTTCATGACAAATAAAATATATATCGTGAATTTTCTGGGAATGTCTCCAAAAGTATTCTTCATTGTGAATGAGTTTTACATAATTGGTAAACCATAAGAGATAGACAATATTTTATTACACAAAAAAATGTAGATCGCGTTAAAATACACAATTTATGTCATATACATTTTTTTTTGTTGAGTGAACCATTTTCGAGATATTGCTTGTTATTCCCTTAAATTTTCAATACTTATTTTCTCAAATGGGAATTCGTTATTCATTTTTTTTGTCTTGTATATGGAAAGAGTATTAATCTGTGGCAAAGAGAATGGTGCTGCACCTAGCAACCAGCTATTAAGAGATATGTCTATGCTTAAAGGCTACTGTATTTCTATATTGCCCTTGCAAATACAAAACAAGGGTAACCTATTACGCCTTAAGCGAAAGTCAAATATTTTTAGAACTGGTTGCTATATGTAAAATGTAATTTTCTTTGCATGTCAAAAGATCATTTTTGCAAATGTTTATCTCGATTAATATGAAATAGATGGAGAATAAGAGTTTGTAAAAATAGTTTGTACAAGAGTAGAGAAAGTCATGAGTGCAACACATCAGATTTTTTTTATTTTTAAACCTGCTACAACACCCATAAATTTTGCATTTGCCCCTATTTAACGCGTGTGTATGTGTCCATATGTTTTTTAGCATCTAATGCCAAAAAAAGTTATGTTCCTTCAGCTTCATAATCATTTATATATGAGAATTCATTCTAACATTTATGTACGAGGTCTGTTCAAACAATTCCAGAACATTCATAATTTTGGAGCGAAATGCGGTTGGTATCCCTGCACACGCCTGTGTTTAGTGTGTAACTGCCAAAAGTTTTATCATTTTATGTCTGTTAGTTATTATTCAGTGCTGTATTGAGTAGAACGTTGTGTTGCACAGTTTGCAAATTTTGAGATGGCAGAGTTAGAAGAGCAACGCGTCTACATTACATTTTGCGTGAAACTCAAGAAAACATTTACAGACACACAGCAAATGATGCAGGAAGCCTACAGTGATGAGTGCTTAAGTTGTATCGGGTTACAAATGGTTCATGCGGTTTAAAAATGGCCATATTGAAGTTAAAGATACCCTCGTTCAGGACGCCCTTCGATGTCTACCAATGACGCTCATGTCAGGAATGTCAACAAAATTGTGCATGCAAATCGAAGACTGTATTAGGACGTGTTGCAATGATTGCGAGAAAATCTGAGAAGGAAATGGCCTGAAATGTGGCGAGACAATTCATGGCTCTTGCATCATGATAACGCACCCGCACATTCATCCCTGTTGGTGCATGACTATACGATATCACTGTGCTGCCTCATCCTCCATACTGTCAAGACTTGGCCCCCGCGGACTTCTTTTTTTTTTTATTTCCATAGTTGAAAACCCTGTTGAAAGGACGAAGATTTGCAATGACAAGACAACATAAAAAAAAAAAATTTGCAGACGGCGTTTCGTGCAATCCAGTAAGAGATGTACCAAGACTGCTTCTGGAAGTGGAAATGGCATTGGGAGAGGTGTATCAATTGTGGAGGAGAGTCTTTCGGAGACTGTGCTCAGTAAGTAAAAGCTAAGCGCAGAAGAATGTTGTGAACAAAGTTCCGAATTTTTTAAACAGACCTCGTATACCAGAGAATGGAATGAGAGTTTTGTTGTGAGTAATGAAAGGCCAAAGACACTTCCACCTCTGATTCACAGCTGTACTGGTTCCCTTCCTGCCTCTGTACTGCTGGAAGATGCAGGCTACATACCAATTAAAACAAAGCACTGGACAATTTAGAAGTATTATGCATCTTATTGGCACTGACATGACAACTGTAGCCACCTAATTATTGAAATGTCTAATGAGAAAAGAAATGAAGGAGGACTAATCTTTTAAGGCCCTGATTTCTTTCGCCATCCCACTATTTACTTTCCATTCTTTCTAGGAGCATGTTCACTTGTGTTGCATTGTTTGCTTGTTTCATGTCCCTGTGTAATGATGCAGTTTGATAACTGTGCTCATGTTGAGGTTTAAACCATTCACAGTTTATTTCCTTTTTATGACTGGAGGAAATGGGCAATAATGAAAGAAGGAAGTTAACCTTGAGCGAGTAGCAGAATATTAACCACAAATATAACTGGCGCAACAGTTCTAGACACGTGAAAATCTTAATGACAGCTATGAAGCGAGTTACATACCAGATCAGGAGGTGACCAGTCGTCTGCATGCTGCAGGAGTGCGTGGGACAGTCATTGTCAAATATCCGCACACCGGTTATGCACTGCACTACACGATAAACTTATAGTTATACACAGTATATTTAAATCCCCTTAATATAAGAACACTGTCAACCATCTGCCTCCAGTTCTTCCACACCTGACAGCCCTTCCTCTTCTGCGGAATCACTCACATCTTTGCTGCCATCACTGCTGTCGCTACTTTCTGCACCATTATCCTGGATGAGAATTTTTTCTAATTGATTTTCTGCAATTCCGTATTTTTTGAAATAATGATTCTCAATTTATTCAACATGTCGATATACATTTTCCCATTCTGGGCTTCCAATTTATGCAAATCGCTGGCGACATAACTGCTCCACATCTTTTAGTTTAAAAGTGACATTTCTGCAGGCCACCCAGTTTTTGACATCAGCCCAGATTAATTCGATTGGGTTTAGATCTGGGTGGTACGGTGGCAGTCTAAGTACATTATGGCGATGTATTAATATCTGGCCAAGTATTATGAGTTATGACTTCTGAAGGGATTTGTTGGCTTTAACTAAGTTATATTTATTTTACTCATGCTTTCATCAAAAGCTACATTATGCCTAAGCAACCAAGTTTTTATTTCTTCTTTCAAGGAATTTGAGGTAGGTTGTTTGTCAATTTGAGTGTTACCACATTGTGAAGCATTGTCGATAACCAGAATAAACCCAGCAGGCATATTAGGTATCAACATGGTGTTGATTCACTTCATGTAATTTTCTGTATTCATTTCTTGATGAAAATCTCCTGTTTTTTGTTGCGACTTGTAAAAGAAGGGCATTTGGAACGAACAGCATGAACGATAATAAGTATTTGCCCTTTGGCAACAGGTGCCTGAAAACCTAATTTGCTCTCGTCACTTCACCTTTTAGATGTTGCATGACTGCTGTGTATGTATGACTCATCTTCATACACTATAGTTTGACCCTCTAATTTGTACCTCTGAGTAAAGTACTCTTCCAGCTGAGATCGTAGTTGTGCTTTTCTATTAGAACTCTATTTGGTTTCGTTTTCTTCCACTTAAACCCTAGATCTTTTATAATTTTTCTGAGATTTTTAGCATCATCTTGAAAATTTATGCTGATATAAGTACATATAAAATTATAGTCATTTGGAAAGTTAGTATCAGACTGCAAAATTCAGTGCCATAGCCGGGATTTGAGACTTGTAGCACCACCTTGAACATTTATGACATCTTTCAGATTGATGAGCAATCTGCTTATTGTTGGCACAGTTTTTTCTTTCACATAGAAATTGTGAATCGTGCACCGAATGACACATTTGTCGAAATCGTCTATTTCTGTAATACGTTTAGGGACCTTATGTTTCTTCACAGGTGTGTCAAATGGTACTCTTTCATCCATATGGTTTTTCTTATCTTTGAGAATATCTGGAAACGGAACTCAGTGAAACAACAGTTGCTTTGGCTACTCTTTCTTTCACTCTCTTTTGTGGAACTCGGGTAAACATATATTTTCTTCCTTCATCTCTGCTTCTTGGTTCATGAAGTCGAGGACATTTGCAATTATTTCCCTGCTTTGAATACGTAATACCTTACCATTTAACTTTGAAAATGTAGGAGCCATGGTTATGAATATCACAAATATAAAATAAGCACTATTTACGTACTGATCTCTTTGAAATTACAAGATGCGGACACTTTCTGTGCAGACTGTATGTGTTACGCACTGTGAGTAAGCAAAGGTATTATATCGCTTTTGTTGATTAAGCTAAACATAAACCATTCCTAGGCTCGGCAGCTGGGGAGGCAATCAAGGTCACGATTCCAGATGTTTTGCGCCAGTTATAAAAGAAAATCCTAACATTCTGCATGTGGAAAAAAGGTATGGGTCTTTTGTCATCCTTGCTCAGCATGATAATAGTGGTAAAAGAGAGAATTGTGGCAATATTTTATATCATAACATGCTGTGAATGCCAGTAGTGTAAATTAATATTATTGTATGTACATGATTTTAGATGTTTGTTAGCCATAAGTATTGTTAGAAAATAAGTTCGCACGGCCTCACTGAAACTGACAATAGAAGTGGGTAACAATAAACTGAAGGAGTGAGTTGTTTATCACTAAGAAGAGATAAACAAAGTGACGTCAGAGTAGCGTACCTTTTTTAGAAATGGAGGGAATATCTTCCCTAGAGTATATATGTTAGTAGTAGTGATTGGCTGACCAAAACGGACGCTAAAGTGGGCGCAATTTGGTAATCAATACCAGCTATATTATAATGTTTAGGCAATTCGAGGTGAAGGAGTATATATTCTCGAGCCATAAGCAAGTGTCGCACAGTTCTGAAGAATCTCTCACGAGGTGCACGTCGCAGAGTTTGTTACAAAAATGTAAAGTACGATGTGGGACAAGTAATTGGTGCGCGGCAACTAAAACGACTGTAGTTACATTCGGAAATATCACAGTTTCAGTCAGGTGTTTATAAAGATTAAATATGTCAATTATTAATTAAGCGTGATGGCAATAAAAGTTTAGATTCAAATTTTTTTATCAATGTTATCTTTTATAAACAACTCCTTTCCGTTTACACGCCCTGCTTAGAGACACGTGCTCGACTGAGTTATAATAGCTAGCCGGAGGACAAAGAACCCAAATTTAAAAAAATAATAAAACAATAAGCGCCCAACAAATAAGATAACACAAGCCATTGAGAACTGCGACAAAGTGCAGTAAAAGTGAACAAGTGCAAAAAATGTTAATCGAGTGGTTTCAGCAAGTGTGTGCTACTACCGTTCAGCTGGTGGCAGCAAGTGTTGTGTTTTCTCCTAATTCATAATTATTCATGCATCTGATGGCAAATTCCTCAAATATTCTTCTAATGGGCACCAGATTATCAATTTTCTTTCTATCACCTCTATTGTTGATGTTATCGAATCGTAGAGCCTCAAGAAGAATATAGAACCTGCGACTTGACATCACGGCACGAAAACATTCAGGAGGTGTGCAATCATCAGCCCAAAGCTCTTGGATGTTGCTATGAGGAGCCATTTTCAAGCCTGCCATGTATAGAATACCAATTAGAGCAGTTAATTCATGTGGAGTTGTATCAGGACAGTCCCTTGGTTGTGCATATTTAGTACGCATTTTTTGGAGATATATGTTAGTACAGTTTGTAATATGTAAAATTGTCTCTTTAGGAAAGAATAAATTCTATGCATCTGCAACTAAAGTTGTATTTTTTGCCTCTCCTTTACAGTCTTGATGTGTTTTAACTATATTATGTCTTGGGCTTCGAACATTGGGGCATGGTGGATGCATGGACCATACTGTTATTTTATATTTTCTGATATATGAGAGACCTGTCGGCTGAAAATCACTTTCGGTTTCTGAGTCATCTCCTGCAGATTGTTCTGAATCAATTATATGATCACTATGTTCAGAGGGCGCATCAGATTCACATTCATCTAATCTTTCTTCCTGGTTCAAATCACCGCTGTCTAGGCCAACAGAAGTACTAGTTTCACTCAACCATGCAGGGATGCCTAAAATATAATAATAATAATAATAATAATAATAATAATAATAATAATAATAATAATAATAATAATAATAATAATAAATAAGAAGTAATTAGAAAATGTATCACTATTGATTATGACATCTAATGTTGGCCTAAATTCGATTCTCGACAGCAGTGTTCGAACCCATGTCGAAAGAAACGTTAAAAATATGGTACTTACATACACATTTATTATAACAAAAAGTAAAAATAAACATACATTGAGAATCCCTTCCATCCTGTTGTAAGGCTAGCAGAAGGATTTTTTTTGCTTGACTCATTGTAAAAACCTAACTGAATATCAATGAAAACAATTCAAACGAAGGAATATTTTTAACGAACACAAAATAGGGCTTCTACATTTCAGCTTCAAGCCAGGATGATTGCGGACTGCACAACAATTGAATAACACGGTTTGTCGCTTAATGAGCAAACCACTCACAGCTGTGCTGCAACTGGACAAAGATTGCATAAACCATTGTCAATGTGATTGTTGTTAAATGTAATTTAAACAACTCCTTCAGGAAAGTTTAAAAGTCCGCTAGATTAAGCAAGAAGATTTTATCAGCAGTCGTTACCGTAAAAATAAAAAATCAAAATCAAAAGTGTGAGCAAAATGCTCATTTAGCGACAAATGACCGGTTAAGATAACATACCCCAATGGTGACTTTACAATCTTGTAAGTACTTTAATGTAGTTCTTATTGGAGTAGCTGTAATATCTGTGCTACTGTAATAAAATAATGTTTCTTAATCTGCATGAAAATTACCTCATGATTTACCCTGAACCCCTATTTTAAATTTGTCTCAATTTTATGCTCTAATCTGATGATCCCTGAGCAAGTGTTAAATGGAGGTTTCACTGTATTAGTAATCACGAAATAAATCCTGAAGCTAAATTAAAACAATTGAATGCATTTACGAAATGAGTTGAGACCACCTGCATTATGGGGGATAACGGCCATGTGATGAATTTTGAAATACCTTTGACTATCAACAAATTTGTTTTGCTTCTATCAGATGGTAATAATATGGTTAACAATTGCTAATCTAGCAGCATTAACCTTAACAATGTGAATCAAATCAACAGTAAATAATAAAGAAAGATGTGACTGACTAATCAAGAAATCTGTTTTAGATTTAAATATTATTTAAAAGCCAAGTGAAGATGAGCACTAACTTGTACAGATCACAAATTTGTACAATTTGCTTCACTGTATTAGTTTCATTTGCTAGATGTTGTTAACTCCCATAATACAAACTTCTTTAGCAGATGATTATTCCAAATGTACAAGATAGTACAGGTAAGAGTTTAACTTTATTTTTTGTTGTGAATATGAGTATGTATTTTGTCCTATTTCAGGATGACACTTGTAAATTCGTTTTAATGCTTGAAGTTTCAGTATATTAAGGTTTCTTGGCACTGTCTGATTTATACCCAAACACTGCAATTAGGAAGGTGCTTGTTTCCTGATATTAACATTATTCATAATGATGCACTGAAAATGTGTGTTTAATTTTTTGTTTAAACATTATGCCGCCATTCCAAGTGCAATTTTTTCTGAAAAAGCAAAGCTAAAAAAATAATAAGCAGCATTGGATATGCAGATACCTATGCACTGTAGAAGTACGATGTTGGGGTGAAGCAGAGGGAGGAGTGGTGCCCGTGCTACGAGGGGTGCTATACTGTGGCGGTGGTGATGGCTCAGGATGCAGCTGAAATGACATCCCACCATTGCCCTGGGGATACATCATATGGTTTAAACTTTGGTGCATGCCGAGGTGCTCTCCATTGTGGTAGCGGGTGTCAGGATGGTGATATCCAGGCTTGGTATCATGCAGCATGAAGCCTCCCTGTGATGGCTGGCAGTTATAGGACATGGGCTGCATATTCTGATATTGCCTGGAAAAATAACATTATCTTTAACTCACTCAATTCTTTATGCTTTGCAGGGCAAATGACGAGGTGTGTTTTTAAAGTCAGTACCAGCATTTTTTTAAAAAATAAAAATATTATTTTCCAAATACTTTATCATCATTCATTACTTTACACTATTTCTCCACATAGTCACTGCCACTATTCAGGCACTTATAAAACAGGAAAGCCAGTTTTTGTATGCCTTTATCAAAGAATGATGCCATCTGTGATGAAAGCCAAGTCTGCACTTCTTGTTTCACAACATCCATCATTGTTGAAATGTTTTCCATCAAGGAATTTCTTCAAATAAAGAAACAGATGAAAATCGCTTGGTGCTGAATTCAAACATTGCGAGACAAGGAGTGCAAACTTGGCTGTGAGGTGACATCATTCTTCGACGAAGATGTACAAAAACTGGTTTCTCATTATGACAAGTGCCTGAATAACGGCGGTGACTATGTGGAGAAGTACTGTAAGGTGTGATGTAATAAACATTAAGTATTTAGAAAATAATGTTCTGTTATTTTTTTTAAAAATTATCAGTAGTTACTTTAAAAATATGCCTCATTCATACCACCACAGTGGACTGAGAGGAGTAGTGTTCAGAGATGTGCATATTCCTATCTCAAATTGCATGCCCTAAAACCTCTAAAACCTACTGAAACATTCATCACCTCTATTATGCAAATTTGGTTAACATGAAACAATGGCTGCAGGAAGGTAAGTACTAAAGGACAGTTCATTATTTGCTCTGAGAGGAGGCAATGTGAATTCAGCAGGGTGCATAGCCTAAGTTTTGGAGTATTAAAATGCATGTCCATGTGTATGTTATGTGTGAATTATAAACACAAGTGTACACATTTTAATACACTATTTTAAATCATTTTGTGTGTTTTTTTTGTTTGTTTGTTTGTGCAAAGCTTAAGCCATTTTCCCAATCTCAAATGTTTGATATCTCAGATATTTTCTCAAAAACTACTTCAGAGAAAGTGCACAAAATTTTTCTCTGAAATGCTTGATATATGATCGGTAATTTCTAATTTATTTTCGAAATCTTGTAAATTAAATCCTCCTTTTTTCTTCAAAATTGCGATGGATTTTTGTAACTATAAAACATTACCAGAAACAGTGCTCCAAAAGCTAGATGGAAATAATGCTATTAGACTTTTCTGCAAATGAGTATTATTGCTGTTAAGAACTTAGGTGCAGACATCTTTGTTTCATTCCATCACCTAAATCTTGGTTTGCTGATGCCAACCAGGGATATAATCCTGCACCCTAAACTGAACATTTCCGGATAAAGCCTTATATTTTGAATGAACTTTTGCTGTGCTCGAAGAATTGGTCTACATGTTGACTAAGATAAATCCCTGAATTCTTAATATATATGAACTATATACTGTTGACACAAAATGGGAAAATTATTGCATATGCAGGTAACACTTCTATAGTAAATCAGTGAAAACTTACAGAAATTAAATACTTATACAAAGCAAAATATAAAACAAACTGTGGAGTTTTTTAAGCTAAGCAGCCCGCACATTAATGTAAAGAAAACAGGATTCATGAACTTTCAGACAATCCAAAACAAAAATAAAATCCAACTAAATGTTAATATAGATAATGAAGAAATTAATAAGGTAAACAATTCTAACTTTTTAGGAATAAATACTAGATAAACATTTCACATGGAACAAACAAATAGATAAAATCTGCAACAAATTAAGTTTAAGTATATTCTTAATAAAAATAATGGCAAAAATCATTGATATAAACATATTAATGAATATCTCACACTTAAAAGACAGTACAGGTTAAATGGAGCGCATACACTTGCAACTCTGGCACCCAGTTGTGATCGGTGTACCAATTTAATGTTATCTTGTGAATGATACATCACCAAATAGTGAAATGTCTGCACTGCTAATTAAGGCAATTGTTGATTGGTTGGTATCTAATGTTGTGCAGTTGGCAATGAAGCTATTTGCTCTCTAGTACTCCAGTATTTTATGATAGTTGAGGTAACTGTAAGACATTTAATTTTCACCTACACTTTATGTCTCCTCTTTGTATTTTTAGTACTTCGAAATAGATTTTACAGCCATAAAAATATATATTATCTTAGAAATATGGAGATATAAAACGATAAAATATATAATTTGGTAGGGTATCATCACTGTTTACCCTTGAAAAATCACATTCAACGTGGGTGGAATGTTTTCAAACAGCATATATTAAACGATTTGCCATACTCCGCTTTGTGCTATTCCATTACATTGTGTTAACCTAGAGCGTTTTTTTTTTCTCCCATCCCTTTTTTCATTGTTTCAGATGAGTTTTTGGAGGTATTTTCAATTGTTCATTTTTTATTCTATGCATTACTGTTTCTGATACCCGAACAGCCTTAGTTGTTTCTTTTACTGCCTTACTAACACTCATTTTACTTGAAAAATTATTAACACATTTATTGTTACTTTATGTTTATTCTAAGTTTACCAAAATTTCGTCTCCTCCTAGCTTCTCCCTCCATAACCATACATATTTACATCAAATGTTAAAGAAATAACCTACATAACACCTCACAGTATTCCACTCGCTATACATGTAGACACTTCCTTACAACTGATATTAACCTATAGGACTTCTGCCTCACATCTGGCCTGTTAGCTGAATTGATTGATGATTTTTGCTTGTCATACAGAATGAATGCAAGAAGTTACAGGATTCTGGTTTCCTTTAAAAACTGTCTCCAAACTTCAACATTTTCTCTCGCTTGGTCCCCATTGTAAACCCAATAACAAAAATGTTTCTCAATGGCTGAATTTTCTACTGCATATAGAATTATCCAAAAAAATCTAATTAAAAAAATTATAATGCTCATCTTATTAAAGGTAAAGAATTCAAACTGGGCAGGTATCAGCACACTAGTTTACTCTAGCTACAAAAAAAAAATATATTGTTGCGTTTTAGCCTTTAGTTTATTAGTTATTGCATGGTAAGCACAGAAACAGCAAATATCGGGCTTTTACTGAAAAAAAACCTGTTTTATTTAGATATTCATGTCCACAGAAATCTATTAAGGCTCTAAAACTGATATAATCTGATAGAGAAAAATATTCTGCATAGGGTAATATGCTCAAAGCTGAAATTTATACCAGTTGAACATTTACACCATTTTTTTACTTATTAGCAACTTGGTGAAAACACAACAGTAGAAAAGCCAGAAGCTAATGGCAACATGTATGCATTAGATAGAGACAGAGTTATCCTATTTATCTTCATATGTCTTTTAAGGTTGAGACAAGCTATATTATGTATTAATATACTCATATTTATCACATGGAATTACAGTTTGGGGACAAAGTGCTACGAAGTACATCAAAAGACTTTTTATACTGTAGAAAAGAGCGATTAGAGTAATGTTAGGTCTAAATCCACAGGAATCTTGCCGAAATTATTTCAGAAAATTAAATATTTTTACTTTGTACTCTCCATATATCTTTAATGAAAATCATACAAAAATTAACAGCCAGATTCATGAGCATTTCACTAGAGGTAAGATACATTTCCATATAACTTCATCACATTGATTACAACTGTTCAAGATGAAACTCACTGTTGCCACTTTATGTTGTTTCATAAATTAATTACCAACACATATTCAACAAACAAAATACTTAAAACAATTTAAAAGGGAACTGAAAAAATATATGGTTCAAGGATGTTATTATTCAATTGAGGAGTTTATAAATTATTAAATTTTAGCAATGTTATGTTTTTTGTAATATACATTCTTACATTTTACTATTAGACAAAACTCTGTACATATTAGCTTAAGGATAAACTTGTACACATATTTTGCTTGTGATAGCTTGTAAACATAGGTAAAAACTTAATGTATTCTACTGTATAATATAACTTCTTTTGTAGTTCGCCTTTTCTTGCAAATACTATGAATTCATGTAATTTTAATTGGCAGATAAATAAATGAAATAAAAATTCTTGTTTATCATTGCTGTTATGAGGGTGGATACCAACATCCCTGTTGATACTCCTCTGAAGGATAACCAAAGTAAACTCTGTTCAGATCAGGCTCAGCTTATCTGGCCACACCCAGCAGAGGGCGATGGACCTTTTTGGGCATAAAAACCCTTAGCATGACTTCCTTTGGAAGGGAAGTACAGGCGGTGGTCCCGTGTTGTAGTTTTACAGCACGTAAAAGAACCTCAAGGCTGATAAAGAGGCCTCTGAGCAAAATTTCCAGTCTTTCACGCCCAATATAGAATGGAACACTAAGAACCATAGTAGTTAAAAGTGTGTCCAGAAATAAATAAAATTAAAAAAAAAAAAAACTTATCTGGCCAGGAGTTTCAGCTTGTCTGGTTTCTAGCTGGTAAGTTTTGTTAAGTTAAAGCAGTAGAATATACATTTCTGACAATGTTTCATTGTCCTTCTCTCAAGAGAAAACTTTCTCTTTAAGAGCAAAGAAAAAGAAACAGGAGTAGATAAAATAATAAAAACAAGATAGGAGATTTATACTAGTATATGTTAATTCACTAATTATTCACTCAATTCCTACACCGTTTATATGCACCTGTAACATCTAAGGTCATATCGTTCACTTATGCAACAATTTGCTGTGATAGATTTTATTGCCTTCAGTTTCTACTTTGAATCTCCCCCTCTCTCTTTCTCTCTAACTTTCATACTCTAGAGAAGTTTAGGGATAATCCTAATCAAAGAGAGATTCCCCTCTCCAGTATAGAATGAAACCTGGGACCTCTATTTAGATACTAGCACACCAATTGAAAGGAAAGATAGCCATGAAAGCTGTCAAGAGTTTGCTTGTGCAAAACACCCACGCTATCAATGAACTGGTTGGAAAGGCTCTACGAAGCAGTAGTCGAGTCAAAAATGTTATATGAAATAGAAATATGGGGGGGGGGGTGGCAAAGGGATGGGTTAAGATTGATGTAGTCCATAGAATGTTTTGTAGAGAAGCTCTGGGTTTACCTAAGAATTCACCAAGGGGCGTGGGACTGGTGGAGCTAGGAAGGGTAGGGAGAAAAGATATAATAGTGGAAAGAATTTTGAAGTATTGGTATAAATTCTTAAATCTAGAAGATAGTAATATATTAAAAGAATGTATACAGTTCCAAAAAGCCGTTCTAAGAGAAGAGAGTTGGTTTGGGGAGATGGGAAATGTGCTAAAAGAAATTGGCATGAGGAATATTTTACTATTAGACAAAGATAATAACTGAGTTTTGGAAAGAAGTGAGATTGAGGGTGGAAGACATTGAGAAACAAGAGATTTGGGCTAGTATTGAGGGTAAAAGTTCATTGATCTTGTATAAATCACTTAAAAGAAACTGGGGAAGGGACAAGTATGTAGATATATGCAATCAATTTGGTAGAATAGGTCTTGCGTGGATGCACACAGGAGTAATATTTTTAAAAAGGAATGGATATAATTGGTTGGGGAGATGTATTATGTGTGACGAATTGGGTAATACTTTTCATTGACTAATAGAATGTGATAAGGTTAAAAGGTGGAGAGAGGTTATATGGAATAAAAAATGGGACAAGCTAAATAAAGAAATAGTAGCATCAAGAATGTTGGGAAGTACAAAAGCAGAAACAACTATAATGATGGGGACATTTTTAGGCAATATAAGGGATAAGTGGATAAGGAGCTTAAGAAAGGTACAGCAGAATGGGCACAGTTTATGAAGTGGTGAGATGGTATAGTAGCTTTATCCCATATATACAGCCTAGGGGTTAAATATGGGAGAGCTACAGAACTGAAGCACTAGATTTTAAGCTTTAGAGTAAGTTTTATTTGTATATTGTAATAAGGATGGAAATAAATATTACATATTACTAGCACACTAACCATTGGAGCCATCTCATTCAATTTTCCTTGCCACAGAGCATTTTACGAATTGAAGGACAAAACATCTCATATCAACATCCCACAGTCTAGCACTGTAAGCAATAAATTCAAAAAGTAGCAAAAGCAATGATACAACAGAAAGACAGGAGGAGAATTAAAATAAGAGGGAAAAATTAGTGCAAAATGAAGTTATAAGCGAGAAACTAATACCAGAAGGATGAAAGAAGAGGAAAAAGAAAACAGGGAGAGGAAATAGTCAAGAAAGAAAACCTAGGCAAGAAACAAAAGAATATGAAGCACACTAGAACTATCAAGGTAAGGGCCTTGGTTCAAACTGGAAATTTTTTATTCCAATAAGTACATGGACTTAAAACGCTGAAGAGGACTGCAAAGCCATTAGATGAATTGTTTTGCTGTCTTCCACAAAGATGGAAACAAGATATTTCACAATAAACACACAGGGCACAAGAAACTTCAAGCAACCATTAGAACATTCTATGTGCTACAGGGTGGAACATTTTTGATTACCTACTTTTAGGTTGTCATCACTGCAAAGCAAAAGGTTTAGGGGAATGTATTAAGCTAGCCATGTTTAGTGTTCATATGGATTTCAGAAAGTATGGAGCACTGGCCCATTCAGCAGCATATATTCTGCACAGAGCAATAAGGTCTGTTGTAGCAGTGCAGCGGATGTTCCAGAGGGATTTTGGAGATCAACACAACCACGAGCAGTTCCTACATCCAAGATAATTCATGGCAATTTCATAGCTATGGGAGTGTTCACAAATGACCACACCTGCAGAGAAGAACGGTACCAATACCTGGAAACACTGGGCTGGAGGTGCTGCGAGTCCTCAACATTCAGCATGGCATCACTAACATTGCAATTAACACGACTAAGACTGCATAGGAATCTTGCATTAGGACCTTCACTTCCATCCGTACAAGATTCAAACGGTTTAGCACCTGAGTGTGGGAGACAAGGTCCTAAGAGTACAGATATGTAACACACTGCTAACCAGCATAAATGCTGATCCTGGATTCATGGGAACACTGTGGGAGTTCTTTTGCAGTCACATCATTTCTCATTTTGGAGACATTCCTTGGCCGACACGGTCTCCAGACTTGACTGCTCCAGATTACTTTCTCACTTAAAAGATAAAGTGTTAACCAATTAGAGAGTCTTGACGAGATGAAGACAAGAATCAGACATGAAATTGCACACATTACCCCTGAGCTCATTGCACATATTCATGCAAAGCTTTGCAGACTGTCTGGTGCAATGTGTTACAAAGGAACGAGGGCATTTGAAAGACATTATTTTCCACAAATAACATATAAAATGTAAATCCAAAGGTGTACATTGTATTGTGAAAGTGCAAAATAAGTATTTAAATCTTTCTTTAAAATTAGGTAATCGAAACTGATTCACCCTGTATGTCAACTGGCACTTCAGTTACACTACTGAAATTGGAAATATGCATGGGAACTATACATCAGATGACTGCCAACATACTGCAGCATTGGGAAAAAGACAGCAGCAGACCACATATTGTGAATTATGGAATGCATTTTGATGATAAAAACTTGAGTTCAATAAATTCTGGATTTCTGGCCAGTTTCAAACATAATCGATCATTCTCCTTGCATATATCTTATACTGTTGAAAAAAAATGTACGTCCGGGGGTTGATGTATTTCATTGTTTTTGCTGGTATTGTTTATATCTTCCAACATTGTTGCTCCTAATTGATTCGTATGTCAAATTAGTATCCTTGTGAGCACTCCATGAATTGTGGAGCAGAGTAATGTTTTGGTTGCTTGCAAGATTTTCAGAGAGAATGCTGAAGAGAAATGTTGAGTATGATCTGCAGAGTATGTTATGAACACCACTTTGATTATGACTGCAGGAGACAAACCTATGGCTATCAGGGTTTTGCTGGAAACTTTTAACAAGCTCTAGTGGACAAATGAGACCTTACACAGTTCAATGGCTTTGCAGTCTTCTTCGGTGTTCTAAGTTAAGTCGGTGTATAAAGTTTGAATAAAAAATTCCTGTTTGAACCGAGGCCCTTCCTTTGTAAGGATAATCAATGTGATGTGCCTGGACACAACTAGTTTGCCTAGCTTTAGACAGCACCTGTATTTATTGATATAACATGAAGCCCTATAAATTTAAAGCTTAGAAGTCCAGCATTTCCTCCTGCAATGAAATTTGATGTGAACTCAAAAAGTGATTACTTAACATGAGCTCCAAGTGCTCATAATTTACATCCAAAAAGGACTGAACCTGGTATGCTATTTTTTTGGGAACTTCTTGCCAGTGCTCACCAGAAAAAACCTGAATATTGGTAGTATATAAAGTGTAGCATACTGCTCCATCCTGTGGGAAAAATCCAATGGAGACTTTATCATCCAATTGATTTACCAAGCCATTGAAGAATCCATATAGATACGAAGGTGGTCTGAAAAGTTTCCGACCTCAACATGAAGATGGCAGCACTTGTAAATAAAAGCTAGTGAATTTTGTTGTTCATCTGTTGACAGTTACTCATCAAAGTTTCAGCCATTTTGGATGCTCAGTTGTTATGTAACGGTCATTTGAGTGAGGTGATGCGAGTGCTTTTATGAAAATAGACAAAATCGAGTATCGAGCTGTCATTAAATACTTGTTTTTGAAAGACAATACGCCTACGCAAATCAAAGCTGAGTTGGATTCTGTGTATGGGGACTCTGCATCATCATTTCCCACAGTGAAATTTTGGGTAGCTGAATTTAAACGTGGCCGTAAGAGCTTGGGAGACGAACGTTCGTGACGTCCAAAAATTGCAACTACCGATGAAACATCGCCAAAGTTCACCAAATGGTGCTAGACGACCGCCGAATTAAAGTGAGAGAGATAGCAGAGGCTATGAACATGTCAAAAGAACGTGTTTGTCACACATTAAATCAACATTTAGAGATGAGAAAGCTGTCCATGTGTTGGGTGCCGCGTTTGCTCACGTTTGACCAAAAACGTGTTCAAATGAACATTTCAACGCTCTGTTGGTGCAGTTTAGGTGCAATAAATCTGAGTTTTGGTGCTGATTAATTACTGTAAATGAAACTTGGATACACCATTATACCCCCGAAACAAAAATACAGTCCAAACAGTGGACTGCAAAGGGGGAACCAGCTCCAAAAAAAGCAAAAACTGTTTTTTTGGCTGGGAAAGTGATGGCGACTACTTTTTGGGATAGTCATGGAGTTATTTTAATTGATTATCTTCAAAAAGGAAAAACCATTACAGGAGCATACTACGCATCATTACTTGACAAGCTGAAGGTAGAACTTGCGGAAAAACGGCCACATTTGCAGAAAAAGAAAATCCTGTTTCACCAAGACACACACCTCAGCGGTTGCAATGGCAAAAATCCACGAATTACGGTTTGAACTGCTTGACCTATCCACCTTACTAACCAGATCTAGCCCCAAGCAACTTGTTTTTGTTCCCTCATCTGAAAATTGCGCTCGGAGGACAGAGATTTTCGTCAAATGAAGAGGCAATCGCCTTTGTGAACAATTATTTTGCAGAGAAAAACGCCGAGTACAATTTGGATGGGCTACAGAGATGGGAGCATCGCTGGGAGAAGTATGTAGAGTTACAAGGAGACTATGTTGAAAAATAAAAAAAAAAATTTCTGAAAAAATGTCTTGTATCTTTATTAGGTCGGAAGCTTTTCAGACCACCCTCATAGACATTTATTGCTAAAAACATTTACACGTGTATAGAAACGTCAAATGTTAAATATTACAATCTTATAAAATTCCTGGACCTTATAGAGAGGATTTTTCTACAATGTCATTAAAATCTGTCTTTTAAAAATGTCGTATGTAAGTGTCTTGATTTTATCCGGTAAACTATTCAATAGATTAATGGATGATACTTCAAAGCTATTTTGTGTTTTACTATACTTTCACTTACCAAAATAAATATTGTTGCTACTTCTTGTTGGGTAATTATGAATATTTTCACACAGATTATACTGTTGTAGATTCCTCTTAATGTACAATAGACAATTCAAAATATATATACAAGGAAGAGTGAGGATTCCAAGTTCAATAAAATGTGGTTTACAATGTGTTTTTTGTGGAACTCTACATAATATTCTTATCGCTCTTTTTTGCAAAATAAAAAGCTTATTAGCATAAGTATGGTTGGCCAAAGTAAGACACCATAATTTCAAATGGAGTATATATTACTGTAATACACTGACAGTAATGACTTTTTATTTATTGTTTGGCTTAGTATACATAGCATGAACAGTCCTTTACTCAGTTTCCCTGAAACGTAGTCTATGTGGGATTTCCACTCTAATTTAGATTCAAGATAAATGCCTAAGAATTTGACTGTTGAAAGATTAGAGTCAGCAGAACTGAGATCCACAGTCTTATCTTGATTAAGTATTAATCTGTTACAGTCACACCAGTGATTTATTCTTAAGGTTATATCTTTAGGTTTACTTGTGAGAGTATCATTATTACAACATATATTTAATGCTAAATCATCAGCAAATAAAAACGTTTTTAGGCATTCATCTTGTATAGCTTCAGAAAGATCATTGATATACACCAGAAAGAAAACAGGTCCCAGTACTGAGCCCTGCGGGACACCATGCTTTATCCTTTTAAAGCTAGACTTTCTGCCACTAACATAAGTAGCCTGATATCACTTAGATAAGAACGTATTAAATTTATACTGATATCATAAAAACCATAGTAGACTAACTTTTTTAAAAGTATTTCATGTGAAATTGTATCAAAGGCCTTTGTTAGATCAAAGAAATGGCCATGGGATGGAGAACTACCTTCAAAAGCATCCAAAGTTTGTTTAAAAAAACCTATTACAGCATCAGTAGTACTGTGTCCTGTTCTAAAATCAAACTGACTGCGAGAAAACAAAGTTCTCTTCAAAGTATTGAATTATCTGTTTATTTAATAAGACCTCAAAAACCTTACGACACAACTGGGATGATACTTATAGGTCTATAATTAGCATAGTCAGTTCTGCTACCTTTCTTATAGATGGGAATGACTTTAACAAGGTTAAAAGAATCCGGAAAATTACCACTGTCAATACACATATTGAAGATGTGTGTCAGAGGCTCACTTATAAAAGAGGCAGCATACTTTAAAATTTGTGAATTTAACTCAAATACATCTAGACAAGAACTATTGCTAAGCCCCATTGTAACAGCATAAATATCCTCTACAGTTACATGGTTAAATTTAAAAACACTACTTGGCTTATTTGTATTAATCATTAAATCAACAGGATTAATGTTGGTAGCTTTACTGTTAACACTTTCATCCACAAAATCAAGGAAATAAGAATTTATTTCCTCAACATTTAGATCAACTTCCAGATATTCTTTGAAGTACTATTTATTACAGTTGAAATAACTGACAGTAATGTTTTTTAATTATTTTTAGAATTTGTAATAAGTTTAGAAAAATAATCAGCCTTGGTAATCTTAACAGTAGCTTGTAATCTTTTCTGAGATTAATAAAAGTACCTTTATATTCTGTCACTCTATGGTGAGTATATAAATTATAATAAAAGAGACATTTATCTTTTAAAGCTTTGAGTTCGCCAGTGTATCACATTTTATTTATAGTTATCCTCTCAGGCCCAGGATTACAAACAGTAAGTGGAAAAACTTTATCAGTAATATCAGATACAATCGATAAAAAATAATTAACTTTCTCATTTAAGTTTTTTATACTATACAGTGTTATCCAACTTATATTATGCAACAAAATCCCACATTTCACATGCGTGCATGGCTAATTTTCAATGAATCATTTCAAAAGGACTTGGCCACCCAACTCAATTTACCTGATGCACCCGACTTTTGTTTGGTGTGTGCGTGGGCGTGCGTGTGCATGTGTGTGTGTGCAGCATAACTGAAAAACCCATTATTCTTATTTTCTCAAAAAATTGCTAACAATTTTGATTAAAATACCATATGTTTAAAATATATGCATGGCTAATAACGTGTATATCTTAAATTTTTTGTGAAAAAGTTGTGAAGTCCTATTCATTCTGAATGAATTTTGTGTACTTGACAAACTGTAGGAGATGGACAAAATCTTAATGCACAAAAAGTGTACATCTTGTTAAAACATACAATTTATGGCAAATTGTTTTTGTGGCACCAAAGTGATTCCAACTCTCTATTTTAAATGAAACATCCAATAAAGTTTTACATTTGTAAATACTACTGAAAAACTGCACAGACCATACAAGTACCAATTATTGTTGTTACACCACAAAAACAAAAGTTGTGCCAAATAATAAACTAATTCCTTTTGTTTGCTATCCCTTGTTTAAATTCACGATAACATGTTTAATGATACATGTTTAATGATGAATTATCTAAGTGATTAAATCTGACATCCATTCTTCTATCTTCTTAGACTGGTTTCACCAACTGATGTTAAAAATACTCTAACATCTTGTTTGCTAACAAGGCATTCAAAGTTTAACATAAGGTTATAACTTTTGCATTTTATCAAGCTTTTATAGCAAATTGATAGCTGACATTTTGTTAACATCAAAGACAACTGCGAATGTTAGCTTTCGAAAAGGCGGTGACTGAACTACACTGCTTCTGAACATGCTCCGATGCACTTTTGTCCATGTATTGCTGTGCTCTCTGTGTCAGTAGCCAACAGCTATTTACATTCATCGCAATTGCTATGTGGTGTTCCTGATTGTTTGAGGTTAGAATCGCAATGTCAACTGAAATAAATGTTTCACCATTTGAAATGAGTTAATTAACATGTGGTTAATAAGTATAGACGTATTATCAAGTGTGAAAAGGTTGATGGTCTTACATTAAAGGATAAGATTGCAGCCTTGGATAAAATTTGCGAGTAATTTAATTGGAATGAACGTGATTCTTTAAAGTCCAGTAAGCAACTGCGGCAATTTTATGCTAACATAAAGTTCAGCACCAGAAACCTTAGGTGTGAAGAGCATTTAAGACAGTTTAAAACTGGCGGTGGACACTGCATTGAAACTAAAGTGGACGAAAATGTTTTATCGCTGATTAGTCAAGCAGATCCCCAAAAAATACTGTTTGCTTCTTGAAACAGTTGCTTTGAAAACCTCTCAGATAACCCCATAAACGGTTGTTTTGGAAATACCAACATTATCAGAAGTAAATGAAAAATGTTAGTAGCATAAAATCTAAGTACCTAATTAACATTTGTAGCATAGGAGAACGAGGCATGCTTCTGTTGTATTCTAACCACCTCTCATATTTCCCATAAAACATGCTCATGACCCCTTGGACAGTCTATACTGCTTTAAACATTCTTTCTTTTGCAGGATTTCAAATTTATTATGACGTACAACTACTCTCCTATTAGGAATAGCATTAAAAAATGCCAATTGTAGCAAACTCACATTAACAGCTTGATTTGCAGGAGCCACTTTCCAACTTCTAACATTTGTTAAAAGCCTTAACACAGGGGTGCAGGGATGTTAACTTAACGACTTTAACACATTGTTAAAGTTAACATTGTATTAAAATTTAGCATCCGATGGTGAAACCAACTCTTAGTGTATCCAGCTATTTGCTAACAACATAAGCTCCACTATGAATTTCTCTTCTTTACAAATGATACATATATTGCACAATGTTTATAGCTTATTCCTGCAGCCACGAACCAAAGAAGAGGCATGTATTAAATACTGGTTGCAGAGATTTGTAAATCTGACATCAAATGCTGAGCAAAAATGAAAGAACTCTAAACGTATGGAGTCATATCATTATTCCTTTCTTCTTTAGAGAAATGTTAAATGCTAATACATGCTTGGATTTTCTTTGAAATCACATTGCACCAACTATCATAAATTTGATTCTAAATTCAGTTAACCACAAGCTATAAAGATATAACTCTTTTATTCCAACACGATGGAACTCCAGTTCACCTTGGACCCGATGTTTGTTAGTACTAATGCTAGATTTATCCCCCATTGATGGATTATTATGAGAGACCACACTGGCTGGTAAGATCCTCAGATATTGACTTTGAACTTCATTTTGTGGGGGCATTTGAAGTCGTATATCAAGAAAGACACAAAAACATAGGTCTGCTATCAAATAATTAGACATGCAGGACATTCATAGAGCTGGTTTCATCATTCCTTAATTCGTTTCTATGATCAACTGAAACATTGCAGCTACCAGTTTGCTAAGGACTACAAGTATGAACACACAGCTGAAGACATTTAAAAAGCTTTGTTTTTGTTGAGGATGTTTTACTATTTGGTACACCTTGTTTTCTGTTTCTCTTTCTTTTGGGGAGGAGGATAGCAACAATAGCTGGTGCAGCTGTAATTTTTTTTAAAATTCCTTAAGTTAAAATAAAGAGAGTTGAGGGTTGTTACACTACATCACTAAAATATTCTTACTTGAACGTGTTTCGGAAGACGGTTTGTTCCCATCGTCAGCATTTCCTCAACCATTATGGGAACAAACCGTCTCCCGAAACACGTTCAAGTAAGAATATTTTAGTGATGTAGTGTAACAACCCTCAACTCTCTTTATTTTAAATTATGACACATCACTGTTACTAGCTTCTAAATCTTCAAAATTAGTCCCTTAAGTTACTTTTGAACATATGGTTCAGTGACTAAAACTGGCGTGCAGGATAATCATTCATTGGGAACTCAAAAATTATATTAGACTCTTTCTATTTGAGGTTTAGCCAGAAATTATCAGAACACCTAATATTAAATTTTTTTAATAATGCTCATTAAGGGTGCAGGACTTTTAAGTAACCTTGTGTATTAACCACAGCTTTAATGGCTGCTTGGAATGCGCAGTTTATGCTTTACAGTTACTAGCTTCCAAACTTCTTAATAAAAGGATCTATTATTCTGTCTACAAACATGCCATACCTTGGAGGCTGTGCTTCACCCCACATCATCTGCTGAGGCTGCTGAGAGTAAGGAGATGCCTGTTGTGCCCAGGTTCGCCTGTGCACCTGTTGCTGTTGGCTTGGTTGTTTCTCATGGAGGTAGAACTGTGGTTGGGGATCCATTGCATGTTGATGTTGTTGGAATGACATACTCTGCATATGTTGTTGTTGTTGATGTTGCTGCTGCTGCTGCTGTTGTTGTTGCTGCTGCTGCTGAAGAGTGGCTAGGCTCTGAAGTTGCTGATTGGCGAGTTCCTAATATAAAAGTAATAGCAATAATAATGGAATTTTAAATATAAACTTTGGGAACTTACGATGCATTGCTATTTCCAAGAGATACAGATAAAACACTGAAATTATATCCCCATTCATTTTAAGTTTTTTCTTTCTTTTCTTTTTTAATGTTCCATGCAATGAAGAGGTATCCCACATAAAAGCATCTCTTTGTGTTGAAACACACTTTTAAAGGTCTGTTTACACATTCACACACTTTATACACTTTTTAAGACATATTGCTAGTCTAATTGCCAATCGTTGATTGTATTGTAATGAATTTCATGGAGAAATATAAGAGGTTTTAAAGATTTTTTTTTTTTAACAGGAGATTCTTGAATTACCAATTATTTTGAACGGATTATTTTATCTTCTTTTTAACTTATAAATTGAGATAATGAACTTCTAAGCACGAGATTTTATTTGACAAGCTGAATTCCCCAGACCCCTGCTAACAGAGGTAGCAAAAATCTAAAATTAGCCACAAACGGAGTTATGAAGTTTCTGATTAAACTGACTTACGGAACATAAACACAATTTCAAAACTATTAAAAACAGAAGCACTACAAACAGTGAAGTTTTCTTCATGTTGAATTAGAAATGAGTCACACTTTTTTTGCACAAAACCTTCTCTTATCAAGTTAATAAAAAACGTTTTTGAGGGCATTCGTCCTCATCATCAACAGTCTGGTGACTTAAGCATGTTCCTGCTTCCTTCCTCTTCCTCCTCTCCTGGCTGGGCTGGATCCTGCTGCCATCTACTGGTGAGTGACAAAGCTCTTAACAACCTACTTATTCACAGGATTTCAAAATTTACGATACTTTCTTCATTCATGGCAATGAATATTTTCTCCCAAATAGTCAGTTCTAGTGATGATGAAACTGCTTTTAACAACTTTATGCTTTGACCAATGTTGTGGTTCTTAGACCAAAAGTGGTGTGACACAGCAGATTTGTCTGTTTCTGTTTTATGTTTCTCTGATGTTCTTTCAATCTGATGCTCAAATTTCTTGGTTTTGCCTATGTAGAATGTTTCACAATCTTTGCAGTTGATCTGGTAGATTCTTGATTTGAGTGTATCCAGGATTGTTTTTTTTTTCAGGGTTTGTTCAGCTCCCTTATCATTCATGGGCGTTCAGAAATTTGAGAAAGTATTCAATAAGTCTGGCATCCAATTAGCTCCTCAAAATAGATACAGCCTGAACAATTTGCTGAACAAACCACTGAAAAAAAAAAAAAAAAAAAAAAAAAAAAACAATCCTGGATACACTCAAATCATGAGTCTAGCAGACCAACTGTAAAGATTGTGAAAAATTCTACATAGGCAAAACCAAGAAATTTGAGCATCAGATTGAAAGAACACAAGTGAAACATAAAACAGAAACAAACAGACAAATCTGCTGTCTTTTGGTCTGAGAACCACAACATTGGTCAAAGCATAAAGTTGTTAAAACCAGTTTCATCATCACTAGAACTGACTGTTTGGGAGAAAATATTCATTGTCAAGAATGAAGAAAATATCGTAAATTTGAAATCCCGCCAATGAGTAGGTTGTTAGAGCTTTGTCACATCACCAGTAGATGGCAGCAGGATCCAACCCAACCAGGAGAGGAGGAAGAGAAAGGAAGCAGGAACATGTTCAGTCACAACTGCTGCTGATGAGTATGAATGCCCTCGAGAATGCTCCAATTTTATTAACTTAGTAAAAGAAGGTTATGTGTAAAAATAGTGTGACCCATTCCTAATTAAAAAATTTCAAGTTACATTTGTTTACATTATTTGGATATTTTAAACATGGTGGTGCCATTTTTAGTCTTTCTAGTTTATAGAGAAATAATTTTATGTTAAGAAAATATTTTGCCAGAAAAAAATAAAACTTAAGAATTACTGTGGAGAGAGTTTTGCAAATCCTTTGACAATGCAAGCAAACTGTTACTAAAACTTGAAACATTCTGTAAAACTGCATTATGTACTACTGTTAATACTAGTAATAATTTAGCGTTACAAAGAGTGTTATTGAAGGGTGCACTTAAGTGAGGCACTCTTTTGGACCAAACAAGCAACTGCATCAGAAAATAGCATTTAAGTGCTCTCATTTTTAACTGTTATGAGTCTAACCTTAAACAGCAACCTATATTTACTTATTTGATCTGCTTTTCGTCTAAATATAGGTTAGGGTCTTGCAATTCTTTTAACAATGCTTATATTTTTGTCTATCAACATAAATGTTCTTCCTTCTTCGCAGCATTCTAACAAATGTTTTGTAATGCATACTAACCTGAAGCTGATGATGCATTGCTATGTCTTGTATTTGGTGCTGTTGGGTTGCTAAACGCTGAATATCACTCTGGATCTCATGCAGGCTTGAGTTCATCCTAAAACAAGTGTTTGAATTATGGTAAAATATAATACAACTTATTATGGTTCACAAACTTGAGGATGCTAAATGAAATTTTTCCTACTTGTGATATTGCCAAAATTTAAAAACAAAATCTGCAATTTTCATTTCGATTTATAAGCAATACAGCAGAACCGCACAAATTCAAAATTCTGGATATTCTGAACACAAATTCCACAATTAAAAAAAAATAAAATAAAAGTTTATTTGTAGTGTAAAGAAAGGATTTTATTACAGAAACTGACAAACTCATTATTGAAACTACACAAATTGGAATGAAACATTTATTGCATAAAAATGTTTTGCTGAACTTTGCTTTAGGTAATAAGCCTGTACATATTTTGTAATTCACTGTTCAACAACATTTTCAGGTTTTCTTAGGTACCATACTGGTAACTATTACTTTGCAAAATTGGCAATTTTCTTCTGCCATAAAGAACTAAACCTGCTTGATGATGCAATGCTGCACCAGAATTGCATGAACATCACGCCGTTTGGTATGGCAGCAGCGTGCTGTTCTACATAGTATAATGCCAATTCAAGGGCATCTGCAGCATCAGAATGTGACACAATATCCTTAGGGAAGTCTTCTTCTTTTTCACTATCTCTGTCCTCAGAGTTGTGATCCAGTTGATTCTGGACCATAGCCACAATGGCTTCATCACTGATGTCTTGATGACCATTATCATTGACTGATATCCATTCAAAAAGGCAATTTTCATCTGCATTTTCGTACCCCGGGATTTCTTGAATAAGCTGAACGATATCATTATTGTTTGATGCTGAATGGATGAGGTTTCCTCAAACAGTTTCTTCCAGTTTTTTTTAAATAACTGTTTATTCGAAATGTCCCAAGCCTTAGCTAGCCAGTAGATGACATCCTTTATGGTTATTTTTTTCCATTTTTTAAGGTGGAACAGTCCTCTCCTTCAATTAAAAATTGAAGCATTTTGCATTTTTGTATAAGCTTTGTTTACATTGGCTAGCTGCATTTCAGAGGGATGAGATGGAGCATTGTCAATCAAAAGTAAAGCTTAAGGTAGCATCCGTTTTCTCTGTTGAATCTTTTAACAGAGGGAACAAATTGTTTCTTGAACAACTTTTTAAACAGATCACTGGTCATCCAGGCTTTATTTTGATTTCTGTAATAAACAGGAAGACAGTTCATATTCATGTCTTTTGGGACTCATGGCTTTGCAGACCTTCCAATTATCATGAGCGGTAATTTGTTTGCTCCCGTAGCATTGTTACAGGCTAAAACTGTAAGGCTGTTTATTCCTTTTAAAACCTGGTGGAGACGACTCTTCTTTCAAAGCAAGACTTTTAGTAGAGAGTGCTTTGAAATTCAGTCCAGTTTCGTCGGCATTATAAACTAACTGTGGTGAGTAATTCCCTGAGAAAATCAAGTCTGCAAACTCACTTAAGAATACTTCTGTGGCGGCAACATCGACTGATAATTTTTCTTCACTTCTCGTTAACTGCCATCTCCCATATCTATTTTTCCAATGGTCTAACCAACCATTGCTGGCAATAAATGTTGAGTCACCACTCAGAAGTTTGTTCAGTTGCAATGCCTTTTCTTGAATCAATGTGCCACTAATAGAATGCCTTTCTGTCTTTTCTGAGTAAACCACAAGAAAGTCACTTCATCAATTTTATTATATGACGACACAGTGAAGTGGTGGCGTTATTCCAATGCTTTTTCACTAGTTATGCTGCAGAAGCTCTAAATTTCCCCCCAATTTTTTCCAGTCACTGATAGTGGCTTTCCCAACACCAAATTCAATAGCCTATTTTGTAGCACTTTCCCTATTGTCAAGTTGCTTAAGCACTTCCAGTTTTTCTTTTAATGTGCAGGAACTGTGTTTTTGTTTGCTTGACATTGTACTGCATGGTATAACACAAACAAGCACCTGTTCTGTATTAACTTATTTATGAATGAAAAGCATAAATTAATTTATGTAGAATAACTGCTAACAATAGCGAAACAAACTGAACTATGTGCCACCACTATCACATGCGATCGGCTATGTCCATAGGTCAAAAGAATACATTGCAGTTCTATTGTGCGTGGTGATCGCAATGTAGCCATTTCTTCACATCACTACACTACGTACCTTGTAGCTGCTAATCCTATAGCTGTATTTATATGCATATTTTTTTTTTTTTTTTCAGATAATCTGAACACTTCTGAACCCAAACAGACCACACCCCCAATTAGTTCGGATTAATGGGGTTCTACTACAGTTATCTCTGTCACACAGAACACCATTTTACCTATCTTAAATGGGCAACAGGAATTACACACAAAATTCTATATCCAAAACGGTAAAATATGATTGTGAAAACTAAAATATAGGAGAAACACACCTAAATACATAAGCTCAAAGACTCATTAAAACTGAGATGAAATACTGAAAAATTCCATAAATATGAAAGACTTGGCAATCCTGTTCCTAAGTAAACATTCCAATAGTAACCTTTTCATGTTCCTTTTTGTTTTTCCTACGTATAGTTTCTTGCAATCTGCACAACTAATTTTATAAAATTCCTGGTTTCTTCGAAGGAGGTGTTACTTTAAATCTGTTCGATTTAATTAATTTTTTATACTGTGTTTTGTGGAGCTAGCACTATGTTATAATCTTGAAGATCTTTTGGAATTTTTTCATAAACTTTGGGTGGTAAGTGAATTTTTTTTTTTTTGTGGTTGTTGTTGTTGTTGGAGTGGTTATGTCTGATGTGTTTCTTCTTTCTTAATTTCTGTAATTTTAAATGCACCAATAAGTTGTCGAAACTGTTGTTCTCTGCCATTGTTTCATTTGGTTTAACTCCTCCTTGTATTCTGTCTCAATCATTGGGATGATGAGTAATCTGTATAGTAGGCTGTTTATGATGGCATGCTTGTGATTGATAGGGTTGACCTGTTTGCTTTTAGGAAAACGTTTTTGGGAAATTTTACTTTTTTTTTGATTTATTGATTTTTTTTTTTTAAAAAATTATATTGTTGATACAATAGTTAATTTGTCTGTACGTGTATCTTTCCTGCATATTCCAAATTAAAGCTTATTGTTGTTTCTGATAATTCTTAGGTCTAGGAAAGGAAGTGTTTCCTTTCAAACGTAGCTGATGATGCAGACATATACGAAACATGTTCTACGTGTAAGTAAGAAAGTTTAATCATCATAATCCAATAGTAGTTTAAAATTAACTAAATGCCACAATCTGTTGTCCTTCTGAACCAGAATTACTAAATTAAATATTGTGCACTCTTACTTTGTTAGATTTTTTCTAAATTATGCTACTTTACACTCATGGAAGTGATAGAATCTACAGCTTTACAAACAATGATGTTTCTTTTTTACATTTACAATAAATAAAATGTCCAGCCATAACAAAGCAAACAAAACACAGCTATTTCTACTGCAAACACAGCTCATAGTTACACTCAGAAGTACTAAAATACTCAAATAAAATAAAATTTCTTGGACTATGGGTCAATCATAATTTAAATTGAAATGTTACATATCCAAGAATTAATGAAAAGGCGCAGCCAGTCAGTTGCCAAATTGCTGCATTTAAAACACCTAGTTGGTGTTCATACATTAAGGATTGTGTATTTTGCAAAATTGCATTCAGTTGTATCACATGGAATAGCAGAAATTATAAAAATATTTAGAGTACAGACCAAAAAAAAAAAAAAATCATCAGAATTATATTTAACCTATTTAACACTACTACTTCTAAGCCATATTTTACAGCTTTAAATATTTAACTGTTTCTATGTATGTTTTTGTATGAAACTTTTGTACAAATTTTGAATATTAATTCTGAAACTCATCATGACAAGAGAGGTAAATGTAAACTACATTTAACCCCTCATAATCACAAATTATTTGAGAATAGTTTTCATTATAGAGGTATCCAGTTTTATAATAATTTACCTTTGGAAATTAAACACACAAAATCTACTTCAATTTTCAGAGCACATACATAATGTTTTACTCAATAAATGTTATTCAACTGATGAGTTTTTGCATTTTATATATATATATATATAAAAGCAGTTTCAAAAGGAAGTATTTTTGTTGATGGGCAGAAATCTCTTAATACAAATGCCTCATTTCATAAATAAATCCCTGTTTTGATACATTTTAATTATTAGAAATTGTATAAACTAATTATCTTTTAACATGTAACTGTAAATATTTTTCTGGATTTTCCTATGTTATGTATACAACTGTGCATATATTTTTGACATGTCATATCATGTATGTGATCTACAGGACCAATAAATTGAATTGAATTATAAATTTAGTTACGCTTTTACAATTAATTTTTTTAATGCCTGGAATTAAAAACAACAACTCTGATCTTACATATAAACACAAATGTATCATGCAACTATAGCTACTTACTGTGCTATTGATTGCTGATATTGTTCTAGGTCCATATTTTCTATATCTGGAGTTTTTCTTTCTTCTACATACGGAACTCCACTCTCCAGCCATTTGTGTTCCACAGATGCCACATCTTCATGAATTTCCTAATATGTCAAAAATTAATTAATGTGAAGAAAAATAAAACTATCAAAGCTGCTATTATTTCATAAGCACAGAAAACCATGTTTCAGGTTTCACTTAAACGTCAAGGTGCAGTTTATCAAAGATCATGCAATATTCCCATTGTGCCAAGCAGAGAATTTTCTGAAAATGAAGGGTTTTAAGCATCCTTGTTTCAGCACAGGAGAAAACAAACATGCTTTGTCTGTTCTTTCATTTAATGGTTAAACACAAATAATATAATGAGCATGTACAACAAATTATTATTTCATTTCATTTTTAGTGTTTTAACCGGGAGAGCAAAAATGCTCAAATTCCTTTTTTAGCTTGAATTTATCATCCTCCTCCATTCATAAAACATACAGGGATTAAAAACTTGAATATAAAATATAACTTAACATCAATCAATTTATTAAGAAGTTTTATTGGACTTATTAAATTCCAACATCTTTATGATTAATTCCCTCTCAAAGAACAGTTCTATGAAGCTTAATTATATATGAACTATAACATCTTTACTTATGAATTTGAACTCTGTTTAACCATCTCTTAACTGGAAGAAGAGAACACACACTTTTTTGTGAAATAAATATGTTCTGCTTTAAGAATTAAAGGGAATATTTTATACTCCAAGAGCCAAATGTGGATTCATTCGGGCTTAAGTTTAGATACCTTCTAAAAATGAGGAGGAATCTAGTTACCCAATCCTTTGAAGATATTAATTTACTCTTAGTTACAAAATCTAGTGATGATTTAAGGTAGCAAAAATGACTGGTTATTGCTCAAAACAACAATATTAATAATGTGCTGAATCACAGAAATAAACTATCACAACATGCATGCAAAACAACAGCGAGATTTTTAAAGAAATTCTTCGACCAGCACCTAAATCTGGAAACAGAAAGACACGTCATTACTAATGTAAATTCAAGGCCTTGTGATTTCCCTTATCATGCACCAACATCCCAGCATTCTCTGTGTTAAATGTTATTGTTAGTTGCTTCTTAACCACTAGACACACCAGTTGTTAGAAACCATGGAGTGAGTATTAAGAGAGGACAGTCACAGAACCTCAGGATTAAAGTCAGCATGTACCTTATCCACAAATCAAAAAATCAAACTAATGCTCAGTATTCTGCTTATACATTTAAAGTAATGGCTTAAACACAAAACCTTTACAAATCATATCTTTTAGCAAAAGTTCTGCTTTTACAGTTAAAACCAGCTTCATTTTAAAAGTAAGCCGTCGAATTGCTAACTAAAAGGTCTTTGGAGAATTCTTCTGGCTCAGTTGTTTAAGGAAATAAGCAGAACATACAACTTGAATGCTACGTAAACTGAACGTTGACTTAATGAATTAATTTATTAAAAAGTTTCCATCTTTGACAAATTACTTCCCCATAATACTGCTTTAAAACAATTGTGTTATTTACACTCTTTTATACAGAGGAATCTCGTTTATGCAGCTCTCATCAATCCGGATATCTGGTTTGAGTTTTGCTTATTTTTTACCATGAAAAAAAACAAACAAACAAACTAGTGTGTGAGATTATGTTTCTTTGGTTTTCATGACAGTCCTGATAGCGATCATAGACTTCTCATCCTGATAACTTTCAATTGTTTTTTTTCTGCTTCTGCAGTGATCCAGACTTCACTATCATGCATTAAAGCTTGTATTCATTGACAGTTTGCTTCTGGATTATCTGAATTTTGTTAATCCAAATTACCTCTGGTCCCACCTAATCTATATAAACAAGGTTCTTGTGAACTACAGAAACTGACAAAATTTACGTGTTCTCAAAAACATCTTGAGATCTGAAATGCCAAATTGTGTACTATTTTAACAAATGGGCAGGGGGCATTCAAAAGTCATTTCATTTATGGATAAATATGAAAGATAAAAACAAAAACAATTTCTCTAGTGGCTTTTCTCCTCTTCAGCCTCAGGCTACCGTGTAATGCTATTTAGTTGCGTGCGTGTGTGAACCATGCAGTAAGTACAATATCAATATTTTGCTGCAAACTGCTGAGCATTATTTCTTTTTTTTGTAAGGTCAGAAATCCATTTCTGTGGCTATTTTCCTGCTACTATTCACAAAGTTATATTATTTGTGTCATTCAACTTTGAATCTTTACTGACTCTAATTATAAGTTCATAACTTTTTATGTTGCAGAGAAATTCTGAAATAAAGTAGCAACTTAAGCAAACAGTTGTTTTATAATACTCTTAACAAAGAGTACTTGCACTGTATATTCTTTTATCAGATAATATATACAATATCAATGAACATGTGAAACAATGTACCTTCAGCTTTTCCCAACTTTAGAGAAGAAAAAAATCTATTTTCACCACACAAACATCACATTTGGACTACTCTATTTTTTATGAAAAGTTGTGCTTTATTTATTAGAAAATTTGAAACACTGTTAACATTGTTGTAATATACAAATGCTGAAAATTGATAGATTCCCCCACTCTTTCTCCTCCTGTGAGGTTAATAAAATATAAAGAGAAACTGCTTTTAATGTTTACCTTGAGCATGTAACAGTGCCAACATTTAACTTTCCCTATTCAATTTATTCTTTCATAGGTTTGCATTTATCACCAAGTGCCAGAATATAAACTATCCTTTTAAAAGTGCAGTTTCATACAACACACAAAAAGATTGAAATGTTTGCTTTGCAGAAAGACAATTTCTATGGAAAGGGAGGGCAAATACAGCCATTTAAGTTTTTTTAAACAACATAATTCTGAGTGCTTTCATCAGTAAACAAAAATAAAAGAAAAGAAAATGAAATGGAAAAAAAAGAAAGAAAAGAAAAAGAAGCATTGTTTAACATTTTGAATGTTGAGTTCGTAATATGAATCTACTTTTCTTTTTCTTTTTTTGTAAAACTTCATTACATTCTTTTATAGAATGTGCAATAATTTTTGTTTACACAGCTTCATCATCATAATGGGAGGCTGAATAATACTTGCGTTATCTATTTTTTCCAAACAAAAGTGCTTAAATTAAAAAAAAAAAAAGTTAAACAAGCACAATACAAAATAAAACTTCCTTCAAATGTTTGTAACACTTTGACTTACCTTAATTCCTCAAATAAAAGTAATATCTTCAAAGATAATGAAATAAAACATACATATAAATAAAGCAAACAAACCAGCACACTACGTGTATGAGCATTACACCTGGGCAATAGTGACTGACCTCTCGACAAACTTAATGGGGAACTACTGGATGAGGCTCAAAAACTGCTCCCATACCTGCAGTGAGAAGGGTCTCTGTGGTTTGACATTGTCTACCACGTCTCCATTTGAATCCTTGCTAGAATCTGACTCTGGAGTTTTAACATATTGGTTCTTCCCCTGCAATACATGTAGCTTTGTTACAGATCAGAGCCTTCATATTATGTTAATGTTATTATGAATAACTGTATATATTAACTGATGTCTCATGTACCTTTCAAGTGTTGTAGACGGCTCTTAAAATTGAATTTTGTTGCTTTGCATTCACTCTCAATTGGGTTAAACTTTTTTGTGCTTTAGAACTGGAAATGAATATATGAAATCGTAAAATATCTGGAGAATTTTTTAAGAGAACTTGCTTTCGGGAAGGTGTAATCAATTTACTTTTTACATAAAAGAATACTGTTTGGAAAATTGAGATGGATTACCCTGAAGGGATTGCAAGAAACATAAAATGATAAAATGTATGTCTAATTTTTATTGTCTTGGGGGACAAAGGTTCCTTTGTGTATCTGAAGTATTTGTTGGCGCTGCATTCCAAGGTTTTGATTTAACAGCAGCATGTTATATTAAATTTATGATCATTTAATAAAGGAATTTTTCTATTTACTGTAATATTTTATGCTCCCACACTAGCTTCATGGCAGTCATATTCAGAAGATTTTTGATACTAAATGAATTAAAACCCATCAAATTTATATTCTATGCATACTTGTAAATCATGTGTAAGCAAGCCTAAGATGATAAATATACTGCAAAATCTAAAAAATGAGACCGTGATTGATGCAAATGAACCTACAGACTATCAGTACTTCTTAGGTGTACATATCAGAGAGAAAAAAGAAAGAGAAAAAAAAAATTATCTCACTAAAACTTCTGGAAAAATTTTTACCTCAGTAAAAAAAAATATGAACCTGATTAGATAAAAGCCAATGTGATGAATTTTACAGCAAGTTTCTGTAGTGTGCAGTATGGACAAAACTTTTGAGGCAAATAAGCACATCACTAAAGATGTTTTCCAGGAGATATTTTACGTTCTGGGGCAAGGTAAGCAATTGGCTCATGTATTAGCAAATTGAACAGTAGCAAGCAGCAGTCTTGTAGCCTAACCCTCAGCACTGTGCTGTTGTCCATCCCAACAAGTGCCGGATACAAGGTGTAGACACTGTGCTTACAGATTGCTATTCAGGTATATATCATTTGCAAAAGTTATGTTGTATTCAAGTGTGATCTGAGTGACTATGATCTGTGAGTCGCAAAGATAAATGCAAAGGCATCCTCTAAGCATCAGTAAGACACTAACTTTTGGTATTAAGCTCTTTTTATTGTTTCTCTTTAGGTCATGTAGTTACACAAGTTTTTTTTTTTTTGGAAGCAGTATTCTTATGTCAGAAGACAACTATTAACTAACTTCTGTACATCTTGTGATTAGAATCTTTATTTTTATATGTTCCACATCACTTTTTTAATTCTGTTGATAAGAGGATGCATTTTAGTTCCTTTCTGCTGTATGTTTTAGTTTATTACTTTTTTACAGTCCTATGGTGATAATAAGTTTGGGGAAATGGTATACCAATCTTATTTCTGTGTGTGGCTAGGGAAAACAACAATCAACCCTAATCAGATTGTTTGGAACTAGGATTTTAATCCCTAATTCTTACTGAATATGAATTTTAACATAACCACTTAGCCATTTATAATGTATATAAAGAAAGCTATTCCCAAATTGTGATATCCAAATTCCTTTCACTTCCACATTTTTGGTCCAAAATGCAAAAATCAATACTTATGGCCAGTGTAGTTTTTGAAAAATAACATATGCATACAGAATTGCCTGTCACTGCTCCTTTGGATTGTTAATGAAATAAATAGCTACTTTCATAGTTAAACTGAGAACAACTATCTTATAAATGTACTCTGTGAACAACCAGACTACAAACTGCAACTTATGTTCTGACCTCATAAGTGAAAGTGGATTCCGTTTGAATATTACATTGAAGTGGTACATTAATGATTTTCCAGTGCACCACATTGCTAGAGATACTACTAATCTGCTTTACAGTACATTTGCTATGCTTTGCAGGCCTTGTTATATAGAATGAAAGAAATTACAATACACCCCTTTTAAATATATGTGTGTACACATCATTTACATGAAGTATTACTTCTCTTGTATTACTCATAGTTTTGAACATGTTAATGAACTCGTAAAGTTGCTCAATGAAAGTTGTAGTTCACATATTTACATGAATGACCTGCAACATGCTTCACACTTGACAGAATTCCACATACAATGTTGCCAACAGATTACTATGCTATGTATATTGAAATTTTTGACTTTTTAACATTTCTGAAGAATTAAGAGCAGGGAAACATATTTTTAGAAGGAATTTGTACAGCTAACCTCAACTAGTAACAGAGAAGTTGTCAATGTCTAATTTTTGCACTTTTGTACAAAACAAACAGGAATAAATGAATGGTTAAAGGGATAATCGTGAGTTTTTCAAAACTTTTTTTTTCTATTTGACCAAATTTAATGAAATTTTTTAATTTCATATTCAAAGTTTATAATTGATACTACAGTTTCAGAGCCCTTGAATGAGTTATGAAAAATAAATTTTGTTTCGGAAATGTGATCCACTACTTTTTTATGTTAATTAACATTGTAATCTGCATTAAAAGCATTCAGTTGCCATTCCTTGAAACCATTTATATGGCATTAGAAGTTCTTAACTCTGCTCCTATTTATTGCATTTAGTTTCCTATTTAAATTATATTAAATTTATATTATAACAACTTTTATATTCTGTTTGATGAACCTGTTTTACTGTATCTTTTTGTTAAGAATTTTTGTATGTTATTCTGTCTCTTTATGGCAAACCCATTTCGGATCAGATTCTTAAATTAAAAAATAAATAAATAAATAAAAAAAAAACAAAAAAAACTGAAATTCACGTACTATGGATATTTTGTGTATTAATGTAATGGAAATAACTCCAAGCAATGGGTTTTCAAAATATCAATTAAACATTTAAGTTTTGATAAACTTCTGTTAGCTAAAATTCATACTTAAATGATGCAATTCTATTTCAAATTAGGTTTTTTTAAAGTGATATTTAGAGTTATATATTAAGTTTATAATTGATACTACAGTTTCAGAGCCCTTGAATGAGTTATGAAAAATAAATTTTGTTTCGGAAATGTGATCCAAATTTGACCACTACTTTTTTATGTTAATTAACATTGTAATCTGCATTAAAAGCATTCAGTTGGCATTCTTTGAAACCATTTATATGGTATTGGAAGTTCTTAACTCTGCTCCTATTTATTGCATTTATTTTCCTATTTAAATTATATTAAATTTATATTATAACAACTTTTATATTCTGTTTGATGAACCTGTTTTACTGTATCTTTTTGTTAAGAATTTTTGTATGTTATTTCTGTCTCTTTATGGCAAACCCATTTCGGATCAGATTCTTAAATTAAAAAAAATGAGATTCACTTACTATGGACATGTGTATTAATGTAATGGAAATAACTCCAAGCAATGGGTTTTCAAAATATCAATTAGAGTAAAATATTTTAAACTTTTAAGTTTTGATAAACTTCTGTTAGCTAAAATTCATACTTAAATGATGCAATTCTATTTTAAATTAGGTTTTTTTTAAAGTGATATTTGGAGTTATTCACACAAGAGAGCAAAATATACCATAGAAATTTAAGACAGTCAGGACTCCTTCCTGGGCTTATGCAGGCATTTAAATATTCTCAGTTTTATCACATTTACAAACAGAATTCAGTCAAATTCTTTAGCCCATTAATTAGACATACCAAGGTAACAAAACATTTATGACAAAAATGTTAAAAAAAATCAGATTTTTTAACTTCTGAGTGTCCCCATAAAGTTTAATGTAGGAAAATATAGAATGTTGTATAACAAAAGATCTCTTGGTTCACCTTATTGCAAAGAATTAACCCTTAAGGAGCATGCTCCAACTGCTTCCATGGTGTATATAAAACACAATTTCAATCGTATCTATCTCTTTGCAGATGATACATATATTTCTGCTTATGCTAACTTGAACTGCATCAACCTCACTAACACTGTTCACAAATGTTTAGAGGGGAAAATAAATACAAACCACCTTTAATAAACTTTAAGTTTTAAGATAGTGATGTTATTCATAATACCTGCCAACATTAGATACAGAAAGATTGAGGGGTAAGATTGTGTGTATGTTGCTTTTTAATCTTGGAAACCACTCAACTGATTTTGATAATTCTTTCATTCAGAAACCAATCATAGAATTTTGACAATTCTTTTACTACTGAAAAGCATTGTTCTTCTGGTTGGACACAGCCTATAGAATATTTCCAAAAGTATTAAAACCGGAAGGGGGGGGTCATATTCATGTAATCCAATTTCAAACCCATTTCAATGAATATTAGAGGATAGTTTTGGCACTATATTGTTAACATGGCAGATTTGTAATGACTTCCAGCCCAAAGCAGCAAATAGACATTTGAAATCTTTTAAAATTGAGTTATTGAAGGGGTGATAACTCATATTGTGCTTCTAACACCAAATTTCTCTCTGATTTCATTGAACTTTATTATCAAGCAATATTTTTTGTATGATTTTGACAAACCTTGGTACCACTGGATTTTAGAACCCGGCAAGAATGATAATGTATTCTATAACTCTCAGAAACTACCATTATACTTATTTTCAATTCCTATTTTAAACTCGTAACATACAAATCAACACAATTTGGCCTATCTACAAAACTTTTGTACACTTATACCAATCATCCAACAAATCTTATAGGCTAATCTGCAAGTCTAAAAAACTAACTCCTCTCATATTTTCAACTCCTTAGTTAGAAATCTGCACTGTTAAACCACATGGTCAAAATACTGTACAATTACATATACTATTGGACCTGGCAAATAGGTTACCTCAGAGCTTTCAAAAAGCTATCCTACCCTCATTTTCAATCATATAGCATCTAGAAAACCTAAAGAACTTCCCTCACATTTATTTTCAACCCCTTATTGACAATATTGTGCTGCTTAGCCAATCAAGTCACCAATGTGTGCTGGTGAAAATTATAGGGCAAATTAGACTTTAAAAAATGGTGCTTCATATTTTTAAACCCATATGTACAAATTTGCACCATTTGGCCAATCTGGACTAAACTTTGGAACTTACATTTTAGATTCAAGTGAAAACTGTAGGTTACTCATTACTTTCAAAACCATCCTTAGCCTTATTTTCAAACCCATACTTGCAAAATGCATAATTGTAATGCTGGATTTACTCCTGCATTAGCTAAATCTACAAAAATGTCACTTATTTATAATTTATGGACATGTTTGGACAGCAGATGCTGTCATTTCTTTACACTGACTAAGGAATTATTGCTCTGTTGCAACAATTATACTTTAAAACAAAAATATTGTCTGATACTTCCAACAAATGTCTTGGGGGAAGCAATGAACTATCCAAGAGAATATTTTTATTTAAAAATATAACTGAGTTCTCCCCAACTTAGCTTCTTGCCAATTGTTTTTCAAGAGGATAACTGAAAGTAAAACTGATCCAGCCAGTAGACAAGTTCATAATGAAAATGGCAGCATATGCAACTGAGACATATTCAATGCATTATAAGTAAACAAGATTTTTGCAGATCTAACTATTCAGTTTGTTCTACAACAAGTTTCACCTCTGTGCATTCATTAAAAAGGGTTGTACCTGCATAGCAATTTCAAGTACAGAAAAAGTTACCTTAAAGGCCATTTACTATAAAAATTAAGTAATAACATAATGATGTAAAGCTTTGCATTAAATGAACATGACATAGTTATCATTTGTAACAAAAAATTAAAATACAAGCAGTAAAAGTAACTATAGAATATACCAAACTAGTTACCATCACTATTCATTTCTCTGGAAATTCAAGTGCATATTTTGGTCTTTATAGATACCATAAATGCTTTTGGTCTTTGTTGAGTCACCACATATGATGTGCTAGGAGAATCTGAAGTGAAACTCCCTCTCTGTTAAGCAAGGCTATGTCAACATTGATATAAACATAAAAACTTGGGGCTGACAAGTGTCTAAGTTTACATGTAATTCAATGGTTACTTTTATATTTATTTAATGCATTATGAATTGCATTACAGATACTCAAAGGCTTTATTTTTATATTATGTTTAGCTATAATTTTCAATGTGAATGTCCCTTTATATAGCCTTCAGATATTCAGGAAAGATTTCACTGATATCTGTTGCATTCTTTTAAAAATTATATTCACTAGTCCAGATCAGCCTATGTGTATTTGTAGCTTGTACTTTATATTAACAGCACTCTGATTATAAACATATTTAAAGAAAGTATGTTAATCATTTAAAAGCTACTGATAGCTAAAATTAATGCACATGAGAGAAAAATAATTTTAACTGTAAAAGAAAGAAATGGATGTGCTAAAATGAAATTCTTAAGTGCATCAACTACAGATACACAAAATATACATTGATGATGTGTTGTTAGCCTTAAAGTCCAAAACCGTTTTTAGCAGTACTTGCATTATGTGATCTGCGAGAAAGGTGAATGATCTTACAATTACCACAGGAAATAAAAAATAATTATATTACAGTTAACCAAAGAGTGTGTCAGAAATTCTATATACATCAGTAAGGGAAAACCCAACAACCCAAGTTAAACACAAAACTACATTACAAAGAAATATCCCACTTTTTATTAGTCTAGCATTCTGAGAATAAAAGTTAAAAGAATTATAAAATTTTTAATTGAGCAGGACACAATTCCTCTTCATACAATAAACATCAGTACATAATAATCTCAGTTGAATATTTTTTAAGTACAGCACTTTAGTTGAACATAAAATCATAATAGTCTTCAAACTCATTGGTTAAAGTTACAGTGATGTACACACATGGTAACAATTTCTATTTCTTTCTCCAAATATTTCAGAAGATCTTCCAAGTACAGTAATTATCCTGGAAAAAAGGATAATAATTAGAGACCCAGAGAATTCAGCATTTACTAGAAAAACTGAATACTGCAGAAAATTCCCTAAAGCATCTGAAGTATAATATTAGGTGTGTTGAGTGGGTTTCCAGCTGTGAATCAGTGATTAATTTCTTAAAAAAGGAAAGCACGCACGACACACACAGCTGAAGGGATTTCATAATGTTTGGATGGTCATTGTGCTGCCTAATGATTTTCTATCTAACACTATTCATAAATATTAGTACAAACAGGCAATGAGAGAATCATACCAGTGTTTGGCTAGCATATTTTTGGGGGAGGGGTATAAAGATCACACTGCCTGTCCTCACAGAATTCCACAAGTGATAGCAACAAAATCTGTATCACTGATTTCATTCCCTGTAGTATGTCGTAGTATCTGACTCCAAAACAATAACTGCCAATGCTAGCTATTTCCTTTGGTTCTCCTTCCAATCTTTCGATTGTTCCTACTTCTTGGAGTTTATGTTTCTAGATGACTACACTGGCTTTGCCACAGTTTCTAATCTCCTGATTTCCTGCCTTACTGCAGTCTGCTAGCATGATGGAACATTGCTGTTGACTATCCAATTCTTTTGTTCTTTATAATTTAACACCAAGATAGTCTATTCTTTGCCAGCTGAGTACTAGTGACATAAAAAATGATGATAAATGTCATTAAATAAAAAGATACTGAATACATCATTCTTCCTGTAGGCCTGATGCTTATATTAACATCAAATTAAACTCCTTATGGCTTTCACTCACTTTTTACTTTCTCACTACCTTACCTATTGTAAGTAGAGGAAACGCCACATTTCATCCAAAAATATACTGAGATTTCTCCGGAAATATATGTTTTGAGGGTCCTGATTAAATAAACAAATAAATAATTCTACTGCTACTAATAATAATATTAGCATTTTTATATATATATAAAACAGGTCTGTGTGCGTGAGTGCAGACGTGTAGATAACACAACTCAAAAACAAAAATATGTTAAATACCAAACTTGGTTTTTAAGTTCAGCAACTTCCAACGAAGATTTTCAAGAAAATTTCCCCATTCCAAATTACCATTTACATGGATATGTTTTTTTATTTTTTATTTTCTCAAAAACTGGCTCTAACAATTTTAATTAAAATACCATATGCTTAGGATAATTGCACAACAAATTAAATGTATATATTGAATTTTTTGGGATTATCCTGTGAAGTCCTCTTCATTCTGAATGATTTTTTTTATAACTTATAAACTATAAAAGATATAAAAAAACTTACTGCATAAAAAATGTAGATCTTGTTAAAGCACACAATTTATGTCAAATAAGGTTTGTTAGTTAACCATTTCCAAGATATTCTTTGTCATTGGTTTTTATTTTCAGTACTTATATATTTTTACTTTCTCTACTACGTATAATAAGTAGGGGAAGTATTGTATTCCACCCAAAAATTCAATATCGAGATTTCACCGGAAATATATGTTCTGAGACCCCCTGAATCCAAATAAAGCATTTTTGGAAACATGTCCGTCTGTGTGTGTGACTGTGAACAGTATAACTCAGAAATGAACAGTCGGATAAACACCAAACTTGGTATTTAGGTTCAGTATCTTCAGAGATGCGACACGAAGGTTTTTAAGAAAATCCCCCCACCCCAGATTACCCTTTACATGGAACATTTTTTGAAAATTTTAATTTTCTCAAAAATGGCTCTAAAGATTTTGATTAAAATAGCATATATTTAAGTTATTTTCATGACAAATAAAATGTATATTCTGAATTTTCTGGGAATGTCTCCAAAAGTATCCTTTTGCATAACTGGTAAACCATAAGTGATAGACAAAATTTTACTACACAAAAAATGTAGATCACGTTAAAATACACAATTTATGTCATATACTTTTTTTTGTTGAGTGAACCATCTTCGAGATATTGCTTGTTATTCCGTTAAATTTTTCAATACTTATTTTCTCAAATGGGAATTCGTTATTCATTTATTTGTCTTGGATATGCAAAGAGTATTAATCTGTGGCAAAGAGAATGGTGCTGCACATAGCAACCAGCTATAAAGAGATATGTATATGCTTAAAGGCTACTGTATTTTTATATTGCCCTTGCAAATACAAAACAAGGGGAACATAGCACGCATTAAGCAATAGTCAAATATTTTTAGAACTGGTTGCTATGTGTAAAATGCAATTTTCTTTGCATGTCAAAACATCGTTTCTGCAAATGTTTATCTCGATTAATATGAAATAGATGGAGAATAAGAGTTTGTAAAAATAGTTTGTACAAGAGTAGAGAAAGTCATTTGAGTGTAACACATCAGATTTTTTTCCGTGGCAAGCCATTTTTTTTTTTTTTTTTTTTTTTTTTTTTTTTTTTTTTTTTTTTTTTTTTTGGCCATGCAAGGAGTCTGGAATTTCAAAGCCATCACAGAGAGATATGCTTTTTAAAAATCTGACTATTGCTTTAGCCAATTGTATCCTTATATGCACAACAAAATATGTAAATGTTTAACGAAAGTCCATCTTGATTAACAAGTAGTAGATAGAAACAATAAGCTTTAGTAAGAATAGTTTGTAGAAGAGTGAGTAGAGAACGTCAGGTGAATGTTTGTTGCCCAAAAATTTCACAATTTCATTTCAGATTCTGTTGCACTTATTTAAGAAATTAAGGGAATTTCTTAAAAGAATTTTCTGGGTCTCTAATAAATAATAATAATAGTAATAATAATAAAAAATGTATTTCAAGAATATTGAATTTTATACTTGGTTTTTAGATAAAATGCAAATTACATACTATATGACTAAACAGCACATTTTTCTTGTGCTTAATTTCTTCAACTCTTTCCCCTGCATGATAATAAACAGTTTGCAAATGTTAATGTGCTCATCAGTGCGTTGCAGTATTTATTTTCTTATGGGGAAGAGATTTTTGTAGAAGTTAGATTCATTCACATAGTGCTTATTTCTGCTAATTTAGCAGCAATGTTCTACAACATTACAAAACTTTCAAGTCACAATTAACTGTTATAAAAAAAGGAAGTACTCTTACCTTGGTAACAGCCTGAAGAAAAGCAGCTTTCCCAACCTTTTGTCTTTGCTTGCTCATCACCACCTCCATTCGCCGTTTTTCACTCTCGATTCGCCGTCTCTTCTCTTCAAGCTTCATGCGAATGTTGTGCAATTGTGATGCCATCACATGATTGCTTGTATTTGGATCATCTGTTCATATAATATAATGATCATTAAATTAGAAATTGCACATTTTACAAACAGATAAATTCAGCCTCTGATTTGATTTCTTCTCTTTGGTAAAAATGCAGTGAGAATTTTTGACATTACATGCTCATGAAAGAAACCAAAAACTTTTATTTTCCCTCTTGGGACTTTCAAAAATCTGCTAAAATATTGAACGAACATGGTATAGCTCCAGGCAATGTCAAAAGCATAGTTTTATAAAACTCACTCGGGACCATCACAAAGGACAGAATCCCAGCTGGAAAACCTTCAGGCATTTATGAAACTGGATGTATGGATTGTGGCAAAATATACATAGGGAAGATAAAAGAGAAACATGGACACATTGTTAAAAAAAAGGGTTAAGAAATATAAAGAATCTGATAAATTTGCAGTTGTAAGTATTTTTGATCCACAGATCGTCAGTTGAATGAAAAACCTAAGCTTTTAAAAGGCCTTCAAAATTTGGATGGACTCTCCATTTGGGAGAAACTATTCATACAAAAATAAACACAATTTGTTACATTTTTATTTCCACACTAAACTGGACTGATCACCTAATATGTGCAGTCAGGACATGTCATCCATAAACCATAGAAGGCAGCACAACAATAAGTCTAGCTTGATGATAGAGACAACAATCTACGAAACATTTCCAATAGGTTTTGATATAGAAGTTCAGCTAGAGTAATTAGAAATTTACACTGAGTATGTAATATGGCAGGCTCTCATGATACCGTCATCCTCCGTGGTGTGGTGGTTACCATGTTAGCCTCTAGTTCCCGAGGTCACGGGTTCAAACCGGCGGAGGGCAATGGATTTTTTTCGGGTGTAAAAATTCTTAGCATGGCTTCCTTCTGAAGGGGGAAGTAAACCAGTGGTACCGTGTTGTAGATTTATGGCATGTAAAAGAACCTCAAGCCTGATAAAGAGGCCTCTGAGCAAAATTACCAGTCTTTCACGCTCAATATAGAATGGGACGCTAAGGACCACAGCAGTTAAAGAGCTTCCAAACAAAACTCAATTTAATTTTTCTCTCATGATATCTAGATTGAGCTTTGATGCTCTTTAATTCTTACGCTTATATTGCACTATCAACTTTTTTCACTATTTATTTTCCTTACAAAAGCCTCTTTCTTTTTACCCTAGCTAGAAGGTATCTTAAGTTATTAATACAAGCTTGTTAATAACAAATATTTCAGGTTACTACTATTTTTGGCACCATTAGCCATCTCTTTTAAATGTGTACTTTTTTGGGATATCTGAACCTTTGTATTTTAATGAAATATGGGCCAAGTTGTCTTTATCATTACATAAAGGGCAGATAACCTCTGCAGCCCTTTCTCTGAATCCTTTTAATCTCTACACTCCAATTTCAATTGTGTAATACCTTTTTTTTTTGTCTTTATGCACACCTCCAAGCATACCTCCTTCCTTCATTAAGTCCAAAGTTCTTACAATGACACCAAGCTTTTACAGCTGTGTAGTAAGCATTAATTATGGTGATTAATTGTTCTTTCACACAGCCCTAAGTAGAACAAGGTTGGAAAGGTAGAATCAGTCTGAAAAATTAAGCTGGTTTGAACAATTGGACGGAAATGGAAGATCTGTGGTTCAAATCCTGACTATGACATTGAATTTTTCAGACAGATTCTACCTTTGCAAACATTAATTACATTAATGCATTTACTTGCATAATTTCTCTTTTTTCAAAATTGTAAGGCTAAAAAATCGAGGGGGGCAGAATTATGCAATAACTAAAGGGGAAAAAAATAAATAAAAGGAAATTGTGATAAATAAATAAAAAAATAGGTAGGTACCCTAAAAATGAAAAGACCTTGGGCTCACCTCTGCAACACCAAAACAAGCAGCAATGATAAATATGACGAATGGAATGTGCATTAAACTTAGTCATATATTACATACCTAATTAAAATTAACATACCTGTTTATTCTGTACTACTTTCATATGATGACATATCTAAATCATCAGCATCATCATCAGAATCAGCATCCATGTCACATGGTCCTCAGAGTCATCCATTGCATTTGAAATGCCAGTCTTCTTGAAGCTCTTTGTGATGCTTTCTTGTTTGATGAGATTCCATGCACTTTTTATCCATTGATATACTTGCTCATTGGAGAACCACCTTTCATAAGATGCCATGCAATCCCCATACAATCAGCACAGGGACCTTTAAATGGTTTGTTAATTGATACATCCAAGGTTGTAGCACTGACGTAAGCCCACCAGGAGTTATCACCGGAACTGTATTCAGTTACAACATTTGTTCTTTTATTGGTTCTGATAAATAGCCCCAAAAACTGTCCATAACAAGCATGCCCTTTTCCTCATAGAGCTCCAGGGCGTTGAACACACACAATTTTCAGCCATTCCTTCATGAGGTCAACCAACATAATCCATCCTTTCTCTGCACTCACAATTATAGCAGGCGGAATATCACACTTTGGCACAGTTTTCCTCTTATAAATAACAAAGGGCGGCAGCTTTTTTCCATCTGCTAGCATTTCCGCACCTGTTGTTTTAATGAAAATCCTATACCTGGCGCCAATCAAGAAGGTGATCGACATTTCGCGGAGTGAGAGAGGCGACGTTGCTGCTCATCGCGACCACGTGGAGAGCGTGTCAAACGAGACTGGGTTGCGCCTGCATTGTAGAGCGGATACTATTTATATTGTATACGAAGAAAGACAATTGTAAAATAATGAATCTACGTGCAGAGGATAGATCATGCAAGAATATATCAGTGTAAAGATTTGCGTTAACAGAAGAAACATACCTGTGAAATATTGATGCTTATTCTAATGGAAAAATGCCACTGATTTCCGAATCTTAACCACAGTATTCTTACTGATTCCTACAGCATGTGAGGTACTGTCAAGTACATTAGAGAATGGAATAAGAGGCCCCCTGCTCAATTTCTCCTCTTCGAAATATTCTCTCACAGAGCATATTGTTTCCCGCGCCTGTCCTTTAATTGGGATACCTTTACCAAATACAGTTTTATTCGATTCCTGAGTGTGACCAGTTTTTTGTTTGGCTACGCTATCACTATTTTTGGACATTGTTAAATATCCATTAAACACAATTATAAATGTTCACACAACAAACACACGCACAAATACACAAACTCAATTACACGTAACACAAGGCGAATACCATACAAATAGGATGACGCAAAAGAAGTTTTCAGTATGCAGGCAATCTCTAAACAGATACAAACACACAAGCAAGCTGGGGGCTAAAAGAACTGCAGCGACAGCAGAAGGTCAGACTTTAGGTTGCTTCAGGTCATGTTTACTGCAACGGTCGCTCACTCGGTACGTCATGCCAATCACATGTTACGATATCACAACAACGCATTTGTGTCTATTGTTGCTATAGAAACGTCTTAGTTCTAATTGACTCTTCTAATGGTTGCTATGACGACCGCTGTGACATATTCATCCCCTCCCATTCATTTAAAGCTTTCCGCCACGTGGTTAATAACTGTCAATCACCTTCTTGATTGGCACCGAGTATAGAAGCACCCTTTATATCCACTGTCATATTTTGTGGTATGTCAAAAAAATACCAGTGTCTGGTCCGCATTCTCTATTTGTCATAGCAGAGATTCATTTTCGGTCCCCAGCTGGATTATGAAATGGTGAAACTGGATCACTTTATTTATGTAGTCATGTGGCAGACGCTGGGCCAGTGTCATTCGTCTTCTCAAACTAAGTCTCTTCCTCCACATAAATCGGGTAACCCACCCCTGCTTAGCTTTGAATTCTACGTGTGAAATACCATGCCTTTTTTGCTGCTTCCCTTGCTTTCAACTGCAACATTTTGTATGTTACCGCAATGCCATCATTCCTTAGTTCCACAATGTAATCCAACACTTCTTGGTCAATATCGGGATATTTGCCATGCTTTGGGCAAGAAACAATTGACAGGTCAATTTGGTACTTTTCAATTTTTGTCTGGTCCCTCCAGTAACGAATTAATTTGGGCTCTACCCCAAACTCTCTCCTTGCACTTTTCACTCCACTTTTCTCTGTGAAATTAAATACTTGAAGTTTAAATTTTGCCATGTAACTAATGTTCTTTCTTCCCATTGCACACTATGTACAACCGCTTAATGCTTCCAGGACAAGAAAAGACTAAACTGCTGCCAGAAGTTTAAAATACTTTTGAAATAGATAGTTGCTTACGTACGTAAGGAGACTAACAATAACTAACTACAGTACTACTAGCTAGAATAACAATTACTATGCTCTAATGACTGCTTAAAGGTCAGGTATGTGGCATGTCAGGTACCTATACGGGAGGTTGGGTGTTCCATGAATCCTAACAAAGCAAGCTTCTGAAGGTCAAGGGATGTCCAAAATTTTTCACAAAAATTGCAATGAAAATTACTTTTGTTTGAAAATCTTCTAATATAATGGGGGGGGGGTTATGCAAGGGGGGGGGGAATTATGTGAGTAAATACGGTATGTTGAGTTAATATGAACACACTTAAATGCTTCACTTACCTATTTTTTATGCAGGACATGTTTTGTGAGCCAAGTATTTAAGTGTGTTCAAGTTGACTCCACATAAATAACATTAAGATTTGCTTTACAGTGTACGATTCCACCATAATTACATTACACTATTTATGTATATTAACAAATATATGAGATGAAGGCCAATAATGGTCATTTTATGCAACACAGGAAAACAAAATTTCTTGAAAATTATATCCTGAAAATAGCTTGCATTTCTGAAACAATCTCCCAGCCTGAGAATATATATCATCAATGATTTTTGTGACATTTCAACTGTAAAGGTAGAGTCAGACTGAAGAATTCAATACCATAGCCAAGATTTGAACCATGGATCTTCTGGTTTCCATCTGGTTGCCCTAACCAACTGAGCTACTGTGGCAACATGACATTAAATTTCTCAACTGACTCGTATTTTCCCCTGAAAAACACACAGAGATCTCAAATTTATTTTGAGATGACATACCTCAATGGTGACTTACAATGTTGTAAGTGCTTTAAGTCCCCAGCTTCATAGTTTAACCATTACGTCAATCAGTGGTAATTAATTATTTTTCAAACAGGCTGCGTGTAGGACAAAGTTGGAAAGCATTAATTATTTTTCAAACAGGCTGCGTGTAGGACAAAGTTGGAAAGCGAGTCAGACTGAAAAATTCAATCCATGCAGTTTAATGTCATGCCGACATGTTGCCATGGTAGCTCAGTTAGAGCAACTGGATGGAAACCAGAAGATCTGGGTTCAAATCCTGGCTATGACATTGCATTTGTTTGACTCTATCTTTCCAATAACACAACATTTTTCTTGTGTGAAAAACAATTACCACTGACTGACTTATTAAAACTTGAATTTCATTAATTTCTCAGCGAATATTGTCTTTTGAGGTCTACAAGGGAGTAACAAAAATGATTTCATCAAAATGATGCCATACTACACACTGCTACAATTTCCTTGGCAGCTGTGCATCAGCTCATGCTATTCTGGTGCATTTTATGCCTACATATTTGGAATATATATATTTAAACATTAAGTTCATGCAAACAGGTCACAAAGAATGAAGCATCTTAATTAAATTTTAATACTGCCTCTCTTTCGTCTTTTTAGCATAACGTGCTCATTTAAACGAACCTATCTAATTTAAGGCCCTTTCTCTTTTAAATTATACCTTGATGATTTTTAATTTTAATTTACATCTTTTGTTATGAAAAAAGTTTATAATATACTAATAAACTAAATAACTGCAATCCCTTCATGTAGTAGTACAAGTCAATCAACCTTTTTGAAAAAGCTGTTGACAATCAAAACTTATTTCAATTGAAATGTACAGCATTCAGTGCTGACATTATGTTGCAAGCTCTGAAAATGTTTTCATTCTGTTTCTGCAACAGGTTAAAATTTAATATTTGCTGTTTATGTGGTGGCAACTATCTTGTCAACTATGCTATATCTAGTTATGATATAAACTATGGACTGCGTAAACATGTTGCTCACTCCAATGACAACTAATGGTTCTTAATGCACTTTTGTGATCAAATTGTTTACAAGGAAAGACTGATTACAGATGACAGACAGTGGGGAATTTGAAGTGCAATTACTTCCATAACTGTCTCATGAGGGGTTTCTAACACAGGAGTGGTCATGATATTTTCTCTTAGTGATCATATCACAGACAATGATTATTGTTTATCATTAATGCAGATACAAAATACAATTTCAGAGAACATCATGAACTTAAGAATATCAGGAGAGAGAGTTTTAATTTTCAAGTTCAATTATATAACGGGGACAAATTGAGACATTCAAACCATGATGCAAAAAATGAATTGTGAAACATATTTTAAACCTTTTATTTGAATGGAGCAGAAGAGTGTTGAAGTAAACTCCAATTAATGAAGTTTAAGAGTAATGTGTAGTTACACATTAGCTTCATTTTTACCTATGACAGATGGTGTCTCTGGCTGATGATGCTGAGATGTGCTTTGTTGCTGCCATGTTGTAGTGTTGGTGGGTAGTGCGGCAAACGTTGTTTTCTTCTCACTTCCATTACTACTACTGCTACCTGCAGAGCTGGGCCTCTTGTTCATAAAACTTGACTTAGCTGGTACAGGACCACCTTCCTGTTGCTGCATGTACACAATGTGGATCCCCTCTCCGCCACTTCCACCCCTTCTTGACAGTTCTGCAAAACTAGTTGCCACTCGAGTACCCCCTTCCTCCCCATCTGTATTATCCGAGTCCAATACCTGCTGTTGTGTCACTTGTTTTAGAGATACCATGCCACGTTCTGGTTTTTCCTCATCACGTTTCTCAGAGGGTGAGTAACCATTATTGGTTTCATGGAATAGAAGTTCCACACCTGAACTCCGTGCTTCCTGAGCACTCGTTCGCACAACAGTGTTAGTATCAGATGCACTTTTCCTTCCTACATGCACAGCAGGTTCCTTGTCAGGATTTCTCCCGATTAAATGCAAGTTTTCCTGGGAGCCTCCAAAGTTCTCTAGTGTCAGCTGAAAAGAAACAATAGAATTAAAATCAGTAATGGAATCATTTTTGGTTATCCTCAGCACACCTGCATGCATATGTGAGCCTCTCTTTTTAAACTTTTCTCACTCAAAACAAAAAATGTTTTAAAAGGGCAGAAAATGTGAATTGAGGGAATTTTTTTTTTCAGTGTGACATTCTTATAAAGAGAATGAAATACCCAACATTTGTTGTAATTTGAAAACCTATTGTATTTCATTACATTCATTACTGAGGAATGGTGAAACATTTAACATTGTTTTTAAAAGTTAAGAAAAAATAATCAATTCTACTGTAATACAGATATTAAACACCATGGAGTATGAAGAAAAGTAAAGAACAACCTTAGGGAGAAGTATTGAGGGGCACACATCTCGCTAAAGTGCTCACGCATAATGCTTTGCATATACCAGATCTATGTATAAGTTGCTGTTAGGACAAAGCTGGCACATAAATAAAATCAAAGACTGGACATTTTTGCCAACCACTGTGTGTGACAACGTTACTTCACAGGCTGTGCACAAGTACTGGGCTCATGTATAACACTTGCTACCAGCTATATAAATGAAAATGTACATTTCCAATTTCTATTAACAACTGTGTGTAACTATGAAGCTTATGCACATGTAAATATGAAGTCAAAACAATATTATAAACACAGTTGCAGGGAACATAAAAAAATGTTGTAATTGAACGGAAAATGTTAATTGTATATATAATGATGGAGACTTCCATGCCATGGGTAGTAGGCATATTCTCCAGAGCTAGTATATGATTGGTTGGAGAGGCACTCTCAGCTCTTGAACTATCCGAAACTCTTACTCCGATATGTTTAAAAGCTTCCAGACCTCCTCTTTCCCTGCCT